>JBBGZY010000400.1:9382500-10627500 GCA_037952925.1 Lithobates clamitans | reverse complement strand
CTCTGACTCTTTGGAGCTCCTCAGATAGTAAGATAGGTAGTATTTAAGGGAACTGCAACAGCTGGATCTTCACATTGTGGTATTTCACAAATATCCTCCATCACCCTCCAGTGCAAAGAAATGCTTAGTTTTAGACAAAGATCATCGTTAGACACATCAGCCATAGAAATGATAGAAACGTAGCTCAAAAACACGAAGCAATGAAAATCCGTTCACTCATGGCCCCACATAACAGACTGCTCCTAAAATCGTTCTGTACTTTTTGTACACACACAATGCCAAAATATGATGATATCTGTAAAACAAACAGCAGCACAAAAGAACAGCAAAGCAACAAGGCCATCGCTACAGATAATTAACAAGGGAAAGAGGACATTTATAATACAGTGACCTTTGAGTGATACATTTTGTGGGAAAGCAACTAAAATGTCAAGCTCTCTGTTGGATTGGAAGTGCAAGAAAAAAAAAATAAAATTACACCATCACTTTCCCAAAGGCATGACCACTTTAAAGACGACTCAGCTTTGATACAGTTGCAGAAAAGTAACCCAATACTAAATTAGAGTTGTGAGGGATCAAGCACTCTGCTTAGCATAACTACTATTAATTGTAGGGAATTACAATGATATGAAGTTTTGAGGGCCCATTTACTTCTTTGCTGCATGCTAAAATGTCCTATTTTGCACGTTAAGGCAGCTTTTTCAAAATGAATGGGCTGCCAACACACCGCTAACATGCTGAAAAAGTACTTTATGCAACATACTATTATGAATTGTGGCAAGCTACAACACAGGTGCAATGGGGTGCCATACCATATGAAAGGCACTGTGACACCAGTTATGTGGGTTACCACAATGGGGAGGTATGAATGGGCCCCGAAGAATAAACCGTTCTGGAAGTTTAGTTTTGGACATAAGCCAATCTGGAGAAAAGAATTCCATTTTAGCTACAAAAGTGGAGATGAAATTGTTATAAAAAAAAAAAAAGGGATAAACACACCTTTGTCATTACATACTCCTTTAATAAACCACACTGGTTATAAATCATTGTGGGCAACTGTGCATAGACTACTTTCCATAAAATAATCTTGATTATTGCCTACAACATGAACAGTTGCACTTAAGCTGGAATGGATACACAGATGGCTGCAGGTGCTTAATAAAAATGAGTCCTATTGTATCTACCCTTATAAAGTATGGATAAACCCCCCTTGTTTTTAGATTTGTGTTTGAATTTAAGACATGGCAACACATTTGGTTTTAAAGTAAACCTATACCGAGGAAATATATAGAGCTGACATGGCTGTTAATACTTACGCTTTGGCTGGCATTTACATTTACTGATTTTTGTACTTTCACCGATCTGGAATAAATGTATTAGGGATTCTGACTCTGCCTGCCTTTTATTTCTCGATTTCTAGGCAATGTTATTTATTTTATTTTTTGGGATAGAATAGAAGGGAGTTTCAACACTTTTTGACAAATTGCTCATTTTCACCAAGAACGTTTTAAAGTTGTCCTCAAAAGAGAGAAGAAATCTTTCTATAGAGAAAGCTACCAAACAGGGGAAATCCCCTCACTTTGGAAGATTTTCTCTAAAACATCCTGCAGATCCAACGAAGTCTGCTGTAAAACCAAAAATTCAAGGTTTGTTGGTCTTTTGGGGCCCCTGCAGCCCTCAGGGATTGGAGCAGGGTTATGCATCATGGACACTTGGAAAGGTGAGCATTTACTGCTTTCTTTTTAAAGGCAAGAGGGATTTAAAGAGAAAAAAAAAAATACAAGGTCACTTTAAGGGATGTAACTTAATGGACAGTATGAATTTCAAAGACCACAAACTTTGTAGGCACATGGATGGCAATTGTTATAAAGTAGGCAATAATGAACACAATGTAACAGAAAACTCATGCATAAGCAATGCCTAGACTACTTTTATCGATCACCTTACATCTTGCATTTTGTGCCATGCTTGTATGATTACCAAGCCATTAAAAAGGGATTCACATTTAACCACCAAGGACTTCAACAGTTTAAACCATCCGCTCAATAGTTCTACTGGAATGTAAAATATGTGTTGATCATACAAGAAATTTTACCATTATTAGCAGCTTTTCATTAGGAAATCCAGATACATTTTAAATAAACAGTTTAACAACTGTAGAAGAGTTTTTTGGGTTTTTTTTTTTTTATATTAAAAAAAAAAAAAGTACGGCTCAAATATAAAATGCCTAAAGTATGCCAGATATTTAACAGATTCCAAGCGCGATTCTTACATACCATCCTTATATAGTGTCTTTTCAAAACGTTTTACTATACAGCAAGAGTTGTCAACATTTTGACCTGTTTGGCCTTTGGATAAAAAAAAAAAAAAAAAAAAAGACACACACACCCGTGGTCATATTAATATTACTAAACTGCCCTTACATGTCACAGCAGGAACCTTTACAAAAGTTCCAGGTTGCTCCAATACACAAATCTTAACCATCTTCTGTTGTCAACAGCATTGCCCACCTTCTCTTGCACAATCAAAGGCCAGCCAAGCCAATCACCACAGTTATGATCCAATAGTAAAATGCAGTTGGGGGGGGTAGAGCTTTTGACATTTGCTTATTAGCATGCTCCATGTTGTAGGGTTCCCAGTGCACTCTAGAAGAATGTGGTGCCATTGTGTAGCCAACAAGAAATTATTATTGTGACCACAGCTACAACTTAAATGCCCTTCTCATTACAAAATATTACATAAACAAAAGCTCTAGATTAGTTTTTAGGGTTCATAGTTCCCTTAACATGAAGTAAAAAGTGATACTTACTAGGGAGAATTCAGTTTGAGATTGGTCTTATTATAAACCAAGAAGCAACATATTAGCAGCAGAGTAGTGCACTGAATATCCGAATATTTTTTTTTTTTTTTTAATGCGGTAGTTATAGGTAGGAAGCAAGACTTAAAAAATAATCTATTATACTAGCCATCTTGTGCGTTGTATGGAAAAAGTCATGGATGTCTACACTGAAAAAAAAAACAAAAATAAAATAACTTACATAGGTAGCTGCATTGAGCCAAAATTAGTGTATGTAAACACTTTAACTTTATATTTATTATATGTCCACATTTAAAAGATTTAGTGTGTTTCTGTATCTTTCATGTAACATTATATTACAAAACCTCACCATAAATATGTAAAGCTTCTACAACTGTAGAATCATTGGGTAACAAAAAAGTTACAGTTTACCAATTTAGTCCATATGATTGGTTCAGTCTAGCAGATTGTCCCAGTGGTTTTAGATTTATTTTTAACCATAAATCAAAATTTAAAAAAAAGGGAGTTTTTAAAAGTGCATTACAAAGATGACAGTTTTATCACTTTTAGACCGGTTCTAGATATATATTAAATAATAAATACATAACAAGCCTTCATGAGAAAGAGTTGGTCTAAAGCTAACTTGACCAAAAACTTTATAACAGTGCAATGCTGCACAATTCATTGACTAAGAGGCCAGCATCAATGGCCATTCATTATTTTATGAGAGTTGTTGAAGTATTTGTCTTTCAGCTTTCTGAATTCTGGCAGGTCCAGCTGATTTTTGGCTTCTTCAATATCGCTGTGAATCGCGGCAATAAGGGCATCTGTTGAGAAAAACCATGTCTGTCAAAATAAGTTCCATGTAATAATTTGATTTATTAAAAGGGGGGAGAAGAGAAAAAAAAATTAGAAGAGTAATTATATATATGTGGTTAAAACAGGCACGGAAGAGGGATCACATCGCTTACTCAACGTCTGTCAGTAGCCACCAGAGCGCAATCCAAACGTGATTGGGCTTCAGGAGGAAAGGGAAATTTAGATGCATGTCAAAAATATACCCTGCAGCATCTTCTAGGTCTGGGAGAAGACATTAAAAAAAAGGCAGGCATTTATGCATCTGTACACACACACATACTTTAGGTCCATATATATTTGGACACGGGCACAATTTTATATTTTTTCAAGTATTTACCAAAACGTATTCAAGCTATAGTTATATAATGGATACGGGCTGAAAGTGCACACTCTCAGGTTTAATTTGAGGGCATTTACATCCAAATCGGAGGAAGGGTTTAGGAATTACAGCTCTTAAAAATAGCCATCCCCCTTTTTTAGGGAACCAAAAGTAAATGGATGATTGAATCAAAAGCTGTTCATGGCCAAGTGTGGGCTACTCCATCAATTAAGGTAAAGGGTCTGGAGTTGATTCCAAGTATGGCATTTGGAATCTATTGCTGTGAACCTACATCATGCGTTCAAAAGGAGCTGTCCATGCAATTGAAGCAAGCCATTGTAAGGCTTCAAATACGAATCTATCAGAGAGATGGCAGCAACATTAGGAGTGGCCAAATCAACAGTTTGGTACATTCTGGAGGAAAGAAGAACGCACTGGTGAGCTCAGCAACATAAAAAGGCCATGACATCCACGCAAGACAATAGTGGTGGATGATCGCAGGATGCTCTCTATGGTAAAGAAAAACCCATTCACAACATCCAGAAAAGTGAAAGACACTCTCCAGGGAGGTGGGCGTATCATTGTCAAAGTCTACAATCAAGAGAAGACTTCACAAGAGCAAATACAGAGGGTGCACCACAAGGTGCAAACCATTCATAAGCCTGAAGAATAGAAAAGCCAGATTAGACTTTGCCAAAAAATTAAAAAAAAAAAAAAAAAAAAAAATCTAAAAAAAGCCAGACCAGTTCTGGAAAAGATTTGTTTGGACAGATGAAACTAAGATTAATCTGTACCAGAATGACGAGAAGAAAAAAAAAAAAAAAAAAAAAGTGGAGAAGGCTTGAAACAGCTCATGATCCAAAGCACACAATGTCATCTGAAAAACATGGTGGAGTCAGTGTGATGGCATGGACATGCATTGCTTCCAGTGACACTGGGTTATTGGTGTTTATTGATGATGTGACGGAAGCAGCCGGGTGAATTTTGCAGTGTTTAGAGATATACTGTCAGCCCAGATTCAGCCAAATTGATTGGACAGTGCTTCACAGTACAGATGGGCAATGATCCAAAACACACTGCAAAAGCACCCAACAGCTTTTGAAGTAAAAGAAAAAAGGAATATTCTGCAATGGCCGAGTCAATCACCTGATCTCAACCCAGTTGAACATACATTTCACTTGCTGAAGGCAAAACTAAAGGCAGAAAGCCGCACATAGAACAACTAAAGACAGCTGCAGTTAGAGCCTGGCAAAACATCAGAAAGGAAGAAACCCAGTCATTGGTAATGTCCATGGGTTCCAGACTTCAGGCAGTCATTGCCAGTAAAGGTTTCTCAACAAAAATATTGGAGAAACTGTACAAAAATGGTTGCAGTTCCTAAAATTTGTACTTGATATTTATGTTCAACCCCTTGAATTAAAGCACTTCAAAATTCATTTGGATGGTTTCATTTTAAATTTTATTCTGGTGGCATAGAGAGAGCCAAAAATTTAAAATAAAATGTGCCGTGTCCAAATATATGGAACGCACACACACTTCTTAGATTACACACACACACACACACACACACACACACCATAAAATTAGAGCATCAAAAAGTTAATTTATTTTTAGCAATTCCATTCAAAAAGTGAAACTCATTTTATAAAGATGGGCTACACACAGGAGCGATAGATTTCAAGCATTTCTTTCTTTTAAATTTTGAGGATTATGGCTTACAGCTAGTAAAAACCCAAAATTCAGTAGCTCAGAAAATTTTAATATTACAGAAGACCAATAAAAAATAAATAAATAATAAAAAAAATTGTAATACAGAAATGTTGGCTTACTGAAAAGTATGTCCATGTACAGTATAGTATTCACTTAATACTTGGTCGGGGCTCCTTTTGCAAGAATTACAGTATCAGTGCCGCATGGCATGGAGGCGATCAGCCTATGGCACTTCTGAGGTGGTACGAAAGCCCAGATTGCTTTGATAGCGGCTTTGACCACTTGCCGACCAGCTCACGCCGATATACGTCGGCAGAAGGGCACATACAGGCATAGTGAACGTACCTGTACATTGCCCTTTAAGAAGCGGTGTCTCGATGCCCGCAGGTCGTCTCACGGAGAGGAAGAATGGGGAAATGCTGATGTAAACAACCACGTTCTGCCTAGTGACAGGACACTGATCACAGCCCCCTGTAATCGGAAGCGGTGATCAGTGTAGTGTCACACATAGCCCCCCCCCAGTTAAAATCACTCCCTAGGGCACACTTAACCCCTACAGCTCCCCTAGTGGTTAACCCCTTCACTGCCAGTCACATTTACACAGTAATCAATGCATTTATAATCGCACTGATCGCTGTATAAATGTGAATGGTCCCAAAATAGCGCCAAAAGTGTCAGATCTGTCCGCCATAATGTCGCAGTCATGATAAAAAAAAAAAAAAAAAAAAAAAAAAAAAATCGCTGATCGCCGCCATTGCTGGTAAAAACAAAATTAATAAAAATGCCATAAAACTATCCCCTATTTTGTAGACGCTATAACTTTTGCGCAAAACCAAAACGCATATTGCGATTTTTTTTTACCAAAAATATGTATAAAAGAATATGTATCGGCCTAAACTGAGAAAAAAAAAAAAGTTTATATATATTTTTTGGGGATATTTATTATAGCAAAAAATAATGCATTTTTCTCAATATTTTTGCTATTTTTTGTTTATAGCGCAAAAAATAAAAACCGCAGAAGTGATCAAATACCACCAAAAGAAAGCTATTTGTGAGGAAAAAAGGACGTCAATTTTGTTTGGGAGCCAGGTCGCACGACTGCGTAATTGTCAGTTAAAGTGACGCAGTGCCAAATCGCAAAAAGTGCTCCGGTCTTTTGCCAGCCAAATGGTCCGGGGTTGAAGTGGTTAAGCTTGTCTGCATTGTTGGGTCTGGTGTCTCATCTGCCTCTTGACCATACCCCAGATTCTCTATGGGGTTTAGGTCAGGCAAGTTTGCTGGCCAAGCAAAGCACAGCGATACCATGATCGTTAAAACCAGGTATTGGTACTTTTGGTGGGGAAAGTTGCAAAGTCTTGCTGGAAAATGAAATCAGAATCTCCATGACTCCCCAAATCAAGGCACCCAATTCTAAAATGTAAAAACTATTCTAATAGTTTTACATAATGTAGATAGATAGGATAGATAGGATAGATAGGATAGATAGGATAGATAGGATAGATAGGATAGATAGGATAGATAGGATAGATAGGATAGATAGGATAGATAGGATAGATAGGATAGATAGGATAGATAGGATAGATCTATCCTGGGGCCCTTTACCCCTTTACTATGATCCCACAACGGCCCTTTCACATGTTCTGCAGTGAGCTCCCTTCCTACTGTATTGGGGTCCCCCAGGGTGACAGAGAACAAGATATATATGTCACCAGCATACCAAGAAAATATAAGGGTCCAAAGCAGTGGGAGAACCATCAGGGTTGCAAAGGTTGTCTTGCCACTGGGCCCTGGTGTTCTGTCACTGTGGGGTTCCCCAGCCTCCTCTTGCTGTCCTGCCCCTGCTATTGACAGCTCTGGTCTGGCATCTCTTAGAATTTACAGGCTGGTTCTCGTCCTAAGGACGGGAGAAATCAGTCTGTTTTTTCAGTAACAGAGTCCTGGTGGAGTCCTTCCTGCAACTCGCTCTTCTCCCTGCCAATGAGGATGCAGGGGAAGGAGCAGATCGGGCGGTCGTAGTTGCGTGAGCGCTTGCATTATGCAGTGTCAGCGAGCAGAGGGAGGGGGGAGGAATCACCCGCAGGAGCTGACTGGGGACGTTCTCCCTCTCAATAGAGACTGTGTTACCCCAGCGGTGGCCCGAGTAAGATGCGGCACAGCCGATATGAATACAAAACAAAAAGAAATTGCCTTTTTGTAAAAAAAAAAAAAAAAAAAAAAAAAAAAAAAATTTTTTTTTTGGGGGGGGGGGGACAGGGCCACTCTGGCCTCCCCTAGGGTCGCCATTGTTTATTTTTCCAAAGCAAATACTCTTTTGCAAACTGGTACTGACTAGTATTACAATGTTTTTCCATCACTCAGCTAATGTGACCCCAGTGCTAACGGAGATTTTTTAGGCATTTTTTAGAAACATCAAGGTACCCTGGTTGAAAAAGGTTGGTCTAACCTATTGCACAAGCTGTTCAGTGCATGTTTTTGTTAAGGTAAGCAAAACACATCTCAAACATACATTACTTCATGAAGTTGGATAATAGGCTACATGTCTATGTCTAGTAGGCAGTACAAACTGGTAGGATCTTTGAAACCCTATGCAATGTATGAACACAAAAATATTTAAGTATATATTTAGGGGAAGTGAGGGGGATACACATTTATAACACAGATCTTGCATCAGGACAGCAACTATTTTGAGATAATCCTTTTTGTAAACCTTTACATGGGCAGTTGGCTCCTGTTTCCTCTTGCAAGTGCACCCCCCCCAGCCAGAATATCCTTAAAGCAGAGTTCCACACAAAAATGGAACTTCCGCTTTACGTACTGGTGACCCAGTTTTGACAGGCACCCAGCTCCCACTTACTCCCCTGGCGCCGGAAGGAAGTTCACCTCTCCCCCTCCCTCCCTGCAATCTTCTGGGACACATCACAAGTCCCAGAAGATTGCCCGGCCATTCACAACGTGCAGTGCGCGACCGGCTGTGAAGCCACAGCCGGGCGCCCACATTTACAATCCCAGCGCCGTGGAGAAGAGGGAGACTTCGTGGGCCCACATTGCTGGACCGTGAGACAGGTGGGTGTCTATTAAAAGTCAGCAGCTATACTTTTTGTAGCTGCTGACTTTTAAATGGGTGGAACTCCGCTTTATTATTTGGATCTAGGTAATGTCATCTTAAAAAGGTGATAATGATTTAGGACCTATAATGTTTAAGACGCTTTGATATATGCCATAAATTATTCTGTGGTCGATGTTAGTTGAGGCCACTTGGCTGTCACTGTAAAGCCACCTATGGACAGTTCGAAGCTCGGCCGGTCCCTTTTAATTTATGGTTCAAAAGGGACTGCCCGAGATTCGAACCATGTACGGGCAGGCTGAATGTAACCAAAGTTGATCGATCAACTTGGGTACAACCAGTATGTCAGATTTTTCACGTAAATCACTGTGTTCTTCAAGCAGAATACCTTCATATTTTATAGACAAGATATCCACTCCTGAGGAAGTGTACAAAACACACAGCTCAACCACACACTTGAGACCACCATAGCAAACTAATGTGAAATGTCAAATGGGAATGGTGTGTGGGACAATAGAGGAATCGAGTATACAAATGGCGATATACTGTAACACTTATCAGCCTTTAGTTTTATGACATTTGTTCACTACTTTAACAGTTTACAATACTTGATTTTATTGTATTCTAATTCGTGCCTGGAAAGTCCCATCTACTGGTTTGTGTCTGGTTCAATATAGTACACTGGGAGGTTTGTCATCCTTTTAACAAAAAGAGAGAGGCTATTTCCTAACATCTCTAAATAAATTAATGGGCAAAACTCTATAGTTTGTCCTCTGAGCCCCATTTATTTCCCCATTGGGCATCACCACTTTGCATCTGAACAGCTCAGAAAGTGAAGCAGGGCTGTCAATTACAGCCTGCACGTTAAAGACATCTGTTCCCTTAGTGACAGTCACATATCCCTGCTTTCTGCAGAGCACTAGGCATAGGTAATCCACAGTAAGTGGTGTAACATGGGCACAAAGGATTACCTAGCGACATCTGACTAAAGTAAATGGGGAGAACTATTTTTTTTATAAGAGAGCCAAAAGGTGGCACATAAGTAAACTCCTGTACATCCCCATTTACACGCGCATGTGTGGACAGAAAAATTTTCTTGACACAGATGCTACCACATACAGCCAGCCATTGACTTGTATGACTGGCTGCATGTGCCACCTGGAACTCTTGGCTCTTGTGTGTTTTTTAGTCTGGTTCAAGTGCGATTTCAAGAGGAAAAAAAAAAAAAAAAAAAAAAAAAAAGTGAGGAAAACTGCACTTCTTTTAAAAACCGCAACCGGGCATATGTGAACCGAGCCTTTTGCTTGAGCACTTTTGAACCTCTATACATCGGTGAGCATGAAGCCTTATCAAGAATAAGCAACCAAGAGTTATACTGCCACCTACAGGAGAAATGGGCACATACCCACACAGAAAAATGGCATATGAAGAGAAGGAGGAGCTTCCCTTAATGGATTCAGGGAAGAGGATTTTACTGTGTATACAAAACCTTAATTTCACTATCTACCATTAAATGACAAAGCTTAAAGAATAAGCAACGTAGAAAATAAGTCCAGAGGAGCAGGCACACCAGCCCAATAACAAAACTAAAAAACACACAAACTAAAAACGGGAAAAAAAAAAGAAAAAGAAGAAGAAGAGGGCATTAAACAGCTGCTTGCAGAAAATTTTGGCTGAAATTAGCATCTGCAGAGGCAGATAACATTGACTTTGGAAACGTAGAAAATATGTGAACAGAAGAACAGGCCTTACAGATGAGTCACAGAAGCCATATGATGAAAAGTTGAAGGAGGTGGTACACACTGCTCTAGTAGAGTAAACTTAAATGGCAAAAGGAGGCACTTTATCTCGCAACTCACACGCCTGCATAACAACTTGTTGAATCCACTTAGAAAAAAAGAGTGGACCTGGAAACTGAAGCAGCTTTTTTTTTTTTTTAGGACATTCTAGAACAAACAGGGATTTTATTTGCCTAAAAAAAGCAAATAGGTAAACCCTAAATGGCCCTAGATCTCTTTGGGGTGAACCAGAGCTAGGCACAACAAAGTTAGCACAATATCCTCAATCAAGGTGAAAAGCAGAGACCACCTAGGGCATAAAGGAGGCCTGCGGTCTCAAAACAAACTTGTCTGGGTAAACATAAATGGAGCTCATTACAGGACAATGTTAATGAGAAGACTCTTCAAGCTGAAGTGACGCCACAAAGGTCACCATATGGAATAACAATGTCAAAGAAATTGTCCAGTATAGGTTGAAATGGGAGTCTTTGAAACGTCAATAAAAATAGGCTCAACAGCTCCAGTCTGTTTAGACAGCGATAAGAAAAGGGCTCTCCAGAAGTGCCCTACTAACTGCTCCGTAACAAAAACGGGCACAGACAAGCACAGCCGACCGCGCGCACACACCCACACACAATGGATTTTTCAGGTAGGAGATCAGATAACAGCAGAGTCCTGTACTGATGGGACACAGCTACTATGTCACTGCCGAATGCAACACTGTTACAGAGAGCACAACAGTATACAAACTTGGAAAACCTGCACTTGTTGGATAACTAGAGAGACTTCCAGGATTTTTAATATACAGCAAAAATCTACCAGTAAATGTGGATAGTAGACAATCTTTCAATTCAAGTGAAAAGTCCTGTAGAGAGGACTTGTACGTTCTTTTAGGCCCGGTTCACACTGCTGAGATGTGGGAACCCTGCAAATCCACTGCGGGTTCCCGCTCCGCACACGACTCGCACGGCAGTTCACACTGCCATATGCGAACTGCTGGGGAGTGTCAATACATTGTTAATGACACTCCCATTTCAGCTTGCATATCGTACTGCGAACTATCAGTTCGGACATGCATCGGATCGCATAGGTCCTGTGTGTTTAGTCCAAATTTGATGCGATTTCAGTCATACTATCAGTATGGCTGAAATCGCATTGCATGGACATCGCATGTGATTTGCGAATCACATGCAATTTTGCACCACACAGCATTGTGAACCGGCCCTTAAGGACACCAAGCATAACTGGCAAGGGTTAAAGCCTCTAGATAGTTGGCTTTCAGTTGCTGTGTCTAGTGTCAATATCTCCTGCACATGGCAGTATAACCCTTGGTTGCTTATTTTTCATAAAGCTATGCCCCTCAATGGAAGATCAAAAAAAAATACGAGTTACATAGGATTGGTGGCTAATTGAATGCAAGCAACTTAATCCAACTGGGATTATACCCAATCACTGTTATTTAACTGTCAAATTGAAATCTTACAGGCCAGAAGAGATGGTGGCATTTAACTGCTAAATAACAGGGGGCAGGGTTTAATCTTGAAGACTTGATTTCCTAGAGATACAGCTGTACCTAGGATACAGAATCCTTCCAAACAAAAAAAAAAAAAAAAAGAAGAGCAGATTTTGAATACATGCACTTGCACATTTTCAATTAGTTTACCAACTTATCTAGACACAGACATGGCTATTTTCCCCCATGATTAATACAATAAAAGCATATAGACAGGCTTATGGATTAAGTAAGCCTAATTATTTTCTACAGAGGCAACACCTATTTTGTACCTCCCAGATACTCACCTAATGAGTCAAAACTTTTTTCTGGCCTGATGTAACCCACAATAAGTATGCTAAGTATTTCACCGTAAAAGTCTTCATCAAACTGATGAATTACATGAGTTTCCTGAAACAAACAAGCGTACAATTAAAATTAGTTCAGTGATCTAGTAAATGGGGATAATATATATATTCAAGCAGTATTAAACCCAAAAGCAAACATTTATTGTATTGCAACTTATCAATTCTTAGATGTGAAAGATGCTTTAGCTTTTTTTAAGCTCAATTATTTTCACCTGGTGATCCTGCCAATTGGTCTGCATTTCTACAGAACAAGCTGGTCAGCAAATGTAACAATTAAAGGGCTGAGACAACCCATTTACCTTTGACAGGGGTACTTATAAAAAAGCTGATTATATGCATGCAAAAAACACAACAAAGATATAGATATTATAATCTAAATTTGTTTTCTGTTTTACTCAAGTGCGTTATCGGTTTTGGATTAAAGCTTGTTCAATTCACACATTTTTAAAACTATACAATGTGGCCCTTATACGGAAAAGGCTGAAGACCCCTGAAATAAAAAAGCATACATATTCTATATAGCAAATCCTAATTTCCATTCCATTTTCTATGTCTGCTATAGTGTCCCCGTTGCCCTTCTACACTTGTCTCTCCAACATACGCCCACTTTTATAGCTAGAGATATAAAATGTCTAACTGTGTTTTGCATTTACTATCCTATTACAATGCTAGAATACAAATCTAGGAGATGACACAATCCCAACAAAAGGTGAAGATCTTAAGGTTATAAAGACCATTCATTCCACCCTTCAGCGGTAAACATAGCACTATTATGTATATGCAATTTGGTGCATGATGAAATGTTTTTGTAATTTGAAATGTTAAATGTATTGTTTTAAAGCAAACTATCCCCCAGAAGAAGACCGCAACTGCACAGGTCGAAACGCATTGTGGCATACACACAGTCAATATTATGTAATGTAATGCTGTGTATATGGACGTTTGCATTGCTTACTATGGAATATGTACTGTATAACCAGAGCTCATATTTTAATTGCACACGAGATAAAAAAAAAAAAAAAAGAAAAAAAAAAAGAAGGACCAGTTACTTACCGGTAACTGCCTTTCTAGGATATCTTCCAGGACGGCACACCTGAGCGATGAGAGGCTCCTCCCTACAGGGAACACAATCAATCGACAGCTATTTTAAGTACCCAACCCTTCCCTTGATCCTCAGTTTGTAGAGAAGTAACTCCTGAACCCGGTTCACAAGGGAAATCATTCCTCATATCATAGGCACTTACCTTCTAGTGTTCTACAATTTTCCCTCCTCCAACAGGTGGGAAGTAGGCCTGCCGTCCTGGAAGATTTCCTAGAAAGGTAGTTACCGGTAAGTAACTGGTACTTTTCTCTAGTCATCTTCCAGGACAGCACACCTGAGAGGATAAGCAAGTACCTAAGGCCTACCTTAGGGTGGGACCACTGCAAGACCCTCTTGTCGAACCTCGGTTCTGCAGTGTTTTACCTTCACTCCATATGCTTGATGAAGGCATCTTAGCTGGATTATGCGGCTGATCTGCAGTTCTACTCCACCGATGTCCCTATCTTCTCTGCTTCGGATGCAGGATCTAGGTGGAGTGAGCTCTTAAAGATGGAATCAGAAAACATGTTAAACTTGTAGGTTAGCAATGTTGCCTGTCTCACACATCTAACAACCATGGCCTATTGTGCCTGTAGGTGATACTTAGAACCACTGAAAAGATTAGTAAATATGAAATGTCATATTTACTATTTTGGGTGGCAAACAACATTTTTCCCCCTTTGTTTATGCACTAAAAAGATTAATCAGATACCTGTGTTGTAAGACAAGGACACTACATTGATCAATAAGAGGGCCTGTCTTAACACTACCCTGTTCAGGGAAATAAAACTGCAAAAAAGGGGGTCCCCTGACAGACAACCTTTTTTGTTAATTTCTATCTTTACGTCAGCAAAGACTAAAGGGAAGCCTACTTAAGGGTAATAGATTAACAGAAGCTTGATCCCTGGGTTTAAGGCATGCCCAATCTATGGCTTTACTTACACCCAAGAGCCTACTTCAGGGGATTAAAATCCATAGCAGGAGTAGAACACTCATATTGCTACATCTAGTTTTGCTAGAAGGGTGAAATGAAGGCCATGCACAGAGCCATAAGCTATTCAGTCGGGTATACATCATCTTCAGGCCATAACACTCCTCTGAACAGAACTTCCCAAGTTCTTACTAAACAGGGCGATTCTTTATCGCCTTCCTCCAGTGTCCTATAACTAGGGCTGCAACCAACGATTATTTTCATAATCAATTAATTGGCCGATTATTGTTTTGATTAATAACCTTAAAAAAAAGTGTGTTGTATAATTTAGTTAATAGGTAAAGTTTAAAAAAAGGCAATTTATTCCTAAATATCTTTATATGCAGGGGTAAATATAAAACTACTAACTATATGGCTTAGGGAGTAAAATCTTTAATCCTCTCTGAGAATAACATACAGAAGAGATATACTCTATATACTATTAGGAGGTTGAAACTGGTAAATATCAGATTCAGATCAGATTTATTTATTTAAAAAGAAAAATAAAAAATTCTAGACTGTTTTGCAGATTTGCAAACAGAACTGTAATATTACATGCTTTTCTGCAGCTTCTCCATTGAATCATATTGAACCAAAAAACCGTTTTGCATTAAAAAAGGTCCTTGACCCTTTCGAAATACACAGCAGCTGAAAAAAGCATAGGATGTGAACGTTAAACTGTAGTGCATTTCTGTAAAAAGCACCAAAAATCACATGGGTGGGAACCAGGCCTAAGACATTTAGTAACATAATGGAGTTAAACAATAAAAAAAAATAGCCCTTAGTTTTTTTACTGTGCAACAGTGAAAGTAATATTTACAGTAGAGATTTGCTCTTTTTGTACTATATAGGGCTAACTTTAGCTTTTTTAACCCCATGTTACTGGCCGATTAATCGATTACTATTTTCATAATCGATTAATTGATTCGGCCCTACCTGTAACCCTACTGGGCTTCAACCCTAGGAAATGGTTCTGGCATCCCTGAATGTAAGGGGCTGAGGCGACCCACACCAACTCCCATGTTGTGCATTTCTGCTGTGCCACAGGGTAAAATAATATGGAACACAAGGCAGACAATCTTTTCTGTTATGCAGTTCTGTAGTGCAGTCAGATAGAACCAACACTGAGAAGGACACAGGCAAGCTGCAACATTGTTTTTTTCTGAAGTGCAGTAAGGTAAGGCAAGGCAATATGAAACAAAGCACCAACAAGTGTTGAGTATTTCTGCTGTGCAGCAACAGAAAAAACAGACAGCCTTCACAGCTGCGATCTTTCTGGTGTACTGCAAAGTAAGACAATAACTCCATGATGTCTTTTTCTGTTGTGTAGCAAAACCTCACCCAGAAGGGACAGATAAGCTTAGGGCTCCCACACCAGTGTGACCCAACCTGCAGCTGGAAAAACGCAAGAGAAGAGTCATACACTAGGGCTTCCAATGGGTACCATTCGTGTCTGTGCTACTCCAGGTCGCAGCACCTCCAAGTAGTCCCTGCTTTCTAGATCCACAGACCTCAAGATTACACAGGTCGCAGGGAAAAATTTGCAATTTTTAGGTCGAACAAGAGAGGGGTCCCCAATGCTGTGTTGCCCTAAGAAGCAGCAAGGTAGAACAACGATAAACAGAAAAGACACCCCTCACTGCTGTGCCTTTCTGATATGCAGCCGATAAGGCAGTAAATATGGCACATACAGGACACAAACAAACAATCTTCAATCTTTATGTATGTCTGATATGTAGCAATATACCAAAACTGAGCAGAGATGCCACCATGCTCAATGCGTCTCCCTGCTGAACAGCAAAAACAAATCAAAAAAGGACAAAGCAACCTTCACCGCTTTGTCCTTTCTGATATGCAGCCAATAAGGCAGTATTTGTAAGACAAAGGACAGACAACCTTCAATCTTGTATATGTCTGATGTGCAACAATATAACAATTCTGAATAGAGATAGCACATCCATATTGAAGTAGTGATTTGGCATGCGACTCAACATGTCAAAAATCGCATGCCTAAAAATCGGCAGCCATTGCCATTAATAGCACGACGCCACTTTGCGCTGCTGCACCGATTACCAAAGGCAGTATATGTACTACCCCTGGCACAGGTTCAATTTCTATTTCTGCTATGTAGCCCAACAAATCAGGACCATCTTCACTACTGCCTTTCTGATAAGCAACCAATAAGGCAGTAATACAGGACACGAAAACCCACAGACAGACCTCAATCTTGTGTATGTCTGATGTGCAGCAATATAACAATTATGAGCAGAGATGTCGCAAGACTCAATAATGTGCATTTCTTCCGTGCGGCACAAAACCAGAAGGTACAGACCACCTTCACTGTTGTATTTTTCTGATCTGTAGCCAAATAAAGCAGTACCTTTAGGATATAAAGGACACCAAACAAGCTTCAGTAAAAGGACAAACTTCACTACTGAGGTCTACTGGTGTGCAGCCAAGAAGGTGTCATGGTGTATCCCTTTATGAAGTAGCCAAACAGGGGCAAGTTATTTCATAGGCATAGCCTGGTCTGTAGATACTAACCCTTCACCACCAGTGAAGGAACAAATCCTAAAATGGTTGTCCTACCTTACCTCCATTCCCTGAGACTGAGCAAACGTTAGCCAGCTCATACACAGGTGGGGCTAATCAGCAACTAAAGACTTAATGAGCCCAGTCCTAGAGACCAATTAAGACAGCCTCTAGAAGGAGGTGGTCACCAATTTAGCCAGGAAGTAAATAGCTACCCGCAGGCCTTAAACAAGCAATCGTGTAGCTCTTGCATAGGTTTGCACAGAAAATCCTCAATTAAAGGATGTAGGAAGCGATTTATGGTAAATCGCTTTTAGATCTGTCATTGAGTGGACTGTAGCCCAAACCAACAAAAAGGTTTTTCTTACCTCCTGCACTATAATATAAACCACAGTGTAAAGGTGGAGTGGGAGGTTAGAGCTTATGAAAAGTTAACCATAGCAAGCAACTCCCAAAGGAGGATCTGTCACAAGGGAACCCTTACTGTGCCACACAGAAGCTTGGTCTTGCCACATAGTTGAATATTAGGTTAGCTTTTAAGCATCTTGGAGCAACTTCCTAGCAGCTGGGCTAATTTGGCCGGTAACCTAGTGCACCTGCTGACCAGGGGAGCCTACTCCTGAATCCTCCAACCACTGTACAATTAATAACTTTTCCGCTGGTATACTTGGCCTGTAAGGAGAGAGAGAAAGAGAGAAAGAGAGAAAGAGAGAAAGAGAGAAAGAGAGAAAGAAAGAGAGAAAGAGAGAAAGAAAGAGAGAAAGAGAGAAAGAAAGAGAGAAAGAGAGAAAGAAAGAGAGAAAGACCTTACCTACCTCTTTCCCATCTGAGGTGGTTTAGGCACACTCGCTCCTCTGCATGAACTTGTCCACCATACAGCATCTAGGATGTAAGAGGGAGCTGTGGCTGGTGTTTTTAGCAGAAGCTTCTGGGCTATTCCAATCCAGACCCCAGGGGAGAATATCTCAAATGCCCAGAAACCACCTGGCTGGAATTGGGGATTTTGCAGCTAAATTCCCAAGGCAAAGGAAAGTACTCACCGTTGTCATCTTCCCCTTTGCCACAGCCACCAGGCTTGCTTTTCCATCCTTATGGCCAACACGCAAGGGTGATTGCCACCAAAGTGCCCCCCCAACTGCTGTCCCCATAGGGAGCTATGTCCTGCACTGTACCAGTCGATATATACACGGGGGGGCGGGGGGCAATGCCTTAAGTTCCTCATTCCCATCCGAGGTGGTTTAGGTGGACATCCACCATAGTGAACTGGTGCCTCCTCGCATAGCGAAAGGAGGATGTGGGTGCCTGCTGACTCTCAGCCTTCCCTCCTGGGTAAGTACGCCGCCATTTTCCAGAAGTACGAAAATGATGTGGGTGCTTGACGCCCGGTACCCTCCTGAGCTACCAGGGGAGCAGGAGTCGGGGGGGGGGGGGGGGACGCTCTCCCCCTGGAAAGAACTGATGGCTAGCACTCCGTCTGAACGGACGCTGGACAGGTAAGGGGGGAGGCAGGATAATGGCCTCTGAGGTTCTGGGTACACCACTGTACCCAGGGTCCATCAGCTCTCAGGGGGGCTCTTCCAATTGCTGCCCCCCTGAGGAAAAGATAGGGAGACCCCCAGGAAGGACAAGACTATCCTGCCGGACCCAGAGGCTTCCCGAGCTTGTGGTCCGGCTCCCAGGGGGAGACCACCAGCCCCAGGCTTCGGGTCATTTGGAAATAAACAAACAGTTTTGCTGTGTAGGGAGAAACACAAAAAAATAGAGGATCAAGGGGAAGGGTGGAGACTTAAAACAGCTGTCGATTGATTGTGTTCCCTGTAGGGAGGAGCCTCTCATCTCTCAGGTGTGCTGGCCTGGAAGATGACTAGAGGCGAAAAAATTTTTTTTTTTTTAAATAAATATATATTTATATATATATATATATATATATATACACACACATTAAAAAAACGCACCTCCCTGTTGAAATCCATTGAAAATGCAGCAAGAATGCACCTGTGTTAAGTTTTTCATGCTGTTTTTGAGTCACGTGACCTATGAAAAACCCACCATAAAAAAAAAAAAAAAAAAAGTGTTCAACTCGTTCAGATGTGCGCTATAGCCGAATGACGGATACAGCGCAGACCTGCTTTGCCAGGAGTAGGTCTATTGACGTCCTCCCGTACCCGTGCGGCGCGCTGTGATCAGCGAGTCTATGAGAGACTCTCTGAGTCACAAATCGGAGTCGATCCCGACCCCTTACCACATGATCAGCTGTCAGCCAATGACAGCTGATCATGTGATGTAAACAGAGCCGGTAATCGGATATTTTTTCTCCTTGCGCTGACAGCATTAGGAGAAAAAAAAGCCAATCACCGGCGGCTGTGAGAGGGACATCAGTCCCGATCACAGAGAGCTGCTGCGAGCTCCTCAGTGCCCACCTGTACCACCTAGCAGTAGACAACAGGGCCCACAGTCAGTGTCCCTTATCTGTCCTCATCAGTGCCGCCCACCAGTGCAGCCCATCAGTGTCCACCAGTGCAGCCTCATCAGCGCATATCAATGAAGAAGAAAATGTACTTGTTTGCAAAATTTTATAACAAACTATGAAACTTTTTTTTTTTTTTTTCAAAATTTTCCATTTTTTTTTGTTTGTTTAGCTAAAAATAAAAATCCCAGCTGTGATTAAATACCACCAAAAGAAAGCTCTATTTGTGTGAAAAAAAAAAAAAAAAAAAAAAAGATAAAAATTTCATTTGGGTACAGTGGTTGTATGACCGCGCAATTGTCATCATTCAAAGTGCGTCAGCGCTGAAAGCTGAAAATTGGTCTGGGCAGAAGGGGGGAGTGGGTTTAAGTGCCCAGTAAGCAAGTGGTTAAGGAAAAAAAAAAAAAAGCTGCTATAGAACACTAAG
The DNA here is from genome assembly GCA_037952925.1 of Lithobates clamitans. Classification (NCBI taxonomy): domain Eukaryota; kingdom Metazoa; phylum Chordata; class Amphibia; order Anura; family Ranidae; genus Lithobates; species Lithobates clamitans. Next base: position 10,607,637 of record JBBGZY010000400.1, on the reverse strand, counting down.
TTTCCCAGTGCCTGTCATTTATAAAAATATGTTGTATAATAGCTTACTTGAGAGCGCCGCTCGGCTGAATGCCCGCTGGTCTCCTCTCCTGATGAGATAGCTGCAGGGGGAGGTGCTGCGAAACCCCCCGCTGACGAGAGGAGGAGACCAGCGGGCAGTCATGTGAGCGCCGAATGGCGCTCTGAAGTAAGCTATTATATCGTGTATTTTTATAAAATGACATGCACTGGGGAGTTTAGCGTTCTACATCAGCGAAGAAAGAAGAAAAAAGCAGTTATATTTAGAGCAGGTTAGGCGGATTGGGTAGCAGGCTGCGGATGACGGAGGCACGTACTCTGACCATGGTGTCAGACCTCAGCAGCCCTGATAATCGTGATCAGTTTACATGGGTGAGGGCAGAAATTGGCAGGATCAGTCAGGTATTTCAGGTGATACAGGGGGCCAAATTACACAGCACACACTGTGCTGTATAACATGCTTTTTTAAGCAAACAGGATTAATATTTTGTTTGTGGGTTAACGAACGCTTTAAGCACAGCAAAAACTGCAGCAAAATCACATTCTTTCACAAGTTTTCAGCACCATTATCAGCAAAGTACCAAAAACACCATTTTCGGCCGACGAAATTTTGGTGCATCTCTAATATATAAATAAATATTTTTTTTTAGTTTTTATTTTAAGCTGAAAGTACTAAAAAATGTTCTTCCTATGGCGGGCAGACAAACAGGACGTTAGAGGAAAGCCCTGCAAATAATGGACTTCTGTGCCCCCCCCCCATTGGAAGATTTTCCCTCTATTAATTTTCTGGGGACAACCCAAAATTTGGGATTTTCTTTACTTTCAATGAGAATGGTAAATCCTTCTCCACGCTATCCAAAGTATTGAACACACCAACTGAAATATAATACTTCGTACAAAATCCTTTGTTGGCAATGACAGCTTTAAGATGCCTCCTGTATGAAGAAACTAGTCTCATACATTGCTCAGGTGCGATTTTGGCCCATTCTTCCACACAGTCTTCAAATCTGGAAGGTTCTGTGGGCCTCTTCTATGAACTCTGATCTTTAGCTCTTTCCATAGATTTTCTATTGGATTCAAGTCAGGTGACTGGCTGGGGCATTCTCATTCTTTTAAACCAATTGAGAGTTTTCTTTGGCTTTGTGTTTGGGATTGTCTTGCTGAAAATGCCCACCCTCGTTTCATCTTCATCATCCTGGTAGATGGCAGCAGATTTTTATCAAGAATATCTGGTACATTTTTCCATTCATCCTTCCTTTAATGACATGTTTGCAAGTACAGTGTCCTGAAAAACAGACCCACACCATGATGTTCCCACCTCCAAACTTCACTGTGGGTATGGTGTTTTTGGACTGATGTGCAGGGCCATTTGACCTTCAAACATGGTGTCTATTATGGCATCCAAAGAGTTCAATTTTGGTCTCAACTGACCAGACTATATTCTCCCAGTATTTTACAGGCTTGTCTAAATGTTGTGCAGCAAACTTTAAACGAGCTTCAGCATGCTTTTTCTTCAGCAATGGAGTCTTGCATAGTGAGCATGCATACAAGCCATGGCAGTTGAGTGCCTTACTTAGGCTGGGTTCACACTATTGCGAATTGAATTCGCAATAGCAAGAGATTGTGATCGGTCTCTATGGAGCCGGTTCACATATCTCCGATGCGGTTCTGGTGCGAATTTGCACAGGAGCCCTGTGCGTCTTTTGGACCATTCCAGGTCTGAATTCAGCCAAAATTTGGGGCTGAAATCGGACCTGAAACGATGAACCAGGACACACAGGACCCCTGCTGCGAGTCGCATCGATATTAGGTGTGAACCGAGCCTTATGGTTTGCTTTAAAACAATTGTACCTGCTAATTCCAGGTCTTTCAGAAGCTCTCCACAAGTGGTCCTTGGCTCTTGGACAACTCTTCTGATAATACTTTTCACTCCTTTGTCACAAATCTTGCAAGGAGCCCCTGGTCGTGGCCGGTTTATGGTGAAATTATATGCTTTCCACTTCCGGATTATGGCCCCAACAGTGCTCACTGGAACACTCAGTAGTTTAGAAATCCTTCTGTAACCAATGCCATCGGTATGGTTTTGCAACAATAAGGTTGCAAAGGTCTTGAGAGAGCTCTTTGCTTTTGCCCATGAGAGGTTTCTTGTGTGACACCTTGGTAATGAGACACCTTTTTATAGGCCATTAGTTGAGACGGAACCAACTGATATTAATTTGCACTGACAAGGGGCAGGATTGCTTTCCAATTACTGATGGAATTCAATTGGTGTCTTGGCTTTCCATGCCTTTTTTTGCACCTCCGTTTCTTCATGTGTTCAATACTTTTTCCCTGTGACATTCCAACTTTACTAACAAATAAAAAATAAATACAGGTTAGGCTTCCTTTTCCCTGAGCAAGCATGAAAGTTTTTATGCTGTTTAGTTAAAGTGTAGGTTTTGAATACAGCAGGTAAAAGAAGTATTGGACACGTCACCTCTTTTCAAGGTAAATATATTAAGGTGCTATGATGAAAATTTCATGTCAATATGTCGGTAACAACCCATGCAATCCATACATACAAGGAAACACAACTTAATATCTGAACTTATTTGTTTTAGTTTCCTTGTATGTATGGATTGCATGGGTTGTTACCGACATATTGACATGAAAATTTCATCACAGCACCTTAATATATTTACCCTGAAAAGAGGTGACGTGTCCAATACTTCTTTTACCTGCTGTATTCAAAACCTACACTTTAACTAAACAGCATAAAAACTTTCATGCTTGCTCAGGGAAAAGGAAGCCTAACCTGTATTTATTTATTTTTTATTTGTTAGTAAAGTTACTGCTAACAGTTTGAACAAGTGCACATATTCACTTTAAAATTATTGAGTAATCTGTAGGAAAAGCTGTTGGAAAAATGGGTCTTACCACAGATTTTTTGGTGTTCTTGTAGAAAGGATTCCAGCCAATACTCATCACCATTTTGTGAATCTCCCCGTCACCAACACAGCCCCACCCATAGTAGATTCCAGTAGTTAAGTCAGCAGGAAGATTGTCCACAACATGTTCAGGGAAATTAGCTGCAACATAAACATTGATCGATTACACCAGTCTTGACTAGAAGACAAACAGATTTAAAAGCTGAACTCCATTCATAAACACTCAAATGTATTCCTCAGTAGCCACAACAGATATAATTCCACTTTGTGTGCACCAAATGCCTTTGCAAGCCCATATATTACCTTATAAAAGTAGCAGTGACATCATTACTGTGCTGTACATAGCCTGTGCAAAGAGCAGAGCTGTGGGAGGGACTCAGCAGACCCCACCCACTACAGGCTGCCTGCAGAAAACTACAGGAGGGGCAGAGACAAGACCAGTCTCCCTGCACAAGGAGAGAGAGCAGAGCGGTGGGAGGGGTCCAGCAGGCTCCGCCCACTACAGGCTGCCTGCAGAAAACTACAGGAGGGGCAGAGACCAGACCAGTCACCATGCACCAGAAAAGAGCAATAGTGACCAGTCTTTATTACAGAATGCTCCTGTGCACTGGATTCCTGCACAGATCTGGAAGAATTGCACAAAGCACACCAACATTTAACCACTTCCTGCCCGGCCTATAGCAGATTGACGTCCGGGATGTGGTTTTGTCATCCTGAGTGGGCGTCATATGACGTCCAGTAGGATAACATACCAGTGCGCAGCGAGTGTCTGACACGCCGCATCTCCGATCGTGGTAAGGAGCCTCTGACAGAGGCTTCTTACCACGTGATCAGCTGTGCTGTGACCAATCACAGCTGATCATAATGTGAACCAAGAAGTGCCGATAAACGGAATTCCACAGTTTGCGCTGATAGGGAGAGCCGATCGGCGGCTCTCCTTGTCAGAAGGGAGGAGGGAGGGTCTGTGCTGATAATCAGCACATCGATTATCAGCACAGTCCCCATCAGCTGCCACTCGATGTCCCCTTTAATAAAGCCTCAGTGCTCATATCAGTGCTAGTGCTCAGTATAGGGTTGCCACGTCATCCCTTTAATCAATGACACACATTAAACAGGTTCTGTGGCTGATTAAGGTGGTAATTAAACTCACTTGATGTCTTATCTGCATTAAATCAGCCTCAGAACCTGTGTAATTAATGTGTGTCATTGATGAAAGGGATGATGTGGCAACTCTAGCCCAGTAGTAACACCTGTCAGTACCTCATCAGTACCATCTATTAGTGTCCATCAGTGCCATCTGTCAGTGCCCGTCAGTGAAGGAGATAACAATTTTATTACAGAAACTAAGAAAAACTTTTTTTTTCTCCCCAAAATTTTGGGCTTTTTTCATTTGTTTAGCAAATAATAAAAACCCCAGAGGTGATGAAATACCACCAAAAGAAAGCTTTATTTGTGGGAAGAAAATGATAAAAATTTTAGGGTGGGTACAGTGTAGCACAATTGTCATTTAAACAACGACAGCGCTGAAAATTGACCTGGGCAGGAAGGGGTGGGGGGAAGGTAATGAAGAAGTTAATCAGCCACAGAACCTGTGTATTTAATGTGTTTGGTTTGAAAGGGATGAGGTGGCCACCCAAGTGCTCACACCTATGATTCTGGCAATCGCACTGCATTTTGCAATCTGTTCTGGGGTGTCGCTATGATAGAACAAAATATTACAGTGCACACATGCAAAAAAGACATTTACCTCCTGCAAGGCTATTTAAAACACCTAAACATTTTCATGATAACATATGATAATGGTGACACCATCTTTAATGTATCTTTTAGGGTTTGGCTATGATAGCATGGACACCAGCAGCAGATCACATAGATGCTGTGCGAGTGCGATCACTTTGGAGTGAAACGCAATGTGGGGGAAACGCAGCGAATCTTGTGCCTTTTCCCGCATTGCATTAGTGTGAGCCAGGGCTGAAAGTGAAAGTAAAATGTCCCATTGTGTGTATGTGTGCCACCAGAACAGGAATAGATGACACTAGTTCTAGTGACAACCAGGAATACCCTCACTTTGATTTCTTCTCACTTCCTGTTTTGGTTAGAAGACAGGAAGCGAAGGTAAACTTCTTCTAGGGGACACAGATGGCACATAGTAAAAAACTGACAGGGCTTAGAGGCCTCCATCACTTCAACCAAAACGATAAAAACAAAAAGCGGCTAGTGTCCCTTGAATATACACCAATGAGAAGATGCTAGGAGTAGGACAGGTATATCACTAGGTCTAGGACTGACTCACCTGTGGGGATGCCGAGCTCCTTGGACCCTCTGCCGAACCCTCTCACCACCTCCCCACTACAGTAATAAGGCAGCGCCCCCATGACCACTTTCTTCTTGGCCGGGATGTCCCGTAGCCCTTCTACAGGGTGACCCCCCAGAGAGCGCAGTCCGTCCGTACAGGGTACCGGCAGAACCAAAGCCGCCGCAACACCTCCACCTGCCGCCGAGCCGCAGTCCTGCCGGCTACTGTAAGCACGTCGTTGGGCCATCTCAAGGCTGAGCGCAGCACGGGGGAGTTCCCAATCACAAGACGTTGAAGGAGGAGGCGGTGATACCACAAGAAGATTCTAGATTCCCCCCTGCCGTAAGCTGCCAGTGCCGAGATCGTAAGGACCTACGTCACGCTCCGAGGGCGGCGCTTCCCTTTCACACACTTCTAAACAGACCTTCGCCCGCTGCTGTCACCGTGACTGGCTCCTTGCTAGGATAAATCACGTGATTTCCTCATGTCCGGGGAACCGGTGACGTCAGGGGCGATGTTTCCACACAATTCTTGCTCACCACTGGGCGTTTCCGGTGTAAGGGGTGGGATCCGTCTTAAAGGTGCAGTCCTTTTGTGAGCACTGGCATTTGCCTCTAATCACAGGAAGAGAGGAAATGATTTGTGATCGGAATTTTCTTTTTTGTATTATTATAATTTATACATAGCTCCCAACTGTCCCTGATTTTGAGGGACTGTCCCTGATTTGGAGCAATGTCCCTCTGTCCCTCATTCCTCCTCATTTGTCCCTCATTTTGATCTGATCTATATAGTTGTATATAAATGCACTTTTTATCTTTCAGAACATGTTTCCCAGTGCTAAACCTTTCATCCAAATTCTAAATGGCTGTATTTGTACATTTTAAAGGCCAATATAAAGGAATAGTAGTGGTAAAAAAAAAAAAGCTCTTGTGGATTTGATTAGCTTTTTTGGGTTAATTCTCCTTTAAGGAGGTGTGGCAGGGGGCGTGTCCTATGCCTGCATATGTTTGGTAGTAGGTGTCCCTCATTCCCATCTCAAAATGTTGGGAGGTATGATTTATGTTGGACCTATAATTGTAACAGGAATTCTGAAGTCAAAGTGATTGTAAAGGATCTTTTTTTATTTTTAAAAAATAACAAACATATACTTACCTCCACTGTGCAGCTCGTTTTGCACAGAGTGGCCCCGGACCTGCTCTTCTGGGGTCCCTCTTGGCTCCGCATCAAATAACCCCCTAGGAGAAGCGCTCCCGAGTCCAGCATTTGCATCCACAGACACAAATGCCGACTCAGCCCCACCCCCCGGCGCCCGCATCATTGGATTTGATTGACAGCAGTGGGAGCCAATTGCTGCACTGCTATCAATCTATTCAATCAAGAGCCGGGACCCCGTGGAGAGCACATCCCGGCCGAGGAGATGAAGGATTTAGATAAGTAAAATGGGGGGGGGGGGGGGGCGGGTGACTGCCAGGTGCATTAAGTTGAAAAAACACGAGGGTTTACAACCCCTTTAAATGTGATGGTCATTGCACAATATCTTTGAATATTATGGAATAGTATTTTATATGAAGTACACTTCCCAGCAAATGTGTCTGTTCCCTTTGGTGTGCACAAGCTGGCTAGGTCCGTTGAGGTTTTTCCTTACCCCGCATACTTTAATTAGTTTATTTATAATGATTGGGAACATCTAAAGCATCTTTTTGTGGTTCTGAAGTGCTTTGTCTGTTACCCCCTTGAGGAGGCCCTTCTGAAGAAGTGGATCTCGCCTCCTGTGGTGCATCCTCCTATTTTGAGGTTGAATAAAGCAGCCATGATACTGGTGTAGGAGTCTGCCTCTTTTATGAATCCTGCAGATGGTTGGACAGAATCGGTCGCCAGCGGGGTCAGTGTTGTGGCCTGTATTGGCCAAGTCCCTGGTGTCTCAAACACTTACTGAATGGCCCAAGGTTTTTCAGCAAAAAGTTGTCCACCAGACATGTGGATCAGGTGTACATGGATCTGGCAGACCATTTGGTCCAGGGCCTGAAGTACATTTGTGATGCCTCCTTGGCTACTGCTCTGTTTCTTTCCAAGTTCTACGTCTTGTCGTTGGTGCTTCGGCTCAAATGCTGGTCTGCTGACCAGACTTAAAAAAGGCCTTGGGGGATCTGCCCTTCTAGGGAGACCGTCTCTTCAGTCCTACCTTGGATGACATAATTTAGATTATCACAGGAGGCAAGAGTACCTTCCTCACACGGGCCAAGAAAGGGGATTGAACCTTGTTGGTAGTCCGGGTGTTGGACATGTTTTTTGTCCTAATGTAAGATGTTTCTGAACTATGAAATCTAATTATACCTAGCCTCGACACTGTTGGGGCAGCCAGGAATGCCGTTACAGCAGGTTTATCCATCAGGGCTTTGTGACTGAAGCACGCCCCCCGGGCGGGGGATAATGGGAGTACAGCTTGGCTTAAAACCACCGGGTGTAATAAAGATTGAAGTGCTTGATTACCATGACTGCAAACAAAGGCTTCAAAAAGCAACTGCTGCTAAGATGACTGATGGCCTGAGTTACAGAAGATCAAAGACCAGCTGTCACTGAAGATTTGACCCGGGTCAAATAGTGGCGATTAATGGACAAATGCTGCCCCTAGTGGTCACTACAGCATGCTTCCTAGAGGACAGACAGAAGAATAATATATTAAGAAGGACTGCCTCTTATCGATTTTGATTTGTCAGAATCCTAGATGGGCTGGCAGTGGGTGTTGTGTGGGTGGTGTCTGAGTGGGCTTTAAAAGAACTGACTGGCTGGAGGAACCTCCTCTTGCCATTGAGCCTAGCTGAAAGCTACTGAACACAGAGGACGACCTTACATAAAGTATCATTGATGTTCTTTTGTTTCATATGCTCTGTAATATTTTCTTTTAGTGTTTATGTTAGCATTCCTATTTTCTTGGGAAATAAATTAGACCCTGGCTTTGTTAAAGCAGTGTGTTTATTTTTATAGCTAACCTTGTTATTGTACCATCACCATTAACATTATCAGAGCTTTGCTAGACTAGCTAAGTATAGGAATAGACAAGTTAATACATATTTATAATAAATAGAATGAAAAAACTACCCCAATATTTATTGCTCCTGGACGCATCAGTCCTCTTTAGTATGAAGGTTTGTCCCCACTGGTTTTCAGGGAGGGGGGGGTTGTCTTCGCTGGTTCTCGGGCCCATGGACCTCCTTCAATTCAGGGAAGTGGGTCCACAAACTGGTTGTTGTCCGCGACAGGGTAGAATTTCTTATCTGCCAGAGAAACTTTTTCTCTCCAATATTTACCTTACACCATCACATCTTTGGGCCCTGTACAGGGAGGAGCAGGATCTGCTGCACCAGGCAGTGATAGTCCTTGTGCCCGAGCCAGAATAGTTTGGGGGGTTTTTACTTAAACTTGTTCACATTCCAAAAACGAATGAGTTTCCCCCGATTTTTGACCTCCAAGGCCTTGAATTACTTTGTATGGGTGCAGAAATTTAAGATGGAATGTATCCATTTGGTAGTGGCTTCTCTTCATTGGGGGGATTTTATGGCATCCATAGACATCAAGGATGCATACCTACACATTCCCATCCATGAAAAACATCAGTTGTTTCTTTGCTCTGCAGCGGGGCAAATTATCACACAAATTATCGTTTTGTTGCGCTTCCCTTTGGATTGGCCTTGGCATCCTGGGTATTCTCCAAGGTGCTGGCCTGCTCCCCTTTGGATTGGCCTTGGCATCCTGGGTATTCTCCAAGGTGCTGGCCCCAGTCCTGGCCTTACTGAAACAACTGGGGGTTTCCCGTGACAGGTTATCTGGACGGTCTGCTCCTGAAGGACAACATGGGGATCACGATGCGCTCCCTGTGGGACTTCGGGTGAGTTCTGAATCTCAAGAAGTCTGCCCTTACCCCAACTGGGAGGGTGGAGTGTCTGGGCCTGAGTCTCAAGTCTCAACTCATCTGTTACTCTGGTTCCACAAGCAGTCCTCCTCACTTGCATGTAGGCTCTGGGTCTTATGGTGTCCGCCCTCAAGGCAGTCCCATATTTGTAGTTCCATACAAGGGTTCTGCAGAGGGAAATCTTGTTGACATGGGACAAGTCTTCTGCATCCCTTAACAACCAGATTTGTCTGGGCCAGTTGACGAGGGCCTCCCTCTATTAGTGGCACCAACTTGCTCCCCTACAGACTGGGAAGTCCTTTTCCCCCTCCACAGGATGGTAGTCACAACGGATGCCAGCCTGACCAGCTGGGGAGCTGTCCTGGGTTCGAGATCAGCACTAGATTGCTGGACTCTGGAGGGTTGGCTACTCATCAATGTCCTGGGACTTGGAGTTATCAGGCTGTCACTGGACCACTGGAAAAATCTTCTCAGGGGGATCCCGGTCAGGAGCCAGTCAGACAATGCCCCAGCAGTGGCCTATGTCAACCACCAAGGTGGAATGAGCAGTGGAAGCGGCTCTGGAGGCATCAAGCATTTTGCAGTTGCAGAGCAGCTTGTTCTGGTTCTCACTGCCATGCTTATTCCTAGGCATCGAGACTTGGTGGGTAGATTATTTCAGTCACCAAATAAAGGTTCAGGGGAAGTGGTCCATACACCGTGTTCCATCAGTTCTGCCCTTGCTGGGGGACCCTGGATGGGAATCTTCTGGCATCCCATCTCAACAGGAAGGTACCAAGGTTTGTGGGGAGAGCACGGGACCCCCTGGCGGATGCACTGATGGCACCGTGGGACCAGCATAGTTTAATTTACGCCTTTCCTCCTTTCAAGTTGCTCCCTCACCTGCTGTTCAGAATAGAGGCCGAAAAGATTCTGGTCCATCTTATAGCACCAGACTGGCCTCGTCAGCCGTGCTATGCCAACCTGGTCTGGCTAGTCATGGACGCACCCTGGCAATAGCCTCTTTGGGAGGGCCTCCTGTCCCAAGGTCCAGTCTACCACCCTGCTTTACCATCTCTGGCTTCAACGCACCTGGAAGGCTTATATTGCCTGGGGTGAGGCTCTGGGTGTCTGTCTAGGTTCTTTTTCAGTGGCTCGGGTTTTTGCCTTTCTCCAATAGAGCATTGCACAACAGCTTGCTTTGAGTACCATTAAAGGCAGGTTTCAGGCTTGCAGACTTTTTTCAACATCCCTTGGCCATGCGTTCCTTGATCCATACTTTCATCTGAAATTGTTTGTCATGTGGAACCTCCTGTGTGTTCCCCATTGCCGCCATAGAACCTGAACTTGGTTCTTTCGGTCCTTCAAAAGCCTCCTTTTGGGAAAACTTGAGATATTCCCTTGCTTACTTTTTCTCAAGGGATGCTTTCTTAGTTGCCATCACTTCCATGCGTTGGGTGTCGGAACTAGTCTTCCTCTCTGGTCTTGCACAAGGATAACGTGGTTTGCTGTCCGTACTCCTCCTTTCCTTGGAAGGTGGTGTTGGATTTTCACCTAAATGAGAACATTGTTCTGCCTTCTTTGTATTCACGGCTGTCACATATCAAGGAGGTTGCATTGTACTCCTTGAATGTGGTTCAGGCAGTTTGTGTGTGCTTGCCTGCTACAGCCTCCTTCTGGAGGTTAAATTCTGTCTTTGTGCTCACGGACAGTCCAAGAAAAGACCTGAGGGCTTCCTCTGCTATTTTATCCCATTGGCTTCGGCAGCCGATTGTTCTGTCATGCGCCATTAAGGGTCAGGCTTCTCCTTTCCCCATTTCAACATGCTCAACCAGGCCTATTAGTGCCTCCTGGGCTTTTAGACTTCTGGCGTCTGTGTCTCAGATTTGCAAGGTGGCCTCCTGGTTATCTGTGCACATACATTTTACAAGTTGATGTGTTTGCGTCTTCAGATGCTTGTTTGAGTTGTAAGGTTCTACAGGCCGCTGTTTAAGATTTCTTGTTTTTGGTTTGCCCACCCCTTCTTGAGACACTGCTTTGGGACATTCCTGTTGTCAAGAATCAGAAGAGCTGTGTCCTTCAATGGACGTAAGAGAAAACTGGATTTTTGTTACCCACCGTAAAATCTCTCTCCTCTGAGTTCATTGACAGACACAGCACCCACCCCTATTTTTTGGAGTTTATACTTCCGGCGCTGCCTTGTGACTAATTGGCTTGCCTATAGCAGAGAGGGGGTTTATACCAGCTTGGACTGTCCATAGGTGGTCCTGTGTTCTTTTTCTGCCTAGTGTCTTACTCCTATAAGTGGTGCTATAAACCTTATGCACAAGAATCAGAAGAGCTGTGTCCATCAATTAATTTAGAGAAAGGGATTTTACAATGACTAACAAAACTCTAGTTTTTTTTTCTCCTACAGTATAACAGCAGAAAAAATGCAGTAAAAATCTGTGTTTGTGGGATGTTTATGCACGTTCCCACATCTGTCATTAATACTTTCTATAAGCCAGAATTCTGGCCATTAGAATGCATTAACACATGAACACGCCTAGCGTTAATGCGCACTTAGGCACTTTCGAGCAATTTTTATGCCCAAAAGCTCCTCTCCTGAAAACACAACTGATGTTTTTTTCCTGCCTCTAAACTCCTACAGTGCCTTGAAAAAGTATTCATACCCCTTGAAATTTCCCACATTTTGTCATGTCACTAAAAACAGAAATGTATTTTATTTGGATTTTATGTGATAGACCAACACAAAGTGGCACACAATTGTGAAGTGGCAGGAAAATGATAAATGGTTTTCAACATTTATTTACAAGTAAATATGTGAAAAGTGTGGCGTGTATTTGTATTCCGCACCCCTGAGTCAATACTTTGTAGAACCACCTTTCACTGCATTTACAGCTGCAAGTCTTTCTGGGTATGTTTCTAACAGCTTTGCACATCTAGAGAGTGAACTTTTTGCCCATTCTTCTTTGCAAAATAGCGCAAGCTCTGTCAGATTGGATGGAGAGCATCTGCGAACAGCAATTTGCAAGTCTTGTCACAGATTCTCATTTGAATTTAGGTCTGGACTTTGATTGGGCCCTTCTAACAAATGAATATGCTTTGATCTAAACCATTCCATTGTAGCTCTGGCTGTATGTATAGGGTCATTGTCCTGCTGGAAGTTGAACCTGCCTGCCCCAGTCTCAAGTCTTTAGCAGACTCTAACAGGTTTTCTTCTAAGATTGCCCTGTATTTGGCTCCATCCATCTTCCCATCAACTCTGACCAACTTCCCTGTCCCTGCTGAAGAAAAGCATCCCCACAACATGATGCTGTCACCACCATGTTTCACGGTGGGGATGGTGTGTTCAGGGTGATGTGCGGTGTTAGTTTTCTGCCACACATAGCCTTTTGCTTTTAGGCAAAAAAGTTCAATTTTGGTATCATCTGACCAGAGCACCTTCTTCCACCTGTTTGCTGTGTCCCCCACATGGCTTCTCGCAAACTGCAAATGGGACTTCTATGGCTTTCTTTCAACAATGACTTTCTTTTTACCACTCTTCCATAAAGGCCAGATTTATGGAGTGCATGACTAATGCCCTGTACATTTCAGTAAATGTTTACATTCTTTCGAGTCCTGATTAGAATTAGCCTGCCTATGTAACGCCCCTTGTTACCATTAACGTACAATTGTAATATTAATGTGATACCTACGTAATCATGTGCATAAAAACCTTCAATTGTGTCATAATAAAGCAGAACAGTTATTTGGAAACATGCTGAGCGTATCTTTTGTGTCTGTTCCCTACTGCAGTAGTTATTATTAATTTGGAACCACTAATCAATATGAGGATATGAGTTGCCTATCATCAATTTAACTGTGTCAGCATGGTGAGCTTTGCCTTAGGAGGGGATTCCAGGTGACCCTGAGTATCCGAAACAAGGAGCTTGAGACGATCTGGGAATTTCTGATAATCAGCCAGCTGAGGTAAGCCTTTTGCTTACATTTGAGTTATCAGACTTCCTTGATCGGTAAGGCATTTTCGGGACAAAAGGTACCTATTTACTCCCCTTAATCGAACTGTATTGATTGGTGGTTATATGTTATAGTGTCACTGTCTATTGTCCATCGGAGTGTTATAGATAAGAAAGGGAAGAATAGTGCTGTTCACAGGTATATGTAGTACATCTGCTAGATAAAGTAGTTTAGAGGCGAGAGGGTATAGGCACATATAGAGAAGACTGGCCAGTCATTATGGGCATTGAATTAAGTAAGGGAATGAAGGGTAAGAGACCCTCAAAAATGCCCAGCGCAAGAGGAGCGCTATATATATGAACCGAAGGTGCGGTTCCGCCTATACTGAGCCCCTAGATTAATGGTTAAAGTGGATAGGGATCCACAATGGGTAACTGGGTTACAAAGGTCCACAGGGACTAAGAATCATTCAGAATAAGCAGCTAGAGAAGCAGCTATCTATGTAAGCAGGATAGATCAAGGGTGACATTAACACTAGACAGAAAGGGACATTTTCATGTTGTCAGAGAGGGAAGATGGGATGAGCACTCTGGCTGCCTGTCTGATCATAGAAGCTAGATATAAAAGACATTTGAACAAAATAAGGAAAGCAGAATTTAGGCAGGGAAATATTAATGAGAGTTAAAAGAAAGTAAGAGAATGATATGCATGTGTTGTGTACAAATGGGAAAAAAGTAAGCGATTTTAGAGAGATATTGGTGTATGGGTGTGCGAATGCTGGGACCTTTAGTTCTATCCCTTGTGTGTGTCATGTACACAGATGTGACCCCCTCCTTTGTGCTCTCATGAAAGAATGTGGCTGAGATGAGAGGTCAGTGATAAGCTGGAAGGACACCATGACAATTCCAGTTTTTTAGACAAAACATTTATAACAAAATGTGCCGGGTTAAGGAATGTAATGGTAAACAATGTGATCACAATTATTTTGAATCTGTTTTCCAAACATGGTAAAATGAAGGTTACATTTAACCATGTATTACACAAATTGAATATCCTTTGATAGTGGAAACAGTGCATTTAAAAAAGGGAAATTAAGTAAAATTAAGTAATAATGAGTATTCATTTCTAATATTAGTTTAATAATTTTATAGATATATTGAAACTGGTTTAGACAACCTTTGGTTGGAAATGAAATTCAGGTTAATGGGGAAATTTGTAATGAATGAGATTAGTTTAGATTAAGATAACAATTTTGTAATTTTACATTTATTCAACAAGCCCTTATTGAGAGAAAAAAGATTAAGATGAGGTTGTTATTTGGAATACAGCTGCCATAATATTTAACAAAGCCAAGATGGATGGAATACATAAGAAGTTTTTCCACAAAAATGAAATTTTAAGGTTTTTGATAATAACTTGATGTGAGGTCCATGATGTGAGAGTAATAATAAATAAAATTTAAATCTAACAGACCCATCACATCAAATCCACGCACCCTGTTAGGATAGATGCCACCTGCAGCCAGTTGTTTTATAGTTTTTGATGCTTTCTGGTCCATCATACAGATTCTTGGTCCTTTTGTTTTTATTTATTTTTATTTTTGAAATCCAAAGCAGAATGTGTGGATTGTGAAATGATGTGCCCCATTTCCTTGTAAGTGCCGTGGTATAAGCAGAAGAATATTTTGGATTTATGGGCATCTGTCCATGACCGCAGGGTATTGTTATCATTTATTATAATATTGCCAGGAAAAAGTTGTCTTTTGAAACATGAAACTGGATTTCTCACACAAACATCGTGATAGAAAACAAGCCATTGTAATATATTAATGCAAGCTGGACCCAGTAATGAAGGGTTCACCCCGATATATCAGAGCTGTAGCTTTTATGCAAAAGTGCTATTAGACAAAGTTAGATATTGTTTTGGTCAAACATTTAATTTTTAAGGGTCCGACATTCTGTGCAGCAAATATACAGCTAACTAAATGTTTGTCTAATGAAAGGTTTAAAATATGAGTTTGTTTATGTACAAATCTAACAATGAAAAATGCGTACATTTGAATCCAGCCACCTTATTGCCTCTATTGGAGGAGGCTGGAGACAAAGGAAGACACGTGTGTTAAATTGATGGTGTAGGAATCAGCTACTGTGAGCCCAGTGCGGGACACACTCCCTGAAGACCCAGATATTACATTTTTTGTAGATTTGAGTATGCAGTTTATCACCCAGAAGGATACCCTGTATTCTAAGTCATTGGATCCTTTTTCCCCAGCTCAAGCAGCAGAGCTCCATGTTTTAGCAAAGCCTGTGAGCTATAAAAAGTGTGTATATTTATATAGATAGTCGAGATATCGAGAGCTTTTGGTTCCATTTGAAGGGCCAGAAGTTTGTTTTTACTTCGGCAGGTAAACCAATAAAGCATGCCAAGTTAATTTGATTGGCTGTTTTCAGCCTTTCAGGTTCTTGCTGAGGTAGCCATATTAACTTTCACACATGGAAGCAGACCAGGTGACTAAGGATACTGCATTTACAGCCCCGGACACTTGATGGGTCTGTGCAACTCACAGATTCCACCCTAGTTCTGGCCCAGTATAGCTGGGATTAATAATTCAACCTTAAGGACCCCAGAACGAGAAGAACAAGTGGTCCACAGGGGGAAACTTCTTCTGAAACAGGACTTTGGAAAAAGGTGATCATTTATGTCTGCCAACCACTCTTTTCCCTCCAGCTTGACACATGGACCGTGTCATCAGTCACAAGCAGTTATGGCTGCCTTAGTAAATGAGCGTGAGATAGAGCCAGGGTTCTCCACAGTTGTTTTTATAACATACCACTTCTTGTTTTACCTGTTACCAAAGGTGTTACCAAAAGCTGAACATCCCTTCCAGAGATTACAAAAAGATATATCCAGATGCCCAAGTTAGGATCTTACGAGTATGCATTTTGTCTGTATGGACATGTTTTTTGGATGTCCAGTGGCAAATGCTACTGCAAAGGCCACAGTAAAAAGTGTTATCAGAAGTAGTTTGTAAATATAGAGTGCAGAAAGTACAGAGAGTAACAGAGGAAATCATTTTTTATAGGAGAGTCCTTACTAGAAGTTTTGAGGTTTTATTTTTACACCCCCTACTGTCTACAATGTTGTGGACAAAGTAGAGTAAGAAACTAGAAAACTTTTGCCTGAATGTTTTCTTATATTTGATCAAGCCTCTAAGGGGGATGTTGGACTCTCTCCCTATGGGATTTGGTTTGGCAGTGTGTTATTCACTTGCTTATATTTTGTCTCAACAGCTGAAGTCCTCCATTCGGATCTCACAGAGAATGTTGCTGATCTTTTAAGATTTTTGACAAACTCATTTATGTGTTTTCTCCCCAATTCCAGATCCTAAAAGTTTGGAAGGATCTAAAACTAAAGCCAGGTGACTTTTGGATTGTTAAGAGTTATTTATATATAAGGAAACGTTTGGAGACTCAATACAGCATCTAGTTCATGTACAGTTTTTGCAAAACTTGAAGGAAAAGTCACCTGGATCCACACCAGACACTGCAAAAATGACTTAATTAAAGAAATCTCTTTGTTTCCCTCTTGTCATCACAGTCTAGGGTACTTTTTGATTCAATTACTTTAATTGTAAGGGATGTATATATTTGAAAAGTAGTTTAGCCATGTTGAAGTCATATTTTTCTTTTGTATGTCTTCCATTTTATGTAGAATTGTCTGTGTTTACATATGCTGATAAGTCAGCATGCCCACAATTCAGCTAGAGGGCCCTTCTGGCCACAGGAGTGTACAGCCAGTACTCTGTAAATATGTCTTATCAATCATTTGTTTTTTACAATGAAAAGTCATTTGGTAATGAAAAAAGTTGCTCAGCTATTATTTTCTGCACAATGGAGTTTTTTTGCCTCTTTGGCCAGGACTACCTCCACCTAAGCGTGTGGAGGTTCCAGGTTAAAGGTTATAGCAGGTATGGTTAGTGATCAAAATATTGATCAAAAGAGGGGAGACTGTAATGGAAATTTGTAAGTTTCTTCTTCCACAACATCCACATCACCTAAAAATAAAAAAACACACCATGTATTATAAATATGCAGGCATCCATCTATTACCTGAAGCTGTGGTCTCAGACACTGACCTGTTGTCGACTCCATTTCGACCACTTCATCCAGCAATTCCTGAACCTCTGCATCCACATCCTCAGGTTGTGTGCTGAGTTCTCTTTCTTCAGTAGGTGTGGGGTTACTGGTGTCCTCAGATGTCCTGATTCTTTTCTCCCCTATGTGAATACAAAAAAGGTATACTTAGCAGACAGATACCTCTTTTCTTCTAATTTTAATGAGTGGCCTCGTGTCTTATTAACCACTTGCCGACCGCCTCGATATACGTCGGCAGAATGGCACGGGCAGGCAGAATCACGCACCCATACGTGATCTGCCTCCCGCGGGCGGGGGGTCCGATCGGACACCCCCCCCCGGTGCCAGCGGCGGTCGGCTTTGGTCTAGGAGCGTTTGGGGATGAGGGGGAGGCCATCCGATCGTGGCCCCCCCTCGCGATCGCTTCCAGCCAATGACAATCATCCCCTGCCTCTGTGTAGTACACAGAGGCAGAGGATGTGATGTCATCTCTCCTCGGCTCGGCAGTTTCCGTTCCGGTGCCGAGGAGAGAAGACATGTGAGTGCACAACACATACACACACAGTAGAACATGCCAGGCACACATTACACCCCCGATCCCCCCCCGATCGCCCCCCCATCACCCCCCAATCACCCCCTCCCCCCCTATGTCACACTGACACCAAGCAGTATTTTTTTTTTTCTGATTACTGCATGGTGTCAGTTTGTGACAGTTAGAAGTGGTAGGGCAGTTAGTATTAGCCCCCTGTAGGTCTAGGGTACCCCCTAACCCCCCCTAATAAAGTTTTAACCCCTTGATCACCCCCCGTCACCAGTGTCACTAAGCGATCATTTTTCTGATCACTGTATTAGTGTCGCTGGTGACGCTAGTTAGGGAGGTAAATATTTAGGTTCGCCGTCAGCATTTTATAGCGTCAGGGACCCCCATATACTACCTAATAAAGGTTTTAACCCCTTGATTGCCCCCTAGGTAACCCTTTCACCACTGATCACCGTATAATCGTTACGGTTGACGCTGGTTAGTTCGTTTATTTTTTATAGTGTCAGGGCACCCGCCGTTTATTACCGAATAAAGGTTTAGCCCCCTGATCGCCCGTCGGTGATATGCGTCGCCCCAGGCAGCGTCAGATTAGCGCCAGTACCGCTAACACCCACGCACGCAGCATACGCCTCCCTTAGTGGTATAGTATCTGAACGCATCAATATCTGATCTGATCAGATCTATACTAGCGTCCCCAGCAGTTTAGGGTTCCCAAAAACGCAGTGTTAGCGGGATCAGCCCAGATACCTGCTAGCACCTGCGTTTTTCCCCTCCGCCCGTCCCAGCCCAGCCCACCCAAGTGCAGTATCGATCGATCACTGTCACTTACAAAACACTAAACGCATAACTGCAGCATTCGCAGAGTCAGGCCTGATCCCTGCGATCGCTAACAGTTTTCTTGGTAGCGTTTTGGTGAACTGGCAAGCACCAGCCCCAGGCAGTGTCAGATTACCGCCAGTACCGCTAACACCCACGCATGCACCATACACCTCCCTTAGTAATATAGTATCTGAACGGATCAATATCTGATCCTATCAGATCTATACTGGCGTCCCCAGCAGTTTAGGGTTCCCAAAAACGCAGTGTTAGTGGGATCAGCCCAGATACCTGCTAGCACCTGCGTTTTGCCCCTCCTCCTGGCCCGGCCCAGCCCACCCAAGTGCAGTATCGATCGATCACTGTCACTTACAAAACACTAAACGCATAACTGCAGCGTTCGCAGAGTCAGGCCTGATCCCTGCGATCGCTAACAGTCTTTTTGGTAGCGTTTTGGTGAACTGGCAAGCACAAGCGCCCTAGTACACCCCGGTCGTAGTCAAACCAGCACTGCAGTAACACTTGGTGATGTGGCGAGTCCCATAAGTGCAGTTCAAGCTGGTGAGGTGGCAAGCACAAGTAGTGTCCCGCTGCCACCAAAAAGACAAACACAATCCCGTCGTGCCCATAGTGCCCTTCCTGCTGCATTCGCCAATCCTAATTGGGAACCCTTTATGTCCTCCCGAGTACCCCAACCCAACGAACCCCCCCTAAAAAGATGTTGTGTCTGCAGCAAGCGCGGATATAGGCGTGACACCCGCTATTATTGTCCCTCCTGTCCTGACAATCCTGGTCTTTGCATTGGTGAATGTTTTGAACGCTACCATACACTAGTTGAGTATTAGCGTAGGGTACAGCATTCTATAGACTAGGTGCACTTTCACAGGGTCTCCCAAGATGCCATCGCATTTTGAGAGACCCGAACCTGGAACCGGTTACAGTTATAAAAGTTACAGTTACAAAAAAAAGTGTAAAAAATAAAAAATAAAAACACAAACAAAAATATAAAATAAAAAAAAATAGTTGTCGTTTTATTGTTCTCTCTCTCTCTATTCTCTCTCTATTGTTCTGCTCTTTTTTACTGTATTCTATTCTGCAATGTTTTATTGTTATTATGTTTTATCATGTTTGCTTTTCAGGTATGCAATTTTTTATACTTTACCGTTTACTGTTCTTTATTGTTAACCATTTTTTTGTCTTCAGGTACGCCGTTCACGACTTTGAGTGATTATACCAGAATGATGCCTGCAGGTTTAGGTATCATTTTGGTATCATTCTTTTCAGCCAGCGGTCGGCTTTCATGTAAAAGCAATCCTAGCGGCTAATTAGCCTCAATGACTCAAAGAGGGGACAATGGGGAGGGGTAAGGGAGGGAGTTCTTGATATAGGGTATCAAATGGAAAAGCGGTTACTTTAGCAATGAGTGACCAGAGGTAGTTACATAAAATAATCAATTTATTGAAAAATTTAAAATCCACAAAATGTGTGAGAGGCAACCATGGAGGTTTTGATAACAGTGTATATATGGCAAAAAAACAACAAAAATAACCAAGGTATTGCTATACCTAGGACAACATTAAAAACAGACACACATGTAAAACGACACTGACACGGTCCGGACTTAATATGCTGTTCGGCAGCTAGTGGGTCAAAATCAATGTAGGCAAGCACAATGGCATTGCCGTCTGGTGTAGGTGGTTAATTTTAAGAACTATGCTACCGAGGAGCATATACAAGGGGGAGGAAAGAGGGAAAGGGAACTGTTAGGGGGTCATTGGAGATGATTGCCTGGCAGCCGACTGACAGGAGTGGACAATTGGCGTGGATGGAGTACCTGGCTGAATCCAGCAATAGCAAGGTAATGATTGTTGGTGCAGATTGGTATACAAAGCATATACAGCTGGGCACGCTATATAGTTAAGATGGTCTAATAACAGTAGACTTGAGGAGACTTTATACAGCACAAATCACCGCAGAATTGCAAATAAACTCCGATAGTGAGGCACTGCTCATTTTCATATGGGTTGAATATGAGCCCGGTATCGGTACCAGCTATGCTGACAGTTGTCAAAGTTACTATGCATATATTAAAGCAGGAGTTTGGTTTATTCCACTCATACGTTACCGCCCTATTGGTGGGGGGAGGGGGAGCCCTGGACACTCTGAAGTCAAGTCCTCCTAGATGCTGAGTGGAGTCCCGCAGGCTCGTATGAGCGGCAATGTGTCTGCTGCTAGTAAATAGAAATCGGGCGTTGTATCGCCGGTCTCGTGGTCTGTTAGCATCTGTCTCATGTCTGGTCTGTCCTGGATCATTCTCAGCGTGTGTTTGGAGACGCCCAGCTGGTAGTCTCAGCTGTTCCGCTCCTCTAGCACGGCCCGCCCGGTGGAGCCTGACGGTGTCGTGATGACGTCAACGCGTTTCGCTGTACTCGTTAGCGTAGCTTCTTCCTGGACGTTTGATTGGTAAGGTCGGCGCACACGTTATATTGTGTGCTTTGACAGCTGTACATCCAATCAGCTGTGTGATTAAACATTGAGTGTTGTCCTTAGCCATTGAATAATATGGAGCATACGACTGCTTAGTATTGGCAGTTGTCTTCAAAATTGAATATAACCAAAGCATGATTCTGTCAAGGGATATTTGCTACTTTATTGAGTCCTTGATAGGTCATTTTAGACAGTACGTTATATACAAGAGGAAAAAGGACTAATTACTGAAGGTGTGAACTGCTGCATAAAAGGAGGAGAGGAGGCGAGGGGAGGAAAATACATACGGTTACATGGAAAAATACCACAACATGGAACAGTGAAGACAGATATGGGGCTTAGGGTCAAAATTTTAAGGGATTGAAAACGTTCAAGACTTTAATTCACTCCACCTTCTGCATTAATGAAAACGCATGATTTGGGCAAATAGAGATCTTTTGTGTCCAAAATTAAGATCACTTTACTCATACGTAATCTTTAATGTTCTAGGAAGGCCTGTAAATTCAATTCGGTGTTAAGACCTAAAGGGACAAGGGACTTCAACCGGTATACCCAGCGCTTTTCTTTTTGCAATAGCACCCAATCAAAGTCACCTCGTCAACTTGACAGCTTGAGTGCATATATACCTTTCACCTACGTGCCCTTGATGTTTCTATCATATTTTAATGCAAAATGTTTCGCTAAAGGTTTTTCCGGAATTTTTTCTTTATCTTTGATCTCCCTCAAGTGTTCACCAATGCGAACCTTGAGGGGTCTCTTTGTCTTACCCACATACATTTTCGGGCAGGGGCAGGTTATCATATATATGACCCTGGGGGTAGAGCAATTAATTAGATCTCGTATTTGGTAGTTTTTTCGTCCTAGGGAGTCAGAGAAAGTGGCTGTTCTATGGACAAGTGGGCAGATCTGGCATTTATTGCAGGGGAACATCCCTCTGCTACGTGGGTAGTTGGTTAGCCAGTTGGGATCAGGCATTTTAGTGAATTCGGATTTGACCAGCAAGTCTCCCAGATTTTTGGCCCTGCGGGCCACTAATTTTGGTGAGGTGCCGACTATGCTAAGCAAAGTTGGTGAATTGGTGAGGACCCCCCAGTGTTTTTCCAATATGGAACGGACCTCCGTCCATTGGGGGCCAAAGGTGGTAATTAGCCTAGTTTGGTCACTTGCTGTCCGTTTAGAAACAGTTGAGTCAAAAGTGTGTAATGTGAGTAAACTGTCGCGATCCCTGGCTGCTGCTTTTTGTCTCGCCTTTCTGATTTTCCTATGTGAGTAGCCGCGTTCGCGGAATCTCGCATAGAGTTCTATGGATTCTTTCCTGTAATCACTAGTCTTTGTGCAATTTCTTTTTATTTGCTTACCCCTCCCCATTGTCCCCTCTGTGAGTCATATAGTCCACGGGTTACAGCAATAACACCGTATCTGGTGTGTGGTCAGAGGCTGATCAGTACCCAGACTGATCAACTGTTTACACAGCATTTGCCATCATCCCCTTTTCCCTATCCCTATCTCTAGTACCACTAAACATTTCTGATCCCTATGGTCAGTTCATGCAAATCTGTGTAAACTTTACATACTGAGGCTATTAATCAGGTTCTATGCTATCAGTTCACTCAAAAGTGTAAAAATGGCTTTTATGCTGGGTGAAGACATAGATCGCGAGATAAGGACTGCCTTCCAGAGTGACACACCCCAAATCTTTGATCAGGATGATGAAATTAAAAACAAATTCAAGGAACATAAAAAACTGTTGGTCAAACACCTGAATAGACGATGGGATGTGTCAGCTCTGGAGACATATATTTCACACCGAATTGTACCAAGAGGTTTAAGGACCAGAATTGTACCTGCCGCTCACAGTCACGCCCAGTCCCGCCCTATGATGGACATAACACAGGTCCAGGGGCGGGACTGGGCGTGACGGCGGCGCCGAAAAAAGCAGAGAACCCTCGGGTATGTGTATCTCGGCTCTGAAGTATCCCTGCAGTCTCTACGCCATATTTAAATCTATCACAAAGCTGCACTGACATGGCTGGACTGGGGCAAAGCTGCACGGGCAAACCTGCACTGCCAAAGCTGCACTGGGGCAAGGCTGCACTGGGGCAAGGCTGCACTGGGGCAAAGCTGCACTGGGGCAAAGCTGCACTGACAAGGCTGCACTGACAAGGCTGCACTGGGGCAAGGCTGCACTGACACTGAAAAGGCTGCAGATGGACAGATAAGGCTGCATTGATGGGCATTTTAATGTAAGTTTTTTTTCCTTAAACTTCCCTCCTAAAACTTATTTTTCTTTTAAATTCTCTCCTAAACTTGGGGTGCGTGTTATACGCCGGCGCGTGTTATACGCCGATAAATACGGTAGTTTTGCTGCTCATATTTACACAGAGTTCTCACAAACTTCTTTCTTTATTATTTATTGTGATTGCCTCAATATATTTTGATTTGTCACATCTGACCAAATTTGTTTTTTGTATTTTTTTTTGGTTTTGTATTTTTTTCAAGGCTGATTTTTTTTTTTTAATTGGTTTTACTCCATAATATTTTTGGGTGTGTTTTGTGTGTCAAGTTACCACAACACCATTATTATCTTGTATTATTTAATCTCAAGAAGGTTGCTTGGTGTTGGTGTCTCTTGTTAATTTCACATTATATTTTTGAAATGTACCTGAATCCTCACAAACAAACTGTCCTTTTTGAAGGAAAACACACATAGGCGAGTATAATTGAACCAAAAATTCCTTTATTAAGGGCTCAGAACCAAACAAAAAGGGAGGCAACGCTGGATAAACTTCATAAATTGGCTAAGCCTTTGACCCCCAGGGCACACATCAATTATTTTACAGCAAAATTGGTGGCCTGAGGAGTCCATATCTAAGGGAGTGCAGTCTGGTCCAGAAGTCCCAGAGATCCTGAAAGCAGCAGATGACATCTGTGTCCCCAGGCTGTGGTACTACAAGAGGCTGCATCTTTTGCCAGACTAGACTGAACCCAGGTTATCACTCTCTGGTCTTCCTTCCACGCTTCCTTCCGGGCTGTGGCTCTGGTGTTGGAGATGTGGCAGGAGGAGGAGTAGGACCTGGAGAAGGAGGAGGAGGAGTAAGACCTGGAGGAGGAGGGGAGGAGTAGGACCTGGAGGAGGAGGAGGAGGAGGACCTGGAGGAGGAGGAGAACTATTTGTGAGGTCACAAATGTGGGTAGCACATGTTATTTCGCCCCTCAACCCCTTATTGAGAGCTTCCAAAATTAAGAACTCACACTGGAGTCGTTGGCCCTCCTCCATCTGCATCATTTTGCAGGCAGTTAGGCCAGCAAAGTCCTCCTCCACAGTGTGGGGGGGTTCTCGGGGCCTCTGTAGCCTTCCAAAAGAGGCCTATGGCAGCCTCTTCCAGGTTACTCCTCTTCCTGCCACTTTGTCTTTGAAGGTGGAGGGTAGGGACCTGGGTATCGGGCAGCCTGCTTGGCCCGGCCACCTCCTGGCTGAGACTTCCCCGTGTATGAAAAAGGGACATGGTTTTAGTTTTTGCTTCATCAATCACAAACATAAATTAGCAATCCAAACTAACATATATTTAACAT
Organism: Lithobates clamitans; assembly: GCA_037952925.1. Lineage (NCBI taxonomy): Eukaryota > Metazoa > Chordata > Amphibia > Anura > Ranidae > Lithobates > Lithobates clamitans. Next base: position 10,582,998 of record JBBGZY010000400.1, on the reverse strand, counting down.
CATTGATTGGACAACCAGAAATATTTAGAAGAATGCTATACCTGGCTCAAGCTGGGCTCCTCCACATGTTGCTGCCTGGAAGGCCCAGGTTGGGCGTCAAAAGCCTCAGCTGGGGGGGAAGGAAGCGTGGAAGGAAGAATGGAGAGTGCTGGCCTGGGTTCAGTCTGACCTGCCAGAAAATGCTGTCTGTCATAGTACCACAGCCTGGGGACATAAATGTCATCTGCAGCTTCTTAAGTCTCTGGGAATCCTGGACCTTCTTGTGCTCCCTTAGATAAGTGCTCCTCAGGCCACCAATTAGGATCTTCAAATATGTAATATCTGCCGTGGAGATCACCGTCTTCACAAATTCCAACAAATTATCCAGCGCAGCCTTCCTCTTTGTTTGGTTCTTATAATCAGGGTGGTTTATCTGCCATAGACAGGGCAGCTCCCTGAACATATCAATGAAGATTGGCATAAAGTCCTTATCTTTCAAGATATCCATTTTCACTGCAAGACACAACACAAGACAAACCCTAATGTCAGCCTAAAGTCTTCTAAACTTGTGCAAATAGGCCTCAATCTAGAAGCAGTATAGGCTCAATGTTAAATCTTACCTTCGCAATCACGATCGGTGCCTCTGTTACTCCTTCCTCCGCTCACAGATCGTACGTACTACGCACGCGTGTTACGCTTTATGGACACTGTGCATGCGTGAAACTCTGCCCACCCCTGACGTTCTTTCTAGTCTATTCCCCGCCCCTTCTCGTTCGGTGCAGTGAGGGAAAAGCACATGGCGGAGTCAGAGCAGGGGTCTGATAATTACACCAATGAGGAGGAAGGGGAGGAAAGCCCGGAGGCAGAAACGTCCCGATCCAAAAGGAGACGATTTAAGGCCTCAAATATGTTCTTTGGGGAGATGTTGGAGATGGTTGACATCCTGAAGAGGGCCGACTATGATGGGAAGTATGGACCTTACCCCAACCCCAATGTCCGAAAGGCCAAGATCATGGCGAAAGTGGTCAAGAGTCTGCACCGGAATTTCGGGGTACGACGATCGAAATATCAGCTCAGGAAGCGGTGGTCAGACCTCAAATTAAGAGAGCACGAGCAGTACAGAAAGATCCGGAGAGTGCTGCAAAAAAGTAAATAGTTGTGCTGTGTTCCTATTCTTTATGTTTATTACGTTCGTGCTGCTCCATGTGCTTTTCTTAACTGTTATCCAGTTTAAAATGGCAACTTTCATGTTCATGGGCACATTATTCGTTCGTATCAAACATTGTTAGTTCGGCCTAGAAAACACCATTGTTTTGGCCATATGCATTTGCCCACATTTTTTATGGCCTACTTGTCTGCAAATAATTTGGTTGTGTAGATGGGTTTGTAACTAGAATGAAATGCAAACTAGATTCTGTGTAAGGAGAGGACACTCAGCAACAGTTTTCACATCTGGACACTGAAGCACTAGTGTGGGACACAAGAACACCCTTTTTATTAGGAGGTCCCACACAGGTGCTCCAGTGTATACTATAGGGATGTCTCCATCTGTGAAGCTTGTACAAAACAGGTAAAGTATTGAAGCTTGACAAAGGACACTAAAAATTCTACATCTTGGAACTCTGCCAAAATAGACAATTGTACCCCACTTCCAAGCAATGTTTCATATTCCTATTTCTGTCATGAAATATCTGTGTGCTAAGTATACCTATTTTTTTTTACATAGGGGAGAAAAGACTCGGAGGACACCCCTCATCCGAGGAGACCACAGACCCCCCACCTCTGGAAGAAGGGGAAATCCACCCAAGCCAAGCAGAGCAGGAGGAGGAAGACGTGGTGGAAATAGTCACCACATCAGGTGAGTGTCTGCGATCACAGGCTCAGGTAACAGATGGATGCCAGCATATTTATAATACATGGTGTGTTTTTGTTTCTATCTTTTTAGGTGATCGTGATGTTGTGGATCCAGGTCATTTCACCTCGGAAAGTGCACAGATCCTGATTGGGGAGATCATGGGGTGTAATAGGGACTTTGAAAACATCCTGAAAAACATCAATGATGTTCAACAAAAAATGAAGAACATCATTGATGTTTTAGGGAGAGTTTAAAACCCCCCGAAATCCCTATTTTTTTGGGGCTTTTTGTGACCTAAAATTTTTTACCATTTTTTGACATATTTGAGATAAGCCAAATTTTGAAGAGGCACACAGTGTGTCAACATGTGCTATCTGCCATCACGGGAGATCAATGGACGCATTTTGGGGGTGCAACCCCTTCCTCAATAATAAAGTAGCTGTGAGGAAGGGGTTGCACCCACAAAACACATCCCTTGATCCCCCATAATGGCAGCTAGCACATATTGACATTCGGCAATTGGTGTGCATCTTCAAAATTTGGCTTTTCTAGGGGTGACTTCACCCCATCTGAACGCAATATCAAACACAGTTTGTAAATACTTATGTCTGATATTGCCTTCCAGTTCTACCAAATGTGAACTTTGTAAGTTCAAGATTTGTGTCTTTCTTGTTGGTTTTAAACATGCCTGTTTTATCTTAAATGGACATTTCTACTTTTTCTAATGTGACCCCAAAAATTGTTATACAACAAACATGTTGGTTTGTTTTAAAAACCATTTCTAAATGCACATGTGATTGTGCTGGTATTAAAAAGATTGTTAATGAAGAATGTGTGGATTATCGTTTCAATGCTCCAACACTTTTGTTGTGCTCTAATTGGTGTTTTCACTGACAATGGGGGTTATTTCCTAAGGGAAAATCCACTTTGCACTACAAGTGCAGTTTCAAGTGCACTTGTAGTGCAAAGTGTCTTTGCCTTTAGTAAATAACACCCAACAATGCATTGTATTGTTACACAATCACGACATTTTCAGGACTCACCACATTTCTGTCAGGGTCAGCTAAAAGAAACACAAGCAGTAAATGTCGCCAACGATTTTAGTAGGTAAATTTTTTTTTTATTGGAAAAAGGTTTCAGACATTGTCTGGCATATTGATAGCCCCCCTACCCTCAAAGTATTCAAGATATCTTAGATGGACATCACGGCCACTCAGGGGGGGCAAGCCAGGACGGCCAATTTCAAGCGCCGTCAGGGTTGGTTCATTTTGAATTCCAGCCTCAGGCCCAACTGAGCCAGCATAGTTGGCAGAATGTTGCCGTAAAAAGTTGTGTAGAACACAGCACGCCAGGATGATATAATTCAGTTTGTACTCTGCCATGTGTATGGGTGTAAGAAATATTTGTATAGAGATGGGGGGGAGAGTTTGGGACTTTATATGAAACACCCTGAGGTGCCTCCATCCCGCGGGACTTTGGATGAGGCACCCTAAGGTGCCTCCATCCCTTATAGCATTATAAGAAAGGAAGTTGGGACTTTATATGAAGCAATGAAGTAGTGGAGGTGAATTAATATAAACACATTTATTTAGTAGCATGGGTCTGCATACATAAAAATATTTAATATCCTATATACACAAGAAGCGTGCACAAGGGCTAAGTATATAGAATGGAGAATACCTGCATAATATCATATGGTCAGAAATGAACGTATATATACACATGAAAATGACATGTCTATGCCAATAGCAGCAAGCTTGACACCAGCACATGCTCCCGCGTGGTACATCTGTATCCACCAGATGGTATAAAAAATAGGATATATTAATAGTCATAAAGTCATGAGATGAATAAAATCACAATCCGTATGAGGTATATGGCTGCGGCATCAAAATAGAGCTCTACGTGTTTCGTGGGTTTACCCACTCGTCAGGAGCGGATGCGTCAGACATTTCTATGGGATAAAAAAAATTTTTTTCAGAAAATATACTTATCAAAGGAATTAAAAAAATGTTGTTTCTAGAACTGTAGATAGTTAACCATTAGCACTCACCAACCCAGGCATGGACTGCAGAGTGGGATGATCGGTGCAGGGCTGGCCGAGAAACATGGCCTCGACACGGGAGCTGAGGCGGCATAAAACAGGGATGCAGCATCGAAAAGGGCTGTAAGAAATAGGCCGAACCAGCTGGCCATGATTCCAAACGTGTTCTCCACCACTCTTCTGGCTCTGGCCAGCCGGTAATTAAAAACCCTCTGGTCCGGGGTGAGGGTCCTCATCGGGAATGGCCGCATAAGATGGTCCCCTAGTGCAAACGCTTCATCTGCAACGAAGACTAATGGGAGTCCTTCCACATTGTCTTCTGGAGGTGGCAAGTCCAAGCTGCCATTCTGGAGATGCCTGTAGAACTCCGTCTGGGTGATGACTGCACCATCGGACATCAGGCCATTCTTCCCCACGTCCACATACAGGAGCTCGTAAGTAGCCGACACCACTGCCAACATCACAATACTATTGAACCCCTTATAGTTGAAATAGTATGACCCCGAGTTGGGTGGTGGGACGATGTGGACGTGTTTCCCATCAATTGCCCCTCCGCAGTTAGGAAAGTCTCACCGCTGGGCAAAGTGGGAGGCCACAGTCTGCCATTCCTGTGGCGTGGAAGGAAATTGTGGAGTCAAACAAGAAAAAAAAATTAGTCATTTTGCACATAAACAGGGAAAGCAGATTAGACACAAACATTCTTGGCCAACATCAAGATAACATTTATATGAGGGAGTTTTTAAAGACCAAAGTATAAGGTACACCTATCAGATTCCCCCTTTCCCACCCCCTCTCATGGGCCATTTCTAACATTATAGGGGGGGGGGACTCTTGGACAGGTAACCCTCTCCACTTCATTGAGAGATGAATGCCTAAATAATGGGTATTACTTTGGCCAGCCCCTCCTTAGTTACACGATTGGCAGCCCACTAGACAGGTAAGAAGTGTCATAATACAAAGATATAAATACATATTGTACACATTTGAGCACATTTGGACATTCTGCTATTACCTATCAAGATAATAATAGTATACAAAAACTTTTAACAGTACCATTTGAAAGTATACAGGCAGGTCCTTGCACTACATGCTTTGGGGAATTCATCCATAAACCTGACCACAAAAGAGATGGGTATAGTGTGTATGTGTTTGGCAAAGTCAGCAGATAGATGATTGAGGATAGATAGAGAATTGTTATCAGCTGACTTAGCAGTTAGGGGGAGGGAGGGTTCCAAATAATTTGGGGACCCAAAAAAAAAAAAAGCCTCTGGCACTCTGCCTGAATTTAAAGCACAAATCACATTTAAAAACATTTTAGGGGGTGTTTGGGGTAAAGCACTACTATGGAGCTGATAAAATACATTGTTAAGTCACTACATGAGGTGAATATAGGGCCAGGAGACCATGCTGGGGAGGTAAGTGAAGGCAAATATGTATGAAGGACAAAAAAAATTAAAGAAAAATCCAGCATGCATGTGGACAAAGGGGACATCCACAGCATATTACAATCATGGTAATTAGGGAATGAGGAAAGAAATACAATATATTATCAAACATTAAATACAATAAAATGTGATATTAAAGGATAAATCTTACCTTAATATACTCCTTCTGCAGGACCTGAATGATGGCAGAACAGGTCTCTGGGATAATGATACCCAGAGCCTGGGGGGAGATGCCTGTCGAGAACTTAGGGTCCTTCAGGCTTCTCCCCGTCGCCAAGTACCGCAGGGTGGCGACGAGCCTCTGCTCCGGAGTGATGGCTTGCCTCATGCAGGTATTCTGCCTACTAATATAAGGGGTCAGCAAAGCCAACAAACGGTGAAATACCGGAGAAAGTTCCTGAAATCATCAGGATTATTCTCACGGATCTCACGGAGCAAAGGCATATGACAGAACTGGTCCCGCTAAAGCAACCAATTCTTGGTCCATGAACTCCTCCCCACCCTGTTCATGGACTGGACTTGTGTCAAGATCAGGACCCCAACACCAAGCCCCCGCACAGCACGAACTCTACAAGGAGTACGTATATGCAACATGGCTAGAAAATGGTCGGCTGCTCAGAACGAAGTAACAGAACGCACTGAAGAACAGCAAGGCCTGTGAAGAGCGACCTGAAAAACAGTAATGAACGAACAAGAACACAATGACAGAGTCACGCGTCACTTGCTGCACGCACTGAAGAGCAGATACAAACCCACAAGCACAAACTGAACAGCAGAAAACGATCTGAAAACCACGAGTCTGAAAAAGCGTGAATCGTCTCTCACCAAACTTTTACTAACACGAGATTAGCAAAAGGAGCCCAAAGCCGCGCTTGGTTTTGAACTGGCCTTTTCTAGTCTCGTTGTACGTGGTGTACGTCACCGCGTTCTTGGCGATCGGAAATTCCGACAACTTTGTGCGACCGTGTGTACGCAAAACAAGTTTGAGCCAACATCCGTCGCAAAAAATCCATGGATTTTGTTGTCGGAATGTCCGATCAATGTCCGATCGTGTGTACGGGGCATTAGCGTGAGGAGAAAGAAAAAACTATTACTGAGCTTTTGTTTACATCACATGATCAGCTGTCATTGGCTGACAGCTGATCACGTGGTAAGGGGCCGTGATCACCCGAGTCTCAGTGACTCGGTAATCACAGCGCATGCCACGCATGCCACGCGTGCCCCGCAGGGGGCGCGCGGGGAGCGTGCAAAGGGGAGGCCGTCGTATGGTGGCCTCCCGGAAATTCAGATCCGCGCTGTGGCCATCATTTGGCTATAGCGCGGACGCCAAGTGGTTAATACCTACCTAGGTGGATGCAGTATTGGTCCAATGCTGCATCTGTCTGTCCCCTGGCGCCTCTACACTGAGAACCGAGTGATCGAAGACCGCCGATTGCTTGGTTCTGACAGTTCCCGAACAGAGAGCTGCTGACTGTCAATTAGCAGCTCTCTGCTCTGCTTCCTCCTTGCTCACTGGAGCGCTGAGCTGTGGAGGGGCGGGGAGCGACCAACTCAGTCTCTCAGCGGCTTGCCGAGAGGCTGAGCCAGGTGTCAGTCCAGGCACCTGGCAGATCCAGACTTCCATTGTCACGATGACGCGGAGCCTGGACTGATTTCTATGACGTCAACAGTGGACTGATTTCTGTGATGTCAGCAGAGAGTGGACTTCAGCCCGCTGTCTGCTGAAAACGGGTCACAGGAGTGCAAAACGAATTGCACTCTTGTGACCCATAGGAGAAGTACAGCCTAATGAGCTTTGGGTATACTTCTCCTGTAAGGCTTTTAAAAGACATTTTCAGAAATTACAGAACAATTCCTGTTGATCTTGTCAGAATTCCAATGCCCTTGTAACTTCCTGACAAAATAAAAGACATAGTGGAACCCTGAACAGAAACATGTCATTTTATACAGTATTTAAAGGAAAACAGCATGACTCACCAACACAAAAACCTCATTCTAAGGCTGGATTCAAACCTTTGCATTTTTAGTGCTTTTTGCATTTTGCACATTTGCACTACAGTCCATTTAACATGATTTCTTATGGAACACGTTCTGTAGTGCAAATCTGCAAAATGCAAAAAGCACTAAAAATGCATAGGTGTGAATCCAGCCTAACTGTGAAGCATGATGATTTGATCATAATAATTAGGGGTTGTTTTGCTGCATTGGCCTGGGCAGCTTACTAATGTAGAAGAGACAATGCTTTTGAAATTGTATGTAGAAATTTTACAGGAAAATCCAGGGTCAGCTTAAAGGGGTTGTAAACTCTCATGGTTTTTCACCTTAATGCATTCCATGCATTAAGGTGAAAAACCTTCTGTGGTGCTGCAGCCCCCCCAGTCCCCCCGTTTTACTTACCTGACCCTGATCCTTCTCCGGCCGGGAACAAGCACACCAGCTCTACCTGGCGTTTCATGTCCTGATTGGATAGATTGATAGCAGCGCAGCCGTTGGCTCCCGCTGCTGTCCCTCAATTCCAATGACGTGTCGCCGGGGGAGGGGGGGCGGGACTAAATTCTGCATGCTGTGTGAATGGACACAGAGCGCGCCCGCATGGGTGTCCACCAAGGAGAGCGCTTTTCCAAAGTGGACACTTGATGCAGGGAGGAGCCAGGAGCGCCGTTGAGGGACCCCAGAAGAGGATGACCACTTTGGGTAAAACGAACTGCACAGTGGAGGTAAGTATGACATGTTTGTTTTTAATAAAAAATGGACACAGATGCGGGACTCGGGAGCGTGCCCGCACAGGTGTCCACCAAGGAGAGCGCTTCTCCATGTCTCTCCATGACATACACGTGATTTTCCTCCCGCGGGTGGGGGGTCCGGTCGGACCCCCCCCGGTGCCCGAGGCGGTCCTCTTTTGTCCCCCGGCGATCGGAGACGAGGGGGAGGCCATCCGTTCGTGGCCCCCCCCTTGCGATCGCCGCCGGCCAATGGGAACATTCCTTTGCTGCTGTATGCTAAACAGCAGCAAAGGAAATGATGTCATCTCTCCTCGGCTCGGTATTTTCCGTTCCGGCGCCGAGGAGAGAAGACATCAATGTGAGTGCACAAACACTACACACGCAGTAGAAAATGCCAGGCACACAAAACACCCCCGATCCCCCCCCGATCGCCCCCCCGATCACCCTCATTTACCCCCCCCCCCGTCACAAACTGACACCAAGCAGTTTTTGTTTTGTTTTTTCTGATTACTGCATGGTGTCAGTTTGTGACAGTTACTGTGGTGGGACAGTTACTGTTAGCCCCCTTTAGGTCTAGGGTACCCCCCTAACCCCCCCTAATAAAGTTTTAATCCCTTGATCACCCCCTATCACCAGTGTCACTAAGCGATCATTTTTCTGATCGCTGTATTAGTGTCGCTGGTGACGCTAGTTAGGGAGGTAAATATTTAGGTTCGCCGTCAGCGTTTCATAGCGACAGGGACCCCCATATACTACCTAATAAATGTTTTAACCCCTTGATTGCCCCCTAGTTAACCCTTTCACCACTGATCACCGTATAGGTGTTACGGGTGACGCTGGTTAGTTCGTTTATTTTTTATAGTGTCAGGGCGCCCGCCGTTTATTACCGAATAAAGATTTAGCCCCCTGATCGCCCGGCAGTGATATGCGTCGCCACAGGCAGCGTCAGATTAGCGCCAGTACCGCTAACACCCACGCCTCCCTTAGTGGTATAGTATCTGAACGGATCAATATCTGATCCGATCAGATCTATACTAGCTTCCCCAGCAGTTTAGGGTTTCCAAAAATGCAGTGTTAGCGGGATCAGCCCAGATACCTGCTAGCACCTGCATTTTGCCCCTCCGCCCGGCCCAGCCCAGCCCACCCAAGTGCAGTATCGATCGATCACTGTCACTTACAAAACACTAAACGCATAACTGCAGCGTTCGCAGAGTCAGGCCTGATCCTTGCGATCGCTAACAGTTTTTTTGGTAACATTTTGGTGAACTTGCAAGCACCAGCCCCAAGCAGCATCAGGTTAGCGCCAGTACCGCTAACACCCACGCACACACCGTACACCTCCCTTAGTGGTATAGTATCTGAACGGATCAATATCTGATCCGATCAGATCTATACTAGCGTCCCCAGCAGTTTAGGGTTCCCAAAAACGCAGTGTTAGCGGGATCAGCCCAGATACCTGCTAGCACCTGCGTTTTGCCCCTCCGCCCGGCCCAGCCCAGCCCACCCAAGTGCAGTATCGATCGATCACTGACACTTACAAAACACTAAATGCATAACTGCAGCTTTCTCAGAGTCAGGCCTGATCCCTGCGATCGCTAACAGTTTTTTTGGTAGCATTTTGGTGAACTGGCAAGCACCAGCCCCAAGCAGCGTCAGGTTAGCGCCAGTACCTCTAACACCCACGCACGCAGCATACACCTCCCTTAGTGGTATAGTATCTGAACGGATCAATATCTGATCCGATCAGATCTATACTAGCGTCCCCAGCAGTTTAGGGTTCCCAAAAATGCAGTGTTAGTGGGATCAGCCCAGATACCTGCTAGCACCTGCGTTTTGCCCCTCTGCCCGGCCCAGCCCACCCAAGTGCAGTATCGATCGATTATTGACACTTACAAAACACTAAACGCATAACTGCAGCGTTCGCAGAGTCAGGCCTGATCCCTGCGATCGCTAACAGTTTTTTTGGTAGCGTTTTGGTGAACTGGCAAGCACCAGTGGCCTAGTACACCCCGGTCGTAGTCAAACCAGCACTGCAGTAACACTTGGTGACGTGGCGAGTCCCATAAGTGCAGTTCAAGCTGGTGAGGTGGCAAGCACAAGTAGTGTCCCGCTGCCACCAAAAAGACAAACACAGGCCCGTCATGCCCATAATGCCCTTCCTGCTGCATTCACCAATCCTAATTGGGAACCCACCGCTTCTACAGCGCCCGTACTTCCCCCATTCACATCCCCAACCAAATGCAGTCAGCTGCATGAGAGGCATTTTCTTATGTCCTCCCGAGTACCCCTACCCAACGAACCCCCCCAAAAAAGATGTCGTGTCTGCAGCAAGCGCGGATATAGACGTGACACCCACTATTATTGTCCCTCCTGTCCTGACAATCCTGGTCTTTGCATTGGTGAATGTTTTGAATGCTACCATGCACTAGTTGAGTATTAGCGTAGGGTACAGCACTGCACAGACAAGGCACACTTTCACAGGGTCTCCCAAGATGCCATCGCATTTTGAGAGACCCGAACCTGGAACCGGTTACAGTTATAAAAAGTTAGTTACAAAAAAAGTGTAAAAAAAAAAAAAATATATAAAATAAAAAAAAATAGTTGTCGTTTTATTGTTCTCTCTCTATTCTCTCTCTCTATTGTTCTGCTCTTTTTTTACTGTATTCTATTCTGCAATGTTTTATTGTTATTATGTTTTATCATGTTTGCTTTTCAGGTATGCAATTTTTTATACTTTACCGTTTACTGTGTTTTATTGTTAACCATTTTTTTGTCTTCAGGTACACCATTCACGACTTTGAGTGGTTATACCAGAATGATGCCTGCAGGTTTAGGTATCATCTTGGTATCATTCTTTTCAGCCAGCGGTCGGCTTTCATGTAAAAGCAATCCTAGCGGCTAATTAGCCTCTAGACTGCTTTTACAAGCCGTGGGAGGGAATGCCCCCCCCCCACCGTCTTCCGTGTTTTTCTCTGGCTCTCCTGTCTCAACAGGGAACCTGAGAATGCAGCCGGTGATTCAGCCAGCTGACCATAGAGCTGATCAGAGACCAGAGTGGCTCCAAACATCTCTATGGCCTAAGAAATCGGAAGCTACGAGCATTTCATGACTTAGATTTTGCCGGATGTAAACAGCGCCATTGGGAAATTGGGAAAGCATTTTATCACACGATCTTGGTGTGGTCAGATGCTTTGAGGGCAGAGGAGAGATCTAGGGTCTAATAGACCCCAATTTTTTCAAAAAAGAGTACCTGTCACTACCTATTGCTATCATAGGGGATATTTACATTCCCCGAGATAACAATAAAAATGATTAAAAAAAAAAAAAATGAAAGGAACAGTTTAAAAATAAGATAAAAAAGCAAAAAAATAATAAAGAAAAAAAAAAGCACCCCTGTCGCCCCCTGCTCTCGCGCTAAGGCGAACGCAAGCGGCGGTCTGTCGTCAAACGTAAACAGCAATTGCACCATGCATGTATCACCGCGAAGGTCAGATCGAGGGCAGTAATTTTTGCAGTAGACCTCCTCTGTAAATCTAAAGTGGTAACCTGTAAAGGCTTTTAAAGGCTTTTAAAAATGTATTTATTTTGTTGCCACTGCACGTTTGTGCTCAATTGTAAAGCATGTCATGTTTGGTATCCATGTACTCGGCCTAAGATCATCTTTTTTATTTCATCAAACATTTGGGCAATATAGTGTGTTTTAGTGCATTAAAATTTAAAAAAGTGTGTTTTTTCCCCAAAAAATGCGTTTGAAAAATCGCTGCGCAAATACTGTGTGAAAAAAAAAAATGAAACACCCACTATTTTAATCTGTAGGGCATTTGCTTTAAAAAAAATATATAATGTTTGGGGGTTCAAAGTAATTTTCTTGCAAAAAAAAATAACTTTTTAATGTAAACAAAAAGTGTCAGAAAGGGCTTTGTCTTCAAGTGGTTAGAAGAGTGGGTGATGTGTGACATAAGCTTCTAAATGTTGTGCATAAAATGCCACGACAGTTCAAACCCCCCTCCAAATGACCCCATTTTGGAAAGTAGACACCCCAAGCTATTTGCTGAGAGTCGAGTCCATAGAATATTTTATATTGTGACACAAGTTGCGGGAAAGAGACAAATTTTTTTTTTTGCACAAAGTTGTCACTAAATGATATATTGCTCAAACATGCCATGGGAATATGTGAAATTACACCCCAAAATAAATTCTGCTGCTTCTCCTGAGTACGGGGATACCACATGTGTGAGACTTTTTGGGAGTCTAGCCGCGTACGGGACCCCGAAAACCAAGCACCGCCTTCAGGCTTTCTAAGGGCGTGAATTTTTGATTTCACTCTTCACTGCCTATCACAGTTTCGGAGGCCATGGAATGCCCAGGTGGCACAAACCCCCCCCCCCAAATGACCCCATTTTGGAAAGTAGACACCCCAAGCTATTTGCTGAGAGGTATAGCGAGTATTTTGCAGACCTCACTTTTTGTCACAAAGTTTTGAAAATTGAAAAAAGAAAAAAAAAAAGTTTTTTCTTGTCTTTCTTAATTTTCAAAAACAAATGAGAGCTGCAAAATACTCACCATGCCTCTCAGCAAATAGCTTGGGGTGTCTACTTTCCAAAATGGGGTCATTTGGGGGGGTTTGTGCCACCTGGGCATTCCATGGCCTCCGAAACTGTGATAGGCAGTGAAGAGTGAAATCAAAAATTTACACCCTTAGAAATCCTGAAGGCGGTGATTGGTTTTCAGGGCCCCGTACGTGGCTAGGCTTCCAAAAAGTCCCACACATGTGGTATCCCCATACTCAGGAGAAGCAGCTAAATGTATTTTGGGGTGCAATTCCACATATGCCCATGGCCTGTGTGAGCAATATATCATTTAGTGACAACTTTGTGCAAAAAAAAAAAAAAAAATGTGTCACTTTCCCGCAACTTGTGTCAAAATTTAAAATATTCCATGGACTCAATATGCCTCTCAGCAAATAGCTTGGGGTGTCTACTTTCCAAAATGGGGTCATTTGGGGGGGTTTTGTGCCACCTGGGCATTCTATGGCCTCCGAAACTGTGATAGGCAGTGAAGAGTGAAATCAAAAATTTACACCCTTAGAAATCCTGAAGGTGGTGATTGGTTTTCGGGGCCCCGTACGCGGCTAGGCTCCCAAAAAGTCCCACACATGTGGTATCTCCATACTCAGGAGAAGCAGCTTAATGTATTTTGGGGTGCAATTCCACATAGGCCCATGGCCTGTGTGAGCAATATATCATTTAGTGACAACTTTTTGTAAATATATATATATTTTTTTTCATTATTCAATCACTTGGGACAAAAAAAAAAAATATTCAATGGGTTCAACATGCCTCTCAGCAATTTCTCTTTTCTACTTGGGGTGTCTACTTTCCAAAATGGGGTCATTTGGGGGGGTTTTGTACTGCCCTGCCATTTTAGCACCTCAAGAAATGACATAGGCAGTCATAAACTAAAAGCTGTGTAAATTCCAGAAAATGTACCCTAGTTTGTAGACGCTATAACTTTTGCGCAAACCAATGAATATACACTTATTGACATTTTTTTTACCAAAGACATGTGGCCGAATACATTTTGGCCTGAATGTATGACTAAAATTGAGTTTATTGGATTTTTTTTATAACAAAAAGTAGAAAATATCATTTTTTTTTTCAAAATTTTCTGTCTTTTTCCGTTTATAGCGCAAAAAATAAAAACCGCAGAGGTGATCAAATACCATCAAAAGAAAGCTCTATTTGTGGGAAGAAAAGGACGCAAATTTCGTTTGGGTACAGCATTGCATAATCGCGCAATTAGCAGTTAAAGCGACGCAGTGCCAAATTGGAAAAAGACCTCTGGTCCTTAGGCAGCATAATGGTCCGGGGCTGAAGTGGTTAAAAAAGAGAGGGTTTACAACCCCTTTAACCACTTCAATACAGGGCAGTTACACACCCTTCCTGCCCAGACCAATTTTCAGCTTTCAGCGCTCTCACATTTTGAATGGCAATTACTCAGTCATGCAACACTATACCCAAACAAAATTTGTATCTTTTTTTTTTCATACAAATAGAGCTTTCTTTTGGTGGTATTTAATCACCACTGGGTGAGAGTGAAAATTTTGGGAAAAAAACACTTTTTTTTTAGTTTCTATGATAACATTTTGCAAATAAGTCATTTTTGTTTATAAATTTGGCCCAAAATGTAAACTGCTACATCTCTTTGGTAAACATAACCCAAATTAGTGGATATTATTTAGTCTCTGTGATTTAGATATTATTTAGTCTACAAGCTATGGTGCAAATCATTGAAAATTGATCACACCTGACGGCCTCATTTCTTGAGACCCTGAAATGTCAGGAAAGTATAAATACCCCCCAAATAACCCCTTTTTGAAAAGTAGACAGTCAGCTCTTTGCTTTGGGCCTGGCTGAGCCAGTGTCAGGCCTACAGTGCTAGCTAGTCTAGAGAGTGGAAGAGAGGAAGCGATGTGCAGGAGAAGAGGAGAATGTATATACAGGATGTATATAGTAATCCCAAGTTCTGATGTTGATTACCTGGGCATCTCATAAGTCCTCATCCCTATCCAAGTTTAATCCCCCTCAAATAAAAACAAACAAAAACAAGTGCAAGGACTGCTTTCATGTCTCTGGATGAATGACCACAATACTCAGCAGCTCCTAAGGGGGTACTGTTTAATCAGTAATATCACTATTTATTGTGCAGGTTTTTTATTTTAGTTTATTCATAATGAACATCTACCTTTCAATAGAATGCAAGGACCATTCATTAGGTTAGGGCCACCTCCCCCTATGATCTAATCTATGGTCACAGCATACATTTTCATTTTATAACATCAGCACTATAATAGCAATGCAAACAATAGTTATTTTTGACAATCCAATATAAAATCTCCTTTCATTTCATAGGAAAATGTAGTGGCTCCCTGAGGTTCTGGGAAGATTCACCTCACTGTTCATCCTGATGATCATTGTCTCCAGTACATAAAGTGATGGTACATCCAAAATTATGTATTTGTTACAGGAACAGGAATAGAGTATAACTCTTCCAATGACATATTCTCTTACTTTAGAGAAAATTCCTCTTATTTCCTTCTGTGTTTCTGGGACAGGAAATTAAGGGAAGTCTCCTTATAGGACACAGACTAAAAAAAAAAAACAGTACCTACTCAAAAATATGTAAAATAAAGTATGGTTTAGCTTTAATATGTTATAAACTATATACAATGCTGTTGTAGTCTATAGCAAAAAAAAATGCATCCAACTCTTTTACCACTAGAGGTCTCCCTCTAACTGGTTAAACTTTTGGAATGAACTTCTACTGTTACATTTCCAGATGAAACACAAAATATCAGCATTACTTTAAGCATTAGAGTTGGCCATACAAAGTTAGGTTATCGGTCGAACATTTGTACATATTGGATAATGCCATCTTTGACTCCACAAATTTTGAAGCTATAAAAAATATAGTTTATTATTAAAAAATGATTTTGTACTTTCTAATGAAATCATTAAAAAAATATTGCAAAGTATGTAATGTAATTACAGCTATTGCATATTTGGGTATATAGTGGGGATTCTATATATAGAGCAAGATAGTAGAATATACTCATAAATGTAATTATGCATATACAATATACTTCTAAATGTACACAAACCCTTGCATTATTTTTTGCTACATTTCAATACCAAATTTGTTTTAAACAAGCAAATGTTCATGACTACATTTGCGCGTTACAATAACTTTGATTTTTTTTCCCCTAATGTTTTGTCTTAAATTTATATACAAGGATTAATAAAACTCTGGCGATTTTAAAAATTTGAGAACACCATGTTGTACCCGTAGTACAAATAGATTTTTTGCCTTTAGATTGTCATAAAAGAGCGAAAGTGGTACCGATTTGGCAATTGTTTCCTCATATATAGGAAAGTAATGTGATAAAATGTCCACCCTTCTAAAATTTTTCTGCTCAAGAATGATAGATGATTTATCCTCATCAACTATTAGGAAATCAAACCAACAGTTTGAAAATTATCGTTTTTATGTTCAATACATTTTTTTGTTTACAATGCAAAAATTATCATGACAGTGACATTGTTATGTACGTTCCGAAACCAAAAAAGGGAATTAAAGAAATAGTGATATCAAGACAAAGAGACAAAAAACACTAACGACACTTTAGAGCAGTGGTTCTCAACTCCGGTCCTCAGGACCCACTAACAGGCCAGGTTTGCAAGATAACTGAAATACATCCCAGGTGATATCATTTGCTGCTCAGTGATTGCAGTATTCTAGTCTGCATCTCCCCAAGGTAATACTTAAAATCTGGCCTGTTGGTGGGTCCTGAGGACTGGAGTTGAGAACCACTGCTTTAGAGAATCCAACATGTGTAATGAGTAACATAATAATAAGGAGATGGGTTCTCATATTAGTCTTGAATCGCACATAATGCAATCATTCACCAACAATAGTATAACAGTAAGGCTCGGTTCACACTTATGCGATACGGGAACCCTGCGAATCCACTGCGGGTTCCCGCATTGCACCTGAAACTGCACTATGCAAACTGCTGGGAGTGTCAATAGAAAGGTAATGACACCCCAAAATCAGTTTGCATATCACAGTGTGAACTGCATGTTCGGACATGAATCGGATTGCATGGGTGTGAACACCCATGCAATCCAATTCTGGTACGGACCAAAAAAGGGTCCTATGCGAGTTTGGTCAGATTGCTGTGTGTATTCAGCCATACTATCGGTATGGCTTAAATCGCATCGCACAGACATCACATGCGATTTGCAGTGCAGTGCGGATCACATGCGATAGCGCACTTGTGTGAACCGGGGCTTAGTCATCATAATTTAACCTCGAGAGAGGATTTCTCTGTGCTGCGAAGGATAAGGGAAAGGAGAAAAGAGAAGAGACAGAAAAAGGAAAAAGAAAAAAAATTAAAAAGGAGTAATGGTATGGGAATGAAATTCCCGAAACAAGGAGAGAACTAGGATGAAGATTTAGACATATTAGGAGGAGAAGAGGTAAAGTAAATAATCGATTGTGAAGGAGGGCACAGCCTAGGGGGACAGCGTGATGCCTAAGCATCACGCTGCAAACTGTCCCAAAATATATAACAATAATAAAATTGTGGGAGCACTAACTCAGAGTTGTGCAGACAAGCAAATAATCCTGAACAAACATAAAGAACTAAAACTAAAAGGCGCACGAAAGGTCCATGTAATTTCAAAGGGGTAGCCCATAAAGTTCAAAGTTACTAACTGTCCAAGGGATGGAAAGAAGAGAGAGCCCACTCAACAACAGGGCTTAACAAAGGTTTCAGGGAGGCTTGGACGGTCCATGGCAACCAGAAGGTGCTTGCTGCCATAACGAGGAGAGCGGACTAGTCAAGCTCCTAGGGCGATCCAGTCCAGCGGAAGAGGGAAGTCCCAAATCAGAGCTGTCATGAGAAATGATGCCTAGCCACAGCAGAAGAGCTTCTCCCTTTGCAAACGAGGAAAAAGAATGCTGTCTGTTAGAGTGGGTGAAGGACAAGCGGAATGGGAATGCCCATTTGTATTTGATTGCCTTGCGTGTGAGAGCCGCCAGAAGGGGTTTCAAGGACCTATGCTTCTGGGCTGTAAAAGGAGAAATGTCCCCAAACACTTGGATTTCATGACCCAGGAGAGACGAGGCGGAGGCCTCTCTAGCTTTCTGCATCACCAATTCCTTTGTTACGTAGTAATGAGGCTTGACTATTATGTTCCGTGGCGGACCCTCAGGGCGTGGGGGTTGTAAGGTCCGATGAGCCCTATCCAAGTCCTGGCGATGAGGAGGCAAGTCAGGGAGAAGGTCCCAGAGAAAGGTATGCACAGCAGCATCCACCTCTTTAATAGATTCAGGGTGACCCCATATGGGGAAATTATGTCTCTGAGATCTATTTTCCAGATTGTCTATCTTTGCCAGGGCCTGCTCTAATTGTTGTTGGAGGCTTTCAATGCACATGGTGTTCAGATTGGTACGGGCAACAGTCTCTTCCATTTTGTGCTCCATAGTGTCTATCCGAGCCCCCAGCCCCTGTAAATCTGCCTTAATGGTGGTGGTGATCTGCTGCACTGTTCTAGCCAGACCTTGATCCAATAGTGCTGAGAATTGTGTGAACAGAGTCTGGGCCATATCAACCACAGGGTGCATGCAATTATGCTAGCAGGAGAGGGCAGTGGCTGTGCTAGCAGCATGTCATCCAGAGTCTGCTCTAACAGGGACTCTGTGGAGGCAGGAGAGACACTGACCTGTGCTGCAGTGGATGCTGGAGACGGCGGGTCCTGAGGAAAAGCCTGTGAGGCTGCCAATTCCGAAGATCTGACTCCACGTGTCCCCCACTGGGAAAAAGCGGACGCCATTTTGGCTGCTTTAACTGAAGAACGGGTTGGCGGTGGGCCAGAGCTGGCCCAGCGTAAGCCTCTCCCGGCCATACGCGGGTGCAGGGGCCCCTGGAGAGATGTGGCAGCCCAAAACAGTGGTTTTAGAAGGCTCTGGGGCCCCATGCAGAGCTTTATGCGGCTGGAAGGGGTGCGTGGCTCCAAGGCTAAGCAGCCATCTTGGCGCATTTGAAAAATATAATATTTAAGCGGCATTCTAATTGTGTATAGCTAGCTTAAAGCAGACCTAAAGATCATGCCCTGGCTCCTCCCGCCTCCCTATCTTACAATTGGACATTACCTTTTTATTTACTTATTTATTTATTTTAAGTTAAGTCACTTATTTGTGCTGCAAAGCATCACTTCTGTGTTTCTTGCCTAGGTGATATTTACACATGCAAATTTTCCACAGGATTTCAGGCACAGCTGCACATGCACTTGTTTCCCATACCATCTGCATGTGTGTGAGATTTTCCATGCACACACAAAGACAGCTATCAGGGAAATCCCAAGCCTTCCCCATCTTTTGCACATGTGAGGAATATCACCTGAGCATTGGCAGATGTGCTGACACGTGGGCAAAGCCACTTGTTGCATCTGCGCATGCACCGTAATGGCAGTGCTGGGGGAGAAGGGGGGAGAGAGCCACCTAGAGGCTGACCGAAGATCCACTTTAACTAAACAGGGCTGTAGGAACATGGGTCAATGGTGAAGAAACATGGGTTATAGTTGTAACCAATTCTCCTGTTCTAGGAGATCTAGCCAACTTTTACCTAGCCCCTTTTGCTGCCACACAAAAAAACGAATGAATAGTGCAGAGTGTGTTGAGTTGAAAAGTACAGTACAATCCTCCACAACAAAGCTGTACTGATAAGTGCAGTGCATTTACACCTCCCCACATGTCCCCTGTACTTGGTCTTGTGACATCACTGCATGCTGTGATAGATCTAGGTATTTTCCAGGTGCAGCTCTTCTGCGATAGCATCTTTCTGGGAAAAAATACTGGCCTTATGATCTCTTTCCTATTAAAAAATTAGTAACAAGCCTCAGTATATGTGTATACTGGAAACAGTGATACAAAAAGGCTCCCCTTCAGTCCACCTGCTCTCGCCTATCCATTAGAATGCATGTGCCTCCACTGTGAGGACACTTATAAGTTAGTGTTAGGTACCACAGATACCAGCGTGCCTTGACGAGGCTCTGTGGCTTACGCATGCATTTGCAAATGTGTGCAGACTAAACCCCTGCTTCTAATGCATACTGTGAGACAGGTTATTTGGTTGTCTGCGGGTTGGTCGGTAAGTTAAGCTTGTTTTTTGTCCCTGGATTTATCCTTGGCCTTTTTTGTATACTGGAAACAGCCAAACGTGGATAGATCAATATATATATATTTAGACCATATTTGGTAGGTCAGTATCTTTCAAAATTTTAAAAAGCAGTCTGATGTATTTTTAAATATACACACTTTTGTAAGGTGTTTTGTTATGCATGTTGGTATAACATGCTAAGGTGACATTTTAATGTGTTGTAATAAAATACTGTTTTTTATATTATATAGGTTTCAGTGGTAAAGCTCTAGGAATCTTTGAACTTTTTATTTACAGCCATCTGTTCTTAGCTTGAATTATTGCCTGCAGTCCTAGAGGGGTTCTATGGTGCACACATCTGGTATAACGCATACATTATTGACACTATACTCTGCGATACTCTCTGAGCAAGCTGATTGATGTCTGAGAAATGCTTAACATAGTGACACCATCCATGACACCATGTATCGGAGCATTTTGAAGAAAAAAATACAAGTTGTCAACAACAGAATGTTCAACCCTATAGAGTGGATGGTATAAGGCATGTGTATGGGTAGAATACATTTTTAAGTGACAGTTGCCTATTGCCCTCTCCCATGGAGGCCTACACTGTACTCACTTGCAATTTTAACTCATCTCTTCTTTAGTCTGCTACTATTCTGCTACTGACATCCTTCATGATAAAATCTCACCTCTGTTCTGCCCTAACCTGGCCATTTCTATCTACAACAGTTTACTCTCATCCTCACTGGACGCACTTACTCCTTTCACTACATGTAGAATCAGGCCCCACCCTTTACAACCTTGGCAGACTGACAGCACCAGAAATCTTAGGAGACAGGAGATTGCCAATCACTTCAAAAACAAGATTGATACAATTCATGTGGACAGCTCCACTGCACAGTTATCCATACCACTTAACATATCCAATACAAAACCAAATACTTTCCTCTTTTGACCTTGTTACTACAGAAGAGGTTGCCAATCTTTTTTCAAAAGCCCACCTTACTACTTGTCCGATGGACCCTGTTCCCCCACAACTACTACAGTCACCCTCGTGCTCCATCCTATGCTCCCTCACTCACATCTTCAATTCCTTCCTCTCTACTGGCATGTTCCCCCTAAAGCATGTCCTGATCACTCCCATACTTAATCACTACAATACAGGGCACTTATACACCTTCCTGCCCAGACCAATTTTCAGTTTTCAGTGCTGTCGCAGTTTGAGTGACAATTGCGCGGTCATCCATCACTGAAGCCAACCCAAATTTTTATCATTTTGTTCCAACAAATAGAGCTTTCTTTTGGTGGTATTTGATCAGCACTGGGGTTTTTATTTTTTGCTAAACAAATAAAAAAAGACCGAAAATTTTGAAAAAAATAAAAGTTTTGCTTTTGTTTCTGTTATAAAATTTTGCAAATAAGTAAGTTTTCTCTTTCACTGATGGGCACTGATAAGGCGGCACTGACAGGCACTAATAAGGTGGCACCAATGAGGTGGCACCAATGAGCGGGCACTGACGGACACTGACGATGGGCACTGATATGCGGCACTGATGGGCACTGGTAGGCGGCACTGATGGGTGGCACTGATATGCAGCACTGATGGGCATTGATAGGCGGCACTGATGGGCACTCATGGGTGGCACAGGTGGGCACTGATGGGCACTGAAAGGCTGCAAAGATGGTTTTTTATGGGTCGCACTGATAGGCAGCACTGCTGGGCACTGATAGGCAGCACTGATGGGCACTGATGGGCACTGGTAGGCGGCACTGATGGGCACTGATACGTGGCACTGATGGGCATTGATATGTGGCACTGATGGGCACTGATACGTGGTAGTGATATAAGGCACTGATAGGCATCCCTGGTGGCACTGGCAGTGGAAGGCATTGTGAGTGGGCACTGATTGGCAGCTGCCTGGGCATTGATTGGCAGCTGCCTGGGCACAGATTAGTATTTTCCTGGGGGTCTAGGGGGGGTATACCTGGTGGTCCAATGTGGATGGCCATCCTGGTGGTCTTGGGTGGCATGATGGTGGTCCAGGGCGGGATCTGAGGGGGGGCTGTGCTGATAATCAGCACAGACCCCCTCTGTCAGGAGAGCAGCCGATCGGCTCTCCTCTACTCGCGTCTGTCAGACGATCTCCGGCTCTTCCTATTTACATCGTGATCAGCCGTGATTGGACACGGCTGATCACGTGGTAAAGAGTCTCCGTCAGGGACTCTTTACCTAGAGTCTCCGTCAGAGACTCTTTACCTAGATCGGAGTTGCGGTGTGTCAGACTGACACACCGCAACAATGATCGCCGCGCTGCGCGTCCCCGGGGGTGCGCATCGGCTTAATATCCTGAAGACGTCATATGACGCCCAGTCAGGTTATTGGAACCACTTTGCCACCATCATTCTGCTATATGGTGGGCGGCAAGTGGTTAAAAAGCCCTCACTCGACCCCACCAGCCTGAACAACCTAAGACCCATCTCCTTGCTCTCATTTACCTCTAAACTTTTAGAAAGCCTAATCTACAAACATCTGAGCTCCTACCTCATTGACAACAACCTTCTTGACTCCTTACAGTCTGGCTTTCCCTCAGCACGCTCCACAGAAACTGTCCTACCAAAACTCACTAACAATTTCCTAACTCCTAAAACCAATTGCCACTACTCCACACTTATACTACTAAACCTTTCTGCAATTTTTTTGCCTTTGATATTGTTGACCATTCCCTCCTCCTATTCCTAAACGCCACTTTCTTGGCCTCCAAGACTTTGCTCTTACCTGGTTTCTCCTTTTACCTATCACAGCATTCCTTCAGCGTTGCCTATAACTCTGTCTCCTCCTCTCCACTTCCTCTTTCTGTAGAGGTGCCCCAAGGTTCTGTCCTCAGACCCCTGCACCTTCTCCCTTGGTCACTTGATAAACTCCTATGGCTTCCAATACCATCTCTATGCTGATGACCCCAAATTTATCTCTCTACTCCTCACCTCAGTCTCATCTCGCATTACTAACTTATTAACTGACATATCAGTATGGATGTCACACCACTTCCTTAACCACTTACCAACCGGCCCATAGCCGAATGACGGCTGCAGGGCGGTTGGATAACTCTGGGAGGGCGTACTATGACGTCCTCCCAGAATTCCCCTCTCGCGCGCCCCCTGGAGCGCGCACCCGAACACATCCGTGACCGCCGGGTCCGGAGGACCCGGCGCATCACGGATCCCGGTAAATGGCCGCTGGCCGCTCATCATCTGATGACGCCGGTTCCTCTCCTCCCCTCTCCTCCCCGCCTGTGTACCGATCGGTACACAGTGAGCGGGGAGGGGGATGGATGGATGTCTGCAGCGCTGTGGGCTGTATGTGTAGAAATATTGTATAAATGGACAACTTTGTGTTAAAAAAAAAATGCGTTTTAACCACTTCCCGCCCACCGGCCGTCATACAACGTCCTTGACTTTGTGCGGAGATATCTGAATGATGGTTGCAGCTACAGGCATCATTCAGATATCGGCTTTTTCAGCCGGCGATTCCCTACACCATGAGAATGATCATAGCAGCTGTTCAACTGCTTGATCGTTCTTACGGGAGGCGAGAGGGGATGTCCCCCCCTCCCGCGCTTCTACCGACTCACCGCTACGATCGAAGCCAGGATCGTTTTTTTTATTTTTTTATTTCAGGCTTCCCAGCCTAGAGGTGAGATGTGGGGTCTTATTGACCCCCATATCTCACTGTAAAGAGGACCTGTCATGCCATATTCCTATTACAAGGATGTTTATATTCCTTGTAATAGGAATAAAAGTGGTCAAAAATTTTTTTTTTTGGAAAAAAGCATCAAACTAAAATAAATAAAGTAAAATGAACAATAAAAAAAAAATAAAAAATTTTAAAGCGCCCCTGTCCCTGCGTGCTCGCATGCAGAAGCGAACGCATACGTAAGTCCCGCCCACATATGAAAACCGTGTTCAAACCACACATGTGAGGTATCGCTGCGATCGGTAGAGCGAGAGTAATAATTTTGGCCCTAGACCTCCTCTGTAACTCAAAACATGTAACCAGTAAAAAATGTTAAAGCGTCGCCTATGGGGATTTTTGAGTAGCAAAGTTTGGCGCCATTCCACAAGCGCGTGCAATTTTGAAAGGTGACATGTTGGGTATCTATTTACTCAGTATAACTTCATCTTTCACATTATGCAAAAACATTAGGCTAACTTTACTGTTTTGGTTTTTGTAAAGCACAAAACAGTTTTTTCCCAAAAAAAACGCGTTAAAAAAATTGCTGCGCAAATACCGTGCGAGATAAAAAGTTGCAACGACCGCCATTGTATTCTCTAGGGTCTTTGCTAAAAAAACATATATAATGTTTTGGGGTTCTATGTAATTTTCTAGCAAATAAATGATGATTTTTACATGTAGGAGAGAAATGTCAGAATTGGCCTGGGAGCTACAGAACGCCTGAAGGTGCTCCCCTGCATGTTGGGCCTCTGTATGTGGCCACGCTGTGTAAAAGTCTCACACATGTGGTATCGCCGTACTCGGGAGTAATAGCAGAATGTGTTTTGGGGTGTAATTTGTGGTATGCATATGTGGTGTGTGAGAAATAACCTGCTAAAAAAAAAGTAAAAAAAAAAACTTGATTTTGCAAAGAATTGTGGGAAAAAATGACAACTTCAAAAAACTCACCATGCATCTTTCTAAATACCTTGGAATGTCTTCTTTCCAAAAAGGGGTCATTTGGGGGGTATTTGTACTTTTCTGGCATGTTAGGGTCTCAAGAAATTAGATAGGCCGTCAGTACTTCAGGTGTGATCAATTTTCAGATATTCGCACCATAGCTTTTGGACTCTATAACTTTCACAAAGACCAAATAATATCCACCGATTTGGGTTAATTTTACCAAAGATATGTAACGGTATAAATTTTGGCCAAAATATATGAAGAAAAATTACTAATTTGCAAAATATTATAACAGAAATGAAGAAAAATGTATTTTTTTACAGATTTTTCTGTCTTTTTTCTTTTACGGCGCAAAAAATAAAGAACCCAGCGGTGATTAAATACCACCAAAAGAAAGCTCCATTTGTGTGAAAAAAAGGACGAAAATTTCATATGGTTACAGTGTTGCATGACTGAGTAATTGTCATTCAAGATGTGAGAGCACCGAAAGCTGAAAATTGGTCTGGTTATTAAGGGGGTTTAAGTGCCCAGTTGTCAAGTGGTTAAATTCAATCTTTCCAAAACTGAGCTCATAATATTCACTCCCACCTGTGCTCCCTCCCCTAACTTCTCCATCAATCATACAAATCAATCCTTCCTCTTAAAGATAGGGTGCTAGATATAATCCTGGACTCTGACTTGTCTTTTCACCCAAATTCAATCACTATCCAGATCTTGTAGACTTCACCTCTGTAACCTCTTCAAAATATGCCCTTTTTAACCAATGAAACCACTAAGCAACGAATTCATTCTCTTGTTATCCAGGCCTACCTCTATGTAGGCTATCTCCTCTTCAGTCTATCTTGAAGGCAGCTGCCAGACTCACCCACCTTACCAACTGCTCATTGTTTGCCTCCCCTCTCTGCCAATCCCTCCGCTGGCTTCTGATTGCCAAGCAAATACAATTCAAAATACTAACAACAACATACAAAACCATTTACAACTCTGCATCAAGCTGCATATCACTAATCTTGTCTAAACATATAACCCAAACTGTCCTCTCCACTCCTACCACTTGCCCCTCCCTATAGGATAATAATCTCTCAAGGGTAGGGCAATCCTAATCATCTTGAATTGTATTTTAGCTTTACTGTTTTCCTTTATAATGTAAAGCGATGCCAAACTGTTGGAGCTATATAAATCCTGTATAATAATATAATACATAAAGATCTGTTTTTATGAGTTGTTATTATTTTGATGGTTTATGCTTGTACATACCTGTAATATTGACATTGTACATGTCCCAACAAGCAGTGCTTCTGCATACTGTTCTTTGGAATATATAAAAAAAAATATATTTTTGGAAGACAATAGTGCTTACAAAATTAGACAACAATAATTTTTTCATTTGTTCTCTTTTTATTAACTTTACTAACACATT
This sequence comes from Lithobates clamitans, assembly GCA_037952925.1. NCBI lineage: Eukaryota > Metazoa > Chordata > Amphibia > Anura > Ranidae > Lithobates > Lithobates clamitans. The sequence continues at coordinate 10,557,135 of JBBGZY010000400.1, read as the reverse complement.
TGGACTTTCTTTCTGTGTTTCAGTAACAGATTTCCTCTTGTTGTCCCATAATGCCACCACTGAGTTAGAATTTTAGTTTTGTGCCCTTGGCTTTAATTACAAAAACATGTTACAATTACTTTACAACCATAAATATACATAATTTACATCAGCAGAATATTACAACTAGCCACTTATAAGGAAACAGTTATTTAAAATAATTTTAACCAGTTCGGCTCTAGAGCACATTTTTACAGTTTTGTACACATGTAAAAATCTTCATTTGTGACAATAAAATTACTTAAACCCCTAGAACATTATGTATTTTCCAAAAGCAGAGACCCTGTAGAATAAAAAGATAATAGTTGCAAATTTTTATGCCACATGATATTTACGCAACTTTTTATTAACCCCTTCAGCCCTGAAAGGTTTCACCCCTTTCCTAACCAGAGCATTTTTTGCGATACGCCCCTGCATTGCTTTAACTGACAATTGCACGGCCGTGCAACGCTGTACCCAAACAAAATTTATGTCCTTTTTTTTTCCCCACAAATAAAGCTTTCTTTTGGTGGTATTTGTTCACCTCTGTGGTTTTTATTTTTTGCGCTATAAACAAAACAAGACTGACAATTTTGAAAAAAACATTTTTTTTTTACTTTCTGCTATAAAACTTATCCAATAAAAAAATTTAAAAAATCTAATTTCTTCATCAATTTAAGCCAATATGTATTCTACTACATGTTTTTGTTAAAAAAAATCCCAAGTAGTCTATATTGATTGGTTTGTGCAAAAGTTATAGTGTCTACAAACTATGGGATAGATTTATGGAACTTTTATTTTTTTTTATATTCTTTACTAGTAACGGCGGCGATCAACGATTTTGTGGCGAACAAATCTGACACTAAGTGACACTTTCTGGGGACCAGTGACACCAATACAGTGCTCAGTGCTAAAAAAATGCACTGTTATGCCCTGTACACACGGTCGGACATTGATCGGACATTCCGACAACAAAATCCTAGGATTTTTTCCGACGGATGTTGGGTCAAACTTGTATTCCATACACACGGTCACACAAAGTTGTCGGAAAATCCGATCATTCTGAACGCGGTGACGTAAAACACATACGTCGGGACTATGAACGGGGCAGTAGCCAATAGCTTTCATCTCTTTATTTATTCCTAGCATGCGTGGCACTTTGTGCGTCGGATTTGTGTACACACGATCGGAAATTCCGAAAACGGATTTTGTTGTCGGAAAATTTTATAGTCTGCTCTCAAACTTTGTGTGTCGGAAAATCCGATGGAAAATGTGTGATGGAGCCTACACACGGTAGGAATTTCTCTGTCAGGAGAGCAGCCGATCGGCTCTCCTCTACTCGCGTCTGTCAGACGATCTCCGGCTCTTCCTATTTACATCGTGATCAGCCGTGATTGGTGATTGGCTGATCACGTGGTAAAGAGTCTCCGTCAGGGACTCTTTACCTAGAGTCTCCGTCAGAGACTCTTTACCTAGATCGGTGTTGCGGTGTGTCAGACTGACACACCGCAACAATGATCGCCGCGCTGCGCGTCCCCGGGGGTGCGCATCGGCTTAATATCCTGAAGACGTCATATGACGCCCAGTCAGGTTATTGGAACCACTTTGCCACCATCATTCTGCTATATGGTGGGCGGCAAGTGGTTAAAAAGCCCTCACTCGACCCCACCAGCCTGAACAACCTAAGACCCATCTCCTTGCTCTCATTTACCTCTAAACTTTTAGAAAGCCTAATCTACAAACATCTGAGCTCCTACCTCATTGACAACAACCTTCTTGACTCCTTACAGTCTGGCTTTCCCTCAGCACGCTCCACAGAAACTGTCCTACCAAAACTCACTAACAATTTCCTAACTCCTAAAACCAATTGCCACTACTCCACACTTATACTACTAAACCTTTCTGCAATTTTTTTGCCTTTGATATTGTTGACCATTCCCTCCTCCTATTCCTAAACGCCACTATCTTGGCCTCCAAGACTTTGCTCTTACGATGGAAAATGTGTGATGGAGCCTACACACGGTAGGAATTTCCGACAACAAGGTCCTATCACACATTTTCCATCGGAAAATCCGACCGTGTGTACGGGGCATTACTGTGCTAATGACACTGACAAGGAAGGGGTTAACATCAAGTGCGATGAAAAGGTTAAATGTGTGCCTAGGAGGTGCTTGCTAACTGTGTGGGGGGGGTGGTTTGACTGGAGGAAGAGAGAGATCCGTGTTCCTGCCTAGCAGGAACACAGATCTCCCTCTTCCCCACTGACAGAACCGCGATCTGCCTTGTTTACTTAGGCAGACTGCTGTTCTGCCTCTCTACAAACGATCCGCTAGACCTGCTGATTGGCTCCCGCTGTGTCCAATCACAGCAGGAGTGGGTAGTCGGGGGTGCGCACGCGCGCCCCAGACCCGGAACAAGCGAACAGAGTACAGGTACGTTGTTTCACGCATCCGGGCCGCCCTACCACAGTATATGTGCGGTGGGCGGTCCGGAAGCAGTGAAAACACAAACTTTCAGGGAAAAATATAATACAATTCATTTTAGTGCAAACATACACAATACAATTAACATTTTTGGTAAAATATAAAAGAAGCGGTTGCATCAAGTAACTAGTTACCAAACAGGCCAAATCTTAAAATTTCATGTGCCAGTGATATTGCAAAAAACTAAAGAACCCAAAGATTGCAATAGGTGACACTTTAAAAGCCTTTACAGCTCATCAGTTTAGCGTTAACAAGGAGTTCTTGTACTAGAAATATTGCCCTCACACTGATGTTCGTGTGTGGTGCAACCTCAGTTTACATACCAGTGCGCGCCCTGTTTGTGTATTTGCGCATGTATGTGAATCAACGGGGGTTGTGGCACTTAAAAAAAAAATTAAAATACACCATATTCAATTTTTTTTTCCTTACGTTTTCTTTTATTTTTACTTGATTGCTATCACAAGGCGTTAATAAACCCCCATATGATTGCTTTGGACAGGTGACAGGCACTCTTTATGGAGACATTAGGGGTCTAATAGACCCCAATGTCTTCCCTGTCCTTCACACCATCTAGTCAAGCACAGATCTGTTTGAGTAGATGTGACTGTACTGGCCAGGAAATTGTAGATCTGAAACCAGAAGTACCAAAATCATCATCGCTTCTGGTTTCTTTGTTTACATGTGAGATTAAGGCATAGATATGCACACAGCCACCCTGGGGCCAGCGGTTGAGGTCCCGAGCTCCCAGTAAGAGCATACAGGCTCCCGTCAGGGGGCAGCCATCAGCTTGTGATTACAGGTTCACTCGTTACAACACATAGTACATCCAAAGAGCTGAACTGAACTGGAACTAGTTAAGCTGAACTAGTTAAGATAACACCAATAAAGCTACTGTACATTATTAGTAAATAAAATATTCTGTGAAGATTGCTTAAAAACATTTTTACTGCTCATAATATATCATTTGTACTGTATGTATGCATGTATATACTAACCCATGCTGAAGTGTTCACTGCTTTTTTTAACTTATCTAAGGTAAATGGACACAAAGTCAACTAACCATTGTAAATCATTACTATAGAAAAAAATCTGTCAAGATTGTCTGAAGGTTAAAAAAAAAACAAAAAAAGTCTTAATTGTGCAGTAGAGGACACTAGCTTCTTTAAGTCTTGACCATGGAATATATGCTGCCGCCTTGAGGTAAGGACACTGACAAACAGAGTTGCTAGGGCAGCCCATATAACCCCTCTCAATCCAGCAATCCTAATTGTTTTGCTAGAGTTGGTCATGGACAACTTCTCTCTATTGAGGTTTCTGGCTTATATTTAAAAAATTTACTAGAAGATTTTAGACTTTGTTTAGTTCTTCACACAGAGAAGTCCTGTAAGTTAAACCGAATTTCCAGGATCAGAAAACCAGGGTGGACTTAAGCTTGTTCTCAGTAGCTCAGGAATGTGACCCAGGTCTCTGCTCAGCTTTCACCAGCTTATCCAGCAAGTTTCAGCCAGTGGACACAGACTGGCTGCACCCCATCTGCTCTGATGCAACAGTATCTGCAGTGCTGTAATGTTGTGAGTACCCCACAGATTCCCTCACCCTAATGGCAAACACAGACAGAAGGAAAATGGGACAAGGGGGCACAGCATCATACACCATGCATAGGGCTATGATAAAGTTATTCAGTCTCTCTCAAAACTTTGCGCCTATTGGACCTCAGTCTCCATGCCTCGGAATCTCTTCAGTTCTCCTCTGGTACTCCTTATTCCCCCTTTTTTAATTAAAGAGGAATTTGCAAAATCTATGACAGACCTAAAGGAAAAAACCTCTGCACAAATCAAGACTGTGAGACATGCAAAGAGTAAGTGTTGCCAGTCGGAGTCCCCTGTAAAGTCCTCGTCAGACTCGTCCATCGCGACAGCACTGCTTTCCATTGAAGCAGGAGGGGAAGGAAGAGGAGGAAATACAGAGTTAACTCTTGGAGTAGGAGGACTTCTTCTAGGAGAAAGGGGAGTCATTGGCAACCTCTCCCAAACTGAGCAAAACCATGTACTGTATGAGGACTGATTGAGATCAGATAAGATATACACACCTCGAAGATTTGTGAAGTGGTATCCAGTGCAGGAAGCCTACCACAAAAAGTGGCAAGTGCCTGTGGTGGATCTGGCTATTTCCTGCCTCAACAAATTTCTTATGTCGGTTGAGGATGTACCAGTCTTCAGAGACCCAGTGGACAAAAGGTTTGATCCTCTTTTGCTCTGTCAAGATCAACAATGAAACCATTTCAACCCAGCAGTCTGGTTAAAGTGCATGGCATTCAACCCTGGAGCAATCCTTACATATCCCTCAGTACTACAAAAACTGGAGAAGCCAGAAGTCTTTTGTTTCTGCACTGGTGGTCTGGTCTGGTGCACTCTCTGCTTCGAAATTCCTGGCTCTCATATCAGTACAGATGCACAGAATCCTCTGGAGGTGAAATTAGTCTGTGGGTACTGTTTGTAAAAAATGTCTAGAAAGGGTTCCATTGGACGGAGAACAACTCATTGATACATCATATATCTTTATTAAGGAAGTCAAGGGCACAAAGAGCTTTCTCTTACTCAGAAGTAATCTAAGGTGAGTTTGCCACTTCCAGTTTTCAGAAGAGTTCCTCTGTCCCTCCCAGGCCTCCACTTTAAAAGCCAATTGCTCCAATCAGTTCCATCGCAAATCCTGGATGTCCAAGCCAGCCAAGTCTGGCACCAAATCCTCCTCCTTATTCAAATGATGGACAACTGTAGGACTTTTCGGCCAAATGGACTCAGGGCATTTTGGATCTATGGGTCCAGGACATAGTGTCCAGTGTTTCAGTTATTTTGCTCTCTATCACCTCCATTCTTTATGCCCTCAAGCCTGCCTCTTCATAGAGATTGCAGGCCCTTCTTTCTGCCTTAACTGCTCTTCAGGAGTGATTGTACCAGCACCAGTTCCCCCAGAAGAAAGGTTTCAGGGTAAATATTCAAACCTATTTACAATTCCAAAGCCCAGTGTTGGTGTTAGACGTCAAGCGATTCCTGAAATTTGTGGTGTGAAAACAGTACTTAGTGGCTCTTCCCTTTGGCCTGTCCACAGCTCCCTGAGAATTCATCAAGATGCCTGCTCCAGATCCATATTATCGGATTTCTAGGCATCCTTCAGTTGAAGTATCTTTCCGCCCAACCCTGGTGGGCACTGTGTGGTGGACAATGTCGATGCTTCAAAGCTTTAGGTGGATTCTCAATCTACAAATGTCTCTGTTGAATCTAATCTACCATGTGGAGTACCTGGGCCTAATCTTGGGGGAGACCAAGCCCAACAGTTTTTCCCCCAGAAACTAGGGCTGACTGTCCGTGCCCACATCCGGACCCTACTCTCCAAAAAGCTCCTGCCGCACCTTTGCACCTCATAGTGGCCTCATTCTAGGTGATGTTTGCTCAGTTTTACTTAAGGCCTCTGCAGCTCAGTATGCTAGCTCTGTGGGACAACCTCCCTGGGCATTCCCAAGCACCTCGGTACCAAGACCATGATATCTCTGCCCTTGTGGCAGACCAGCCCTGCGCTGGGGTCATGAAATATTTTTTCCATTGACCTGGATGCAGGCCCGTCAGGCTGGGGAGGTGTCCTAGGGACAGAAATGGTTCAAGAGACATGATTGTGATTGTGATTGTGGAAGTCCACACTTCTCATCAGTGTTCTTGAACTAAGAGCCATTTACTTATCCCTACTGCATTGGACGGTTGTGGCTTACATAAACCATCAGGATGGCAGCAGGAGCTCCCTAGCCCTTTGAGAATGGGACGTAATTATGGTTTGGGCAAAAAAGTCAGCCCAAGCCTTGTTCGCAGTCCACATTCTGGGAATAGACAGTTGGCAGGCAAACTTTCTCAGTCATCAGCACCTGGATGCGGGGTCACTTCACTCTGAGGTCTTCACAGACATCTGTCACGGCTGGGGGACGTCAGACATAGATCTGTTGGCATAGCGATTCAACAATAAGGTAAACAGGTTTGTGGCCAGAATCAGGAATCAAAAGGCCTTTGCAGTAAAAGCACTGGTGACCCTCAGTTCTGGATAATACTGTATATGCCTTCTTTTACTATGGATTCTCCCTCAACTGCTTTATAGGATCGAGATGGAGGGCATTCCAGTGATCTTGACAGCACCACACTAGCCCAGCAGAACTTGGTACTGGATCATTGTCTGACTCCTGGGAGACACTCCGTAGACACTGTCTTCACGGTTGCTGGCTTAGACAGCCTAGCTGTTGAAACCCGAGTCCTCAGAAATCATGCTTCATTATTCCTAGCCTACTTGCAGCTAGGAAATCAACCTTTCAAAAGGTCTATCATTGCACTTATCTCCTATCATCTCCTATCTATCTATCATTGCACAAGGCTTACTTCTTATGGTGCAAGGCACAGAAATTTTACCCTAGACAAAACTCAGTGGGATGTACTGTATGTGGGACATATCCTGTCCTTTCTCTACTATGGGCTGGAGCAACATTTGGCATTGAGCAGTTAAGAAAAATGCTGACTATGACCCTAAGAAAACCATCCCTACAGTCAGGCAGGGAGGTGGAAACATGTTGCTTTGGGGTTGTTTCTCTGATTTTTGGTTGATATTCTGTCCCTATCATTTAAAATACACCTATGATAAAAATTATAGACCCTTCATTTCTTTGTAAGTGGGCAAACTTAGAAAATCTGCAAGGGGATCAAATAATTATTTTCCCCACTGTAGGACTTGTGATATCTAATAATGTATCAGATTACATACCTTTGAACATTACTCCTGTTATCCAAACCCTTAACCACTTGCCGGCAGCTTGCGAGGGCATGACAGCGGGCAGGCGTGTGCTCGCACAAGTTGTGGGAGCGTGCCCGCGGGTCAGGCGGACTCGATGTCTCCCGGCAATCGCCTGTTACAGAGGCAGAACGGGGAACTGCATTTGTAAACAAGGCGATTCCCCGTTCTGACAGGTGATATGACAGGGATCTACTGTTCCCAGTGATCGGGAGCAGTGATCTCTGTCATATTCTAGTAAGCCCACCCCCCTACAGTTAGAACACACCTAGGGAACACATTTAACCCCTTGAGCGCCCCCTGGTGTTAACCCCTTCCCTGCCAGTAACATTTATACAGTAATCAGTGGCTATTTATAGCACTAATCGCTGTATAAATGTCAGTGGTCCCCAAAAAGTGTCCAAAGTGTCTGATCTGTCCGTCGCAATGTTGCAGTCCCGCTAAAAATCGCAGATCACCACCATTAATAGTAAAAAATAAATATATAAAAATGGCATAAATATATCCCCTATTTTGTAGACGCTATAACTTTTGCGCAAACCAATCAATATACGCCTATTGCGATTTTTTTACCAAAAATATGTAGAAGAATATAAATCGGCCTAAACTGATGAATAAATTTGTTTTTTTTATTTTTTTTGGGGATATGTATTATAGCAAAAATTAAAAAATTTTTTTTTTTTTCAAAATTGCCGCTCTTTGTCTCCTTGATTGGGAAAGTTAATCTAATAAAAATGAGATTCCTCCCCCTCTTTCTATATATTTTTAGACACTCCCCGGTCTGGATATCCAAAACTATTTTTAAGACTATTGATCATGATCACCTTGTATCTACTTTTCTGTTGCAAGGGGACATCCTGCAAATTAAACTGCATATCCTTCAACAACCATTGAAGGAGAGGGGTTTGATGGTGCCAAATCTTTTTCTGTTACTTTCTTGCAGGGCAATTGGTCTATGCTCATAGGGGGCTAACTCTTCCGGATGATGTTGCAGAGGTGGTTTTGAAGGCAACTGTGGCTGGCTCCTACGAGGCATTGTCCAATTTGTTATTCTGGAGAGTTAGGGCCCTTTATCCTCTCACAGTATCCATGCGAGCCACAATTTGGGCTTGGGAGGGGACTAGGCAGGCGGAGCTCGGAGGTTATAGTGTAGTCTTTCCTTATATTCCCTTATGGAAAAATCCTCAGTTACATCAATTCTATGCTTATCTAGAGCCCATTATTTGGACTAAATTTGGGGTAAAGACGGTAGGCTCTGTGATACGGAATGAGACGCTGCTTACGTTTGATGCTCTAAAAGCTCAATTTGGGTTGCCTAACACACTTTTTCCGATACCTACAGTTTAGACACACCTTCCAGATTCATTTGGGCTCCTCGGGTATAGTAGTGTGTGGGTAAATTGGAGGCCTTACTAAGGGATAACACCTTGAAAAAGGCATTATCCTCCATATATAAACAATTATTTATTAATATTGCCAGGCTTCTTTGGCCCTGTCGTAATGCTTGGTTGGCTAACTTTCCTGACATAGATGGGGGTGACTAGGACGATATTTGGGACTCCTCATTTACAAGACTGGTGTCCGTAAGAGATCACCTTATCCAATATAAAAGCTTGCATAGAATCTATTTAACACCTGCTAGATTGGCCAAAGTATTTCCCTTACAGTCGTCTGGCTGTTGGCGATGCAATTTCTCCCATGCTGATTTCATTCATGTATTTTGGAATTGTATGGTAATACAATTTTGGCTAAATGTAGTACAATATGTAAAATCTGTCATGACAATAAGAATACTCTCCACTGTGGAGATTTGCTAGCTGGGAGTGGTAGGCCCCTTGGCTTGATCCAAACTCTCCTAACTCTATTGTTCTATTATGCCAGGAAAAGCATTATTCTTTCTAGGAAGAAATCTACTGCTCTGACCATTATGGCCTGGAAGGCCCTGTCTCTTTATAAAGCCATATATGCCAGTAGAATTATGCCAGCAACATTTGACGAAGTGTGGGGAGGCTGGGTGAATGATGCATCTACTGTATCAGAGTGAGGGCTCTCTCTCTTTGAGAATGCAGTTAAACTGTTTATCAATACCATAATACTGTATGTAGTGGTCCCTATTGCAATTTGAAGGGGATAGGTATCTGATTGCATTGCATATGAGATTTATTTGCACAGTGTTGTTTTTTATAGATGCCAGAGCCAGTTGCATGAAAACTGTTGTGGGAAAAACATTTTTTTTTGGATTTGTAGTTGGCTCTTATGCTGAGATTGTCCTTTGCTCTTCGTAAGGACTGTGCTTACCACATGTGCTGATGCATGACTTTTCAGGTTTCTGTTCCCTTTTTTAGTTTTTTGTTTTGTCACTTGACAAAGTATCATGTTTGTACTATGTTAAAAATTAATAAAACTAATAAAATAAATTTTAAAAAATCCCCTGAAAAATGTCATGCAGGCATATAGACAGAAAGTGACTGCAAAAAGGGCACAGGAGATCAGCAACACTGAAATTCAGTTAACCAGTTGCCAACCAGGCCATAGCCGAATGACGGCTACAGCATAGTCGGATAATTCTGGGAGGGCTTACTATGATGTCCTCCCAGAATTGCGCTTCCACACACCCCCTGGGGCGCGAACCTGGGAATGTCTGTGGCCATCGTGTCCTCCGAACCTGGCACACAGAACGGGGTAAAGGGCCAGTGGCAGCGGCCCTTTACCTCGTGATCGCCCCATCCAATGATGGAGCGATCAGTTGTAAACAGACCGGAGCATGTCCGGTTCAGGTCCTCCCCTCTCCTCGCATCAATCGGTACAGTGTGCGAGGAGAGGAAGGAGCCGGGTGCAGCAGCGCTGTGGACTGGATCTGAAGTGCCCACAGCGCTGATCTCTGCCCATCCATGGCTCATCCATGCTCCAGCCATGAGCATCCATGCTACAGCCATGATCATTCATGCTCCAGCCATGATCATCCATGCTCCTGCCATGACCATCCATGCCCAGCCATGCTCATCCAAACTTCATCCATGCCCAGCCATGATCATCCATGCTTCATCCATGCCCAGCCATGATCATCCATGCCCAGCCATGCTCATCCATGCCCAGCCATGCCCAGCCTTGCTCATTCATGCTTCATCCATGATCAGCCATGACCATCTATGCCCAGCCATGCTCATCCATGCCCAGCCATGCTCATCCATGCTCATCCATGCCTATCCATGGCTCATCCATGTCCATCCATGCTCATCCGTGGTTCATCTGTGCCCATCCATGGCTCATCTGTGCTCATCCATGCTACATCCATGCCACATCAGTACTCATCTGTGCCACATTCATGCCACATCAGTACTCATCCATGCCACATCCATTTCACATCAGTGCTCATCCGTGCCCATCCATGCTCATCCATTCTCATCCATGCCCATCCATGACCAGCCATGACCAGCCATGCTCATCCATGCTCAGCCATGCTCATCCATTCCCAGCCATGCTCATCCATGCTCATCCATGCCCAGCCATGCTCATCCATGGCTCATCCATAACAAAACATGCCCAGCCATGCTCATCTGTGCCCATCCACGGCTCATCTGTACCCATCCGTGCTCATCCATGGCTCATCTGTGCTCATCCATGCTCAGCCATGCTCATCCATGCCTAGCCATGCTCATCCATGCCCAGCCATGCTCATCCATGGCTCATCTATCTCCATCCATGCCCAGCCATGCTCATCCGTTCCCATCCATGCTCATCCATGGATCATCTGTGCTCATCCATGGCTCATCCATGCTCGTCCATGCAACATCAGTACTCATCCATGCCACATCAGTACTCATCTATGCCACATCCATTTCACTTAGTGCTCATCCGTGCCACATTCATGCCACATTAGTACTCATCCATGCCACATCCATGCCACATCAGTACTCATCCATGCCACATCCATTTCACATCAGTGCTCATCCGTGCCACATTCATGCCACATCAGTACTCATCCATGCCACATCAGTACTCATCCATGCCACATCCATTTCACATCAGTGCTCATCCGTGCCACATTCATGCCACATCAGTACTCATCCATGCCACATCCATGCCACATCAGTACTCATCCATGCCACATCCATTTCACATCAGTGCTCATCCGTGCCACATTCATGCCACATCAGTACTCATCCATGCCACATCAGTACTCATCCATGCCACATCAGTACTCATCCATGCCACATCAATACTCATCCATGCCACATCCATTTCACATCAGTGCTCATCCGTGCCACATTCATGCCACATCAGTACTCATCCATGCCACACCCATGCCACATCAGTGCTAATCCGTGCCACATTCATGCCACATCAGTACTTATCCGTGCCACATCAGTTCTCATCTGTGCCACATCCATGCCACTACAGTGCCCATCAGTGTCTCACAAAAGTGTAATAGGTAATCAAATTAGATGTGTAATTTATGCTCCTAGAACACCTGATGGTGCTCCCTGCATGTTGGGCCTATGTGGCTAGGCTGTGGAAAAGTCTCACACATGTGGTATCACCATACTCAGGAGGAGTAGTAGAATGTATTTTTGGGTGTAATTTGTGGTATGCATATGCTGTGTATGAGAAATAACGTGTTATGACAATTTTGTGGAAAAAAAGGAAAAAGAAATCTTCATTTTGAAAAGAATTTTGGGAAAAAATTACACCTTCAAAAACCTCACTATGCCTCATACTAAATACATTTGAATGTCTACTTTCTAAAAAGGGGTCATTTGGGGGGTATTTGTACTTTCCTGGTTTGTTAGTGTCTCAAGAATTGAGATAGGCCATCAGTACATCAGGTATCATCAGGTGTGATCACTTTTCAGAGATTTGCACCATAGCTTGTAGACTCTATAACTTTCACAAAGACCAAATAATATACACTTATTGTGGGTATTTTTTTACCAAAGATATGTAGCAGTATAAATTTTGGCCGAAATTTATGAAGAAAAATTATTAATTTGCAAAATTTTATAACCGAAACAAAGAAAATGCATTTTTTTTACAAAATGTTTGGTCTTTTTTCATTTATAGCGTAAAAAATAAAAAAATCAGTGGTGATCAAATACCAACAAAAGAAAGCTTGATTTGTGTGAAAAAAAAGGGCAAAAATTTCATGTGGGTACAATGTTGCATGACTGAGTAATTGTCATTCAAAGTGTGAGAGCACTGAAAGCTGAAAATTGGTCTGGTTAGGAAGGGGGTTTAAGTGCCCAGTGGGCAAATGGTTAAAGGTTAACCACTTCAGCACCGGAAGGATTTACCCCTTTCCTGACCAGGCCCTTTTTTGCGATACGGCACTGCGTCACATTAACTGACAATTGTGCGGTCGTGCGACATTGTACCCAAACAAAATTGATGTCCTTTTTTTCCCACAAATAGAGCTTTCTTTTGGTGGTATTTGATCACCTCTGCGGTTTTTATTTTTTGCGCTATAAACATAAAAAGAGCGTCAATTTTGAAAAAAAAGCAATTTTTTTACTTTTTGCTATAATAAATATCCCCCAAAAAATATGTAAAAAAAACTAATTTCTACCTCATTTTAGGCCAGTATGTATTTTTCTATATATTTATGGTAAAAAAAAAATCACAAGGAAAAGGACCTCCAAAGTAGTATTCTCAGGAATACTACCGGTACATCGAGCCACACCAGAAAGGCAGAGGGAGATTAGGGAAGTAAACAAGTGGGTGAAGAGCTGGTGTAGTAAGGAGGGGTTTGGGTTCCTGGAGGACTGGGCCGACTTCTCAGTCGATAACCGGTACTATAGAAGGGACGGACTGCACCTAAATGAGGAGGGTGCAGAGCTGCTGGGAATGAAGATGGCCAAAAAGTTAGAGAGTTTTTTAAACTAGGCGATGGGGGGGTCCAGAGGTAGAGATAGTCAACGCGGAAGATAGAACATGAAAGACACATAGTGGAGGAGAGCAAAAAAAATCCCAAGAAATTCTTTAATGTAAAACAGTAAAAAAGGGAGGACAGACCATATTGGCCCCATAAAGAATGAGGAAGGACATCTGGTTACAAAGGATGGGGAGATGGCGAAGGTATTGAATTTATTCTTCTCCTCAGTCTTCACAAGTGAATCGGGGGGCTTCAGTAACCAAAACTGCAGTGTTTATCCTCATGACACAACACAGGAAGCACCTCCATGGTTAACAGAGGACAGAATTAAAATTAGACTTGAGAAACTTAACATTAATAAATCACCGGGACCAGATGGCTTGTGTGACAGACCTAGCCGGGAGAGAGACTTTTGGAGGGGACTGACTGCTAGCCTCTTGCCGATGGATCGTGGGCCCTGGCATTTGGGGGAACGGTGCTCTTTGTGAGCTGTATGCCTGGGGACCCTTGAGATGGTTATACTGTGGATTCGGGTCCTGGTCCCCCAGGACACACAGACTCTAGGGACCCTGGATTTGCCATATTAGAAATAGTGGCTGATTCATAATGCTGGGACAAATACTGTTAGGAGATGCTGATGTCAATTCCAGCCACCTGTCTGTCTGTTGCCTGCTAGAATGTGTATTGTAAATAAGTCTCTAGTATGAGATCTAAGAGTCATTAGATCCCCATTATTGTTTGTGTTAATTAACTCTGCTATTGTGATAATGTTGATTGGGTTTTCTGAGCTACAAGACGGCCAGTCTGGCCTAAAGGTCATGTCTGAGTCATCTAGGCTGTCTAAAGGGATTAGTTAATTAGCCCATGTTAATTAGGTTTCTGGTCACAGGTGTATGTTCAGAGTAATATGAGCCGGAGGTACGCAGCTCCTCTTTTATTGTATAAAAGAGCCTGTATTTTTCAATAAAAGAGATTCCTGGTTGAACTTACATACAGCCTGCCTGGTGTTTGTTCTGAGCTACACAACTGGATTAGAACGGCACATAGCTGTAGTTCTAGTCCCGGAGCATCGGATGACCGAACCATCAGATGTTGCGATCTGATTCTATAGCTGCAGAGGAGTGTCGGGAGAGTGGAACCGAGTGAGCAGGGGCTCGTTACAGCTTGCATCCGAGGGTACTTAGGGAACTCAGTCAAGTGATTGCTAGACCGTTGTTCCTAATTTTTACAGACAGTCTACTGACTGGAATGGTACCAGCTGATTGGAGAAAAGCCAGTGTAGCACCAATATTTAAAAAGGACCCAAAACACATCCCTGGGAATTACAGACGTTAGCCTAATATCAATAGTATGTAAACTCTTGGAGGGGATGATAAGGAACTATATACAAGATTTTAGTAATAAGAACAGTATCATTAGCAGTAATCAGCATGGATTCATGAAGAATCGTTTTTGCCAAACCAATCTACTAACCTTCTATGAGGAGGTGAGTTGCCATCTAGATAAAGGAAGGCCCATAGATGTGGTATATCTGGATTTTGCAAAGGCATTTGACACAGTTCCCCATAAACGTTTAATGTACAAAATAAGGTCCCTTGGCATGGACCATAGGGTGAGTACATGGATTGAAAACTGGCTACAAGGGCGAGTTCAGAGGGTGGTGATAAATGGGGAGTACTCGGAATGGTCAGGGGTGGGTAGTGGGGTTCCCCAGGGTTCTGTGCTGGGACCAATCCTATTTAATTTGTTCATAAACGACCTGGAGGATGGGATAACCAGTTCATTCTCTGTATTTGCAGACGATACTAAGCTAAGCAGGGCAATAACTTCTCCGCAGGATGTGGAAACCTTGCAAAAAGATCTGAACAAATTAATGGGGTGGGCAACTACATGGCAGATGAGGTTCGATGTAGAAAAATGTAAAATAATGCATTTGGGTGGCAAAAATATGAATGCAATCTATACACTGGGGGGAGAACCTCTGGGGAAATCTAGGATGGAAAAGGACCTGGGGGTCCTAGTAGATGATAGGCTCAGCAATGGCATGCAATGCCAAGCTGCTGCTAACAAAGCAAACAGAATATTGGCATGCATTAAAAAGGGGATCAACTCCAGAGATAAAACGATAATTCTCCCACTCTAAAAGACTCTGGTCCGGCCGCACCTGGAGTATGCTGTCCAGTTCTGGGCACCAGTCCTCAGGAAGGATGTACTGGAAATGGAGCGAGCACAAAGGGCAACAAAGCTAATAAAGGGTCTGGAGGATCTTAGTTATGAGGAAAGGTTGCGAGCACTGAACTTATTCTGTCTGGAGAAGAGACGCTTGAGAGGGGATATGATTTCGATATACAAATACCGTACTGGTGACCCTACAATAGAAATAAAACTTTTTCGCAGAAGAGAGTTTAACAAGACTCACAGCCACTCATTAAAATTAGAAGAAAAGAGGTTTAACCTTAAACTACGTAGAGGGTTCTTTACTGTAAGAGCGGCAAGGATGTGGAATTCTCTTCCACAGGCGGTGGTCTCAGCGGGGAGCATCGATAGCTTCAAGGAACTATTAGATAAGCACCTGAATGACCGCAACATACAGGGATTTATAATGTAATACTGACACATAATTACACACATAGGTTGGACTTGATGGACTTGTGTCTTTTTTCAACCTCACCTGCTATGTAACTATGTAACAATAGGCGTATATTGATTGGTTTGCGCAAAATTTATCGTGTCTACAAAATAGGGGATAGATTTATGGCATTTTTATTATTCATTTTTTTTATTAGTAATGGCAGCGATCTGCAATTTTTATCGTGATTGTGGCGGACAAATCAGACACTTTTGACACTATTTTGGGACCATTGGCATTTATACAGTGATCAGTGCTCTAAAAATGCACTGATTACTGTGTAAATGTCACTGAAAGGGAAGGGGTTAAACACTAGGGGGCTATCAGGGGGTTAAGTGTGTTCTAACTGTAGGGGGGATGGGCTCACTAGAACATGACAGAGATCACGGCTCCTGATCACTGGGAGCAGTAGATCCCTGTCATGTTGCTAGGCAGAACAGGGAAATGCCTTGTTTACATAGGCATCTCCCCGTTCTGCCTCTTTCTGTGCCACGATCGCGGGCCACCGGCGGGCATCAAGTCTGCAGGGCCAGTGGCGTGTACGCGCCCGCTAGCCGCCGATGACGGAATGACGTACAGGTACGTCGTTTTGCACACCCGTGCCACTTTGCCGACGTATATCGCCGGGAGCCAGTCGGCAAGTGGTTAAAAACAAGTTAAGGTAAAAACTAGTAATTTTTTAAAAACTATTGTGTTTAAAAAGGCTGTTTACTTGTTTATATTGCACAGTGCTTCAGAAAACTAAATGTCAGTCAGGTTTTACATCTACTTTAATTGCTGATATTTAAACTTCAGAATTATTGGAATATCTGGGTCGATGTATGCTTCATGGTATTTAAAGGGAAATTATAATGATTGTGAGGTTTTTTTTTTTTTTTTTTTCAACCAACGCTTAATATGTTTTGTTTGCTCTTGATATAATATCTTTAAGCAGCTAAGAATAGACAAGGAAATATGTGAAAGGGTGTTAAAAGCTCCACCCAAGACTTCACACAGCCATGAAAAAACGCATATAAGGGTTCATGCACACTGCAGCTCAAAAAAAAAAGCTGCTTTTTACAGGCGTATGAGCTTTTATCTCTGCCTATAAATGCTTGCAGAATCTTGTTCTTTTTTTGCTCTTTCAAGCTTTTTTGAGCATAAGCGTTTTTTTATTAACAAACTCTCCTAGATAGTATTTTCTTAACCATTGTATAAACAAAAAAGCTGGAACAAAGTTTTTTTGCGCTTTCACATGTTTTTGAGCTTTTTTGTGCTCCTTTGAGCTCTTTGGGCCACTAGCTCCTCTCAAAAACGCGAGTCTGGTGGTGGTGGTGGTGGGGGGGTTCTGCTTGTAGGAGAATATGCCTAAAAACGCCTGAAAAAGACCTAGTGTGCATGGACACATTGGCTAACATGGAGGGGAGTTCATAGGCAGAAAAAATAAGAGCTCAAAAGCCTGGAGGAGCCGTTTCTTTGAGCTCCTTTGAGCTGCAGTGTGCATGAGCCCTAAAAGTGTTTTTTAATTACAGATCTGAATGCAGCTGCTTTGCTTTCAGTGGAGCCATTCACACAGCCGTAAAAATGTTACTGATGTTGTTACACATGTGTTTTTTAGGAGAGAAGTTCCTGTGTAATGATCAGTAAAAAAATACTTGCCTGTAAGTTTGCGTTTAAATCCGTAAAGACACGTATGCGTACATTCTGTAACTTCTTTTTATATCAATTTATTGAAGGCTATTAGATTAGACTTAATTTATGCACTTACAAATGTGTATACATACATTTATATGTGCAAGTGCATAAAGCGCATGTTCTTAGATGCAGATATTGGATTCTGTGTATCAGATCTAAACGCAGCTCATGTTTATGCACCTGAGTGAATGGCTCCAATAAAAACAATGCAGCTGCATTCAGATTCATAATTCAAAAACATGTTTGTGTTATAATTGCCCTAAAATGTGGCCACATCAAACCCGTTTCAATAGAGGATCGAGGAAATGAGGATCAATAGTGAAGACATTTCCTGTATATACTTCAAATGGTGACCTAAAGCTTGATAGGGACTATGTCATCCAGATGGAAAATCCTTCTTCTGAGATGAACAATCTCCTCCTTTAAATGATAACCTCAAAACAGGGAAAGGTTCAGGCAAATGATTCTTATCACAGGCAAATCACTGTGGACATAGCAATCATCTCCTGTAGGTACTTGACAGGGCAAACGGCAGCAGCTGCCTCAAGACTCCCGTTCCCATTTCCTATTTGTTCAATAATGTTTATTGGTTTTTACAAATATAAACAAATAACAATTTTCCATAACTCTTGTAACCACTTACTGTGACAGTGCGGGGTGGGTGCGCAGAATCACGTATATACAGTATCTCACAAAAATGAGTACACACCTCACATTTTTGTATATATTTTATTATATCTTTTAATGTGACAACACTGAAGAAATAACACTTTGCTACAATGTAAAGTACTGAGTGTACAGCTTGTATAATGTCTAAACCACTGGCAAAAAAAGTGATTACACCCCTAAGTGAAAATGTCCAAATTGGGCCCAAAGTGTCAATATTTTGTGTGGCCACCATTATTTTCCAGCACTGCCTTAACCCTCTTGGGTATGGAGTTCACCAGAGCTTCACAGGTTGTCACTGGAGTCCTCTTCCACTCCTCCATGCAGACATTACAGAGCTGGTGGATGTTGGAGACCTTGCGCTCCTCCACCTTCCATTTGAGGATGCCCCACAGATGCTCAATAGGGTTTAGGTCTGGAGACATGCTTGGCCAGTCCATCACCTTTACCCTCAGCTTCTTTAGCAATGCAGTGGTCATCTTGGAGGTGTGTTTGAGGTCGTTAACATGTTGGAATACTGCCCTGTGGCCCAGTTTCTGAAGAAAGGGGATCATGCTCTGCTTCAGTATGTCACAGTACATGTTGGCATTCATGATATGCTCAATGAACTGTAGCTCCCCAGTGCAGCCCCAGACCATGACACTTCCACCACCATGCTTGACTGTAGGCAAGACACACTTGTCTTTGTACTCCTCGCCTGGTTGCCGCCACACACGCTTGACATCATCTGAACCAAATAAGTTTATCTTGGTCTCATCAGACCACAGGACATTGTTCCAGTAATCAATGTCCTTAGTCTGCTTGTCTTCAGCAATTTGTTTGCAGACTTTCTTGTGCATCATCTTTAGAAAAGGCTTCCTTCTGGGATGACAGCCATGCAGACAAAGTTGATGCAGTGTGCGGCGTATGGTCTAAACACTAACAGGCTGATCCCCCAACCCTTCAACCTCTGCAGCAATGCTGCCAGCACTCATACGTCTATTTCTTAAAGACAACCTCTAGATATGACGCTGAGCACGTGCACTCAACTACTTTGGTCAACCATGGTGAGGCCTGTTCTGAGTGGAACCTGTCCTGTTAAACCACTGTATGGTCTTGGCCACCATGCTGCAGATCAGTTTCAAGGTCTTGGCAATCTTCTTATAGCCTAGGCCATCTTTATGTAGAGCAACAATTCTTTTTTTCATATCCTCAGAGAGTTCTTTGCCATGAGGTGCCATGTTGAACTTCCAGTGACGAGTATGAGAGAGTGAGAACGATAACACAAACTTTAACACACCTGCTCCCCATTCACACCTGAGACCTTGTAACACTAACGAGTCACATGACACCAGGGAGGGAAAATGGCTAATTGGGCCCAATTTGGACATTTTCACTTAGGGGTGTACTCACTTTAGACATGGCTGTGTGTTGAGTTATTTTGAGGGGACAGCAAATTTACACTGTTATACAAGCTGTACACTCACTACTTTACATTGTAGCAAAGTGTCATTTCCTCAGTGTTGTCACATGAAAAGATATAATAAAATAGCTACAAAAATGTGAGGGGTGTACTCACTTTTGTGAGATACTGTATATAAGTGAT
Organism: Lithobates clamitans; assembly: GCA_037952925.1. Classification (NCBI taxonomy): domain Eukaryota; kingdom Metazoa; phylum Chordata; class Amphibia; order Anura; family Ranidae; genus Lithobates; species Lithobates clamitans. Next base: position 10,537,390 of record JBBGZY010000400.1, on the reverse strand, counting down.
TCTGCTCTTCCAGTAGGGGGTGCACATGTAATTAGTCATATAGAAGCCAATTAGCAGGTGTGGGCCAATGGATGTTTACTGGCACGCACAGATCAGTAAGGATACAGACTAGATGGAGCTCTGCATATGTAAACAATGTAGAGCTCCGTCCTGTAAAATCCAGCACATCCCTTAGTGAAAGCAGCACACTGTACACACAAAAACACTGCTTAGGCACAAATTTAATATTTTGATCGCCCTAGATGTTTAACCCCTTCCCTGCCAGTGTCATTAGTACAGTAACAGTCCATATTTTTAGCACTGATTACTGTATTAGTGTCACTGGTTCCCACAAAGTGTCAAAAGTGTCAGTTAGTATCAGATTGTCCACTGCAATATCGCAGTCCCACTATAAGTTGCTGCCATGACTTGAAAAAAAAGAATTTTAAATTTTATTGGATTTGTTTTATAGCAGAAAGTAAAAAATCGTTTGTTTGTTTTTCAAAATTGACAGCCATTTTTTTGTTTAAAGGACAAAAAATAAAAAAAAACCCTGTGGTGATCAAATACAACGAAAAGAAAGCTCTATTTGTGGGAAAAAATACATAAATTTTATTTATGTACAGTGTTGCATGATCGCACAATTGTCAGTTAAAGTAATGCAGTGCTGTATAGCAATAAATGGCCTGGTCATGAAGGGGAGTAAATCTTCTTCTGGAGGTCAAGTGGTTTCAATAAAAACTGTAAACACAATCGGCCAAAATTGGAGGGACACTCTTCAAATATCCTTCTGGCGACAGGCAAAGACCCCCCCCCCCCCTCAGCCTCCAGCTTAAATAGGGGCCCTGGGAATTTCTGGAGTGCTCTGGTGGGTTAGGTGACATTAAATGACCTATCCTAGAGGACCCCCAGAACATTCCCAACTAGCTGACCTTTTTTGACCTCACACAAAACCCATTGATTGATTGAAACTCCTACTGTCACCATCTCACTGGGGAAATGGGGGCCTTATAACAGGCTACCCCCCCCCCCCTTTCCTCACACCCTTTTACTTTCGCTGTGTGATGAGACACTTAGCTAACAAGTGGGAAGCTTCACTTTTATCATTCATCATTCACAGCGTGTGCTTCTAGTAATACAGAGTCATGTGTGATCTATATTATTGCTCAGAAGAGGAGAGAGTGGTGCAACATCCATAAATCGTGGACTGTCAATTAACCACTTCAGCCCCCCCAAAGATTTGGCTGCTCAATGACCAAGCCATTTTTTGCGATACGGCACTGCGTCGTTTTAACTGACAATTGCGCGATCATGCGATGCTGTACCCAAACAAATTCAAAGTCCTTTTTTTGTCCCACAAATAGAGCTTTCTTTTGGTGGTATTTGATCACCTCTGCGGTTTTTATTTTTTGCGCTATAAACAAAAGAAGAGCGTCAATTTTGAAAAAATACGCAATATCTTTTACTTTTTTCTATAATAAATATCAAAAACACTTTTATCAAAAAAACTTTTCCTCAGTTTAGGTTGATATGTATTCTTCTACATATTTTTGGTAAAAAAAATCACAATAAGCATATATTGATTGGTTTGCGCAAAAGTTATAGCTTCTACAAAATAGGGGATAGATTTATGGCATTTTTATTATTATTATATATATATTTTTACTGGTAATGGCGGCGATCAGCGATTTTTATCGGGACTGCGATATTATGGCGGACACATCGGACACTTTTGACACATTTTTGGGACCATTGACAATTATACTGTGATCAGTGCTATAAAAATGCACTGATTATTGTATAAATGTCACTGGAAGGGAAGGAGTTAACACTAGGGGGCGATCAAGGGGTTAACTGTGTTCCCTATGTGTGTTTCTAACTGTGGGGGGATGAGACTGTCTAGGAGGAGAGAGAGATCGGTGTTCATACATAGTATGAACACACGATCTGTCTCCTCTCCCCTGAAAGAATCACGATCTGTGTGTTTACACACACAGATCCCGGTTCTCACTCTGCCACGAGCGATCGCGGGACCCCGGCGGTCAGGCACACGCGTGCGCCCCTAGTGGCCAAAAGGCGAATCGACGTAAGGCAACGTTGTTTCGCCCAGCCGTGCCATTCTGCCGCGGTAAACACTCGCATCGGGGTCGGGCACACGCGTGCGCCCCTAGTGGCCAAAAGGCAAAGCGACGTAAGGTAATGTTGTTTCGCCCAGCCGTGCCAGCGGGTAATGGAAGGCTGTATTATGAATCAAACTTCACAGTTTCCAACCACCAGACGTGTTTATGTGTGGTGAACACCATCCCAAAGCTTACGATTGTCTTGTGCCAACAGTAAAGCATGGTGGTGGTGCAATCATAGTTTGGCAACCATATTTTGGTATTCTGCAGGCCCCAAGGGAGAGGCACTTCCAGAGACAAATTTTGGCTGACCATGTACACCCCATAGTGAAGACATTGTTTCCCAAAGACAACCATTTAGCAATATCATAATGCTTTGATTGCTTTATTCACATAGCATCCCTATAATTATAATACTATTATTGTAAAATAACAACACTACAATACCATTTTTATGGTATGGAAGCACAGAAAGAACCACAATTTTTTTTAAAAATAAATATCCATAAAAAAATAATATCAATAAAAGAGAAGTGCAGGATTTCAACAAAATAAATCTACATACTCACATAGATGGATGCAGCATCAAGCGGATGCTGCATCTGTCCCTCGCTGGCTCTACACCAAGCACTGAGTGATCAAAGACCGCTGATCGTTCAGTTCTCAGGTCTGCTCTGAGCACAGAGCAGTGACTGTCACCGCTCTGTGCTCTGTCCCTCAAAAGAGCTACTGTATGGCCATACTTCCGGACCGCCGCATGCCGATATACATCCTAACTTTGAAGAGGAGAATCGTTGTTATGGCAGCAGCTAGCTGCCTTAACCCCAGTATCTTTTTCTTCAGCGGGCGGTTCAGTTTTCGATAATAGTGGTCTCTGCAGTGGATTTGCAGCAAGATCACTTTTATCGGTGGTGGGTGAGGGCCCCCCCCCTCCCGCCGCCATCCTGTGTCTTCTGCTGCTTACCGGAGCCATTGGTAGCGGCGGAGGCGATCAGATCCTTCTCAGTGTTAGGTATGGAAATGAGTGAGGGGAAGATGGCCCCCACCCGTCTCCATACCATTGCAGGGTGGAAGCGACGTCAAAACAAAAGCTTTTAAAGGGCAATTTTCATCCGTCCGTCCCACCCTAAAAGAAAAATCTGTTTGCCGTAACTGAATAAAAAAGGTGAGCAGGAGTTTGGCTTCAGTTAGTTAGTGTATTTGGTAATTTGCTAATACATTTAACATTCCCCTACCCACCCAAACTGACTGACTACTGTCTGCTGTGCCTCCTGTGCTTATTCATCCAGAGTGATGTATTACTAATTACTGGCCAGATCACCAGGTGAAAACAGAGGGAAAAAGCCTAAGAAAAGAAAACTGATGTAGGCACCACACCTAATGACTGGTAAGCCGCAATATATTGCATTTTGGGTTTTGGGTTTCATACCACTCTAAAATTAAATAACAGCATGAATATGCTATTTTTAGGCTTAGTAAATACATAGTAACCCAAAAAAAAAACAAAAAAAACCCCATAATTTCTGATAGAGCCATTAAAGAATGTATTATGTATGGTAGAAAAATGATGTGGTACACTATGATAATTTGATCACCAAACCTAGTGCGCAGAAACCTAGTTGTTGTCCCTGCATAGTAAAGACAGCAGGGACATGTTGAACAATATATGACATAATCATAATTGTAATTCCCTTCTTTACATGAAAGTATTTTGTATCATGTTTGAGACGTTTCCTTTTTCTACATTGGTATATTCCTGTTATCATATTGGTCTTAGGTATTTTTGCAAGATATTTTAATTTGCCGGGAGCGACTTTACCTTTGATGTCTACACTTTCTTAAAAATAGACTTGGGTTTAGAGGGTAACAGAGCCAGATTTTGACATTTCTAGTAAACTGTGACAGTTTCTTTCTTAAGATGTTTTTAGTTTGTTTATATTGGTTATTATATTGTATAATACATTTTGTTTTGGATTCTTTGTTCCAATTCTTCTGAAGAGTGATAGTATTTTCTAAATGCATTATCAATTGTGATTAATGAGTATCCTTTTTAATAGAATGTTTCTTTTAAAATATTACTTTGTATTACATAATCTTTTTCTGTACTACAGTTTTGTCAAAGCAACCTAGGGTGACAACCATGGCTCCCTCCATAGATGCAATGGAGGAGATTTACTAAAACTGAAGTGTGCAAAATCTGGTGCAGCTCTGCATAGAAACCAATCAGGTTCCAGGTTTTATCATCAAAGCCTTATTAAACAAGCTGAAGTTAGAAGCTGATTGGCTACCATGCACAGTTGCACAGATTCTGAGTGCTTCAAATTTAGTAAATCTCCCCCAGTGGAAGAATTACATGGTCACCCAGGGACAGGAAGTGTGTTATTTAGCAGGATTACCAGGTGAAAATAAAGCAAAAGAAGCCCCCAAAAATACAGGAATGCAGCCACCACACCAAGCATTAAAGCAGTAGTAAACCACAGTTTTTTTTCCTAACCTGCAGGGCAATTTTATACATGTGCTAGTATACATCGCATACTAGCACATTATGTTAAACTTACCTTAGAGCGAAGCCCTCCAGTGGCACGCTGTCATCGCTAAAGGGACTTCCATCTTCACCTGGTCTTCCTTCCGGGTTCGGGACTCCAGCTGTGTGAGTGGCCGAGCCGCGATGATGTCACTCCTGCGCATGCATGCATTTACGGCACAGGACTCTGAAGGAATGGCACGCATATGCCGTTCCTTCAGAGTGCATGCACAGGTGATGTCACTGGCTGCATGTACAGTATATATCTCCTAAACGGTGCACATTTAGGAGATATTTACAGTACCTACTGTATAGGTAAGCCTTAATATAGGCTTACCTATAGGTAAAAATCATGCATGGGAGCTTACTCCCAATTTAATAAGCTGCAATATTTCATTTTTGGGTTTGGTTTTAACCACTTCCATACCAGACACTTTCGCTCCTTCCTGCCCAGGACAGTTTTTAGCTTTCAGCACAGTTTTTAGCTTTCAGCGCAGTTTGAATGATAATTGCGCGGTCATGCAACACTGTACCCAAACTAAATTAATATAATTTTGTTCCCACAAATAGAGCTTTCTTTTGGTGGTATTTGATCACCTCTGTGGTTTTTAATTTTTGCGCTATAAACGAAAAAATGGGCACTGATAAGCGGCACTGATAGGCGGCACTGATGGGGAGCTACTGACAGGTATTACTGAGTGGCACTGATTGGCACTTTGATGGGGCACTGACAGGGCACTGATGGGGTACTGATTGGCAGCTGATGGGCACTTTTTGATGGGGGCTGTGCTGATGATCAATGTTCTGATTATCAGCACAGACCCCCCCCCCCCTGACAGGGAGAGCTGCTTCAGAGGCTGTCTGAAGAGCCTCTGTCAAAGGCTTCATACCATAATTGGAGTTGTGGTGTGTCAGACTGACACAAAGCACCTCCAATCGCCGCGCTGCTGATGTACGGTCAGGGTATCACAACCACTTTGCTGTCGTCATTCTGCTATATGGCGGTTGGCAAATGGTTACAAACACTTTAATGTGAGGCTAAATTGTAGAATTTTATAGCACTGGAGTAGGAGTTTTGTATGTTTCTTTTCCCTTTTTGTTTCTTTTCTGTTTTAGTTGCAGCTTGTATATTTCTTTGGGATAATTTAGAGAGGAACCCCTAAAAATGATGTAGAAATAGTGAAGGTGCCCAATAGTGGCTTTAATTTATTGGGAGACATTCCTATAGGTGTTAAATTCTCTAAATGACTGTTCTTTTCTTTGAATCTTGCCCTTTTTATTTGTTCTTCTACTGCTAGCGCCCAAATTATTTGAAATGGGAATGACAAAGTGCGCATGCGCGCGGCGCCGGAGCTGGTCATGCAGTAGCCGAGCTCCGCAAGCCCGGACCCGGAAAAACGCTATAATTAGCCAGCGGGGACGACCAGATCGCCACCGAACAACCAGCCCATATCCCGGGAGCAGATCATGAGGCGGGGGGCCGCGGGGAGCTCGAGAAGGGGGAAGAAACAGCAGCAGCAATTCCGCTACACACGCGCCCAGCAGCAGTCTCCTCAGACTAAGATGGCGGCGGCGAGGCAGGGGGGAGGAGGCGGAGGAGGATTCCACATGGACGAACGGACACCAGAGCCTGGTAAGGGACAGGGGACAGTGGAGGAGGAGTGGGGCAACCCTCGATCCCAGCAACATTCCCCACAGACAGCATCTCCATCACAACAGAGGGCCCAGGGGAAGAACGGTGCCCAGGCACAAAAGCCTGGGCCTCCCCTTACTCAGAGGGCGCCACAGCAAGCATCCCCCTCACATCCAGAAACATCCATGGAGGGCATGGGGCGGGACCCCTTCTCATCCCAGTCCCAGGAAGATCCCCTGACCCCTCAGGAAACCTGTTTGGATATGTCCCCTCTGTCAGTCTCTCCAGATAGAGAGGTGCGGTTCAACAGCTCTCCTGCCTCATCCACAGACAGACAAATGGCAGAAATAGCAGAGATAGCACTGAGCCAAACTAGCACAATACAACCTCAAACGTCTGAGCCCACTGCTTATTCAGGAGATGCGGTCCTGTTGGCTAGATTCTCTGCTCTTCTTCAACAGGAACTTTCCAAAGCTTGCACTATTATTACTACCGGGATAAAAGATGATTTCCAAAACATAGGGGAGAGGTTGGACACCATAGATTCTAAAATGGATGGTACCATTAAAAGAGTTAACCAAAATTCCAGAATGATATCATCATTACAAGACCAATTAGATCAAGCCAACGCGAAAATTGAAGACCTGGAAAATAGGTCTAGAAGATACAACTTCCGCGTGCGGGGTCTTCCCGAGACAATAAACGATCTGGAGGGAACTGTTCACGATTTGATGAAAGATTTAATACCCGACATTGCTACTCATCAGCTGGAGCTGGATAGAGTTCACCGAGCTCTCACAGCTCCCAGACCAGATGGTTTACCCCGCGATGTGATAGTCAAACCGCACTTTTATCGGGTCAAAGAAAAAATAATGCTAGAAGCAAGAAATAAAGGAGATATCTCGCTACAAGGAAATAAAGTCCAGATTTTCGCTGACATATCACAGGCGACGATCCAGAAGAGAAGACAACTGAAACCTCTACTGACACACCTGATTAATCATCAAATCAAGTATCGCTGGTCTTTTCCATTTAGACTATCCTTTAATTACAGAGGGAAGTCGCATTCATTCGCTAACTTCCAGTCTGGAGAGGAATTACTTCTAGAATTAGGAATAATCAACAGAGATTCTCATCACCCTGAGTCCCCAAACAATGAAGGTCGTCCGGTCTCGCCCCTGTGGTCTCAACAAAGAAGATCCAACACGAGGAAATCGCACCCTACCACCTGAACACTTAATAAAAGCCATTATGGATTATCATCCACTCTGCTCAGGCAAAAGTTGCCAGGATTTGGTCAAAAGCCATAGAAGAATACCAGCCTGTTGAGAACAATTTACCTTAATGCCTAATTAGACGAACGCTATGCTAGAAAGTCTGACTGTTTTTGTTTTTTTTTTTTTGTGTTCATTTTGTGTTCATTTTTTGAATAGGCTGCGGTTCTTCCCACAAACCCCTGTTAATTTTAGTCAAGTTTTTTCTGACTACGCTGTTTGTATTGGGGTCTCCCTTCCCCCCCCCCGCCGTTTGCTTTAGCTCTTTAAGTCCCCCTCAGTTATAACACGACGAGGGTCGGGGCAGCAACGCATGCCACTTGTGGTGAACTTGCCTCGGCTTTACGGGCGGAGGCAACTTTACAACATAATGGGGCTAAATACCCCAAAGATCGTACTGTTAAACAGTGCGATGGTTGCTTTTTACTTATTAATACTATTGAATGGTTATTGTTATAGTTTAAAGAACAAAGTACGACTGATCTCTAACCCTATCTTTTTTCCTCTTTTCTTTCTAATCTCTCCTTCTTTTGGTGCATTCCTGGCGCGGAAAAGGGTTCCCCATACACATCGGAGAAGACCTCAAAAACGTGAGTACAGTCTACCGAACACACATGACCAATAGATCCTCTGAAGAATACACAGTTTTATCACATAATGTACAGGGTTTGAACTCCCCTATCAAACGAACTAAGGCCTTTCAACAATACTATAAAATGGGAATCGATATTTTATTACTCCAAGAGACGCATTTCTCGAAAACGTCTGCCCCTAAATATCTAAATGCAAGATATTCCACGTTTTTCCTATCAAATGGACCAGACAAAAAACGGGGAGTAGCAATCTGTATAGCAAAAAATGTACCATTCTCACCCACTAGCATTATTCGAGACAAGGACGGGCGTTATATCATGGCCAAGGGGAAAATACATGACAAAGTAGTGACATTACTCTCTTACTATGCCCCCAACGTAGGACAAAAACAGTTTCTACGCACAATGTTAACAATTATAATGCCCCATGTAGAGGGACACGTGATACTGGGAGGCGACAGCAACACATCATTAGATCAAATTTTAGACAAATCTAAACCGGGAAAATCTGTCCTAAAACATACTCCAAAACAAAGCGGAGAGATTGCTCGCTTACTCCATAGTTATGACTTGATCGACATATGGAGAAACGCCCACCCCACGTCTAGAGACTACACATTCTATTCCAATGTACACAAGACATATTCTCGAATAGATCATTTATTTACACTCTCCCCGCTACTTTCGTTTGTCTCATCGACCAAAATCATCCCCATGGCATGGTCAGACCATTCCTCAATACAAATTACACTTACAAACCTATGGTCAAAATCACAACCGTCGTCGTGGCGACTAAATGAATCCCTATTAAATGATCCTATTATTGCAAAGGAAACAGAGCTAGCTATTAAAGAATATTTCCGAAATAATCTTCATTCATCCCCTTCCCCAAGTATAACATGGGCGGCACATAAAGCCACCATCCGAGGCAAGCTGATTCAGCTGGCCTCTAGAGCGAAACGAGAGCGCGAACATACGATAAAACAACAAACGGCGGAACTACAACGCCTCACACGGGAACAAAGGATAAACCAGTCTATTGATCTCAGAGATCATATTGATACGGCTCGCACGGCCCTTAATCTGAGCCTCACCACAATAGCAGAAAAAAGCATAAGATGGTCCAGACACAGATACTATACTTTGGGGGATAAACCTAATAAACTCTTAGCGAGGAAGTTAACTCCCAGACCATTCACACCAGCCCTACCTAAATTACGACTACAAAATGGCCAGACTACACAGAACCCACAGTTAATATTACAGGAATTTTTTTCTTTCTACTCCAAATTGTATGACGCCCCCACACCTCTACAAAAGACCAAAGCTGAAGAGTTCCTTAGTGACATCACATTGCCCACACTAGATCAAGACCACAGAGAATTAATGGAGGCGGAGTTTACAGCAGGGGAAGTGGCAGCAGCAATTAAACAAATAAATCCTTCCAAAGCACCAGGCCCTGATGGTTTTTCGGGACATTACTACCGCAAGTATATAGAAATATTGGTTCCCCATTTATGCTCCTTTCTTAATGACTTAAGAAAAGGAAACCCACTTCCAAGTCACGAAAACAACGCTTATATTCACATAATACCTAAACCAAACAAAGATCATGGAGACTGCGCAAATTACCGCCCAATATCATTAATTAATCTAGACCTGAAGATAATGACTAAAATTCTGGCCACACGTATGAATTCGTTTATAACAAAATATATTCACCCAGACCAGGTAGGATTCGTCCCCAATCGACAGGCCCCAGACCAGACCAGACGAATAATTGACATAATAGCCGCACTGAACTCTGGATGGGATGGGAGGGGTAGGAGGGGAGCGCTTCTGATCTCCCTGGACTTACACAAGGCCTTTGATTCCCTTTCATGGGACTATCTCTTTTACATAATGAAACGTTATGGGTTCGGCCCAAATTTTTTGAAGACACTAGAAAATATATATAGGACTCCTACAGCACATCTAGTCATCAAGGGTTTTCGGTCTCAACCTATAGACATACACAGGGGAACTAGGCAGGGATGCCCACTGTCCCCACTATTATTCATCCTGGCATTGGAACCACTAGCTATTAAGATACGAGCCCACCCAGATGTACGGGGGGTATATTGTGGGGACAGGGAACATAAGTGCGCGTTATTCGCGGATGATCTGTTGATGCTCCTCTCCTCCCCAATTACCTCACTACCCACTTTGCACAAGTTACTAAAACAATATACTTCGATCTCAGGCCTAAAAGTGAATCACTCGAAATCCCAAGCCCTTAATGTTTTACTACCAACGCATATAACCCGTGCCTTACGGAACTCGTACACATTTAAGTGGCAAGACACAGCCCTCCCTTACCTGGGTATCTTCCTCACCCCATCACTAGCTACACTATACAAAAATAACTATCCCCCACTGTTTAAAAAACTATTAGAGGATCTCAAACGATGGTCAAATAACCCTCCGTCTTGGTTCGGTCGGCTGTACTCAGTAAAAATGACTATACTACCGAAGGTTTTATACTTGTTTAGGACTCTTCCTATAGCAATTGATAGATCAGACCTGGCGAAGTTTCAGAATAAGCTTCTAGAGTTTATCTGGGGGAATAAAAGGCCCAGGGTGAATAGACGAACATTATACACTCCCAAATTAAAAGGCGGTCTGGGAGTTCCAGACCTGATAAAATATTATCATGCAGCACAATTATCACAGTTGGTTCGGTTCCATACCCGACAATCAAATCCACTTTGGATGACTATGGAAACGGCGCTATTCCCAAACAAGGAGATTAGCCACTTAATGTGGCTGAAAACGAAGGATAGACCGACAATAATGTGTCCGACTCTGTCCTTTTCATTAAACTTGTGGGATAGACTAGCTACCACCTACAATTTCAAATCTCCACAAGCCCCATTAGCCCCAATATTAAACAACCCTATGTTCACCCCGGGCCTTCGTCCCCATGAATTTAAATGGTGGACCAATAAGGGGTTACTACGGATAGCTGACCTATGTGACCATAGAGGGATTATGTCGAAACAGGTTTTGCAAGAAAAGTACCAATTACCAAATTCAGAAATATTCCGCTATTCTCAGATAGCGCATTTCCTAACTACGCTGAATCGTAGCTCAGATTTAACTGAATACACCCAAATGGAAAATTTTTGCAGAACTTTAGACAAACACTCGGGTCATATTTCCTTGATATATAGCATCTTATCATCACCATCCCAGAAATTGTTTCATATGCAAAAATGGGAAAACGATATAGGTATCAGCTTAACAGATGAAGACTGGAACAAACTGTCTCTCCAAGCATCCAAAACATACATTAATACTTCTCTAATAGAAGCAAACTATAAAGTTCTGATGAGATGGTATATGGTCCCAGCGAGAGTGGCAGCTTTTGTTCCGGGGGCCTCCCCGCAGTGCTTCAGGGGATGCAATATTGAAGGCACCATGATGCACATCTGGTGGACCTGCCCAAAGGTGCGTCGATTCTGGATCCGCACGTATAACTTTATATACTCATTAACCCAAGTGAACCTTATTAAGTCACCTTTACAGGCACTGTTGGGACGTCCAGTGGAGGGTGCATCGAAACATACGCGGAAACTTATAACTTTTATATTTGTAGCTGCTAGGATAGCGATAGCTAAATCTTGGAAGTCTCCAACGATTCCCTTTCATCTTATAAAATCCAAACTGTCTTGGATTATGGTAAATGAACGTCTCTCAGCTATTCTAAATGACAAACTGGCATTATTTGAAAGAATATGGGACCCTTGGATAAAATACATTTCGAATAAATAAAGCGAGGGATTCTTAGGAATCCCTTGCTCTGCGACAGGGGTGCACCTCTCTCACTTCCTTCTATCTTCTACTTTTCACTTTCCTATTTCTTTCTTTCCCTTTTCCTAATTATACAAAATAATACTTGCAGATTAGGAAGTTAATGGATACCTTAGGGCTGCTATGAGAGTTAAATTAAAAGGTTACACCAAGTAGAGGAGTCAGGGAGAGAGAATTCTCCTAAGGCGACTCCTCATATTTTCCATGAAACACATTAAGGAATCACTAACAACAAGAGATTAGGTATCGTGTAACCTTCCTATCTCATTCTTTTTGCCTTTTGGTTGTTAAGCATAAATAACTGGTTATTAGGTTTTTATACCTCAAACAATGTATGTAAAAATTGAATACTATGTCTTGTGAAGAAAAACTTTTTTGAATAAAAATATTGGAAAAGAAATGGGAATGACATAGGATGGAATATGCTTATCTAATATATTCTCTTTATCATTTCTTTCTAAGATAACTTTTGTATAGGGGAATCTCGTAATATTTTTAATTTTCCTTAGGTATTTCTTTGTTTAAGGAGTGGCAAGATTTTTAACAACATTAATGGTGTCTTGTCTGTTTTCTCTTCCACACAGTTTGCCCACTGTTTCCCATTATGAAAAAAAGTTCACATGTTTGCAGATATGGGAAGTCCCTTTTTAAATTGCAGAGCAGTGGATATTTTCAAGGTCATAAGTAGTGACAGGGTTGCTTCATGGTTAGTAAGTAACCATATTTCTGGGATTCCAATTGATAAAACATTTACTAAGTTTATAATCTGAAGTCTTACTTTATAGTTTTTCTACCATTGCCTACAATTAATGTTTTTTTTTGTTTTGTTTTAACGTTTTTAAAGTATTCTTCCATTTTTTAAATAAAACAAGAGTTTTATATATTTCATTTTCCTTATAATATCTTTTTACTTTTGTATTTATCATATTTTTCTTTCTCATCTATTTCTTTGTATGTTCTGTGGATGCAGTTTCCCATTCTTTTTCAAATCTGCATCTAAAAAGTTAAATTGCTTAGTAATCTGTATTCCCCAAGGAATGATATCTGGATGTAGGTATTTAGTTAGGGAGGTATGTCCCACCATTGGACACATTTGTTGTTTTGTCTTTTTTCCAAGAAATTCAGTTTGTCCACATTTTGACCTCAAACTTTTTAGTATGTGGTTTATCTAGGATTTTAATCTGTTTAGATGAGGATAGATTTAAGATTTTGAGATCATCTGGTCTGTGATTCCTTTTTATCAATATATCAGACTAGAAAAAATGCGCCCATTTCAATGGATAAGGTTGGGGTAATTTGAGCATGGGGAAGGGGGTGCGGGGCTTGCAGGTGTAGGGGAAAGTGCAGGAGGCTACGAATAGGTCTGGAAGCATTGAATGTAAAGGGAGATGCTCTTTAAGCAGGAAGAGGGTGAAAACATGGGGGGGGGGGGGTAGAGTAAAAGTGGAGGGGAACTGTACACAGGCTTGGTGACAGGGGTGTACAGGTGCAAGGGCAAGGGGAAGCAGGGTGTGCAGACATAAGGCGAGAGATGGTCCCACAAGTAAGGTGATGGTAGGGGCATTGGTGATGAAGGGGCTTTGGTAAATGGAGGAGTAAAAGTGCTGTGGTGAGAGGGGGTGGTGACAGCAGGAATGGGTGTGATACATAGAGATACAGTATAGTAGGGGTGGGAGGGAATCATGCAGGCATGAAATAACATCAATGAAATGTCTATTGCACTTCTAGGATTGTTATTATATATGGTATTTGTAGCCAGACTAATACTTTTATAGAATAGCTCTGGTAGTAACATAATAAAAATGTAAAAACTTTTAAACCAATGTTGTTCAACATGTTTGTTGTTTACAGTGTTTTTCTTTTGCAAAATAAAAAAAAAAGATCAAATATTTACTATAAGTGAAAATATAAATATGCATCAAATAACTATTGCACTGCTTTGGCGTAAAAAAATAAAAATAAAGAAAAAGCCAAATTCCCAAATGTAAATTTACACAGGATGGCTCCCATCCTCTACCATGGGGCAAGTCTCCATGTATACGAGTCTCCCAACCTCCCCATCAAGCCACTCTGCTTAGCCACCTACTGGCACCTCTCCTCAGCGTCAATCTTCAGAGCGCTCCCGTCAAGCATGGTGCCAAGCCTGACGGAAAACCAACTAGATTCCCACCGACGGATCACCAAGGTAGGCACCTGTTGTTCCTGGTATCATTTCTGCCTTTTCAAAGTTCTCTTCATAACCACATTGTGTAGGCACTGCAGCCAAAACCGGAGGTCCAATGAGCACCCCCACTATATGACTGAGCTCATCAACCTTGTGGCCAGGGTGGAGGAGAGACACTAGGAGGATGAGAGTCTTCCTCGGCTAACCCTGGGGTGAAAGTCCAAATGCTGCTAGGGAGTAGGGCTGGGGGGGCCAATCCAGACATCCAGAGGTTCAGTGGCTGATCCTCATCTTCATCCTGCTCCTTCTCCATTGGCTCAAGCTGCGCCACAAAGATGAAATCTGTGAAATACAAAGTAATAGACATTAAAAAACACCTACAGAGCTTTTTTGGAGGACTCAGACTACTTCAGAGGTACTGATTAATATAAAGGGGAAATCATTTTCATCATTACAATTAACAATCCCACAAAGTACTCCAGCCAGGGGCAGAGCACAGAACAATGACTCCCTGTCCTGCTCAGAGAGGACCAAAAACTGAACAATCAGCGGTCATAGAATCACTGGAGATGAATATGTATGTTTGTTTTTTTTACACTGAGCAAAATTATAAAACGCAACACTTTTGTGTTTGCCTCTATTTATCATTAGCTGAACGCAAAGATCTACAACTTTTTCTATGTACACAAAACGTCTATTTCTCCTAAATATTGTTCACAAATCTGTCTAAATCTGTGTTAGTGAGCACTTCTCCTTTGCAGAGATAATCCATCCACCTCACAGGTGTGGCATATCAAGATCCTGATTAGACAGCATGATTATTGCACAGGTGTGCCTTAGGCTGGCCACAATAAAAGGCCACTCTAAAATGTGCAGTTCTACTGTATTAAGGGGGTCGGGGGGTCCAAAAAACAGTCAGTATCTGGTCTGACCACATAGGTGTGCGCAGCCTATTGCATTAGGGTGTGCATCCCAAACAGATATGTGTGTGTGTGTGTATATATGTATATATATATGCACATACACACATACACACATACACACACACAACACACAGAGCTCTGTGTCCAAAGGGTCAGTGATCTGACTCTTCTCCCTGAAAATCAGGGAGAAAAAATAGCCAGAATAGTAAGTAAAAGCAGCACACATTACACATTGTTAGGCGAATAGTTAACCCTTTTCCAGCCAATGTCATTAGTACGGTGTACAGTATTATCACCATTTACTGTATTGGTGTCACTAATGGTGTCAGTGTCAGTTTCCCGACCCTCCCAGCCAGTGTCAGCACCAAATTGCCTGCCACCCTATCACAATCCCATTATAAGTCGCTGGTCACTGCCATTACCAGTATAGTGTTATAGCTGCGTAAATTCCAGTATATATATCATAGATTGTAGACACTATAACTTTCACACAAACCAATTCAAATACACTTATCAGGATTTTTTTACCAAAGACATGTAGCAAAACACAGTTTGGTCTAATTTTAAGAAGAAATTTATGGGTTTTTTTTTTAAAGTTTTGGTCTTTTTTCAAATTCTATAAAATATTTTATATCATATTTATTTATTAAAAACTAAAAAAAAACAGAGGTGATCAAATTCCACCAAAAGAAAAATCTATTTGTGTGGAAAAAATTATATAAATATAATTTGTGTACAGAGTTGCATGACCGCGCAATTGTGTATGGGCAAAAAAAAGGTTGAACTAAATCAGCAGCATTCGTTACACCAGAAGCCCTGACGGAGTCCCCCCTTACACCATAAGCCCTGGCAGAGTCCCCCCTTACACCATAAGCCCTGGCAGAGTCCCCCCTTACACCATAAGCCCTGACGGAGTCCCCCCATACAACATAAGCCCTGGCAGAGTCCCCCCTTACACCATAAGCCCTGGCAGAGTCCCCCCTTACACCATAAGCACTGGCAGAGTCCCCCCTTACACCATAAGCCCTGACGGAGTCTCCCCTTACAACATGAGCCCTGGCAGAGTCCCCCCTTACACCATAAGCCCTGGCAGAGTCCCCCCTTACACCATAAGCCCTGACGGAGTCCCCCCTTACACCATAAGCCCTGGCAGAGTCCCCCCTTACACCATAAGCCCTGCCAGAGGCCTGACACACAGCACCTCCAATCGCCGCGCTGCTGACGTACGGTCAGGGTATCACAACCACTTTGCTGTCGTCATTCTGCTATATGGCGGGTGGCAAATGGTTACAAACACTTTAATGTGAGGCTAAATTTTAGAATTTTATAGCACTGGGGTAGGAGTTTTGTATCTTTCTTTTCCCTTTTAGTTTCTTTTCTGTTTTAGTTGCAGCTTGTATATTTCTTTGGGATAATTTAGAGAGGAACCCCTAAAAATGATGTAGAAATAGTGAAGGTGCTCAATAGTGGCTTTAATTTATTGGGAGACATTCCTATAGGTGTTAAATTCTCTAAATGACTGTTCTTTTCTTTGGATCTTGCCCTAGCACCCAAATTATTTGAAATGGGAATGACATAGGATGGAATATGCTTATCTAATATATTCTCTTTATCATATCTTTCTAAGATAACTTTTGTATATGGGAATCTTGTAATATTTTTAATTTTCCTTAGGTATTTCTTTGTTTAAGGAGTGGCAAGATTTTTAACAACATTAATGGTGTCTTGTCTGTTTTCTCTTCCACACAGTTTGCCCACTGTTTCCCATTATGAAAAAAAGTTCACATGTTTGCAGACATGGGGAGTCCCTTTTTAAATTGCAGAGCAGTGGATATTTTCAAGGTCATAAGTAGTGACAGGGTTTCTTCATGGTTAGTAAGTAACCATATTTCTGGGATTCCAATTGATAAAACATTTACTAAGTTTATAATCTGAAGTCTTACTTTCATAAGCCCTGACGGAGTCCCCCCTTACACCATAAGCCCTGACGGAGTCCCCCCTTACACCATAAGCCCCGACAGAGTCCCCCCTTACACCATAAGCCCCGACAGAGTCCCCCCTTACACCATAAGCCCCGACAGAGTCCCCCCTTACACCATAAGCCCTGACAGAGTCCCCCCTTACACCATAAGCCCTGACGGAGTCCCCCCTTACACCATAAGCCCTGGCAGAGTCCCCCCTTACACCATAAGCCCTGGCAGAGTCCCCCCTTACACCATAAGCCCTGACGGAGTCCCCCCTTACACCATAAGCCCTGACGGAGTCCCCCCTTACACCATAAGCCCTGGCAGAGTCCCCCCTTACACCATAAGCCCTGGCAGAGTCCCCCCTTACACCATAAGCCCTGACAGAGTCCCCCCTTACACCAGAAGCCAAGTTTTCCCTAAGTGCTAGCTGGAGAAGAATTCGACTGGACAGCTCCTGGAAGGGGGATGAAAGGGGACAGATGAGGGAGAGGGGGAGGGAGATTGGGGACTGCTCACTCACCGGAGATGTATCTGGCAGCCACCATGGATATTCCAGCTGCTGCACCTCAAATCTCCTCCCCCCACACATCCCCCTTCTTAGGTAAAGGCTGCACACTAGGATAGACACAGGGGATGGGGGTGGGAGGAGGCGGACCGGATCGAGCCCTCTCTCCTCTTCTGTTCATGGAGGGGAGGAAGTGGGAATTGTGTCGCAGTTACAGATGCATTAACACAGGTGCAGACAGCAGCTCTAGCTTTTCCAGATATGGATGGTTGGTAAACTCGGCTGGAGGGAGGTTGCCAGGGGGGGGAGGGGGGCACATATGAAATCCACCCTCCGAAATTTAGCCAGGCTCTCCACTAGGTGCCGCTGACCTCGGCTCTGGTGAAAGCAGAAGAGGCACAGGATGGCAGGCGGAGTGCAGCTGTATCACTCCGCTGCCTACAGTAAGTGATCTGCTGCTGGAACTATAGAGGCAGCATCAGAAAATGCGGCCGGCTTACTCCGCTGCTGTAGTCCTTCTCATGGATCAGTCTTGGAGTGGAGTATAATTACAAAAAGTAGTCTCACTCGTAACTCTGTCACTGCCAGTGAGTGTGCATTGGCGGAGCAGAGCAGAAAAGAGTTCTGGTTGGCAGGGGGTGATTAGGGTGTGCCCAGGCACGCCCGGCACACCTCGTGCGCACGCCTATGTGTGACCACCATTTGCCTCACGCAGTGGAGCACATCTACTTCGTATAGAGTTGATCAGGTTGTTGATTGTGGCCTGTGGAATGTTGGTCCATTCATCTTGAATGGCTGTGCGAAGTTGCTGGATATTGGCAGGAACTGGAACACGCTGTCGTATACGCCAATCCAGAGCATCCCAAACATGCTCAATAAAAACAAGTAAAAGAAGGCGCAACACGAAATACCTTGTATACCATTGCCTATGCACACAGGGGCAGAGTCCTTACAAACATATATAGTGTATATATATGAGTGCAGTAAAAGTCATTCAAGGCAGCCACCAGAAGGAACCAAAAAGCCAGGTCCAAAATGCTAAAAAAAAACAAGGAAAAGGGGCGCCACTGAATATGTATCAAATAGTATTTATTAATAAAAACAATATCCACTCACATGTAAAAACTGAAGTGTAGATCTCAGGTAACACAAGGAAGAGCGGAGGACTACAAGTTGCAGCAAGTCCAGAAGCGCTGACATCACCTCTCTAGGGGTAAAGATGAGCTGCACTTAGTCAATATAGTAGTCCAGGGACACACTAAGGATCAGGAAGCAGGAGAGCCGTCTGAGGTAGTGTGGGTTCCACGGGGAGAGGGTGTGAAGGCGTCCAGGCTGGTGCCTCAGTGTGAAGCGGTATCACTCAACGTCCCGTCCGGCATCCGTGATGGAAAGGAAAGCACGGCCGTGTGATCGGAGCCAGAACGAGGCTTGGATCGCAAACACTGTGGCGCCGGGCTCTGACGTCACTCCTGTGCGACGCGTTTCCGAGATAGCTCGCTATCGATGGAGGGGATAGCGGCACTCCTTTGTCAAGCATAGGGGAGTGATGTTAGACGGGGATATTATATAGTCCATTAAGGGGAGGGGCCTTAATTAAGAACCTTTAATACACATAGTAAGGATAAAATAAGCATGGTAAACAACAAACGAACATGATCAAATGAAACGTGATGGTGATAAATGATGTTATGAAGCACACACTGCATGATACTAAAACAGTGGATATTACAGGTGATATTCAAAAAAATGGAGAAAAAAAAGAACAGAACAGCAGGTGTGTCTGCATACATAAGTAAATAAATAAATCAACTAAAGGACACATGGGCCCTAGGAGAGAAAATAATGATATCAAATATAATAAACAATGATGGCAATAGCAATATCATAAAAAATATGTTTTTAGTGTTCTGAGCTCCAAAAGTATTGGGACTATAAAAATATAAAAAAAAAAAAAAAATATATCAATGAATATAAATGCTTATTGTACATATTGGGTAAAAAGAGTACTGTAGAATATGTCTATAAATGACACACCCCACAGTATCTATACTGTATATATCCATACTGTAGAAAATGTTTAAATCTAAAAAAATGCACTCCCACAAACCTATCTAAAAAATATCTAAAAATTGTATGTGAATATATAAAGGTATCTAATCTGGTGGAAAACTCTTAGTAAGATTTTTATAAAAATGTTTATAAAACAGTAGAAATCTCTATACTCTCATTAAGGCCACCAGGCGAAAGGACGTCGAGAGTATAGATCCAAAAAGTTTCCCTGGCGCAAAGCTTTTTGAAATGCTCTGCTGCAGTGAAACATTCCGGAATTTGTTCAATGACCCACACACGGAGGCCAGTGGTGGATTTTTTATGGAATTCTGCATAGTGTCGTGCAGACACACCTGCTGTTCTGTTCTTTTTTTTCTCCATTTTTTTGAATATCACCTGTAATATCCACTGTTTTAGTATCATGCAGTGTGTGCTTCATAACATCATTTATCACCATCACGTTTCATTTGATCATGTTCGTTTGTTGTTTACCATGCTTATTTTATCCTTACTATGTGTATTAAAGGTTCTTAATTAAGGCCCCTCCCCTTGATGGACTATATAATATCCCCGTCTAACATCACTCCCCTATGCTTGACAAAGGAGTGCCGCTATCCCCTCCATCGATAGCGAGCTATCTCGGAAACGCGTCGCACAGGAGTGACGTCAGAGCCCGGCGCCACAGTGTTTGCGATCCAAGCCTCGTTCTGGCTCCGATCACACGGCCGTGCTTTCCTTTCCATCACGGATGCCGGACGGGACGTTGAGTGATACCGCTTCACACTGAGGCACCAGCCTGGACGCCTTCACACCCTCTCCCCGTGGAACCCACACTACCTCAGACGGCTCTCCTGCTTCCTGATCCTTAGTGTGTCCCTGGACTACTATATTGACTAAGTGCAGCTCATCTTTACCCCTAGAGAGGTGATGTCAGCGCTTCTGGACTTGCTGCAACTTGAAGTCCTCCGCTCTTCCTTGTGTTACCTGAGATCTACACTTCAGTTTTTACATGTGAGTGGATATTGTTTTTAATAATAAATACTATTTGATACATATTCAGTGGCGCCCCTTTTCCTTGTTTTTTTCAAACATGCTCAATGGGTGACATGTTCGGTGAGTATGCTGGCCATGCAAGAACTTGGATGTTTTCAGCTTCCAGGAATTGTGTGGCCATGCATTATCATCATAATGCATGGCCCCATGTTGCAGCATGGGGCCATGCATTATCATGCTGCAACATGAGGTGATGGTCGTGGATGAATGGCACAACAATGGGCCTCAGGATCTCCTCACAGTATCTCTGTGCATTCAAAATGGCATCAATAAAATGCACCTGTGTTCGTTGTCCATAGCATACGCCTGCCCATACCATAACCCCACTGCTACCATGGGCCACTCGATCCACAACATTGACATCAGCAAACCGCTCACACACACTACACCATACACACTGTCTGCCATCTGCCCTGTACAGTGAAAACCGGGATTCATCCATGAAGAGAACACCTCTCCATAGTGCCAGACCCCATAGAATGTGAGCATTTGCCCACTCAAGGCGGTTACAATGACAAACTGCAGTCAGGTCGAGACCCCGATGAGGACGGCGAGAATGTAGATGAGCTTCCCCGAGATGGTTTCTGACAGTTTGAGCAGAAATTCTTTGGTTATGCAAACCATTTGCTGCAGCAGCTGTCCAGGTTTCTGGTCTCAGACGATCTTGGAGGTGAAGATGCTGGATGTGGAGGTCCTGGGCTCGCGTGGTTACACGTGGTCTGCGGTTGTGAGGCTGGTTGGATATACTGACGAAATCTCTGAAGCGCCTTTGGAGATAGCTTATGGTAGATAAATGAACATTCAACTCAAGGGCAACAGCTCTGGTGGACATTCAGCATGCCAATTGCACACTCCCTCAAAACTTACGACATCTGTGGCATTGTGCTGTGTGATAAAACTGCATATTTTAGAGTGGCCTTTTATTGTGGCCAGCCTAAGGCACACCTGTGCAATAATCATGCTGTCCAATCAGGATCTTGATATGCCACACCTGTGAGGTGGATGCGTTATCTCGGCAAAGGAGAAGTGCTCACTAATACAGATTTAAACAGATTTGTGAACAATATTTGAGAGAAATAGGCCTTTTGTGTACATAGAAAAAGTCGTAGATCTTTAAGTTCAGCTCATGATAAATAGGGGTAAATACAAAAGTGTTGCGTTTATAATTTTGCTCAGTGTAAATCCAAGTTAGGACCGAGTTTGCCTACTGGTGGCACTGTGTTGCTCTGGGCTGAAAGCTGCAGTTTTAGTGTACACCAGCAGGTGTCTCCCAGCAGCCAGCAGGTTCCAGCGATCTGCTCCACCTGGCGACACCTGCTTGGAGGGTACTTAACTTCCACCTTTGCTACTGCTCCTTGCTTCGGTGTTTTGGCTGCTCCTGTTTGTACTCTATTTGTTGTGCTGCTGTCTGACTCACATAGTTAAGTGTGGCTAGGATTGCTGGTTAGGCATTTGTTATTTCGTTTTGCTTTTCATGTGTTCTCATGTTTATTGTTTGCTGGTGTGTGATTATCTTTTATGATTATCTTTTATTGACTGTAAATAAATCTCACTACCAATTCAATACCGAGCATGTTCACTCTCTTCCTGCCCAGACCAATTTTCAGCTTTCAGAGATCTCACGCTTTGAATGAGAATTACTCAGTCATGGAACACTGTACCCACATGACATTTTTATTATTTTGTTTACACAAATAGAGATTTCTTTTGGTGGTATTTAACCCCTTTCATGGCTAAGCCTATTTTTGACATTTGGTGTTTACAAGTTGAAATCCGTATTTTTTGCTAGAAAATTACTTAGAGCCCCCAAACATTATATATATATTTTTAGCAGAGAATCTAGAGAAAAAAATGGTAATTCTTGCAATATTTTATATGACACGGTATTCGTGCAGCGGTGTTTTAAATGCAACTTTTTGGGAAAAGGGACAATTTCATGAATTTAAAAAAAAAACAAACAGTGAAGTTAGCCCAATTCTTTTGTATAATGTGAAACATGATGTTATGCCGAGTAAATAGATACCAAACATGTCACGCTTTATAATTGCACGCACTCGTGGAATGGCGACAAACTACAGTACCTAAAAATCTCTATAGGCGACGCTTTAAATTTTTTTTACGGTTACCAGGTTAGAGTTACAGAGGAGGCATAGTGCTAGAATTATTGCTCTCGCTCTGACGATCGCGGCGATACCTCACATGTGTGATTTGAACAATGTTTACAAATGCGGCGCCACTTCCGTATGCTTTTTTTTTGCTGCGCGAGCTTGCGGGGACGGGGGCTATTTAAAAAAATGTTTTTCTTATTTTTTTTAATTTATTTTTATATTTATAAATTGTGTTTAAAAAAAAAAAAAATTGATCACTTTTATTGCTGTCACAAGGAATGCAAAAACATCCCTTGTGACAGTAATAGGTGGTGACAGATACTCTTTATGCAAAGTATTCAGATCGCCATTTTCGGCGATTCTTAATACTGTATATTTTTTTTAAAAAGGCGCCATTGGCAGCCTAGTAAACGGGAAGTGACGTCATGATGTCGCTTCCGTGTTTACAATTAGGAGGCTGGAACTAAGCCGCTTACAGCTTTGTCCCAGACTGTCACTAACCGGCGGAGGTGGCGGATTGGTGATCGGGCCTCCCAGGGAATCGGGAGGCTCGGTAAGAGTGGCGGGAGGCGGCGGGAAGGGGGGATGTCCCCTCCCGCTCCTCCGGTATAACAGCTGAGTGGCTTTTAGCCGCATCGGTTGTTATACCTTGATAACCGATCGCCCGCTCTAAAAAACAGTACCGGGATGATGCCTGCAGCTGCGGTCATCACCCAGGTATAACCCCGAAAGCCGAGTACGCACATCTGCGGTTAATCACCACTGTGGTTTTTACTTTTTGCGCTACAAATTGAAAAAGACCGAAAATTTAGAAAGAAAATGCAATTTTCTTAGTTTCTGTTATAAAGTTTTGCAAATAAGTATTTTCTCTTCATACATTTTGACCAAAATTTATACTGCTACATTTCTTTGGTAAAAATAACCCAAATCAGTGTATATTAATTGGTCTGTGTGAAAGTTAAAGAGTCCACAAACTATTGTAGCATTCATTGAAGATATTAGTTATGAGGAAAGGTTACAGGCACTGAACTTATTCTCTCTGGAGAAGAGACGCTTGAGGGGGGATATGATTTCAATTTACAAATACTGTACTGGTGACCCCACAATAGGGATAAAACTTTTTCGCAGAAGAGAGTTTAACAAGACTCGTGTCCACTCATTAAAATTAGAAGAAAAGAGGTTTAACCTTAAACTACGTAGAGGGTTCTTTACTGTAAGAGCGGCAAGGGTGTGGAATTGCCTTCCACAGGCGGTGGTCTCAGCGGGGGAGCATCAATAGCTTCAAGAAACTATTAGATAAGCACCTGAATGACCACAACATACAGGGATATACATTGTAATACTGACACATAATCACACACATAGGTTGGACTTGATGGACTTGTGTCTTTTTTCAACCTCAACTACTATGTAACTATGAAAATAGAGCCTATCATTTCTTGAGGCCTTAACATGTCAAGACAGTATGAATATTCCCCAAAGGACCGCTTTTTGAAAAGTAGACAGTCCAAAGTATTTAGTAAGAAGCAATACAAGTTTTTTGAAGTTGTCATTTTTTCCCACAATTCTTTGGAAAATGTAAGAAATTATTATTTATTTTTTCACAAAAATTTTAATTTAACAAGTTATTTCTCATACAGCATATGCATACTTGCAATACTTGCAAATACCCCCCAAAACACATTCTGCTACTCGTCCTGAGTATGGTAATATTGCATGTGTGAGACTTTTTCACAGCCTGGCCACATAGAGAAACGCAACATTCAAAAAGCCCCTTTAGTCATTTAAAGACCAGGCCTTTTATGACACTTTTTGTTTACAAGTAAAAATCTGTATTTTTGCTTGAAAATGACTTAGAACCCCCAAACATTATATTTTTTTATAGCAGGGTTTTGCAAATTTTTAAGTCACACGGTATTTGCGCAGACGTTTTTTTAACGCACGTTTATACACTAACGCATACATACATTTTATGAATTTCAATGCATACAAAGACAATATAATACCCACATTTTTAGTAAAATATAAAATATGGTGTTGTGCCAGGTAAATTGATACCAAACATATCACGTTTTAAAATTGCGCACGCTTGTGAAATGGTGCCAAACTTCGGTATTTAAAAATCTGCATAGGTGACGCTTTTTTTAAGCTTTTATTGATTACCAGTTTAGAGTTACACAGAAGGTCTGGTGCTACAATTATTGTTCTCGCTCGGATGTTCGCGGTGATACCTCACATGTGTGGTGCGATCACTGTTTATGTATGCGTACAGGGGGGGCTTGTAGGTTCCCCCGCTCTCCCCCCCCCCCCCCCGGGCTGGATTAAGATCATCATGGGCCTGGTGCTGGGTATTTTGGTGGGCCTTTTTATGAAAATAAAACGCAAATTTTATTTGTTAAAACAAATTAAATTAAAGAAAGGGGGTGAGAGAGAGAGAACGGGGTTATGGAGAGGGGATGAGAGGGAGGGGCGGGAGAGAGAGAAAGGGGTTGATAAAAAGGGGAAGAGAGAGAGGGTGGTAGGAGAGAGGGGGGTGAAAGGAGTGAGGGGGGGGTGAATGGGGTGAGAGAGAGAGAGAATGGGGTGAAAAAGAGGGGGCGAGAGAAGAGGGGGGTGAAAGAGAGAGACCTAGAGAGAGGGTGAGAGAGAGTGAGGGATGATTCTGTGGGGGGCACAGCATAGTACAATACAATGAGGGGGGGGGGAGGGTAATAGCACAATACATTACATGGGTGGCACAGCAGAGTATGTTACATGGGGGGAGCAAAGCATAATACATTACATGGTGGGCACAGCACATTAAATGGTGAACATGGCAAAGCACATTGCATGGTAGGCACAGCACATTACACGGTTGGCACTGCACAATACAGCACATTACGTGGTGTGCACAGTACATTATATGGTGGACACAGCACATGACATGGTTAGTACTGCACAACACAGCACATTACATGGTGGACACAGCACATGACATGGCGGGCAAAGCTGAGCACATTGCACGTGGGCACTGCACAGCACATTATATGGTGGGTACTGCACATGACATGGTGGGCACAGCATGACATCACATGACATGGCGGGCACTGCATGGCACAGCACATGACATGGTGGGCACAGCACATTAAATGGTGAGCACTGCACAGCACATTACATAGTATGTACAGCACATTACATGGTAGGCACAACACAGCACATGACATGATGGTCACTGCACAGCAATTTACACGGCGGACACATCATATGACATGGTGGGCACTACACATGGTGGGCACTGCATGGCACAGCACATGACATAGTGGGCACTGCAAGGCACAGCACAACATGGTGAGCACTGCACATTACATGGTGGGCACGGCAAGGCACATTATATGGTGGGCACTGCAAGGCACAGCACAACATAGTGGACACTGCATGGGACAGCACATGATATGGTGGACACTGAACAATACATGCAGTGCCCACTATGTAATGTGTAGTGCCCACCATGTCATGTGATGTGCCATGCGGTGCCCACCATGTCATATGCAGTGCCCACCATGTCATATGCAGTGCCCACCGTGTAAATTGCTGTGCCCACCATGTCATGTGCTGTGTTGTGCCCACCATGGCATGTGCTGCCCCGTGGTGGGCACTGCATGGCACATTACATGGGCACTGCACATTACATGGGTGGCACTGCATGGCACAGCACATGACATGGTGGGTACTGCACGACATGGTGGGCACTGTATGGCACAGCACAACATGGTGGGCACTGCACATTACATAGTGGGCACTGCATGGCACAGCACGACATGGTAGGCACAGCACATGACATGGTGGGCATTTCACGGCACAGCACATGACATAGTGGGCACTGCACATGGCATGGTGGGCACTGCATGTCACAGCACATGACATGGTGGGCACTGAATGGCATAGCCCATGGCATAGTGGGCACTGCACATGACATAATGGGCACTTCATGGCACATTACATGACATAGTGGGCACTGCATATGACATGGTGGGCACTGCATTGGACTTAACTTGACATGGTGGGCACTGCACATGAAATGGTGGGCAGTTCGTGGCACAGCACATGACATGGTGGGCACTGCACATAACATAGTGGGCATTTCATGGCACAGCACATGACATGGTGGGCACAGCACATGACATAGTGGGCACTTCATGGCACAGCACATGACATAGTGGGCACTTCATGGCATTGCACATGACATGG
Organism: Lithobates clamitans; assembly: GCA_037952925.1. NCBI lineage: Eukaryota > Metazoa > Chordata > Amphibia > Anura > Ranidae > Lithobates > Lithobates clamitans. The sequence goes on along the minus strand of JBBGZY010000400.1, from coordinate 10,510,419 downwards.
TGGGCACTGCACATGACATGGTGGGCACTGCACATGACATAGTGGACACTTCATGGCACTGCACATGACATAGTGTGCACTTAATGGCACTGCACATGACATGGTGGGTACTGCTCATCACATAGTGGGCACTTCATGGCACAACACATGGTATAGTGGGCACTGCACATGACATAGTGGGCACTGCACATGACGTGGGAACTGCATGGTGCAGCACATGACATGGTGGGCACTTCATGGCACAGCACATGACATAGTGGGCACTGCACATGACATAGTGGGCCCTTAATGGCACTGCACATGTCATATTAGGCACTGCACATGACATAGTGGGTACTTCATGGCACAGCACATGACATAGTGGGCACTTTATGGCACAGCACATGACATAGTGAGCACTGCACATGACATAGTGGGCAGTTCATGGCACTGCACATCACATAGTGGGCACTTCATGGCACAGCACATGGCATAGTGGGCACAGCACATGACATAGTGAGCACTGCACATGACATAGTGGGCACTTCATGGCACAACACATTACATGGTGGGGAGCAGCAGTTTGTCTCCTAGCACAATCATTACACCCCTCCCCCACCTCCCCCGGTCAGTTTCTACACAATCCTCCCTCACCAATAAGTTTACTAACCTCATCTCATTCTCAACAGCATGGGAGATTTCCTTCCTCCCGGGCTCCTGATGGTTGAGATGACATCACCGCCCCTCCCTCAGACAGCTGCCTGCAGCTCCCTGTGTTCTATTGGTTTTATGCCCTCTGTCGAAAAGTGCCTGCGCATGCGCAGAACGGAAAGGCACTCCAGCTTTTTTCAACAGGCGATACCATTTCACGGGCACAATTGAAAGCTATGCAAAGAGCAGAGGGACACCGTAGATGTCACATTGTGCGAGACACAATACAACAAATATGGTGTCCCTCCGCTGTTTGCTTAGCATTAAATTGTGCCCGAGAAATGGTATCGCCCATCGAAAAAAGGCTTCTACGATGTGCACATGCGCTATGGGACGTCACTCTAGCTGATCGGCAACTCAGCTGGAGTGCCCTTCTGTTCTGCGCACATAGCTCCCAACTGTCCCTGATTTCAAGGGACTGTCCCAGTGCTAAAGCTTTCATCCAATTTCTAAATGTCTGCATTTGTAAATACCAAAAGTCAATATAAAGGAATAGTAGTGCTAAAAAAAAAAGCACTTGTGGGTGCAATCATTTTTTTGTATAATTCTGCTTTAAGGGGGTGTGGCAGGGGGTGTGCCTTATGCCTACATACTTTTGCTAATTGGTGTCCCTTGTTACCATCTCAAAAATTTGGGAGGTATATGCGCATGCTCGGGCACATATCGACAGAACACCGGACACTGAGGATCTGTGTGAGTGTAACAGATCCTGTGATAGGAGGCAGGCATCGGCAGAAAAAGGACTCGGCTGCAGCGGCTGACACGTGTCTCCTCCATGTGTGCAGTGCACAGAGGCTCCTCTTCCTTCAGGATGGCACACAGATATTCATAAGCCACTGGTATGGGCCTATATTGAGGAAGGGGCCTTACTTCTCCAGCTCCAATAGCCCCCATGTTAATCTGGCCCTACTCCCCCACTGAGTTCTCACTGATCTCAGCGGAGAGAACTGTCACAGAGACACACATCTCTGTTTACACTGTGAAGGCTGTGATTGGACACAGCTGTCACGTGATCTGGAGGGCCAATCACAGTGCACATATCTCGATCCCATCTTGGCGGTGTCCTGTGATCACAGACATCGCAGGATCGCGCTGCAGCATGGCCTCAGGCTGCGCTGCGGGCACTCATTCTGAGGGACGTTCCTGTATGTCCACATACATGGTCTAGTCCCAGCTTTTCTTGATGTAGCTAGATATATCTGGTCTCAGCTGCTGAATCCTGACAACCACATTTCTTTAATATCTGTATAGAACGCCTCCAGGGTGTCATATTGCACAGCTGGGCTCGGTTGTGCTCGGGCGGGGGACCAGTCCCCACTCGGCTGGGCTCGGCTATGCTCGAGCAGAGGGGCGGTCTCAGCTCACCTCAGCTGTGCTGTGCTTGGCTGGGCTTGGCGGTCCCCGCTCGACTGGGCTCGAGCAGAGGGGCGGTCACAGCTCACCTCGGCTGTGCTGTGCTCTGCAGTGCTCAGGCGGGGGAGCGGTCCCCGCTCAGCTCACCTCGGCTGTGCTAGGCTATGCTCGGGCGGGGGGTGGTCCCCGCTCTGCTCACCTCAACTGTGCTTGGGGGGGGGGGCGGTCCCCGCTCAGCTCACCTCGGCTGTGCTAGGCTATGCTCGGGCGGGGGGGGGCGGTCCCTGCTCAACTCACCTCGGCTATGCTCGTCTATGCTCGGGCGGGCGGTCCTGACTCACGTCGGCTTGGCTAGGCTCGGCGGAGAGGACGGTCACAGTGATGTATCATGTAAGTAATGATAACCTGGGTCAGCTGATAGCCTCTCACGGCTTTCAATATCATTTCTATGCTGACGACACACAAATCTATCTCTCCACCCCTCAACTCACTCCATAAGTCTCCTCACGCATCACTAACTTACTAACCGACATATCTGTATGGATGTCACACCACTTCCTCAAACTCAACTTGTCCAAAACCGAGCTTATAATATTTCCTCCCCCACGTGCCTCTTACCCTGACTTGTCTGTCAAGAGCAATGGCACAACCATCCACCCGTCCCCACATGTCAGGGTGCTAGGTGTTATCCTGGATTCTGAACTCTCCTTTTGGCCCCACATCCAATCACTTTCCAAAGCTTGCCGCCTCAACCTCCTCAACATCTCTAAACTCCCTTTCTAACCAATGAAACCACAAAGCTCCTGATTCACTCCCTGGTTATCTCTCACTTCGACTACTGCAACTCCCTCCTCATTGGCTTACCTTTAAATAGACTATCCCCCCTTCAGTCCATCATGAATGCTGCTGCCAGACTCATCCACCTTACAAACCGCTCAGTGTCTGCTACCCCTCTCTGCCAATCCCTCCATTGGCTACCACTCACCCAATGAATTAAATTCAAAATACTAACAATAAGTTACAAAGCCATCTACAACTCTGCCCCCAGCTACATCACTAGCCTAGTCTCAAAATACCAACCTAATCGCCCTCTCCGTTCCTCCCAAGACCTCCTGCTCTCTAGCTTCCTCATCACCTCCTCCCATATCCGCCTCCAGGACTTCTCCCCAGCCTCGCCCATCCTTTGGAATTCCTTACCCCAATCTGTCAGACTGTCTCCAAATGTATCCACTTTTAGGTGATCCCTGAAAACTTTCTCTTCAGAGAAGCCTATCCTGCCTCCATCTAACAACTGCACTATTTTCTCCATTAGCTCATCTCCCACAGCTATTACCCTTTTGTATAACTTGACCCTCCCTCCTAGATTGTAAGTTCTAATGAGCAGGGCCCTCTGATTGCTCCTGTATTGAATTGTATTGTACTTGTACTGTCTGCCCTAATGTTGTAAAGCGCTGCGTAAACTGTCGGCGCTATATGAATCCTGTATAATAATAATAGTAATAATAACCGGAAAATGTATTAGAAGAAGGATGCTGACCATGTCTGCAGCCCCTGACCATGTCTGCAGCCCCTGACCATGTCTGCAGCCCCTGACCATGTCTGCAGCCCCTGACCATGTCCGCAGCCCCTGACCATGTCCGCAGCCCCTGACCATGTCTGCAGCCCCTGACCATCTCCTGTATCATGTCTGCAGTCTCTGACCATCTCTTGTATCATGTCTGCAGTCTCTGACCAGCTCTTGTATCATGTCTGCAGTCTCTGACCAGCTCCTATAGTATGTCTGCAGTCTCTGACCAATTCCTGAGGTGGAGCTCTAATAAGAAAAGGTGGGGCCTAAAGAGGAAGGGTTGGAGTTTACAGATGAAGGGGTGGTTCCTAAACAGAAAGGGGTGTGGCAAATTCAGATGGGGGGGCGCCTGATTTTAGTCTTGCCTAGGGCAGCACAAAACCAAAATACACCACTGGCTGCTGTGTTGGAGACCATAAGGTCCAGTGTTGAAGCACCATAAGAAACTGTGCTCCCAATGTTCAGTAAGAATGTAAGTAAATAAAAAATATCATTCCATGAGATGGAGTACACCTTATTGGACTTAAATCTTTATAAACCAGCATATTTTAAAGGTGCTGCAATTTCTGGAGTTCCGCTATAACTATGAAAAGGGGTGAGGGTCTAACAGAATAAAATGTGTAAGCCTCTGATCATCGACAAGTACTTGAAAATCTGCTTTCATACTATAATTAATCTTTCGTATTGTGATCTTTGGAGTATTACCTTAGTGGTGTTGAGCATTTTCAGTTAGTCCACGCCAGTCTGTTTTAGGGTTGTGCAGCTCACTTTTATTTAAATCAAATGAAAAGCCCAGCACAGTAAACAGTTGCCCATGCAGGGAAAAAAAACAAAAACATAAAAACAGGTAAATAAATACTGATTAGCCTCATGGATCTCTCAATCTCTCTTGCAGCCTTGCTGCTCAGGTTTCTACTTCAGACCTACAGGTTGGTCACTCAGACTGGTTCATAGTACCTACTGTGCTCAAATACAGCACATGCACCATTCAAATGCACCCTCTGCATTGACCTCTCAATAGGGTAAGCTCCTGGCACCCATCAATAGCTCTCCTGTCTCCTAGTTTAAGACCTCCTGGCTTTCGAGTGGAGCATACCTGCCTTCTAATGGGCATCCTAACCTTTGCCCAAGCCTGTCATTATAAAGGCTGTGCATACCTGCACTCACAGCCTTCTGGTCTCCTGCAAGACCTTATCACTGTGTTAGAGATTTCTTGCCTCCCCAAACTCTTTAAAAAATATCCAAACCAGGAACACCAACATTCAAAGAATACCAAAAACCCAGTTTTCTCCACTCACAATTGATAACCCACACTCTGAATCTGGCTTTTACGCAGGCCATAAACCGGGAGGTACTGTATGTCCCTAATCACATCTTCGCACAACTGGAATAAGTACAGGGACACACAGCATTCCTTACACCACAGTGACAGTGGCTCACCAAGATTCTTCTATTTTCTTCATAGAATGGTGAAAGACTGGGACCTTTTGCAATTGGATTTTTAAAAAAAGGCTCCCTGTACAATAATGAGAAGCTACTACTGCTTGAGAATTAGTTCACAGATACCCCAATGCTTGCAAGCAAGGGCGTCGCTAGGGGGTGGCTATTGGGGCTATAGCCTCAAATCTGGAGCCCAAATCCCAGGGTCTCTTACCGGGTGGGTGCATTTAGCATGTATGTCCCGGTCCGGAATGCAGGCGACAGGGGTGGACTGAGCCGTGGTAGCGCTAGCTCTGGCTCTGCGCGCTGGCTCCGCCCCCGCTTCCACCTGTCTCTACTCTTGGCCATTGGTTGCTAGAGCCACCTAGCGTCTAGCAACCAGTGACGTCACAGCCACAACTCCCTCCCTGCCCAGCATTTAAAGCGTAGGAGGATTCCACTTACTCCTCCTCTGCGCTAATGCTCCTGGGGCCTAAGGAGCAAGGTTGTGGACTGGATCGGATCGTCCGGTGGCAGTGGGGTGCAGAGCAGCAGCACGGAGATGGGGAGGCATGGGCAGCTGGGAAGAGCTCAGGGGGGAGTGAGAGAAGATGAGACCTCGCCGCCACCCTGAGCAGCATCCCCGGTGCCTCCCAGAGCCTGCACTCATCCAACCTCCTCTCCTAGCTCACTCTGACTGGCATGGAACAGGAAGAAGACAGGCTGATCGAGGACGGGTGGGAGGTAGGTGGATAACACACCTACCCACACAGACAGGGGCTGGGACAGTAGGGACTGCAGGCAGGGCTAGGGGGTCTCTCAGCCACCCCCTCACTCTCTTTCACCCCCTTTCATCCACCCCCTCTCTCTCACCCCCTCGCATCATTTGCTTTTATTCAGTCATTTATGGCCAGCCTTTAAACCATGCCCACTTAGCCACACACATATCATTAAGCCATGCACATAACTCCTTACTACCTGCTCTCACAGATGTCTCTTGAAATTCCTGCTGTTCTGGTAACTTTTTGGGGGGCATTTCCCATAACTTCTTTTCCTGGAGACAATACTTACTAGGACCGAAAAAAAGGGTGAATCTCCCTAGCAGGAACACCACCAGAGATACAATTTTGACAAAGGGTTTAGCCCTTTCATATTCTATCCAAATCAGAAAGAAAAATTTTGGCTTCAGATGCAATTCAAGCCCACCACAAAAATGCTATAGACTCCTTTTTTAATACAAGTACTGTATGTGTTATATATAAGTAAATGCCTGCAATGTAAAGCAATGTTTACTCTATAACCTAAATTAATACAAACTCCCTTTGTACTTTGAACAGGAAATATGTTTTCATGCAAATACAAACATTGTTTTGCATGTTGGTGGATTTGCATCTAGCACGAGACCTATTTTGCTGATAACTTGTGTGTTATCTCTTGTGTGACATCAATAAACCAATATTACTTATTCTTCAGTTGACGAGAGGATGCCAGAGGAGAGGGAGAGATTGAAGGTGTGGGTTAGACAGTGTAGGATAGAGTCAGGGGGTGACCATAGTATTTGAGAGAGAACTGGGTCCAGGGGATAGGTGGTTAGGTGGGCGTTAGAAATAAGTTTAGCAACCTTGTCTTAAGTAGCAGGGGAGTGTTGATTGTACCTGTGGACATGGGATGTTAAGTGGGGGTGATATCAGTAGAGTGGAGCTTTCCATCACGAATTGAATCAATCTTATACTTGACGTGATTGGCGATCCTGGGCAGTGTGTGAGTTAGTGGGTGGAGGCAGTGGTGGATGGTTTAGAGAGTTAAAGGTTTAAATCAGCAAGGAATGTTGATACCGGTCCAGGGGGCCAGTAGATCACAGAAATTCTAAACCACTCCAATACTGGGCACTTTCACCCCCTTCCTTCCCAGGCCAATTTTCAGCTTTCAGCGCTCTCGCAATTTCAATAAGAATTGTGCAGTCATGCAACACTGTACCCAAATTAAATTTTTATCATTTTGTTGACACAAATAGAGCTTTATTTTGGTGGTATTTATTCACAAATCAGTTTTTTATTTTTTGCGATATATGCGAAAAAAGAGCGGAAATTTAAAAAAAACAATATTTTCTACTTTCTGTTTTAAAAGAAATCCAATAAAATCAAATTTTGTCATAAACGTATGCCAAAAGGTATTCTGCTACATGTCTTTTGTAAAAAAAAAAAAAAACAATTAAGTGTATAATAATTGGTTTGTGTGATCACAGACATATGCACGCAGATGATCATGTACATATGTGTGCAGATGATCATTGGGACATATGATTTTACTGTTACATATGTGGGACAGGTGTTTTTACTGTGTATGGACATGTGTGGGAACAGTGTTTTGGGGACGCTATGTAGGGGACATTGTGTGTTTACACTGTGTGGGGACACTGGGCCAGTGATCAGTGTGTAAAAAGCTGTAAAAAACAGCTCATACTCACTGATCACAGGCTGGCTGCAGCGATCCCCTCTCCTCTCTTCACTGACAACTTCCCTGTGAGGAGAGCCGATCGGCTAGCAACCAGCTCTCTGTTTACATCACATGATGACTGGGATTGGACACAGTCCTCATGTGATCAGGAGGGCCAATCACAGAGCCCTCCTGCTGATCGGAGATGTTCCGTGTCCGGGTGACACGAGCGCATTGGGGAATGTGCCGCTGCGAGGGCACGCGCGCGTGCGATCCCCTTCCTTCTGATGGACGTTCCTGAACATCCACTCAGAAGGAGGGTGCTCCCACCCGGCCGTATATGTGCAGTGGCCGGGTGGGAAGTGGTTAAGGAAATTGGAGTAAATACAGTATCTCACAAAAGTGAGTACACCCCTCACATTTTTGTAAATATTTTATTATATCTTTTTATGTGACAACATGGAAGAAATTAAACTTTGCTACAATGTAAAGTAGTGAGTGTACAGCTTGTATAACAGTGTAAATTTGCTGTCCCCTGAAGATAACTCAACACACAGCCATTAATGTCTAAACCGCTGGCAACAAAAGTAAGTACACTCCTAAGTGAAAATGTCTAAATTGGGCCCAATTAGCCATTTTCCCTCCCGTGTCATGTGACACGTTAGTGTTACAAGGTCTCAGATGTGAATGGGGAGCAGGTGTGTTAAATTTGGTCAATTTATCAGTCTCACTCTCCCATATTGGTCACAGGAAGTTCAATATGGCACCTCATGGCAAAGAGCTCTCTGAGGATCTGAAAAAAAGTATTGTACCTCTACATAAAGGTGGCCTAGGCTAAAAGAAGATTGCCAAGACCTTAAAACTGAGCTGCAGCATGGTGGCCGGGACCGTACAGTGGTTTAACAGGACAGGTTCCATTTAGAAAAGGCCTCACCATGGTCGACCAAGGAAGTTGAGTGCACGTTCTCAGTGTCATATCCAGAGGCTGTTTTTGGGAAATAGACGTATGAGTGCTGCCAGCATTTGAGACAGAGGTTGAAGGGGTGGGGGGTCAGCCTGTCAGTGCGCAGACCATACGCCGCACACTGCATCACATTGGTCTGCATGGCTGTCATCCTAGAAGGCCGCCTCTTCTAAAGATGATGCACAGGAAAGCCCGCAAACAGTTTGCTGAAGACAAGCAGACTAAGGATATGGATTACTGGAACCATGTCCCGTGGTCTGATGAGACCAAGATAAACTTATTTGGTTCAGATGGTGTCAAGCATGTGTGGCGGCAACCAGGTGAGGAGTACAAAGACAAGTGTGTCTTGCCTACAGTCAAGCATGGTGGTGGAAGTGTCATTGTCTGGTGCTGCATGAGTGCTGCTGGCACTGGGGAGCTACAGTTCATTGAGGGAACCATGAATGCCAACATGTACTGTGACATACTGAAGCCGAGCATGATCCCCTTCCTTCGGAGACTGGGCCGCAGGGCAGTATTCCAACATAACGACCCCAAACACACCTCCAAGATGACCACTGTCTTGCTAAAGAAGATGAGGGTAAAGATGATGGACTGGCCAAGCATATCTCCAGACCTAAACCCAATTGAGCATCTGTGGGGCATCCTCAAAGGGAAGGTGGAGGAGCGCAAGGTCTCTAACATCTACCAGCTCTGTGATGTCGTCATTGAGGAGTGGAAGAGGACTCCAGTGGCAACCTGTGAAGCTCTGGTGAACTCCATGCCCAAGAGGGTTAAGGCAGTGCTGGTGACCACAAAAAAATATTGACACTTTGGGTCCAATTTGGACATTTTCACTTAGGGGTGTACTCACATTTGTTGCTAGCAGTTTAGACATTAATGGTTGCGTGTTGAGTTATTTTGAGGGGACAGCAAATTTGCACTGTTATACAAGCTGTACACTCACAACTTAACATTGTAGCAAAGTGTCATTTCTTCAGTGTTGTCACATGAAAAGATATAATAAAATATTTCCAAAAATTTGAGGGGTGTACTCACTTTTGTGAGATACTGTAGAGGTATACAGTGAGCTTCAAATGATGAGAAGGGCAGAGAGTGAAGAACCCTGGAAGGTGCTCTGTTGGGATAGGAGGATTCCCACTCCACCTCCCTTGAGTCCACTAGGTTTATGGGAGTGAGTCCAGAGAAGGCCACCATGTGAGAGAGAAGCAGGGGGGAAGTGTTGGTTTCATAAAGGCAGGTTTCAGTGACAGCAAGAGCCGAATTGCCACTTAATTAAACAACGCCACTTTATTGGAAGAACCCAAACATGCATCCCCCTGGCTTGTGTCCCACATAAAGGTGGTCTTGTTTTATACTGTGGTGGGTGTGGATGGAATTTGCCTATTTTTTTTAACAAAAGTTTATTGTGACCAAAATGTTCACATGTCAGTTTACAGCATAATGTACAAAAAGCATGAAATTAGCACGATTACAGAAATGATATTTACAGGTAACTGCATTGTCAATAACTACCAAACTTTCAACAGAGTCTGTATTATATTTAGCAAGTCATTACCAGGAGAACCCCCTCACCCGAACCAGTGAGTTGGTTATAATGGAAGGGTTTTCCCCAAGGGGAAGGGAGTAAGGGGGGGGGGGAGGCGAGGGATGCGAGTCAGGTTAAACTGGATGTAAAGGATATATGGAGGGGGAGGGAGAAGGGAGGGGGAGGGAAAGGGAGCGAAGGGGGGGTGAGGAAAGGGAGGGGAGCACCCCCAAACACTTGCAGGTCCATGGTCCGCCCATCCCCAAGCTAAGGGTCAGCTTCTGGGCTGTGCGGAGAGACCTCCAATGGCAGAGATCCCCAGGAGTCTATCCATGAGGACCATATTTTGTCAAATTTACTCGGACAATTCCTGTTAATATATGCTATCTTATATAGAGGTAGTACCGTGTTTAGGGTGTTTCTCCAGGTGAAGACGGTGGGCGGTGTGCCTGATTTCCATAACAGCATAATTTCCCTATGGGCGTAATAGGTAGAGTATGCTATAAACAATTTTATGTATTTCCCAATACTAGGGTCAGAGGTCATATTTAATAGCATGGCTTGCGGGCACAGAGGAACAGAGGTCCCCGCCGCCTGATTAACAACCGCCAGGACCTGTTCCCAGAATTCTTGCAATAGGGGGCATGACCATATCTCTCGTGTATAAATGAGGCCTCTAGGTCTCCGCATCTAGGGCAGGCTGGGGACCTGTCCGGGTAAATAGTAGCCAGTCTGCGTGGCATGTAATATGCCCTGTGCAAGAATTTTAGTTGCAAGAATCGGTCTCTAGCGGAGATTAGAAACATATAAGGAGACACAGATCTCCCAATCCTCTTCCTCAAGAGATGGCAAATCTTGTTTCCAGTTTGCGAATGCTTTGGTAAACTTTGTGGGCATGGAGGCTGATATGTGAAAGCATATAGATGAAAGGGGTGCTGCAAAAACTTTAGTGGTCAATAGTCTTTCTACCGGGTCTGACTCAAGGGTAACACCCCTGGGGAACTGATGTTGGAACGCATGTCTCACTTGTAGAAAGCGAAAGAACATCCAGTTGGGTAATCTGTATTTTTCTTTAAGTTCTGGGAATGTACTCAACCTACCCTCCGTTACCAAGTGTATCAGTCCGACTATACCCCTAGCTGCCCATACCTGTGGGTCAGGCACACTGCGCAAGTGGGGGAGATTAGGGTTGCCCCATAAGGGTGTATGAGGTGAAATTTTTCCTGGGGAGCGATAAATCGCCCTGGCTCTGTGCCAGATTGTAATGGTTGTGCGCATTAGGGTCGTCAAATTGGGACTCCACGAAACACCAAGTTACTAAGTGAGGCATATGATCCTAGAATCGCAGCCTCTAGGGTCCTTGGGTTGCGAGAACCACCACTGGACTGTCACCAGTATGGCTGCCCAATAATATTGCTGAAAGTTGGGGAGGGCCAACCCTCCCTGCCCAACTGCAGTGTGGACATTGGCAGTCTTGGCACTTTACCCAACCACAGAAAGGAGGCGGTTATGGATTTCAATTTGTTAAAATATGACGCCGGGATCAATATGGGGCTGTTCCTGACCAGATAGAGGAACTTTGGGAGATAGACCATCTTAATTAAATGAACTCTCCCTACCGGAGACAGAGGGAGTGACCTCCAGTCCGTGTAGCGCTTCGAGAACTGTGCTAGCAGGGGGTTTAGATTAAGATCCATAAACTTGGCCACCGGTCGCCCCATGCGAATCTCCAGGTACTTAATGTTGTCAACCCAAACCAACTGACTGAGTGGGCGGTCTAGGCCCGGCAGGGTTCAAGGGGTAGTTCAGAGGTTTCACCCAATTCACCCTAACTCCTGAGTATGACCCAAACTCGTTGATCAGTTGCAAGGCAGTTGGGAGTAAGGAGGAGACATTGTTCAAATACAGGATTGTGTCATCCGCATATAAGGATGTTTTCTCCTCCACCACTCCCATCTGGATTCCCTGGATCGCAGGCTCAGTCCGAATCCTCAATGTCAGGGGCTCCACTGCCAAAGCAAACAACCCAGGTGATAGTGGGCAACCCTGCCTGGTACCCCTGCCCAATGGGAAATCCCCCGAGAGTGAGTTGTTAGTATGCACTGTAGCTTTTGGGGAGGTATACATCAGCCGCAGCCACTTGATAAATGTTGGCCCGATTCCAAATTTCCGAAGGACAGCCAGAGGTATTCCCATTCAACCGAATCAAAAGCTTTTTTGGCATCCAAAGACACCACCACCCCCGGGCTGTCCTCCGGAGCACTGTCTATATGCATCAGAAGTCTGCGTATGTTTATGTCTGTCCCTCTGCATAAACCCCAACTGGTCAGGGTGGATTAGGGCTGTTATTACTGAGTTCAAGCGACTGGCCAATACCAAGTATTTTTAGGTCAACATTTAAAAGAGATATTGGCCGGTAGGACGAACTCAGTTCAGGATCCTTGCCAGGCTTAGGGAGAACAACCACCACCGCCTCTGACATAGAGGGGGGAGTGCGCCACTCTTGAGGGCCTTTAGTAGGACTTCTCGATATGTGGACAGACGATCATCCGCATATTGTTTGTAGAATTCCGCCGGATACCCATAAGGTCCCGGCGTCTTCCCACTTGCAGAAATTTGACCGCCACCTGGATTTCTTTAAGGGTAAGGGGGCTATCCAGCCTCTCCCTGGTAGCTTCTGTAAGGCATTGCAAATCTACCTTCTCCAGGTATGCCTGCAGCTCCTGATCAGTAAATTGTACTCTAGAGCTATAAAGTTCCTGGTAATAAGCAGCAAACTGGGCATTGATTTGGGAAGAATCCATTAGAATCTCCCCACTAGTAGACTAGATTTGGTATATGGACACTGGGGAGGAGTGCTCCCTTGACAACCAGGCCAGCAGGGGACCACTCCTCTCTCCCTGCTCAAAAATCCTCTGACTCTGATGGAGGAGATGTATTTTTGTGGTGGGTATACGTATGAGGACACGTCCCTCAAGGCCTCCCGAAGGGATGAATATGCCTGGGGGGTACGGTCCCTAACGTAGGCAGCCTCCAGCGCCCAAGCCCTAGCCTCTGCCTCCTGGAGCTCCCTGCGGGCTCCTTCGCAAACATTACCAACGTGTGCCTGGAATTTACCCCTCATACAAACTTTGAATGCATCCCAGATGTCAGGGACGGAGACAGACCTGTCTCGAGTATTCCAAAATGCTTTCATATCACCCTTGCCCGGGATATCTGCCCTCGAGTCAGACAGCCAGAATCTGGAGAGTCGCCATAGGCCCCCCGAGGCAGGGCACCCCAATTAAAGCTGCAGGGAGACTGGGGCATGATCTGAGATTCCCCTGGGGAGGATGGTAATGTCTTTTATCCTAGAAAGGACAGACCCCTCAGAGTAGACCAAATCTATCCTGGAGAACGTTTTGTAAGTGGCCGAGTGGCAAGTAAAGGCCCTCAGTTGGAGTGTCTCCACCGCCCTAATTCAGTAAAATCAAATGCCTCTGCCCATGCCTTTAGGTCAGTGGCAGAACCAGATGACCGGGACAATCTATCAGCCTCAGGGTCCAGGACCATGTTCAAGTCTCTCAGCAGCAAGACATTGTCAGTGGCATATTGTGAGATTTTAGAGACTAACTGATAAAGGAAAGAGACTGAAGCGGGGGGGGGGGGGGGCAGGGGGAACGTACAGTCCCACAACCACCACCTCCAAACTCATTATATTTGCATGGATAATTACATATCGCCCACTGGGGTCAACTTCTAGTGCTAATAGGCGAAAGGGGGGGGGACTTGCGTATCAGCACACTCACCCCTCTTGCAAGGTTAGAGTATGTGGAGTGGTACGCGTGGCCCACCCATGGTCTACGGAGACTCATAGTTTTCCACCCTACCAGGTGGGTCTCCTGGAGGATGCATATATGAGCCGACTGTCTCTGCAGGAACTGATACACCAGTAACCTTTTAATCTTAGAGTTCAGGCCCCTGGTGTTCCAGGACACTATTTTACACAGAGACATAGAGCCGTCTTACCGTATCAAAAACAGGGAGGGAGTACCTCCATAGTTAGCCGACCGCCCACCATCTCACCATTCGTAATAACCTGTAAATCAATCTCTATGCATTGTTTCAGGCATGTAATACATTGGCTAAACTTACTCTTATATGCTGTATTGCGAACAAACGAAACAAAAACCCCAACATCTCCCCCCATGTTCTCAAATTTCAGTTCTTGCAGTGCTCTGGCCTCCCTCAGAACCATGTCCCTGTCTTTAAAGGGCAGCAATTTAAAAATAAATGTGCAAGGGGGGGGAACCCTGTGCTCCCCGCATAGCCGGCATGCGATGAGCTCTCTCAATGGTAAAGAAGGGGGAGAAGCGCGCCCTGGAAAGCAGCTCCTTGAGGAGGCGCTCATTAAAAGCAGTGCGGTCGGTACCTTCAGCTCCCTCCGGGAGGCCGATGATCCGCAAGTTGTTACACCTGTTGTGGATCTTAGCGTCCTCTGCACGGCTTTCCATGGCTTTCACTCTAGCCTTTAGTGCGTGTAGGTCTCCGGAGTGTTCCCTCACTGTGTCCTCTGTCGCCGAGACCCGCTGCTCCACCTCCGCTACACAGCCGCGGAAGGAGTCGAGGTCCCTGCAGATAAAGTCTACATTTGTCTGGATGTGATCGATTTTGTCCATCAGCGCTGCCTGACCCGTGGCAATCGTTTGCATGGCTGTTGCAAGGTTTGCTGCCGTAGCTGGAGGAGAATCTGCTGCCTCAGTCTGGGACGCGATGATGGCGGCCTGGCCTCTGGTCTTAGCCCTGTCTGAGTGTGCTGCTGCTGACTTGGATCTCCTGGGTTTGCCACTGGGCATGGCCCGGCTCTTCCTCCGAGTCCCCTGAGCGATCTCTCCACACTTTCACTGCTCTGGCACCGGGCTAAGGTAAGGATAGATAGCCAGACTCCAGGAGCTCTTTTACTGAGCGTCCTCCCACGTCGCCATCCCGGACACACCCCCGGAATTTGCCTATTAATCAATCAGAAGTTAATATCAGGCACACATCTATCACAGCAAACTTTTCACACCACATTCAAACTGCAAGAGGACCAAGAGGACAGAATTGTAAAAAAGATTAGAGTTTAGGATCAGGATTGTAAAATAGATTAGAGATTAAGATCTAAAGATTGAGATCACGCCTGTGTCACCCCGCCAGCAACCAGTTCTTCCATCCGGTCCAGGCCCTGAGTCATCCAGTATGGCACCTTCCATGGGGATTTGTGAGTTACATGACTTAGGCTGGATTCACACTTATGCATTTTTAGTGCATTTTGCAGATTTGCTCTACAGAACGTGTTCCATAGGAAACCATGTTGAATTGACTGTAGTGCAAATCTGCAAAATGCATAAAGCACTAAAAATGCATAGGTGTGATTCAGGCCTTAGTCCATCTGTGTGTGCACTTTGTTTACCTGGAACATCTGGCTTTCCTGTGAGCAGCTTTTATCCATTTTTAAGGCCTCATGCACAAAAGATGTTTTTACAGCTGTTCCTAGGGATGTCTGGCATTTTTTGTCCCTGCCTCTTAACTCCCCTGTAGTTTAGCCTATGTGTGCATGAACACGTTGGATTTTAGGAGCGTTTAGTAGCAGGAGCTTTTAGAAGCAGGAAAAAAAACACTGCCAGTACATGCAGGCGCAGCAGCATAAATAAAGCATAAATTTAACCAATTTATGAGTATGTTTGTACTGTCAAATTTTTTTCAACTTTTCAGATATTCCCGCGGCGCCCTTGATGAAGCAGTTGAGGACTGTGAAACGCGTCTGCATTTACCAGCGGGATATATATTGTTTACACATCTGTATTGTTCTTAATATTGGTGTATGACTACAGCTACAAAAAAAAATGATGTGGTGGTTATGTTCTATTCCACCTTACATTTTAACTGAAACTGAATAAATATATTTTATTTAATTGTGTTGTTGTTGTTAGCATCGTGCTTCAAAAGTCCCTTTATTTCTGAAGGTTATCCTTCAAATGTTGTTCCAATACACATATATGTTAAAAAGTGCTGATTTTTGTATTGTTTGAAAACCAATAGGTTAGAATTCCCTTCTAATATAATTAGACATTCCCAGCTCGTCTTTAAAAAAACGCTATCCCTTATGATACTTTCAAATTTAAGTTCAGTCTATTTACTGTCTTTACCTTTCTGTCACACCAAAGAATCCTGTGACAGGTTGTCAGTTTTCACTTTGCTGGGGGTACAGTACCTTCTCTGGTCCCCAGTGGTCACTGGCAAGGGATCTGAATTTGAAGTTGTCTAAATATACAAATGGGCTGATGTAAGCTGCCCATGGATGGATCAAAATTTGACGGGTTCAGCAAGGACCGGTTGAATTTCAATTTGTTGGTTGCCAGTAGCACTTAACAGAAGTCTACCTAATAAATTATCATTGAAAGAGAAATTAGTAGAAAATCCCAAATTTTGGACGGCCCAGAAAAGTAATATAGGGGAAATCTAGTGGGGATGCTAGTTCTGGTGACCTGGGGGTCCCCAAGGAATTCCCTTAATTTTCGGGGATATCCTCTCATTTCCTGTTTTGGCTATGGGACAGGAAGTAAAAGTAAAACTTCCTGAATGGGACAAATAGTTCTACTCTAAATTCTATATGGGTTTGAGTGCTAACAATTTAACAAGCAGAAAACGGAAGCAGTCAAGGTTCAGCCAGTGAAAAGGTTGATGACAAATCCCTAAGGCCTCGGTTACACATGTGTTTGGGGGGAGGTTAAAATGCAGCTCAGCCACAAAGACATCATAGTACATGTGCTGTGGTGGTAATGCTTTGCATCATGGTGTGGCAAAAATGATTCCCACTGTTGTGTTCAGCGGGCACTACCGCTCGCTGAACGAGACCCATGCAATTGAATGGGGGTTTTTATTGGTTTTCAAACAATAAAAAGTTGCGTCCCGCAACTGTGATGCGCTGGTGCCGGGTGTAAGGTTATAAAAGGTTATATTGCTTCCTCACCACCTACAAAGCCCCCTTTGAAAAATGATTCTGAAAACAATGCTAATGTAAACTAGTCCTATATAGTACCACACTCTTTTATACACCTTGGGGCTAAGGGAAGGTTTATTTATTTGGGCTACAATGCCCAGCAATGCAAAGCACAATACCCTAGACATACTCATGACTTTGCAATTAGTGCTGTACAATGCTTAAGCGGGCCAAAGACACTTTTTTTTTTCGATCAGCGAGAAGGAAGGTGTCATCCCTGCTGTCCTACTGCATTCTGACAGTAGCGACTCCTGTGCTGTCGGAATACACTGATAAGCGCTGAAGCCACTAATCAGATGAAAGTTTTCCAACAGTCTGGCTTGACAGAAGTTGATCATTAGATTGATTTCTGTTGAGTGGGAATGGCCATAGATGGTTGGTAATTCAGCCAGTCCCATGCTGAGCCCATCAAATTTCGATCCATCTATGGCCAGTGCTGCAGATGATGAGATTGTACACTGAAATGCACATGCACGGTTCCACATACTCACAAAAGATGATTTTGAACAGGAAGGTATTTATTGAAGAAGAGATGTAGTATGTCTCTTCTGCAGTTAAAAAAAAACCTTCCTGTTGTTAGTTTTCTTAAACAGCTATGTATAGTTCCACTTTAAGTAAAAACTATCCATTAAAGTATTACCTACAGTACATATATGACAAAAGCATGAATCCCTCTCCAGTAGGGATGAGCTTCGTGTTCGAGTCGAACCCATGTTCGACTCGAACATCGGCTGTTCGACCGTCCGTCGAATTGCGAACGTTATGGGCCGTTCGCGCCAAATTCGTGTGGCGCGTCACGGCCCATAATTCACTGCGGCATCGCAGTGCATTGCTGGCTGATGATTGGCCAAGCATGCACTATGACCCGCATGCTTGGCCAATCACAGCGCCGTCAGTAGAGAGAGCTGTAATTGGCCAAAGCCAGGGTGGCTTTGGCCAATTATGGCTCAGGGGATTTAGTACACGCCCCACACTATATAAGGCCGCCTGCACGGCGGCCCTGTGTAGTGTGTTCCGGTGTGCTGATAGAGAGAGAGACAGACAGTGTCATTTGATTTGAGTTAGCTAGATTAGGCTAGATCTGTTCCTGCTATTTACATTTAATGCAGTGCGTCCTGCTCACAGTGTTCAGCTAGATCCGTTCCTGCTATTTACATTTAGTGCAGTCAGTGCGTCCTGCTCACAGTGTTCAGCTAGATCCGTTCCTGCTATTTACATTTAGTGCAGTGCGTCCTGCTCACAGTGTTCAGCTAGATCTGTTCCTGCTATTTACATTTAGTGCAGTTCGTCCTGCTCACAGTTTTCAGCTAGATCCGTTCCTGCTATTTACATTGAGTGCAGTGCGTCCTGCTCACAGTGTTCAGCTAGATCTGTTCCTGCTATTTACATTTAGTGCAGTCAGTGCGTCCTGCTCACAGTGTTCAGCTAGATCTGTTCCTGCTATTTACATTTAGTGCAGTGCGTCCTGCTCACAGTGTTCAGCTAGATCCGTTCCTGCTATTTACATTTAGTGCAGTCAGTGCGTCCTGCTCACAGTGTTCAGCTAGATCCGTTCCTGCTATTTACATTTAGTGCAGTGCGTCCTGCTCACAGTGTTCAGCTAGATCTGTTCCTGCTATTTACATTTAGTGCAGTTCGTCCTGCTCACAGTGTTCAGCTAGATCCGTTCCTGCTATTTACATTTAGTGCAGTGCGTCCTGCTCACAGTGTTCAGCTAGATCCGTTCCTGCTATTTACATTTAGTGCAGTGCGTCCTGCTCACAGTGTTCAGCTAGATCCGTTCCTGCTATTTACATTTAGTGCAGTGCGTCCTGCTCACAGTGTTCAGCTAGATCCGTTCCTGCTATTTACATTTAGTGCAGTGCGTCCTGCTCACAGTGTTCAGCTAGATCCGTTCCTGCTATTTACATTTAGTGCAGTGCGTCCTGCTCACAGTGTTCAGCTAGATCTGTTCCTGCTATTTACATTTAGTGCAGTTCGTCCTGCTCACAGTGTTCAGCTAGATCCGTTCCTGCTATTTACATTTAGTGCAGTGCGTCCTGCTCACAGTGTTCAGCTAGATCTGTTCCTGCTATTTACATTTAGTGCAGTGCGTCCTGCTCACAGTGTTCAGCTAGATCTGTTCCTGCTATTTACATTTAGTGCAGTGCGTCCTGCTCACAGTGTTCAGCTAGATCCGTTCCTGCTATTTACATTTAGTGCAGTCAGTGCGTCCTGCTCACAGTGTTCAGCTAGATCCGTTCCTGCTATTTACATTTAGTGCAGTCAGTGCGTCCTGCTCACAGTGTTCAGCTAGATCTGTTCCTGCTATTTACATTTAGTGCAGTCAGTGCGTCCTGCTCACAGTGTTCAGCTAGATCCGTTCCTGTTATCTTCCTACTGACAGGCAGGCTTGTCTGGTTACAGTATATAAAGCTACCTGAAGAAAATTACAGGTGTTCTATCCCAGCTTAGTGCAGCTACAGGCCATTAGTATGTCTGGAAGGCCAAGAAGGAGAGGCAGACAGTCACAAGCCAATAAGAGAGGGCAAGCAGGCTCTGTGTCTAGTGCTGGTCGTGGAGACGGTGCATCCTCATCAGCCCGTGGCCATGGGACACGCTTGGCCTTTTTTTCGGCAGCTGGCCGTGTTGAGCCGCAACATGCAGAAAACTTGGTCGAGTGGATGACCAAGCCGTCCTCATCCTCCTCATCCTCTCTCACCCATGCCCAGGGTGCTTTGTCTGGCAAAGCAGCGGCCTCTTCCCTCAGCTCAATGTCATCAGTGACTCCTTCCCTAGCTCCACCATGTCCTCCTGAGGATTCCCTCGAACTGTTTGACCACAGTGTTGGGTACATGCTCCAGGAGGATGCCCAGCGTTTGGAAGGCTCTGATGATGATACTGAGCTCGATGAAGGCAGTAACATGAGCACGGACAGAGGGGGTGCCCAAGAAGGACAGCAATCTGGCAGTCATGCTCCCCCTGCTGCAGCATACTGCCAGGTTTGCTCCAATGATGAGGAGGGAGGGGATGATGAGGTCACTGACTCAACGTGGGTGCCTGATAGGAGAGAGGAGGAGGAGGAGGAGGAGGAGGAGGCGGCACATCACCAACGAGGCAGGATGCCCTCCAGGGGCCAGCCTAAGGGCAGCACATTGACTGCATCACACCCCAAAGCTCCACATGTGCAGGGCGCTGCAGTCTCTGCGCGTTATTCAAAAAGTTCTTTGGTGTGGGCCTTTTTTGAGACGAGTGCATCAGATCGCACCGCTGCTATTTGCAACATATGTCTCAAGCGTATCTCGCGTGGCCAAAACATCTCCCGCTTGGGTACCACATGCTTGACCAGACATATGTTGACCTGCCATGCAGTTCGTTGGCAAGCATATCTAAAAGACCCACACCAAAGAACAAAGAGGATCTCTCCTTGCTCCTCATCAGCTGAGATTTCCAACCCCACTAGACCTTCAGTCCTCTCTGAGACCTGCAGTGAGAGGAATGAAGGTGTAGAATTAGGTGTGTCACAGCCAAGTACTTGTGGGCAATCTGCTTTTGGTACACCGACGTCAGATTGTACCAGGCAAATTTCCCTGCCCCAGCTGCTGCACCGCCGAAAGAAGTTTGCTCCCAGCCATCCACATGCCCAGCGGTTGAATGCTAGCTTGGCAAAATTGCTAGCACTTCAACTGCTGCCTTTTCAGTTGGTAGACTCTGCCCCCTTCCGTGAGTTTGTGGAATGTGCGGTTCCTCAGTGGCAGGTACCCAAACGCCACTTTTTCTCACGGAAGGCGATTCCGGCTCTCTACCGGCATGTGGAAGGCAATGTCCATGCCTCGCTGGACAGGGCGGTCAGTGGTAAGGTGCATATTACCGCTGACTCATGGTCCAGCAGGCATGGACAGGGACGTTACTTAAGTTTCACGGCGCATTGGGTGACTCTGCTGGCAGCTGGGAAGGATGCAGGACAAGGTGCAGTAGTGTTGGAGGTTGTTCCGCCACCACGCCTCCAAAATGCTGATTGTGACACACCTCTCTCCTCCACCCCCTCCTCTTCTTCTTCCTCCATGGCCTCTTCCTCGGAACCAGCGGTGCTCCGTAGGCGTTCAAGGGGCTACGCAAGTACGCAGGCCAAAAGATGCCATGCGGTGCTTGAGCTGGTGTGCTTGGGGGACAGGAGCCACACTGGGGCAGAGGTTCTGTCAGCTCTGCAGGGGCAGGTTCAGAGGTGGTTGACGCCACGCCAACTTAAGGCAGGAATGGTGGTTTGCGACAATGGCACCAACCTCCTCTCTGCCCTCCGACAGGGACAACTGACCCATGTGCCCTGTTTGGCTCACGTCCTTAACTTGGTGGTGCAGCGGTTCTTGGGCAGGTACCCGGGCTTACAGGATGTCCTGAGGCAGGCCAGGAAAGTCTGTGTGCATTTCCGCCGGTCATATAATGCCAGTGCTCGGCTGACGGACCTCCAAAAGGAGTTTAACCTGCCCAAGAACCGCCTAATCTGTGACATGCCCACCAGGTGGAACTCGACATTGGCCATGCTGCAGCGGCTGCACACGCAGCAGAGGGCCATCAATGAGTACCTGTGCGACTATGGCACCAGGACAGGGTCAGGGGACCTTGGTTTTTTTTCCCCACGCCAGTGGGCCATGATCAGGGATGCATGCACTGTCCTGTCACCATTCGAGGAGGCCACGAGGATGGTGAGCACTGACAGTGCATGCATCAGTGACACTGTCCCCCTTGTCCACCTGTTGGAGCACACGCTGCGTGGAATAATGGACAGGGCACTTGAGGCAGAACAGAGGCAGGAAGAGGAGGACTTCCTTAGCTCTCAAGGCCCCCTTTATCCAGACAGTGTTCCTGCGTGCCCGCCGATCACACAGGAAGAGGACGAGGAGGAGGAGGAGGAGGAGGAAGATTGTGTCAGTATGGAGGTGGAGCCTGGCACTCAGCATCAGCAGTCTTTAAGGGATCAGTCCCAAGGAACACATGGACTTGTACGTGGCTGGGAGGAGGTGGCTGCGGACGTTGTTGTCCTTAGTGACCCAGAGGACTCCGGACCGAATGCCTCAGCAAACCTACGCTGCATGGCCTCCCTGATCCTGCAAAGCCTGCGTAAGGATCCTCGTATTCGTGGTATCAAGGAGAAGGACCAATACTGGCTGGCAACCCTCCTTGATCCACGTTACAAGGGTAAGGTTGTGGACCTTATCTTGCCATCGCAGAGGGAGCAGAGGATGAAACATCTTCGGGAGGCCTTGCAGAAAGGTCTGTGCAACGCGTTCCCAGAGACTGGGAGGTTACAAACTCCTGTTTCTGGACAACGTGTTGCTGAGGCTTCGGTCAGTCAAAGAAGGAGCGGTGGAGAAGGTGGCCGTCTGACCGATGCGTTCAGACAATTTTTTGGTCCGCAGCCCCAAGGTATGATCGGTTCCAGCAACCATCGCCAGCGTCTGTTTTACATGGTGCAGGAATACCTAGGGGCAAGATCAGACTTGGACACCTTTCCCACCGAAAATCCTCTGGGTTACTGGGTCTTGAGGATGGATCACTGGCCAGAGCTTGCACAGTATGCAATTGAGCTACTGGCCTGTCCTGCATCCAGCGTTCTTTCGGAACGCACATTCAGTGCTGCTGGAGGCGTGGTAACCGATCACAGGGTGCGTCTGTCCACTGACTCGGACGATCGGCTGACCTTCATAAAAATGAATCAGTCTTGGATCACCACCAGCTACCAAGCACCTGATGCTGATGTAACTGAATAATTTTTTTCAGATCCCTTCAAAGACTGCCTATGCTGATGCTGAGTGACTATCCCTGAGTAATTATCCTCTTCCTCCTCAATCATCACGCTGATAGCTTGTAAGAACATTTTTGGTTCTGGGCGCCACCACCAGTGCCTAAGGCACAATTTTTCAGCCCCTGTTTAACAGGGGCGTGTAATTACAATTTTTGATGTAATACTTTGCAGCAGGGCTCGTTCCTGCATTCCAACTAGAGTGTCTGTGAGGGGTTGCAGTGTTGTGGCACCAGCACCAGTGCCTAAGGCCCAATTTTTCTGCCCCTGTCTAACAGGGGCGTGTAATTACAATTTTTGATGCAATACTTTGCAGCAGGGCTCGTTCCTGCGTTCCAACTAGAGTGTCTGTGAGGGGTTGCAGTGTTGTGGCACCAGCACCAGTGCCTAAGGCCCAATTTTTCTGCCCCTGTCTAACAGGGGCGTGTAATTACAATTTTTGATGCAATACTTTGCAGCAGGGCTCGTTCCTGCGTTCCAACTAGAGTGTCTGTGAGGGGTTGCAGTGTTGTGGCACCAGCACCAGTGCCTAAGGCCCAATTTTTCTGCCCCTGTCTAACAGGGGCGTGTAATTACAATTTTTGATGCAATACTTTGCAGCAGGGCTCGTTCCTGCGTTCCAACTAGAGTGTCTGTGAGGGGTTGCAGTGTTGTGGCACCAGCACCAGTGCCTAAGGCCTAATTTTTCATCTCCTGTTCAACAGGGGCATGTAATTACAATTCTTGATCTAATATTTCACAGCAGGGCCCTGTGAGGGCTTACATTGTTTTGGCCACAGCAACACCTTAGGCCCAAATTTCTGCTGAGTATATAGGGCAGGACCCTACTTTCAAACATCTAACTTACAAACGACTCCTACTTGCAAACGGAAGGAGACAACAGGAAGTGAGATGAAATCTACCCCTAGGAAGGGAAATTCTCTCCTGTAAGAGTTAATATGGGAAAACAATTTCTCCTTTCCACTGATGCTTTCCAATCCTTGTTCCACAAAAAAACCCAAATTTTCAAAAAACATTTTTCATTGGGACAAAAAAGTGAGGTGAAATCTTCTGAAGAGGAGGAAAGACGCAAAACAAATGTCACAGGGGTGATAACCCTTCCCTATGTTTTCCAAAAAGCTTAGAAAAGATTTTTTGGCTGGAGCTAAACACGTTAAAAATGTTCAAAATTACAAACAGATTCTACTTAACAACAAACCTACAGTCACTGTCTTGTTTGCACCGCCTGTATACTGCTGTTCAGAGTATATAGGGACCTTTCCTTATTTTAATTTGGGTGCGGGGTTCCCCTTAATATCCATACAAGACCCAAAGGATCTGGTAATGGACTGGGGGGTACCCATGCCGTTTGTCTCACTGATTTTCATCCATATTGCCATGACCCGACATGACATTAAACCCGCAAGCAGTTTTAAATGAGATTTTTTCCTTTAAAAATGACATTTGGTGCAGGGACTGTTCTAAACATGGGAAACACGCGTCACTTTACAGGCATACTATAGACACCCCCCAGGTACGATATTTAAAGGAATATTTCACTTTTTTTTTTTTACTTTAAGCATCATTAAAATCACTGCTCCCGAAAAAACGGCCGTTTTTAAAAGTTTTTTTTGCATTGATACATGTCCCCTGGGGTAGGACCCGGGTCCCCACACCCTTTTTAGGACAATACCATGCAAATTAGCCTTTAAAATGAGCACTTTTGATTTCGAACGTTCGAGTCCCATAGACGTCAATGGGGTTCTAACGTTCGTGCGAACTTGCGGTCCGTTCGCGGGTTCTGGTGCGAACCGAACCGGGGGGTGTTCGGCTCATCCCTACTCTCCAGCATTCAACCCAAAAAATGTTCACAAAAAAGATCAGGTTGTGCATTTCAAGATTTTTTGGCTTATTTTAAATCTTTTTAATGTTCATGATCATAAAACGGTCAGATAATAATTTTAACAAAAACAAAAGAAACATTTCTATTTGGATTTGACATTTTTACATTTATCACCTTGAGGAATGCCAAGGGTCACTGAACTAGAAGTTCAGCTTGAAACAACCATATTCAAGTTCACTTTGAAAATTCTCAAGATGTCCAGCTAATATCCCACACACACACTTCAGTCTATTTGTGTATATAACATATTGTTCTCCATAATTATCACATATGAATGGGCCACCCGATGGAAGAAAAAACATTCAGAGCAAGTACAGGACAGTAGCTAAGTATTTTCTGGTAAGGGAATTCTTGTTTTACTGCAGTTTGTTGGCTATTATTTATGGGTAGGGATTTGAAGAGAGTTTATGGCAAGTATTTTATGTCCGTAGGGTCAAAAATCACTTAATGAGACCACTGGGATTTGCTTTGATAACTAGCCATTTGCTACTGAGGTTTTCTTAACCATAGCTAACAGACATTCCATAAAATAACTGCAACTCATACCCTGTTTAATAAAAATATATTATAGGTCAGGGCACCCATTACACACAAGGAGCTACTGCATGTGCACAAGTGCCCCTGGACAAATACAGAATACATTATTTTACTATTAAAGGATAACAATTATTTTCAAACAAATTAGCTGTTTTAGTATATCCACACTTGGATACCTGCAGCAACTTGTACAATTTTTTTTAAGCAAAGTAACATGATAATATATATATCTATATATCTATCTATCTATCTATATATATATATATATATATATATATATATATATATATATATAGAGATAGAGATAGAGATAGAGATAGAGATAGAGATAGAGATAGAGATAGAGATAGAGATAGAGATAGAGATAGATATATAGATATATAGATATAGATATATAGATATATAGATATAGATATATAGATATATAGATATATAGATATAGATATATATATAGATATATATAGATATATATATCTATCTATCTATCTATCTATCTATCTATCTATAGATATAGATATAGATATAGATATAGATATAGATATAGATATATAGATATATATCTGTATACAGTGTACAACGTCAAACAATTACCACAGGGTAAATAGAAGTCCAACCAGCAATGTGCATCAGATGCATCATTTAAGGGGTGTATTTATGAAAAAAAAAAGTTTACATAGCTGTTCATCCAGCAAAACTGCTGATACATTCAGACTGTGTGAATGGGAAAAATCAAATGTTTTTTTAAATTTCCTATACAGCCTGAATGTTGTTTATTCAAATAAAGTGATTCAGGGAACATGCCACATCATGGCCACTAGATGGAGTTGAGGATCATAGGAAATAAATATTGATTTTCTATAATCCTCATCTCCATCTAGAGACCTAAGAGTTGAAACAACCAACAAGAAGCAAAAAGTAAGAGCTTTTTTACACCACAAAGCCCACATTCAGTGTGCAGTTCCTGAACTACGCACAAGAGAGCACAACGGTATAAATAACTCTAATTAGAATTGACATTGTTATTTGTTGCATTCATACTGTGTTTAAAAATACATTCTGATTCTGTTGTACACCAGACACTTAGATATATATAGAAACAAGCTAAACGTGCTCCTGCAGAATCTTGCAACATGCATGTTGTTTTGCCTCCAGCAGGATATCCATTAACCACTTTCCAATATTATACTATGGCATGTCGGCACATTCCTGCGAATCGCCGTAGCTGTACATCGGCCCTTTAACCACTTCAATACCATGCACTTAGACACCTTCCTGCCCAAGCCAATTTTCAGCTTTCAGCGCTGTCGCAATTTGAATGACAATTGCGCGGTCATGCTACACTGTACCCAAACAAACTTTTTATCATTTTGTTCCCACAAATAGAGCTTTCTTTTGGTGGTATTTTATCACCTCTGCGGTTTTTATTTTTTACGCAACAAATAAAAAAAAACTGAAAATTTTGAAAAAAAACACGTTTTTCTTTGTTTCTGTTAAAATTACGTTTTCTCCTTCAATGATGGGCACTGATATGGCTGCACTGACGGGCACTGATAAGGCGGCACTGATGGGCACCGATGAGGTGGCACCAATGAGGTGGCACTGATAAGGTGGCACTGACAGGCACTGATGATGGGCACTGATAGGCAGCACTGATGCTCTTTACCAAGATTGGTGTAGCGGTGTGTCAGACTGACACATTGTTCCACAAATCGCCACCATGCGCGTCCCCACGGGCGCGCGGCGGGTGTTATCCTGAAGGACGTCATATGACGCCCAGTCAGGATAACTGAACCATCGCCCAGCCGTCATTCTGCTATAGGCCGGGCAGGAAGTGGATAAACAGTGCTAGCAGGCGCGAGCGTGCCGCCGGAAAGGCACGATCGCGGGCACGAGAGCCAGAACAGGGATATGTGTGTGTAAACACACACATCCCTATTCTGTCAGACGAGGAGAGACAGATTGTGTGTTCCCATCCCCACACAGTTAGAAACACCTAGCAGGGAACACATTTAACCCCTTGATTGCCCCCTAGTGTTAACTCCTTCCCTACCAGTAACATTTATACAGTAATCAGTGCATTTTTATAGCACTGATTGCTGTATAAATGTCAATGGTCTCAAGAATGTGTCAAAAGTGTCCGATCTGTCCGCCGCTATGTCGCAGTCCCGCTAAAAATTGCAGATCGCCGTCATTGCTAGTAAAATGCCATAAAAACGCCATAAATCTATTGCCTATTTTGTAGACGCTATAACTTTGCGCAAACCAATCAATGTACGCTTATTGCCATTTTATTACCAAAAATATGTAGAAGAATATATATCGGCCTAAACTGAGGAAGAAATTTGTTTTTTTATATTTTTGGGGGGATATTTATTATAGCAAAAAGTTAAAAATATTGCTTTTTTTTTTTAAATTGTCGTTCTTTTTTTGTTTATAGCGTAAAAAATAAAAACCGTAGAGGTGATCAAATACCACCAAAAGAAAGCTCTATTTGTGGGAAAAAAAAGGACATCAATTTTATTTGGGTACAGCATCGCATGACCGCACAATTGTCAGTTAATGGACGCAGTGCTGTATCGCAAAAAATGGCCTGGTCATTAAGGGGGAAATTCATCCTGTCCTGGTTAAGTGGTTAAGTTTTTTGCCTGCAATGTCAGATTTGTCCACAAGGTGGAGCCGGTAGTAAATTTACTGTTTTTTGCAGAATCTAGAAACTGTTAAGCTTTAGTAAAACTTCCCATCATTCTTCAGTCTAAGAAGAGAGACAGGTGCATCCTGGGAGCTCAGATGCAATCTTAGAGACTAGAGAGAAGGAACCAGCTATCAGAGTACATGTTGGATTGGAACTTGCATCTCTTTACATCTGCTAATGGCAGCATCGCTGGTATGAATCACTTACTGCCATACACAGCCCAGGGGCACATTCAGGGGGGGCAAAGGGGCAATTGCCCTCTCGAGAAATTAGTTGCAGGGGAGCGGCGGGCCAGTCAGTGGGTGAGTGAGCGGGCAGCTCAGTGGGTAGGCAGCTCGGCGGGTGAGTGAGTGGGTGGCTCAGCAAGCGGGCAGGCAGCTCGGCACGTGGGTGGGTGAGAGGGAGGGCGGCTCGGTGGGTGAGAGGGTGGGCCAGTCGGCAGGTGAGCGGGTGGCTGGCCAATAAGCAGGCTGGTGGGCAGGGGAGCAGAGAGATGACATCATCTCTCACCGCCCAGCGCCTGCCCTGCATCCCTGCAGTTCTGCCCTCACTGTGCAGGCAGCCACGGGCAGCAGAGAGATTACATCATCTGTCTGCTGCCTGACTTCACTCTGGGACACATTAAGTGACAATCCCCACCTTAGCAGGAAAGTAACAATTGTAGCAGGCAAGTGACAATCCGCAACGTGTGGAGAGGTGACATGGCAAGTGATAATCTGCATCTGGTGACAGGTGACTTGACAAGTGACAATCCGCAATTTGTGGCAGGTGACGTTGTAAGTGACAATACGCAAAGTGTGGCAGGTGACATGGCAAGTGAAAATCTGCATCTGGTGACAGGCGACGTGGCAAGTGACAATACACAACTTGTGGCAGGTGATGTGGCAAGTGACAATCTGCATCTGGTGACAGGCGATGTGGCAAGTGACAATCTGCAACTTGTGGCAGGTGACATGGCAAGTGACAATCCGCAACTTGTGGCAGGTGACGTGGCAAGTGACAATCTGCAACTTGTGGCAGGTGACATGGCAAGTGACAATCCACAACGTGTTGCAGGTGATGTGGCAAGTGACAATGCGCAACTTGTGGCAGGTGATGTGGCAAGTGACAATCTGCATCTGGTGACAGGCAACGTGGCAAGTGACAATCCGCAACTTGTGGCAGGTGACGTGGCAAGTGACAATCCGCAACTTGTGGCAGGTGACATGGCAAGTGACACACTCAGGGCTCCCACTGATTCTGCATTATGGTGAGCTGAACTATTTCATTTTATATAACAATGTAATAATAAGAATAATGCGCTTCAATCATCCTGACACCATACCAACCATGGTGCCAGGATGATTGAAGCGCCAACACCAGCCATTTCCCTGATAAACTGCCCGCAAAAAAGCTTATTTTCTGGCAGTGCCCCTCCTGAGACAAGACTCTGGATCCGCCCCCGGCATAGCCTGTCTATTGTATTTTCTGTATATTTCAAATCCTGATTATATGTACCTTTATCATTTTTTTCTAATAGTTTCACCCACCCTGTTTTGTTAATAGAGCTTCAGTCTGGTTTATTGCAGAATAGGAGGGTTTAGCTGTATTTCCAGTTATAGACAGGGCAACGTGTAGCAAGGACACAACACATGTACCTAAACAAAAAAAAAATATATAATATCACTGTAACATAGAGAAATACATGCATATCAAAATCAACATTCAATCTCCTATGGCCTGTACACACGATCCGAATATCGTACGAAAACGGTTGTCCGAGGAAGGATCTTAAGATATTCGGATCGTGTGTACACTACTTTTGACAGCCGATCATGACCGTTCATCCGATCGGACATACACAAATATTTTCCTCGTACGATTCCAGATCGTACGATTTTCGTTTAGTCAGTATAGTTGTTGTCCAAAAATACAATACAAATACATTACAACACATGGCATCACTTCCGATTTTTTTGTCTGTCGTACGAGAATTTTCGTGACTTTATTTTACTATTCAACTTCTACTTGCGACTATTAAGCGAGAACGGTTGTACGATCGGTCGTACAATATTCGGATCGTGTGTACGGGCCGTTAGGCTGCACTGAATCTGAATCAGCACTTCTCTGTTTTAATTATAACTTAGCCTAGGTTCACACTGACAGCGGGAATGAAATTGTGAGTGTTCAGCTGAACTCGCACGATTTAATTCCCGCTGTCAGTCCCGACTTTGGGCGAGATTTCAGAGACATCTGTGCGGGTTGCTGCACAGATGTCTATGGAAATCACACCCCGATGTCACCAAAAGTAGTACAGAAACTACTTTTGGGGATCGATGCGGCATCTGACCAATTTGGACGGTGCCATTGCCGGAAATTGCTGCCGATTTGGCACGCGATTTAACATGTCAAATTGCTCCAATGTAAACCTAGGCTAAAACAGCATTTTTCTTTTAAAGGCCACTCCTGTGCAACTTGTGTTTAATTAGATGCATTCTTATCTCAGCTATGTGGTCTGTACACATTTCTCATTATTATTGTTCTATTGGTATTGTGGAATGTACAGCTGTCCTCAAGCAAAGAAACTAGCATATTTAAAATATATATATTTCTTTCTATGAATGCCGTATTGCTGAAGGAAAGCACAGGATATCTTATCAAATGGATGTATACAGTACTTGAGGCTATAGCAACAGCCTTTGAATGGCTGTTTTCTGGTTTCCAAGTATTAAATGACCCTTTGAAGCTTTCAGGTAGATTATATGCACTGAAGATTAGAGGCAGAATTCTTCAAGATTTTGTGACAAGGCTTTATGAATGGACATTCTTGTGCTCAGAAAGAATTGCAAAACTGTTTGTAACAAAAGACAGCCTGAAGACTAGCTTAGGTAAGTTAGCCTTTGCTTGTGCTATGTCTGTAATATTGGTAGCAACTGCCATAAAAGTGGAGAATGTAATTTCAATAGAAATTAATAAAAGTACATACAGTATCTCACAAAAGTGAGTACACCCCTGACATTTTTGTAAATATTTTATTCTATCTTTTCATGTGACAACACTGAAGAAATGACACTTTGCTACAATGTAAAGTAGTGAGTGTACAACTTGTATAACAGTGTAAATTTGCTGTCCCCTCAAAATAACCCAACACACAGCCAATAATGTCTAAGCTGCTGGCAACAAAAGTGAGTACACCCCTGAGTGAAAATGTCCAAATTGTGCCCAAAGTGTCAATATTTTGTGTGGCCACCATTAGCCACCAACAAGCACCTTGTTCCCATGTTGATGAGGACAAGGGCCTCTTCCTGACAACCCTGGCCGTTGGTTGTCGGGATCTGCGGGGGCCCCTAGATCCCGGCCCCCCACCCTATGTGAATGAGTATGGGGTACATTGTACCCCTATCCATTCACCTAGGAAAAAAAGTGTCAATAAAAAAACACACTAGACAGGTTTTTAAATGTAATTTATTAGGCAGCTCCGGGGGTCTTCTTCCGACTTTGGGGGTCTCTTCCTTCTTCTCCGCGCTCTCCGGCCTCTTCTCCACACTCTACGGTTCTTCTCCCGCTCTCCAGTATCTTCTGCCCCAAAGCACCCACTCCGGTATCTTGGGGCAGGGCGCCCCCCTGCCCCAAAGCACCCACCACCCCCATGTTGAGGGCATGCGACCTGGTATGGTTCAGGGGGGGCTCGCTCGCCCCCACCTCTTTTCCTGACCGGCCGGGCTGCATGTTCAGATAAGGGTCTGGTATGGATTTGGGGGGGACCCCCACGCCGTTTTTTCGGCGTAGAGGGTTCCCCTTAAAATCCATACCAGACCCAAGGGGCTGATTTACTCTTGGAGCGGGAACCCATGCCGGTTTTTTATTTAAAATTTGGCGCGGAGTTCCCCCTCAAGATCATCTGAGCACAAGTCACATGCCAAAGTCGGATCATGCAAGAAGGCGATCCGACTTTGATCCAACTTCAATGATAGTCAGTGGGCTGAAGTAAGATCAAAGTCGGACTACAGTAGTACAGGGAGCATTTTCAAAGTCGGTCCGACTTGTGTCGGAACCAGTTAAGACGACTCCCATAGGGAAATATTGATTTTCACACGTCATGCGACATGAGCACCAAATGTCGGAGCGTTTGTCATACTAGTGTGAACTCGGCCTCAAGGGATGATGTGGCAACTCTAAGCGTGTGCAGAAGAGGCAGCGGGACAACGGAAACCCCATAGTAACTTTATGAGTGACATCATCAGGACTTTGTGTGAGGCACACGGACACAATGAAACAATAATATAATAAAAAGGGCTTTATTAGATTCAATTAGTCATATAATAACATGAAAATTGATAATGCTTCTTGCTATATATCAATTATTTTATATTTCACTAGAACCTAATATTGCACAATACTATATATTCCAACAAGGAATCATTTACTAGATAGTATACAGAGTGACATGCTAATATGTCATTTGATGAGGATGAAAGAAAACAAACAAAAAAAAGAAATAGATCTAGATGGAACGTCCATACATCAAAATGGTAGTATATACATGTCGGTAGTTGTAAGCTCCACGCGTTTCGGGACCTTCTAGCCCCTCATCAGGAGCAAAACCGAAATAGTACCTAAGAATGGGGAGAACAATCATGTAAGAATAATTTAAGGGGCAAATGTGAAATATGAAGGACCCACACATATACACATTGTGTCCACAGACTTACATATACATCTGCTCAGTGGTGGTGCAGCCATGTGAGTCACAGATCAGCCAGTGGTGCCACATCCCGAAGCTGAGGGGGTGCTACGAGGCAGACCCAACCCACACAGACCGACCCCGGGTTGGTCAAACTAAGTGAAGTGATGTGACAACGTATAAACCAAAAATCGCTCCAAATTGGAGACCTCTGAAAAAGTGAAAAAAAAAGGGGGGGGGGGAGAAGGGATATGTGAGTGAGTAAAGAGTGTATGTGTAGGAGTAGTGCAAGAATAGGAAGGTATGAAAGAAAAAGAAAGTATAGAAAAAATGCGGAAATCATAGTCAAGTGTAGAGGAAGTGACAACGAATGAAAAAGAGTAAAAAATGAGTGAGTGGAGAAAATGGGTGAAGTTCAAAGTGAGTAATAACAAAGAAATGGGGAACAGTGGTTCCACAGTGTTAGGTATTGTAAGCAAATAAATCTAAGAGACAAAACAGCGGGAGATGTTCATGTAGGGAGCGCCGCCACGGCCGTCCCCCAAAATCACGTACCAGCACACCGTGGGGGGCAAAGAAGGCGTCATCGAGCTTGCGGCCAGACCACCCAAGCCATTCAGCAAGGAACGCCGTGTCCACCACCAACCATCGATGCGCTGGAGATGGTAAAGCATGACATGTTAGGTATCTATTTACTTGGCGTAACATCATCTTTCACATTATACAAAGAAATTGGGCTAACTTTACTTTTTTGTTTTTTTTTAAATTCATGAAAATGTATTTTTTCCATAATAATTCCGTTTAAAATACCACTGCGCAAATACTGTGTGACATAAAATATTGCAACAATTGCCATTTTATTCTCTAGGGTCTCTGCTAAAAAAAAATCTATATATAATGTTTCAGGGTTCTAAGTAATTTTCTGGCAAAAAATAAGGATTTTACCTTGTAAGCAACAAATGTCAGAAAAAGGCTCAGACATGAAAGGGGTTAACAACGGATGAGTCATACATTGTCAACAGGCTTCCCCGTTGACAGTTGAATGAAAAAAAAAACATTGCCGGTGTTCTGCCATATAGTGTCCTCCTATCAGATAGTGTCCGCCCCGTACTGTGCAGGCGCAGCGCCTGCGCAGTACGGAGGAGCAGGAGATGCCGAAAATGTCCGAAGTTGATCAGCTGACCATCAGCTGTACACGGCTCTCGGGCACTTGTTAGCGATGGCTGTGTAAGAGAGCCCCTCGCGGGCTCGCTTCGCTCGCCACGCTTCGGGCACGGCCTCGCTGCGCTCGGCAACTATTTATTCTAACTCTATGTCCACTTGGATAGTAGGGAATGATCCTGGACATAGGGTAAGAATAAATGCGCAGGCGCCGTGTACAGCTGACGATCAGCTGTTGAACTTCGGAGACTTTCGGCGTCTCGTTTGTCCTCCGTACTGCGCCTGCGCAGTACAGGGCAGACACTTTTGGATAGGGGACTGTATTCGACAAGACACCGGCAATAGAAAAAAGTGAAAAAAATGGCAGGTGGTCCTCTCCCAATTCACACCAGGCTCTAAGGGTCCTCCCCCATCCTGAACCATACCAGGCTCTCAACGTGGGGGGGGGGGGGGTGTGTGCTTGGGGACAGGGGACAAGGGCTTCTTCCCCACAACCATGAGCGGTGGTTGTGGGGGTCTGCGGGCAGGGGGCTTATCGGAATCTGGAAGCCCCCTTTAACAATATGAACATTCCCTTAGCATTTCTAGCTGTGGCTATCTTTACTTCCTGCAATCCATCTGCCCTTAGCTCAGGCATGCAGGCAGGAGGCAGGGCCGGATTAACATAGGGGCTGATGGAGCTGCAGCTCCAGGCCCCTGCCTTAAAATCAGTCCTCCCAGCCAGCATTATAAGCCCAATTTCTCCTGTCTATAAACGTCTATGGGACAGGAGAAGCTGTGTGTAAATGTAGGGGTGTCTGGCTGCATCTGTGTTGGCTCACTGTGGTTATTAGTGTCACAGTGCACTGTTCCCCCCCTACACAAATGGCTCTGCCTTCCCCCTCCCCTCTCTCTTCTCTCTGTGTGTGCAGTGAAGGAGCCGTGTGGGTTGGGAAGTTGTGAACAGAGCAGCCGGTGTTCTGCCGAGAAAGTTCCGCTCGGCGGATTAGTTCCCCCCTCTACTGCGCATGCGCAGTAGAATCCGGCGGAAATAGCCGAAACGGAACAGTTAAAAATCAGCTGTACATGGCGCCTGTAAGAGGGCCCCTCGCGGGCTCGCTTCACTCGCCACGCTTTGGGCACGGCCTCGCTACACTCGGCACTTTTAGATTCCCCCTCTAGGTCCACTTGGATAGAGGGGAAGGAACCTGGACCCAGAACGCAGGCGCCGTGTACAGCTGATTGAAGCGTTTGAGCTTCGGCTATCTCCGGCGGCCGACAGTAGTACGTACTGCGCAGGCGCTGCGCCTGCGCAGTACAGGGGGGGAACCTATCCGCCGAAGGAACTTATTCGGCAAGACACCGGCAGATAGAAGGTGAACTGAACACATATCTGAGTGATGAGCTTCCAACCATCCAAGTGTGAGCTCAGTAAATGGACTCTTATCTCCCTTCTCTCCCCCTCTTTTACCTTTATCTTCAGCAATGGCTGTTATAACTGCAGCCAATATGTAGTTTTGGCTCCTTGTGCTTTTAGTTATGTTCACACTGCTTTGCTGTGTTTTGGCCCATTGCTGGTGTATCCGCAGTTTTCCTGCGTTTTACCCACAGTCCTATTGATTTCTATTAGGTTGCATGTTTTTTCTGAAAGCGCACCAAAATTCCTGCGTGCTGCATTTTATCTTTGGCGTACTGTCAGAAAATGCGGCAAAAATATGCAACCTGATATAAAGCAATAGGTCTGCAGCTAAAACTGCAGATACACAAGCAGTGCGCGTGCCCAAACTGCAGCACACCAGTGTGAGCCCAAAGGCTTGTACACACCCCCCTCTGTAGAACTTGGTCTGATCAATACTGCTGGCATTCAATTTACACACAGCCATACCATCCCAGATGAGGAGGGGTGGGGGCTCCAGGGATTTGTTTGACTATGCAGGCCCTGTCCCTTCTTTCCATCCTGGAAGAGTCCTGGAGGGGGTGGCAGGCTGCTGGTGGCAAGTGACACACTGTATCTGGGGTCAGGCTGCTGGTGGCAAGTGGCACACTGTATCTGGGGTCAGGCTGCTGGTGGCAAGTGGCACACTTTATCTGGGGTCAGGCTGCTGGTGGCAAGTGGCACATTGCATCTGATGGCAAGTTGCACACTGTATGTGGTGGCACGCTGCTAGTGGCAGGCTGCTGGTGGCAAGTGACATGCTGTATCTGGTGACAGGCTGTCAGTGGCAAGTGGCACACTGTATCTAGTGAAAGGCTGCTGGTGGCACACTGTATCTGGTGGCAGGCTGCAGGTGACAAGTGGCACACTGTATCTAGTGGCAGGCTGCTAGTGGCAAGTGGCACACTGTATCTGGTGGCAGGCTGCTGGTGGCAAGTGGCACACTGTATCTGGTGGCAGGCTGCTGGTGGCAAGTGGCACACTATCTGGTGGCAGGCTGCTGGTGGCAAGTGGCACACTGTATCTGGTGGCAGGCTGTGGTTGGCAAGTGGCACACTGTATCTGATGGAAGGCTGCTGGTGACAAGTGGCACACTGTATCTGGTGACAGGGTGCAGGTGGCAAGTGGCACACTGTATCTGGTGGCAAGTGGCACACTGTATCTGGTGGCAGGCTGCTGGTAGCAAGTGGCACACTGTATCTGGTGAAAGGCTGCTGGTGGCAAGTGGCACACTGTATCTGGTGGCAAGTGGCACACTATCTGGTGGCAGGCTGCTGGTAGCAAGTGGCACACTGTATCTGATGAAAGACTGCTGGTGGCAAGTGGCACACTGTATCTGGTGGCAGGGTGCAGGTGGCAAGTGGCACACTGTATCTGGTGGCAAGTGGCACACTGTATCTGGTGGCAGGCTGCTGGTAGCAAGTGGCACACTGTATCTGGTGAAAGGCTGCTGGTGGCAAGTGGCACACTGTATCTGGTGGCAAGTGGCACACTATCTGGTGGCAGGCTGCTGGTAGCAAGTGGCACACTGTATCTGATGAAAGACTGCTGGTGGCAAGTGGCACACTGTATCTGGTGGTAGGCTGCAGGTGACAAGTGGCACACTGTATCTGGTGGCAGGCTGCTAGTGGAAAGTGGCACACTGTATCTGGTGGCAGGCTGCTGGTGGCAAGTGGCACACTATCTGGTGGCAGGCTGCTGGTGGCAAGTGGCACACTGTATCTGGTGGAAGGCTGCTGGTGGCAAGTGGCACACTGTATCTGGTGGCAGGGTGCTGGTGGCAAGTGACACACTGTATCTGGTGGCAGGCTGCTGGTAGCAAGTGACACACTGTATCTGGTGGCAGGCTGCTGGTGGCAAGTGGCACACTGTATCTGGTGGCAAGTGGCACAATGTATATGGTGACAGGCTGGCGGTGGCATGTGAAACACTGTATCTGGTGGCAGGCGGCACACTGTATCTGGTGGCAAGTGGCACAATGTATCTGGTGACAGGCTGCTGGTGGCAAGTGACACACTGTATCTGGTGGCAGGCTGCTGGTGGCAAGTGGCACAATGTATCTGGTGACAGGCTGTCGGTAGCAAGTGGCACACTGTATCTGGTGGCAGGCTGTGGTTGGCAAGTGGCGCACTGTATCTGGTGGCATGCTGCTGGTGTCAAGTGGCCCACTGTATCTGGTGGCTGGCTGCTAGTGGCAAGTGGCACACTGTATCTGGTGGCAAGTGGCACATTGTATCTGGTGGCAGGCTGCTGGTGGCAAGTGGCACGCTGTATCTGGTGGCAGGCTGCTAGTGGCAAGTGGCACACTGTATCTGGTGGCAAGTGGCACATTGTATCTGGTGGCAGGCTGCTGGTGGCAAGTGGCATGCTGTATCAGGTGGCAGGCTGCTAGTGGCAAGTAGCACACTGTATCTGTGGCAGGCTGTGGGTAGCAAGTGGCACACTGTATCTGGTTGCAAGTGGCACACTGTATCTGGTGGCAGGCTGCTGGTGGCAAGTGACATGCTGCATCTAGCGGCAGGCAACTGTGGAAAGTGATACTCTACATCTGGTGGCAGGCTATGGGTGGCAAGTGACAAGCTGCATCTGGTGGCAAGTGACAAGCTCAGGTTCCCACTGATTCTGCATGATGGTGAGTTGAACTATTTCACTATATATTACAATATATATATATTATATATATTATATTGTAGCAACTGAAATAATGGAATTTGATCATCCTGACACCATATCAAGCATGGTGTCAGGAAGATTGATTTTAAGTACTAACACCAGCCATTTGCCTGACAAATCACCTCCACTGCCGATTTCCCTGCCAACCCCGAGACTACATCCCCCACCCTCATCTTTTTTTGGGAAGAGGGGGTTGTCCCTAAATGACAGTTTGGAAATGTGGTCTCCCTATCTTGCTGCTGGTGAGACACCGCATAGCAGGTGGTATTGCTGCTGCTCAGAGGCTGCACGGCGGGTATTACTGGTGAGAGTATATTTAATTCATTTTAGCGAAAAATTGTTTGCATTTTCATTTTGTTTCCATAAAAAGGCCCACCGAAATCCTCAGCACCAGGCCCATGATGCTCTTAATCTGGCCCTGGCAGGAGGGTGTGCTTAACTGAGAAAGCCCCTCTTCCCCTACTACAGATGAAAGAAAAAAAATGCCTATGAAGACTCCTGGGATGTATGACATCATTTAAGCCAAGGCCAGAAACCAGGAAGCAACTAAAGAAATGTAAAAAAAAAAATGTAAAAACACATGAATATATTATACTTTCCTATCTATTTATTATTGTTTGCAGCATAGGGGGCCAGTTCACACCAAATGCAGTACAGTGCATTTTTTTCTGCATCAAAAATGCATGGATAGTAGGTTATATGGTTTTCAATGGCACTCCAGTGTGTTCCAGTTCCAGAAAAAAAAGTAGAACATGCTGCAATTTTACTGCACTGGACTGTACTGGAACGCTGTAAAATGCATCAAAAACGCACTGGAAAACACATGTCCTTATTTAGGGCCAGTTCACACCACATGCAGTTCCGTGTGTTTTTTTCTGGATCAAAAACGCATGGATAGTAGGTTATATGGTTTTCAATGGCATAGTTCACACCAGTGCTTGCAGTTCCTGTGCATTACAGTTCCAGAAAAAGTAGAACATGCTGCATTTTTACTGCACTGGACTGTACTGAAACACTAAAAAATGCATCAGAAATGCACTGGAATGCACCAAAAACGCACTGGAATACACATGTCCCACATGTCCTTATCTAAGCGTAAGATAAAAAGAGGGGGGAAAATGCACCAGATCGCATTAAAAACAAACTGGAATGTACAAAAATTGGATCACAAATGCAAATGCAGAAAAACATCTGGACTGCGTTTCTATGGTGTGATCTGGCTTTTAAGTTTAAGAAAAAAGAGGGGGAAAAATGAACTGGACTGCATCAAAAACACACTGGAACTCATCAAAAATGGGTAAAAAAACGCCCATGCAGAAAAGCATCTGGAACGCATCGGGACTGCGTTTCTATGGTGTGAACTGGCCCTAAGGAATAAAAATAGTTAATCTTTATTGAGTGAGTTTAGTTCTGCTTTAACTCTTGCTTCTGTTACAATATTAACAGCATGCCTGTATGCAAAATCACTATAATGTCATTGCGACAGAAGAGGAAGAACAGGGGGAAAAAAAAAACACATTTTAGATTCCCTTCCTGGGGCACCCACTCAAAGTATGTACAAAGAAATATCGTTTTTCCTAAATCAGAAACAGTGACACAATAATTAACCACTTCAGCTCCGGAAGGTTTACCCACCTTCATGACCAGGCCTTTTTTTTTTTTGCCATACGGCACTGCGTCGCTTTAACTGACAATTTCTCGGTCGTGCGACGCTGTGCCCAAATAAAATTGATGTCCTTTTTTTTCCCACAAATAGAGTCTTCTTTAGGTGGTATTTGATCACCTCTGAGGTTTTTATTTTTTGCGCTATGAACAAAAAAATGCCGACAATTTTGAAAAAAAAAAAAAACAATATTTTTTACTTTCTGCTATGAAACATATCTAATGAAAAAAAAAATTAAAAAATCAAATTTCTTCATCAATTTAGGCCAATATGTATTCTGCTACATGTTTTTGGTTAAAAAAAAAATCCCTGCCTGCTCCCCATTGAACATGCTTAAGACCAAGTGGTGCAGGGAGTCTGGTGGGAGTGGGTACTGTAAAAAACTGGAGCTCCCTGAAAAACCTGAACTTCTGGATATGGACAGATGCACACACACCCTAATGTTAGATTGGCCTGTGGTCAGATCACAAGACTCTGATATGGACAGCAGGTGCCTAGTCTTGTGCTAACAATGACTTACAAAGGTTGTATGTGCATTTCATCTGTATGGGGCTCTAACATGTGGCCTTGACTAACATGGTATTAGAAAATACAAAATGCATGCAAGGCCATCTTTTATATTCAAGTTCTGAAATCTGGTTTGCAATTTTCACACCCTGCAACTACTTTTGAATATAATGCCCCATGAATCAGTGTAAAAAAAATTAAAAGTCAGCAGCTACACATACTGTAGCTGCTGACTTTTAATATTAGGACCCTTACCTGTCCTGGAATCATAGGCGTGCACAAAGGGATGTGCCAGGTGTGCCTGGGCACACCCTAATCCTGGGATTGGCAACCCATCAATGGCGATCTCCTCAGTGATCATGGGCAGGTGACAGGTAAACTGCAATCCTTCCTTGCTGACCCCAAGGCGTAGCTCCCAACTGTCCCTGATTTTGAGGGACTGTCCCTGATTTGGAGCAATGTCCCTCTGTCCTCCTCATTTGTCCCTCATTTTGGTCTGATCTTTATCGATGTATATAAAATGCACTTTTTGTCTATCAAAAAGGGTTTTCCAGCGTTAAGCCTTTCATCTGATTTCTAAATTGCTGGATTTGTAAATTACAAAACCCAATATAAAAGAATAGTAGTGGTAAAAAAAAGCACTTGTGGGTTAGCCAATCTTGTTTTTTGTACAATTCCCCTTTAAGGGGGCGTGGCAAGGGGTGTGTCCTATGCCTGCATACTTTTGCTGATAGGTGTCCCTCATTCCCATCTCAAAAAGTTGTGAGGTATGCCCAAGGACCTGGAGAGGAGGTGCAATTTAGTAGAATCAATCTATATTTTCCTCCTGCAGCAGCTGAAAGTAGGCTTCTCCTCCTCTCCCTCTCACCGACATTCAGCTGCCACAGGAGGAAAATACCAATACCATACCAATATATGCCACCCCCCTGTCCCTGTTCTTTCTGCTGCCTGGGTCCCCCGGTGAGCCCACTCCTCACCCCTCACCCCATTGCTTCAGGAAGGAGAGCTGGGAAGAGGCCGGTAAATATGTCACACACGCATAGGTGTGCGCAGC
This sequence comes from Lithobates clamitans, assembly GCA_037952925.1. Classification (NCBI taxonomy): domain Eukaryota; kingdom Metazoa; phylum Chordata; class Amphibia; order Anura; family Ranidae; genus Lithobates; species Lithobates clamitans. Next base: position 10,469,416 of record JBBGZY010000400.1, on the reverse strand, counting down.
CTCTTGCATTAGGGTGTGCACCCCAAAGCTCAAATTCATATGCATGTGTATATGTACTGATGGTGTCAGTAGGGCAGTGGACAGTGTAATTTAGTTAATTTTCTGTTCCCCAAATTTTTGGGCTTGTGTAACATTTTTTTGGGGGGAGTGAAATATCAGTGGTCTAAACAGGGGGGAATATGCAGCACACAAGGCAATTAGGGTGTGCCCAGGCACACCTGGCACACCCTGTGCGCACGCCTATGCACACACGCATGTGTGTTGGAGCTTTTTAGGTGCACACCCTAATGCAATAGGCTGGGCACACCTATGTCATCAGTCAGTGATAGGAACTACAGATACCAGGGTGCCTTGACGTGGCCTGTAGCTTACGCATGTATTTGCAAACGTATGCAGACTAAACCCCTGTTTTTAACGCATACTGTTAGACAGGTTGATTTGGTTTTCCGCGGGCTGGTTGGTAAGTAAGCTTGGAATTTTTCCTTGGATTTATCTTTGGCCTTGTTTATACTGTATAGATTCTGTGCAAGCCTGATGGTCAGATCTCCACAATTTCTGCATTCCAGATGTGTTTCTGCATGAGTGTTTTTGATGCAGTCTTAATGCATTTTGCCACTTTCCAGATGTGTTTTTTAAAGAAACAATGTAACATTCTACTTTTGTTGACTGCACTAGAATGCGCCGTACTGGTGTGAACTAAGTAATTGGAATCAAAGATAAACATTGTCCATGCGTTCTTGATGCAGGATAAAAACGCACCGGACTGCATCAAGTCCACTTTCTCATCCATAGGATCTCTGAAGGCAACCAAAGTTATAAAAAGGCAAAGACACTTGCTGCCCCAGACACTAGAGGGCAGCATTCACCCCTGGAAGTGTAGTGCATAACCATCCATCTTATATGGATAAAGCTTAGAGAACCTGTTATTGTAAATTGGTCTTTTGACAAGGTCTCTGTCATCCTTCATCCACAAGCACTTTACGGTCTATCAATGTGGGAAAAGACCATCCTCCATCAACGAGTGCTTTACGCTCTATCATTGTGGGAAAAGACCATTCTTCATCAACGAGCGATTTATGCTCTATCATTATGGGAGTTGCTTGTGGCGTGGATATTTTCAGCATACTTTCTGCTATAGACACCCTAATAGGGCTTAGAATTTTGCACAAACCACATAATTGTGAGGTAATCTGTGCAATTTAATTTCTCTGCCACTGCAGACTGCATGCAGGCCCAAAATGCACCCTGAGCTGGGCGAGGCATTTTCTATCATGCTGGCATAAAAGCATGTGTCAATTTCCTGGATCCTGTCCCTTCACAGGGTGGAAACGACTCCTTTAGAGTGTATTGACCACATGCTTAATGAATGTGACCACCTGTTAGGTGTCCTCACCCTGGTAAGGATAAGACGATCGTTGGCGAGTCTTATGTTTTTTGGAGCGTTTGCGTTCAGGGTTTCTGCTCCTAAAATATTGCAAAACGCCTTAATTTGCATAATGTTCTTGAGCATTCTTTAAAAAAAAAAAAAAAAAATGGCCTTGTTGCCCCCTCCTATCTTTGCTAATCTCCTGTGCCACTAACAGGTGTGGCACCAAAAACCTCTCACCAAAAAACAGGTACCCTGTCTCCTTAAGAGTCATCTGCCATCATCCACTCACTTCAGAAGCTGCCACAGGTGAGCTCATGCAGCATTTCCAAAGGCAGACAGCGGACAGAGTCTGAGACAAAAAACAATCTGTCAAACCCACAGAAGTACACAGCATAGCAAGGGAGCCAAGACACATCCAGAGGCAGACAGGAGATTCAGTCAGAATCTACCTGGCAGGACTGCAGAAAGAGAGGGAGAGAAGCCCTGTCAACTGCAGACCTCCAAGACTATTTACACCATTGCATGGCGTCTGGCCGTTCCTGTGCTGCCCATCTCCCTGTCCCCTGCAACATCATTCACAGCCGCTCTCAGACTGATAATGAAGCCAGGAGAGCAGTGCGGTAAGCTGCATATAAAGGGAGAGGCAATGATGACATTGCAGAGCTTTTATAATACCACACCTGTACAATAGCAATGTTGTTTAAGCATCATTTTGATGGCACAAAAGTGTTTACAAGCCAGGAGGGCTGGAAATCGTTTACTTTGGTAGCAGGACTAAAATACTGAACACCCCTGCGAGGGAATCTGTGTTTGTTTTAAACTTTCTTTTAAATAAAAGTGGGCAAAGCCAGCCCTGAAATGGATAAAAGCGAGTGGTGGTGTCCTTAAAGCGCTACACTTGGAGTGAACCCCTGACAAAATACACTACTTCCCTGTGTGAGAATGAATAAGGAAATGTATCTGTATATTAATTTCCTTATCCTGATAAAGTTTTCAAACCATATTGGAAGTCTGATAATAATCTTATCTCTAGGTAACATGAGGTAATATCTTACTACAGCAAATAAGGAACTAAAGTAAAAGTGTAATAAACTAGTAATTTAAACGGAGCACATAATGAAAATACTAAACTTATTTCATGTTATCTTTAGAGATGATATATATGTTACAAAGATTGGCATAACAAGAGATATAGGCAATTGAAATTTGAGCTTTGCTCCTTTCACCTCTCTGTTGGCCAGTAAGGCTAGCTATGGAAACATAGAAGAGCAATGGCAAAATAACACAAAGGGGTTGATTTACATACCCTGTGTTGAAATGCTCTGTCTCCTTTGCTGTAGTAGCAGCCCTGAGTTTGAATTTATTTTCTTCATTTGGCTCTTGGCTATAATGTAAAAGTGATACAGGCAGCTATATAGCCACTGGATCCCTCTTACAGATCTGGCAGTGTGGCACCCTTCTCCCCTCCACTACATGCTTTCTGGGCTCTGGGTGATTCTGGGTTCCCTATTGGAAGACGGTACTTATAAAAGCAGTCTAGAGGCTAATCAGCTGCTAGGATTGCTTTTATATGAAAGCCAACCACTGGCTGAAAAGAATGATACCAAGATGAGACCTAAATCTGCAGGCATCATTCTGGTATAACCACTCAAAGTCCAGCAACATACAAGTACGTTGCTGCTCCTTGTTGGGCATACATTGTAATGTTCTTTTTTTTCATGCAGCCTGTGGGCTGAACAAAAAAAAGTGATTGATCGGTGGGTATGCCCACCATTAGAATACTGCCCTTCATGCGCCCACTTCTAATAATAGGCATACATGCACCATTTTTTTTTAACTGTGGTGGTGAAATCACCTCCGACAGCGCTGGAGTCGCAGCTTTACGTATCGTGGGAGCAAACGCTATTGCTGTCAAGATAAATAAACCCGTGCTGCAGCTGAATGGCGTACCTGCTAAGCAAATGATGGTTAATATTAGAGAAGGGTTTGGGACTAACCATCCCGTGGGACTTTAAATGAAACCATGACCGGATGAGGTCATGCGTTTCCATCCCTTTACTAGTCTAAGAAAAAAGCAACAAAAGTGGGACTTTAAATGAAGTGCGTGAAATGTCCAAAAAACAAAACCGATGGACTACTAGGAAAATTTTATTAGATTCATGGAAATAGAACATGCATATAGAAATAATATATCAATCACAAATAGAGAGAAATATCAGCAATAATAGCAGCAAATATACATGATTCAATGAATACAACAATTCTCCATGGTACACCAGTAGGATATTAATACACAACCATATAATAAAAAGTATTGCCTGCAAAATAAGCCTCCAAAAAACTCAAAAAATTAGGAAATGGTATGACGCTGGTGAGAAACGCAAAAATGGTAGCTCTATGCGTTTCGTGGCTTCTTATGCCACTCGTCAGGAGCAAGCGCGTATCTTGATCTAAAATAAAAGATATAAAAATGATCTAGGAATTATAAACATGAAACAGAGGTGGGGAAATCGAAAAGACCCCACACAGAGTGCATGCTTACACATTGTGGTTCGTGAGATGGTGGCGGAGGCCATACATCGCTCGGCAATCGGAGACACCACCCCCCGGGAGCTGAGGTGGACGGACCGAAGGGGGTGACCCCACAGGGCGCCATCCAAGGCAGACCAGGACCCCCCGAGGCAAACCTGGAGTGGAAAGTACAGATAGGAAATCAAATAGCAACCATACCGTAGAGGTGAACAGCTAAGTGTGAATAGAGAGTACAGGGGTAGTAGAAGAAAGATGTGTGACCATGTGGAAGACAAGGAAAGAAGGCTAGATAGAAGCATCCAAGCAAGACCGCCAAGCAAGCAAACCAGACACCACAGAGCATGATTGCAAGGAAAGAAAGAAAGGAGCCAGAGAGTATAGCATGAGTGGAGATATCTGGTGTGCAAGGTGAGGCATTATGGAGGAAGAAAAACGATATGTATTCCCAAACAAACATGACATCCAGTGGAGTGGGCAGCCTCGAGAGCCAAACCTGCCGAGGCTGCGCCCATATGAGCGCCACCACAGGGACCGCCCACCAACGTCACGCCGCACACACATGGGAGGGGCGTAGTGGCATCACTGATCGGGCACCAGGCGCCCGGCCAGCTGACGCCCACGCTCCATCCCCGTAGTGTGCGTGAAGGACACCATCCAATCGAGCGCGTCAGCATCCATAGGGTGCGCGCGCTCGATGGGGAGTGCGTGACGCTGACGCGCAGTGGTGGCGGATCCACCCCTCCCTAAGGGGAAGGGGGAGGGGCCGACAGGCGCGTCACAGCTCCCGGAAGGGGGGAAAGACCAAAAGAGCAAGCGGTGTATTGAGGCCAAAGGGGCCACCACTAAAACAAACGAACCATCTACAAAGCTGGTATCAAGATCTACATCATAAATAATTAATCCAAAAATAGTTCAAAAATAACTGGCCGGGCGCCTGGTGCCCGATCAGTGATGCCGTACGCCCCTCCCTCCCATGTGTGTGCGGCGTGACGTTGGTGGGCGGTCCCTTTGGTGGCGCTCATATGGGCGCAGCCTCGGCAGGTTTGGCTCTCGAGGCTGCCCACTCCACTGGATGTCATGTTTGTTTGGGAATACATATAGTTTTTCTTCCTCCAAATGCCTCACCTTGCACACCAGGTATCTCCACTCATGCTATACTCTCTGGCTCCTTTCTTTCTTTCCTTGCAATCATGCTCTGTGGTGTCTGGTTTGCTTGCTTGGCGGTCTTGCTTGGATGCTTCTATCTAGCCTTCTTTCCTTGTCTTCCACATGGTCACACATCTTTCTTATACTTCACCCCTGTACTCTCTATTCACACTTAGCTGTTCACCTCTACGGTATGGCTGCTATTTGATTTCCTATCTGTACTTTCCACTCCAGGTTTGCCTCGGGGCTGCTGGTGTGCCTTGGATGGCGCCCTGTGGGGTCACCCCCTTCGGTCCGTCCACCTCAGCTCCCGGGGGTGGTGTCTCCGATTGCCGAGCGATGTATGGCCTCCGCCACCATCTCACGAACCACAATGTGTAAGCATGCACTCTGTGTGGGGTCTTTTCGATTTCCCCACCTCTGTTTCATGTTTATAATTACTAGATCATTTTTATATCTTTTATTTTAGATCAAGATACGCGCTTGCTCCTGACGAGTGGCATAAGAAGCCACGAAACGCATAGAGCTACCATTGTCGCGTTTCTCACCAGCGTCATACCATCTCCTAATTTTTTGAGTTTTTTGGAGGCTTATTTTGCAGGCAATACTTTTTATTATATGGTTATGTATTAATATCCTACTGGTGTACCATGGAGAATTGTTGTATTCATTGAATCATGTATATTTGCTGCTATTATTGCTGATATGTCTCTCTATTTGTAATTGATATATTATTACTATATGCATGTTATATTTCCATGAATCTAATAAAATTTTCCTAGTAGTCCATCGGTTTTGTTTTTTGGACATTTCACGCACTTCATTTAAAGTCCCACTTTTGTTGCTTTTTTCTTAGCAAATGATGGTTAACAATAAAACAAACATTACAGTATAACATACCATACCTGCAAAGCAAATACAATAAAACATAGTAAAAATAAAACAGAGAGAACAATAGATATAGAACAATAGTGAGCGGACAGTAGAGAGCTAACATTAGACAGGGAACAATAGAGAGAGAGAGAAGAAAAATATCCCGAGACCCTGTGTTAGTGTGCCTAGGACTGTGTGGTGCTGTACCCTACGCTAATACTCAACTAGTGTGTGGTAGCGTTTGAAACATTCACCAATGCAGAGGTTGGTCGGGACAGGAGGGACAATAAAAGCGGGTGTCACACCTAAATCCGCGTTTGCTGCAGACACGACATCTTCTTTGGGGTATTCTTTGGGTAGGGGTACCAGGGAGGAAATAAGGAAAATGCCTCTCATGCAACCGGCTCACTGCATTTGCGTTGGGAAGTTGGGCAAGAGCACCGTCTGGAAACAGAAGGGCTCTGACGATCTCTTCCTGGAATTTAAGGAAGAATCCAGTCCGTCCTGAAGCTTTGTATAGCACAAAAGCGTTCAGCAAAGCCAATTGAAATAAATAAACAGACACTTTTTTTGTACCAGCATCTTGCCTTACAGGCAATTAGGTATGGCGCCAACAACTGGTCGTTGAGGTCCACCCCTCCCATGTTAAGGTTGTATTCGTGGACACAGAGGGGTTTCTCCACAACACCAGTCGCCGTAGGAATCTGGACTGCCGTGTCTGCGTGAAGCGAGGACAGAACGAAAACATTCCGTGAATCCCTCCATTTCACTGCTAACAAATTATTACACTTCAAGCAGGCTCTCTTCCCCCGTCTAAGTCGGGATTCTACAAGCCATTGGGGGAAGCCCCGGCGATTAGATCGCATGGTGCCACATGCGCCAATTCCATAATCAAAAAGGTGAATACAAAGTGGCACGCTCGTGTAATAATTGTCCACGTACAAATGGTATCCCTTTCTGAATAGGGTGACACCAAGTCCCACACTATCTTACCAGTGCTCCCTATGTAGTCTGGGCAGTTCTCCGGCTCTACGTGACTATCTCTTCCCTCCTAAACCATAAAACTATATGTATAGCTTGTGGCACTCTCACAGAACTTATACATCTTGACCCCGTATCTGGCACGCTTGCTGGGAAGATACTGCTTGAATGACAAGCGACCAAAAAAATTAATCAGGGACTCATCAACGCAGACAACTTGATCAGGAGTAAACAAGGCTTCAAAACGTTGGTGCAAGTGGTTTACGAGTGGTCGAATTTTGTAGAGCCGATCAAATCCAGGGTCACCCCAAAGGCCGACAGAGTTCATTGTCATTGAAGTGCATGAACCGCAAGATCTGCTTGTATCGTGTCCTGGTCATGGATGCAGAGAACACAAGCGTATGGTGAATTGGGTCAGTAGACCAATATGACCGCAACTCACTCTTTTTAGTTACGCCCATGTGGAGAGATAGGCCCAGGAAGGTCTTAAATTCGGAGACCATAATAGGTCTCCAATCTCTGGCAAGGGTCAGCTGGGGATTAGAGGCGATGAATTGACCAGCATACAAATTGCTTTGGTCCACAATAGATCTATAGAGATCTTTGGTGAAAAAGAGCAAATAAAAATCAAGTGACGTAAAATCCCACCTGAATTCTGGGTTGGCCAATGAATGGGGGAAGTGGTGGGTTCCCAGTTAGGATTGGCGAATGCAGCAGGAAGGGCACTATGGGCTCGACGGGCCTGTTTGTCTTCTTCTTGGTGGCAGCGGGACACTACTCGTGCTTGCCACCTCGCCAGCTTGCACTTATGGGACTCGCCACATCACCAAGTGTTACTGCAGTGCTGGATGTACGATCAGGATGTACTAGGGCAGTTCACCAGAAGGATGAGCGGCGCTAGTACTGGCTCTCTGCTCCATACGAGGGACCTGTGGTTCTTGCACCTCAATGACAGCAGAAGATGATCGTGGTCTGGTACGCCTGACCTTGGCAGAGGCCACAACTCCATCGTCAGAGCTATCTGTCAGGGTGCCGCTGCTATCTGTCAGGGTGCCGCTGCTGTCTACAGGTTCGTATTCTGAGCCTGAATCTGACAGATGTAGGCCTCTTTACTACTGTACCTTCGATTTGACATTTTGGTCTCTAAATTTACTGGTACACTAGTGAGACTCACAGGTAAAAAAGCACCTGACTGTCAGCGACTGCTTCAAACGCTGCAAAAAAAACCTGTTGGCATTCGAAGGGATCAGACCTGACTCTGCGAACTCTGCAGTTATGTGTTTTGTGAGTGACAGTGATCGATTGATACTGCACTTGGGTGGGCTGGGCTGGGCTGGGCTGGGCGGAGGGGCTAAACCCAGGTGCTAGCAAGTATCTGGGCTGATCCTGCTAACACTGCGTTTTTGGGAACCCTAAACTGCTGGAGACACTAGTATAGATCAGATCAGATATCGATCCGTTCAGACACTATACTACTAAGGGAGGCGTATGGTGCGTGCGTGGGTGTTAGCGCTACTGGCACTAATCTGCCTGGGGCGATGCAGACCCTATCTGTGGGCTGAACAAAAAAAAGTGATTGATCGGTGGGTATGCCCACCATTAGAATACTGCCCTTCATGCGCCCACTTCTAATAATAGGCATACATGCACCATTTTTTTTTAACTGTGGTGGTGAAATCACCTCCGACAGCGCTGGAGTCGCAGCTTTACGTATCGTGGGAGCAAACGCTATTGCTGTCAAGATAAATAAACCCGTGCTGCAGCTGAATGGCGTACCTGCTAAGCAAATGATGGTTAATATTAGAGAAGGGTTTGGGACTAACCATCCCGTGGGACTTTAAATGAAACCATGACCGGATGAGGTCATGCGTTTCCATCCCTTTACTAGTCTAAGAAAAAAGCAACAAAAGTGGGACTTTAAATGAAGTGCGTGAAATGTCCAAAAAACAAAACCGATGGACTACTAGGAAAATTTTATTAGATTCATGGAAATAGAACATGCATATAGAAATAATATATCAATCACAAATAGAGAGAAATATCAGCAATAATAGCAGCAAATATACATGATTCAATGAATACAACAATTCTCCATGGTACACCAGTAGGATATTAATACACAACCATATAATAAAAAGTATTGCCTGCAAAATAAGCCTCCAAAAAACTCAAAAAATTAGGAAATGGTATGACGCTGGTGAGAAACGCAAAAATGGTAGCTCTATGCGTTTCGTGGCTTCTTATGCCACTCGTCAGGAGCAAGCGCGTATCTTGATCTAAAATAAAAGATATAAAAATGATCTAGGAATTATAAACATGAAACAGAGGTGGGGAAATCGAAAAGACCCCACACAGAGTGCATGCTTACACATTGTGGTTCGTGAGATGGTGGCGGAGGCCATACATCGCTCGGCAATCGGAGACACCACCCCCCGGGAGCTGAGGTGGACGGACCGAAGGGGGTGACCCCACAGGGCGCCATCCAAGGCAGACCAGGACCCCCCGAGGCAAACCTGGAGTGGAAAGTACAGATAGGAAATCAAATAGCAACCATACCGTAGAGGTGAACAGCTAAGTGTGAATAGAGAGTACAGGGGTAGTAGAAGAAAGATGTGTGACCATGTGGAAGACAAGGAAAGAAGGCTAGATAGAAGCATCCAAGCAAGACCGCCAAGCAAGCAAACCAGACACCACAGAGCATGATTGCAAGGAAAGAAAGAAAGGAGCCAGAGAGTATAGCATGAGTGGAGATATCTGGTGTGCAAGGTGAGGCATTATGGAGGAAGAAAAACGATATGTATTCCCAAACAAACATGACATCCAGTGGAGTGGGCAGCCTCGAGAGCCAAACCTGCCGAGGCTGCGCCCATATGAGCGCCACCACAGGGACCGCCCACCAACGTCACGCCGCACACACATGGGAGGGGCGTACGGCATCACTGATCGGGCACCAGGCGCCCGGCCAGCTGACGCCCACGCTCCATCCCCGTAGTGTGCGTGAAGGACACCATCCAATCGAGCGCGTCAGCATCCATAGGGTGCGCGCGCTCGATGGGGAGTGCGTGACGCTGACGCGCAGTGGCGGCGGATCCACCCCTCCCTAAGGGGAAGGGGGAGGGGCCGACAGGCGCGTCACAGCTCCCGGAAGGGGGGAAAGACCAAAAGAGCAAGCGGTGTATTGAGGCCAAAGGGGCCACCACTAAAACAAACGAACCATCTACAAAGCTGGTATCAAGATCTACATCATAAATAATTAATCCAAAAATAGTTCAAAAATAACTGGCCGGGCGCCTGGTGCCCGATCAGTGATGCCGTACGCCCCTCCCTCCCATGTGTGTGCGGCGTGACGTTGGTGGGCGGTCCCTTTGGTGGCGCTCATATGGGCGCAGCCTCGGCAGGTTTGGCTCTCGAGGCTGCCCACTCCACTGGATGTCATGTTTGTTTGGGAATACATATCGTTTTTCTTCCTCCATAATGCCTCACCTTGCACACCAGATATCTCCACTCATGCTATACTCTCTGGCTCCTTTCTTTCTTTCCTTGCAATCATGCTCTGTGGTGTCTGGTTTGCTTGCTTGGCGGTCTTGCTTGGATGCTTCTATCTAGCCTTCTTTCCTTGTCTTCCACATGGTCACACATCTTTCTTATACTTCACCCCTGTACTCTCTATTCACACTTAGCTGTTCACCTCTACGGTATGGCTGCTATTTGATTTCCTATCTGTACTTTCCACTCCAGGTTTGCCTCGGGGCTCCTGGTGTGCCTTGGATGGCGCCCTGTGGGGTCACCCCCTTCGGTCCGTCCACCTCAGCTCCCGGGGGTGGTGTCTCCGATTGCCGAGCGATGTATGGCCTCCGCCACCATCTCACGAACCACAATGTGTAAGCATGCACTCTGTGTGGGGTCTTTTCGATTTCCCCACCTCTGTTTCATGTTTATAATTACTAGATCATTTTTATATCTTTTATTTTAGATCAAGATACGCGCTTGCTCCTGACGAGTGGCATAAGAAGCCACGAAACGCATAGAGCTACCATTGTCGCGTTTCTCACCAGCGTCATATCATCTCCTAATTTTTTGAGTTTTTTGGAGGCTTATTTTGCAGGCAATACTTTTTATTATATGGTTATGTATTAATATCCTACTGGTGTACCATGGAGAATTGTTGTATTCATTGAATCATGTATATTTGCTGCTATTATTGCTGATATGTCTCTCTATTTGTAATTGATATATTATTACTATATGCATGTTATATTTCCATGAATCTAATAAAATTTTCCTAGTAGTCCATCGGTTTTGTTTTTTGGACATTTCACGCACTTCATTTAAAGTCCCACTTTTGTTGCTTTTTTCTTAGCAAATGATGGTTAACAATAAAACAAACATTACAGTATAACATACCATACCTGCAAAGCAAATACAATAAAACATAGTAAAAATAAAACAGAGAGAACAATAGATATAGAACAATAGTGAGCGGACAGTAGAGAGCTAACATTAGACAGAGAACAATAGAGAGAGAGAGAAGAAAAATATCCCGAGACCCTGTGTTAGTGTGCCTAGGACTGTGTGGTGCTGTACCCTACGCTAATACTCAACTAGTGTGTGGTAGCGTTTGAAACATTCACCAATGCAGAGGTTGGTCGGGACAGGAGGGACAATAAAGGCGGGTGTCACACCTAAATCCGCGTTTGCTGCAGACACGACATCTTCTTTGGGGTATTCTTTGGGTAGGGGTACCAGGGAGGAAATAAGGAAAATGCCTCTCATGCAACCGGCTCACTGCATTTGCGTTGGGAAGTTGGGCAAGAGCACCGTCTGGAAACAGAAGGGCTCTGACGATCTCTTCCTGGAATTTAAGGAAGAATCCAGTCCGTCCTAAAGCTTTGTATAGCACAAAAGCGTTCAGCAAAGCCAATTGAAATAAATAAACAGACACTTTTTTTGTACCAGCATCTTGCCTTACAGGCAATTAGGTATGGCGCCAACAACTGGTCGTTGAGGTCCACCCCTCCCATGTTAAGGTTGTATTCGTGGACACAGAGGGGTTTCTCCACAACACCAGTCGCCGCAGGAATCTGGACTGCCGTGTCTGCGTGAAGCGAGGACAGAACGAAAACATTCCGTGAATCCCTCCACTTCACTGCTAACAAATTATTACACTTCAAGCAGGCTCTCTTCCCCCGTCTAAGTCGGGATTCTACAAGCCATTGGGGGAAGCCCCGGCGATTAGATCGCATGGTGCCACATGCGCCAATTCCATAATCAAAAAGGTGAATACAAAGTGGCACGCTCGTGTAATAATTGTCCACGTACAAATGGTATCCCTTTCTGAATAGGGTGACACCAAGTCCCACACTATCTTACCAGTGCTCCCTATGTAGTCTGGGCAGTTCTCCGGCTCTACGTGACTATCTCTTCCCTCCTAAACCATAAAACTATATGTATAGCTTGTGGCACTCTCACAGAACTTATACATCTTGACCCCGTATCTGGCACGCTTGCTGGGAAGATACTGCTTGAATGACAAGCGACCAAAAAAATTAATCAGGGACTCATCAACGCAGACAACTTGATCAGGAGTAAACAAGGCTTCAAAACGTTGGTGCAAGTGGTTTACGAGTGGTCGAATTTTGTAGAGCCGATCAAATCCAGGGTCACCCCAAAGGCCGACAGAGTTCATTGTCATTGAAGTGCATGAACCGCAAGATCTGCTTGTATCGTGTCCTGGTCATGGATGCAGAGAACACAAGCGTATGGTGAATTGGGTCAGTAGACCAATATGACCGCAACTCACTCTTTTTAGTTACGCCCATGTGGAGAGATAGGCCCAGGAAGGTCTTAAATTCGGAGACCATAATAGGTCTCCAATCTCTGGCAAGGGTCAGCTGGGGATTAGAGGCGATGAATTGACCAGCATACAAATTGCTTTGGTCCACAATAGATCTATAGAGATCTTTGGTGAAAAAGAGCAAATAAAAATCAAGTGACGTAAAATCCCACCTGAATTCTGGGTTGGCCAATGAATGGGGGAAGTGGTGGGTTCCCAGTTAGGATTGGCGAATGCAGCAGGAAGGGCACTATGGGCTCGACGGGCCTGTTTGTCTTCTTCTTGGTGGCAGCGGGACACTACTCGTGCTTGCCACCTCGCCAGCTTGCACTTATGGGACTCGCCACATCACCAAGTGTTACTGCAGTGCTGGATGTACGATCAGGATGTACTAGGGCAGTTCACCAGAAGGATGAGCGGCGCTAGTACTGGCTCTCTGCTCCATACGAGGGACCTGTGGTTCTTGCACCTCAATGACAGCAGAAGATGATCGTGGTCTGGTACGCCTGACCTTGGCAGAGGCCACAACTCCATCGTCAGAGCTATCTGTCAGGGTGCCGCTGCTATCTGTCAGGGTGCCGCTGCTGTCTACAGGTTCGTATTCTGAGCCTGAATCTGACAGATGTAGGCCTCTTTACTACTGTACCTTCGATTTGACATTTTGGTCTCTAAATTTACTGGTACACTAGTGAGACTCACAGGTAAAAAAGCACCTGACTGTCAGCGACTGCTTCAAACGCTGCAAAAAAAACCTGTTGGCATTCGAAGGGATCAGACCTGACTCTGCGAACTCTGCAGTTATGTGTTTTGTGAGTGACAGTGATCAATTGATACTGCACTTGGGTGGGCTGGGCTGGGCTGGGCTGGGCGGAGGGGCTAAACCCAGGTGCTAGCAAGTATCTGGGCTGATCCTGCTAACACTGCGTTTTTGGGAACCCTAAACTGCTGGAGACACTAGTATAGATCAGATCAGATATCGATCCGTTCAGACACTATACTACTAAGGGAGGCGTATGGTGCGTGCGTGGGTGTTAGCGCTACTGGCACTAATCTGCCTGGGGCGATGCAGACCCTATCTGACGCTAAAACCTAACTTTGATCAGGGGGTTAAACCTTTATTGGGTAAAATACGGCGGATACCCTGACGCTATAAAAAATAAACTAGCTAAACTGCGTCACCCGTGACACTTATACTGTGATCACAGGTAATAGGGGGTGATCAAGGGGTTAAAACTTTATTGGTGGGGTTAGGGGAGGTCCCTAGACCTATCTAGGCCTAAGACAAATTACCCTAATGCCCTGTACACACGGTCGGATTTTCCGACGGAAAATGTGTGATAGGACCTTGTTGTCGGAAAATCCGACCGTGTGTGGGCTCCATCACACATTTTCCATCGGAATTTCCGACACACAAAGTTTGAGAGCTTGCTATAAAATTTTCCGACAACAAAATCTGTTGTCGGAAATTCCGATCGTGTGTACACAAATCCGACACACAAAGTGCCACGCATGCTCAGAATAAATTAAGAAATAAAAGCTATTGGCTACTACCCCGTTTATAGTCCCGACGTACGTGTTTTACGTCGCCGCGTTCAAAACGATCGGATTTTCCGACAACTTTGTGTGACCATGTGTATGCAAGACAAGTTTGAGCCAACATCCGTCGGAAAAAATCCATGGATTTTGTTGTCGGAATGTCCAATCAATGTCCGACCATGTGTACAGGGCATAACACTCATTTTTGTCACTAATGACACCAGTACAGCGATTAAAAAAAAAAATCTGATTGCTGTACTGAGTGACAGAGTGACAGGTCGTGAAGGGGTTAACTGGGGGGTGATTGGGTTGTGATCGGGGGTGAATTGTGTGCCTACGTGACCTGGTGTCAGTGTAGTGTTCCTCTCTGTCTGGAACGGAAAAGACCGACACGAGGAGAGATGACATCACTTCCCCTGTCAGTGTTCACAGTTACACAGACAGGGGAGGGATCTCATGTGTCAGGACCGATCACCAGGTCCAGGCCAGATATCATTGGGCTGGGGATTGATCGGTTCCTGATCTAATCCAATTGTCGCGGCCGGCGGGGGGCACGTGCGCGGAACGTATGGGTACGTGGTTTCGCGCAGCTGGACCAACCTGCCGCAGTATAACTGCGGAGGCTGGTCCGGAAATAGTTAAATACTGGAGAATTCATCATCAATAATACATTAAGGCAGTGCCCCAAAACCACTTTCAATATCCAACAAAGTCACCTCATCAGAGAAAGAGCAGTGCATAAAAAAATGCAATTATTTATTGTTATGCAATCTATTGATGATTTTGTAAAAAAAGTCCAATTGCACTTTATAACTGGGAGTGGTTTGGGACCACTAGCACTTATATTTATTATTGATGGTGGCTGCTGTAGAATTAAAAGAGCAACATATTTAGGAAAGATAGAAAAAGGAAGACATCTAAGAAGGGGAATTCTAAGTAAAGTAAGAGGAAGAAAGAAAAGAGGAGAATCAAGCAAAGGTGTGCCAAACAATGTGACGACACACTGTATACTTAAAGGGGGTGATGTAATAGTTAAGGTATATTACATATAAGAGCTATGTTTTAGTGTGTGCTGTTCTGGTTAGACGAGCATGATTAGTTTCACATTCTTAGCATATAACCACTCTTTTAGATTTACCAGCAATTATATACGGTAATCAGAGCCCTTTCAGAGCAATCTGTTCAATTTATATCTAATCAGGAAGGTCCTTGCACACATATCCACATTGTTGGCGTGTTTGTCAGTAGCATGGGGAAACCAGCATGCTAAACCTGCTCAATAATTTTTAGTGTTTGCATAATGGAACATATGATGTGTGAATTAAGGCCCCATTTAGAGCCAGAGGACAACTTGCTACAACAGGCCCCACACCAAAGGTCACTTTCACACTGAGGCGGTGGGGGCGCTTTAGCGCTGTTTAGGCGGCGCTTTGCTGCCACTAGCGGTGCACTTTGCTGCCGCTACCGGTGTGCTTTTAACCCCCCCGAATGCTATACTTACCTGTGCAATGGTATCCCCTGTCGGCACTCCAGGCTCCTCCTCTTCTTGGTGTGCCACCATAGGAAGCCGCTTCCTATTGTGTCACACCTGCAGGCTTGATCTCGAGCCGCGATGACTGTCTATAGACACAGACAGCAAGGCTCAGCCCCACCCCCTGCTCCCTCCCAATGGCTTCCTCTGCTCTCTGCAAAGCCTGTGAGTGTGGGGAAAAGAGGAGAGAGCTCCTAGAGATGGGCATAGCACTGGATTAAAGTCAGGCTCAGGTACAAGTATAAGGGGGTGAGGGGTGATACACATACTGAAATATTTTTTGCTTTAATGCAGGGAATTAAAGTAGTATTAACCCAAAACCAAAAATGTTTATATTGCCAACTGATGGTGGCTGCATCAGTTTTCTTTTCTTTGGCTTTTTCCCCTCTGTTTTCAGCTGGCGATCTGGCCAGTAACACCAACTCTGGAAGAATGAGAAAAGGAAGCTCAGCAGACAGCAGCATTGTCAGTCTGATCCATGTAAACTGATACATTCTGCTGGAGAGTTTTTGCTATGAAACATAACAAGCTTGCTGGCTAGATTACAAGATGAAAATAGAAAGCATACAACCGCAAGCTAATATAGCCATCACATCTAAGAATTGATAAGCTGCAATATAATAAATGTTTGTTTTTGGTTTTAACCACTTAAAGTGGCTGTAAAGGTTCGTTTTAAAAAATAAATAACAAACATGTTATACTTACCTCTGCTGCACAGTTGGTTTTGCACAGAGTGGCCCCGATCCTCCTCTTCTGGGGTCCCTCCACGGCGCTCCTGGCTCCTCCTCTTCTCGAGTGCCCCGTCGGAGAAGCGCTCTCCTTCGTGGACACCCATGTGGGCGCGCTCCCGTGTCCTGCTGCTGCGTCCATAGACATAGACAGCAGGACTCGGTTTCGCCCCCGGTGCCCGCATCATTGGATTTGATTGACAGCAGCGGGAGCCAATGGCTGCACTGCTATCAAACTATCCAATCAGCCGGAGTTGGTGTGCTCGTTCCTGTCGTGGGAATTATGGGGCTCAGGTAAGTATGCAGCACAGGAGGTTTTTCATCTTAATGCATAGAATGCATTAAGGTAAAAAACGGCGAGGGTTTACAACCCCTTTAAGGACCGGAAGGATTTGCCCCATTAAGGATCAGACCATTTTGTGTGATACGGCACTGCGTCGCTGTAACTGAAAATTGAGCGATCTTGCAAAGATGTACCCAAACAAAATTAATATCCTTTTTTCCCACAAATAGAGCTCTCTTTTGGTGGTATTTAATCACCTCTGTGGTTTTTATTTTTTGCGCTATTAACAAAAAAAGAGCGACAATTTTGAAAAAAAAGACAATATTTTCTACTTTTTGCTATAATAAATATGCCAAAAAAAATTTCTTCATCAGTTTGGGCCGATATATATTCTTCTACATGTTTTTGGTAAAAAAAAAATCGCAATAAGCATGTATTGATTGGTTTGCGCAAAAGTTATAGCGTCTACAAAAGAGGGGATAGATTTATGGCATTTTTCTTCTTTTTTTTTTTTACTAGTAATGGCGATTTTTAGCGGGACTGCGACATTGACTGCGGACAAATCGGACACTTTTTTGGGACCGTTGACATTTATACAGCCATATGAGCTAAAAGTAGCCACTTATTACTGTATAAATGTCACTGGCAGGGAACGGGTTAACCCTAGGGGGCTATCATGGGGTTAAATGTGTTCCCTCATGTGTGCTCTAACTGTTGGGGGATGGGACTGCCTGGAGGAGGAGACTGATCGCTGTGCCTAATCACTAGGAGCAGCAGATTTGTCTCTCCTCCCCTGACAGAACGGAGATCTGTCTGTTTACATCTTCGTTCTGTCTCTGTCAGGGGAGATGATGGGTGGCCGACAAGCATTGCGACCGCCGGCCACACACATCAGTTCCGACGTCGCGCCCCCTACAGCTCTTAAAGCGGCCGATATACCATGATGGCGATTCGCCCAGGGGAGCCAATCAGCCACAATATAACTGCGGTGGCTGGTCCTTAAGTGGTTAATACTGCTGTAAGGTAGAAAACGTTTAGGCTTTACAGCATCTTTAACCAGCAACGTCATTTATTGAATAAGTTGGCAAAACGTACAAAACTCCTTCATGCAGTTTGGTTTCATCACTTGCATGGCAAGTCAATAGTTTACCACAAGATCAGTGTTCTTCTTTAAGGTGTAAGTCCACCTTTACAGAAAATCTGTTAGGGGACCTTACACTGGACCCCTTCTCCATCCCTCCAGTGCCACTGTACTGCAGTCCTACAATTCTACTCTGGCAGGGACTGGAACTCTGCTTCACCAGTACAGGGATTTGAAATCCTCTTGGGCTTTCTATCCTCCCCCCTGGAGCGCTGACGGGACGAGCTAGATTGATTCTCATTGGTCAGCTACGTCCATGTGACAGTGTTGACCAATTAGAATGCCTCTTGTCTGTACATGCTGAGGAGTACGGAAAGATTATGACATTTTTTTTAAAACCCCTGGAACGGTGAAGTGGCTGACAGAGCAGGTACGCGGAACTACAGTACAGTGGGACCAGGGGGATGGGAAAGGGGTCTAGTGTGAGGTTACCATACAGATTTTCTGTAAAGGTGAACTTACACTTTAAGTTTTTAGGCAGATCTCGGGCTATGCTGTGGTGTCTCGAACCTATTCCAGTTATTATAGCTTGCTAACAATCCCACTTCAGGTGACCCACTTAGTAAGAAACTACATCCCTCCATTTATGGTCCCTCTTCCCATGGGAAGGGAAGAGCCTTAAGGACCCACTCTATTATGCTTCAAGTTTTTTTTTTACTTTAATAATAAAAAGTATAACGTTATACAGTACTTACCTGCTCTGTGCAATGGTTTTGCACAGAGCAGCCCAATCTTCATCTTCTAGGGTTCCCCGCTGAGTGCCCCCATAGCAAACTGCTTTCTATGTGGGCATTCGTGCATGCTTGCTCCCAAGGTGTCTTTGAGTGTTGCTAAACCCACAACAGTAAAATCAGTCTGTATATGCAGTAAAGCATGCTTGTTATACTCACTTTGGAACCTAAGGGGTTAATCCTCTGCATTGTGTAAAAAGGCTGTTTGATCCTGTATGCATAGATCCTCCTCTTCTTCCACTGACTCCAAAACAGGTCCGGATTAGACATATTTAGTCAGGCTGCACATGCTCACTTTGGTGTGTATATTCGTTCTGCCGCTAATAAGGATTTTATGATCCTGTTGTTTATCAATTGCAATACCAGATGTTTGGTTTATATTATCACAGGGGAATTAGGCTCAACCCAATATGTGGGTCGGACAACCCGCAGATTGAGGGATCAGCTCCATAAACACTTATACAATATTGAAAAAAAAAAAAAACTCTACTAATGTAGCAAAGCATTGGAATGAGTGTTATAACAAAGACATAACTGGTCTGTTTATACAGAGAGTTGAAAAAGTTGTGTTGCCAAAACGCCGTTATACGGCGGCAGGTCAGCTCTCCTGTGCGAATTGCCGTAGCTGTACGGTGGCTTGCGCAGGCGCTGTTGCGGGTGCGCGCCGTCAGTGGGGCGCACTCGCTTCCGCTGCACGCTGCGGGAGCGTGCCCGTGGGTCAGGCAGACTCGATCTCCACCGGCGACCCGCGATTGCCTTGTACAGAGGCAGAACAGGGAACTGTCTATGTAAACAAGGCATTTCCCTGTTCTCCCTATTGACATGTCAGAGATCTACTGTTCCCAGTGATCGGTAACAGTGATCTCTGTGTTGTTCCAGTAAGCCCCCCCCCCCACAGTTAGAACACGCTGAGGGAACACAGTTAACCCCTTGATCGCCCCAAGTGTTAACCTCTTCCCTGCCATTGTAATCTTTACATTGATCAGTGCATTTGTTTAGCACTGATCAATGCAATAATGTCACTGGTCCCCAAAAAGTGTCATTTGGGGTCAGATTTGTCCGCCGCAATGTCGCAGTCCCGCTAAAAATCGCAGATCGCCACCATTAGTAGTAAAAACAATAAAAAAAATAAAAGTCCCTAAATGTTTCCCCTATTTTGTAGACGCGATAACTTTTGCGCAAACCAATCAATATACACCTATTTCGATTTTTTTTTTTTACCAAAAATATGTAGAAGAATATATATTGGCCTAAATTAATGAATAAATTATTTATTGATTTATATATATATATATATATATATATATATATATATATATATATATATATATATATATATATATATATTATATGTATTATAGCAAAAAGTTAAAAAAAACTATTTTTTTCAAAATTGTCGCTCTTTGTATATAGCGCAAAAAATAAAAACCGCAGAGGTGATCAAATGCCACCAAAAGAAAGCTCTATTTGTGGGAAAAAAAGATATCAATTCTGTACATCGTCGCATTACCGCGTGATTGTCAGTTAAAGCGACGCAGTGCCGTATCGCAAAAATTGGCCTGGTCATTAAGGGGGCAAATCCTTCCGGGGCGGAAGTGGTTAAATACTAGGAAGCCTGCGGGTCTCAACTTTGAGTGGGATTTCTCTAATTTTTATGAATGAAAGACACATCCCACTCAGGTTTCCAGCTGTGTTGTATTACTATGTGTCAGACAGTCCACAATATAAAATTATGTTGTTTCATACGGGCTGACATTTTTTCTTGTCCCTTTCCTTCTTCCGTTTAGTGACATGTGAACCATAGTATTGGTTTATGTATGTACAGTATATGTGTTTATTGATTTTTTGATTTATGATTATGGATATACACTTGTGCTGATAAGTTTACATAATCTGGCAGAATTTATGATTTTTTGGCCATGTTTCAGAGAATATGAATGATGACACAAAAACTTTTCACTCATGGTTAGTGTTTGGCTGAAGCCATTTATTATCAATCAACTGTCTGTGAGTACCTGTGTATTGTCTTGTTGTGTACCTGTGTATTGTCTTGAGTATTAGTGCCAGGAAGCTAGCTGTTAGGTAATTTGGACAGGGTAGAATCCCCAAATCCTCAATAAATTTAATAGGTACGATGCCCGGCGGGTGTGGAGAGGCGACTCGTTGTACATCTTGCGGCATGTATGTGTTCCTTGATCATCCGATCGAGGGTGAATACTGCTGTGCAAAATGTAAGCACATTGTTTCCCTGGAAGCCCAGGTTCTGAATCTGGGGAAGCAACTGTCAGCACTGAGAAGTCCCTCCATACTAAAGAAGAGCCAGGAACGTACACGGCAGGTGCCGGCAGGGGCCAGCACAGAGGCGGGTGGAGACAAAGAGGTGCAGGCACTAGCAAAGAGTAGATGGGTGACAGTCAGGAGGGGTAGAGGGGGATGTGCCAGGGAGGCCGATCTAGGACTGGAGCATCCCAATAAGTACGCTCCATTGAGTGACATTGGTGAAACCAGTCAGGGACCAGCACTGCTGGAGCTGTGGGACTCTCCTAGCTGCCGGGGGAAGAACTCCTCCAGTGAGAGTGGGGGGGCAGCAAAGGGAAAGGAAAGACAGATTCTGGTGGTAGGGGACCCAATTCTTAGAAGGACAGAGAGGGCAATCTGTAACCAAGACCTGAAGCACCGAACAGTATGTTGTCTACCGGGCGCTCGGGTTCGGCACATCACGGATCTTGTGGACAGATTACTGGGAGGGGCTGGGGAAGACCCGGCTGTCATGGTGCACGTTGGCACCAATGACAAAGTCAGAGGCAGATGGAGTGTCCTAAAGAACGATTTTAGGGACTTGGGAGCTAAATTGAGGAAAAGGACCTCCAAGGTAGTATTCTCAGGAATACTACCGGTACATCGAGCCACACCAGAAAGGCAGAGGGAGATTAGGGAAGTAAACAAGTGGCTGAAGAGCTTGTGTAGTAAGGAGGGGTTTGGGTTCCTGGAGGACTGGACCGACTTCTCAGTCGGTAACCGGTACTATAGAAGGGACGGACTGCACCTAAATGAAGAGGGTGCAGATCTGCTGGGAATGAAGATGGCCAAAAAGTTAGAGGGGTTTTTAAACTAGGCGATGGGGGGGAGGGTCCAGAGACAGAGATAGCCAGTGCGGAAGATATTCCAGACGGTAGTATTGGGGGCATTAGTGGTAGGTTAACCAAAGCACAAAAACACAAGGTGAGTATAGTAGCAAGTCCTAGTTGCAATCTCGAAACACCCAATACAAGGACAATATGCGACCGGTCTAAACTATGTGGCATGTTCACCAATGCCAGGAGCATGGCGGACAAGATGGGTGAACTAGAGATACTGTTGTACAAGGAGGATTTGGATTTTGTGGGAATTTCAGAGACCTGGTTCAACAGCTCTCATGATTGGCTGGCAAACATTCAAGGGTATACCCTATACTGCAAGGATAGAGAGGGTAAAAAAAGGGGGGAGGGGTATGCCTATATATCAAGAATAATGTACAAGTGAATGTGAGAGATGACATCACTGAGGGAGCTAGAGAGGAGGTGGAATCCTTATGGGTAGAGCTCCAAAGGGATGAAGCTAAGGGGAAAATAATACTGGGAGTATGCTATAGGCCCCCTAACCTGAGGGAGGAAGTGGAGACGGATCTCCTATCACAAATTGGATTAGCAGCAAGGATGGGAAGTGTTATCATAATGGGGGATTTTTCTTTCAATGATTTTTAATGAAAAAATAGCATATACAAAATACACAATACATATGCTTTGAATATAAAGGTAGGGAGGGAAAAGAATGGGGGGGGGGGGCATATCTCAGCCAATATGGCCTGCAGGATACCTATAAACATACCATGTCATCCTTATTTTCTCTCACTATGTGAGGTGGATGCGTCTATCCGTCTGTACATGGTCAGTTACACATCCTCTATTTACATATGTATCTAGGCTGAGTACAGAGCATCGTACATTTAGATATATATTTGACTTGCTTTATTTATATATCATTTCTAACGTTAATCTCACACCTCTCTGTATTGTGTGGAGAGGAGGCGCGCCGCCAGGACCCAACCATCCACCCCAATTGGGGTCTTTACTGTGGACGGGAAGGCCCCCGCCCCCCCCCCCTTTATAACTAACATTCCAGATCTCAACTCGCGATCTTTCATATCTGTCATTAGGATAACGACATAGGGCAGGAAAACCTGAAAAAGTAGACTAGATAAGGCAGGAAGAAAAAAGTAAGAATAATAAAGAGGGAAATGAAGAAGAGAGAAAAGGGTAAGGGAAAAGTTGGGGTTGAGTGCACCCCTAGGGATCCTTCTCAGGATCCATTAACTGTCAAAACCCGTGGACAAATAGGACAACCATGGTTCCCAAATCCTGTCGAAAGCCTTCTGTTTATCTAAAAGAATTGCCGAAAGGCGTTCATTAATCATGATCCACATCAATTTTGCTTTAACCATTTCAAAGGGAATCAAGGGCTTTCTCCAGGATCCAGCCACCGCTATTCTAGATGCTGTAAATATAAAAGATATGAGCTTCCTGGTATGTCCAGGTATTCCCTCCACTTGATCCCCCAGTAATGCTTGTCATGGAGATTTGGTTAGATTAACTTGGGTCAGTGAGTAAATAAAGTTATAGATGCGTATCCAAAATCGTTTGACCTTAGGGCAGGTCCACCAAGTATGGTATATTGTACCTTCTATGCCGCATCCCCTGAAACACAAGGGAGAGGCATCAGCGATATATGTCGCAATTCTCGCCGGGACCATATACCACCGTAACAAGACTTTATAATTCGCTTCTATCAGGGAGGTATTGATATACCCTTTTGAAGCTAACTGTGCCATCTTCTACCATTTATCTATTTCCATCGTTACCTCCATATCCTGTTCCCATCTCTGCATATAAAATAATTTCCCTGTTTTGGAAGTCAGGATACTATAAATTTGTGATATATGACCTTTATGTTTGTCATAAGACTTGCATAGGTATTCCATTGGGGTGAAAGACATAATGTCAGTCTTATGCTGTAGGGTATGCAGGAAGTGAACTATTTGGAGGTAACGATAAAATTCTGTGTTAGGTAGCTGATATTTTTCTATTAGTGCTTGTTTCTATAATATACCTTTATGATCGCACATATCAGCTATACGTATCAGACCCTTATTAGTCCACCATGATAAACTTTGGGGATTAAGACCCGGGGTGAAATCTGGGTTACCCATTAGGGGGGCCATAGGAGTATGAGTGGAGCGAAACACAAAAGGCTTTTGTAGTCTGTCCCATACAGTCATTGAAAAGGATAGTGTAGGACACAATATGGCCGGTCTGTCCTTTATATTGAGCCACATCATATGGCTAATGGGTTTTGTGGGGTAGGGAGCTGATTCCATTTTCATCCAGGACGGTGCTGGTGCCCCAGAATGGGAGCGGATTAATTGGGCCAGCTGGGCTGCCTCAAAATATTTAAGCAAATTAGGAACTACCAAGCCTCCTTTAGTTTTGGGAGTATAGAGAGTTTGCTTATTCACCCTAGGTCTTGTGTTCCCCCAAATGAACTTCATTATGTTTTTCTGAAACATCTCAAGATCGGATCTATTAATAGCAATCGGAAGAGTCCTAAACAAGTACAACAGCCTTGGTAAAAGATTCATTTTTTTGGAGTACAGTCTGCCGAACCACGACGGAGGGCTAACAGCCCATCTCAATAAGTCTGTTGTTAATTTTCCATACAGAGGAGGAAAATTGGCTTGATAAAGGGTCTGTATAGTGGAGGTTAGAAATATTCCTAGATATGGGAGCCTATCTTTCTGCCATTTGAACTGGAATGACGTTTGGAGCTGTTGAACTGTCTGCTGTTCTAATGTGAGATTTAAAGCCTCGGATTTGCAATGATTAATCGTAAGACCCGAAAAAAACGAGAAGCGTCGTAGAATCTGAAATAAATTGGGAAGAGTCGTAACCGGGGAGGTGATGAACATCAAAATATCGTCGGCGAACAGAGAGCATTTCTGCTCACCATCACCACAATATATGCCCTTTACATCCTGATTGTGTCTTATCTTAAGCGCTAGGGGTTCTAATGCCAAAATAAATAAAATAGGAGATAGAGGGCATCCTTGCCTCGTTCCTCTGTGTATGTCTATTGTATGTGATTTATAGCCTTTTATCTGGAGTCTAGCCTTAGGTGCGTTATATAATGTCTGTAGTATTGTCAGAAAATGAGGCCCAAATCCATACCTCCTTAATACGTAATATATGTATTCCCATGTGACCGAGTCGAACGCCTTACAAAGATCTAATGATAACAGCATTCTTTTCCGTGCTCCATGGTTGTCCCAGTTAGAGTTAAGCGCAGCTATGATATCTATAACCCGTCGGGTTTGGTCTGGGGCCTGTCGACTGGGGACGAATCCCACTTGATCTGGATGGATATAATTAGTTAGGAAGGTGTTCATTCTGGTCGCTAACACTTTAGTCATCAATTTAAGATCCACATTAATTAGCGATATAGGGCGATAATTGGCAGGGTTCCCGTGATCTTTCCCCGGTTTAGGAATTACTTGTATAAGGGCTTCACTTTCGTGTGTAACTAGTGAGTCTCCCTTCCGTATTGCATTAAAGAAAGAACATAGATGCGGAGTCAATATGGCTGCGAATTTTCTATAATAGTGACCTGTGAAGCCATCCGGGCCAGGTGCTTTTGCAGGATTCAAACATTTAATAGCTGCCAAAATTTCCCCCTCAGTAAAATCTGCTTCCATTAGCTCTATATGTTCTTGTGTAACTTGTGGTAATGGAATATCATGGAAAAATTCATCTGCTCTGGTTTTGGACGGGGGGTGAGTTTTCTAGCCAAAAGGGTTGTAGGTTTATCTCCCCTGGTGTAGAAACGATGTCTAGACCAGCGGAGGTATTTCTCAGCCTTGGTTGTGAGGCTAAAATTCAATGCTGACCGTGCTATATCTATTTTATGGCGTAAGTCTAGTTGAGGATTAGATTTTTGTTCCTGAATTATTTTATGTAGCTCTTCTTCCTGTTGCTGTATCTTCTGAGCATTGTCACATTTGTTTCTGAAGGCTATTTGAATCAACTTGCCGTGAATAGTGGCTTTATGCGCTACCCAATTAATGCCACGGGAGGTGTCGCTAGAATGGTTATCAGTGAAGTATTGTCGAAGGGCTTTCTCTACTTCAGCGTATACTATGGGGTCATTAAGTAGTGGTAGCATTGAGCCGCCAAGTTGAGAGTTTTGGTCTCATCCATAAATCGGATAGTGTCATTAGTACTGGTGAATGGTCTGACCATGAACTGGGTACTATTTCAATCGATATGATCGACGGCAATAGTGAGGATTGTGTGAGTAGATGGTCTATGCGCAAATATGTTTTGTGGACTTGTGAATAGTGAGTAAAATCTCTGGTTGTGGGATGAAAATCTCTCCATACATCTACGAGATCGTGGGAATATAACATTCGAGCTAGTTTAACGCCCTGTTTGGGGATATGTTTCACAACAGGTTTGTGTGCATTAGACCTATCCAGAATTTGATCTAGGGAGACGTTACTGTCTCCACCCAGTATCACTTTATCTTGTACATGTGGGAGCAGAATTTTTAGCATATTTTCGAAAAATGTTACCTGACCCGTATTAGGAGCGTAATATGATATAAGTGTAAGAGCACTTTCATTAACTTTCCCCACAACCATGATATACCTCCCCTCCTTATCTTTAATGACCGTGGTGGGGATAAACGGAACTCTTTTTGCGATGCAAATCGCCACCCCTCTTTTCTTATCTGGGCCGTTCGATAGATAGAAGGTGGGATATCTAGCACTTAAATATCGGGGAGCTGAGGTGCGCGAGAAATGTGTTTCCTGGAGATGTAAGAAGTCTATATCTAATTTATGGTAATTTTGGAAAGCTTTAGCACGTTTCGTAGGGGAATTTAAGCCTTGAACATTGTGTGTTAATGCGAGAATGGGAATTATGCACTGATGAACTTAGCATTATGGTTCAACAGACTGTACTTGCCCGTTGTAGTTGTTCACCATCTCCGTCCGAGTGAGGATGTTTCGATGAGATTCTTTATTTTTTGATTGTAGGGGTGCACTCCAGGAAATGGAATAGAAAAAAGAAAAAGAGAGAAGTAATGAGAAAACAATATTGGGGTAAGATGAACTGGACCACTGTCCACCCGTCCCCCCAGAAATTAAGTGCTTAAACAACTGAAATAAAATTGAGAACGTACACATTGAGGTCCAGGAGATCATAGTCTCCGTCTAATTGAGCGAGGTTGTCACCAGCTAACTGATGATGACAAGCTCGCTAAGAAGTGGCATGCGGTTCCGCCCCGACACTTTCCGTATAAAATATTGTTCTATTAGGGAGGGGGTTCTGGCAAGTCTAATAAACTAACATTCCATTTTAACTTGAGTCTCGCTAGGCTAGACTAAACAAAACTGGGGGATCATTTTCAAGTATATTATAAAACCTTCATCTTAAAATAGCAAATATTGATAGAGGAATTTTAATTCTAATCTCTCAATAAGGGGAGGAGGTCACGTCCCTCCAGAAATAAGGAAGTCACATTAAAGTCTTAAAGACATATTAAACTGGCTCAACTATAGCCAACCGTGTAAGTTCCAAATCCCTGAAGGGGAGCCTTGTAGAGGCTTGCAGTGATATTATCTGTCACTGTAGAGAGGAAAAAAAAAATACTTCTCAGAAGAGTGTTCTGTTCCGTCAACCATCTGGTCCAGCTGCTGGTTGTCGTCTTCTAGAAGAATAACATGGGTGTTGATCCCACAAAGGTGAGACTGGGCGATCCAATTCTGATCGTGCTTTTGGGGATGACGGCTCCCTGGATATTAAGGCGAGGCCCATAAGGATGTCTTCTCCGTCCGGAAAATAAAGGTGAATGACAGACGAAAAGGAAATGACCATCGGTACTTGATTTGCCGGTTAGTGAGCTGTGCCAGTAATGGCTTTAGAGCCCTTCTTTTTTGGATAGTCATTTGCGAAATGTCCACGAAGATCTGTATTGGGTGACCCATGAGGTTGATTTCATTCCTACCGTGGGCTGCTGTCATTATTTGTTCCTCAACTCTGTAAAAGTGCGGATTGACTATCACGTCCCTTGGGGGGCCATCTTGTCTTGGGGCCGTCAGAGCTCAATGGACTCTATCAATTTCCATGTGCTGTGGTGTGATGTCTGGGATCAGATCCTGCATTAGTGTATGTACTGCTTCTTCTAAGTCAGTCACTATTTCCGGTAGACCGCAAATTCGAAAGTTATAGCGCCTGGTTCTATTTTCTTGATCTTCAATTTTGGCGTTGGCTTCATCTAATTGATCCTGTAATGAGGATATCATGCTTGAGTTCTGGTTAACCCTCCGCACTGTGCCATCCATTTTAGATTCAATATTATCCAGCCTTTCTCCTATATCATTAAAGTCATGCTTCATTTCGGCTGTAATTGACTGACAGGCTTTAGTCAATTCTTGTTGCAAT
Organism: Lithobates clamitans; assembly: GCA_037952925.1. Classification (NCBI taxonomy): domain Eukaryota; kingdom Metazoa; phylum Chordata; class Amphibia; order Anura; family Ranidae; genus Lithobates; species Lithobates clamitans. Next base: position 10,441,199 of record JBBGZY010000400.1, on the reverse strand, counting down.
AATGCTGAGAAGCGAGCAAGGAGGACAGAATCTCCTGAATATGGTGCTGGAGGTGGGGGAGGCTGTTCACTCACTGTGCTATTTTGGCTTAGGGCAAGTTCAGCTATTTCAGCCATATTCCTCTCCATGGAGGACGCTGGGGAAACAGCACAATCCATTCCCTCTCCCTGGTAAGTATGGGAGGGGGAAAGAGAAAAACGTGGGGACTCACCCTTCTGTGATCTCATCATGTCTTCCTGTGACTGAGAGGAGAAGGGGTCCCGTGTGCCATCCATGTCAGCAGCCGCTGTATTATGAGAGGAGGCTCTTTGTGCAGGGGGGGGTTTGTTTGTTCTGAGTCCCGCTCACCTGCCTTGCTGCATCTGTCTCTGTCCTCCGGCTCGTCGCCATCTTGGAAGGGGGGGTACGTGCTGCGGCGCTCCCCGGACGGAATCAATATCTTGATGTTGGGGGTTTCTTTTTCACTGTTCCCCCTCCTCTGCGATTCATAGTTTGGTCCCCAAAAAAAGCAGTGAACTCTGCGGCTTCCCTCTGGCTTAATAAGGCTTGGAAAGGCCAGCGGCGTGCGGAGCAGGTCAGAACATGGCTCGCCAGTTCCTTAATGTCTTACAGGACAATTTTATGGGTCAGATGGTAGACGCACCAACTAGAAATAAAACATTACTGGATCTACTGATTACCAACAATACAGACCTGATCACGGATGTGGAAATACGAGGAAATTTAGGTAACAGCGATCACAGGTCAATTAGTTTCAGTATAAATCACACAAATAGGAAACATAAAGGGAATACAAAGACACTGAATTTCAAAAGAGCCAACTTCCCTAAACTACAAACCTTGCTAAAAGGCATAAATTGGGATAAAATATTAGGAACAAAGAATACGGAGGAGAGATGGGTTTGCTTTAAGAGCATATTAAAAAAGGGCATTAGCCAATGTATCCCATTGGGTAATAAATTTAAAAGAGCGAACAAAAATCCTTAATGGCTTAACTCCAATGTAAAAATGCATATAAAAGCAAAGGAGAAGGCCTTCAAAAAATACAAGGTTGAGGGATCATCCTCAGCATTCAGACTTTATAAAGATTGCAACAAGAAATGTAAGGGTGCAATTAGGACGGCTAAGATAGAACATGAAAGACACATAGCGGAGGAGAGCAAAAAAAATCCCAAGAAATTCTTTAAGTATGTAAACAGTAAAAAAGGGAGGACAGACCATATTGGCCCCATAAAGAATGAGGAAGGACATCTGGTTACAAAGGATGGGGAGATGGCGAAGGTATTGAATTTATTCTTCTCCTCAGTCTTCACAAGTGAATCGGGGGGCTTCAGTAACCAAAACTGCAGTGTTTATCCTCATGACACAACACAGGAAGCACCTCCATGGTTAACAGAGGACAGAATTAAAATTAGACTTGAGAAACTTAACGTTAATAAATTACTGGGACCAGATGGCTTGCATCTGAGGGTACTTAGGGAACTCAGTCAAGTGATTGCCAGACCGTTGTTCCTAATTTTTACAGATAGTCTACTGACTGGAATGGTACCAGCTGATTGGTGAAAAGCCAATGTAGCACCAATATTTAAAAAGGGCCCAAAATACATCCCTGGGAATTACAGACCAGTTAGCCTAACATCAATAGTATGTAAACTCTTGGACCGGATGATAAGGGACTATATACAAGATTTTAGTAATAAGAACGGTATCATTAGCAGTAATCAGCATGGATTCATGAAGAATCGTTCTTGCCAAACCAATTTATTAACCTTCTATGAGGAGGTGAGTTGCCATCTAGATAAAGGAAGGCCCGTAGACGTGGTGTATCTGGATTTTGCAAAAGCATTTGACACGGTTCCCCATAAACGTTTACTGTACAAAATAAGGTCCGTTGGCATGGACCATAGGGTGAGTACATAGATTGAAAACTGGCTACAAGGGCGAGTTCAGAGGGTGGTGATAAATGGGGAGTACTCAGAATGGTCAGGGGTGGGTAGTGGGGTTCCCCAGGGTTCTGTGCTGGGACTGATCCTATTTAATTTGTTCATAAACGACCTGGAGGATGGGATAAACAGTTCCATCTCTGTATTTGCAGACGATACTAAGCTAAGCAGGGCAATAACTTCTCCGCAGGATGTGGAAACCTTGCAAAAAGACCTGAACAAATTAATGGGGTGGGCGACTACATGGCAAATGAGGTTCAATGTAGAAAAATGTAAAATAATGCATTTGGGTGGCAAAAATATGAATGCAATCTATACACTGGGGGGAGAACCTCTGGGGGAATCTAGGATGGAAAAGGACCTGGGGGTCCTAGTAGACGATAGGCTCAGCAATGGCATGCAATGCCAAGCTGCTGCTAACAAAGCAAACAGAATATTGGCATGCATTAAAAGGGGGATCAAATCCAGAGATAAAACGATAATTCTCCCACTCTACAAGACTCTGGTCCAGCCGCACCTGGAGTATGCTGTCCAGTTCTGGGCACCAGTCCTCAGGAAGGATGTACTGGAAATGGAGCGAGTACAAAGAAGGGCATCAAAGCTAATAAAGGGTCTGGAGGATCTTAGTTATGAGGAAAGGTTGCGAGCACTGAACTTATTCTCTCTGGAGAAGAGATGCTTGAGAGGGGATATGATTTCAATTTACAAATACTGTACTGGTGACCCCACAATAGGGATAAAACTTTTTCGCAGAAGAGAGTTTAATAAGACTCGTGGCCACTCATTACAATTAGAAGAAAAGAGGTTTAACCTTAAACTACGTAGAGGGTTCTTTACTGTAAGAGCGGCAAGGATGTGGAATTCCCTCCCACAGGTGGTGGTCTCAGCGGGGAGCATTGATAGCTTCAAGAAACTATTAGATAATCACCTGAATGACCGCAACATACAGGGATATACAATGTAATACTGACACATAATCACACACATAGGTTGGACTTGATGGACTTGTGTCTTTTTTCAACCTCACCTACTATGTAACCTACTATGTAACTGTGTTTACTCTTTTTAGATCATAATGGCAACAGAAACTACCCAAATGACCCTGATCATACATACAAGTTTACATACCCTAGTTCTTAATACCGTGTATTGCCCCCTTTAACATTGATGACAGCTTGAAGTCTTTTGTGGTATTTGTGGATGAGGCTCTTTATCTTCTCAGATGGTAAAGCTGCCCATTCCTCCTGGCAAAAAGCCTCCAGTTCCTGTAAATCCTTGGGCTGTCTTGCATGAACTGCACGTTTGAGATCTCCCCAGAGTGGTTCAATGATATTGAGGTCAGGAGACTGAGATGGCCACTCCAGAACCTTCACTTTATTCTGCTGTAGCCAATGACAGGTCGTCTTGGCCTTGTGTTTTGGATCATTGTCATGTTGGAATGTCCAAGTACATCCCATGCGCAGCTGATGAATGCAAATGTTCCTCCAGTATTTTTTTATCACATACTGCATTCATCTTGCCATCAATTTTGACCAGATTTCCTGTGTCTTTGTAGCTCACACCAGGGCTGTCTTACTGAGCGGGCACCCCTGGGCACTGACCGTGGACCCCATGTGTACATGGGGCCCCATCAGGGCCGGTGTTCTGTCACAACCTTGCAGGATGCGGCAGAGCTGAGGTGAGCTGGAAGGACTGCAGTGTGTAGTCTCTGCATGGACAAGTGACTGTGACAACTATCAGCGCTGGGGCTGCCTGGTTCGGGAGTCGGGCGGCCACTTTTATTCTTCTGGCGGGGCCGGCTGTCACTTCTCTCTCCTCTCCTTCACTCTTCTCTGAGTGAACTGAATGTCGGCAGCTCCGCTTCCACGGTCTGCACAGCAGCAGGTTGGGTGCACAGTGAAGTGTGCTGCCTATGTAGCTGCCTATGTCGATCCTGCAGGTTCACTCACCTTTATCACAGGAGGATTCTGAGTGAACAGCACAGGACCTCAGTGTGCTGAAGACCCCTGTAAACTGACCAATCCCTGATTCCCTGCTGTGCCCGGGCTAGCAACCCCACCCATGTGATGTGCACACACACAGCATGGTGCTAGATAGGTGTGTGTGCAGCTGCAGCATGAAAACTGCAATTGGAGGAGACTAGAGGCTGGAAAATTGGTAAGTCCACTGTCCAGACACCCCCTCAACATAACAAATGTCCTTATCTGCTGCTCTGAGCCGGTTCACACTATGCAGTGCGGGAACTACATGCAAGTTTGAACAGGAATCGCACCACATTTTTTTTTGGCCGCCCCAGAATCAAATCGCATGGGTGTTCACAATCATGCGATCCAATTCTGCCAATCACACTGGGTTTTGCAAACCGATTTCAGGGTGTCGTTTCCCTTAACATACACACCTGCAGCGGTTCGCACGAACGGGGTGTGATTTGGATGTGGTGCGGAATCTGCGCAGAATTTGTTGTGAATTCACAGCGCAAAAGTGTGAACCACTTAGTCTCTTATGCCGCGTACACACAATCAGATTTTTGGCACGCAAAAGACCGATGAGAGTTTATCGTCGGAAAATGCGACCGTGTGTATGTTCCATCGGTCTTTTGCTGGCCGAATTCCAGCCAGCAAATGATTGAGAGCATGCTCTAAATTTTTTGGTCGGGAAAAGTTCCTATCCAAAAATGCAATGTGGCAATTCTGACGTGCAAAATCCCTACGCATGCTCGGAAACAATTTGACGCATGCTCGGAAGCATTGAATGTCATTTTCTCGGCTCGTCGTAGTGTTGTACGTCACCGCGTTCTTGATAGTCGTAATTTCAGCAAACTTTTGCATGACCGTGTGTATGCAAGCCAAGCTTGAGCGGAAAAGCCGTCATATCTTTCTCCGCCAAGAAAACCGATCGTGTGTACGCGGCATTACTGTAAAAAACTGCCGCACATAGATTGCTTTTCAGAGATATTAGACAGGCGGTGAGGAGGTGATATGTTGCTTCCTCACCACCTATTTTAACCCCCTAAAAGCTGCATCACCCTCACCACAACAATATGCATTGCACATGGTTGTGGGAAAGTTGTAGCACAGACTCTTATTTTATTTGATTGCACTTGGTAAGCAGTAGTGCCCACCAAATGCAACTAATGATATAATTCTTGCCGCAGTCACGAATCAAAGCATCGTGGCTCCAGCATGTGTACACCCCCAGCTGCTGCATTACAACATGCTGTACTTTCTTTTTTAATCAACTGGCAGTCTGCCTATGTAAACAAGACAGACTGCCGTTCTGTCAGCAGGGAAGGTATTAATCCTGAGTTTCTACAAAGCAGGAACATGAATCAATGCCTTCTCTTAGCAAAAGCACCTCCCCCACAGTAACCAAGCACAGGCTAGGCACCAGTTAGCAAGCACTCCTTAACCACTTCCGGACAGCCCACTGTAGATATACGTCGGAACTTTAAAGATGGATATCTCGGTAACGGCAGCAGCTGCTGCCATAACCGAGATATCCATCTCTTCAGTGGGCGGTCCGGTTTACAATAATGGTGGTCTCTGTGGCGGATTCTCTGCAAGATCACTGTTATCGGCGGCGTTAAGCGCCCTCCGCCGCTTACCAAAGCCGTCGGTAGCGGCGGAGGTGATCGGGTCCTCTTCCTAGCTGGGTATGGATATGAGTGAGGGCAAGATGGCCCCCACCCGTCTCCATACCATAGCAGGATGGAAGTGACGTCAAAACGCCACTTCTGCCCATACCTCTTAAAGGAACATTTCTTTTTTGTCATTTTTTCAAATGACAATTTTTTTTGTTTATTGCATTTAAGTCCAAATATGAGATCTGAGGTCTTTTTGACCCCAGATCTCATATTTAAGAGGACCTGACATGCTTTTTTCTATTACAAGGGATGTTTACATTCTTTGTAATAGGAATAAAAGTGACCCATTTAAAAAAAAAAAAACTGTTTTAAAATCAATAAAATAAAGTAAAATAAATAATAAAATTTTTTTTTTTAAAGCGCCCTGTCCCGACGAGCTCACGCGCAGAAGCGAACGCATACGTGAGCAGTGCCTGCTTATGAAAACGGTGTTCAAACCACACATGTGAGATATCGCCGCGATCGTTAGAGTGAGAGTAATAATTCTAGCCCTAGACCTCCTCTGTAGCTCAAAACATGCAACCTGTAGAATTTTTTAAACGTTGCCCATGGAGATTTTTAGGGTAAAAGTTTGATGCCATTCCATGAGCAATTTTTTACGCGTGACATGTTGGATATCAATTTACTCGGCATAACATTATCTTTCACAATATAAAAAAAATTGGGTTAACTTTACTGGTGGTCTTATTTTTTAATTCAAAAAAGTGATTTTTTTTCCAAAAAAAGTGCACTTGTAAGACCGTTGCGCAAATACGGTGTGACAAAAAGTATTGCAATGACCGCCATTTTATTCTTTAGGGTGTTAGAAGAAAAAAAATGTATAATGTTTGGGGGTTCTAAGTAATTTTCTAGCAAAAAAAAATTTTTTTAACTTGTAAACACCGAGTCTGAAAAACAGGCTCAGTCCTTAACCACTTCAACCCCGGACCATTTGGCTAGCCAAAGACCAGAGCACTTTTTGCGATTCGGCACTGAGTTTTTGAAAACTTTTTTCAAAATTGTCGCTCTTTCTTTTGTTTATAGCGCAAAAAATAACAATTGCAGAGGTGATCAAATACCACCAAATGAAAGCTCTATTTGTGGGGAAAAAAAGGACATAAATTTTGTTTGGGTACAACTTTGCGCAACTGCGCAGTTGTCAGTTAAAGCGACACAGTGCCGTATCACAAAAAATAGTCTAGTCAGGAAAAAGGCAAATCCTCCTGGGGCTGAAGTGGTTAATAGCCATTCAAACCCCTTTGTGTCAACTTGTGTGCATGTTATCAGGCCAAACTCACCAGGGTATATAAAATTTTAATCAGGGTCACTTGGGTAGTTTCTGTTGTGATTATGATTTAAAAGGAGTAAACACAGTTGATTGATAATAAATGGCTTCAGCCAAACACTAACCATGAGTGAAAGAAAAGTATTTTTTTTCCTTTCCATAAAGTTTTTATTGAAGTGAATGAAACGTACAGAAAGAGGGGAGGGGGATTTCCCAGACTCCCCTCTCTCTCCATTCAGATTGATGAGGAACACTTATGCCCTGTACACACGACCGGTTTTCCCGTCAGAATAAACTCTGAAGGTTTTTCCGACTGAGTTCTGACGGAATTCCGCTCAAGCTGTCTTGCATACACACGGTCACACCAAATTCCGACCGTCCAGAACGCGGTGACGTACAACACGTGGGACGGGACTAGAAAACGCCAGTAGCCAATAGCTTCCATCTCATACTTGCTTCAGAGCATGCGTTGTTTTTGGTACGTCAGAACAGCATACAGACGAGAGGTTTTCCCGATAGGAATTGGTTCAGTCGGAAAAATTTAGAACATGTTCTCTTTCTATGTCCGTCAGAATTTTCGGCGTAAAAAGTCTGATGGGGCATACACACGATCGGAATATACTATGAAAAGCTCCCGTCTGACTTTTTCTGTCGGACATTCTGCTCGTGTGTACACGGCATTAGATATTTGGAGAAGTAATATCTTATTAAGAGACGGATATGTAGGTCCCATTTATCCATGAGGATTGCATTAGGGACCGGAGGGGAAACTGCCAGGAAGAATAGTTTTGTATTTTTTATTACAGTCAGGTGAATGTGTCATCCATTATTCGTAGAATATGCATCTGTAGTGTTGCCAACTGTACTATGTTGATATGAATTTGGGTCGTTCTTCATGGGAGATTCTGATAAGTTCTTCAATTTTTTCCTATGTTATTGAGTCTGTGACTCCTCTTTCGTCGTGGCAGATGGGGAGCGCCAATGGCATGGAATGCATAGTCTAGATGCGTTTATCATAAACATGATAAACGCCGCTTAGGTATGTTGGTGTGATGGAGCACTTAAACTGCAGGTGAAAATTCAATTTGAATTGATGTGATTGAGATGATGGTGTCCTGATCTATCTTCCAAAATGTTTGGACCACAGGGCACGACCGCCAAATATGAAGCATGGTTCCTTCCTCTGCATCACAGTGCCAACATCTATTTGTGATTGAGCTTAAACATTTGTGAAGTAGTGTAGGGGTTCTATACCATTTCAAAAGGATCTTAAATCCACATTCTTGGGTGGCTACATTGAGGGAACCCTTATGAATATATGAACAAATTAGTTCCCATTCAGAATCAGTGATTTTTATATTTAGGTCTTGTTCCCATGTAGTGAACGCCTTGGTGGAGAACGCTGAACTATCCTTGAAAAGTGCCAAGTAAAGGGCAGATATGAGATGTCTTTAGGGGGATTTTTTGGAACATAGTTCTTCCAGAGTGGATAGGTCTCTTGTTCAATGGTGTGTAGTAGATTTTTTGGTCAGAAAGTGTCTCAGTTGTGTGTATGTCCACCGTGGTATATGTTTGGGAGATAATTTAACATTTAGGTCTTCCAGTGTTAGGAATGCTCCTCCTCTATTAAACAGTTGGTTTGCTAGTAAGTCTCTGTAAAGGACAAATGTGAACAAGGAAATTGTCATTTGTACCTGGGGGAAGTCAGGGTTGGCACGTAGTGAAGTTAGTGGGGTTTGTTGCTTTGGTCGCGTTTTGGAATATTGTCAGTGTGGGGCCTATTAGGGGGTGATGTTTGGTTTGAGAGTATATGTGATATGGGTGTATCCATGGTAAAGATCTCAAGGTTTTGGGGGTGATGGAGTGTTCTAGTGTGACCCAATCTTTTACATCCTGATGGATGTTCCAATCCTCTATACTGGTGTATCCATGGTAAAGATCTCAAGGTTTTGGGGGTGATGGAGTGTTCTAGTGTGACCCAATCTTTTACATCCTGATGGATGTTCCAATCCTCTATACTGGTAAGGTATGTTGCCCAATAGTACCGATGTAAATCTGGGAGGGCTATTCCTCCTTTATCTTTTGGGAGGGTGAGGTGGTCAAATTTGATTCTTGGCGGTTTGTTTCTCCAAATAAAGGAGGAGCAGGCTTGTCGAAAGGAGTTGAAAAAAGAGGCAGGGATTCGTATTGGGATGGTTTGTAATAAGTACAAGAAGCATGAAAGAATTGTCATTTTGAGGAGTGAGGCTCTGCTGAACCAAGACACATTAAGAACTTCCCATCTTTTTAAATCTTTCTTAGTTTCTTTTAAAACTGGGGCAAAATTGTCCTGGAAGAGATTTGAGAGAAATTTTGGTATGTGTTAGTATTGCTCTTCTCCCGTGATCAGTCAAATTCCAGATGTATTGATAAGAAGAGAATTTATTTCAGATGTACAGAGTTTGCTAAATAAGGGCATAATGCTAAGCTTGTTCCTGATTTCTTTGCCTTAAGCAAATTTCTGCACTACACAAAAGACACGTAGCATATATGACCTATCAAGGCACGGTTGAGCTTCTCAGTGCCACTTAGCTCAATAAACTAACATATTAGTAAAACATGGATAACAAATATATATATATATATATATATATATATATATATATATATATATATATATATATATATATATATATATATATGATGGAAAGTATTCAGACCCCCTTAAATTTTTCACTCTTTGTTATATTGCAGTCATTTGCTAATATCATTTAAGTTCATTTTTTTCCCTCATTAATGTACACACAGCACGCCATATTGACAGAAAAACACAGAATTGTTGACATTTTTGCAGATTTATTAAAAAAGAAAAACTGAAATATCACATGGTCCTAAGTATTCAGACCCTTTGCTTCAACACTCATATATTTAACTCAGGTTCTGTCCATCTCTTCTGATCATCCTAGAGATGGTTCTACGCCTTCATTTGAGTCCAACTGTGTTTGGTTATACTAATTGGACTTGATTAGGAAAGCCACACACCTGTCTATAAAAGACCTTACAGCTCACAGTGCATGTCATAGCAAATGTGATTCATGAGGTCAAAGGAACTGCCTGAAGAATTGTGGCAAGGCACATATCTGGGCAAGGTTACAAAAAAATTCTGCTGCACTTAAGGTTCCTAAGAGCACAGTGGCCTCCATAATCCTTAAATGGAAGACGTTTGGGACGACCAGAACCCTTCCTACAGCTGGCCGTCCGGCCAAACTGAGCTATCCTGGGAGAAGGGCCTTGGTGAGAGAGGTAAAGAAGAACCCAAAGATCACTGTGGCTGAGCTCCAGAGATGCAGTCGGGAGATGGGAGAAAGTTGTAGAAAGTCAGCCATCACTGCAGCCCTCCACCAGTCGGGGCTTTATGGCAGAGTGGCCCGACAGAAGCCTCTCCTTAGTGCAAGACACATGAAAGCCTGCATGGAGTTTGCTAGAAAAACACCTGAAGGACTCCAAGATGGTGAGAAATAAGATTCTGTGGTCTGATGAGACCAAGATAGAACTTTTTGGCCTTAATTCTAAGTGGTATGTGTGGAAAAAACCAGGCACTGCTCATCACCTGTCCAATACAGTCCCAACAGTGAAGCATGGTGGTGGCAGCATCATGCTGTGGGGGTGTTTCTCAGCTGCAGATACAGGACGACTGGTTGCAATTGAGGGAAAGATGAATGCGGCCAAGTACAGGGATATCCTGGACGAAAACCTTCTCCAAAGTGCTCAGGACCTCAGACTGGGCCAAAGGTTTACCTTCCAACAAGACAATGACCCTAAGCACACAGCTAAAATAACGAAGGAGTGGCTTCACAACAACTCCATGACTGTTCTGGAATGGCCCAGTCAGAGCCCTGACTTAAACCCAATTGAGCATCTCTGGAGAGACCTAAAAATGGCTGTCCACCAACGATTACATCCATCCTGACAGAACAGGAGAGGATCTGCAAGGAGGAATGGCAGAGGATCCCCAAATCCATGTGTGAAAAACTTGTTGCATCTTTCCCAAAAAGACTCATGGCTGTATTAGATCAAAAAGGTGCTTTTACTAAATACTGAGCAAAGGGTCTGAATACTTAGGACCATGTGATATTTCAGTGTATATATATATATATATATATATATATATACACATATCCTCATTTTTTCCTGACATATCCCTCTTCTTGGTATCCATTCTTACTCTCTAGGTTAAGCCTTCCGTACAGGTCCCTTCCACGGGGGGAGGGTTTCAGACCTTACTTCATGAAGAGGGGTATCTTCGGTGAGATTATAGACATCATCTTGGGTAGGGATTTTCTGATACATCGTTCTTGTTACTGCTGTTTCAATCAATTTTTGTGAAAGTCCTTGAATACATGGGATGTAGCAACAACCACAAGTGGTCAGGATTGCCAAGGCCACGGTAATGGAGTTTAAACAAGATGTGATTAGTCCAGTCCACTTACCGAACCTTCCCTCAAGCCAGTTTGTAAATACCTGGATTTTCTGCTAATTCATTCGATAGGGCAGTCAACCCTTCCAGGGCTCTGGTCACGGCTCCTCCAGGAGCTGTTTTGTTGTTAATAAAGGTGCAACGCATGTTGCCAAACATTTTGCATACCCCTCCTCTTTCAGTCAGTACCATATCTAAGGCCATCTGGTTCTGCCAGGCCATTAGAGATGTGGGGGCCAGTTGTTCTGCTAGGCCTTTCACAGTGTCCCTAGTATAATTTACAAATCGTTGTTGGTTATAGTATATATAGTTAATCCAGCCAACATTTTTATTTATAGTCACCCACCAGAGAAGAGTCTCAAATCCGGCTGCCACTTGGTTTCTAGACTTAAACTCATTCGGCACCCCCCGGGGAACCCCAATCTCATCTATGTAAATCTTAGAGCCGCATGACCTTTTGGGAGAGGTGTCCCTCCAATGCCGTTGGTAACTCTTAGTCCTGACAGGATTTTCAGGGACATGGCCAGCTGTACCATTGCACAATCCCCTCGGGCATTGGCCCGTACCCTAGCTCGCAGTTTCTTATCCCCATACATCCACCAGACATCAGCTCATGCTCAACCCAGTCACCATTGCTCTTGTTAATCCTCTCCTCACAGTAGTCATCAGGTAGTGACCCAGGATCCACCCCACTACTGTTCCCTGGGAGTGCAAAACAAGTAAAGTTGCCAGGATACGCTGTGACCACCGGTGGTATCTGATGTCTCTGTACTGGCATAAACAACAAACTCAAAGTATGACAGGTGGTATTTCTCTCAGGATTGTAACTCTTATTGTACAACCGTAACATACAATTTAATCCTTCTGGGTCTGTATTATTATTCAAGGGAAAAGGGACTGTTGCTAGATGGGGTCTGGCTCCTGCATAAATCAAGCAATTTTCCCTTCTTAAAGTCTTTACTGTATGACTCAACCATTCCAACCATTCGTTTTTTTCTTGGTACCCTGTTTCTATCGCACCTTCTACTGTTAAGTTAGTAAATCTTATAACAACTCCTATGGTTTCAATGACGGTGTGAGGTGTGTTAATGGGATCCTTCTGTTTTTCCTCTACATTTTTGGTTTAATTTCCTGGCCTTACCTCTAGATAAAAATTCCCCATGCCTGCAACATAGGCTGCCATGGTGAACAAAGGGTCATCTTGTAATTGGGGTTCCTGAAGGGTTATTAGTAATTGGTTGCAATTTCCTTTATGAGTGCAGGGCAAGTTAGCAGCCTTTGTTATTCTCAGTCTTTCTTTGACAGTTTCCCCTATATTCAATGTGAAGCCCCAGTCAGTAGCAGAAGTTGTCCAGGCTACCTGGCTCCAACTTCTACACCACTTTTGGTTAAAACTGACCATGTTACATATATATTTGTCTGACCAGGTTAGCTTTTGTGCATACTGTATATCCGGGAATTCATATATTTGACAAAAATCAACTATGATAGTTGAAGTTTGTCCCTCCACAAAGGTCAAACTGATCGATTTACCTGCTGCCTCCCAGTCCCTTGGACATATGATACGTGACCATTCACCTGTTTGACAACTGTATCCGGATACCAGGGTCGCAGCGGTTCCTCCCAGACTCACCAAGAACTATCCCTATCATCCTAACTAGCTACAGAGCTCCAGGGGGTAGGGTGAGGGAGTCTTCACCGGTTTGAGACAAGTCCCACCTTGTTTGGGACTTCCCTTTGTAGCCGGACTTACTGGAGTTCTGTCGCCTACTGACCCTGCTCTGCCATAATCTTTTTACAGTGAGATTGGTGGATCCAGGTAGATCTCTCTGCAATCCTTAGGGCTGTGGGAGTGGTGAAAAGGACCTGATATGGCCCCCTCCTACTTAGGCAAGTGGCAATGTTTCCTTTTAATTACTTTTTTCAGGACCCAGTCTCCAATGTGAATTTTTTCTTCTCCTTGGATTTAACCTTCTGGAACAAAACAAACTTCATTAATTCATTTTTTTTTTTCCCACAGATTAGACATATATTCTGTTAGAGTACATTCAAATTCGTCAACTGATATTCCATTTGGTAATAGGGGTATTCTGTACGGCCTTCCATGCATCATTTCAAATGGACTTAACCCTTCTTTTGTGGGTGTGATATGCATACTGGTTACGGCCAGTGGTAGGCAGTACATCCAATTTTTACCTGTTTCCTCCATTGCTTTTCTTAGTTTATTTTTTAAGATTCCATTCTGTCTGTCCACCAGTCCAGCTGATTGGGGGTGGTAGGCACAATGGTTACTCTCATTACTTCTGTCAAATGTTGTATTGTTTTGTTTACAAAGTGTTGTCCATTATCACTATAGATCAGATCTTCTCAGGAATTCCAAACCTAGGAATTATATCTTCTAATAGTGCCTTAGCTACCGTCTGTGCATTCGCACTTCCTATCATAAATACCTCCACCCATTTGGTCAAGGCATCTATTATTACCAAACAATATTTTTTCTTTCACATTTGTCCAATTCAATAAAGTCCATACAAATGTGTTGAATGGATGTTGTGGTTTGGGGAACTTCCCTTTCCGTGGTCTTATGCCTCCCTGAGCATTGTGTCTTGCACATATAATGCATTGGGAACAAAAAGTTTTTGAGTAGTTTGTGAAGCCATAGGCTGAGCATACCTCATTTAACATCTCAGTCATCTCCCTGTTTGACACATGAGTTACTCCGTGTGTCAATACTGCTGCATACCTAAATAATGATTTTTGCAACACAGATTTTCCTTCAGGTGATATGTAGATGTTAAAAATAATGTAAAAAATATATGAGCCACCGGCGCACAATAACCAATATTCTATCAATAATTTTGTTTGCTGCAGTCAAAAGTGCATGCCACCCTAAAGTGGGATGTTAAATGTAAAGGAAAAAGGAAAGTGTTGACTGCGCTAACTCCTGATCAAATTTGTGTTCTACCACTCTTATTATAGCAGTGAAAAATATATATCTTTTAACTAATACTGTGAAGGATTTTTACAATATACCCTCCATTTATCCTATCCAGTGATAAACAGTTAATATATGTGCCTAAATTTTAACACCAAATAATACACCTAAAAAAATAAAATATATGTTGCACTCCATATATAAAATAAATGAATCAATACATGTATAAACCAATCAAATGTACAGTGCTAAAATAAACCAGCAAAGTGAATTCACAAATAAAGCAAAAAAAATATATGTGAAAAAATAATAAATAATGTGTATCAAGTCCCAGTGAATTGCTTCAGTGAAAAGCAACTAATTCCTGTGTGCTCATCCCTCATCTGTGTCACCGTGCCACTGATTCCCCCAATGTGTGACAACACCACCACCTTGCAGATTGGCCACTCACCAGAAATAAATATACATACGCCTTTGATTCATCAATGGGATAACCACTCCACTCAGAGCATCAGTCTGCACTTTTCCCAAACAGCGTGTCAGTATAATTGATTTATCCTGTTTTATCGGTTCTCATATAAAACAATAAACATCAATCATTGCGCAGTATGTCTTTACTGTTTATTATTAAAAAGGTATAAAAGCTGTCAAACTTACAATTTTATGTGCCCACAAGCTGGCACCAAGCTTATCCAGCGGCGTGTATGGGGTAGAAAGTATCGGCATGTGTTCCCCTATAATCTCCTGTGTTGGCGTGCGTCCCAGGCCTCGCTCACACTCAGCGGGAAGTGACGTAATAATTTTCCCATCAGCCTCTACGCGTTCCGCAAATAGTATTGCGTCATCAGGAAGCTGCTGTATGATGTCTGTCACAATATTTATATCCCCAGCATTACTAATTACCGCAATTCCAGAAGTAATCAATCTGCCATTTTAACTACTGGTGTCCCTCGCCCATTCCCGGCGCTCTATTTCCCTATGGTTCCTAAATGGTGGTGTCTCCGGAAACCAAATTAGCTCCGTACTGACACCATTTATGTTAATACCCAGGTGCAGTTTGGTTCACAGATAATATAAGAACCTACTTAAAAACCGCTGGGGTCTCCCCATGCAAACGGCTGGAATAGCTTTTACAATCCTCATACTACTAAAGTCAATAAAAAATTACAATTACAAAACCCATATAAAACTTTATATAAAATACTTTCCTGCTAGAGGTTGGAGAAGTACATCCAGGTACTCCCCTAACCTGGAATGTACCGACCCAATCCCACTAATGATGGGCCTTCCTGGTGGTTTCGTTTTGTTCTTATGGACCTTTGGTACCTGGTATATGACTGGCACTTTGGGTGCTTCAGGTAGTAAATATCTTCCTTCTTTCTTGTTTATTATCCTATCTGCAATGCCCTTATTTAAAAATTCCTATAGTTTAATTTTCAATTCCTTATTCGGGTTCTTTTTTAATAGTTGGCATGTGGTATTCTCTTTGACCAGTCTCTCTAGTTCCAGTCCATAGTCCTTCTTTGTTAGGACCACCAGACCTCTTCCCTTATCCGCGGGCCTGACCACTATGTCTTTCCGTTTTTCTAATTTTTTAATACCCTGCCATACTCTATCTGCTTTTTTGGGTTTTTCCGGTTTTATGCTTCTATGCTTCTAATTTCCTCTTCAACCATTTTTTTAAACACCTCAATGTGTTGGTTTGTACTGGATTTCAGATTGAATGTGGACTTATTCCTCAACTGGCTATGTGTATATATATATATATATATATATATATATATATATATATATATATATATATATATATATATATATATATATATAGTACTATTCTGTTGTACGCTATTCTCTCCTTTTTCTAAAAAATATTTTTTCAAATTAAGTTTTCTAGCAAATTTTTGTAGGTCAATAAATGCTTCAAATTGGTTAAACGACTTTTTTGGTGCGTATTTAATCCCCTTGTCAACTACTATTAATTCCTCCTGGGAAAAATTTACCCCTGTTAGATTAAAAATCCCCTCCCCTAGTTTTCTCTTTTTCTTTTTGCTTTCCCCTCTGCACCCTCTCATCCTTGTGAGTTTCTGTTCCATCCACCTTCCTGTGGGTTCCTGTTCCAACCTCCCCTGCTGGTTTGAAACACTGACATAGGGGGATTGTAGGGCTCTCTCCAGTCCCTCTATTCCCCCTGCCATTGTGGGGGTCCATTTTGATTATAATATCTCCTACCTCTACCTCTGAAGCTTCCTCTCCATGGTCTGGAGTATTGGCCTGTTGGTGGTTGGTAGGGTTGGTTTATCATATTTTCCCCTTGATCCGCTCTAAAAATGATTACCTTCGTTGACCACAAGGGTTTTTATAGATGTGGCAAATGTAAACCCTGTAAGCTCAAAAACAAAGAAACAAGGAAAACAATAGAATTTCAATCCAGTTCAACCAAACAAAAATATAAAATTGATAAGCTCATCACGTGCTGTAGTACCCATGTGACCTACATATTGGAATGTAGTTGTGGACTACAGTACGTAGGAAGGACAACAAGGACACTTTCAGTTAGAGTAGGAGAACACATTAGAAACATAAAAAAGGGGTATAAATACCATAGCATTTCAAAACATTTCAGGGATGTACATAAAAGAGACCCGCGATACCTCAAGTTTTACGCTATAGATAAAATAGAGCAGGATTGGAGGAATCTGAACTTACGTAGAGAAGTATCGCGCAATGAAACTGGATATTCAAATTAAATACAATTTAGAACGCAAGGTTTGAATGTAGAACTAGACATTAATTGTTTTATAGAAAATGATTAGATTATTATTTTATATATTTTTTGTTTTTTACATTCTTATTTTTATTTTTATTTATTTATTTATTATTTCTATTATTTTTCATTTTTCATTTTACTTTTATTTTCACTTTTTTATTTTTATTTTATTTTTATTTATTTGTATTTTTATTTTATTTTCATCCTTATTTCTATTTTTATTTATTTTTTCATATTTATTTTTTTATATTTTTCTAATTATCTCTAGTGTTATAAATTAATGTATATGTAGGTCTAGCATAAACAAAGTAGTACTATGAAAGCATTTTTTTATATAAAGTTTTTTATATAAAGTATTTTATATCAAGTTTTATATGGGTTTTTTAATTGTAATTTTGTATCGACTTTAGTAGTATGAGGATTGTAAAAGCTATTCCAGCCGTTTGCGTGGGGAGACCCCGGCGGTTTTTAAGTAGGTTCTTATATTATCTGTGAACCAAACTGCACCTGGGTATTAACATAAATGGTGTCAGTACGGAGCTAATTTGGTTTCCGGAGACACCACCATTTAGGAACCATAGGGAAATAGAGCGCCGGGAATGGGCGAGGGACACCAGTAGTTAAAATGGCGCATTGATTACTTCTGGTATCGTGGTAAAGCGATGGGTCTAATTAGTAATGCTGGGAATATAAATACTGTGACGGACATCATACAGCAGCTTCCTGATGACGCAATACTATTTGCGAAATGCGTAGAGGCTTCTGGGAAAATTATTACGTCACTTCCTGCTGAGTGGGGGCGAGGCCTGGGATGCACGTCAACACAGGAGATTATAGGGGAACACATGCCGATACTTTCTACCCCATACACACCGCTGGATAAGCTTGGTGCCAGCTTGTGGGCACACAAAATTGTGAGTTTGACAGCTTTTATACCTTTTTAATAATAAACAGTAAAGACACAATGCGCAATAATTGATGTTTATTATTTTTATGAGAACCAATAGAACAGGATAAATCAATTATACTGACACGCTGTTTGGGAAAAGTGCAGACTGATGCTCTGAGTGGAGTGGTTATCCCATTGATGAACCAAAGGCATATGCATATTTATTTCTGGTGAGTGGTCAATCTGCAAGGTGGTGGTGTTGTCACACATTGGTGGAAGCAGTGACACAGAGACACAGATGAGGGATGAGCATACAGGAATTAGTTGACTTTCACTGAAGCAATTCACTGGGACTTGATACACATTATTTATTATTTTTTCACATATATTTCTTTGCTTTATTTGTGAATTCACTTTGCTGGTTTATTTTAGCACTATAAATTTGATTGGTTTATACATGTATTGATTCATTTATTTTATATATGGAGTGCAGCATATATTTTGTTTTTTTTAGGTGTATTATTTGGTGTTTAAAATTTAGGCACATACTGTATATTAATGGATAGGATAAATGGAGGGTATTTTGTAAAAATCCTTCACAGTAATAGTTGAAAGATATATATTTTTTCACTGCTAGAATAAGAGTGATATGTAGATGTTATCTATGATTGTGAAACCTTTTGTTTTCCAGTATTGTTTCTCCCGGGGGGGGGGGGGGGGTGCATTCTGTTGCATGTCAGTAAGAACAGTATGAATTATTTCTATGATTTCCTGTTCTGTCATTATTTGATGTGTTTCTTGTGCTGCTATTTTGGCCGCTTCATCTGCCCTTTTATTTCCCTCCGAGATGGGGTCTGTGTTTTGTGTGTGCTTGACATTTGCAGATTGCAAGCTCTTTTGGTAGTTGTTTGTATTTAGGAGTTCTAAAATGAAGTCCGTATGTGGGATTGGCTTACCACTGGAGGTGACCATCCCCCTGTTTTTTCATTGTTGTGCAAAAACTTGTACTGTTGAAAAGGCATATTGGCTGTCAGTGTATATGGTCACGGATTTTCCTTTTGATAATATGCATGCTCTTGTCAGTGCTACAAGTTCTGCCACTTGTGCTGAATAATGTCTTGGTAATGGCTTAGCTTCCAAGATTTCATCCTGTGTCACTACTGCATATTCAGTTGCATTTGTGCCATCTGGGTTTTTCTTACTGGAGCCATCAACAAAAAGTGTCATGTCAGGGTTAGGGAATTGTACACCTTTCAAATCACTTTGTGGCAGTACCTTTTCAGTGATGGCAGCAGTACAGTCATGTTTATGGCCTTCAGTAGGAAGTGGTAGCAGTGTGGATGGGTTTAGTGTAGTGCACCTCTGTATTGTTAGGTGAGGTTGTGTCAGGGGCGGACTGACCATTCGGGCACTCGGGCACAGACCGAGGGCCCCATCCCACTAGGGGGCCCCATCAGAGTGGCCAGCCTCACTAAAAGCAAGGACAGTATGTAAAAATCTGTGTTTTTTTTACATCTGTCCCTGAAATGTCCCTTGCCGACATCCTTTTGCTGTAAAAAAAAAGAGTCTATAGCTGCCCCGCCTCTGTACTGCCTCCTCAGCCAATGAGAACACAGTGTACACACTCCCTTCCTCACTGCGGCTCATTTGATTTCAGAGCAGGAGATTGCCGACAGCTGGAGGAGAGGAGAGGGAGGAGGGAACACAGCCTGCAGTGTGGGAAGGGCTGCAACCTGCTGGAAGGTAAGCTTGCTGAGCTGAACTGACTGTATTTTTGTCAGTGACTTACCCTGGTGAGCAGGAGGAAGGGGAAGGATGTGTTTTTTTCCTCTAGCAGGGCTCCTTCTGTTTCTTAAGCTGTTAGATCGATATTCGGTGTGAGAAGTGCCATGCTTCTGGAGGAAGGATGTTCTGAACTTCTCCCCCAATCTCTGCTACCCTGCCTACTCATTACCTGCCCACCAATACACGGACACAGTCACCTTCTCTCCTGCGTTACCACCTAAAGTGTCTGAGCTGCTGGGGCACTACAAGTCCGGTAGGACGAAACGAGTCGGAAACGCTTGCTGACACCACTACACTGCTATTTTTACTCTCTCTCAGCGCTGTTTTTTATCTTCACAAATGTGAGTCTTTTACTTTAATAAATACGCTTCATAGCTTTTTTATACAGTATCACGCTATGTGCTTTTATACTTTTTCTTTATATGCTGTGGATACTTGATTGGATTTGTCTTCATTATATATACCCTCCACAACTACCTTGGCTACTCTCATTCCATTTCCAAGGACCTACAGCTATACAAGCTCAATAGACACAGTGGGTGTACACCCATCCATGTCCATTTGCTCTGGTAAGCCCCCACTTTTACTCATGGTGGTGGACCTACTATCAACATTAGAATATTTTGTCATTTACACTTCTGGGTGTCTAATATCTTTTACATTTCACCGGTTAACTCATGGATCTGTTCATACACAATTATTTGTGCTAACATTTGCCTCAAGGCTATCTACGCAGTATTACGCTATGTACTTTCATGTTTTTCCCCTACACGCTGGTGACACCTGATTGGACTTGCCTTCACCGTGTATACCCTCTACAAGCATTTTTTGCTACTCCCATTCCATCTTCAGGAATCTACACCATACAAGCCTTATTGACACAGTGAGTGTATACCCATCTGTGTCCACTTCTTCCGTTAAGCCCCCCCCAATTTCAATTACGGTGGTGGATCTACTATCAACACTTGATTATCATATTATTTACACTTTAAGGTGTATAACATTTTTGAATTCACTCGATATTTCATGGACTTCTATATGTATGATCATTCACGCTAATCTGTGGACTATTAACATATACATATCCTGTTTAGATATATGGACTCATTTATACAGACAGTTTTTTTAGGTATACATCCTATACCGATGCTCCAGAGGTCTAACTCCTAACCTATTTCTGTCTCTAGATTTATTTGTCTTTCATACACATGTAATTATACGTACCTTGAGATATTGTACATCACATATTTTTGATATTTTTACTTTAGCGCTGCATTTGTTCTTTTCATATCTAGGAGAGATGGCTAAGATAAGGCTTCTAAAGGTATATAAATGCAAGTTTTACAATTGTTAGACAGACAAGTCAGATAGGAGCCCATAAGGCTGAACTCTATGTATGCTGCCCCATTGCACGGGTCATAGAGATCAGAACCAATGGGTAAATATCTGTCCTTTTGTTGTAACTTGTCTCCTCGTATGAGTCAAATAAAGAAAACTTTTCAACTTGATCCAGAGTATGGTCTAAGGTAAATTTGCCTCACAACTTGGTCCTTCGAGCCGGAAGCCAAAACCCTGTGAAGGGACCAGATCACTGGTGACCGTTACCGTACCGGGGAATCTCAGAAAACATGAGATTCTTAATTCCAAAGTCCTCAGTCTGAATTGAAGTTAACAAAGGCCGGACAACCGACTGGTCCCTATCAGGGGACAGGTTCCCAAGAATTGGCAGAAAAGACCCATTCTGGTTCAAGGT
The DNA here is from genome assembly GCA_037952925.1 of Lithobates clamitans. NCBI lineage: Eukaryota > Metazoa > Chordata > Amphibia > Anura > Ranidae > Lithobates > Lithobates clamitans. The sequence continues at coordinate 10,419,764 of JBBGZY010000400.1, read as the reverse complement.
AAGAACAATTCACAATTGTTTCAATTTGGTTAGAGGATAAAAATACCAATGTTTTTTAGTAGAACACAGGATTAGGAAAGAAATTCTGTGTCGGTCTGCGAGTTTACAAAAATATTGTATATAAAGGTATAAGAATACCAATGTTTTCTAGTAGAGCACAGGACTAGGAGGGTTGAAAAAGTACAGTAACTTCTTAAGGAATTTGTGCTGGTCTGCGAGTTCACAAAAACAGTGTATAAGTGTCTGTGTGAGAAGACCTTGCATTACTCCGTACGTACGTTAAAATGGCCAGAAGTGTGTGAAATTAAATAAATGATGATACTAAACATATGTACAAATTAGACAAAGATAATGTAAAATATCTCGAGAAATGGGTACAATTTTATGACTTTGATAAATCATTAAGCAAGGATTCTTGTGTTAAAATTATGTAGAAAAATTTAAATTGAAGCCGGCACTAAAAGCAGGAAAGTAAGCAGCCAGACAGTTCTGGAAATGTGTGATTATATAGCAATGTGAAATCCTAGTTAGATAACGCTAGGATTCATTTAAGCTAGGTGTTTGCTGTAGAGGTAGTGTAATGTGTATGTTGCTGAAAGAGGTAAAGAAAGGTTGAGAAACTCCCAATGTAGACCTCACAATAAATATTACGAGGGTGGGAAAGAAAGGAGTGAATGTTTTTTGTGTGGCAAGAAAAGCCACTTGGCCAGGGATTGCAAGTTGAAATAGAATGTATGAACAATGAAACAAATTCAGAAGGGTCTGAAGTATTGGACATATGTAATGTTGAAATGTATTTACAGAGTGAGATTAAACCTGAAATAACACTTGTTGTAAAAGGGAAAAAAAGTCACCTTTCTGTGTGACACAGGAGCATGCAGGACTCTGATTCATCCCCAGGATATGCCTGGAGGAGTTAAGAAAAAGGTACAATTTTTGTAAAATCAACAAACGGGTTAATGTGTGAGGAGGATGTTTCAGAAAATCTTCCTATAGAGGACCCACTAACGGGCAAAAAAGCTGAATGTAAAAATGTGATATCTATACGATGTCCGGTTAACCTGCTGGGCAGGGATTTGTTGCATGCACTTGATATCTCGGTTATACCAGCTAAGGGGGGCTTGAGAGCCCACCGTACTTGAAAAACACATGTAGTGGAGGCTAACAACAAGCCTTATCATTAGTATAGCCTGGATCTATGTACTGTAGGTCCTGGGTGCATGCAACAATCCCTCTTGAACAAGGTGGAAGAAAAAGTTAAAGTGAGGAACTACAAGGTCCAGCATCATTCTCACTGTACAACAGTGGTTCTCAACTCCAGTCCTCAGGACCCACCAACAGGCCAGGTTTGCAAGATAGCTGAAATACATCACAGGTGATATCACTTGCTGCTCAGTGATTGCAGTATTCTACTCTGCAACTCCCCAAGGTAATACTTAAAATCTGGCCTGTTGGTGGGTCCCGAGGACTGGAGTTGAGAACCACTGCTGTACAATGTATTTTAAACATTCTTCAGGACCTAATATAAATTATGAAAAGAAACTAAGTTTTAAGGGGTTAGAATCACCTTGAAAACTCTGTATTGGGATCGGGAGGGAGACAGCATGGCCAACTGCCTCTTCCCCGATGAGGTATTCAAGCTACACAGAGAAAGAGTCACCTCAGCTAGATAGCTCCATGAATAGGCTGAGGAAGTAGAAGTTCAACTACAGAAAAAAGAAAGTTGTTTGTTTTAGGAAATTTACAACATTGTTTGTATCTAGCATACTGCTTCTGGAAGGAAAATATCTGTAGGCAATTATAGGGTCTTAAACTGAAAAGAGGGCTTGTTTATTTTATAGTCATTAGCCCCCTTTTCTTGCTGAAATACTGCAATAGGCAGATGGTTCAGTGTGACATAAATAATACTGAAGTTTATAGTCGTAAGAATATTAGACGTTTTGATGGTGCAGATAACTGTAATGATCTCTCCCCTGATTAGATGCTTAGATACAATTTGTGTATATATTTCATTTAATGATGCGTTTGCTGACATCAGTGCTGGGTTAATAATGCGTTTGCTGACAATAGTGCTGTGTTTAATATTGCGTCTGCTGACACTAGTGCTGCGTTTAATGATGCGTTTGCTGACATCAGTGTTGCATTTAATAATGTGTTTGCTGACACCAGTGCTGAGTTTAATCATGCGTTTTCTGACACCAGTGCTGAATTTAATAATGCGTCTGCTGACACCAGTGCTGGGTTAATAATGCGTTTTCTGACACCAGTGCTGGGTTAATAATGCGTTTTCTGACACCAGTGCTGGGTTAATAATGCGTTTTCTGACACCAGTGCTGGGTTAATAATGCGTCTGCTGACACCAGTGCTGGGTTAATAATGCGTTTTCTGACACCAGTGCTGAGTTTAATAATGCGTCTGCTGACACCAGTGCTGGGTTAATAATGCGTTTGCTGAAACCAGTGCTGGGGGTTAATAATGCATCTGCTGACACCAGTGCTGGGTTAATAATGCGTTTGCTGACACCAGTGCTGAGTTTAATAATGCGTTTTCTGACATCAGTGCTAAGTTTAATAATGCGTCTGCTGACACCAGTGCTGGGTTAATAATGCGTTTTGCTGACACCACTGCTGAGTTTAATAATGCATTTTGCTGACACCAGTGTTGGGTTAATAATGTGTTTTCTGACATCAGTGCTGCATTAATAATGCGTTTGCTGACACCAGTGCTGGGCTAATAATGCGTTTGCTGACACCAGTGCTAGGTTTAATAATGCGTCTGCTGACACAAGTACTGGGGGTTAATAGTTCTATGAAGGGGAACTGTGAGCTCAACACACAAATATACACACATTGGGGGTTATTTACTAAAGGCAAATCCACTTTGCACTACAAGTGCACGTGGAAGTGCAGTCGCTGTAGATCCGAGGGGGACATGCAAGGAAAATAAAAAACAGCATTTTAGCTTGCACATGATTGGATGATAAAATCAGCAGAGCTTCCCCTCAGATCTACAGCGATCTACAGCTACTGCACTTACAATTTTACTTTTAAGTGTACTTGCAGTGCGGAGTGGATTTGCCTTTAGTAAATCAACCCCATTGTGTAATGATAACATAGGACACACAGTGATTACTGACATATGTTTTTCTTTTTAATTATATCCTTAGCTTGTATTGCACAAAGTGCAAATTACTGTTGTGTGAAACTACATGCAACACAGCCAAACTGGAACAGAGGCTAAATCTGACTATGTATAAAACAGATAACCCACTAAATTTACCTATAAGCGGTAGATGAAAATCTACCAGCGCTACAAATACAATTCTGATGGATGGAAGACTGGATGTTCCTGAACTTGATGATCCCAAGTGAATCATGGACTTAGCATTTTTGGTTGATATGACACAGGTGCTCAACAAACTGAATCTGAATCTGCAGGGCCCAAACCAGTTTGTCACTGTGGCTTTTGACAATGTAAAAGCATTCACCTTAAAGCTGCAATTATGGAGAACACAGTTCACCCAAAAAAACCTCAGCCATTTTCCAACATTCAAGTCTGTATTTGAAGAAAAGGGTGAAGATCTTTCTGTGCTTTGTATCGATAAATATGTCGCTGCAATGGAGAACCTTCAACAGGAATTTGATCAGCAGTTTTCTGACTTCGCTATCCACAATGCATAGTTGGCAACATTGCAAAAAAAATATGTGGGACACTTTTTTGGCTGTAGGTGGAGCCGTACAATAATTAGGGGGCGGGGCATTCGTTTGTAGGAGTGGCTTAGCAAAAATTTATAAGTGCAGTGCGTGAAGCGCGTCACGACGAAAAATGGGCGTGGCTTGTGAAAAATGGGTGTGGCTTGTGTGAAAGTGGGTGTGACTTAAATGGGCGTGGCTCAAGAGGATGTGGTTAGAGTCTGAGATGAATGAGGGATGGAGAGGGAAAGGGGGAGAAGGAAAGGGGGAGAGGGAAATGACGGGACAGCAGCCCCAGATCCTACACAATAGAAATATGTGTATTCTAGAAAGTTTAACAATCAGCAGATAAAGATACTCCAAACGCCTGGTGTTAACGCTTCAATCATCCCGGCACCATGGTTTTTATGGTGTCAGGATGATTGAAGCGCATTATTTCTATTATTACATTGTAATATAAAATTAAATCATTCAACTCACCATAATGCCAAATCAGTGGGATCCCTGAGCATGTCACTAGCCACGTCGCCTGCCACCAGCAGAGTCTGTCCTTGCATCAGGTGCAACCAGCAGAGTCCGTCCTTGCATCAGGTGCCCCCGGCAGAGTCTGTCCTTGCATCAGGTGCCCCCGGCAGAGTCTGTCCTTGCATCAGGTACCCCCGGCAAAGTCTGTCCTTACATTAGTTGCCCCCGGCAGAGTCTGTCCTTGCATCAGGTACCCCCGGCAGAGTCTGTCCTTGCATCAGGTGCCCCCGGCAGAGTCTGTCCTTGCATCAGGTGCCCCCGGCAGAGTCTGTCCTTGCATCAGGTGCCCCCGGCAGAGTCTGTCCTTGCATCAGGTGCCACCGGCAGAGTCTGTCCTTGCATCAGGTGCCCCCGGCAGAGTCTGTTCTTGCATCAGGTGCCACCGCCAGAGTCTGTATAGACCCCCTCAGTGCAGACCCCCATCAGTGCAGATCCCCTCCATCAGTGCAGACCCCCTCCATCAGTGCAGCCCCCCCTCTATTAGTGCAGCCCCCCTCAGTGCAGCCCACCCTCTATTAGTGCAGCCCCCCTCAGTGAAGCCCCCCTCTATAAGTGCAGACCCCCCTCAGTGCAGCCCCCCTCTATTAGTGCAGACCCCCCCTCAGTGCAGACCCCCCTCAGTGCAGCCCCCTCTATTAGTGCAGCCCCCTCAGTGCAGCCCCCCCTCAGTGCAGCCCCCCCTCTATTAGTGCAGCCCCCCTCAGTGCAGCCCCCCCTCTATTAGTGCAGTCCCCCCTCAGTGCAGCCCCCCTCTATTAGTGCAGCCCCCCCTCAGTGCAGCCCCCCCTCTTTTAGTGCAGACCCCCCTCAGTGCAGACCCCCCTCAATTAGTGCAGACCCCCCCTCAGTGCAGCCCCCCTCTATTAGTGCAGACCCCCCGCAATTAGTGCAGCCCCCCCTCTATTAGTGCAGACACCCCTCAGTGCAGTCCCCCCTCAATGCAGCCCCCCCTCAATGCAGGAGCAGCCACTGTTCTGCACGGATCGAGCCCCCTTCCTCTCTCCACTCAACACTAGGAGGAAGATAGAGCGGCGGTGCCGGCCGGCATTTTGCTGGAGCCCGCTGCTCCAAAAACAGAAAAACAACATTCCCGATTTTCCTTATGGAAAATCCCGATTCGGGACAGCCTCCAATCGTGACGAGGGTCCCAAAATCGGGATTGTCCCGGGAAAATCGGGACTGTTGGCAACTATGACAATGCAACTTTCCAGATGTTTGCAGACCTATTTTCCTTTGATGTGAACAGTGCTCCAAATGTGCTGCAAATGGAACTTATAGATCTGCAATGCAGTACTGACCTCAAAGCCAAGTTCAGAGATGCACAGGGAAACACAGAAATGATAGCTCAGTTTTTGAGAGAGTTGCCAGCTGCTTTTCCAGAGCTGTCCAAACTGTTCAAACGTGTCATGTGCTTATTTGGAAGTACATACCTGTGTGAAAAATTATTCTCCACTATGAGCTTTAATAACTCTAGAACCAGGTCTAGGCTAACTGATGCCCACCTTCAGGCTGTTGTTAGGGTCTCAACTGCTAACTCACTTAAAGCAAACTTGGCTCATCTAACACAGAGCAAACACTGCCAAGCATCTGGCAGTAAGCAGTGACTGGTAGCAAGCAGCAACTACATTTGTATATAGTTTATTGTTTTTGAAGTTTGAAAGTTTGCATGCGGCCCCCATGGGATATGAAAATTTGTCATGTGGCCCTCAGCTAATTTGAGTTTGAGACCCCTGTTGTAGACGCTATAACTTTTGCGCAAACCAATAAATATACGCTTATATAAGCTGACCTCGCTTAAACCACCTGGAAGCACAGAGATCGGGAGGCTGCTTCATCATCTGCTATGAGGCTGTTATCGTTCAGCCGGGAGGTGAGAGGCTGGGGGAACCATTACTTCTACACACCTTCTGTCTATCACTGGGGATTTGTGGAAGATTTTTTTGGCATGTTTTTTCAATTTGTCACGATGGAGATCTGAATATATATGGGACTTTTGTTTTTGATTTTTTTCAATTAACTTTTGGAGTCACAGTATTTATTTATTACACTCTGTGTGTAATTTGTGTTGGACACTGCTGTTTACACTTTTTGGTGCACTTCACTTGCTCATAAACATTTAATCACTGTTAATATGTTTTTTTTGGATGCCGCACTGATTGCTTTACTCTATATTAGTTCATTATTTACTTATTGCGTACTTGTAGATTTGAAACAAATTCATATGTTGCACTTTGGATGTTTCAGTGTTTCACTTGTCACTTAATTTAATAATTGTTACATTTTTTGGAGGCCGCACTGAATGTTATTTTGAGAACATATCTATTAGAGTGGTGGAATTTGAAGAATTTTATTCATTTATGTTGAAGTGTGTGTGGATTTAGTTATTCTCACACCCACGAGTTCGTATATTGTTATATGTGATTGGGGGATTTTATATAGAAACAGCTACTGATTACTCGTATCCCATTTACCTCAGTCTACAATTAGCTTCACTCTTTAACCACTTCAGCCCCGGAAGGATTTACCCCCTTCCTGACCAGAGCACTTTTTACAATTTGGCACTGCGTCGCTTTAACTGCTAATTGCGCGGTCATGCAATGGTGTACCCAAACGAAATTTGCGTCCTTTTCTTCCCACAAATAGAGCTTTCTTTTGATGGTATTTGATCACCTCTGCCATTTTTATTTTTTGCGCTATAAACGGAAAAAGACCGAAAATTTTGAAAAAAAATGATATTTTCTACTTTTTGTTATAAAAAAAATCCAATAAACTCAATTTTAGTCATACATTTAGGCCAAAATGTATTCGGCCACATGTCTTTGGTAAAAAAAAAGTCAATAAGCGTATATTTATTGGTTTGCGCAAAAGTTATAGCGCCTACAAACTAGGGTACATTTTCTGGAATTTACACAGCTTTTAGTTTATGACTGCCTATGTCATTTCTTGAGGTGCTAAAATGGCAGGGCAGTACAAAACCCCCCCAAATGACCCCATTTTGGAAAGTAGACACCCCAAGGAAATTGCTGAGAGGCATGTTGAACCCACTGAATATTTATTTTTTTTGTCCCAGGTGATTGAATAATGACAAAAAAAAAAAAAAAATTTACAAAAAGTTGTCACTAAATGATATATTGCTCACACAGGCCATGGGCATATGTGGAATTGCACCCCAAAATACATTCAGCTGCTTCTCCTGAGTACGGGGATACCACATGTGTGGGACTTTTTGGGAGCCTAGCCGCGTATGGGGCCCCGAAAACCAAGCACCGCCTTCAGGATTTCTAAGGGCATAGATTTTTGATTACACTCCTCACTACCTATCACAGTTTTGAAGGCCATAAAATGCCAAGATGGCACAAAACACCCCCAAATGACCCCATTTTGGAAAGTAGACACCCCAAGCTATTTGCTGAGAGGTATGTTGAGTCCATGGAATATTTTATTTTTTGACACAAGTTGTGGGAATGTGACAATTTTTTTTTTTTTTGCACAAAGTTGTCACTAAATGATATATTGCTCACACAGGCCATGGGCATATGTGGAATTGTACCCCAAAATACATTTAGCTGCTTCTCCTGAGTATGGGGATACCACATGTGTGGGACTTTTTGGGAGCCTAGCCGCCTACGGGGCCCCGAAAACCAATCACCGCCTTTAGGATTTCTAAGGGCATAAATTTTTCATTTCACTCCTCACTACCTATCAGAGTTTTGAAGGCCATAAAATGCCAAGATGGCACAAAACCCCCCCAAATGACCCCATTTTGGAAAGTAGACACCCCAAGCTATTTGCTGAGAGGCATGTTGAGTCCATGGAATATTTTATATTTTGACACAAGTTGCTGGAAAGTGACAATTTTTTTTTTTTTTTTTTTTTTTTTGCACAAAGTTGTCACTAAATGATATATTCCTCAAACATGCCATGGGCATATGTGGAATTGCACCCCAAAATATATTCTGCTGCTTCTCCTGAGTACGGGGATACCACATGTGTGGGACTTTTTGGGAGCCTAGCCGCGTACGGGGCCCCGAAAACCAAGCACCGCCTTCAGGATTTCTAAGGGCATAAATTTTTGATTTCACTTCTCACTACCTATCACAGTTTTGAAGGCCATAAAATGCCAAGATGGCACAAAACCCCCCCAAATGACCCCATTTTGGAAAGTAGACACCCCAAGCTATTTGCTGAGAGGCATGTTGAGTCCATGGAATATTTTATTTTTTGACACAAGTTGCGGGAATGTGAGAATTTTTTTTTTTTTTGCACAAAGTTGTCACTAAATGATATATTGCTCACACAGGCCATGGGCATATGTGGAATTGCACCCCAAAATACATTCTGCTGATTCTCCTGAGTACGGGGATACCACATGTGTGGGACTTTTTGGGAGCCTAGCTGCGTACGGGGCCCCGAAAACCCAGCACCGCCTTCAGGATTTCTAAGGGTGTAAAGTTGTAATTTCACTCCCCACTACCTATCACATTTTTGAAGGCCATAAAATGCCCAGATGGCACAAACCCCCCCCCAATTGACCCCATTTTGGAAAGTAGACACCCCAAGCTATTTGCTGAGAGGCATGTTGAGTCCATGGAATATTTTATATTTTGACACAAGTTGCGGGAAAGTGACAATTTTTTTTTTTTTTTTTTGCACAAAGTTGTCACTAAATGATATATTGTTCAAACATGCCATGGGCATATGTGGAATTACACCCCAAAATATATTCTGCTGCTTCTCCTGAGTACGGGGATACCACATGTGTGGGACTTTTTGGGAGCCTAGCCGCGTACGGGGCCCCGAAAACCAAGCACCGCCTTCAGGATTTCTAAGGGCATACATTTTTGATTTTACTCCTCACTACCTATCACAGTTTTGAAGGCCATAAAATGCCAAGATGGCACAAACCCCCCCCAAATGACCCCATTTTGGAAAGTAGACACCCCAAGCTATTTGCTGAGAGGCATGGTGAGTATTTTGCAGCTCTCATTTGTTTTTGAAAATGAAGAAAGGCAAGAAAAACGTATTTTTTTTTTCTTTTTTCAATTTTCAAAACTTTGTGAAAAAAAGTGAGGTCTGCAAAATACTCACTATACCTCTCAGCAAATAGCTTTGGGTGTCTATTTTCCAAAATGGGGTCATTTGGGGGGGGGTTGTGCCATCTGGGCATTCCATGGCCTCCGAAACTGTGATAGGCAGTGAAGAGTGAAATCAAAAATTTACGCCCTTAGAAAGCCTGAAGGCGGGGCTTGGTTTTTGGGGTCCCGTACGCGGCTAGGCTCCCAAAAAGTCTCACACATGTGGTATCCCCGTACTCAGGAGAAGCAACAGAATGTATTTTGGGGTGTAATTTCACATATTTCCATGGCATGTTTGAGCAATATATCATTTAGTAACAACTTTGTGCAAAAAAAAAAAAAAAAAAAAAAAAATTTGTCTTTTTCCCGCAACTTGTGTCACAATATAAAATATTCAATGGACTCGACATGCCTCTCAGCAAATAGCTTGGGGTGTCTACTTTCCAAAATGGGGTCATTTGGGGGGGTTTTGAACTGTCCTGGCATTTTATGCACAACATCTAGAAGCTTATGTCACACATCACCCACTCTTCTAACCACTTGAAGACAAAGCCCTTTCTGACACTTATTGTTTACATGAAAAAAATATTTTTTTTTGCAAAAAAATTACTTTGAACCCCCAAACATTATATATTTTTTTAAAGCAAATGCCCTACAGATTAAAATGGTGGGTGTTTAATTTTTTTTTTTCACACAGTATTTGCGCAGCGATTTTTCAAACGCATTTTTTGGGGAAAAAACACACTTTTTTAAATTTTAATACACTAAAACACACTATTTTGTCAAAATGTTTGATGAAATAAAAAAGATGATCTTAGGCCGAGTACATGGATACCAAACATGACATGCTTTAAAATTGCGCACAAACGTGCAGTGGCGACAAACTAAATACATTTTTAAAAGCCTTTAAAAGCCTTTACAGGTTACCACTTTAGATTTACAGAGGAGGTCTACTGCTAAAATTACTGCCCTCGATCTGACCTTCGCGGTGTTACCTCACATGCATGGTGCAATTGCTGTTTACATTTGACGCCAGACCGACGCTTGCGTTCGCCTTTGTGCGAGAGCAGGGGGGGGGGCAGGGGTGCTTTTTTTTTTTTTTTTTTTTAATTATTTTTTTTGCTTTTTTATCTTATTTTTAAACTGTTCCTTTCATTTTTATTTTTTTTTTTATCATTTTTATTGTTATCTCAGGGAATGTAAATATCCCCCATGATAGCAATAGGTAGTGACAGGTACTCTTTTTAGAAAAAATTGGGGTCTATTAGACCCTAGATCTCTCCTCTGCCCTCAAAGCATCTGACCACACCAAGATCGGTGTGATAAAATGCTTTCCCAATTTCCCAATGGCGCTGTTTACATCCGGCGAAATCTAAGTCATGAAATGCTTGTAGCTTCCAGTTTCTTAGGCCATAGAGATGTTTGGAGCCATTCTGGTCTCTGATCAGCTCTATGGTCAGCTGGCTGAATCACCGGCTGCATTCTCAAGTTCCCTGTTGGGACAGGAGAGCCAGAGAAAAACATGGACAACGGTGTGGGGGGGGGGGCATTCCCTCCCACTGCTTGTAAAAGCAGTCTAGAGGCTAATTAGCCGCTAGGATTGCTTTTACAAGAAAGCCGACCACTGGCTGAAAAGAATGATACCAAGATGATACCTAAACCTGCAGGCATCATTCTGGTATAACCACTCAAAGTCCAGCAACATACCTGTACGTTGCTGGTCCTTGTTGGGCATACATTGTAAACTTTTTTTTCATGCAGCCTGTGGGCTGAACGAAAAAAAGATATTGATCGGTGGGTTTGCCCACCATTAGAATACCTCCCTTCATCCACCCACTTCTAATGATGGGCATACATGCACCATTTATATATGCCGAAGCATGGGGGCATCCTCCCGCAAAAGGCAGGAGCAAATCGCTCCTCCACCCACTACTGCCCCCACGCTTCGGCATATATGCTGAAGTATGTAACTGTGGTGGTGAAATCACCTCCGACAGCGCTGGAGTCGCGGCTTTATGTATCGTGGGAGCAAACGCTGTTGCTGTCAAGATAAATAAATCCGCTCTGCAGCTGAATGGCGTACCTGCTAAGCAAATGATGGTTAACAAAAAAACAAAGTAACATTACAGTATAACAGTATTACTTACCATACCTGCAAAGCAAAATACAAAAAAAACATAGTAAAAAATAAAACATTTAACGCAACCTGTGCCTACCTAAAAATATATATATGCCGAAGCATGGGGGCATCCTCCCGCAAAAGGCAGGAGCAAATCGCTCCTCCACCCACTGCTGCCCCCACGCTTCGGCATATATGCTGAAGTATGTAACTGTGGTGGTGAAATCACCTCCGACAGCGCTGGAGTCGCGGCTTTATGTATCGTGGGAGCAAACGCTGTTGCTGTCAAGATAAATAAATCCGCTCTGCAGCTGAATGGCGTACCTGCTAAGCAAATGATGGTTAACAAAAAAACAAAGTAACATTACAGTATAACAGTATTACTTACCATACCTGCAAAGCAAAATACAAAAAAAACATAGTAAAAAATAAAACATTTAACGCAACCTGTGCCTACCTAAAAATATATATATGCCGAAGCATGGGGGCATCCTCCCGCAAAAGGCAGGAGCAAATCGCTCCTCCACCCACTGCTGCCCCCACGCTTCGGCATATATGCTGAAGTATGTAACTGTGGTGGTGAAATCACCTCCGACAGCGCTGGAGTCGCGGCTTTATGTATCGTGGGAGCAAACGCTGTTGCTGTCAAGATAAATAAATCCGCTCTGCAGCTGAATGGCGTACCTGAAAACACAAAGGTGGTTAACAATAAAAAAAAACAAAGTATAAAAAAATTGCATACCTATAAAGCAAACATGATAAAAACATAACAATAAAACATTGCAGTATAGAATGCAGAACAATAGAGAGAGAATAGAGAGAGAACAATAAAACAACAACTATTTTTGGTTTTTTTATTTTATATTTTTTTTGTGTTTTTTTCTTTTTTTTACTTTTTTTTGTTTTTTTTACACTTTTTTTTGTAACTTTAACTTTTTTAACTTTTACCAGGTTTGGGTCTCTCAAAATGCGACAGCATCTTGGGAGACCCTGTGGAAGTGTGCCTAGTCTGTGCAGTGCTGTACCCTACGCTAATACTCCACTAGTGTGTGGTAGCGTTCAAAACATTCACCAATGCAAAGACCAGGTTTGCCAGGACAGAGGGGACAACAATACCGGGTGTCACGCCTAAATCCGCGCTTGCTGCAGACACGACATCTTTTTTGGGGGGTTTGTTGGGTAGGGGTACTCGGGAGGGCATAAAGAAAATGCCTCTCATGCAGCCGGCTTACTGCATTTGGTTGGGGATGGTGAGGTGGAGCACCGTCTGGATACAGAAGGGCTCTGACGATCTCTTCCTGGAATTTAAGGAAGGATCCAGTCCGTCCTGAAGCTCTGTATAGCACATAAGCATTCAGCAAAGCCAATTGAAATAAGTAAACAGACACTTTTTTGTACCAGCGTCTGGCCTTACGGGCAATTAGGTACGGCGCCAACAACTGGTCGTTGAGGTCCACCCCTCCCATATTAAGGTTATATTCGTGGACACAGAGGGGTTTCTCCACAACACCAGTCGCCGTAGGAATTTGGACCATCGTGTCTGCATGAAGGGAGGTGAGAACGAAAACATTCTTCTTATCCCTCCACTTCATAGCGAGCAAATTATTATACTTCAAGCAGGCTCTCTCCCCCAGCCTAAGACGGGAATCTACAAGCCGCTGGGGAAAGCCCCGGCGATTAGGTCGCACGGTGCCACATGCTCCAATCTGATGATCAAAAAGGTGGCTAAAAAGTGGCACGCTCGTATAATAATTGTCCACGTACAAGTGGTACCCCTTTCCGAATAAGGGTGACACCAAGTCCCACACTATCTTGCCAGCGCTTCCTATGTAGTCAGGGCAGTTTGTCGGCTCTACGTGACTATCTTTGCCCTCGTAAACCATAAATCTACATGTATAGCCTGTGGCCCTGTCACAGAGCTTATACATCTTGACCCCGTATCTGGCACGCTTGCTGGGAAGGTACTGTTTGAATGACAAGCGGCCAGAAAATTTAACCAGGGACTCATCAACGCAGACAACTTGATGGGGGGTAAACAAGTCTGCAAAACGTTGGTTGAAGTGGTTTACGAGGGGCCGAATTTTGTAGAGCCGATCGTATTCAGGGTCTCCACGAGGACGACAGAGTTCATTGTCGTTGAAGTGCATGAACCGCAAAATCTGCTCGTATCGTGCCCTGGCCATGGAAGCAGAGAACAAGGGTGAATGGTAAATTGGGTCAGTGGACCAATATGACCGCAACTCACTCTTTTTATTCAACCCCATGAGGAGGGAAAGGCCCAGAAAGATCTTAAATTCGGAGACCGTAATTGGTCTCCAATCTCTGGCAAGGGTGGACTGGGGCATAGTGGCGATGTATTGACCAGCGTATAAATTGCTTTGGTCCACAATAGATCTAAAGAGATCTTCGGTGAAAAACAGCGAATAAAAATCCAGTGGCATAAAGTCAACTGTTTCCACCTGAATTCCGGGTTGGCCAGTGAAAGGGGGAAGTAAGGGTGCTGCAGAAGTGGTGGGTACCCAATTCGGATTGGCCAATGCAGCAGGAAGGGCACTATGGGCACGACGGGCCTGTGTTCGTCTTCTTGGTGGCAGCGGGACACTACTAGTGCTTGCCACCTCGCCAGCTTGAACTGCACTTATGGGACTCGCCACGTCACCACGTGATACTGCAGTGCTGGATGTACGACCAGGGTGTACTAGGCCGCTGGTGCTTGCCAGTTCACCAGAAGGAGTAGCGGCACTAGTACCTCTCTGCTCCCTACGAGAGCCCTGCGGTTCATGCACTTCAAGGACAGCATAAGTTCGGGGTCTGGTACGCCTGACCTTAGCAGGGACCACAACTCCGTCGTCAGAGCTATCTGTCATGGAGCCGCTGTCCTCTACAGGATCGTATTCTGAGCCTGAACTTGACAGATGAGTGACTTCCTCTTCACTATCTGTCATGCTCAGAATCCTGTAGGCCTCTTCACTAGTGTACCTTCGATTTGCCATTTTGGCCTCTAAATTTAGGGGTACACTAGTGAGACTCACAGGCAAAAAAGCTCCCGACTGTCAGCGACTGATTCAAAACGCTACCAAAAAACTGTTAGCGATCGCAGGGATCAGGCCTGACTCTGCGACCGCTGCAGTTATGTGTGCTTAGTGTTTTGTAAGTGTCAGTAATCGATCGATACTGCACTTGGGTGGGCTGGGCTGGGCTGGGCCGAGGAGCAAAACGCAGGTGCTAGCAGGTATCTGGGCTGATCCCGCTAACACTGCGTTTCAGGGAACCCTAAACTTCTGGGGAGTATAGATCTGATCGGATCAGATATCGATCCGTTCAGATACTATAGCACTAAGGGAGGTGTATGCTGCGTGCGTGGGTTTTAGCGGTACTGGCGCTAACCTGACGCTGCCTGGGGCGACGCAGACCTTATTTGATCCTAAAAACTTAACTTCTATCACCGCCGGGCAATTAGGGGGTTAAACCTTTATAGGGTAATAAACGGCGGGTGCCCTAAAACTATAATAAACTGTAATAAACTGTAATAAACTATAATAAACTACAAAAAACAAACTATCTAACCAGCGTCACCCGTAACACTTATACGGTGATCGCTGGTGAAAGGGTTAACTAGGGGGCAATCAGGGGGTTAAAACCTTTAGCAGGTAGTATATGGGGGTCCCTGTCGCTATAAAACACTGACAGCGAACCTATATACTTACCTCCCTAAACTAGCGTCACCTGTGTCACTAATACAGCGATCAGAAAAACGATCGCTTAGCAACACTGGTGACGGGGGGTAATCAAGGGGTTAACTTTTATTAGGGGGGGTTAGGGGGTACCCTGGACCTAAGGGGGGGTACCCTAGACCTAAAGGGGGCTACCCTAACAGCCCTAACACTTATAACTGACAAACTGACACCAATGCAAAAAAAAAAAAAAAACTGCTATTGGTGTCAGAGTGACAGTGGGTACAGGGGGGTGATCGGGGGGTGATCGGGGGGTGACAGGGGGGTGAAATGTGTGCCTGGCGTGTTCTACTGAATGTGTGGTGTTGGTGCACTTACTTGGATGTCTTCTCTCCTCGGCGTCGGATCAAAAAGACCGGCTCCGTGAGAGATGACATCACTTCCTCTCCCTCTGTTTACATTACAGAGGGAGAGGAAGCATTCGATTCGTGGGAGCGATCGGGAGGGGGTGGCCATCAATGGATGGCCTCCCCCTGACCCCTAATCGCCCGCGAACGAGAGCCGACCACTCAGGGCACCGGGGGGGGGGGTCCGATCGGACCCCCCGCCCGCGGGAAGGCATCACGTACTAGGTACGTGATTTTGCCTGCCCGTGCCGACCTGCTCACGTATATAGGCGTGAGGCGGTCGGCAAGTGGTTAATGCAATATTGGTTTGGCGTGATCCTTGGTTGCACAAAAGTAGTGGAAAATCAATTGTTATGAACCTGATCATTACCTGGAGCTCCTGTTCATCTCCCTGTTTGGTTACTAGTTTCATGTACATTTAATCACCTTCTTTCGAGTTATTATTAGGCAGTAAGCGCCGCTTATCCTTACGTTTATATCTCTGATTGGTGTGTGAACACTTTTTTAGTGGCAGCTACATTCTTGAGACCTTTTTGTTCGTTATATTGGTGTGGGCATAAGTATTTACCACCTTTAATCATCCAATCATGTTGTCAGAAACCATGAATCAGACCGAGACAGAAGTGCAGTTAAAATCACACTTGTTTAATAATAATAGTAAAAGGTAAACAGAGCAACGTAGTCAAATCATAGCCAGAGTTCAGTAACCTAACAACTGTACATTTATCTTCTCCATCAGCATATTCACCACAGTTATTACCTCTTGTATCTCTTGACCTTCCCTCTTAGATTGTAAGCTGTAAGGAGCAGGGCCCTCTGATTCCTAATGTGTTAAAGTGTATTGTATTTGTACTGTCTATCCTCAAGTTGTAAAGAGCTGCTTAAACTGTTGGCGCTATAGAAATCCTGTACAATAATAATAATAATAAATAATAGTGGTCAGTGTCAACCCCTGTTACATTGGTGATCGGTGTAAACCCCTATTACATTGGTGGCCAATGTTGAAAATCCTCTTTATATTGGTAGTCGATAAAAAAATCTGCATTGCCATTAATCACACCCTCCCCTCCCCCCAGCACTGCCACTGATCCCAGGTGTCCTAGGATCCCTAGGAGTTTTCTGTCTAATAATGGGTCCCCTCCCCTCCCTAGTCCATGGTGTGCAGGCAGTAAGGAGATAAGGTGCTGTAACCTCTAGCAACCAATCAGTAAGCAGTAATGATGTGCAGTAACCAATCAGTGAGCAGTATTGATGTACAGTAATCTCTAGCAACCAATCAACAAGCATAAATCATGTGCTGTAACCTCTAGCAACTAATCAGTGAGCCATAATGTGTGCTATAACCTTTAGCAACCAGTCAGTGAGTGGTAATGATACACTGTAACCTCTGGCAACCAATCGCAATCTCTGCCTGATCTGATGCAGTAAACAGATCTTAAGTCTAGCTGCTATTTATTATATGTCTCAGAGCAGGTGGAGAGCAAAACTGCATGGGGGGGCAAGAAAATTTTTGCTTAAGGGTCCAATCAATATTAAAGATGGCCCTGGGTATCACTCTGCATGGGACAGAAGCCAGCACTACAGAGGAGGCATCAGTTTATGCGGCTCTTGCTCCCTATCACAGCTCCAACTTTACAAGTAGTCCCTCTGCATTGCACTCTGTTTGATGCTCTGGAATGGCGGGTCAGTAAGTCCAGACTGTGATCTACCAGTCACCTGGCCATGATCTACTGGTAGATCATGATCTACAGGTTACTGATCCCCGATGTAATGTGTGTGAAGAGCTGGTAAATTTAAATACCTCTCAAAATGTCTCTGTAGTCAGTACTGGGACAGGTGTCGCTGGCTAGTGAAAAGATGTTTTCCTTCCAGTGTGGGGTCCAGAAAAGTAATTTGACGTCCAGCCATAAGGGGAGATAACTCGGGCATTTAAATAACACCCACATGCTAATTTTTGATTAAAGCAATGATATACAGTGGGGCAAAGAAGTATTTAGTAAGCCACCAATTGTGCAAGTTCTCCCACTTAAAAAGATTAGAGAGACCTGTAATTGTCATCATAGGTATACCTCAACTATGAGAGACAAAATGTGGAAACAAATCCAGACAATCACATTGTCTGATTTTTGAAAGAATTTATTTGCAAATTATGGTGGAAAATAAGTATTTAGTCACTACAAACAAGCAAGATTTCCGGCTCTCACAGACCTGTATCTTCTTCTTTAAGAGACTCCTCTGTCCTCCACTCATTACCTGTATTAATGGCATCTGTTTGAACTTGTTATCAGTATAAAAGACACCTGTCCACAATCTCAAACAGTCACACTCCAAACTCCACTATGGTGAAGACCAAAGGGCTGTCAAAGGACACCAGAAACAAATATCTAGACCTGCACCAGGCTGGAAAGACTGAATCTGCAATAGACAAGCAGCTTGGTGTGAAGAAATCAACTGTGGGAGCAATAATTAAAAAATGGAAGACATACAAGACCACTGATAATCTCCCTCGATTTGGGGTTCCACGCAAGATCTCACCCCGTGGGGTCAAAATGATCACAAGAACGGTGAGCAAAAATCCCAGAACCACACGGGGGGACCTAGTGAATGACCTGCAGAGAGCTGGGACCAACGTAACAAAGGCTACCATCAGTAACACACTACGCCGCCAGGGACTCAGATCCTGCAGTGCCAGACGTGTCCCCCTGCTTAAGCCAGTACATGTCTGGGCCGGTCTGAGGTTTGCTAGAGAGCATTTGGATGATCCAGAAGAGGATTGGGAGAATGTCATATGGTCAGATGAAACCAAAGTAGAACTGTTTGGTAGAAACACAACTCAAGCATGGGGGTGGCAACATCACGCTTTGGGGCTGTTTCTCTGCAAAGGAAACAGGACGACTGATCCGTGTACATGAAAGAATGAATGGGGCCATGTATCATGAGATTTTGAGTGCAAACCTCCTCCCATCAGCAAGGGCATTGAAGATGAAATGTGGCAGGGTCTTTCAGCATGAAAATGATCCCAAACACATCGCCCGGGCAACGAAGGAGTGGCTTCGTAATAAGCATTTCAAGGTCCTGGAGTGGCCTAGCCAGTCTCCAGATCTCAACCCCATAGAAAACCTTTGGAGGGAGTTGAAAGTCCGTGTTGCCCAACGACAGCTGCATGGAGGAATGGGCCAACATACCAGAAACAGTGTGTGACAACCTTGTGAAGACTTACAGGAAACGTTTGATCTCTCTCATTGCCAACAAAGGATATATAACAAAGTATTGAGATGAACTTTTGATATTGACAAAATACTTATTTTCCACCATAATTTGCAAATAATTTCTTTCAAAAATCAGACAATGTGATTGTCTGGATTTGTTTCCACATTTTGTCTTTCATAGTTGAGGTATACCTATGATGACAATTACAGGCCTCTCTCATCTTTTTAAGTGGGAGAACTTGCACAATTGGTGGCTGACTAAATACTTTTTTGCCCCACTGTAAATCCTTAACATGCATTTCCCACATGATAAGTTTTTTAAAGGATTTTTTTTCACATAGTGATCCAGCCACTAAGTCTGTTATTTGTCAGCTTCCTTTAAAAGCAAAAGTGGCAGTTAGGGGGTTCATACAAACCATTTACCGTTTAGTTACAGATTACAATGGTCAGTTTTCTTTTGTCATTTATGTAAAACCTTTATCCAAAAAGGAAAACAAACTGTTGCTGTAATGCGCGTACACACGAGCGGACTTTTCGACTGGACTGGTCCGACGGACCAAGTCCGGCGGACAATTCGACCGTGTATGGGCTTCATCGGACCTGCAGCGGACTTTTTCGGTCGAAAATCTGACAGGCTTTAGATTTGGAACATGTTTCAAATCTTTCTGACGGACTCGAGTCCGGTCGAAAAGTCTGACGGACAAAAACCGACGCTAGGGCAGTTATTGGCTACTGGTTATCAACTTCCTTATTTTAGTCCGGTCGTACATCATCACGTACAAATCCATCGGACTTTGGTGTGATTGTGTGTAGGCAAGTCTGTTCGTTGGGAAAGTCCGTCGGAAGTCCGCCGAAAGTCCATTGAATAGACCGTCGGACCAGTCCAGTCGAAAAGTCCGCCCGTGTGTACGCTGCATAATTGTTATCGGGAGTTCAACTAAAATTTGTTAGTCAAGTCCACTTAAATCTGTTAGCCTAATGCCGCGTACACATGATCGGACATTCCAACAACAAAATCCATGTTTTTTTTCCGACGGATGTTGGCTCAAACTTGTCTTGCATACACATGGTCAAATAATTGTTGTCGGAAATTTCGATCGTCAAGAACGCGGTGACGTACAACACCTACGACGAGCCGAGAAAAATGAAGTTCAATAGCCAGTGCGGCTCTTCTGCTTGATTCCGAGCATGCGTGAAAGTTTGTGTGCCGGAATTGTGTACACACGATCGGAATTTCCGACAACGGATTTTGTTGTCGGAAAATTTGAGATCCAGATCTCAAATTTTGTTTGTCGGAAATTCCTACGGAAAATGTCTGATGGAACCGAGTGTACACGGCATAACACTACCCTCTCCCTAGACTGACAATGCTGCTGTTCAAAAGTGTCTCTGTTGCTCCTACAGTACATCCAAATGCAACCACCACAATTAAGGATCGGTAAACTAAAATATATTAAAATGTTGTTTTAATAAGGAAAGTTATGTAAGAGCTTTCTGGGGTATAATTTGTTTTTCCCTGGCATGATCAGTGCTGTTTTGAAAATAATGCATGCAGGCTGTGATAGGACTTGTCTGCAGGCTGATCAGACCAGTGTGGTCCTATTACAATCAGGAGGCTAAATAATTCTCTAATGGATTTAAGACCAAAAACAAGAGATTACGCTTGTGACGGAACCTCTTGTTTGGGTCATGTTTTTGCAGCGTTGACTAATAAAACGCAGGCGGGAAAACCTTAAACCCACTTGGCATTTGGATTACCTCTCTGCAAGCTCTCTGACTGAAGCTGAACCTCACAGCATGTATGTAATAGATATGCTTTATTACACATACAGTACATTGAGAAATATTATATATGAGTTTTCTTTGTGAAAACAGGTTTTCTTTTGAATCTGGTGCTTGCTGCTAAGTTTAACTGTCTTCTCTTTTATTTTGATAACAGAAATGAGCTACTTACATTTCTCTATGTTCCAAGGCTACATAAAATGCTCAGGTGCATCATAAGGGTGACTTTATTTACCATACAGTACTGATAAAGTGCCATAAAAAAGCCAACTAGTGAACTGTAAATCTGCAGAAGACAGAAACTGTCATTGAGGTTCCAATAAAAATATGTTCAACGTCATACACTCACAATCAAATAAAAGCATAAAAGAAGTACATAACATAAAATACTTGGGAATACAACTAGCATGACATTTTGTTCCAATTTGTTTAAAAAATAAAACCTAAAACCATCATGCCAAGATGACTTATTGCTGTTCTACAGTCATTACTGCATGTACAGGTTTTCCAGCATGAACATGGAACCAGTCCTATTAGTCAAGAAAGATACTCTTGGTAATTTTTGGTTAATCATTTTCATTACATGGTTCCTGAGCGGCCTGCGGCAGGTTGGCTCCCCTGTGTGAACGGCCGTAACTGTACGTCGGCCCTTTAGGACGCTGTAGGAGGCGGGCGCGCGACCACACCATGTGCCCAGAGCCGATGTGAGTGCCCGGTGGGCGCAATGACTGGCGGGCACCTGCAATCGCTCGTGACAGAGCGAGAACCGGGATCTGTGTGTGTAAACACACAAATCCCGGTTCTCTCAGGGGAGAGGAGAGAAATCGTGTGTTCATACTAAGTATGAACACCGATCTCTCTCCTCCCCTAGTCAGTCCCATTCCCCCTACAGTTAGAACACACCTAGGGAACACAGTTAACCCCTTGATCGTCCCCTAGTGTTAACACTTTCCCGGCAGTGGCATTTATACAGTAATCAATGCATTTTTATAGCACTGTTCGCTGTATAATTATCAATGGTCTCAAAAATGTGTCAAAAGTGTCCAATTTGTCTGCCGCAATAACACAGTCCCGATAAAAATCGCAGATCACCGCCATTACTGGTAAAAAAACTAATAATAAAAATGCCATAAATCTATCCCCTATTGTGATTTTTTTTTTTTAACCAAAAAAAAAACAAAAAATATATATATTTAAAGAAAGACGTGGATCGATGCTTGATGCAAAAGTGTCCTTTACTTGAAATTTTCAATCATATAAACATTTAAAGTGCAGACGTGCAAGCCACTGTACAGTATCGAGCGCGAGTCGCTCTTCGTCAGGCTTCTCTGGCTGTGTGTGGAAAGCCTAACATCATCACCTTCTCTTATCCGCACCCAAAATACCATCACACATGTGTTAAATCAAACAATTAGTAAATACTCATTAGCCACATTTGAATGATTAACCAATACTCTATGAACATGTTTTAGTAAACAACCTTATATTTCCTAAATACAAAAAATATTTACAACTACTAACATCCTATTATGCATAATCTTCCACTAATTTGAAATCACAGAGTAAATAACCTCTCTCCTTGCTATCATAATTCTATCTAAATCATATTAAAAAAAACATCAAAAATACAATGATATTCTTGACAATGTCTCAGATCCCATAATACGTTCCAGACGATATTCCTATTACTTTATATTCCCAACGGGAGTTCATTCCAATGGATCTAAAGAAAATATAATAAATATACCGTTTTTCAGCACATTTTTTTGTGCTGAAAGTGCCCCCCTCGACTTATACTCGAGTCAAGCACTTTTCTGCAGCAAAAAATTTCATTTTCCGAATTGACTTTGGGGCCCCGTATCGCAGGGCCACTTGGTGCTAGGAACCCCAAATTTGGTGTGCAAACCCAGTGGAACTGGTACCACAACATATCCAAAGATGGAGTTCCTAGCTCTAAGTGGCCCTGAGATATGGGGCCCCAAAATTGGTTCGGAAAATGTCATTCTCTGCTGCACAAAAGTGCTTGACATTTTCTGAACCGACTTTGGGGCCCTGTATCTCGGGGTCACTTGGTGCTAAAAACCCCAGCTTTGGATATTTTATGGTGCTAGTTCCACTGGGTTTGCACACCAAATTTGGGGTTCTTAGCACTAAGTAGCCCCAAGATACGGGGCCCCAAATTCGGTCAACTGTGTCCATCTGCAGCAATGTCATTTTGGGACCCTTTGGGTTCAGAGACCCCAAATTTTGGCTGCAGCTAGGGGGCATCTAGGAACCCTTAACTACCGAGTTTGAAGTGAAGGGGACCTATGGCTGCAAATGGGCACAGTAAGGCATGCAAATGGGCATTGTTGACCCTCTTTTCCACTTACAGTAGCTGTGCATTTCTCACCCTCGTCTTATACTCGGGTCAATAAGTTTTTTCCATTTTTTTGTGGTAAATTAGGGCCTCGACTTATACTCGGAACGACTTATACTCGAGTATATACGGTAAATACAATTATAATCATTATATTGTCCACTATCCAAATCCTATACAAACAAATACAGATCATAATCCTTGTTCATTCCATCAGGATGCAGGGATTGTAGTCTGTTAATCCACCAAACCTCAAGTTTTCTCAGTTTTAGGATCCTTATGGGGGAAAGTTGGGAGTCCACCTTGATGGTGCTGTGATCGAACAAGGATTAAAGAAAAGAGTGTAACCCACCTGAAGTTTATATATATATATATATATATATATATATATATATATATATATATATATATATATATATATTTGTTTTAATTTGGGATATTTATTATAGCAAAAAGTAAAAGTTAATGTGTTTTTTTTTCAAAATTGACGCTCTTCTTTTGTTTATAGCGCAAAAAATAAAAACTGCAGAGGTGATCAAATACCACCAATGGAAAGCTCTATTTGTGGGGAAAAAAAAGGATGTCGATTTTGTTTGGGTACAGCATCGCATGACTGCGCAATTGTCAGCTAAAGCGACGCAGTGCCGTATCTCAAAAAATGGCCTGGTCATTGAGCAGCCAAATTTTCCGGGGGCTGAAGTGGTTAATTAAGGCATGTAGCACTTTTCTCTTTGGAGGGGCTTCTGTTCTTCATAGCAAAATTGTGTTGTGCTGTGGGAAACAACAACATTTCGTCTTATAATTTATTATGGTCGAAAATGCAAATTAAAAAAATGGTATTTTTGTACTTCCCTTAAAGCCCAACTCTGTTATTTGTCATTTTTAAATAGTTCCTTTAGACCAAGCTGGTCCAAACAAACTATTTGCTTCACCAACAAATGCAGAGGCTGTGATCACTGCATAAACTGTTTTTTTTTGCTCAGCCATTCACAGGAAGCTTTGTAATTTTTGAATGAATACAAAGCTTCCTCTGATTGGCAGAGGCAGGCGGATTATGTCACGATCTTCATCTCAGCCATTCGGAGGAAGCTTTGTATTCATTCAGAAAATGCAAAGCTGTGAATGACGGAGCAGCAGTTTTATTTCGAGAGTGAACAAGAAGTCGCTGTCCCACTGCTGGAACACAGAAAATAGTCTGTTGGACCAGCTTGGGCCAAACAAACTATTAAAGTGACAAATAACTTGGATTTAGTCTTGTGATCCAAAATGGAGTGGAAGCCCCTTTTTGATTTGGAGACTGTGAAAAGCTGAGTAAAATCCCTGAAACCTTTCGGCAGTAAAAGCTGTGTTGATAAACCCTTGAACCAAAACATCTGCAATGACTGTATAGAGGTCTGATAATGTGTGCAAAGACACAGCTAGATTGAAAGGCATGAACTGAGGAGGGAAAGAGCAGAACTCTAGCTTGTGGTCTCTGAAAACTACCTCCAGTGCCATCATCTAAGATGTTGTTGTCTGTCCAGGTACCTGGCTTGGTTCTGTCTTTGGAGGTTGAGGCCTGGGAATAACGAAAATAACACTTCTTACGTCTTCCTTGCCTGAAGCCTAGGCTTTATCTGTTATAGCCAATGAGCGCTAACAATTATGCAATAATATAAAACATAATAAACATAATAACATAATAATATAACTTTTGTTTAACCACTTCAGCCCCGGAAGGATTTACCCCCTTAATGACCAGGCCATTTTTTGTGATACGGCACTGCGTCGTTGTCATGAAAGGGTTCACCCGTTGGTGGCGCTGTCAGTCTCTTGGATCGCAGTACCAGTGTCCACCAGCGGGTGTCTTCCAACACCCAGGACTTGTAATAAGAGGACTCACCTGCTGGTGGCACTGTTGGATCCTTGCGCAGTAGTACCAGTGTCCACCAGCGGGTGTATTCCGGCAGTGTAGAGCAGACGGCACCATAATCCTGTCCTTGAGCCTGCATCTGATGTGACCTGACCTGACCTGACCTGATCCGAGCCCTATCCCGAGCCCTTCCTGGACCTGTCCCTCCTGTTACCTGATTACCTTGGATCCCTGCCCTGCATCCTATCCATCCATTCTCTCCCTGTCCTGTTGGTTTCCCGTCCTTACCCATCTGCTAATCTCCGGGTGTATGACCTCAGCCTGGCTTTTGTTTATGGTTCTGGTATCTCCCTTTCTTTGTACATACTATTTGTTGTTTGTGGGTCTTGTGGTTGGTTGTGCACTGTTTGTATTCACTTACTTGTCACCTATTTAATAAACACCATTATCTTTCACTTACATGCGTTTTTGGTTTCCTCTGTGCAGTCCAGACAGCCTGGTCTACTAATTCCCTGACAGTATACCAAGGCCATCCCTGACCAGACGTGGCTGCACTGAGGAATCATTCTGGTTTGCTGGGCTTGCTAAGATGGATTTTAATGAAATGATCTATTATTCTCTGCTGGCAGAAGAGGATGGTGAATATTGCTGCCAGACTTTAAAAGATTGGACCAGTGACCAACTGCTGGAAACATGTCATTTGAAGATGTTCAGCCTCTGATCCAGTTATGTGCAAAACCAGCCCTGTCATGTATTCCCGAAGGAAGTGACGATTTTTCTCCCCGCTTCAATTATGGCCAAGTTGAATCTCTGGTATGGTTGTTAGAGAATGATCCAGCCTTTTTCATGGAATGTTATTCTTCTTGTCCCCAGCAGGTGTTGTCTGATTGCATCCATTCAGTGCAATCTCTGGTTAGTCAAGCTGTGTGTGAATTAATGTTTGTTCAACCTGTGCTACAGGCATGGTCAGATCTCCTGTATTTAGCCAAGCCACAACAACCCAGCCCTGCCATTAATCACCTGCCTTCCCAAGAATCTCCCCGTCACTCATGGCAACCTCAGCTACAGCCCAGTATACACAGCTTCCCACCAAGTACTATTACCCAGTCTCTACTCACTGCACCTATCCTGCTTTCAATCCACCTGCCTCTTCTCTTCCACCTGTAACAATCCCACAAAACCCTTCTCCAGCCACTATTCCCTTGTCTTCCTTTTGCCCAGTTACATCTTTTTCTTACAGCCCTGCAGTTACCAACAAAGCTGCAGTGGCTAAACCAAAGAAGAAATGAAAGTTCTTCCCAGCTCACACAATCCTGCCAGTAAACCAACCTGCCTCCACACCAACCAACCTGTTCCAGCCTGCGTTCATGCCAACTCAGTGCCTGCCACCCAATCTGACGTCTCTGTGCCTGCTACCCAGTCTGGCGTCTCAGTGCCTGCTACCCAGTCTGACATCCCAGTGCCTGCTACCCAGTTTGACATCCCAGTGCCTGCTACCCAGTCTAACGCCCCAGTGCCTACTACGGAGTTCGATACTTCAGTACCTGCTGACCGGTCTGATAACCTTGTGTCCTTGTTCCAGCCTGAAGTTTTGCTGCCAGTGTTCCAGTCTGATGTGCCTGCCTTCCAGTCCAATGTGCCTGCCTTCCAGTCTGATGTCTGGGTGCCTGCCTTCCAGTCTGATGTGCCTGCCTTCCAGTCTGATATGCCTGCCTTCCAGTCTGATGTGCCCGCTTTCCAGTCTGACGTGCCTGCTTTCCAGTCTGCGGTGCCCTCTTTCCAGTCTGATGTCCTGGTGCCTGCCTTCCAGCCTGTTGTCTCGGTGCCTGCCTTGCAGCCTTTTGTCTCAGTGCCTGCCTTCCAGCCTGATGTCTCGGTGCCTGCCTTTCTGTCTGATGTCTCGGTGCCTGCCTTTCAGCCTGATATCTCAGTGGCTGCCTTTCAGCCTGATGTCTTGGTGCCTGCCTTCCAGCCTGATTTCTCGGTGCCTGCCTTCCAGCCTGATGTCTTGATATTGGTGTCCCAGTCTTAAGTTCTGGCGTCCCAGCTTGAAGAGCCGGTGTCTCAGCCTGAAATTTTGGTGCCTGTGTCCCAGTCTGCTAAAGCGGTGCCCATTACCCAGTCTGCTGAACTGGTGCCTGTTACCCAGTCTGCTAAACCGGTGCCTTTTAACCAGTCTGCTAAACCGGAGTTCGTCACTCGAGCCTGTTAAGCCAGTGCCCATTATTCGGCTTGCTGGACCAGTGCCCAGTGTCCAGCTTGCTGAACTGGGACCCGTTACCCAGCCCACTGGGCCGGGGCCCGTTACCCAGCCCACTGGGCCGGGGCCCATTACCCAGCTTGCTGAGCCGGTGCCTGTGATCCAGCCTGCCCTTACGGTGCTCGCTGTTCGGCCTAATGTCCCAGTGACTGCTGCCCGGCCTAATGTCCCAGTGCCTGCTGCCCAGCTCGACGACCTGGAGCCTGCTGCCCAGCTTGACGACTCGGAGCCTGCTGCCCAGCTCGGCGATCCAGAGCCTGCCGCCTGCTCTGACGTGCCCGCCGTCTGCTCTGATGTGCCCGCCATCTGCTCTGATGTGCCCGCCCGCTGTCTGCTCTGGTGTTCCTGCTGTGCCCGCTCTCCGGTTTGACGTATCCACTGCCCAGTCTGAAGTACCCGATGCCCAGCCTGATGTGCCCTCATCCGTTGTTCGGTTTGAGGCCATAAACTTTGGACAATTACACCTAGCTGGAGCGTCCGGAGGCCGCTCCTTTGAGGGGGGTACTGTCATTAGAAGGGTTCACCCGTTGATGGCGCTGACGGTCTCTTGGATCGCAGTACCAGTGTCCACCAGCGGGTGTCTTCCAACATCCAGGACCTGCAATAAGAGGACTCACCTGCTGGTGGCACTGTTGGATCCTTGGGCCGTAGTACCAGTGTCCACCAGCAGGTGTATTCCGGCAGTGTGGAGCAGACAGCACCTCCTGCGCTCAGGTGTTACGTGAGGTCAATTACTGGCAGTCTCATAAATAGCCGACAAGCCCTCACATGCTTGCCTTGGTATCTTTCTCCCTGCGCCCTGACCTCGCTGCCCGTAATCCTGACCTTGAGCCTGCATCTGTCCTTACCTGACTTGATCTGATCTGATCCCTATCCCGAGCTCTTCCTGGACCTATCCCTCCTGTTACCTGATTACCTTGGATCCCTGCCCTGCATCTTATCCATCCATCCTCTCCCTGTCCTGTTGGTTTCCCATCCTTACCCATCTGCTGATCTCCAGCCTGGCTTTTGTTTACGGTTTCAGTATCTCCCATTTATTGTTCATACTATTTGTTGTTTGTGGGTCTTGTGGTTGGTTGTACACTGTTTGTATACACTTACTTGTCACCTGTTTAATAAACACCATTATCTTTCACTTACATGCGTTTTTGGTTTCCTTCGTGCAGTCCACACAGTCTGGTCTATTAATTCCCTGACAGTCGTTTTAACTGATAATTGCGCGGTCATGTGACATTGTACACAAACAATATTCATGTCGTTTTTTTTCCCACAAATAGAGCTTTCTTTCGGTGGTGTTTGATCACCTCTGCGTTTTTTATTGTTTGCGCTATAAACAGAAAAAGAGGGACAATTCTGGAAAAAAAAAAATTTACTTTTTGCTATAATAAATATCCAAAAAAAATTCTTCATCAGTTTAGGCCAATATGTATTCTTCTACATATTTTTGGAAAATAAATAAATACATAAATTTAAAAAAAAAAAAATTTGCAATAAGCGTATATTGATTGGTTTGCGCAAAAGTTATAGCGTCTACAAAATAGGGGATATATTTATACCATTTTTATTATTAATTTTTTTATTACTAATAATGGCGGTGATAAGCGATTTTTAGCAGGATTGCGGCAGACATTTTGACACTTTTTTGGGACCGCTGACATTTATACAGCGATCAGAGCTAAAAATAGCCACTGATTACTGTATAAATATCACTGGTAGGGATGGGGTTAACACTAGGGGGCGATCAGGGGGTTAAGTGTTCCCTAGGGAGGTGTTTATAACCGTGGGGGGGATTGGACTGACAGGGAGTAGAGAGAGATCGCTGTTTCTGATCACTAGGAATAGGGATGAGCCTGCGGTTTGAGTTGAACCTAAGTTTGACTCAAACATCGGGTGCTCGTTTGCTCGCAATGGGGCTTTCGCGGCAAATTTGAGTGCCGCTGAACGTCCCATAATGGCGTTCAGGCAGTCTATTTAATATAGATATTGTCAGAAACCATGAATCAGACTGAGACAGAAGTACAGTTAAATCTCACTTGTTTAATAATAATGATAAAAAAAAAAGCTAAACAGAGTAAATGTAGTCAAAACATAGCCAGAGTTCAGGAACCGGAACGGATAGTCAGACAAGCCAAAACATCAGGAAGCCAGAGATGAGCGTAGTAGAACAGCAAGCAGGATCTGGAGCCAGAAGGAATGTCAGCCAAGCAAGTCTTTAAACGGGAACACAGGAGAGCATCTCTAGAGATGTGACCAAGGCGAAGGCAGAGATCATCTGGGCTGGACGGCTTAAGTAGGCAGGACTGACGGGAACCTACGTGAGTCAACAATGGACTGTACTTTATACTCCTCATGGTTCTCAACCTGTACAGGGTGAGGACGAGGCACCGAGGTGGTAAAGCGGTTGCAGACCAAAGGTACGCATATTTAGAAGGAAGGTCTAATGCGTAAGCCACTGGGTTAATCCTGCAAAGAATACGGAAAGGCCCAATAAACCGAGGTGCGAACTTCAGAGAGGGAACACGAAGTCGGAGGTTGCGAGATGACAGCCAGACCCTGTCCCCAACCTTGTAGGAAGGTGCAAGCAGGCTTCTGCGGTCAGCATGGAGTCTGTACCTATCATTAGCATGTTGGGAAATGGCCCAAAAGAGTTGATTCTTCCCAGGGTGGCCAGCAGCCTTGGGAGAATGGTAAGTCTGGAGCACGGCAGTACGGAGACTCTCTGGGACACAGCAGCGGTCACAAGGTTTCTCAGGAGGAGCATGAACCTGAGTAGCAAGAATTTTGTCACCCAAAGGAGAGGTGCGAACCGTAGTCAGAATACGATCAGGAGGAATCACAGAAACTGACTTCATCTTGGAAGTTGAAGAAAATTGTTGTGACAAAGTGTCAGCCCTTAAATTCCTAGTACCAGGTTAGAGTGAGACAATGTAATTGAAATTAGACAAGAAAAGAGCCCATCGCGCCCTTCTAGGAGAGAGGCGTTTAGCATCAGACAAGAATGTGAGATTCTTATGGTCAGTAAGAATGAGAACCGGTACAGTGGTACCTTTGAGGAGATGTCTCCATTCTTTCAGGGCTAAAATGATCGCTAACAGCTCTCTGTCACTAATCTTGTAATTGCACTCCGCAGGTGACAATTTTTTGAAAAAGTAGCCACAAGGATGCAAAGGGCTCTCAGAGGTAGGACGTTGAGACAGAAGGGCGCCAACTCCAGTCTCAGAAGCATCAACCTCAAGGATAAAAGGTAACGCAGGATCAGGATGTACCAACACAGGAGCAGAAACAAAGGCAGCCTTGAGACTCTCAAAGGCCTTAATGGACCCTGGAGACCAACACTGTGGGTTACCATCCTTTCTGGTCGTATCAGTCAGGGGCTTGACCAGAGGTAAGAAGTCACGAATAAACTTCCGATAATAGTTGGCAAAGCCAAGAAAATGCTGCAGAGGACGTAAAACATACAGGTCGGGGCCACTGTAGGACTGCTGAAAGTTTCTCTGGGTCCATCGAAAAACCAGCAGTGGAAATGACATAACCCAGGAATTTAACCTGTTCACAATGGAATTTGCACTTCTCCAATTTACAATAGAGATTGTTCTCCCTTAGTTTCTGAAGCACACGACAGACATCTGTGTGGTGGCTCTCCAGGGACTTGGAAAACATGAGGATATCGTCGAGATAAACCACCACACATAACTGCAACAAATCTCGGAGGACAGTGTTAATAAATTCCTGGAAAACTGTTGGAGCGGTACAAAGACCAAAAGGCATTACGAGGTACTCATAATGGCCTGTTCTGGTATTAAACGCAGTTTTCCACTCGTCGCCCTCCTTAATCCTCACGAGATTGTATGCACCTCTCAAATCAAGCTTCATGAAAAACGTTGCTCCCTAGAGGTGGTCAATTAACTCCATAATCAATGGTATTGATTAGGCATTCTTAGTCTGCAACATACTCCTCCATGGCCTTATCCTCCAAGACAGACAAAGGGTAAACCCGGCCACGAGGGGGCATGACATGAGGTTGAAGGTCAATTGCACAATCTTACGACTGGCGTGGAGGCAATCTACCAGCTTGACCTTTGTCAAAGACATCGCTAAAATCGCCGTACTCCTCCGGCAGGGAGGAGAGAGAAGAAGTGCACAGGACCTTGGCTACCTTCTGGAAGCATGTCTTATTATATTGTGGCGACCAGGAGAGAACCTCAGCATGGAGTCAATCAAAAGAGGGGTTGTGCCTCTGTAACCAAGGATAACCAATAACCAGCGGAAACTTAGGTGAGAAAATAACTTGGAATTGGATTATCTCATGGTGAAGAGCCCTTCCGGCCATGGACAACGGAACAGTCTCATGAGTCACATGGGCAGGCTGTAAAGGTCTCCCGTCAAGAGCTTCAATGGCAAATGGAGTGTCACGCAGCTGCAGTAGAATCGATTGCTTCAATACAAAGGTAGCATCAATGAACAGGCCTGCAGCCCCAGAGTCGATTAGAGCCTCTATCTCAATGGACGACTCAGCCCAAGAAAGGGTAACCGAAACCAGGAGCTTATCCTTCTGGATAACTGGGGACAAAACAACGCCACCTAAGGTCTTTCCGTGATAAGACCTCAAGGTTCGGGCCTCCCTTGGACGGGTAGGACAAAACTTTAAAAAGTGACCAGCCTGGCCACAATAAAGGCACAATCTATCCCTCCTCCTAAGGGTTCTCTCATCCGCAGAGAGTAGGGTTGCCACATCATCCCTTTAATCCAGGACACATATTAATTACACAGGTTCTTCTGATCCTGATTTAATGCAGATAAGGCACCAAGTGAGTTTAATTACCACCTTAATCAGCCACAGAACCTGTTTAATTAATATGTGTCCTGGATTAAAGGGATGATGTGGCAACCCTAGCAGAGAGATGCGTGAAGCCCAAGTGCATGGGTTCATCTTCACTGACCGACTCGGTACCAGGAGGCATAGGAGGTGAGGGAGGCTAGGGTGGGACTGCAAAGCTCGGAGACAAATATAAAGGAGGCTTCCGCAAGCACTCCTTAAAAGAGAGTCTTTCTCTGAGTCTAGAGTCAATGAGGATGGTAAACGTGATCAACTTCTCCAGCTCAGTGGGTATATCTCGGGCTGCTATCTCATACTTGATGGTATCCAAGAGACCATGAGAAAAAGCAGCAACAAGGGCCTCATTGTTTCAAGCAACCTCTGCTGCCAGTTCTCGTACTCTGTTTCATGGATATGGGGCACTTAGCAGCAGAAGCGGTACGTGCGGGAACGTCAATTACCCTTTTAGAGGAAGCCACAAACTCAGGGTAACTCAAGACAACAGGTTTTTGCGTCTCCCATAGAGGGTTTGCCCAGGCCAAGGCTCTCTCGAAAAAACAAAGATATCACAAAACCTACTTTGCTTTTGTCCGTGGGAAACGCCTGGGGCAGCATCTCAAAGTATATCTCAACCTGGTTGAGAAACCCTCTGCATTAGGCTGGATCGCCCCCAAATTGCTGGGGAAGCAGAGCGGAACCAGACATACCTCTTATAGAGGTAATACTCGTGGTCGGCACCTGCACAGAGACTGGAGCAGCAGCAGGGATGGCTTGCAACACAGGTTG
This sequence comes from Lithobates clamitans, assembly GCA_037952925.1. NCBI lineage: Eukaryota > Metazoa > Chordata > Amphibia > Anura > Ranidae > Lithobates > Lithobates clamitans. Next base: position 10,387,208 of record JBBGZY010000400.1, on the reverse strand, counting down.
TACCGGAGCAGCCACAGTGGGAGATTCCAGGTGAGCCTTGTGACTCAGGAGCGTTTGTAACGCCATGGCAAACTGATCCCTGCGGTGATTCTGCTCATCCAATCTGGAAAAAATATTACCAACAAGTGGATTGACTGTTTCTTCTGAATTCATGGCCTTCGCCTACTGTCAGAAACCATGAATCAGACTGAGACAGAAGTACAGTTAAATCTCACTTGTTTAATAATAATAAAAAAAGGCAAACAGAGTAAACGTGGTCAAAACATAGCCAGAGTTCAGGAACCGGAATGGATAGTTTGACAAGCCAAAACGTCGGGGAGCCAGAGATGAGCGTAGTAGAACAGCAAGCAGGATCTGGAGCCAGAAGGAATGTCAGCCAAGCAAGTCTTTAACAGGAACACAGAAGAGCGTCTCTAGAGATGTGACCAAGGCAGAGATCATCTGGGCTGGACGGCTTAAGTAGGCAGGACTGACGAGCAGGTTATCATCAACAGGTGAGTCACTGTGGAGAGATAGGAGCTGGCAATTAGCCGACAGCTGAGTGGCCAGCTCAGAGATGGAAGGGCTGAGCCCAGCTCTGACAGAAATACAGTCTAATTATATAATATTAATATATATATATATATATATATATATATATATATATATATATATATATATATATAAGACGAGGGTGAGAAATGCAGCAGCTACTGTGAGTGGAAAAAGAGGGTCAACAATGCCCATCTGCTGCATGCCTCCCTGTGTCCTGTGCATCTGTCCTGTGCAACCCCCCTGTGTCCGGTGCATGTGTCCCTGTGTCCTGTGCAGCCTACCTGTGTCCTATGCATGTGTCCCTGTGTATGTGTGCATGTGTCCCTGTGTCCTGTGCATGTGTCCCTGTGTATGTGTGCATGTGTCCTGTGCAGCCTACCTGTGTCCTGTGCAGCCTACCTGTGTCCTGTGCATGCCTCCGTGTGACGATCTCCATCCTCTGTGTGCCGCTCTGCACCGATCAGCATGTGATAATACCATTCGGCAGCCATCATTCCACTATTCAAAAGCCGCGCCTCCTCCTTGTCTGTGATAGGCAGAACACTCCATTTCCCAGCAGTCAGCGTATCACGGACATTCTCTCATCCTCATACCACGGATGAGGATGAGAGAATGTCCGTGATAGGCTGTACACTGACTACTGGGAAATGGAGTGTTCTGTCTATCACAGACGAGGAGGAGGCGCGGCTTTTGAACAGTGGAATGGCCGCCGGATGGTATTATCACACGTTGGCCGCCGTCTGTCTGCATGACACGCTGATCATGTAGGCAGACAGCGGTGACTCGAGTATAAGTCGAGGGGGGCAATTTCAGCCTAAAAAAAGGGCTGAAAATCTTGACTTATACTCAAGTATATACGATATATATATATACTGCATTTTGTGTAGACTAGATATTCACTGTAGACTCTATATTCAGTCAGTGCAGTGTGTGTGTGTGTGTGTATATATATATATATATATATATATATATATATATAAAAAACAGTGTATTGAAGTGGTTAAGGGGAACCTCGCGCCAAAATTTGAAAAAAAAAATGGTGTGGCATTTCCCCCCCAAAATCCATACCAGGCCCTTCAGGTCTGGTATGTATTTTAAGGGGAACCCCACGCCAATTTTTTTTTTTTTAAATGGCGTGGGGGTCCTTCAAAACTCCATACCAGGCCCTTCAGGTCTGGTACTGATTTTAAGGGGAACCCTGCGGCAACATTTAAAAGAAAATGGCGTGGGGGTCCCCCCAAAATCCATACCAGACCCTTATCTGAGCATGCAACCAGGCAGGCCAGGATAGGGGGGGACGAGCGAGCACCCCCCTCCTGAACCGTACCAGGCCACATGCCCTCAACATGGGGAGGGTGCTTTGGGGTCATTGTACCCCTACCCATTCACCAAAAATGTGTCAAAAAAGTAAAAACTACAGGAGACAGTTTCAGACAATTCCTTTATTAAAATAAAAAAAAAGTGTCCTGCGATGTCCATCCATCTTTAATCATGGCACCAAGGGGACCCGAAAAACAGAAGAAAAAAAAGTTCCGCCTCGATGGGAGTCCCACCGACTGCTGTCTCTTGGCTGTGACAGCTGTTATATAGGCATGTGGACATCGTGGGACACTGTTATTTTTAAATAAAGGAATTGTCCAAAACTGTCTCCTGTCATTTTTACTTTGACACTTTTTTTTGGTGAATGGTTAGGGGTACAATGTACTATACCCATTTACATTGGGGGGGCCGGGATCTGGGGCCCCCGTTGTTAAAGGGGGCTTCCAGATTCCGATAAGCCCCCTGCCCGCAGACCCCCATACCAAGGGTTGTGGGGATGAGGCCCTTGTCCCATCAACATGGGGACAAGGTGCTTTGGGGGGACCCCAAAGCACCCTCGCCATGTTGAGGGCATGTGGCCTGGTATGGTTTAGGAGGGGGGGGGCGTTCGCTTGTCCCCCCTCCTATCCTGGCCTGCAACGGATAAGGGTCTGGTATGGATTTTGGGGGGGACCACCACGTCATTTTTTTTTAAAGTTTGGCACGGGGTTCCCCTTAAAATCCATACCAGACCTGAAGGGCCTGGTATGGATTTGGGGGGGGGACCCCCATGCCATTTGTTTAAAAAATGTTATGTGGAGTTCCCCTTAATATCAGGACTGGTATGGAATGGGGGGTGCATGCCGTTTTGCCCCCCAGGCACGATATTTAAAGGAATATTTTGTTTTTATTGTTTTACTTTAAGCATTATTAAAATCACTGCTCCTGAAAAATGGTCGTTTTTAAAACTTTTTTTTGCATTGATACATGTCCCCCTGGGGCAGTACCTGGGTCCCCATGCACTTTTAATGGCAATAACTTGCATATAAGCCTTTAAAATTAGCACTTTTGTTCGTGTGCCATAGACTTTAATGGTGTTCGCATGTTGGCACAAATTTTTTGCCTGTTCGCATGTTCTGGTGCGAACCGAACTGGGGGGTGTTCGGCTCATCCCTAATTAGGAACAACAGATCTCTCTCTACTTTTCTGACAGAACAGGGATCTGTCTGTTTACCTTGAAAGATCCCGTTCTGGCTCTCTGAGGAGCGATCGTGCGTCACCAGCAGACATTGCGGCCACGCGCATCGGTTCCGGCGTCGCACCCCTTATTGCTCTTAAAATGGCCAATGTACACCCATGGCGATTCGCGCAGCCGTGCCAACCTGCCACAGTATAATGGGGGTGGCTGCTCGGCAAGCAGTTAAAGTGTGCTTACTATATCATAATTGTATCGCTTTCTGGCTGGAGCGGTAAAGCAAGAGATAGAGCTTAGACTTTACATCTAAACCCACGAAGATTAGTTGATGAAAAATGCTGCTAACTAAGTCTGCAATCCTGCTCTTCTCTGGCAACTTCAGTCCACAGGAATGGTCCCTAGTAGTGTTCTGATCATAGTAACAGCTCTCCTGCTGTTTGCCATTGATTTAGACATACCTAATATCAGAATCAATTATACTATTGTACCAACTGATATTTCCACGGGTGTCACAGAGAGAGGTCACTGGGGGGGCCCTATCAAAGTTTTGTTATGGACTCAATGAATTGTAGTTATGTCCCTGGTAGTATCAAACTCTGGATAATTCCAAAAGTTATAACAAAACAAGAAGTTGTGTATGGCTCAGTCTTTTCTCATTTTATTACCCACATCCTATCATATAACAGTATTTTTTCTTTAACTCAAGAACTTAAATATATCTTCAGGTATCTGTCACTCCTCGTGTGCTAAATTTAAAGTGGTTGTAAACCCTTCCATACACCCAATGAAGTGACTGGCCGCAGGTGATACACAGAGATAAAACAAATCCTACATACAGTGGGGACGGAAAGCATTCAGACCCCCTTAAATTTTTCACTCTTTGTTATATTGCAGCCATTTGCTAAAATCATTTAGGTTCATTTTTTTCCTCATTAATGTACACACAGCACCCCATATATATTTGCAGATTATTAAAAGAGAAAAACTGAAATATCACATGGTCCTAAGTATTCAGACTCTTTGCTGTGACACTCATATTTAACTCAGGTGCTGTCCATTTCTTCTCATCATCCTTGAGGCTGGGTTCACACTGGTGCGACACGACAGCCGTCCTACTTTGGATCTGACTTTGCCCTGCGACTAGAAGCCGACATGCGTCCGACTTTCAATGAACGGGGATCCGACTTGGATCCCCGCCAATACCAGGCACTGTGTTTGGTATGAATCTTGAGGGGGAACTCCAAGCCAAATTTTAAATAAAAAACCGGCATGGGTTCCCCCTCCAGGAGCATACCAGGCCCTTCGGTCTGGTATGGATCTTAAGGGGAACCCCCTACGCTGAAAAAACAGCTGGGGGTCCCCCCAAAATCCATACCAGACCCTTATCCGAGCACGAAGCCCGGGCCGGTCAGGAAAAGGGGTGGGGACGAGCGAGCGCCCCGCCTTCCTGAACCGTACCAGGTCACATGCCCTCAACATGGGGGGTGGGCACTTTGGGGCAGGGGGGAGCCCTACAGGCCCCCACCCCAAAGCACCTTGTCCCCATGTTGATGAGGACAAGGGCCTCTTCCCGACAACCCTGGCAATTGGTTGCCGGGGTCTGCGGGCGGGGGGCCTATAGGAATCTGGGAGCCCCCTTCAATAAGGGGGCCCCCAGATCCCGGCCCCCCACCCTATGTGAATGAGTATGGGGTACATCGTACCCCTACCCATTCACCTAGGAAAAAAGTGTCAATAAAAAAAACACACGACAGGTTTTTAAAGTAATTTATTAGGCAGCTCCGGGGGTCTTCTTCCGACTTCGGGGGTCTCTTTCTTCTTCTTCTCCACGGTCTCTTCCTTCTTCTTCGCACTCTCCGGCTTTTCCGTGCTCTCCGGTTCTTCTCCCGCTCTCCGGTACCTTTAGCCGGGCTCCTCTGCTATCTTCTGCTTTTTTGCCGGCTCTTTTGCTAGCGGTGGTCTGGTCTTCTTCACCGACTTCTTCCCTCTTCTCTTCTTCCAATATTGACACAACGCTCTTTCCCACTGTAATGCTGTATGCGACTTATATAGGGATGGGGCGTGGTCACTGGGTGATGTCACGCTGTGACCCCACCCCTTAATATGTCACAGTCCCAGGGCATGATGGGACTGTGTAGTAATAAGGGGCAGGGACACTGGGCCCCATCCCTATATAAGTCATTGCGGACCGCGCACACGGCATTACAGTGGGAGAGAGCGTCGTGTCAACATCGGAAGAAGAGAAGAGGGAAGAAGACGGTGGAGAAGACCGGGCCAACGCTATCAAAAGAGCTGGCAAAAGAGCAGAAGATAGCGGAGGAGCCTGGCAGAAGATACCGGAGAGCGGGAGAAGAACCGGAGATCGCGGAGAAGAAGCCGGAGACCACGGAGAAGAAGGAAGAGACCCCCGAAGTCGGAAGAAGACCCCCGGAGCTGCCTAATAAATTAGTTTAAAAACCTGTTGTGTGTTTTTTTATTGACACTTTTTTTCCCAGGTGAATGGGTAGGGGTACGATGTACCCCATACTCATTCACATAGGGTGGGGGGCCGGGATCTGGGGGCCCCTTTATTAAAGAGGGCTCCCAGATTCCGATAAGCCCCCCGCCTGCAGACCCCGACAACCAACGGCCAGGGTTGTCGGGAAGAGGCCCTTGCCCTCATCAACATGGGGACAAGGTGCTTTGGGGTGGGGGGCGCAGGGTGCTCCCCTGCCCCAAAGCACCCATGTTGAGGGCATGCGGCCTGGGCTGCGTGTTCGGATAAGGGTCTGGTATGGATTGGGGGGGGGCCGAAGGGCCTGGTATGTTCTTGGAGGGGGAAACCATGCCAGTTTTTTATTTGAAATTTGGCGCGGAGTTCCCTCTCTGAGCACAAGTCGCATGCCAAAGTCGGATCATGCGAGACGATGATCCGACTTTGATCCGACTTCAATGATATAGTCAATGGGCTGAAGTAGGATCAAAGTCGGATCAAAGTAGTACAGGGAGCATTTCTAAAGTCTGAACGACTTGTGTCGGACCAGTTAGGATGGCTCCTATAGGGAAACATTGATTTTCACACGTCATGCGACATGAGCTCCCAATGTCGGAGCGTTTGTCGCACTAGTGTGAACCCAGCCTGAGATGGTTCTACACCTTCATTTGAGTCTAGCTGTGTTTGATTATACTGATTAGACTTGATTAGGAAAGCCACAGACCTGTCTATATAAGACCTTACAGCTCACAGTGCATGTCAGAGAAAATGAGAATCATGAGGTCAAAGGAACTGCCTGAAGAGCTCAGAGACAGAATTGTGGCAAGGCACAAATCTGGCCAAGGTTACAAAAAAATTTCTGCTGCACTTAAAGTTCCTAAGAGCACAGTGGCCTCCATAATCCTTAAATGGAAGATGTTTGGGACGACCAGAACCTTTCCTAGAGCTGGCCGTCCGGCCAAACTGAGCTATCGGGGGAGAAGAGCCTTGGTGAGAGAAGTAAAGAAGAACCCAAAGATCACTGTGGCTGAGCTCCAGAGATGCAGTCGGGAGATGGGAGAAAGTTGTAGAAAGTCAATCATCACTTCAGCCATCCACCAGTCGGGGCTTTATGGCAGAGTGGCCCGACGGAAGCCTCTCCTCAGTGCAAGACACATGAAAGTCCGTGTGGAGTTTGTTAAAAAAACACCTGAAGGACTCCAAGATGGCGAGAAATAGATTTTGTGGTCTGATAAGACCAAGATAGAACTTTTTGGATTTAATTCTAAGCGGTATGTGTGGCGAAAACCAGGCACTGCTCATCCCATGTCCAATACAGTCCCAACAGTGAAGCATGGTGGTGGCAGCATCATGCTGTGGGGGTGTTTTTCAGCTGCAGGGACAGGACGACTGGTTGCAATCGAGAGAAAGATGAATGCGGCCAAGTACAGGGATATCCTGGACGAAAACCTTCTCCAGAGTGCTCAGGACCTCAGACTGGGCTGAAGGTTTACCTTCCAACAAGACAATGACCCTAAGCACACAGCTAAACTAACGAAGGAGTGGCTTCACAACAACTCCGTGACTGTTCTTGAATGGCCCAGCCAGAGTCCTGACTTAAACCCAATTGAGCATCTCTGGAGAGACCTAAAAATGGCTGTCCACCAACGTTTACCATCCAACCTGACAGAACTGGAGAGGATCTGCAAGGAGGAATGGCAGAGGATCCCAAATCCAGGTGTGAAAAATTTGTTGCATCTTTCCCAAAAAGACTCATGGCTGTATTAGATCAAAAGGGTGCTTCTACTAAATACTGAGCAAAGGGTCTGAATACTTAGGACCATGTGATATTTCAGTTTTTCTTTTTTAATAAATCTGCAAAAATGTCAACAATTCTGTGTTTTTCTGTCAACATGGAGTGCTGTGTGTACATTAATGAGGAAAAAATTAACTTAAATGATTTTAGCAAATGGCTGCAATGTAACAAAGAGTGAAAAATTTAAGGGGGTCTGAATACTTTACGTCCCCACTGTACAGTAAGTTTTATCTGTCTATCTGCAGTCTTCTCTTCTCTACATCGATTCAAAGTGCTGAATTTTAAAGCTTGTCTGAGAGATCAGGTAACAGGGGGTGGAGGGCCGAAATTCCAATCTGCAGAGCTCAGTGAGGAGAGCTCTGAGAGCTGATTGGAGGGAAGGGACACCCCCCCTTCACACAGCACACAGGCTGGGTTTAGTTCCGCTCTAAGCTTGGGTTTTGTGTATCTGATCTTACAACTGTGTGCTGTAGTAGAATCCCCCCGGGACCAAATTGGGACAGCGTAATTTGTGTACATTAGGAGCACTAGCCACTGCCATGTTGCGGAGGTCAAATAACTACAGTAACTTGGCACAAAGGAATATTTTAGAATTGAGCTAATTAGGAATGTATTCTTCAAAGGAGGAACGGCAGTCGTGCAAGGGGCTGGTGAGAACTTGAAAAGAAACTGATCACAGTACTGTAAATTAAATGTACAACGATTAGCCATAATATTATGACTAGGGATGAGCTTCGTGTTCGAGTCGAACCCATGTTCGACTCAAACATTGTGTGTTCGGCCGTTCACGCCAAATTCGAGTGGCGCGTCATGGTCCATAATTCACTGCGGCATTGACCCGCATGCTTGGCCAATCACAGCGCCGTCTGTACAGAGAGCCGTAATTGGCCAAAGCCAGGGTGGCTTTGGCCAATTATGGCTCAGGGGGTTTAGTACACGCCCCACACTATACAAGGCCGCCTGCACGGAGGCCCTGGTGTAGTGTGTTCCGGCGTTGAGAGAGAGAGAGAGATAGATAGACAGAGAGACAGTGTCATTTGATTTAAGTTAGATACACTTACAGTGTATTGTGGTGTTCTTCTGATCCTATGAGTACAGTACCACAGACAGCTGCAGTATTTACAAGTTAGTGTAGTGCGTCCTCTGCACAGTGTGCACCTAAAGCTACCTGAAGAAAATTTGTGGTGTTTTTCTGATCCTATTAGTACAGTACCGCAGGCAGCTGCAGTATTTACAAGTTAGTGTAGTGCGTCCTCTGCACAGTGTGCACCTAAAGCTACCTGAAGAAAATTAGTGGTGTTCTTCTGATCCTATTAGTACAGTACCACAGGCAGCTGCAATATTTACAAGTTAGTGTAGTGCGTCCTCTGCACAGAGTGCACCTAAAGCTACCTGAAGAAAATTGGTGGTGTTCTTCTGATCCTATTAGTATCGCAGGCAGCTACAGTATTTACAGTTAGTGTACCGTGTCCTCTGTGCAGAGAGAGGGGGTGCCCAAGAAGGACAGCAATCTGGCAGTCATGTTCCCCCAGCTGCAGCATATTGCTAGCTTTGCTCCAGTGATGAGGAGGGAGATGATGATGAGGTCACTGACTCCACGTGGGTGCCTGATAGGAGAGAGGAGGAAGAGGAGGCACATCACCAACGAGGCAGGATGCCCTCCAGGGGTCAGCTTAAGGGCAGCACACCGACTGCATCACACCGCAGAGCTCCGCATGTGCAGGGCGCTGCTGTCTCTGTGCGTTATTCCAAAAGTTCTTTGGTGTGGGCCTTTTTTGAGATGAGTGCATCAGATCCCACCGCTGCTATTTGCAACATATGTCTCAAGAGTATCTTGTGTGGCCAAAACATCTCCCGCTTGGGCACCACATGCTTGACCAGACATATGTTGACCTTCCATACAGTTCGTTGGCAAGCGTACCTAAAAGACCCACACCAAAGAACAAAGAGGACCTCTCCTTGCTCCTCATCAGCTGGGATCTCCAACCCCACTATACCTTCAGTCCTCTCTGAGACCTGCACTGAGAGGAATGAAGGTGTAGAATTAGGTGTGTCACATCCAAGTACTTGGGGGCAATCTGCTATCGGTACACCGACGTCAGATTGTACCAGGCAAATTTCCCTGCCCCAGCTGCTGCACCGCCGAAAGAAGTTTGCTCTCAGCCATCCACATGCCCAACAGTTGAATGCTAGCTTGGCTAAATTGCTGGCACTTCAACTGCTGCCTTTTCAGTTGGTAGACTCTGCCCCCTTCTGTGAGTTTGTGGAATGTGCGGTTCCTCAGTGGCAGGTTCCCAAACGCCACTTTTTCTCACGGAAGGCGATTCCGGCTCTCTACCGGCATGTGGAAGGCAATGGCTTGGCCTCGCTGGTGAGGGCGGTCAGAAGTAAGGTGCATATTACCGCTGACTCATGGTCCAGCAGGCATGGACAGGGACGTTACCTATCTTTCACCGCACACTGGGTGACTCTTCTGGCAGCTGGGAAGGATGCAGGACAGGGTGCAGTAGTGTTGGAGGTTGTTCCGCCACCACGTCTCCAAAATACTACTAGTGGTGATTCTGCCACACCTCTCTCCTCCACCCCTCTTCTTCCTCCATGACCTCTTCCTGTGCTGATTTGTCTTCTGAACCAGCGGTGCTTCGTAGGCGTTCAAGGGGCTACGCTAGCACGCAGGCCAAAAGATGCCATGCGGTGCTTGAGCTGGTGTGCTTGGGGGACAGGAGCCACACGGGGGCAGATATTCTGTCAGCTCTGCAGCAGCAGGTTCAGAGGTGGTTGATGCCACGCCAGCCTAAGACAGGCATGGTGGTTTGCGACAATGGCACCAACCTCCTCTCCGCCCCCCGACAGGGACAACTGACCCATGTGCCCTGTTTGGCTCACGTCCTTAACTTGGTGGTGCAGCAGTTCTTGGGCAGGTACCCGGGCTTACAGGATGTCCTGAGGCAGGCCAAGAAAGTCTGTGTGCATTTTCACAGGTCATATAATGCCAGTGCTCGGCTGGCTGACCTCCAAAAAGAATTTAACCTGCCCAAGAACCGCCTAATCTGTGACATGTTCACCAGGTGGAACTCAACATTGGCCATGCTGCAGCGGCTGCACACGCAGCAGAGGGCCATCAATAAGTACCTGTGTGACTATGGCACCAGGACAGGGTCAGGAGAGCTTGTTTTTTTTTTCCCATGCCAGTGGGCCATGATCAGGGATGCATGCACTGTCCTGTCACCATTTGAGGAGGCCACGAGGATGGTGAGCAGTGACAGTGCATGCATCAGTGACACTGTCCCCCTTGACCACCTGTTGGAGCACACACTGCATAGAATAATGGACAGGGCACTTGAGACAGAACAGAGGCAGGAAGAGGAAGACTTCCTTAGCTCTCAAGGCCCCCTTTATCCAGACAGTGTTCCTGCGTGCTCACCGATCACAGAGCAGGGAGGAGGATTGTGTCAGTATGGAGGTGGAGCCTGACACTCAGCATCAGCAGCAGTCTTTAAGGGATCATTTACAGTCCCAAGAAACCCATGGACTTGTACGTGGCTGGGAGGAGGTAGCTGCAGATCATGTCGTCCTTTGTGACCCAGAGGACTCCGGACCGAATGCATCAGCAAACCTATGCTGCATGGCCTCCCTGATCCTGCAAAGGCTGCGGAAGGATCCTCGTACTCGTGGTATCAAGGAGAGGGATCAATACTGGCTGGCAACCCTCCTTGATCCACGTTACAAGGGTAAGGTTGCGGACCTTATCTTGCCGTCGCAGGGGGAGCAGAGGATGAAACATTTTCGGGAGGCCTTGCAGAAAGGTCTGTGCAACGCGTTCCCAGAGACTGGGAGGTTACAAACTCCTGTTACTGGACAATGTGTTGCTGAGGCTTCGGTCAGTCAAAGAAGGAGCAGCGGAGAAGGTGGCTGTCTGACCGATGCGTTCAGACAATTTTTTAGTCCGCAGCCCCAAGGTATGATCTGTTCCAGCAACCATCGCCAGCGTCTGTTTTACATGGTGCAGGATTACCTAGGGGCAAGACTTGGACACCTTTCCCACCGAAAATCTTCTGGGTTACTGGGTCTTGAGGATGGATCACTGGCCAGAGCTTGCACAGTATGCAATTGAGCTACTGTCCTGTCCTGCATCCAGCGTTCTTTCGGAACGCACATTCAGTGCGCTGGAGGCTTTGTAACCGATCACAGGGTGCGCCTGTCCACCGACTCGGTCGATCGACTTACCTTCATAAAAAAGAATCAGTCTTGGATCACTACCAGCTACCAAGCACCTGATGCTGATGTAACCAAATAATTTTTTTGGAAATGTCAGATCATTTCAAGACTGCCTATGCTGATGCTGAGTGACTATCCTGTTATGCTGAGTGACTATCCTCTTCCTCCTCAATGATCATGCTGATAGCTTGTAAGAATATGTTTGGTTCTGGGCACCGCCACCAGTGGCTAAGGCCCAATTTTTCAGCCCCTGTTTAACAGGGGTGTGTAATTACAATTCTTGATCTAATATTTCACAGCAGGGCCCGTTCCTGCGCCCACCAAGAGTAACTGTGAGGGCTTACAGTGTTGCGCCAACGCCAACACCTACGCTCATTCCTGCGCTCCAACTAGAGTATATGTGAGGGGTTGCAGTGTTGTGGCACCAGTGCCTAAGGCCCAATTTTTCTGTCCCTGTTCAACTGTCAGGACCTTGGTAGGAGACCGAGTTGCTGAGAGGGCTCCCCTTGCGGCCGAGTGCAGCACAACCCTGAATATGGTACAGGGATGTGGTGCTCACAGAAGCACGGGTTGCCTGGAAGTAGGAGCCGGTGTTGGTGGCTTGATAGAGAAAGTCCGTAGAGGCAACGTGCTTAGGGTCCAAGGAGGGGACCAATGGAAGTCCAATAGGAAAATCAGAAGCCAGGCCAGGGGGTCAAACACAGTAAGCAGTCCGAGAATCAAAGCAACAAGTCCAGGTACAGGAGACAGAGGAATGCGGAGTCCGTTTAGCCAAGCCGGGGTCAGATGCAGGAAGCAGGCAGGGAGAGTCAGAAGCAAGCCAGTTGAATAAGCCAGGAGGTTCAGAGGAGTCGATAACAAGCCGGGTCGGTACACAGGAAGTCAGGACAACAGGAAGTCAGGACAACAGGAAACACAATCACAGGAACACAGGAAGAGCTGACGATAATCCAGCAATGTGGCACTATCAGTGGGTCGTTTAAATAGACAAGGCGTAGTATCACGTCGTACGCACACCGTTCCATTCGTGCGTTCGTAACATCGCGACGTTGCTACGCACGCGCATTCGTCCGAATGTGGTGCCAGGCGTCCGCCTAGTAGAAACATTGCACACCCGTGTGCGTTGATGCGCGTTAGAGCGGCCTTGCCTGTGCTGGTTTGCTAGCTTATTTCCCTGACAGTGAGTGCCCCCCCCCCAAGGGGCAGCCTCCGGATGCCTAAACGTGCCCATTTTTCGGGGTACCTACTGCGAAATCTCTGTATTAGCCTAGGAGCGTGTACATAACTTGCGGGCTCCCAAGAGTTCTCTTCTGCAGAATACCCCTTCCACTTGACTAGAAATTGAATTGTCCTACCTCTCCAGCGACAGTCAAGGATAGATTCAACTTCAAATTCTGCTTCATCTCCAACCTGCACCGGAGGTGGGGGCACTTCTTCTCTCCCTAGAAAAGGACTAGAAACAACATGTTTAAGAAGTGACACGTGAAAAACAGGATGGATCTTGAAAGATTCGGGTAAAGTGAGTTCAAAGGCTACAGGGTTGATTTCGCGTTTGATCTCGAAAGGACCCAGGAACTTGGGTCCCAATTTCCGAGATGGGCATGGTAGCTTGAGATTTATAGATGAGAGCCAGACCTTGTCCCCTATCTTAAAGGTAGGGCTCGCTCTTCTCTTCCTATCGTACTGCTTTTTATATTCTTCTTGGGCCTTCTTCATGGTATCCTGGAGTGTCTGATAATTAGTATGGATGAAATCCAGTCTGTCCTGAACCGCCGGTACTGAAGATTCCGGAATGACGTTGGGTAGGAATGAGGGGTGGAAGCCGTAATTCGCCCAGAAGGGTGATTGGTTGGTAGAAGTGTGTATTGAGTTATTATAAGCAAATTCTGCACATGGTAATTGTTGAATCCAGTCGTCTTGAGAAAAGGAACAGAAGCACCGCAGATACTGTTCCAGCGTTTGGTTGGTCCTTTCGGTCTGACCGTTACTCTGTGGGTGGTAAGCTGTGGACAAACACATTTCAATAGAAAGTAATTTGCAGAGGTTTCTCCAAAACCTAGAAGTAAATTGTACCCCTCTATCTGATACGATGTTATTTGGTAATCCGTGTAGTCGAACAATTTCCTTAATAAAGATTTTTGCTGTATCTAAGGCAGAGGGAGTACCTTTCATAGGTAAAAAATGCGCCATTTTGGACAGGCGGTCTACTACCACCAAGATGGTAGTAAATTCTTCTGAGGGGGGTAAATCCACGATAAAGTCCATGGAAATCTTCCTCCATGGTTGTTCTGGGACTGGCAATGGTTTTAACAAGCCCCAAGACCTGGCGTTGGATCCTTTGTTCCGTTGGCAGATGATGCAGGAGCTGACGTAGGTTTTACAATCAAGTTTCAAAGTGGGCCACCATAGGGACCGCTGAACTAGCTCAGTTGTTTTTCGAACCCCAAAATGACCAGCTAGCTGATGGTCATGAAAGGTCTTCAATACTTGTAATCTGGCTTGCTGGGGAACGAAAATCTTATCTTGGTGCCATAGGAGTCCCTCTTGGCTTCTCAGGGAGGAGACTTCCGCTTCAGTACACTGACTAGAGGCCTGCTCAATAGAGGATCTTAGGTCGGGTTGGATCAGTAGGAAGTTTTGGGGAGACAAAATTGTACTAGGTGCAATTTCTTCAGGAGTGTCCTTTAACATCCGGGATAAGGCGTCCGCCTTTCCATTCTTCGACCCTGGGCGATAGGTTAAGTGAAAATTAAACCGAGAGAAAAATAGTGCCCATCGAGCCTGTCGGGGTCTTAGGCGTTTGGCCATACGGAGATATTCTAAGTTCTTGTGGTCTGTAAAAATCAGGATGGGATGAGTGGCACCTTCCAGGAGATACTTCCATTCCTCGAGAGCTGTCTTGATTGCCAAAAGTTCCCGATCCCCCACATCGTAATTCCTCTCAGGAGGGCTCATTTTCCGTGAGAAAAAGGCCACGGGATGCAGCAGTGCTTTGGGACCCTGACGCTGAGATAGAATCGCCCCTGTGGCGACTTCTGAGGCATCGACTTCCAGGACGTAGGGTAGAGCAGGGTCAGGGTGTTGCAGAATTGGGGCAGAAGTGAAGAAGGTCTTAAGCTGATCGAAGGCGGACTGTGCCGCTGCTGACCACTTAAACTTGGTATGTTGGCGGGTTGTCTGAGTAATAGGTGCTACAATGGTGGAGAAATTCTTTATAAACCTTCTGTAGAAGTTGGCGAAGCCAATGAATCTCTGTACACCCTTCTTGTCAGAAGGGGCCGGCCAATCAAGGATGGACTTTACTTTTTGAGGATCCATGGCGATTCCACCTGTGGTGATAAGACCCAGGAATTGAATTGAAGTTTTTTCGAAATCGCACTTTTCAGATTTGACGAATAACCCATGGGTTCTGAGGATGCTCAGTACCTTCTTCACGTGTATTCTATGGAGTTCCAGAGTGGCAGAAAAAATAAGAATGTCGTCAAGGTAGACAACAACAAAATGATCTAAATGTTCCCGGAAGATGTCATTTATGAAATGCTGAAAGGTCGCCGGGGCATTGCACAACCCAAACGGCATGACTAGGTACTCAAAATGTCCAAATCTTGTTCTGAAAGCCGTTTTCCACTCGTCCCCCTCTCGGATGCAGACGAGATTATAGGCACCACAGGGGTCGAGTTTGGTAAAGATGTGTGCTGTGCGGAACCTTTGAAAAAGCTCAGGGATGAGCGGGAGTGGGTAGCGGTTCTTAAGGGTAATTTTGTTTAACTCCCTGTAGTCCACACATGGTCTCAGTGTCTTGTCCTTCTTCTCAACGAAGAAGATTCCGGCACCGGCAGGGGAAGAAGAAGGACGGATAAAACCTTTTTCAAGATTCTCATCAATATATTGTCTCAAGGTCTCAAGCTCAGTCTCGGAGAGGGGGAATATACGACCAAAAGGAATAGTAGCTCCTGGTAGTAACTCGATGGGGCAGTCGTAAGGACGGTGTGGCGGTAAGGTGTCTGCTTTCTTTTTATCGAAGACATCAAGAAATTCCAGGTAAGCTGCTGGTACATTAGGATCCGGACTCGGTGTGGATTGTACAGTCAGGCAACTGGAAAAGTCCTGGAATTCGGGGGTCAAACAATGTTGTTGGCAATAGGGAGATGTAAGGAGTACCTCCTTCTTGGACCAATCAATCTGAGGATTGTGTGCTTGTAGCCATGGGATTCCCAGGATGACCGGGAACATAGGGGAACTTAAGACATCAAATCTGAGAAATTCCTGATGACCAGAATTGGTAGTGGTAAGAATAGGTACGGTTTCCTGGGTGACATGACCCGAGCTTGGCAAGGAGCCGTCAGCCAGATGAACTATTAGTCTCTGTTCCTTATAGTTCAACGGAATAGCTAGATCTTTAGCCAAGGCCAAGTCCAAGAAGCAACTACACGCCCCGGAATCCAGTATTGCTTGGAGGTGGATCTCCTTACCTGCCACTAGCAATGTAACAGGAAGTGAGATATGGGCAGAGGAAGACCTGGATGCTTGAAGGTGAGTACGGAGGGTCGGTTTTCTTGGTCTTATGGGGCAGTAATCTATGAAATGTCCTGATTCCCCGCAGTAGAAGCAAAGTCTCGCCTGCCGGCGATAAAGTCTCACCCCAGGAGTTAATGCTGGATGGAACATGCCGACTTGTAAGGGAGCTGATGCAGACTGAACTTGGGGCAGGTTCCGAGTGGAGCAAGAGGCCTGGTCACGTTCACCCTGACGTTCCCGTAAACGTCTGTCAAGCTGAATAGTTAACTGGATGAGATCTTCAAGTGTGGCCGGACCCTGTAACCTGGCTAACTCATCCTTGAGGGCCTCTGATAACCCCATTCGATATTGGTGTTTTAATGCTGCCTCATTCCAACCAGAATCCATGGACCATGTGCGGAACTCCACTGTATAGTCCTCCGCAGGGCGCTGACCCTGACGGAGGGAATGTAGATTTGCTTCGGCAGTGGCTCTCCGTAGGGGATCATCATATAACCGAGCCATGACTTCAAAGAACTGATCCATAGTGTTGATGGAGGGGCTGCTTTGTTCCAACAGGCCATGGGCCCAGGTCTGTGGCTCACCACGTAATAGGAAGATAGTGAACCCCACCTTGACTGTTTCACTGAAAAAAGTCTGTGGTTGCAAGTCGAAGTATAAGTAGCAGGAGTTTTTAAAAGACCTAAATTTTCTTCGATCGCCACGGAAACATTCTGGCGTTGGGACACGTGGTTCTGGAGGGACCATGATCCCAGCAGCTGCCGCTGGAGGTGGATCTTGAACCGAGGAGGAGGATGACTCAGGTAGGTGCTGCAGACATTCCTCCAACCGGAAGTATTCCTCCTGAAGCTTCTGAATGACTGGGGTAAAGGCCGTGATTTGCTGGAGAATGGCCTTCATCGGGGAGTCACCTCCGTCGGTCTCTGACATGGCTGGATTATACTGTCAGGACCTTGGTAGGAGACCGAGTTGCTGAGAGGGCTCCCCTTGCGGCCGAGTGCAGCACAACCCTGAATATGGTACAGGGATGTGGTGCTCACAGAAGCACGGGTTGCCTGGAAGTAGGAGCCGGTGTTGGTGGCTTGATAGAGAAAGTCCGTAGAGGCAACGTGCTTAGGGTCCAAGGAGGGGACCAATGGAAGTCCAATAGGAAAATCAGAAGCCAGGCCAGGGGGTCAAACACAGTAAGCAGTCCGAGAATCAAAGCAACAAGTCCAGGTACAGGAGACAGAGGAATGCGGAGTCCGTTTAGCCAAGCCGGGGTCAGATGCAGGAAGCAGGCAGGGAGAGTCAGAAGCAAGCCAGTTGAATAAGCCAGGAGGTCCAGAGGAGTCGATAACAAGCCGGGTCGGTACACAGGAAGTCAGGACAACAGGAAGTCAGGACAACAGGAATCACAGGAACACAGGAAGAGCTGACGATAATCCAGCAATGTGGCACTATCAGTGGGTCGTTTAAATAGACAAGGCGTAGTATCACGTCGTACGCACACCGTTCCATTCGTGCGTTCATAACATCGCGACGTTGCTACGCATGCGCATTCGTCCGAATGTGGTGCCAGGCGTCCGCCTAGTAGAAACATTGCACACCCGTGTGCGTTGATGCGCGTTAGCGCGGCCTTGCCTGTGCTGGTTTGCTAGCTTATTTCCCTGACATCAACAGGGACATGTAATTACAATTCTTGATCTAATATTTCACAGCAGGGCCCGTTCCTGCGCCCACCAAGAGTAACTGTGAGGGCTTACAGTGTTGTGCCAACACCAACACCTAAGGCCGCAATTTCTGCAGAGTATATATGGCAGGCCCCTACTTTCAAACATCCAACTTACAAACGACTCCTACTTGCAAACGGAAGGAGACAACAGGAAGTGAGATGAACTCTACCCCTAGGAAGGGAGATTCTCTCCTGTAATGCCCCGTACACACGGTCGGATTTTCCGATGGAAAATGTCCGATCGGAGCGCGCTGTCGGAAATTCTGACCGTGTGTGGGCTCCATCGGACATTTTCCATTGGATTTTCCGACACACAAAGTTTGAGAGCAGGATATAAAATTTTCCGACAACAAAATCCGTTGTCGGAAATTCCGATCGTGTGTACACAAATCCGACGGACAAAGTGCCACGCATGCTCAGAATAAATAAAGAGATGAAAGCTATTGGCCACTGCCCCGTTTATAGTCCCGACGTACGTGTTTTACGTCACCGCGTTTAGAATGATTGGATTTTCCGACAACTTTGTGAGACCGTGTGTATGCAAGACAAGTTTGAGCCAACATCCGTCCGAAAAAATCGTAGGATTTTGTTGTCGAAATGTCCGAACAAAGTCCGACCGTGTGTACGGGGCATAAGAGTTAATATGGGAAAAACGTGTCTCCTCTCCACTGATGTTTATCACCAATCCTTGTTTCACTAAAAACCCCAAATTGTCAAAAAACATTTGTCATTGGGACAGAAAGTGAGGTGAAATCTTCTGAAGAGGAGCACAGACAGCAAAACAAATGTCACAGGGGTGATAACCCTTCCCTATGTTTTCCAAAAAGCTTAAAAATAGATTTTTTGGCTGGAGCTACTCTTTAAATGTGCTAGTTCAAAATTACAAACAGATTCTACTTAACAACAAACCTACAATCCCTGTCTTGTTTGCACAGCCTCTATACTGCTGTTCAGAGTATATAGGGCTTGGGGGCCGTGGCCCTATATACACTGAACAGCAGTATACAGGTGGTGCAAACAAGACAGGGGCCGCCTTTCCTTTTTTTAAATTTGGGTGCGGGGTTCCCCTTAATATCCAAACAAGACCCAAAGGGCCTGGTAATGGACGGGGGGGGGGGGAATACCCATGCCATTTGTCTCACTGATTTTCCATATTGCCGGGACCAGACATTACATTAAAGCCGCATCCCTATATATATCATTGCGGACCGCGCATACAGCATTACAGTGGGAGAGAGCGTCGTGTCAACATCCGAAGAAGAGAAGAGGGAAGAAGACGGTAGAAAAGACCGGGCCACCGCTAGCAAAAGAGCCGGCAAAAGAGCAGAAGATAGCGGAGGAGCCTGGCAGAAGATCAACTTCAGGGACAACATGTTAACTTGCTGCCTAATATAACCCACCCACTTTGAGATGCCATTGTAACAAGATAATCAATGTTATTCTCTCTACCTGTCCATGGTCATAATGTTATCACTGATCAGTGTATTTTTTTAGTTTAAATATATTCTAAAAAGAATTTTTGCATAGTCTAATTTTCCTATTACATAGAAAAAATAATTATATCAAAAGCAAAATGTTCTATGTCTGGCATTAAGAGTTAAATTCCTATACTTGGTACTGTAAGTTTACATTAGGTGTAAAAATGCAGTAGACCCAGGCATTCTTTAATGTGACGTTATGACTTTGGTGTACAGGGAACGTCTCTGATATCTGTGCACCTATGTTCAATTTCCCTGAGTGCAGAAGAAAGACCTACCCAAACACCATTCCTGTAGAAGGACACACATTACTAGCTTTATCAAGTCTGATAAGCAAGGAATAAAGCAAAGACCTTCAAGACTTGCAAGTCAGGGATTACCAAGGCAACAAAGTCAAGTAATAACATTGTAAAAATATAAGAGTCACTAAACTGTATCTTTTTTATAACACAGAATTCCTCATAAATGCATCCATCAAACTAGGTCTGACTAACTGAAGAGCCATAAACAAAGATGTTGCCTGTGTGTATATAGAGTATATTTCCTGTATATATAGCAATAGCAATGACTCTATTTGACACTCTCAGGGCTTCCAAAGGAGAATGGGACTCTATATATAGAATGTTGTACTGTGTTAGCCATATATATGTGGAATCATACTGTTTTTTACCCCTCTTATCCTATGGTCATATGTGTAAAATGCGTATTTTGCTTTTTTGGCTACTGTTTCTAAAAGGTAGTTTGACATTGGGGGATGTCTAGCTTCAGTGTAGAGCTTACCAGTGAGCAGAGTCCACGTCAGATATGCCGTTTAAGGGCTTGTAGGCCCACTTTTATTAAAGAAAGAAAATGTCCATGCAGAATTCCTACGCAGGGGTTTCAACTTCACAGAGTAATGTAGTAATAAACAAAAATACCAAGCCACCTGGCTCTCTGGTCAGCTCTGCTGTTCAGGCTTTGCTTCAGACCTCCTTGGCTTTATAACGGAGTTCCTGTACCTCAGCACTCTTTTCCAGCTTCCTTGCTGTTCCAGGACAGACAGACAGACAGAATTCTCCCTTGCACACCTGGACTTCTCCCTTGCACACCTGGACTTCTCCCTTGCACACCTTGACTTCTCCCTTGCACACCTGGACTTCTCCCTTGCACACCTGGACTTCTCGGAAAGGTGGAGCCCAGAACCCTGGTCCTGGCTCTGCTATAAGCCCAGGACCCACCTGTACAATCAACAAGCCAGACTCCTGGCTGTTCCCAAAACCCGACCCCAGGATTGGAGGTTTCATCCCACCCAGATCGCTATGAAATCTCCAGGCTCCAGGTCCCCAACTGGATTTTACAAACCACAGAGGAAACTGATAAAACAGTTTCCTCCAAAATAAATAATCCTCCTGGAGCCGCTCAACCTGCCTATTTGAGAATCCTGGGCGACAATCACTAGGACAGGGATCGGTACTGTCACAGTATATATTAATGCCCAGTACACACGATCAGAATATTGTACAAAGGATAACGCTTTTGAAGCGATCGTATACGATAATCTGATCATTAGTACAGAGTTTTCGAGAGCCGATGAGAACAGTTCATCCAATATTATTTGATTGGACATGCACGAAAAAAAAATTCTTACGATGCCAGATAGTACAATTTTCATTTAAGCAGTACAGCTGTCATTCCAAAATGCAATACAAATGCATTACAACACATGACATCACTTCCGATTTTTTATTCTGTTGTACACAAATTTTTGTGACTTTAGTAAACTCATCAGATTCGATCTGAGACTAGCATTCAAAAAAAAATGGACGATCATTCGTCCGATAATCTCATTGTGTGTACTGGGCATTAGATATGAACGTTACAAAGCATTATTTCTTTTGTTATACACATTGACTATATTATTCAATATCCATATTCTCTATGTATGGTCTCTGCACAGCATCATTGCTCATGTTCTGTTTGGGTGTAGTTCTCAGTCTATGTTCTTATTCAGTATGTATGGATGCTGCATAGAAAGACTTGTCTTTTATCCTGAAAGTGATTTTTTTTCTGCCAGTAAATACTTTATACAGCCCTTTTCCTGTTTCTTGTCTAGTCATGCACAGCTCTCTCTCTTTCACTCTCATGAGAGTTTGCCAGGAAGGGAGAGGGGATGAGTCATAAGAGGGCCAATGAAAGCTGCAGAGCTGCAGGTGTGCCTCTGTGTGTCTGTGTAAATCCAGCAAGTGAACAGACAGCAGCTTCAGCTGCCCACAGTTAAAATGGAAGCAGTCAGAATTAGTGAAGGGAGATTTCTGCAGCATATTTGGCAAGTACAAAATCACAGTATATACAATATAATACGTGGTTGGAGGGAAGCTTCCGAATGGCAAAGATGTTTTTATTACAAATTATGTGAGCAGACTGCAGTTCCTCTTTAACCATTCCGGACCGCCCACCGCACAAATACTGCAGAAGGACGTCGGTCCATGCATTAGGTACAGCAGGCATGCGCCTGCCGCGGAAGCTCACTCGCGGGTCCAGCGGACTTGATGTCCGCCGGCCACCCGCGATCGCGCTAAAGAGAGGCAGAATGGGGATCTGCCTATGTAAACAAGGCGGATCCCCATTCTGACAAGGAAGGAGAGAGAGATCAGCTGTTCCTAGGAATAGCGATCTCTCTCTCTCTCTACTTCCAGTCAGTCCATCCCCCTGATAGTTAGAAAGCACCTCTCTAGGGAACACTTAACACTTTGATCACCCCTAGTGTAACCCCTTCCCTGCCAGTGCCATTTATACAGTGATCCGTGCATTTTTATAGCACTGATAACTGTATTGGTGTCACTGGTCACCAAAAAGTGTCACTTAGGCTCTGATCTGTCCGCTGCAATGTTGCAGTCATGCTAAAAATCGCTGATCCCCGCCATTACTAGTAAAAAACAATAAAAAAAGTCCCTAAATCTTTCCCCTATTTTGTAGATGCTATAACTTTTGCTCGAACCAATCAATATGCGCTTATTTCGATTTTTTACCAAAAATATGTAGCAGAATACACATTGGCCTAAACTGATGAATAAATTATTTTTTTTTTATATTTTTTGATTGAATATGTATTATAGCTGAAAGTAAAAAATATTGTTGTTTTTTTTTCAAAATTGACAGTCTTTTTTTTGCAAAAAATGGCCTGGTCATTAAGGAGGAAAATCCTTCCAGGGCTGAAGTGGTTAAGGCCTCATTCACGTGGCCATAAAACAGCCATAAAAATGTTACTGATCATTAGGCAAGGAACAAAAGACTTTCTTCCTCATTGCTTCCCTATATGTAGTTCAGGATTGTGTTTGAGTGTATAAGGACATACATAGAAACATAGAAAAGTGACAGTAGATAAAAGACCAAGCGATCCATCAAGTTTGCCCATAATTTTTTTTTTCTATACGTGTTTTGTATTTTTTTTTTGTGTCTGAGTTGTCTATGTTTGTCCCAAGCAAGTTTGAAGCCATTTACTGTTGACTGTCTCACTACCTCTGCTAGAAGTTTATTCCAAGCATCAACTACCTTTTCAGTAAAATAATACTTTGTAGGATTAGTTTTGAAATTTCCTCCTTTTAGTTTGAGGTCATGTCCCTGTGTTCTTGTTTTTGATTTCATATTGAAAAAACTGGCCTCCTGGAATTTATTCATCCCCTTAACGTATTTAAGGGATCCAATCATGTCTCCCCTTTCCCTTCTTTCCTCCAGACTGTACATATTAACCACTTCAATACGGGCACTATTACCCCCTTCCTGCCCAGGCCTATTTGTAGCTTTAAGTGCTGTTGCGCTTTGAATGACAATTGCACAGTCATGCAAAACTGTATTTAGTAAGAGGCATGGTGAGTTTTTTGAAGGTTTTTTTTTTTTTACATACTGTCACCAGTGCAATACAGCATTATCATATAACGGGTCTGGCCGTAATCAGGGATACTGACTGGTGACAGTATGTAAAAAATAACATTTATTTTATTTTTTATTTTTTTAACCACTTGCCGACCGCCTAACGCAGATATAACGCAGAATGGCACGGGCAGGCAAAATCACGTACCTGGTACGTGATCCACTTCCCGCGTCCCCCCCCCCCCCCGGTGCCCGAGGCGGTCGGCTTCATTAGGGGAGCGATCCAGGCTGAGGGGCAGACCACTAATTCGTGGCCACCCCCTCGTGATTGCTCCCAACGAATGAAAAGCTTCCTTTACTGCTGTAATGTAAACAGCGGCAGAGGAAGTGATGTCATCTCTCCTCAAGTCTGTATTTTCCGTTCCGGCACCGAGGAGAGAAGACATCTGAGTAAGTGCACAACACTAGACTAACAATTACAGGGAACCGCTGCGCCAACTCAGGATAAGAAAGCAGCCAACACTACAATAAGACTAATTGTGAAGTGAATGGAAAAGACAATAGAGTGTAGCGCTAGAAAGAAATAATAAAATAAAAACTCTACATTGATGAATGTGGAATCACAACAGTGAGAGTGATATACAAAATTGTCAGGTGTATAAACGGCCTTTATGAGATGTAAGGCTCTAAACTAAAAGACAAATGTGTTCAAGAATTCTCGACTTGGTTAATGTCATAGAACCATATAAATGTGTCTCATTGATTGTGACATCAAACAAAGCAAACATAAGAAGGATTAACCCAAATATAATAAGTGGTCTCAAAGACTCTACTGACGTGGTGATACAAACATGGGAAATGAAAAAGCGGTGTCATATGTCTATCATGGCAAAAATGCACAAACAATTTGAACATAAAAAATTATATTAACTAAAAATGAAAAAACTTATGGACATATATGTGATTGTAAAAGTCAATGTGGGTTGGTAACTCCTGGGGATGCGGGATGTTCAAAGCTTGTGTAGAAGCTTTTCACCACAAGAAGTAAGGCATATCAGCATACAAAGCCAGGTCTTCAGAAATGCACACTTCAGCAGAGAGAAATGTAATGCCCTTACCAGAGATGTTGGACTCACAGGCCGTTGGCGGTGAGTCGTATAGCGGTAGGGTTAGATCCGGTTCCAATCCTTAGGAGAAGCCAGGTAGATGGAAAGGACCTCACAGTTCTTACGTTCCAGGAAGGGGTAAGAGTGGACCTAACCCCCTTGTTCGTATTTTATTTTGTATTTAGTAATTTCTGATTACTGCATTGGTGTCAGTTTGTGACAGTTATAAGTGGTAGGGCAGTTAGTGTTAGCCCCCTTTAGGTCTAGGGTACCCCCCTAACCCCCCTAATAAAGTTTTAACCCCTTGACCACCCCCCGTCGCCAGTATCACTAAGCGATCGTTTTCTGATCGCTGTATTAGTGTCATTGGTGATGCTAGTTAGGGAGGTAAATACATAGGTTCGCCATCAGCGTTTTATAGCATCAGGGACCCCCATATACTACCTAGTAAAGGTTTTAACCCCTTGATTGCCCCCTAGTTAACCCTTTTACCAGCGATCACCGTATAACTGTTATGGGTGACGCTGGTTAGTTAGTTTATTTTTTATAGTGTCAGGGCACCCGCGGTTTATTACCTAATAATGGTTTAACCCCCTGATCGCCCGGCGGTGATATAAGTTAGGTTTTAGGGTCAGAAAGAGTCTGCGTCGCCCCAGGCAGCGTCAGGTTAGCGCCAGTACCGCTAACACCCACGCACGCACCATGCATCTCCATTAGTGGTATAGTATCTGAACGGATCAATATCTGATCAGATCTATACTAACGTCCCCAGCAGTTTAGGGTTCCCAAAAACGCAGTGTTAGCGGGATCAGCCCAGATACCTGCTGGCACCTGCGTTTTGCCCCATAGCCATTTAACGTCCACCCGGCCTATAGCAAAATGAAGGCCCGGCAGGAACTGATTAAGTTCCTGAAGTCCCTTTCAGTATGTTTTATCCCCCAGACCTTTCACCATTTTTGTTGCCCGTCCCTGGACTTGTTCTGTCTTATCAATAACTTTCTGCAAGTGAGGTCTCCTGAACTGGACACAGTATTGTAAATGAGGTCTCACTAAAGATCTATATAGGGGATCAGAACCTCTTTCCTCCTGCTGGTGATGCATCCTAGAATTCTTTTCGCTTTTCCCACTGCCTGAGCACACTGTTTGCTCATTTTGCAGTCATCTGAAATAAGTACCCCCAAATCCTTTTCCTCTGTAGTGCTGGTCAAAATTATACCCCCCAATGTTGTACTTTCTTGAGGGATTCTATTTCCCTAGGTGCATTATTTTACATTTAGAAATATTGAACTGCAGTTTTGACTGCTTTGACCAATCTTCCAGCGATGCCAAATCATGCACCATGTTACAGACACCTCCAGGGATATCAACCCTATTACACATTTTTGTGTTATCAGCAAAAAGACTTACCAGTACCTTGCCCAACAAATCTTTAGTTATATCACTTACATGATCCCCTGTCCTGATATCACGATCTCCTTCCTAGACTGAGTTGCAGCCCTACCTTTGATTTCACACACTCCCCAAACTGGCACATGTAGCTCCCTTTTATGTAGCAATCCTATAAAAGGTAAATTGCGGTGGCCATTTTGATGTAGTCTAAAACCTATCGTTGGTAAGAAAACAATAGTGGCAGAAAACAATGTGTGAAAAGTTAAAAAAATTGCTGCTACTTAACGGATGAAAATGTTAGTTTTGCAAAGTGAAACGGTTCTACTGAACACCTATACAACAGGTAACAGGTCGAGCATGCTATGCGGCAACCCTACTGATTGCATTACAATATTCAATACCATGTACTCTAATGCCCTGTACACATGGTCGGATTTTCCAACGGAAAATGTGTGATAGGACCTTGTTGTCGGAAATTCCGACCGTGTGTGGGCTCCATCACACATTTACCATCGGAATTTCCGACACACAAAGTTTGAGAGCTTGCTATAAAATTTTCCAACAACAAAATCCGTTGTTGGAAATTCTGATCGTGTGTACACAAATCCGACGCACAAAGTGCCACTCATGCTCAGAATAAATTAAGAGACGAAAGCTATTGGCTATTGCCCCGTTTATAGTCCCGACGTATGTGTTTTACGTCACCACGTTCAGAACGATCAGATTTTCCGACAACTTTGTGTGACCGTGTGTATGCAAGACAAGTTTGAACCAACATCCGTCGGAAAAAATCGATGGATTTTGTTGTCGGAATGTCCGATCACTGTCCGACCGTGTGTACAGGGCATAACAGTTTTGATTGCTGTATGCTTTATTGCTGTAATTGTGCTGAAGTAACTGTTTCAATGTAACAATTTGACCCTTTTGCAACATGGTTACAACTGTGATTAGATGCTTTAATAAAGTGCTCTTCATTATGTGCATTTACCCATGGTTTATGGATCAATGCATTCACACTGAGGGTATGTTCACTGCACTAATCTTTGGTAGCACACCTCACACAAAGTCCCAAACTTTTTCCTTATTTTGGCGACGCCACAAGGATGGAGGCGCGTGTCTATCTACGCCTCATTTAAAGTCCCAAACCTCTCCCATTTTGTGGAAGTAAAGTTATTTTTTTTAACTTGTACCTACAGGTAAGCCTATAATAAGGCTTACCTGTAGGTACAGTGAATATCTCCTAAACTCACTGTTTAGGAGATATTCACACTGCATGCAGCTGTTGACATCACTGGGGCATGTGCTCCGAAGGGATAGCATACCCGTGCCATCCTTTCAGATCTCTGTGCTGCAGCCCAGGACTCCCGCGCGCAAGTGACGTCATTGCGGTTTGGCCCATCAGACGCCCCGGAGCGAACCCGGAAGGGAGACCAGGTGAAGATGGAAGCCCATTCAGCGGTGACAGCGCACCACTAGAGGGCTTTGTTCTAAGATAAGATAAGATAAGATATGTGATAGTATATCATGCAGGCAGCGGTTTACTACAACTTTAATACAAAAAAGTAAGCACCATTTGTAAGTCAAAAGATTACCTATACTGCTGGTTGTCAGACCTTCCTAATCCTCTCCTGCACATACTGCCCATTAGCATACCTTTCACATCTCTCTTGCATTAACTGACCAGATCATATTCTTCGCTAGAGTTGGGCGAATGGTTCGGCCCAAGCACTGGCTGTTTGTCCGTTTGACGAACACCGAATTATCGGGGCATTCGACCGTTTGTTCAGCCCGCTGAATTACCACAACTCACTGTGCTGCCGCACAGTGCATTGGAAGCCCTGATTGGCTGAAGCAATGAAATCTTTGCACAATCAGGGCACAGAGCACTGCCATGATTGAAGAAAGTAATGATGACTGTATCCAATCATGGCTCATTGCTCTTAGTCCCGCCCCACAGTATAAAAATTTTCTACCGATAGCGGCCATTTGCAGTGTGATATTGGCATAGAGAAATATAGAAGAGAGCTCTGTTAAGCGCTGCTAGCGAGTAATGCCCCATACACACGGTCGGACTTTGTTCGGACATTCCGACAACAAAATCCTAGGATTTTTTCCGACGGATGTTGGCTCAAACTTGTCTTGCATACACACGGTCACACAAAGTTGTCAGAAAATCCGATCATTCTGAACGCGGTGACGTAAAACACGTACGTCGAGACTATAAACGGGGCAGTGGCCAATAGCTTTCATCTCTTTATTTATTCTGAGCATGCGCGGCACTTTGTCCGTCCGATTTGTGTACACACGATCGGAATTTCCGACAACGGATTTTGTTGTCGGAAAATTTTATAGCCTGCTCTCAAACTTTGTGTGTCGGAAAATCCGATGGAAAATGTGTGATGGAGCATACACACGGTCGGAATTTCCGACAACAAGGTCCTATCACACATTTTCCGTTGGAAAATCCGACCGTGTGTACGGGGCATTAGAGTGCTATAGTGTGCTATTGTGCTTCTATTGTCAGTGTAGAATGTCAGTTTATTGTTAATCTAGTGATAGTTCAGTGTGAGTGTAGTGTGACCATTCATTTTTATTTTAGTGTCAGTTTAATTTGTCAGGGCAGGTTTCCGGCAGTACATATCAGTGCATTACTGCACGTTTAAAGCAGTATATATCCATGTGTTACTGCGTGTTTAACGCAGCATATATCACTATGTTACTGTACGTTTAACCCAGTATATATCAGTGCATTACTGCATGTTTAACGCAGTATATATATCTGTGTGTAACGGGGTGTTTAACGCAGCATATATCCGTACGATACTGCACGTTTAATGCAGTATATATCAGTGCATTGCTGTACATTTAACGCAATATATATCTATGCGTTACTGTAAATTTAACGCAATATGTATCCGTGCATTATTGCACAATTAACGCAGTATACATCAGTGCAATACTGCACATTTAACACAATATATACAGTATTTCCGTGCGCTACTGCATGTTTAACGCAGTCTATATACATGCGTTACTGCACGTTTAATGCAGTATATTTGAGTTGTGTTACTGTACGTTTAACGTAGTATATATTCGTGTGTTACTGTATGTTTAACGCAGTATATATCAGTTGGGATCAGACTCAAGGGGGATCAGACTCAATGCAGGGACAAACTCACAGTTACTTTAGGAAAACATTATGTTTAATCCACAGGATATTCTCAAACAGAAGAAAAAGAGCATCTTGCCATCAAACAAAAAAAAACTTCTGCTCTACCGAGCCTTATGCCCCATACACACGGTCGGAATTTCTGACAGAAAATGTGCGATGGGGCTTGTTGTCGGAAATTCCGACCATGTGTAGGCTCCATCGGACATTTTCCATCGAAATTTCCGTCACACAAAATTTGAGATCTGGATCCAAAATTTTCCTACAACAAAATCCGTTGTCGTAAATTCCGATCGTGTGTACACAATTCCGACACACATGCTTGGAATCAAGCAGAAGAGCTGCACTGGCTATTGAACGTCCTTTTTCTCGGCTCGTCGTATGCGTTCTTGACGTTCGGAATTTCCGACAAGATTTGTGTGACCGTGTGTATGCAAGACAAGTTTGTGCCAACATCCGTCGGAAAAAATCCATGGATTTTGTTGTCTGAATGTCTAATCGTGTGTACGGGGCATAACTGTGTCCGTAGTCTGACCAGTCCTTGGTTTTGTAGTAAGTGTTCTTACAAATACAAATACTTTGTATCCTAAGTCAGGGATAAGCAGCCATGCTCCTAGTTGCCTCCTCACATGGAGGCACTCACTCTCTCCCTGAGAGCTAGGACCAGCTGCCTTAATCAAGACCTGAAAGAAAACATTAAACTGTGGTCCACGGACTTGGGAGTCTGTCCCACCCAGATCTCTATCAGACTCCCAATAAAACCAGCCCCGAAATGGACTTTATTAATACAGGGTAAAAAACTATCCTTCTTTACCCTGAAGTCTTTGCTGGTATTGTCTTAGAAAAATCTAAGCCTCTGTGGGGGAACATATATCCCATCAATCGCTTTTCCTGAAGTTTAACCCCGCTATATATACCCCTCCCTCTGCTCAAACTCGGGGGGTTGAGCAACTTGGGCAAACAGACTGTAAACTCTGAAGAGCATCCACATTAGCTTGTTGGCTACCTGGTCTATGTTCTACTAAAAATTTAAAATTCTGTAGAGCCAAGAACCATCTGGTAACTCTTGCATTTTTCTCCTTATTTTGGGCCATTTTTTGGAGAGGGGCATGGTCAGTTAGGAGCTTAAACTGTCGCCCTAACAGATAATATTTTAAACTTTCAAGAGCCCATTTGATGGCTAGACATTCCCTTTCTACAATGGCGTATCTTTTTTTCAGCAGGGGTCAATTTTCTGGTTAAGAATGCTATGGGGTGTTCCTCCCCATTCACCACTTGGGACAACACTGCAACTAATCCCACTTCTGAAGCATCCGTCTGCACTACAAATTCCTGTCTGAAATCTGGGGTGATTAAGACAGGGCTTTACATAGGGCTGTCTTTAGGTTCTGGAAAGCTTTCTCAGCTTCTGGGGACCAAGTTACCCCTGTGGACTCCCCTACTTGGTAAGATCTGTAAAGGAAGCGGCCAACGTATCAAAATTGGCGACAAACTTTCTGTAGTAGCCTACTAACCCCAAAAAAGCCCTGACCTGTTTTTTTATTAAGGGGTCTTGGCCAACTTTGGATTGCCTGGACTTTTGAGACTTGGGTTTACTACCCCCTTCCAATAATGTACCCTTAATCCCTGGCCTCTACTAATCCCACAGCACACTTCTTAGGATTGGCTGTCAGACCCTCACAACAGAGAGTGTTAACAACAGCCTGCACTTTAGGTAAGTGGCTCTCCCAGTCTGCACTAAAAATTACCACGTCATCTAAATACGCAGATGCATAAGCTTGGTGGGGTTTAAGGATGCAATCCATCATCCACTGAAAAGTGGCCAGGGCCCCATGTAGGCCAAATGGCATCCTCTTATACTGCCAGTGCCCTTCAGGAGTGTAAAAGGCTGTCTTCTCTTTCACACGTTCCGTAAGTGGTATTTGCCAATACCCCTTTGTAAGGTCCAGGGTGGTGATGTATCGAGCATGTCCTAAATGCTCAATTAGCACTTCTACTCTGGGCATTGGATAAGCATAAAATGTTGACACCTGATTCAGCTTTCGGAAGTCATTACAAAATCGGATGCTTCCACCTTGCTTAAGAATAAGGATGATTGGAATACACCACTCACTATGGGATTCTTCTATTACATCAAGCTCCAACATCCTCCTTATTTCCTCTGAGACTACTTGGCGCCAAGCTTCTGGGATGCGATAAGGTTTTAAGTTAACTTTCACCCCTGGCTCGGTCACAATATCATGCCTTATTACTGAAGTTACCCCTGGAAGATCAGAGAAGGACTCCCTATTTCTTAGTAGAAATTCTCTTGTTTCTGGCTTACGGACAGGGCCTCTGTGATCTCTACCCCAGGCACGGTAGAAAGACCTGCGGTAGTCATGGCTAAGGGTGCGTGGGCCATAAGGGATGCTCTGTCTCTCCAGGGCTTCAATAGATTGACATGATAGATTTGGTAGGGCTTCCTTTTGCCAGGCTGACGTACTCTATAGTTAACTTCCCCCACCTGTTCTACAACCTCGTATGGCCCTTGCCATTTCACCAGA
Source organism: Lithobates clamitans (assembly GCA_037952925.1). NCBI lineage: Eukaryota > Metazoa > Chordata > Amphibia > Anura > Ranidae > Lithobates > Lithobates clamitans. The sequence goes on along the minus strand of JBBGZY010000400.1, from coordinate 10,355,928 downwards.
AATTCGCTCTCCACCATAGGTACCAGCACAAGAACTCTGTCACCGGGGTTAAAGGTTCGGATCTTGGCTGAATGGTTATAGACTCTAGCCTGAGCCTGTTGCAAGTGGGATTTAACAATGGGCATGACTTTTTCAATCCAGTCTTGCATTTGAGCAATATGTTCCACTACACTTTTGAGTGGGGTTGCCTCTTGTTCCCAGGTCTCTTTTGCCATATCTAATAGGCCTCTCGGATGTCGGCCATACAGCAACTCGAAAGGGGAAAAGCCGGTGGAGGCTTGAGGTACCTCCCGTATAGCAAACATGAGATAGGGCAAGAGGCAGTCCCAGTCCTTACCATCTGCCGCTGCCACTCGTTTTACCATTCCTTTCAGTGTTTTGTTGAACCTTTCCACTAGACCATCTGTTTGTGGGTGGTACACAGAAGTGCGTAAGTGAGTCATTTTAAACAATTTACACAACTCTTTAGTAACCTTCGACATGAAGTGTGTGCCCTGGTGAGTTAACAGCTCCCGAGGAATACCCACACGTTCCCATGGCACTGTGGGGCCAGCAGCGTATGTGTCCACAGGCAAAGTTGGATATGGTCCATCCTCAGGCAGGGCAAAAGGAGTTGGTTGACTGGCTTACTAAACAATCACCATCCTCTTCATTCTCTGTCACCCAAGCAGAGACTAGTGCGCAGTCCACTTATTCTGCCTCCTTGTCCACAGCTACTCCTGCCATAGCCCCAGCATCAGGCATGGAGGAGTCAGCTGAGTTATTTGAACACAGCGTCAGCTACTTGCTCATTGATGATGCACAACCATTTCTTTTAACAGAGAGCACAATCATTTCTTGATTCAGATCTTTGTTCTGAGGTTGAGGAAGGTAGGAACATGAGCCTACAAAGAGGGGAGAGCACTGGTAAACAACAAATTGGCAGTCATCTAAAATCAGAAGTGAAGCGCTACCTCACAAAAAAATCCCACACTGAAGGTGACTGAATGTACAGTATCTCACAAAAGTGAGTACACCCTCACATTTTTGTAAATATTTTATTATACCTTTTCATGTGACAACACTGAATAAATGACACTTTGCTACAATATAAAGTAGTGAGTGTACAGCTTGTATAACAGTGTAAATTTGCTGTCCCCTCAAAATAACTCAAAACACAGCCATTAATGTCTAAACCACTGGCAACAAAAGTGAGTACACCCCTAAGTGAAAATGTCCAAATTGGTCCCAATTAACCATTTTCCCTCCCCGGTGTCATGTGACTTGTTAGTGTTACAAGGTCTCAGGTGTGAATGGGGAGCAGGTGTGTTCAATTTGGTGTTATTGCTCTCACTCTCTCATACTGGTCACTGGAAGTTCAACACGGCACCTCATGGAAAAAAACTCTCAGAGGATCTGGAAAAAAGAATTGTTGCTCTACATAAAGATGGCCTAGGCTATAAGAAGATTGCTAAGATCCTGAAACTGAGCTGCAGCACGGTGGCCAAGACCATACAGCGATTTAATAGGACAGGTTCCACTCAGAAGAGGCCTCACCATGGTCGACCAAGGAAGTTGAGTGCATGTGCTCAGCGTAGGGTTGCCACCTTTTCGTCAAGCCAAACCCGAACACTTCAGCAGCGCACGACAATTTTTTTTTTTTTTTGTAGTACATTAAATGTATTACCTCTGTACAAAGCAATGCACAGCAATTTTGTGATTAAATTACATTTCTAATCATATGGAGTTAATTACAGGAGGTCAACATAGCTCCCCTTCTACATCTGAATGCACAGGGTTTGTTCCCCTTTACATCTAATTCTGCAGTTTCCCCTTACATCTGAATCCACAGAGTTTCCCTTTATATCTAAAACTGCAGGAGAGGAGTGCTGAGGGTATGATGGGGGCAATATGTACAGGAAAGGAATACAGAGGAGATGATGGGGCAGTATGTACAGGAAAGGAATACGGAGGGGATGATGGGGGCAGTATGTACAGGAGAGGAGTGTGGTGGGTATGATGGGGGCAGTATGTACCGGAAAGGAATACGGAGGGGATGATGGGGGCAGTATGTACAGGAGAGTAGTGCGGTGGGTATGATGGTGACAGTACGTACAGGAGAGGAGTGTGAAGGGTATGTCAGTGGGCAGTACATACAGGAGAGGTGTGTGGTGGGTATGATGGAGGCAGTACGTACAAGAGAGAAGTGCGGAGGGTATGATGGGGGCAGTATGTACAGGAGAGGAGTGCGGTGGGCATAATGGGAGCAGTATGTACAGGAGAGGAGTGCGGAGGGTATGATGGGGGCAGTATGTACAGGAGAGGAGTGTGGTGGGTAAGATGGGGGCAGTATGTACAGGAGAGGAGTGCGGAGGTTATGATGGGGGCAGTATGTACAGGAGAGGAGTGTGGTGGGTATGATGGGGGCAGTATGTACAGGAAAGGAGTGCGGAGGGTATGATGGGGGCAGTATGTACAGGAGAGGAGTGTGGTGGGTATGATGGGGGCAGTATGTACAGGAGAAGAGTGTGGTGGGTATGATGGGGGCAGTGTGGGGAAAGATTTCTTGCAGTGTCTATGGGGTTACCAGGGAGCGATGTTGGGAAGAGAAGGAAAGGTAAGTGACCATGGAATGATGTCCCTCAGCTGGGGGGTAGGAAGCAGCTCTGATTGGTGTCTGTATGAAGTGGTCTGGGGGTGATACAAGCTAGGGGGTGTGGGGGGCTAAGAAGTGTTCAGATAACGATGTCTATAATCAAAGAAAAGCTCATCCACTGCTATATATAACAATACTGCTCAATGAAAACAATCTGGTATAAGAAGTACATATCTATATACTGTATAAAAAGCAGTACAGCGCATATATGTTTAAAATAAAAACTAAATAAAACTAGCATAAACTAAAGAAGTCCATAATCGTTTGTTTGAAACACAATGAGATGAATAAAATTCCAGCAGATACTCCAGTGACAAAAGTGACATCCATAAAAGGTGAGTGACTGTAGTGAAAGACCTCCATCATCGGTGACACAAGCCGCTCACCTCAGCAGATGGACCGCTGAGCAAATCAGTCAGGTCTAAAACAGCAGTTCCCACAGGGGATGGTAACAGCAGGATCAAATGCACTGATGTCAGATCAAATACCGGTGTCTTGTTGACTTGCAGTAGTCACAATGGATACATATAATGAGAGTAAAGGAGATCTAGTGCTCTCTGTATGCTGAATATAAGATTTATTATAAAATGAAGTGAACACTTACAAAAAATGCACTGTGCCCCAGTGCGATGGATGAATAGCAGATAAAACATGTAGATGTTCCACGGAGATCAGTGAGCAGGACGCGGGTGATGTCACGATCAAGGTCACGTGGTATATTCCGTACGCGTCACGTCCTAAGGGGGCGGGACTTTATCAGGACTCACAGGACTGTGTCCGTGAGTAATCACACCAGCCCTGCATGCTCCCGGAGTGTCCTATAGCACTGTGTGTCTCTCATCTGCTCTGTTAGGCACCCCCTCTCCTCTTTGTCAGCCGCCCCCCCTCCTCTCTGTCAGCCGCCCCCCCCTCTCCAGCCGCCCCCCCCTCCTCTCTGTCAGCCGCCCCCCCTCTCCAGCCGCCCCCCCTCTCCTCTCTGTCAGGGCCCCCCCTCTCCAGCCGCCCCCCTCTCCTCTCTGTCAGCCGCCCCCCTCTCCTCTCTGTCAGCCGCCCCCCCTCTCCTCTCTGTCAGCCGCCCCCCCTCCTCTCTGTCAGCCGCCCCCCTCCAGCCGCCCCCCTCTCCTCTCTGTCAGCCGCCCCCCCTCTCCTCTCTGTCAGCCGCCCCCCCTCCTCTCTGTGAGCCGCCCCCCCTCTCCAGCCGCCCCCCCCTCTCCTCTCTGTCAGCCGCCCCCCCTCTCCAGCCGCCCCCCTCTCCTCTCTGTCAGCCGCCCCCCTCCAGCCGCCCCCCTCTCCTCTCTGTCAGCCGCTCCCCCTCTCCTGTCTGTCAGCCGCCCCCCCTCCAGCCACCCCCCTCCTCTCTGTCTAGACAGAGCTCCTGTGTCGCCGATTTAACACATTTCTATTGTTGTGTAGGATCTGGGGCTGCTGTCCCTCCATCCCTCCCTCTCCCTCCATCCCTTGTTCATCTCAGACGCTAACCACACCCCCTTTGAGCCACGCCCATTTAAGACACGCTCACTATTTTGCGTAAGCCACGGCCGCATTTTTACTTTTACCCTATGCCACACCTACAAACGCATGCCCCACCCCGGATTTTATAATAAGACTCCGCCTACAGCCAAAAAAGTGTCCCTAAAATTTTTTTTACAATGTTGGCAACTATGAATTCACTCTGTCATTTATCCTATGTTCTTTAGCACATTACCAACAAGTTATTTCAAACACTTTACATCTCTATAATATCTTTGTAAGTAAAGTCGGTTGACTGTGAGACTACGTTGGTCTGATAGTATAACCATTGTAGTGTCTTACTTTAGAGCAATTACAGTAAACAAAGTTCTTATTTAAGTACAACTGTGTGAGTGTTGTTTTCCTTTGCATCATCCCAGACCAAGTGGAGACCAAAGGTAAAGGTAAAAAGGTACATTACATTGTGTACTGTGAACTTGCCTTTAAAGTTTTTTTGACTGAACACTATTACACCACAGCTGTGTCAGGGGGACGGAGAGAATTCAAAGAGGAAATAAAGCAGAGTACAGGCCCAAATAAAATACAGCAGCTCCTTCGGGGGTTAGTGCTACATATATATCCTTCAGTGTGGGATTTTTTTGTGAGGTAGCGCTTCACTTTGGATTTTAGTTGATTTACATTTTCTGTGGCTACACAGTTGGTGTTGAGCAGCAACCTCTTTATATTTTACACATATTTTTGTCTTTCCACGCCTCACATATAATCACATATAGTAGTGCAGAAGTTTTTTTTATTTTTTTTAAATTGGCAGTCATGTTCCCCCAGCCGCAGCGTATTGCCAAGTTGTCTCCAGTGATAATAGAATGGAGGGGATGATGATGATGAGGTCACTGACTGACCTGGATTCCGGATAGAGCAGAGGAGGAAAGTGAGGGTGAGGCACAACCCCAAAGAGGCAGCCATCACAGAAGAGTAGCGAGCAGCCACCCTATTCCACCAGATTGCATTATCTGTTATCTCCCGGCCCACTTCCCACAGCTCAGCTGTTTGGGCCTTTTTTAGCACATGTGCAGCCGATCGAACTGTTGCAATTTGCAAACTTTGCCGCAAGCACATCACAACGTGGTAAAAACACCAGCTATTTGGGTACCACATGCTTGACAAAGCATTTAACCTCCCACCACTCAGCCCATTGGCAAGAGCACCTGAAAGCCACACAAAAAGGATGCAATTCTGCTCCTCCTCACTCCTCACCTTTCAGGTCTACCCCCGCTATACCTCATGACCTCTCAGCAGCCTCCACTGACAGAGATGATGGTATAGTGCAGGGTGTCCTACGCCCTTGCAACATGTCTGCCAGTAGCACACCACCAGCTGTAGACTACAGCAGGCACATTTCTCTACCCCAACTGCTGCAGCAAAAAAAATATATATAGTCACTGCCACCCACATGCCCACTGTCTAAATTCAAGCTTGTCAAAGCTGCTGGCTTTACAACTCCTGCCTTTCTGTCTGGTGTATTCTGTCCCCTTCTGTGAATTTGCAGAATGTACTGTACCACAATAGCAGGCTCCCAGCCACTATTTCTTTTCACATAAGGCTATTCCAGCTCTCTACCATCACATGGAAGGCAATGTTGTGGCATTGTTGGGCAAGGCAGTCAGCCGTAAGGTCCACGTTACTGCTGAAACGTGGTCCAGCAAGCATGTTCAGGGACGATATGTTTTGTTCACAGCACACTGGGTAACTCTGCTTGCAACTCGGAAGGATGCAGGACAGGGCTCAGTGCTTCAGCTTGTTGTGCTGCTACATCTCTATACAGCTAGTGGTGATGATGTGGGATTTGCCAGCTCCACCCCCTCCTCCTCCTCCTCCATGCCCTCCTCTGCTGAATTGTCCCATGAACTACAAGTACCCCCTAAGCGTTCAATGAGCCAGACTGAAAGTAGCCATGCAGTGCTTCAGCTGGTCTGTCTAGGGGACAGGAGCCACACCCGAGCAGCGGCAGGCCTAGAGGTGGTTCACGTCACACCAGCTGGAACCATGAATGGTGGTGTGCAATAATGGCACAAACCTCCTGTCTGCCCTTAAAGAGGGAAAGTTGACACATGTGCCATGCCTGGCACATATCCTCAATTTGGTGGTACAGCATTTTTTAAACAGGTACCCAGGGTTGGAAGATCTGCTGAAGCAGGCCAGAAGAGTCTGTAGCCATTTCAGGCAGGCATACACAGCCAGTGCTCGTTTGACTGAAGTTCAGCGGGAATTCCACCTGCTCGTAAACTGCCTGATTTGTGGCATACCCACCAGGTGGAACTTGTTTTTCACAATGCTGCAGCAGCTGCATATGCAGCAGAGGGCCGTCAATGAATACCTGTGTGAGTATGGCACAACGACAGGCTCAGGCCAGCTCAGCTTTTTTCCCCATGCCAATGGCTGTTGATAAAGGATGCCTGCATTGTGCCTCCACCATTTGAGGAGGCCACAGGGATGGTAAACTGTGACAATGCATGCATCAGTGACACAATCCCGGCTATGAGTGCTCCGCAGAGCATGAAACGCGTTAGCTGATTATCTGTACATTCTGTCCATGGTGCTTTGTACATGATTTGTTCCTGATTTTACAATAAAGAAATTTCGTTGGATGATATTCTCCTGGTGTGCGGCTGTCCGGACTTTTTTCTTCCCTCACAACATGGATTAGCATTAGCCAGCACCTGGGGCTTTTCAACTCTGGAGAGCAACATTCAGTTTATACCCGGTTTGGATACAACCTGGTGCGGGGAAAACGCTTGTGCTACAATCCCGTTGTCTTCCTACTGGAGCAGACTCTGCATGGCATTGTAGACAGGGCACTCGAGGCAGAGCAGCGGGAGGATTAGGAGGACTTCCTTTCTTCTCAAGGCCTGCTTTATGCAGACACCATTCTGCCTCAGCCTCAGAACACATAATAGGAGAGGGGGAGGGAGGAGGATGAGGATTCTGGCAGCTTTGAAGGCATTGAAGCAGAGCAAGACATAAGTCAACCCTTAACAGATGGTTTTTCATCTCCAGAAACCTTGGAAGTAGTATGTGGCTGGGAGGAGGCAGTTCCAGATACTGTAATTCTCAGTGACCCCAAGGAGTCTGCTTTTCATGCCTCCGCAAACTTGCGGTGCATGGGCTCCCTCATTCTTAAACGACTGCGAAAGGACCCGAGAATACGAGGCATCAAGGAGAAGGATCACGGTTGGCAACCCTCTTTGACCACCGTTACAAGGGGAATATCTCGTAACTCATTCTGTCCCCACAGAGGGAGCAGAAGATCTCTTGAGGACACCTTAAAGAGGAGCTCATGTAAAGCCTTTGCCAACCCTGGTAGGTTACAATCTGGTGGAAAACGTCGTTTTAAGGCCTCTGTTGGTCAAGAGCGGAGCGGTGGAGAAGGGGGCTGCCTCAGTGAAGCCTTTCAAAATTTTTCTAGTCCTTGGCGCCCAGGGCTGTCAGCTTCCACATCCCATCGACAGCTTCACCATATGGTGGGAGATCATCTAGAGGCGAAGATATGGAGAGCTTTCCAGTAGATGATCCACTAGGTTACTGGGTCATGAGAATAGACCACTGGCCAGAACTTGCCCAGTTTGCAATAGAGCTGCTGGGCTGCCCTGCATTCAGTGTGCTTTCTGAACAAGCATTCAGTGCTGCCTGAGGTTTTGTGACAGATAAGAGAGTGTGTCTGTCCACAGACTGCATGGACCGGCTAACATTTATCAAAATGTATCAGTCGCTGGGCACAATTAACACCAAAGAACCAATTTTTCCTCACCTGTTTACCAGGTGCATATAATTTACATTTTTTGCAGATCTGCTTTCAACAAGAGGGTTACAGTGTGAAGGCACCACCAACACCCAAAGCCCAATTTTTCTACACCTGTTTGACAGGTGCATATAATTTCAGTTTGTACTAAATTTGGCTTTTTGACATAAGGCTTGCTTACTGTGGTGCAAAACTTTATTTCTACCCAAAGTTTGCCAAAGAGACATCAGAATTTATCCAAAAAAGCTCTAATCTTGTTCAGAATGCACTAAAATGTGGCCTTATCATACAGACTGGCTCCCCAAGTCATTGTTTACAAAATAAAGAAAGCTTGCAGAGAAAATCAATTTAGATGTAATTTTTTTTTCCTTTATATATGTCAGTTTTGCTGCAGCAGGTTTTATACACAGTACAGATGTACCACTTTACAGGCAGACTAAGGGGACCCCCCCCCCCCCGGCACTATATTTAACCACTTCAATACAGGGCACTTTCACCCCCTTCCTGCCCAGGCCATTTTTCAGCTTTCAGCGCTGTCACACTTTAAATGATAATTGCGCGGTCATGCTACACTGTAACCATGTGGAATTTTGAAAAAAAATGTTTTTCTTAGTAAATTTTGTAAATAAGGAATTTTTCTCCTTCACTGATGTGCGCTGATGAGGCGGCACTGATAGGCTGCACTGATGGGCACTGATGAGGCGGCACTTATGGGCACTGATAGGTGGCACTGATATGTGGCACTAATAGGAGGCACTGATGGGTGGCACTGGTGGGCACTGATAGGTGGCACTGGTGGGCACTGATAGGCAGCACTGATAGGCGGCACTGATGGGCATTGATGGGTGGCACTGATGGGCAGCAATGATGGGCATTGCTGGGCAGCATTGATGGGCATTGATGAGTAGCACTGATAGGCGCCACTGATGGGCACTGATTGCGGGCACTGGTGGGCACTGAGTGCTGGCACTGGTGGCGCTTTATTGAAATCAAGGCACTAATGATCAGTGCCCTGATTACCTGTCTTGGTGTCCCCTGCGAGGAGATGCCGCTGATCGGCTCTCCTCACCACATACTCCTGTCAGTTTGAGGCAATGAGAGCTTACATGTGACTGGCTGTGATTGGACACAGCGGATCACATGGTTAAAGAGCCGCGTCATTGGCTCTTTACAGAGATAGGGGTTGCGCCGTGTCGTAGCAACATGGGGTGGCTGTGATCGCCGTGCTGCGTGCCCCCACAGGCGCGCAAGATTGGCTGTTCTGTGTCGACGTCCACCCATAACGAGAGCCGCACTGCCCCGCTGTCATTTGACCGTGAGCGGGCGGCAAGTGGTTAAAGGAATTTTTTCTTTTTATTGTTTCACTTTAACCACTTGCCGACCGCCTCACGCCTATATACGTGAGCAGAGCGGCACGGGCAGGCAAAATCACGTACCTGAAACGTGATTGCCTTCCCGCGGGTGGGGGGTCCGATCGGACCCCCCCCCTGTGCCAGCTGCGGTCGGCATTTGGTTGGGAGCGATGACAGACGAGGGGGAGGCCATCCAATCGTGGCCCCCCCCTCGCGATCGCTCCCAGCCAATGAGAAACATCCCCTGCCTCTGTATAGTACACAGAGGCAGAGGATGTGATGTCATCTCTCCTCGGTCTGGCAGTTTCCGTTCCAGCGCCGAGGAGAGATGACATGTAAGTGCACCAACACTCACACACAACACAGTAGAACATGCCAGGCATATATTACACCCCCGATCCCCCCCCGATCGCCCCCCGATCCCCCCCCCAATCACCCCCCCCCCTGTCACAAACTGACACCAAGCAGGTTTTTTTTTTTTCCTGATTACTGCATAGTGTCAGTTTGTGACAGTTAGCAGTGGTGGGACAGTTAGTATTACCCCCCTGTAGGTCTAGGGTACCCCCCTAACCCCCCCTAATAAAGTTTTAACCCCTTGATCACCCCTCCTCACCAGTGTCGCTAAGCGATCATTTTTCTGATCGCTGTATTAGTGTCGCTGGTGACGGTAGTTAGGGACGTAAATATTTAGGTTCGCCGTCAGTGTTTTATAGCGACAGGGACCCCTATATACTATCTAATAAATGTTTTAACCCCTTGATGGCCCCCTAGTTAACCCTTTCACCACTGATCACCGTATAACCGTTACGGGTGACGCTGGTTAGTTCGTTTATTTTTTATAGTGTCAGGGCACCCGCCGTTTATTACCGAATAAAGGTTTAGCCCCCTGTAGGTCTAGGGTACCCCCCTTACCCCCCTAATAAAGTTTTAACCCCTTGATCACCCCCTGTCGCCAGTGTCGCTAAGCGATCATTTTTCTGATCGCTGTATTAGTGTCGCTGGTGACGCTAGTTAGGGACGTAAATATTTAGGTTCGCCGTCAGTGTTTTATAGCGACAGGGACCCCCATATACTATCTAATAAATGTTTTAACCCCTTGATGGCCCCCTAGTTAACCCTTTCACCACTGATCACCGTATAACCGTTACGGGTGACGCTGGTTAGTTCGTTTATTTTTTATAGTGTCAGGGCACCCGCCGTTTATTACCGAATAAAGGTTTAGCCCCCTGATCGCTCGGCGGTGATATGCGTCGCCCTAGGCAGCGTCAGATTAGCGCCAGTACCGCGAACACCCACGCACGCACCGTACACGCACCGTACACCTCCCTTAGTGGTATAGTATCTGAACGCATCAATATCTGATCCGATCAGATCTATACTAGCGTCCCCAGCAGTTTAGGGTTCCCAAAAACGCAGTGTTAGCGGGATCAGCCCAGATACCTGCTAGCACCTGCGTTTTGCCCCTCCGCCCGGCCCAGCCCAGTCCAGCCCACCCAAGTGCAGTATCGATCGATCACTGACACTTTTCTTTGTAGCGTTTTGGTGAACTGGCAAGCACCAGCGGCGTAGTACACCCCGGTCGTAGTCAAACCAGCACTGCAGTAACACTTGGTGAATGTTTTGAACGCTACCATGCACTAGTTGAGTATTAGCGTAGCGTACAGCATTGCACAGACTAGGCACACTTTCACAGGGTCTCCCAAGATGCCACCGCATTTTGAGAGACTCGAACCTGGAACCGGTTACAGTCATAAAAGTTACAGTTACAAAAAAAAAGTGTAAAAAAAAAAAAAAACACAAACAAAAATTTAAAAAAATTGTTGTCGTTTTATTGTTCTCTCTCTCTCTATTCTCTCTCTATTGTTCTGCTCTTTTTTACTGTATTCTATTCTGCAATGTTTTATTGTTATTATGTTTTATCATGTTTGTTTTTCAGGTATGTAATTATTTATACTTTACCGTTTACTGTGCTTTATTGTTAACCATTTTTTTGTCTTCAGGTACGCCATTCACGACTTTGAGTGGTTATACCAGAATGATGCCTGCAGGTTTAGGTATCATCTTGGTATCATTCTTTTTAGCCAGCGGTCGGCTTTCATGTAAAAGCAATCCTAGCGGCTAATTAGCCTCTAGACTGCTTTTACAAGCAGTGGGAGGGAATGCCCCCCCCCCCACCGTCTTCCGTGTTTTTCTCTGGCTCTCCTGTCTCAACAGGGAACCTGAGAATGCAGCCGGTGATTCAGCCAGCTGACCATAGAGCTGATCAGAGACCAGAGTGGCTCCAAACATCTCTATGGCCTAAGAAACCGGAAGCTACGAGCATTTTATGACTTAGATTTCGCCGGATGTAAATAGCGCCATTGGGAAATTGGGGAAGCATTTTATCACACCGATCTTGGTGTGGTCAGATGCTTTGAGGGCAGAGGAGAGATCTAGGGTCTAATAGACCCCAATTTTTTCAAAAAAGAGTACCTGTCACTACCTATTGCTATCATAGGGGATATTTACATTCCCTGAGATAACAATAAAAATGATTTAAAAAAAAAAAAAATGAAAGGAACAGTTTAAAAATAAGATAAAAAAGCAAAAAAAAATAAAGAAAAAAAATAAATAAAAAAAAAGCACCCCTGTCGCCCCCTGCTCTCGCGCTAAGGCGAACGCAAGCGGCGGTCTGGCGTCAAATGTAAACAGCAATTGCACCATGCATGTGAGGTATCACCGTGAAGGTCAGATCGAGGGCAGTAATTTTAGCAGTAGACCTCCTCTGTAAATCTAAAGTGGTAACCTGTAAAGGCTTTTAAAGGCTTTTAAAAATGTAGTAATTTTGTTGCCACTGCACGTTTGTGCGCAATTTTAAAGCATGTCATGTTTGGTATCCATGTACTCGGCCTAAGATCATCTTTTTTATTTCATCAAACATTTGGGCAATATAGTGTGTTTTAGTGCATTAAAATTTAAAAAAGTGTGTTTTTTCCCCAAAAAATGCGTTTGAAAATCGCTGCGCAAATACTGTGTGAAAAAAAAAAATGAAACACCCACCATTTTAATCTGTAGGGCAATTGCTTTAAAATAATATATAATGTTTGGGGGTTCAAAGTAATTTTCTTGCAAAAAAAAATAATTTTTTCATGTAATCAAAAAGTGTCAGAAAGGGCTTTGTCTTCAAGTGGTTAGAAGAGTGGGTGATGTGTGACATAAGCTTCTAAATGTTGTGCATAAAATGCCAGGACAGTTCAAACCCCCCCCAAATGACCCCATTTTGGAAAGTAGACACCCCAAGCTATTTGCTGAGAGGCATGTCGAGTCCATGGAATATTTTATATTGTGACACAAGTTGCGGGAAAGAGACAATTTTTTTTTTTTTTTTTTGCACAAAGTTGTCACTAAATGTTATATTGCTCAAACATGCCATGGGAATATGTGAAATTACACCCCAAAATAAATTCTGTTGCTTCTCCTGAGTACGGGGATACCACATGTGTGGGACTTTTTGGGAGCCTAGCCGCGCACGGGACCCCGAAAACCAAGCACCGCCTTCAGGCTTTCTAAGGCCGTAAATTTTTGATTTCACTCCTCACTACCTATCACAGTTTCGGAGGCCATGGAATGCCCAGGTGGCACAAACCCCCCCCCCAAATTACCCCATTTTGGAAAGTAGACACCCCAAGCTATTTGCTGAGAGGTATAGTGAGTATTTTGCAGACCTCACTTTTTGTCACAAAGTTTTGAAAATTGAAAAAAGAAAAAAAAATTTTTTTTTCTGGTCTTTCTTCATTTTCAAAAACAAATGACAGCTGCAAAATACTCACCATGCCTCTCAGCAAATAGCTTGGGGTGTCTACTTTCCAAAATGGGGTCATTTGGGGGGGTTTTGTGCCATCTTGGCATTTTATGGCCTTCAAAACTGTGATAGGTAGTGAGGAGTAAAATCAAAAATGTATGCCCTTAGAAATCCTGAAGGTGGTGCTGGGTTTTCGGGGCCCCGTACGCGGCTAGGCTCCCAAAAAGTGCCACACATGTGGTATCCCCGTACTCAGGAGAAGCAGCTGAATGTATTTTGGGGTGCAATTCCACATATGCCCATGGCCTGTGTGAGCAATATATCATTTAGTGACAACTTTTTGTAATTTTTTTTTTCTTTTTTTTGTCATTATTCAATCACTTGGGACAAAAAAAATAAATATTCAATGGGCTCAACATGCCTCTCAGCAATTTCCTTGGGGTGTCTACTTTCCAAAATGGGGTCATTTGGGGGGGTTTTGTACTGCCCTGCCATTTTAGCACCTCAAGAAATGACATAGGCAGTCAGAAACTAAAAGCTGTGTAAATTCCAGAAAATGTACCCTAGTTTGTAGACGCTATAACTTTTGCGCAAACCAATAAATATACGCTTATTGACATTTTTTTTACCAAAGACATGTGGCCGAATACATTTTGGCCTAAATGTATGACTAAAATTTAGTTTATTGGATTTTTTTTATAACAAAAAGTAGAAAATATCATTTTTTTTCAAAATTTTCAGTCTTTTTCCGTTTATAGCGCAAAAAATAAAAACGGCAGAGGTGATCAAATATCATCAAAAGAAAGCTCTATTTGTGGGAAGAAAAGGACGCAAATTTCGTTTGGGTAGAGCATTGCATGACCGCGCAATTAGCAGTTAAAGCGACGCAGTGCCGAATTGTAAAAAGTGCTCTGGTCAGGAAGGGGGTAAATCCTTCCGGGGCTGAAGTGGTTAAGCATCATTAAAATCACTGCTCCTGTTAAAATGATCTTTTAAAAAAAAATGTTTTGCATTGATACATTTCCCCCATGGCAGTAACCAGGACCCCATACCCCTTTTATGTCCCATAACTTGGATATAAGCTTTCAAAATGGGGACTTTGCATATTTCAAGTTCGGGTCCCATAGATTGTAATATGGTTCACAGTTCAGATCTTAACTTTTTCCATGTTCTGGAGTTGTGGTGTGAACCAAACCGGGGGGGGTTCAGCCCAACTCTAGTATTAACAACACAAACAATAGTTGTATGTGAAAATCCAGTGTAAGCTTACTTGAAATCTCCTTTCATGTTGTGAGTTTTGTCTGTCTGCTGGTCATCTGTTTCTACATCTTCCTGGAATCTTGCATGCGTTACACTTACAGCTTCTTTTCTGCTGTTTACTTTCAATTTCTAAGGACTACATATCCCATGGTACCATGCTGCCTGCAAGCCGTGATTCCTGTACTAACTCAGCCTTCTGAAACTCCTCCTCTCAGCACCTCTGTGGTTCAGAAGGCAGGCTCTATGAAATGTGTGACACAGCAGTGCTACACTCAGAGCATAGTGAATACGCGTTAGAGAATTCAGGGAAGTAAATATGTGGGGATCTTCACAAAGTAAGTTTACAAATTTCAAGATTATTCAGAATAATAGGAGTAAGCTAGAAATACAATGTGATACAATGTGGAAATAATTATATAATTTTACATTTTACCATAGATATGTTTTAAAGTGGTAGTAAACTTACTTTTTAAATGTAGTGCCCCACTGGGCCTTCTAAAGGCAGGATAACACCTCCAGAGGCAGGGAACGGGCTAGCATTTACCCCAGGGGCTGGAGTCCATGGCTATAATGGGAAGTTTTGAACAGAAATTGGGCGCCAGTTTACTTTTGGTCTTTTCAAAGCTTTAAAGTTGAACTTGGAAAGATGGTAGAAGGAGAGAGAATTAGGGGTCTCAGATACCACAGCAGATCACTTACAGACTCCTCAGATCCAGAACAAAGTACAGCTTCACAGTGTCAGAACCTTTAAGCCAACCCGGCAACCCTGCAAGCACGTTTTCATATTCTGGTGTGTCCTCCAAGTGAGTCACCAGTAGGGTTGCCACTTTTTCGTCATGTCAAACCCAAACACTTTAGCGGCGCCGCACACGGCAATTTTTTTTTGCAGTATACTGTACTACAGGATTGTAAAAGACCTGAAACACCTTTGGGTGCCCCAAGAAGAGTAATAATGTGGTGCACATAGCACGCTGTGACAAACAGTGAATGTGGCAAGGACTGCAGGGGGTGATCAGAAAGGAACCCCCACCCAGAAATACGGGAACTCCCATCCCTCCCCCCTCTAGATAAGGAAGACCCGCAGCTAAAAGGACTTCAGGGAGGTGATCAAATGGGAATACAGGAACTCCCCTACCACTCTAGTTAAAAAAGACCCCAGCTGGGAGTACTTAAGGGGGGTGGTAAGAGGGGATCCCTCTGCAGCAACATAGGGGCCCCCCTCCAGTTAAAGAAGACCTCAGCTGGGAGGACTGCAGGGGGGTGATAAGAGGGGACCCCATCCAGAAACATAGGAGCCCCCCTCCAGTTCAAGACCCCAGCTGGAAGGACTGCAGGGGGGGCGATAAGAGGGGACCCCCATCCAGAAACCTAGGAGCCCCCCTCCAGTTAAAGATCCCAGTTGGCAGGACTGCAGGGGGGGTGATAAGAGGGTACCTCTCTCCAGGAACATAGGCGCCCCCCTCCAGTTAAAGAAGACCCCAGTTGGGAGGACTGCAATAGGGGGGTGATATGAGGGGACCTCCCTCCAGGAACATGTGTCCGGGTGTAAGGCAGACTGAAACCCAGGCAGAGGATTCAAAACCTGTACTGCCCGGGTGAGTCCCGGACCGGTGGAACCCCTAGTCACCAGGCCCTTCTGAGAGACCAACCTGTATCCTGGCTCTCTCCAGCAAGGGTCCTCCCCTGGGTCTTCTCCATACCTCCCAACCATTCCTGATTCAGCGGGACCGTCCCGTGATTTCAAGTAAATCCCGGGGTCCCACGGATCTGGGCTGGAGTCCCGGAGCCCAGTGCTGGAACAAGTTCCAACACTGGGCTCCACTCAGTAGTAGTATGCTCAATGTGTGCAATGTGTGCTCTCACACACAGCACCAAGTGAGGATTCCTGGCAAAAGATCTGCCAGGCAATCTCTGCTCCCCCACCCTCCTCAATGCAGTCATCAGTTGTTAGGACCACCGGCGTCTTAGCAACCGATAACATAATTTGCAGTCCACCTCCCAGCTTCGCTGCCTTTGGCTCCAGATTTCTGCCTCTCATCGGCTTGCGAATGGTAGGAGGAGTTCTGCAGCCTTTAACTTTTGACACCTTGTCATACAAAAGCACTCACCCAGCTTCTGTGTGTTAGCGCCAGGCACCCAGGAGGTGAAATGCCCCACATTTGCTGGTGGGTGCCACAACCGCCCACATGGTTTTTTATTGTGGATTCCAGAGCTGGCTTCTGTAGCTGCCTGAAAGGGCTGTAGCATGGAGCTGAGTGAAGTGCCAGTCAGAGCTGTCAGCGGAACTGTGCTGAAAAAAAGCACAGGGATACATACCATTCTGTATTTGTGAGAGAGCTGGGGGGGCACTAGTAAGAGAGGGGGGATTGGTGAGAGAGCTGTGGGGGCATTAGTAGGGCTGGGAAAAAAATACATTTAAATCTTGAATCGAGTTGAGAGGTCAAATCGATTCAAAATTTAAGCAAATCGATATTTCTTTATTTTTATTTTTTTTCACCGCTCCGGTCCCGAGGAGCTGCGGGCAGGAGTTTTTAGGCGAGGCCGCGGCTTCGGCCTAGTCCGCGGCTTCGGCCTAATCCGCGAGACCGGACGCCGCGGACTAGGCCGAAGCTGCGGCCTCGCCTAAAAACTCCTGCCCGCAGCTCCTCGGGACTGGCGCGGTGTCCACAAAATGAAAAAACTCGATTCAAATCGTGAATCGAGTTTTTTTATAGGAAAATCGCAGATTTTTTTTTTTAAGAAAATCTCCCAGCCCTAGGCATTAGTAAGAGAGGAGGGAGGTTTTGCATTAGGGAGAGAGCTGGGGGGCATTGGTGAGAAAGCTGGGGGGGCATTAGTAAGATAGGAGAGGGGGCATTGGTGAGAGAGCTAGGGGGCATTTGTGTAGCTATACCCCCTGCAGGAGCTGCTTAAGTTAGTTCAGTCCGTTAATAATCTACAGTAAAACTTTGGTTTGAGAGCATTTTGCAAGACATTTTTTAATAAATTTTGACTTGACATACAAGCGATGTCTTCACATACAAGTAGCGTCATGTCACAACTGAGTATAAAAGAGAAGAGAGGCGCGTCTAAGTGTAGCAATACCATTACATTTAATGAAGGCACAACATTTAGAAACTCACATGGTTGATGATTAAAACAGGCACGTCTAAGTAGGGATCGACTGATTATCGGTGCAGCTGATATTCACTTATTTAGAAGTATCGGTCAGTAAACTAACCAATGTTACCGATATTGCTTCAAGGGGTTTTATAAGGGTGATACATGCAGCTGCATGCATCACCCCTTTACCGTTCTTTAGAATGGACGGACAGCTTTATTGTAATAACAACCGATGCGGCTCAGCAGCCGCTCGGCTGTTGTTACAAGCAGCAGGAGGGGACGTTCCCTCCCTTCCCAACGCCTTCCGTCGCTCGCCCGTGCTCTTTCGTCTCATCGGGAGGCCCAAACAACCAGCAAATCCGCTGGCTGGCCCAAGACCCGAACAAAGCCGATGTTTCCCAGACTACTGCCATCTTAAAGGCACCAGTTTTAAAAAATAAAGTATTCAAAAATGCTAATCTTGAAGTTTTGAATACTTCGAAGTGCAGTGGAGGGGTTTGGACTCCTATAGACCCCGATCTCTCCATAAAGAGTACCTCTCACATGCCTATTACTGTCACAAGGGATGTTTACATTCCTTGTGACAGCAGCAACGATGATAAAAAAAACCAAAAAAATGTAAAATGACAGTGTAAAAAAAATGTTTAAATGTACAAAATATCGGTTATCGGCAGGAGAGGTGGCCGAAATATCGGAATTGTATCGGCACCGAAAAAACAACATTGGTCGATCCTACATCTATGTATGCAGGCACCTGGGGTAAAGATGTCCGCATAGACCATCCTCCTCACCGCCATTGACGTCGTCCCTTCCACGCTGCATTCCACGAGCAGTTCAAGCCTCACTTTCAGATCGCTCTACTGCAGGGTAGTCTTCCCGGTCCCGATTGCAGACAGCTTTACCCCGGATGCCTGCATACTTAGACGTGCCTCTTTTAAATCATCAGCAATGTGAGTTGCTAAATGTTGTACCTTCATTAAATATAACCATATTGCTACACTTAGAGGCACCTCCCTTCTCCTTAAGAGCCGGTTCACACAGGGGCGACTTGTCAGGCGACCTAGCCGCCTGACAAGTCGCCTCCCGTTCTGTACAATGGAACCGTACTAATAGGAGCGACGCAAGTCGCTCCGACTTAGAAAAAGGTTCCTGTACTACTTTGGGGGCGACTTGGGGCGACTTGCATAGACTTCTATACAGAAGTCGTTTTGCAAGTCGCCGCGGAAGTCATTTGCAGGTCGCCTCGCTGAGGCGACCTGCAAGTCGTGCCGCCCCTGTGTGAACTGGGGCTTACACTCTGTAGCTCCTGCTGGACTTTGTTTCTGATCTTCTTGTGGAGGCTTCCATTTGTGTAAACCTCGAGTAATCAACTAGAGAGCAATAAATAAGATTTGAGGGCAATATATCTCTCAATCCTATATTCAAGCTGCTTTCAGGGGATTCCAAACACTAGAATGTCCCCAAGAGCAGAGGCACACTTAAATGGCAAACAAAGCACAATATGACACATTAAATTGGATTGGTTACCTCCAGGGGCGTACTTAGAGCATTTGGCACCCAGGGCGGATCCTATATTTGGCACCCCCCACCACGTTAAAATGTAAAAACACCCCACTGTGCCCCTGCATACCCCAATATCTCTTTGTCACTACTGTGTACCCCCTCTCCACAGCTGCACCTCTGGACCCCTTTACATTACACAGTGCCCTGCATCTCTGGACCCCTTTACATTACAGAGCCCCCTGCATCCCTTTACATTACACATCCTGCGACTGACACCAACTGTGGGGCAAACTTCCTGCCACTGACACCAACAGTGGGGCAAACTTCCTGCCACTGACACCAACAGTGGGGCAAACTTCCTGCCACTGACACCAACAGTGGGGCAAACTTCCTGCCATTGACACCAACAGTGGGGTAAACTTTGTGCCATTGACACAAACAGTGGGGCGAAATTCCTGCCACTGACACCAACAGTAGAGCCAAATTCCTGCCACTGACACCAACAGTACGGCAAATTTCCTGCCACTCACACCAACAGTGGGGCAAACTTCCTGCCACTCACACCAACAGTGGGGCAAAATTACTGCCATTCACACCAACAGTGGGGCAAACTTCCTGCCACTCAAACCAACAGTGGGGCAAAATTCCTGCCACTGATACCAACAGTAGGGCGAAATTCCTGCCACTGACACCAACAGTAGGGCAAATTTCCTGCCACTCACACCAACAGTGGGGCAAACTTCCTGCCACTCACACCAACAGTGGGGCAAAATTCCTGCCACTCACACCAACAGTGGGGCAAACTTCCTGCCACTCAAACCAACAGTGGGGCAAAATTCCTGCCACTCACACCAACAGTGGGGCAAACTTCCTGCCACTCAAACCAACAGTGGGGCAAAATTCCTGCCACTGATACCAACAGTGGGGCAAACTTCCTGCCACTGATATCAACAGTGGGGCAAATTTTCTGCCACTGACACCAAAAGTGGGGCAAAATCCCTGCCACTCACACCAACAGTGGGGGCAAATTTCCTGCCACTCACACCAAAAGTGGGGCAAAATTTCTGCCACTCACACCAACAGTGGGGCAAACTTCCTGCCACTGATATCAACAGTGGGGCAAATTTTCTGCCACTGACACCAAAAGTGGGGCAAAATTCCTGCCACTCACACCAACAGTGGGGCAAACTTCCTGCCACTCAAACCAACAGTGGGGCAAAATTCCTGCCACTGATACCAACAGTGGGTCAAACTTCCTGCCACTGATACCAACAGTGGGGCAAATTTTCTGCCACTGACACCAAAAGTGGGGCAAAATCCCTGCCACTGACACCAACAGTAGGGGCAAACTTCCTGCCACTCACACCAACAGTGGGGCAAACTTCTTGCCACTCACACCAACAATGGGGCAAACTTCCTGCCACTGATACCAACAGTGGGGCAAACTTCCTGCCACTGATACCAACAGTGGAGCAAACTTTCTGTCACTGACACCAAAAGTGGGGCACAATTCCTTTCACTCGCACCAACAGTGGGGCAAAATTCCTGGCACTCACACCAACAGTGGGGCAAAATTCCCGCCACTGATACCAACAGTGGGGCAAAATTCCTGGCACTCACACCAACAGTGGGGCAAACTTCTTGCCACTGATACAAACAGTGGAGCAAACATTCTGCCACTGACACCAAAAGTGGGGAAAAATCCCTGCCACTGACACCAACAGTGGGGGCAAACTTCCTGCCACTCACACCAACAATGGGGCAAACTTCCTGCCACTGACACCAACAGTGGGAAAAACTTCCTGCCACTGATACCAACAGTGGGACAAACTTTCTGCCACTGACACCAAAAGTGGGGCACATTTCCTTTCACTCACACCAACAGTGGGACAAAATTCCTGGCACTCACACCAACAGTGGAGCTAAATTTCTGCCACTGATACTAACAGTGGGGCAAACTTCCTGCCACTGATACAAACAGTGGGGCAAACTTTCTGCCACTTACACCAACAGTGGGGCAAAATTCCTGCCACTTACACCCCAACAGTGGGGCAAACTTCCTGCCACTCACTAGTGTAGGTATTATATTAAAAAGTAATATAAATTATACCTTTGAATGTTGTGGTTTTTTTGAAAAATATAGGTGAAACTAGTGAAAAAGGGCGGGACTTATCCACGTCTTGCATCACCTCCAGAGAGACCAGTACTACTGATTACCGCGGACTGTGTTTTACTATATGCTTACCAGTATCGATAAAAATGTGAGTACAAATTCAATATATGGCACAATAAAAGCTTTTTTAAACGGGTTCACGCTATGGACATTCCCTCTTTTCCATGGTGGATATATCCTAAGCCGGCATAGCAACACTTACAGTACGGACCTGAGACATCCAGAGCAGCCACACAGGGGCTAACACTGTGACCGCTCATACCCCTGCAGGGGTGTCCCTATTTGGTGAGTGCAAGCACAATAAGACCACGGCTAAGGAGCACCATCACAAGACCAGCACTTGAATAAGGAGTGGGTTTTTACAAACACCATCTTTAACCCTGTCCAAACCACAACCTAAACCAAAACTTTCTAAACCACTGAATCATCCAAAGACTTTTTTTTTTCACTATAACAATATATCATTATAGCAAGTACTGGGCTTATGAAGCACAAATCACTCATTTATAGCATAAGCACCAGTCACTTTATTTATGAGCACGTTTTTTGCACTTATTTTTGCACTTAAGTTGAATTATATGTAATATAAGTATTCATGTATGAGTAATCAATAAGTAGTCTTCATTTTTAACTTTGGCATAAGCGACACTTATTTATAGGTTTATTGCATTTCTATTTATTTATTTATTGCATACCTTTGTATATCTCTACACATTTCACTAGTTTCACCTATATTTTTCAAAAAAAACACAACATTCAAAGGTATAATTTATATTATTTTTTTAGTATCATAATACCTACACTAGTGGACGTAATTACATTGAATAATAAGCACAAAGTGGAAAATAAGGATTCACTGGCCTTTTGGCCACTTCACTCAAAAGATCCTTTGTGGTTCAATAGTGGAATTGGGTTCAAGTTATGCTTCCTGTAAATAAGCTATTCCATTCATGAAGTTTTCATTGCAATTTACACAGCTAGGAATTTCTAATTAAGTTATTACGCAAGATAACCACGAAGAATCGCATTACAGCAGAGCAGCGCCACACCTACATCTCTATTTTTCATGCTATAGTATTTTTCCACCTAGGTGGATTTCTACCTGTAGGGGCAGCAGCTCCCCACTTAGAAGATACCTTAATCCATAGCGCCGATTTATTCTATATATTCTTCCTGCCACTCACACCAACAGTGGAGCACAATTCCTGCCACTGACACCAACAGTGGAGCACAATTCCTGCCACTGACACCAACAGTGGAGCACAATTCCTGCCGCTGACACCAACAGTGGAGCACAATTCCTGCCGCTGACACCAACAGTGGAGCACAATTCCTGCCGCTGACACCAACGGTGGGCCAAAATTCCTGACGCTGACACGAACGGTGGGACACTATTCTTCCTCCCATGAATTTTAGTCATGGGGTAATTTCTTTCCTCCCACTGACCCCCCAGCCGGAGGTATTGTTTATTCCCACTGTTGCCGGGACAGGTTCTTCTCCCAGACAGGGCCGGGGCAAGGGTTGGGCAGAAGGGACGGCTGCCCTGGGCACTGTGGTATCACGTGAGCTGGGGGGGCACCACAAGGAGATTGGGGGGAGGGGATTTATTTTAGAAGGGGGAATTTGGCGGACGGCACAAGGTAAGTATTTTTATAGTAGAGGGTATGGGGGGGGTGCTAAGAGTGGTGATTTAGGGGGATTTGTGTAGGGAGGAAGGATGGGAGGGGGGATTTGAAGTGGGGGGGTGTTCTAAGAGGGGAAATTTTGGGGGTAGATTTGTGCTAGGAAAGGTGAATTCTTTTTTAGGGGGACATTTGAGCATTGAGGGATGGGGGGGAGACTTGTCCTGAGAGGGGGGATTTCAGCAGGGAGGGGGATTTGTACTGGGAGGAGGGGGGATTTATGCTTAGGAGCGAGTATGCAGATTAGTGCTCAGTGTTTATGCGGGGGGATTCTTGCTGACACATAATGCTCAAACATTTTGGGGGGGGGGGGGGAGCAGTTTGGCATGGTTGCCCTGGGCTCTAGATGACCTTGACAGCTCCCACACGCCCATCCCAAAGTGTTTGTTGTTTGGAAAGTTTGGAGAGCCCTGTTTTAGGCTAGGTTTCCACTATTGGCTCCTGAAAGTCACGCAATTTTTTTGCTGCGATTTTGATGCGACTTGAAGTAATGCCTGTGTATTCTTGAGGTCTATGGACCCTCGAGTCGCGTCAAAGTGGGACCAAAGTAGTGCAGGGACTACTTTGAAGTCGCTGCAACTTGAAGTCGCACAGATGTGAACGGTGCTCATTGGAAATCATGGGGTATGACTTGTCATGCGACTCTGCAGTCCCAAGTCGCATGACAAGTCGCACTAGTGGAAACCGAGCCTTAGATGTCACTACCACGCGTGGGGTTGCCACCTCATCCCTTTAAACCCGAACATATATGAATTACACAGGTTCTGAGGCTAATTTATTGCAGATAAGGCACCAAGTGAGTTTAATTACCACCTTAATCAACCACAGAACCTGTGTGATTAGTATGTGTCCAGTTTTAAAGGGATGAGGTGGCAACCCTATCTAACCACATGCCTGGCACCAACTCCTTTTAGGCGAGCTATGTGAGCAACACAAAGACGGCTCGCAGTCCCAGCGTTAGCCATGAGGTGGCGCGAGTCGCCCACATCAGCCACTTGTTCCTGGCGTCTCGGGCGCCGCTCTGATTCCCCACCCTGACTACCACACAACGTGAGATACACGTCTTGCCGCCTGAGTAAGGTGTGGGTTCGGCAGTGGGCGGGGCTACGAGGAAGTTGCCAGGCACCGATGGACGAGAAGCTGTGGGCGGGGCTACGAGGAAGTTGCCATGCACTGATGCAGAGAGTGAGTGTGTGTGGGTGGGTGGGCGAGAGCTGTGCTATAGGGAGTTGTGTGTGTCGGCGGAGAGCACATAGACAGGCGCTGGGCGAGTGTTAGAGGATGTGCACACCACCTCTATGGAGGAGTTCTGGGGTAAGATTCCTTTATTCTCTGTATGGATACATGTTATATGTAATACTGACCTTCCCTTCTAGTGCTGGACACTGATTCACCTTGCTGGACCTTAATACAGAGCTGATGAGCTCATAGGATATGGAGTCCTAGGGGACAGGGAAATTACCATCCCATTGTGTATATAGGAGACATTTCATGACAGCTCCATCCACACTAGTGTGAGCAGACAGCAGCATCATGTGTGTGTGATAGAGGAGTACAGGAGAAGGCACCCAACTATCATCTAATCTTTATTAGATATAAAATAGCAGCTTGCTATTTTATTAGATCGCAGCTTACTATTTTATTAGATCGCAGCTTACTATTTTATTAGATCGCAGCTTGCTATTTTATTAGATCGCAGCTTACTATTTTATTAGATCGCAGCTTACTATTTTATTAGATCGCAGCTTACTATTTTATTAGATCGCAGCTTGCTATTTTATTAGATCGCAGCTTACTATTTTATTAGATCGCAGCTTACTATTTTATTAGATCGCAGCTTACTATTTTATTAGATCGCAGCTTACTATTTTATTAGATCGCAGCTTACTATTTTATTAGATCGCAGCTTACTATTTTGTTAGATCGCAGCTTACTATTTTGTTAGATCGCAGCTTACTATTTTGTTAGATCGCAGCTTACTATTTTGTTAGATCGCAGCTTACTATTTTGATAGATCGCAGCTTACTATTTTATTAGATCGCAGCTTGCTATTTCATTAGATCGCAGCTTGCTATTTTATTAGATCGCAGCTTGCTATTTTATTGGATCGCAGCTTGCTATTTTATTAGATCGCAGCTTGCTATTTCATTAGATCGCAGCTTGCTATTTTATTAGATCGCAGCTTGCTATTTTATTAGATCGCAGCTTGCTATTTTATTAGATCGCAGCTTGCTATTTTATTAGATCGCAGCTTGCTATTTTATTAGATCGCAGCTTGCTATTTTATTAGATCGCAGCTTGCTATTTTATTGGATCGCAGCTTGCTATTTTATTGGATCGCAGCTTGCTATTTTTTTAGATCGCAGATTACTATTACATGTGATGGCTGCATTCTTTTTTAGGATTCCTTTTATTTATTTTTCACCTGGTAATCCAGCGAGTAAGTCTGTTAAAGGACAAGCTTCCCAGCAGAATGTATCCGTTACATGGATGAGACAAGTCGTTTACTACTGACAGGGGAGGTTACAATGATCAGCTTTTATTTTACATAAAACTTTTATCCTAAAAGGGGGGAAAAAAACAGTTTGCTGTAACTGCTTATAAATGGTGTGCGGGAGTTTGGCTTTGCTGTGTTAATGTATTTAAATCTGCTAATAATTTTAAGGCCCCTCTCAGACAGGGTGGACTCTGTCAAGTGGATCCACTTGCTCATTGGGGGATCTGTCTGCTGATCCTCACTGAGCAGAGTCAGATGACAGGTCTGTGTCTGCCCTGCTATGCGGAGCGGACACGGATACAGCCCGCTGTTCTCTACGCTATGCGGACACGGATACAGCCCGCTGTTCTCTACACTATGCGGACACGGATACAGCCCGCTGTTCTCTACGCTATGCGGACACGGATACAGCCCGCTGTTCTCTACGCTATGCGGACACGGATACAGCCCGCTGTTCTCTACGCTATGCGGACACGGATACAGCCCGCTGTTCTCTACGCTATGCGGACACGGATACAGCCCGCTGTTCTCTACGCTATGCGGACACGGATACAGCCCGCTGTTCTCTACGCTATGCGGACACGGATACAGCCCGCTGTTCTCTACGCTATGCGGACACGGATACAGCCCGCTGTTCTCTACGCTATGCGGACACGGATACAGCCCGCTGTTCTCTACGCTATGCGGACACGGATACAGCCCGCTGTTCTCTACGCTATGCGGACACGGATACAGCCCGCTGTTCTCTACACTATGCGGACACGGATACAGCCCGCTGTTCTCTACGCTATGCGGACACGGATACAGCCCGCTGTTCTCTACACTATGCGGACACGGATACAGCCCGCTGTTCTCTACGCTATGCGGACACGGATACAGCCCGCTGTTCTCTACGCTATGCGGACACGGATACAGCCCGCTGTTCTCTACGCTATGCGGACACGGATACAGCCCGCTGTTCTCTACGCTATGCGGACACGGATACAGCCCGCTGTTCTCTACGCTATGCGGACACGGATACAGCCCGCTGTTCTCTACGCTATGCGGACACGGATACAGCCCGCTGTTCTCTACGCTATGCGGACACGGATACAGCCCGCTGTTCTCTACGCTATGCGGACACGGATACAGCCCGCTGTTCTCTACGCTATGCGGACACGGATACAGCCCGCTGTTCTCTACGCTATGCGGACACGGATACAGCCCGCTGTTCTCTACGCTATGCGGACACGGATACAGCCCGCTGTTCTCTACGCTATGCGGACACGGATACAGCCCGCTGTTCTCTACGCTATGCGGACACGGATACAGCCCGCTGTTCTCTACGCTATGCGGACACGGATACAGCCCGCTGTTCTCTACGCTATGCGGACACGGATACAGCCCGCTGTTCTCTACGCTATGCGGACACGGATACAGCCCGCTGTTCTCTACGCTATGCGGACACGGATACAGCCCGCTGTTCTCTACGCTATGCGGACACGGATACAGCCCGCTGTTCTCTACGCTATGCGGACACGGATACAGCCCGCTGTTCTCTACGCTATGCGGACACGGATACAGCCCGCTGTTCTCTACGCTATGCGGACACGGATACAGCCCGCTGTTCTCTACGCTATGCGGACACGGATACAGCCCGCTGTTCTCTACGCTATGCGGACACGGATACAGCCCGCTGTTCTCTACGCTATGCGGACACGGATACAGCCCGCTGTTCTCTACGCTATGCGGACACGGATACAGCCCGCTGTTCTCTACGCTATGCGGACACGGATACAGCCCGCTGTTCTCTACGCTATGCGGACACGGATACAGCCCGCTGTTCTCTACGCTATGCGGACACGGATACAGCCCGCTGTTCTCTACGCTATGCGGACACGGATACAGCCCGCTGTTCTCTACGCTATGCGGACACGGATACAGCCCGCTGTTCTCTACGCTATGCGGACACGGATACAGCCCGCTGTTCTCTACGCTATGCGGACACGGATACAGCCCGCTGTTCTCTACGCTATGCGGACACGGATACAGCCCGCTGTTCTCTACGCTATGCGGACACGGATACAGCCCGCTGTTCTCTACGCTATGCGGACACGGATACAGCCCGCTGTTCTCTACGCTATGCGGACACGGATACAGCCCGTTGTTCTCTACGCTATGCGGACACGGATACAGCCCGCTGTTCTCTACGCTATGCGGACACGGATACAGCCCGCTGTTCTCTACGCTATGCGGACACGGATACAGCCCGCTGTTCTCTATGGGGTGGCTGGATGGGAATGGATCGCCTATCCGTTTCCATCCGACTTGTCATTTGATCCGATCCACCGGACAGGTTGTGAACGTATTCCCCATCCGTGTAAATGGACACATGTCCGTTGACTTCCACCGCTCCATATTGAACAATGGGTGGACAGGCAGGCCCGATCAGTCCACTGGTGTGAAAGGGGACTGAGGCTGGGTTCACACAGATGCGAATTGGATGTGGGTTTCCAATTGGCATTACAGGAGACTGTGACCGGATCTCAATAGAGCCGGTTTACACAGCTCCAGGGGGACAGCAGAGCAGCACACTGGAAAAGGGCCCTGTGTGTCTCTGGCTCCGTTTTCGGGTGCTAATTCAGAAACTAATTTGCACGTGAAATAGTGAACAGGGACGCACCGGACCCCCTGCTGTGAGCTGCGGACTGATTGTTAAACTGTGCTAAAATTTAAATTTTTGGTTTTAATACTGATTTAAAGCGGAACCCAGAAGGGGAAGTTCCGCTCTTCCTCCTCCCCAGCTGGCTGCCCACATTTAAGATCCCGGTGCCAGGGACCAAAGACTGATAGAAAAAACCAGCTCAGGTGAGGACAGCACTGGATCCCCAGACAGGTAAGTGTCTGTTTATTAAAAGTCAGTAGCTACTGCTTTTCTAGCTGCTGACTTTTAATTTCCACTTACCTGCAGGGTGGATTTCATTTAAATCAAGTCACTATAAGGCCTCATTCACATGAGGCGGATCCACTCAGCACAATCCGCCAGCTCAGCAGATCTCTCCGTTGATCTCCGCTGAGCTGGCAGATGACAGGTCTATCTCTGCTCACTGAGCGGGCAGGGACCTGTGAGAGCGCCGCTGATTCCTATGGAGGGATCGGATGAAAACGGACAGCATGTCTGTTTTCATCAGATCTCATCCAATCCACCCAGACGAATGGTGAACGTATTGCCATACATCTGATTTTTGTAGATCGGATGGCAGATGGGTGTCAGCGGACACATTTCCGCTGACATCCGTCTCCCCATAGGAGTCAATGGATGACCTGCTCGGATCTGCCTGAAAAACGGACAGACGGATCCAAGCAGGCTTGCTGTGTAAAAGGGGCATTAATCACTAGTAAAAAAAGCTTGATTTAAATCAACTCAATTTAACCGCTTGCCGACCGCCTCACGCAGATATACTGCGGCAGAAGGGCTCATACAGGCAGAATCGCGTACCTGTACGTTCCCCTTTAAGAGGCGGCCAGCGCGCGCGCACCGCCGGCGGCAAGCTCCGTGAGTCGGGTCGCGGGTCCCGCGGACTCGATCACCGCGAGGATACCCGCGATCACCTCACGGGGAAGAAGAACGGGGAGATGCTAATGTAAACAAGCAACTCCCCGTTCTGCCTAGTGACAGTGTCACTGATCTCTGCTCCCTGTCATCGGGGGGGGAAAAAAATCGGCATTTAAAAAAAATTATTAATAAAAATGCCATAAGTCTATCCCCTATTTTGTAAACGCTATAACTTTTGCACAAACCGATCAATAATCGCTTATTGCGATTTTTTTTTTTTTTTTTTTTTTTTTTACCAAAAATATGTAGAAGGATACGTATCGGCCTAAACTGTGGCAAAAAATAGTTTTTTTTATATATTTTTGGGGGGTATTTATTATAGCAAAAAGTAAAAAATAATGCGTTTTTTTTCAAAATTGTCGCTCTTTTTTTTTTTGTTATAGCACAAAAAATAACAAGCGCAGAGGTGATCAAATACCACCAAAGAAAAGCTCTATAGTTGTGGGAAAAAAAAGGACTTCAATTTTGTTTGGGAGCCACGTCGCACGACGGCGCAATTGTCAGTTAAAGCGACGCAGTGCCGAATCGCAAAAAGTGCTCTGGTCAGGAAGGGGGTAAATTCTTCCGGGGCTGAAGCGGTTAAATCATAATTTTTTAAAGAGCAATTGTCATCTCTGTCCCGCAGTGGCTCCTCCTCTGACCTGCTGTTGACTCACTGACCGTCCCATTCACTTTAATGGGACAGCTGGTGATGTGGCAGTGACACAACAAGGTGAGGGATGTGGCAGCAGCAGGTGAGTGGATGCCCGCTAACAGACGCTGCCAGGATGGATCTGAAGTGACAGGTGCTCTTTAAATATAAGGACTTATTCTTGCTGGTAATTAGGATCTTTAATATTTGAAAACAAAATGAAGGTTTCCTATTTCGAATAATAAGCTGTCAGGTTAGTAAAACATCGATATCAGAACCAATTCAATCATACAGTTTGAAGGTATACAGAGATTTGCAAAACAATGGGATAAAGGAATATTCTTGAACTTTGTTTGATCTAACGGTTACTGTGAAAGTATGCATATGCATCAATGCAGTTCAGCTTGCAGAGCTTGGATTCATCGAATGAGTTTACCAAAAATGTATAAATAGCAGAATATACATAATAACCTCCATTTCATGCTGAATAAACTAAATTTAATAATGCATCTTAAATAGAAAACTATTTTTAGATACATTTTTACCCCAAAAGCATTTTTTTAAATAAATGTGATAAAAATAAAAAATAAATCCTTTTTTTATTTATACATGATTGATTTTTATACACCCTGCTTACCTAACTGAAGCTCCTCTTTAAGTAATAAATGTGTATGGATTATTTTTAGAGAAGAAGGCTATTGTTTATTGTCACTTAGGGCTGGCCATACAAAGGCTTGTAGAAAGTTCATAGAACATTCTTTGTTGAGGGAAGGAATTTGAAAGCCCATAATATATCCTTCAGACCTGTTTTTTGAATGGCATTCCAGGCATTTTAAACAGGTTTCATTAATGTGTACTATGGGGGTTATGTACTAAAGGCCAATCCACTTTGCACTACAAGTGCACTTGGAAGTGCAGTCGCTGTAGATCTTAGGGGGGCATGCAAGTTCCCCTTTTATAATAGAATGTACAGAGCAGTCTATGGACCCCAGTGCTTTACAAATCGTAGTGCAGTAGAGACTAGTTAAGCTTCATTTAAAACCGCAGTATATCAATTGGTATGTTGCAATAAAATAAATGTAAGCTTTTAGACTTCATACTGCTTTAATATATTTCTAAAGGCAAAATGTGTGTTGTGTGTGGGGTGTTTTTTTGTTTTTTTTTCTTGTTTTGATTTGGTTAGTGATTAGAACATAGAGAATGTGTTCTTGTTAGGAAGTCACCCTCTCTATTCCCCTGTTTACTGAGTGTGATAGTGAAAGAAAATCAAAAAGCTGTCACCAGAACAGTAATAAGGGGAAATCCTCCAATGGGGACACTAGTTCTGGTGACCCTTTTAAGGAATTTCCTAGCTTTGGCTATAGGACATAAAAGTAAAGGGGGATCTCCCTAATGAGACACAAATTGCAAAAACTGACAGGGGTTATAACCCTCTCTTACTATTGCTGTAAAAAAAACAATTTGCCGTTAGTTCTACTGTAATATGTTGCCGCTTAGCAGACCTTAAATTGGAACTTCATTTAAAAAGTGAAGCACCAATGTTTTTTTTCCGTTCCCTTGTGCCCCCCACCCCCTGTTTTTTTAGGGGGTGCAAGTACCAATTTTTATTGGTACCTGCTCCCGCTTCTGGATTCATCTCCTAGGCAAGGATGATGTCCCTTTGCCCCCTCCCACAGCAATCGGGGACATGTTGCATGGCCCTGCAAGCTGCAGGACCATTCACAAAGCACTTCCCAGTGGGAAGCCAGGAAGCGACAGCTGACTCCTGTTTCGAAGATGAATGAACTGAAGAAGAATTCGCTGTGGAGGACAGCACTGGACCCCAGGCACTGGTAAGTACCTGATTTTTAAGTTTGCAACTACAGTCAACAGTATACTTTCAAGTATACTGTAAGTTCACCTTCTAAAAAAGGTGAACCGACACCTGACACTCGCCCCACTCCCCCCAGTCCACGCTGCATGTGGATGATTAGCTTTCACTACCCATGTGGCCAGTGCAGCGGTCTGGGGATTTGAAAGTCATAGTCGTCTTCCCCTTTTTTCATTTAGGGATGCCGGGATGGATCAGTGTGATTGCTATTGGTCAAAGCAGTCACATGCCAGTGCTGACCGATCAGAATCCCTCTGATGTAATGCCACGGTTCTGCAGACTGGGTATCTGCCTGGCCCTACCTACAATATAAGCAGGCAGTTACACTGTGACAGGAAGCTCAATAAGAACAATAAACTAAGTCGCAAAGTTTCCCATTCACAGAACACTGTAAATGGATGTAGCGTGGCGGGCAGAGCCCCGCACAGGCATGTCTTCTTTTTTTTTTTTTTTTTTTTTGTAGATTGTGACATCTAGCGGTGGGGAGTAGATCCCCCCCCCCAAAATGGGAGATCTGGGGGAGCGGGGTCTGGTGCATCTGTAACATGTTACACTCTGAATATAGATGTAACATGTTACAAAAGGTGAACTTCTTCTTTAATTAATATAGCACTTGTTTTTCTGGTCGGTCTAACCTGTAACCCGTTTTTTTACTGGTTTATCCTGTGGTTATCTTTCCTCTTCTTTTAACAGACCAACAAAAATGACAATTAGAGGGTTCAGACAACTCATTTACCGCTGACCTGTAATGGTCAGGTGTTTTTCCCCCATTTGTGTTATTTTGACAGGCAGCCCCTGGAGCTGTCAAAATACAATGGTCATGTGAGACAAGTGTCCATCCCACGCTGTGCATTGTAGTTGGAGCTTTCTGTTCACCTGCAGGCTAAAACGGAAAAAAATATCTATGTTTATAGTCAGCTTAACTACTGGTTCACACGGGCAACACGACTTGCAGGTCGACTCACCGAGGCAAAATGACTTCTGTATAGAAGTCAATGCAAGTCGCGTGAAGTCGCCCCAAAAATACTACAGGAACCTTTTTCTAAGCC
Organism: Lithobates clamitans; assembly: GCA_037952925.1. Taxonomy (NCBI): domain Eukaryota; kingdom Metazoa; phylum Chordata; class Amphibia; order Anura; family Ranidae; genus Lithobates; species Lithobates clamitans. The sequence continues at coordinate 10,323,532 of JBBGZY010000400.1, read as the reverse complement.
GGAGCGACTTGCGTTGCTCCTATTAGAACGGTTCCGTAGTACAGAACGGGACGCGACTTGTCAGGCGGCTAAGTCGCCTGACAAGTCGCCCCTGTGTGAACCGGGGCTTAGTGTTGCCGATCTCCTTTTTAGCCTCTTTATAATCACATCTTGTCTACATACACTTCAGTGGGTGCTGCTGCTCATTGTTGTGCAGGTTCCACTTCCGAATGATTACAATGGCTGCACAAGCCTGCTCAGTGAGCTGATGTACAGCTGCTTCTAGTCTCCCCTGATAGTGACTTTGCAGGAGAATAATTGGGAGACAGGAACAGTGTTATCCTTCAACAGGATGTGCCACACCCAGGACCTTCATGGCAGGATTGACAGTTATTTTAACATAAGCTGCAGGTTTTAAAAGCTTGAACATGAATTTTCTAATTAAGTTGCATGAGATTTTAGTGATTGGGTTTATAGTACATTTGTTTCAATGTATAACTAGTAGTAAAAGTTTTACTAGTTTTTATTTTTAGCTTTGGATAGTGGGAGGGGTGTCTTCCAGGACAGCCCATGAGACCTAGGGCTCCTTCTCCCGGGACAAGAAACACGTTAACCCCTATCAGATAAAAGGGCGGTCCTCCAGGCCTCATGTCAGTATCAGTGTTTCCTTGGGACGGAGGGTAACATGTTTCCTGGAACTGGTTCCCCTAGGTCTCATGAGCATGGCTCCTGTGGCGTTTTGGGGTGGTATTATTACCTTCTTCTTAGGTCCCAGAGTGGCACATCCACCAGGGGAATAGGGTTGTGGCTGCTGTCCCTGCTTCTCGGTGCATGTGGAATGTCAGCACCGCAGTGTACGTCGGAGCTCCAGTCCGCGAGCCACATGGCGGCAGTCGACTGTTTTCTCTCTCTGTTAAACTGCGTGGCTAGAGTGTGCAAGGGAAGAGAGGAAGCCGCGCGCGTGAACACAAGAAGTACCCGGCGGGGTCATTTCCGGGGATTGTGACGTCATCTTTCTTTCTGTGACCACATTCTTCTCTTTTTGCATTAACCGATTCAGCCCTGGAAGATTTGGCTGCTCAATGACCAGGCTATTTTTGCGATTCGGCACTGTCGATTTAACTGACAGTTGCACTGTCGTGCGACGTTGTACCCAAACAAAATTGTCACCTTTTTTTTCCCACAAATAAAGCTTTCTTTTGGTGGTATTTGATCGCCTCTGCGGTTTTTATTTTTTGCGCTATAAACAAAAGAAGAGCGACAATTTTGAAAAAACATAATATCTTTTACTTTTTGCTATAATATCCCACATATTTTATAAAAAAAAAAAAAAAAAAAAATTTCCTCAGTTTAGACCGATATGTATTCTTCTACATATTTTTGTTAAAAAAAAAATTGCAATAAGTGTATATTGATTGGTTTGCGCAAAAGTTATAGCGTCTACAAAATAGGGGGTAGATTTATGGCATTATTAATAATAATATCATTACTAGTAAAAAAAAAATGTATTATTATTATTAATGGCGGTGATCTGCGATCCTTTTTTATTTTTTTTATTTTGGGGACTGCGACACTATATCGGACACTGCTGACACATTTTTGAAACCATTGACAATTATACAGCGATCAGTGCTATAGAAATGCATGATTACTGTGTAAATGTCACTGGCAGGGAAGGGGTTAATACTAGGGGGCGATCAAGGGGTTAACTGTGTTCCCTATGTGTGTTTCTAACTGTGGGGGATGGGACTGTCTAGGAGGAGAGCGAGATCGGTGTTCATACATAGTATGAACACACGATCTGACTCCTCTCCCCTAAAAGAACCGGGATCTGTGTGTTTACACACAGATCCCAGTTCTCGCTCTGTCACGATCGACCTAAGGTAACATTGTTTTGCCCAGCTGTGCCATTCTGCCGCAGTAAAACTGTGGCGGCTGTTCGGCAAGTGGTTAAAGATGACCTTATCTTCCCATTCTCCCATGAAAAGGTTTGCATTACTGAGCGCGAATTTCGCGCCCATAGCAACACCTCTTTGTTGGGAGAAAAAATGATTCCTGTACCAGAAAGAATTGTGGCATAAGCAAAAGTCTAGAACGTTTCTCCAAAAAAATTTTGGTTGTGTGGAAGGTCATTTCTCTGACTAAAAGCCCAATTCAGGGCCAAAAGTTCATCATCCTGCTGTATTATTGTATAGAGAGATGACACATCGGCAGTTACGAGCAATACCTCGTCTTTACCTGCTAAATCTACATTCTGTAAAGAATTCAAAACGTTCTCTTCAGATAAGACCTGGTCTTAACAACACTTTTTTGGAGGAACTGGTTGAGATATTGTCCCATTCTGGACGCTATTAACAATAGGCCTGGCTGGTGGGCGTGTAGAGTCTTTGTGTATTTGTGGAAGGGTGTAGATCGTCGGTATAGGACTGTTGCTAGGTATTAAGTATTTCCTTTCCTTGTTGGATAAAACACCAGTTCGTTACCCCGTATAGACCAGTATTTCCAGCTCATCTCTGTATTCAGAGGTTGGATCCCTATCTAATTTCCTATAGCTCAGAATCATCCACTCTGGTTAAAGAACATTCCCAAGGGTCAGATTATGAGAGTGAAAAGCTATTGCTCTCAGACTAACAACTTTATTTCCCAGTCAAAGTTACTGACAGGTTTGAGGCTAGAGGTTATAACACACAGTTCCTATATAACATAGTGGAGGTACTAATAATTCCCAGAGAGGATTGTCTTATGCCCTGTACACACGACCGGTTTTCCTGTCAGAATGAACTCTGAAGGTTTTTCCGACGGAATTCCGCTCAAGCTGTCTTGCATACACACGGTCACATCAAATTCTGACCGTCCGGAACGCGGCGATGTACAACACGTAGGATGGGACTAGAAAACGGAAGTTCATTAGCCAGTAGCCAATAGCTTCTGTCTCGTACTTGCTTCAGAGCATGCGTCGTCTTTGGAACAGTATACAGACGAGCGGTTTTCCTGATTAGGAATTGGTTCCGTCTGAAAAATTTAAAAACATGTTCTCTTTCTAGGTCCGTCAGAATTTTTGACGTAAAAAGTCTGATGGGGCATACACACAATCGGAATATACTATTAAAAGCTCCCATCCGGACTTTGTCTGTCAGACATTCCGCTTGTATGTACACGGCATAAGGCAGGGGTCTCAAACTGGCGGCCCCCCAGCTGTTGCGAAACTACAAGTCCCATTATGCCTCTGCCTGTGGGAGTCATGCTTGTAACTGTCAGCTTTGCAATGCCTTATTGTACTTGTAGTTTCACAACAGCTGGAGGGCCACCAGTTTAAGACCCCTGGTCTAAGGGATACAGCCCCAAACAAACAGAATCACAGTCAAGAGTTGGGCTTTATTTCGGGGTTTCACTCACAGTTTAGAGAAGTGGAATCCATTTTTAAAGAACACTGGCATGTATTACTCTTAGATAAAAAAATTAAACACTGTACTCCCTCCTGTTCCCAAATTTATCTACAGAAAAGCAATCAACTTTAGTTATGATAGGGTTATTAAAAAAGTATTGGACCCTCCCACCAGACCTCCCTCCTTTTGGGATAGGGGTGTTTTTTTTTGCATGCAGAAGGTGTAGAGCTTGCAGGGAAGTTTCATGTCCACCTCCAATAAAAAGACCTTTGACATTAGGCAATTCATCACCTGTAATACCACACATGTGGTCTATGCCCTAGAATGTCCATGTGGCCTTATGTACATAGGATGTACAAAAAGATCTTTAAAAGTGAAATAGCTGAATATCTTCAGAACATAAAAATTGGATTCACGGATTACAATGTCTCCCTGCATTTTAAAGTAAAACATAATCAGGATCCTTCAGGCTTAAAATTTTGGGGTGATGGGGTGGAGTGCCTAAAACCCGCCTGGAGAGACTCCAACATCATTAGGGATCTTTCAAAACGAGAAACTCATTGGATATTTCTCACAGATACTCTCTCACCCAAAGGGTTAAACATCAAGTTGGATATTGTTTTATCAGTGACTCATAAATGAGTATCAACATAACATAGCTTTCCATTATGAAATCTCTATTGTATACATATGATGTTCAGATCCAGGTGAAGCATTTTTGATGCAGATTGACACCATGATTTTTTAAATAATTAGATACAATGGGAAGATGTTCTTTTGTGGAATCTTCAGAAGATATTCCTTTGGGTTTCTTCTGGATGTTCCATTGCAGAACGTCTTTCCAAAAATATACATATATCTTTTAATAGATTCATTTTAAAATTCTTTTAATCCTCTTAATTTCTTATTTTTTTTCTTCTTATTAGTGCATATATGAAAAGGTATACCTAATGTATTTTAGCCGTCTTTTGGAAAAAAAAAATTCCGGCTTGCTTTTGACTTAGCAGCAGGATATTACAGCTTTGGCAGACATGTATTTATATTTATTTGTCTATGCAGAAGATAAGAATGGCGGCATTCTTGTATTGCTACAATTGTTGGATTTCCGTCACTCGGCTATCAATACCTGTGGCTTTCTTCCCCCTTGTTGTTGGACTATGTTATGTGTACGGGGAGGAACGATCGGTACACGCTATGTTTTACCTTTATACTGCTCTATTGTTTTAACAAGCTAGTACGTAGATTATGTATGGGGGGTTATTGGCTACAATAACATTTTGATAACCAGGATTATGCTATGTGACAATTTTGTTTTTTCATATGATCCTGCTGTATTGGAGCCATCCATATCTCCATCCTCATAGAATCCTTACAGACTTGGCGGATGCCTTAGAAGTGACAACAAAAGTTTACCTTAAGGCGCATGAAATAGTAATATCTGGTGAGTGTAGGGCTGGGGAAAAAATCAATTTAAATCTTGAATCGAGTTGAGAGGTCAAATCGATTCAAAATTTAAGCAAATCGATTTTTTTTTTTTAGATTTTTTTTTTTTTCACTGCGCCGGTCCTGAGGCGCTGCAGGCATGAGTTTTTAGACGAGGTTGTGGCTTCGGCAGAAGCCGCGGATTAGGCCGAAGCCGCGGTCTCGCTTAAAAACGCATGCCCGCAGCGCCTCAGGACCGGCGGGCAAGGAGTTTTTAGGTGAGGCCGCGGCTTCGGCCTAGTCCGTGAGGCTGGACGCCGTGGACTAGGCCGGGGCCTAGCCTAAAAGCTAATGCCCGCAGCGCCTCAGGACCGGCGCGGTTTCCAAAGAAAAAAAAAACTCGATTCGAATCGTGAATCGAGGTTGTTTTTTTTGTTTTTTTTTTTTAAGAAAATCTCCCAGCCCTAGGTGAGTGTATACCCTAAGGGGAGTCTTACTCACGTGGTGGTGTTCTGGGTATGTGCTGCACTAGTAACAACAACTAGGATCACCGTAACAAAAACTTCACTCGCTTAAAGAAGTCACTTCATCGTTTTTTCTTATATGTGGAATCATGTAAAAGCTTATCACATGAGGATGAACTGACATGAGCGCTGCTATGGCATTTTAAGGACATAAATGCGTTGGACTTTTTAATGCTATTGTTTTTATCTTTATTTTATTTTTCAATATTTTTTAGCAGCTGCTGACTTAATTATAAATGCTATTGTGTTTTGTTTATGGAGATTAAGTTTTATGTAGGTCACATCCACTTTTGAAAGGTTCAGTGCCAAAGGAAAAACTTTGGCACTGAGCGGTGCTATTTAGGCCGTTTTTTCTTCTTGCACCTTGGGTTATTTTATTATGGAGTGTAAGTGGCGTAAAATTTATTGGGGTCATTTTTTTTCTCTTGCAAGCCAGGACTCAGGACAAGGCCCAAGCGCAGCCACCAAAAAGGAAATGTGCAGTTTGCGGAAACAAATTGAGCTCCTCATGGAGCAAAGCAGTTTGTCGCACCTGTATAGACAGCCTAGTTAAGGTTGACCTGGTAGTCTCCTGTCAGAAAATGAAAGATGAGCTTACGTCTACGTTTAGCTTGTTTAAAACTCTAATTGACAAGATTCAAGTTCCCTCAGAGGGTCCATCTCCAGTTAGGACTTCAGCCGTTCCTAGCGCTCCACAGCAGAGTGCGGAGAGTGAAGACTCTGAGGCTGAAGCCAGATCTGCCCTGTCTTCTCTGGAAGAATTGGGGTCAGATACAGGGCCCAGGGATAAAGAATCCGCAGGGGGCTCGAGGTACAAGTTATCATTGGAAGATGTAGATGACTTATTAATCTACTTTCTATACGACACTTGATATAGAAGAGGAGAAGGTACAATTGTCTAAACATGACCTTATGTACAAAGGTTTGCATAAGAAAAAGGCTAGAGTTCTTCTCGTGCATAGTTCCCTTCTTGATACTATCAAGCTGGAGAGGGAAAATCCAGAGAAAACCTTTCTTTCTCAAGTCGTCTTCCAGGATGGCACCCTGAGAGATGACTGGTCCACCTGACAGGAAACACAATCAATCAAGAGGTTAAAGGCCCCCGCCCCTCCCGATGCTCCTCAGTTTTTGATTGTGTTTCCCCACAGCGAAACCGTTTGTTATTTTTCTGTTGACCTAAAAGCCTGGGGCTGGTGGTCTCCCCCTGGGAGCCGGACCAAATGCCTGGGAAGCCTCTGGGTCCGGCCGGATGGTTCTCATCCTTCCTGGGGGGGTTTCCCAATCCGTGTCTCGGGGGAGGGGCAGCAGAACCATGCTTCTTTCCATGGAAGAGCCCCCCCGAGTGCTGAAGAACCCTGGGTGCGGTGGTGTACCCAGAACTTCAGGGGCCAAATTTCCTGTTGCCCTTCCTTACCTGTGCGGTGGCCGCGCAGTTGCAGGAGTTGGTGGTTTTCCTTCTACTGGCTACAAGACCACAGGAGGTGAGTCTGGGACCAGTTCTGGGGTCTGGCCAGGGCTGCCGTTCATCCGCCTGTCCATCAACCGTTCACGGGAGGTCGCGCGGCAAGAAGCTCCACATGGAGAGCTTTTCTTCCAGGGACCTTGCTGAGTGTAGCTCAGCACCATTTTCCTGAAGATCAGGAAATGACATCACTTCCTCCTCTAAGAGGAGGGAGTGGGAAGGGCTGCAGCAGGAAGTGACCTCAGGTCCAGTATCACTTCCTGTCTTCGGCAAGATGGCGGTGGCGAGTTGCAGCCAGCATACAGAGGATATAAAAAGCCACAGGGAACAGGCGCCCATGTCTCCTCTGCGTTCCTGTATGCAGCACCTCCAGGGAGAGATTGGAAGTAGCATGGAACATGAGAAGGAGAGACCTGCAGGGTCTGCGGCCATGGAAGAGACCACAGGGGGTGAGTCTGACCGGCCTTCGGAGGTTTAGACGGGGAGGGTACCCCAACTCTTCTCCTCTGACTCTCACAGTGTATGCCTGTGTGTTTTTTTCAGGGGACGACGCTATTGCCCGTGAGGTTGCCAGCCGTCCTGTGAAATCCTCCACCCGCTCCAAACGATGTGGGAACTGTAATGACAGGCTACCCCCAGAACATCCAAAGCCCTTCTGTTTTAAATGCATACAGAAGTTGACAGGGAAGGAGACATCTCAGATAATGAAGGAATTTCTTACTGTGCAAACTGAGATGCTGTCCACCTTAAAGTCTTTTCAGGCCACCCTTAAGCCTAGGGATTCAGAGGCTCACTCTAGTAAGGATGCCTCTTCCCAGGAGAGCTCTGTCTCCTCTAGGAGGTATCGGGCAGAGGTACTGAAGTATCCACTCCCCCACGATTCAGAGGAAGAGTGTGATTTAGAAGTTCCTAATCAGGAGTTTTCTGATGAAGGGGTGGTGGACAGCCAAGAGGAGGATGGGAGGGAGGAATCCAGGTCTAGCAGACATATATTTTCTGCCGACGACATGGAAGATCTTCTGAAAGCTATTTATGCCTCAGAAGAGATTCAGGAGCCTGCTGCACAGGTGTCCGCTCAGGATAGGATGTATAGAGGCTTGATTAAACCTCAGGCCAGGGTCCTTCCGGTACATTCCGCCCTTAAAGAAGTCATCTTAAGGGAATGGAAAGAACCAGAAAGAAGGCTTCTGAAATATAAATCCTGGAAGCGTAGATGCCCCTTCTCTGAGGAGAATGAGGAAAAGTTTTTCAAAACTCCTAGACTAGACGCCTCCTTAGCACAGGTCTCTAAGCAGTCGGATCTTTCCTTTGAAGATACCGGTAACTTAAAGGATCAAATGGATCGCAGGGCTGAAACCATTTTACGCAGAGCCTGGGAAGCTAACGCTGCGGCTATGAGCCCCGCATTGGCCTCAGCTTGCATTGCAAGGAATGCCGACACGTGGGTCTGTAAATTAATGGACCACGTATCCCGAACCTCAAAATCCAAGGAGGTCCTGGATTCTCTGGAGGTCATAGGGAATGCTGTCGCATATTTAGCAGATGCTGCGGTTGAGACAGTGCGTACAACCGCTAAGACAGGTGCCTTACTAAACTCAGCCAGGCGAGCCCTCTGGGTTAAAACCTGGGATGGGGATAGCTCATCCAAGACCCATCTATGTGGTCTCCCTTTTGAAGGGACGCTCCTTTTTGGTGCTGGCCTAGATCAGGCTCTAGCCAGATCTACCGAGAAGGGGAAAAAATTTCCTACCAAACCTAGGAGAGAGAGGAAGCGTTTTTTTCGTGGCCCCCAGGCAAGGAATCGCTTCTCAGAGAAAAAGGTCTCCCCTAATAGACGTTGGGGCGCAGGAAAAGACAAACAAAAAACTGGCGTTCTCTTTTCCAGCCAGAAGTCAGTTGACAAGAGCCCCAAATGACTTTCCGGTAGGGGGCAGACTTTCCCACTTTGCCTCTCAGTGGGAAAGGATCACTCAAAGCCCCTATGTACTTCGGATCATAAGAGAGGGTTACAGATTGGAGTTTCTCTCCCCTCCACCCCCCAAGTTTCAATTGACCTACCTTCCCAGGGATCCCTGCAAGGTGGTAGGAATCCTTCAGAATATAAGAGAGCTGGCCAGTCAGGAGGTTATAATACCTGTTCCATTGGACCAACAGGGTCAGGGGTTTTATTCCCACATTTTCGTGATATCAAAACCCTCAGGAAGGTATCGTCTTATTATAAATCTAAGGAACCTCAATGTTTTTCTTCTTTACAAGAAGTTCCGCATGGAGAGTGTCTATTTCCTCAGGAGACATCTCCTCAAGGAAGTGTTTATGGTAACCTTGGATTTAAAAGACGCCTACCTTCATGTCCCCATTTTTCAGGGCCATCAAAGCTTCCTAAGATTTGCGATCGCCTCTCCAGAGGGAGTGCAACACTGGCAGTTCACAGCCCTCCCCTTTGGACTGGCATCCAGTCCGAGAGCCTTCACAAAGGTCATGGCCGAGGTGGTGGCTTTTTTGCACCTCCAGGGAGTGGCATTGATTCCCTACCTGGACGACATTTTGATTTACAGTCTAAGTCGGGATCAACTACTTCTGGATCTATCCAGAGTAATGCAGACCTTAGAAGACCTGGGATGGATTGTCAGCAGGGAAAAGTCCTCACTGACTCCTGCTCAGACAAAGTTGTATCTAGGGTTCCTGGTGGACTCTTCAGAACAAAAGTTAATTCTACCTCAGGGCAAGGTAGAGGGCCTCATATCAGCGGTCAGGTCGCTGTTACAGGCAAGCGCCATCTCCTACAGAGGTATCATGAGAGTTCTGGGTCCAATGATGTCAGCTATCCCAGCAGTTCCTTGGGCACAGCTACACTCCAGGCCCCTCCAGCACTTCCTTCTATCCTCTTGGGACAGAAGAAGAGACTCTCTGGACATAGAGATAGCCATTCCGGTCGAAGTAAAGAACTCCCTTCACTGGTGGCTCCTTCCTCAGAGGCTTCAAGAGGGCCTCCTGTGGAGCCAACTTCAGCCTCTCAGGTTAACTACAGACGCAAGTTCCTGGGGGTGGGGAGCCCACCTAGAGGAACTAATAGCTCAGGGGTCCTGGAATTCAGAACAGAGAAGGGCCTCCTCCAACTTTAGAGAGCTGTTGGCCATAGGAGAAGCACTAAAGGCTTTCGAGGGAAGGATCAGGGGCCAGGAGCTGCAGGTCTTGTCAGACAATGCCACGGCAGTGGCGTTCCTGAATCATCAGGGGGGTACCAGATCTACAGCACTCCTATCCCTATCTGCAGAGATCCTGTCCTGGGCGGAAAGTCGGGTTCCTTCCATCTCCGCAGTCCACATAAAGGGGACATTAAATGTAGAGGCAGACTACCTCAGTCGGCAGCCGATTCTGCAGGGGGAATGGGAGCTGAATCCAGAGGTCTTTTCCCTGGTAAGTCGGCAATTCGGCGTTCCAGAGATAGATCTCTTTGCCCGCAGGAAGAGCAGAAGGGTAAAGAGATTCTTTTCCCTTGCTCGAGAGAGAGGCTCAGAGGGGATAGACGCGTTGGCACAGGTCTGGGACTTCCGACTGGCCTATGCCTTTCCCCCTCTGGGACTAATTCCGAGGGTCCTTCAAAAACTGTTCCTCTCGGAAAGCAAATTGATTCTAATAGCCCCTTGGTGGCCCAAGAGAGTCTGGTTTCCAACCCTGCAGGGTTGGTCCATAGCCCCACCGCTTCACCTCCCGGTCCGGGGCGATCTTCTCCTTCAGGGTCCTGTCCGCCACCCAGACCCCAGCTTCTTCAAGGCTCTTGAAAGGCAGAACCTGCGGGAGAGGGGGCTGTCGGACAGAGTAGTGGATACACTGCTCCTTAGTAGGAAGCCAGTCACAAGGCGTATTTACGCCAAGACCTGGGCGATTTTCTCTCGCTGGTGCCAGGAGAGAGGGACTTCTCAAAGAGAGATCCCTGCTATCTTAGAATTTCTCCAGGATGGAGCAGATCTAGGTTTGGCAACCAAGACCCTTAAGGCGCAGGTTTCAGCCCTGTCCTGTTTCCTTGAGAAACGTTTGGCATTACACCCCCTGATCAAGAGATTTCTCTTGGTCAGGGAGAGGTTGTCCCCTGTTCAAATGTCCAGGTGTCCTCCTTGGGACCTTACACTAGTACTGGAGGGGTTAACAAAGGCCCCATTTGAACCGATAGATCAGATCCCCCTTAGGATCCTGACCTTTAAATTAGCCTTTTTACTAGCAATCACCTCAGCTAGGAGAGTAGGTGACATTCAGGCTTTTTCTATTAAAGAGCCATTTTTTTCTTTATTCGAGGACAGGGTTATACTTAGGCAGGACCCCCTGTACCTCCCTAAGGTAGCATCAAAGTTCCATAGGACTCAAGAAGTGGTGCTGCCTTCCTTTTGTAGTAACCCCAAAAGTGAAGGGGAAGTTTCTTTTCATTGTCTGGACGTCAGACGCTGTCTATTATCCTACCTGGAAAGGGTTAAGGAATTCAGAAGGTCCAGCCATCTTTTAGTTAATTTTTCTGGCCAAAAGAAGGGCCAACAGGCATCCAAGGCTTCTATAGCTAGATGGATTAAGCATACTATTTCGTTAGCCTATGAGCAGTCAGGTAAAGCAGCTCCTAGAAATCTTAGAGCGCATTCCACGCGATCTCTGGCAACCTCCTGGGCGGAAAGGGCCGGAGCTTCGGTGGAGCAGATATGTAGAGCCGCTACATGGTCAAGCCAGAACACGTTCCTGAGGCATTTATAGAGTGGAATTACTATCTCCTCAGGACCTGGCATTTGGCAGGAAAGTCCTGCAAGTGGTGGTCCCGCCCTAAAGGTAGGCCTGAGCTACTTGCTCTTCTCTCAGGGTGCCGTCCTGGAAGATGACTTGAGAAAAGAACCAGTTACACTTACCGGTAACGGTGTTTCTGGGAAGTCTTCCAGGACGGCAGGCCTACTTCCCACCCGTTCTATTTAGGAAACATGTAATGTTTAGAGTGTGGTGGTGGTTATGTTTTTCACTCTCGTGCACTGGTGTGGGTCAATACTTTTTCACAACTGAGGAGCATCGGGAGGGGCGGGGGCCTTTAACCTCTTGATTGATTGTGTTTCCTGTCAGGTGGACCAGTCATCTCTCAGGGTGCCGTCCTGGAAGACTTCCCAGAAACACCGTTACCGGTAAGTGTAACTGGTTCTTTTTCCGGTAACCTTAAAAGTTTCCATTTGAAGAGAACACAGCGCAGCCATGGAACAAAAATCTAAATTAGACGCACCTCTTTCAAAAGTTTCGGACCTAGCATTTGATGATATGGGCACGCTTAGAAATACAATGGATAAGAGGAGTTATCCTTCTTCGCAGAGCCTAGGACTTAGCCATTGGGAATCTTAAACCAGCTCTGGCCTCCACTTGTGTAACCAGAAATTTGGAAGTATGGTTGACACAAATACAAACACACTTGTTGGCAGGTACCTCTAGAGAGCAGATTCTGAGTCGGTAATGATGACAGCTAGGAACTCGGCATTAGTGAATTCGGCCAGAAGAAACCTATGGCATAAAAACCTGGTCAGGCGACGCTGCCTCAAAGTTGCGTCTATGTGGTCTTCCCTTTAACAGGCGATCATTTTTTGGCCCAGGTCTGCAAGAGACGCTGGAACGCATGGCAGATAGAAAAAAGGCCTTTCCAGAGATTAAGAAAAAGCTGACAAGCCAGAATTTTTTTTTTCGTGGCCAAAGTAGGCAGCAAGGTCTTAGAGAAAGGGACAATAGGCCCACAAAACATTGGACAGGGCACAAGGACAGAGGTAGAGGGGGCATCTTGTTTAACCCTCCTCAACAACCCGCCAGGCCACAGTGACTCATGTCTCCCAGTGGGAGGAAGATTGAGGGCTTTTCTCACACAGTGGGCAGCAGTCACCTCAAGTCCATTCATCCTGGACCTAGTGACCAATGGGTACAGGCTGGAATTTTCTTGCCAGCCACCAGAGCGATTATTGTTCACCTTCCCTCCCCAAGATCGGGTAAAAGCGAGGGCCCTGGGTCTCCAAATTGGAGACTTGTTAGATCGAAAGGTCCTGATTACGGTTCCCCGGTCGTATCAGGGCAAGGGATTTTATTCTCATATATTTGTCATCAGAAAGACGTCAGGAAAATATCGGCTTATCCTGAACCTCCGGTCTCTAAACCGTTCGATTAGATACAAGCACTTTCGTATGGAGACAGTGTTCTCAATCAAAAACCTGCTTTACCCAAACTGCTTCATGGTTACTTTGGATTTGAGGGATGCCTATCTGCACATCCCTATCCATCCAGCCTTCCAAAGATTCTTGAAACTAGCAGTCAATATGGGAACAGAGATTCGGCACTTACAATTTCAAGCCCTCCCCTTCGGTCTGTCCTCAGCCCCACGCTTTTCTACAAAGGTGTTGGAGGAGGCGCTGGCTCCGCTAAGGTTAAAGGCGATAACTATTCTCCCTTACCTGGACGACCTCCTAGTGGTGGCGGAGTCATACCAAAAGTTATTAAGGGATCTGCAGACTGTACAGGACTTCCTTCAATCTCTAGACTGGTTATTAAACAAAGAGAAGTCTTCCTTAATTCCGGTCCAGAAAGTGATATATCTGGGGTATGAATTTTGCTTAGTAGACCAAAAAGTTTTTCTCCCGCAGGAAAAGGACTCAAAAATGACGCAAACAATGTCAGCCTTACAGACTAATCAGTCGGTCTCGCTGAAAGAGGTTTCAAGAACAGTGGGTCTGATGACCTTTTGCTTTCCCGCAGTGCCATGGGCAAGATTTCATCAATGCCCATTACAGCTGTTTCTACTAAGGAGCTGGAACAGAGACACAAGTTCCCTGGAATCAAGGGTCTTGTTACCCTCCAGGGTAAAAAGAAGCTTGTGGTGGTGGAGGACACACCTGCACCTAACAAGAGGTCTACCATGGTCCATTCCTATATCCCAGAGGATCACAATGGATGTGAGTTCCTGGGGATGGGGAGCCCACCTCAGCAGCACAATGGCACAGGGAGAATGGTCCTCAAGGGAAGCAAGAGCTTCATCGAATCAGAGAGAACTTCTAGCGGTTCAGAGAGCCTTGCAGGCATTTCAGATGGAAATCCGGGGGCACAGTCTCCCAGATTCTATTCGACAATATCGCTACGGTTGCTCTTAACAAACAGGGAGGTACGAGGAGTCGGATACTTCAATCTGTCGTCTAGAAGATTTTATCATGGGCAGAAGGGAATCTTGCCTCAATTACAGCAGTGCACCTGAAGGGGACACAAAACTGTCTGGCAGATTTTCTCAGCTGCTACCATGTATGTCAAGACAATTGGTCCCTTCATCCCGAAATCTTTGCGGGTCTTACCGACCCCGAAATCTTTGCAGGTCTTACCGATGGATGGGGATGTCCCGAAGCGGACCTGTTCACAGATCAGAACAATCGCAAGACAGAGAAGTTCTTTTCTCTGAACCCAGCGGATCCATCATTGGGGATTGATGCTCCAGCAAATCTGTGGCCATTCAGCCTTTGTTATGCCTTCCCGGCTAGATCAGGCTAATTCCGGAAGTCCTCCAGAAGTTTCTTCAAGAAGAAACAGATCTTATCCTAATAGCCCCTTTCTGGCCCAAGAGGCCATGGTTTTCCCTGTTACAGACTCTGGTCTCAGAGCCTCCACTGAGTCTTCCAAAAAGAGAAGACTTATTATCGCAGGGTCCAGTGTCGCACCCACAGGTTGTTTCCTTAAGCTTGACGGCCTGGTATCTGAAGAAAAGGTACTAATCGCCCAGGGGTTCTCTGACAAAGTAGTCAAGACCCTGGTAAATTGCAGAAAACCAGTCACTAGAGCCATATATTCCAAGGTTTTGAAGAAATTTAACTCATGATTATCTGAAAATCAAAGATTAACTCATGATGTTTATTCAATTTTGGAATTTTTTCAAGAGGGTGTCGACAAAGGTCATTCAGTTAGTTTCAAAAAAGATAGGGACAAAAGGTATTCTTCAAAAAGGATACAAAAAGTATAAAGGACTAATTTAACTTTATTTTATTTTTTTTCACAGTAAAGTAATTTAACTTTATTTAATTGTACAAAAACAAATAAATACTCGCAAAAATACTTCTCTAAAATAATGAATAAGGTTCCCAAATCCCTCCTCCAGACACATTTAATTAAAATGAAGACAAGAAGGTCTTAATGGAACACCGGTGTCCATAGCAAATCCAGCCATACACATCAGTCATCCATCTCACACACACGGTTCAATCTGATTGTTGTATATTCACCGCAGATTGGCCTGGTAACTCAATAGAGACAAAAGTCACTGTGATATAAATGAGATTAGCCAGCGGTGATTATGTATGGAGAGTTTGTGTGTTCCGCTCAGCATGTAACTTTCACTCAAAACTTGTAAAGCAGCAATGCATATGGATTTCAAAATCGCACAGATTGAAAAGCGCAGGTCATTGGTTGCTATGTAGGTATGGATCACAATTGCGCTTTTCAAATTGTGCGATTTTGAAATCCATATGCATTGCTGCTTTACAAGTCTGAGTGGAAGTTACTTGCTGAACATTCTTTGACCGATCTCATCCCTGATTAATCAATTGTGATCCATACCTACATAGCAACCAATGACCTGCGCTTTTCAATCTGTGCGATTTTGAAATCCATATGCATTGCTGCTTTTACAAGTTTTGAGTGAAAGTTACACCCGGTGGTCTTTGGCCCACACACAGGGAATGATTCTTTTCTAAGTTTATACTAACAGGTCTAGTGTTCGATGACGTGGGTCACCACCCACTTCACCGAGACCTGCCCTATAGGACTTTCCTCTAGATGAGCTTGGTCTCCAGTTTTTGTTGTCATTCAGTTAGTACCTTTAAAGGTACAGGCGGCAGCTATCAGTGTTTTTTCTCCAATTTTCTCTCTTGGAAAATCCCACTATAGCTAGATTCTTCAAACTAATTTCTAGGTCCAGGCCAGTAGTGGTTAGAAGTTGTCCAACCTGGGACCTGTCCCTGGTGCTTCAAACTCTGGTAGAATTCCCTTTTTTAGCCCCTAGAGCAGGGATATGCAATTAGCGGACCTCCAGCTGTTGCAAAGCTACAAGCCCCATCATCCCTCTGCCTCTGGGTGTCATACTTGTGGCTGTCAGAGTCTTGCTATGCATCATGGGACTTGTAGTTCTGCAACAGCTGGAGGTCCGCTAATTGCATATCCCTGCCCTAGAGGATATTTCCGTTAAGTTACTTACCTTAAATTATTTTTCTTGTGGCAATTACCTCAGCTCGTAGGGTAAGTGAGATACAGGCCCTATCAGTGAGGGAGCATTTCCTCACAATTTTTGAGGATCGGGTTGTTTTGAAAACGGATCCAGGATCCTGCCTAAAGTGGCCAATACATTCCACAGATCCCAGAACATTGTACAGACAACCTTTTGTAGTTCGCCAAAGGGCGCCCAAGAAAGAAAATTTAGTTTTTTAGACATGAGTAGAATTCTTCTAGTCTACCTTTTTTGAGGTCACCAAGACCTTTAGAAAAACAGAGGCCTTGTTTGTCCTCTTTTCAGGAGCACACAACGGAAAGAGTCCAAAGTCCAAAGCCACCTTGGCTAGATGGATAAAGCAAGCTATTTCTAAAAACTTGCAAAATTAGGGATCCGCCTTTTGTCACTGCACACTCAACAAGAGCCTTGTCTGCGTCTTTGGATGAGAGGTCTGGAGCTTCATGCAAATTTGCAGGGCTGCCACATAGTCCAGTTTTTCAACCTTTATTAAAAATTATCGCCTGGATCTCCTATCTGCTCAGGAGCAGGTGTTTGGACGCTCAGGCAGTTGTCCCGCCCTAGACTGGTAAGTTCTGGCTCATCGTCATGGGTTGTCCTGGAAGATGCTTAGAGAAAAGCTGAGTTAGACTTACCGGTAACTCCTTTTCTGAGCGTCCTCCAAGACAGCCGGATTCCCACCGGGTTTTGTTTTTGAAGTTATGTGTACTGTGCAAATGTTTTACAGAGATGTCCTTCGGTTCTCGAGAATATTGACATGGGGCCTGGAGGACCGCCCCTTTATCTGGTGGGGTTAACGTGTTTCCTGTCGTGGTAGGAGGAGCCCTAGGTCTCATGGGCTGTCCTGGAAGACTCTCAGAAAAGGAGTTGGAGGCAAGTGTAACTCAACTTTTTTCAAATTGTTAAGTTGCAGGAGATTTTAGTGATTGGGTTTACAGTACATTTGTTCCAATTATATACCGTAACTAGCAGTAAGGGTTGTTTTTTTTTTTTTTTTTTTTTTTTTCTTATTGCTGTTGGTGAGATTCACCTTTTCTATACATCATGTTTATCATTATCACCGAAATTGAAAGAAATCGCCAAATTTTGGGTTGGTACTGAAACAGGTAAAAAGGAGAAACTTTCCAGCAGGGACACACTTCTGCTTTGGCTATGGGACAGGAAGTAAGGGGAAATCTCATAATGAGACTCGAAATGTAAAAAGTTAAAAAAAAAGGACTGGGGTTTAACCTTTCCTTACTCTAGAATATTTGTTATACTTTAACCACTTTTTTAGTTTCAATATATTTTATTTAATTTTATTAAGAAAACAAAACATCATTAAGCAAAGATACACTGAGGGCTAGTAGCCCTGCTTCAACCAACATGGTCCTATGTGTAACAAGTAAGTCAATAAGGGTTATGTAAATTATGTACACATGTATCAAGCAAAACCTGCAGTGCGAGTTTGGCAGGGTTTCCAGGTGTCCAGTGCGTTCTCAGTGTCCAGCAAACAATGACATTGTCATGTGAATTGACCAGAGGGGGAGGGAGGGGAAGGCTTCGCCACCCTGATAGGGATCACATTGTGGCAAAGCCCCCCACCCCCCAGAACCCCCTGCCCGAGGAGAGTCTGGAAATAGTTCTTTCTTGTAAGTAAAAAAAAAAACAACTTCAACTAGACCCAAAATATTGAGTGACTAAACATGTCAAATGTCCCCTGAACAAAAGAGATACATCAAGTCTGGTACAAAAGAGGCTACTGAGTAAACCTTGATGTGTAAAATTGGGACATATAGCAGGGTATTGGGTCAACAGGAAACTTCTAAATATATAAATATAAGTTATAACCAGAACTGAGGTGATGATTGACCCTGGCCTTGGCTAGGCCCATTGGGATAAAGGCCGAGGCCCAATAACTAACCGAGAATGGTAAGAGAAAGGGAAAGAAGGAGGAAGAAAGAAATGAAATAGGAGTTGGAGGAGAAGAGAAGGAGTCGATGGGGGGAGAATGAGCTAGAAGAAGATACTCTTGAGGTCATTGTTAAAGGGTAACTCCTACAAAGGTTGCCCAGGGCTTCCAAATTTGTTTGAATTTATCAGAGCGATCCAGGATTACACTTGCCATCTTCTCTTGGTTCGTAATCCAGGAAATCTTTCTTTTTGCTAGAAGTGTTGAAACAGATCTTTTTTTTCCAAGCTTTTGCCAGTGTAAGCTTGGCTCCTAGGATGATAAAAAAAAATGAGGCGTCATGTATCCCTGGAGGCCTCTTTTACTGGAAAATTAAAGCGGAGTTCCACACAAAAATGGAACTTCCGCTTTTCGGAACCCTCCCCCCCTCCGGTGTCACATTTGGCACCTTTCAGGGGGGATGGGGGTGCAGATACCTGTCTAAGACAGGTATTTGCACCCACTTCCGGCATAGACTCCCATGGGAGTCTATGCCTCTTCCCGTCCCCACCGCGCTGTCTGCTGGGAACACATAGCTCCCAGGAGAGAGCGGGGACCACTAGCGACGCGCAGCGCGACTCGCACATGCGCAGTAGGGAACCGGGAAGTGAAGCCGCAACGCTTCACTTCCTGATTCCTTCACCTAGGATGGCAGCGGCAGCTGCCGAGAACCGAGCGGGTTCTCGGCGTCCCCTGCCGACATCGCTGGACCCTGGGACAGGTAAGTGGCCATGTTATTAAAAGTCAGCAGCTGCAGTATTTGTAGCTGCTGGCTTTTAATATTTTTTTTTTTTTTGGCGGTGTGGGTGAACCCCCGCTTTAAGGAGCGCTATGAGTGGGGGAGATTTGGACAGAGATTGTTGTGATTTTACTGATCCATGAAAAGATCTTGCGCCAGAACTGGCTTATTCTGGGGCAAGTCCACCATATATGGAGTATATTGCCCCGTAGATCACATCCCTGAAAACCAAAGGGGGATGCCGAATGAAATATTCTGGCCAGCTTCGAAGGGACTAGATACCATCTAGTTAACACCTTTACACTAGCTTCCATGAGGCCGGAATTGAGAGTGCCTTTGTAAGATTGGGAGAAATTCCTGTGCCATGTTTCTAATGTTGGGACAAGTCGTCCTCCCAGGCCAGCATGTAAGGCGTCTTGGACTGCGCAGAATACAGTGCTTTATAAAATCACTGGGATCCCCCCCCCCCCTCTGCTCATTGGCTTGACCACACCATATTTCATATACAGTTATTTGAGGCCTGTTCGGAAGTGTTTTGCACAGTTTGTGTAAGAAGTTTGAGATCTGGGAGAATCTGAAGAATTCTGATGCTGGCATATCTAGGTTACTGACACAAAACGCTATTGGAGATTGGCCCAAGAGGTGGATAGGAAATGTCCTATTCTGTAAAGCCCTTTGTTGAGCCACCACTTGAAGGCTGTTATGTTAAGACCCGGAGGGAACTTTAACCACTTTTTTTCCCGTGCTAGAGCTGAAAGACTGCTGCAGGACGGGCCTCCAGTTAATGGTTGTCTCCCCGTGCATCCCCTGGGGCACCCATGGAGCGAGCTCTGTGACCGCTGGGTCCAGGCTGAGACTGCCACTCACCACTACACTACACTACACCACTGGAAGGCCACCAGTTTGAGATCCCTGGTTTAGAGCATACACGAGCTCCCTTCCCGACCTGCACTCACATCGGTTGGCACAGGATTAGTGTTCCTGCATAGCCTGAGCAGCTCACATTTACATCTTTTGGTTCGCTGTGTGCTTTGGACACAGCTGATCACAGATTGGAGTAAAGGGACAATCACAGCAGCCCTTTACCGTGTGACCAGCTGTCACATGGTAACAGCTGGTCACATGTTAACAGACTTGCTGGCTATCAGCTCTCCTTTCCTTACACAGAGACAGCGTGTGAGGATAGGAGAGATGATCTGACAGGGCACAGTAAGTACATTATTTACACTGATCATCAGTAAAGAAGAAAAATTACTTGCAAAACAGAAACTGAGAAATACTTTTTTTTTTTTTTTCAAAATAATTTTTTTTTAGGTTGGATTCACACATGTGCGGTGAGAATTCCAGCTCTGTTTTCTCTGCGAAGAGTTCCCATAGAAGATTATGTGCCTGCAATTCACACCACAATGCCCAGAAAATGCACGTTTTTTGGGCAATGCGGAGTGCGAATGCAGTGCACATATGTGAACCAGCCTCATTCAAATGAACATATTTTAAAATGTCCTGCAAATTGGATGCTGTGTAATTTGCATACATGTGAACCCAGCCTTTAGTCTTTTTGTGTTAGCAAAAAATAAAGATACCCAGTGGTGATTGAATACCACCAAAAGGAAGTTCTATCTGTCTCAAAAATGATTTAATTTGGGTACAGTGTTGCATGACCGTGCAATTGTCTTTCAAAGTGCGACAACACTGAAAGCTTAAAATTGGCCTGGGCAGGAAGGGGGTGAAAGTGTCCGGTATTGAAGTAGTTAATGGTTCAGTCAAACCACGTGCACTAGGATTGTACTGGGCAGTCTTGCTCAGCTCAGTCTGAGAATAAGATAAGGCAAAAAGCCTCCTTCCTTATACAGTATCTCACAAAAGTGTGTACACCCCTCACATTTTTTTAAATATCTTGCTATATCTTTTGATGTGACAACACTGCAGAAATTACACTTTGCTACAATGTGAGTGCACAGCTTGTATAACAGTGTAAATTTGTTGTCCCCTAAAAATAACTCAATACACAACCATTAATGTCTAAACCACTGGCAACAAAAGTGAGTACACCCCTAAGTGAAAATGTCCAATTTGGACCCAAAGGGTCAATATTTTGTGTGGGCACCATTATTTTCCAGCACTGCCTTAACCCTCTTGGACATGGCGTTCAGCAGAGCTTCACAGGTTTCCACTGGATTCCTCTTCCACTCCTCCATGATGACATCACAGAGCTGGTGGATGTTAGAGACCTTGCACTCCTCCAGCTTCCGTTTGAGGATGCCCCACAGATGCTCAATAGGGTTTAGGTCTGAAGGCATGCTTGGCCAGTCCATCACCTTTACTTTCAGCTTCTTTATCAATGCAGTGGTCATCTTGGAGGTGTTTGGAGTCGTTATCATGTTGGAATACTACCCTGCGGCCCAGTCTCTGAAAGGAGGGGCTCGTGTTCTGCTTTAGTATGTCACAGTACATGTTGTGCCAAAATATATCATGCATTAATGTGTCTACACAGGAACACAACGTAAAGTCCATTCATAACTAATCCATTCTTCTGGTTCTCATTACAGATGATAAAACAGTAAGTGCTTGTGTCCACTCTTGTGCGCCTCTTTGGTGTATGCGCTCACCTTAGAATGTGTGACCTTGCACCCAAGGTCGGTCAAATCACGCTTTTAAACCACCTCTGGGTTTATGGTCAGCATTTAGATCCTTGGATAGTTACTTGCACAAATATCCATATAGAAAACAGAGGAAATTGGATAGCGTGATACTGTTTAAAAATGTATTAAAAAACACAATCTTCCCTATAATAGGGTACTCGCATTTTATAGGTGCTAGAGCGCACCACTCTATACAAGCCAAACAATCGTTAAAGCACTGTACTGGTTTGCCCTCTCCTGCACTGAGAACACTGCCACTGTCTCACACACCGTTCTGTCCCCTCCCCAACGTGTGTTGATACCAGGAAACGTATCTTTCTCAGGGGGAATTCTATTGGACGGCTGAGTTGTCAATCATTTTATAGCATCATCGCAGCCATTTTGTTGAAGATTGCAGACACTCTATTTGTTTAATATATGCTCGCGGCCATTTTCTGATAGGTCAGAGTGCTCTATAATACACATACTGCATGCCGTGTAATGTGACAGAGTGTATTAACACACAACGGCTTAATAACATCAGTAGGTAAAGAAAATAACGAATACTGATAACTTAAAAGGCATTCAGGATGGTGTATGCATCACACTGCATTGTTGTGGTGTGCACTGAAAAATAGGGCTACATGCAGCAATTTTTTTTCTTCTCAAGTGCAGAGGGTTGACTGCCATGCAAACTGCCATATCACTGTGTGAATAGAACTTGTGACATTTCAATAAAGTTCTCACAAAAAATGTAATCAATGTGATGTGTGACTTGTTTTCTTCCAGAGCATGATGTAGATAAGGTGGGGAGGGAATAGAATTTTTAGTCAGGTTTTACTGCAGCCAGGCTGCATTGGAAAGTTTTCCTTCACTTCCTGTCTGGTGAAAAGGTTGTTCCCTAGGACAGAAAGTGAGAGGACAGCTCTCCCAACAGCAACACACATAAAGTTAAAATAAAAGAATCGTATAATCTCTGTCAGCTTTGTTTCCCTCTTGCAGAATTTCCCTCACTTCCTGCCTGGCAAAACGTTGTCCCCAGAGCAAAAAATGAGAGGATATGTCTCTGTGGCTTCATTTACACTTGCAGTTGTGGGGTGGTTAAAAACGGGGAGTTGAGGTATGTTTTTACTGCCTTCCAACCAGTCCCCCTTAAACTGCAAAGGAAAAATGAAGGTGTATAAATGTTGTGGCCATGATGCCATGCCATTTAAACTCCCTGTCATGTTGGTTGGCGAGTATGAACACCTGAAAAACATGACCCAAGTGAATGGGGCTGCATTATAACCACAATGCAAGTGCATGCAATGCTCACTGTTGTAGTGTGGGCTTTTAGGGGTTAAAGCAGACAGTGAGTGAGGCCTAGTTCACACTTGCAGTTTGCATATTGCAGGTGAATTTTGCGTTTTTTAATACATGCTTTTGATCCAAGTCTATGGAACCAAAAACGAGAAAAAAGCCCCTGGCCCCTTCCATAAAATGCACAGTTGTGAACTACATCCATAAGAAACCATGTTAAATGGACTGTTGTGTGTTTCTGCAAAACTGAAAACGCACTACAAAATCCATACGTGTGAACCAGGCCTTCTCATCACCTGTCAAATGACCTCTGAAAAGCTGTCCACCATGGATTGCTTTTCAGAGGGTGATGCTGTTGCCTGACAGAGCCCTGGATAGCAGTAAAACATGGGTGCTCAACCTGTGGCCCTCCAGCTGTTGCAGAACTCAAAGGCCCGTCTTGCTTGTAACTTTCAGCCTTGCAATGCCTCATTACAACAGCTGGAGGGCCACAGGTTGAGCACCTACGTGAGAAAAACCTGAGTTTTCGAACCTTTCCCTTTTTTATTTATTATTATATATATATATATATATTTTTTTTTTTAAACGAAAAACGTATTTTTTTCGGGGGGGGGGGGGGGGGGGGGTTTTCACCTATAGCACGGACATCCTGATAATAAAAATAGATTTATTGTATAGTCTGTACATTTTGTTGTATTCACACACACAATTATTCACTGATAATGATGGGTGTCTTTTTTTTTTTTTTTTTTTCCTCCATTTCCTCTTCCTGTTTTTATGTCAAAACAAATGCCCAGCAGATTCCAAAAGTAGTATAAACTCGCTTGCTGAGCAGAGCTAGCCATCTTTTAAAAATATAAGGGGGTAAAAGTGTGTACAGTGGCCCTGAAGTTATAAAGAGTCTGCTGTTAGCCCGTTCTATTGCTGAACTGATCTCCAGGGAGGAAATCTGAATCACCATTGTGGGCTGCATGCTAAAAATAAACCTGTGCAGATGGGTATTCGTTTAGTTAGAAAACTTCACAATCACAACTTGGTAGTTTACTGCAGTGCATAAGGTCAGAAACTTGGCAGTGTATTCATATATTGATAACGCACTTTGCTTATGTAAAATATACGTAAATGCAGACTGTATCATTAATTATCCTCTTGCTGTCAGTAGAACGTTTATAAACGGTCTGAACTTCAGATGGTTAAAACAAGCCCACACTGCAGCAGCAGTCGGGAGCTTGGTGTGAGCTTTTTTTTTTTTTTCCAGTGACTGTCTTCAGTAAAAATTATCTGGGCAGCTGCAGAGCCACCTAATTGCTTTTATTGCACTAAAGCCTAGTACACACAATGAGATTATTGGACGAATGATCGTCTTTTTTTTTTTTTTTCTTTGCATACTAGTCTCATCAAAAACGAATAGCTTACTAAAGTACAAAAATTCTTGTACGACAATAAGTAATAGTAATTTGTATTGTATTTTCAGACGAAAACTATACTGAGTAAACGAAAATCGTACAATCTGGTATCATACGAGAAAATATTGTGGACAAAAGCTGTGTACTAATGATCAAAATATCATACAAGTGCTGCAAAATCTGTATTTTTTTTTTTTTTGTGCGATATTCTAATCTTGTGTATTGGGCTTAAGCCCCCATTAACGCCTCCCAGCATTTTTGTAGCTTGAAGCTCAAAGCTCCAATACGTTGGAGGAGGGGAAAAAAACAAAACAATTCTTCTCTATAGAGATGGTTCACATCTCCGCTACAAGTTACCTGAAGCTCAAAACCGTTCTGGAGCTTTTTTTGTAGCTCGAATCGGGCAGATTTGTGCGTTTTTTGAGCGTCTTGTACGTTTTCTGCTCAAATAAAACAAAATATATTAACCTTAATCGTAATCTGTACACCTAATCCTAACACTAATATTAACCCCTAACCCTAATATTAAACCTTAACCCCTAATCCTTAACCTAATATAATAAATAATAAGTAAATAACCCTTAACCCCTTACAAAAAAAAAAAAAAAAATAGTAAAAAGGGAGGCAAACGCTGAAAAACACAGCTACAAATGATAAAACGGATGATATTTTTCTCTATTGGCTTATTAAAAAATAAAATAAAACGTCAAAGCTCAGAAAAAGCGCATACAAACACCCGAAAAAATGCTTAAAGCAGAGTTCTGCTTAAAAAAATAAATAAAAAAAATTGCTGACTTTTAATAATCGGACACTTACCTCTCCCAGGGTCCAGCAATGCGGGGGAACTAAGCCCCGCTCATCTCCCCCTCCTCTCTGCAGCGCCAGCATTGTAACTGTGGGCGCTAGGCACCCACAGCGCATGAGCGCCGTTACTGGTCGGGCAATCATCTGGGACCTGTGACGTGTCCCAGATGATTGCTGAGAGGGAGGGGGAAGAGGTGATCTTCGCTTCCAGTGCGCCGGGAGGAAGTAGGAGCCGCAACCCTCTAAAAAGAGAGTCTCTGCTCCCCCCCCCCCCCCCAAAAAAAAATGACATGCTAAATGTGGTATGTCAGGGTGTCACCTCTCTTATAGCGGAAGTTCCATTTTTGGGTGGAACTCTGCTTTAAAAACGAGACGCTCAGGTATGAATGCAACCTGAATGTGCCAGGACTCTTATTCCTCCAGGTAGCTCAGGACCACAGTAAATGATTTCAGGATGGAGAGTGGAAACAGATCAAGAAACATCCATTCCCTCCCATCTGCTCTGTGATCAATGAATGAGGAAGCCCTCAGCTCTGAGCATTTCCAGTTCCACAGCTGTCATAGTCCTTGCTGAAAGGCTGGGTAAACAACTTAAAGTGGTGTTCCGGCCGAAATTATACTTTTTAAATAAAAATACCCCTATAATACACAAGCTTAATGTATTCTAGTAAAGTTAGTCTGTAAACTAAGGTCTGTTTTGTTAGTTTATAGCAGTAGTTTGTTATTTTAGAAACTTACAGCAGGCCGTGGCCATCTTAAGTGTGGGCATCTGAAGCTGTATTTCTTCCTGGATCTCATCCTTACAGATCTCGCACATGCTCAGTGCAGCACAAGCAGTGTAATAGGTTTCAGGTCAGGTTTCCGTAGCAACGGTAGTTTCGGAGGAAGTTGCCGCCCCTTCCCAGAAGGCATTGCAAACAGGAAATGATGCCATGGGCCGCGGCCAGGGAGGAGGAAGTGAAAAATGAATACAGCAGATATACAGTAGGTGCTGAGAAAAAAATAAAAAAATATCCAATTTGTTTACAGTGCACAGTTTAGTGAGGGATGCTGAAGAGTTGTAAAAGTGGGTGGAACTCCACTTTAAACAGTCCTGTGGTTACAGGGGAGATATCAGGGGTCTAATGGGCTTAAGGGTCGGTTCCCACTGCTGCGATGTCAGACATCGCATGTGATTCGCACCACACTGCTGTGCAAATCGCATGCAATGCGAATTCAGCCATAAGATGAATTTGCTTCACATTCGGACCAAACTCGTGCAGGACCCTTTTTTTGATCTGCACCTGAATCTGATCGCATGCGTGTTCAAACCCATGCGATCCGATTCCTGTCCGAATTCACAGTTCGCACTGCGATATGCAAACTGATCTGGGGGTGTCGTTAACTTTGACACTCCCAGCAGTTCGCATAGGGCAGTGTGAACTGCCTGCGAGTCAGGTGCGATGCGGGAACCCACAGTGGATTTGCAGGGTCCCCGCGTCACACCAATGTGAACCCAGCCTTTTAGGGCCATCAGACATTTGTCACCTGCCCATGGTCTCACATCAGGGGCTTGTTGAGCTCCTTATGATGGCAATAACGGTAAATAGGGAAAATTTGGTATCTGTTTACTCGACGCAACCCCATCTTTTTTTATTTTACCAAAAAGATTGGTTATGATTTTGTGTTTGTGTGCACTAAAATACATGCAAATGTATTTTTTTCCTTTAAAAAAAAAAAAAATACAGCCTGGGGAAGAGCAGGGATGTTCGCAACTGTATACAATAGCTGCCATTGATGTATATGATCCGACGAGTTTGATGACCTGAAGATTCAGTAAAGTATATTTGCATTGGAGAACGTGTCCCTTCGTTTATGTTTCAATGGATATTGGTGGAGAACAGGGAGTCCACCTTGACACTATTCCAGCTTAACAGCAAGGATAAAGAAAAGGCAGTAACCCACCCAGTGTGTGTGTGTATGTGTATGTATATGTATATATATATATATAGATAGATAGATAGAGATACATGTATAGATACATATATACATAAATCTATATATATATATATATTATAGAGAGAGCTTTTGTGCATATGCTGTGTGACATAAGCAAATACAACTGTCACCCTTTTATTCTACAGGGCTTCTGCTTTCAGAAAACAAATAATTATTTCGGATTTTCTCACCAAAAATACATATTTTGTGCATGAAAAATGCAAAAAGTCATTGTGGACACAAAGTAGTTTAAAAAGGCATAGTTCGTATATGCACAAACAATGTGGCTCATTACTGTCTAGCCTCATGCACATGGGGTGTCTCTTTTAGCCCCTCTGAATGCCAGAAACTCTTGTCAGGAAAAAGCTGCTTAAAAAACGCAGTAAAAACCGTGTATTGCAAATACATTTTGGCGCATATAGCATTTGAGGATTAATGCATTCTGCTGGCCGGAATATTAATTTATTCTTGCTATCGGAATGCATTCAAGAGCTAGATACATCCAGCATTTAGGAGCTTTCTGTGGTATTTCTGCTCCTCAGCTCCTCTCCTGAATGCGCCATTAGTGTTTTGTTTTTTCCCGCTGCCTGTAAACGCTCGTCTTCTAATACCCCTGTAAACGTCTGTGTGCATAGACACACAGGCTTACATAGAGGTGCTTTTACACCTTATTCTATAGCGAATACTAAAACTAAAAACAAAGTATACTCTCTTAGGAGAAGAAAGTATTAACAGCGCTTAGTCAGATTATAAAATTAATGAATATGATACCTCATATACTGCTAAAATAGTCTGTTACACTCAAAGCATATAATAACCTCTATATCTGAAGTGTTTACTCCAATAATGATATAAAAAAATTATCCGATGCAGTGACATGAAATCAAATGCTCTAAATGAATAGTCCTGGCAGATACAATCAGTGGTATTTTAAATCTGACATATGCAATGAATTGCAACCACTGCGCAGCCTTAAAGTCTTTCTGTGAACAATTCCTTGCATGCAGGGGACATCAGTTAAGAGGAAAAAATTCTAATCTTTCTGGAGTGCACTATCCGTGGGTCGCTACACCTTCACCGCATCACCACGTGACCAGCCCCCCTTTGGATATAAGCTTACCAGAGGTAAGATTTAGACAAGCCTATCTTATCCTTCCTCCCTTGGATCAGCTCCTCCACCACCAGAATACCTCAGTCCTCCTCCGTCTCGGGCCCGGTGTGGTAGTCTCTAGGCTCCGGTGGAGCGCTCCTCGGTCTGCACTCCCCTTATATACTAAAACTAGCTAGCTGCCTGACTCGGAGACTATCGCATCCTCCTTATCTACCTTGCTGTAAATCAGCGGATGAACAGTCCCTATCTTATGGGATACCTTAAAATCTAATCAACATCAAACACGCATTAAATCTTCTCCATGAATATCCAGAGACTTTCTCTTTATGCAACTTACTGCAGTAAAA
Source organism: Lithobates clamitans (assembly GCA_037952925.1). NCBI lineage: Eukaryota > Metazoa > Chordata > Amphibia > Anura > Ranidae > Lithobates > Lithobates clamitans. The sequence goes on along the minus strand of JBBGZY010000400.1, from coordinate 10,295,269 downwards.
GGCAAATGGGCCATACTGTCTCTTAAAGTGTTACTAAACCCAGGAGCCTGCATTCACTATATCTGGTCTCCCACAGTACACAGAACATGGAAATGCAATTATTTTAGTAAGTATAAACTGCTAAATACCTTTGCTCATCAGTGTCTGGTTAAAGCTTGTAGGAGGAGATTTCATACTGCACTGACTGTCCTATCAGGCAGCAGGACCCCCCGACCCTCTGTCTTGACAGTGCTGATTGGCCCTGTGCTGATCACATGCGCTCTCCCAAGGAAAAAAAAACAAAACTCTAGCAATACACACTGAGCATGTTCAGCTGGACTCCAGTAACTGTCTTATCCAGACCTGTTTTGGAGACCATGCAAGAAGGGGAGGATCAGAGAAGACAGGATCAAACAGCCTTTTTACACAATGCAGAGAATTAACCCCTTAGGTACCACAGTGAGTATAACAAGCATGCTTTACTGCATCCACAGACTGGTTTTACTGTTGTGGGTTTAGTAACACTTAAAGGCTGCTCCATTTTTTATTTTATTTTTGATCAGTGTAGAGTGGAAATACCTGTGGTAAATGCCAGAACTCCCCTTCGGGTAAACCTGGGCCTAAATCCTTTATTTTTTTTTTTTTTTTCCAAGCCCAGTGTGCATGGACTTTTTTATTGAAAAAATGCTTTATGTCTGTTAAGTGCAAGAAGAAAAAATCCTACTAATAAGCCAGAAATCCTGTGCTGTCCTGTGTACTGTACAAGTTTCTCTCAAACAGCCCTTCTCAGATTACTTCTGTGAATTGCAGAACATCCTCCTCCCCCATGTTATGGAGCTAAGGAGAGCTATAGAGGTTCTGTAGTCCTTACAAGAGTCCACGGTGACCATGCTGATCCTCTAGAGTAACCCTACAGTAAATTAAGCTGGCCATAGATGGATCGAAATTTGGCCAATTTAGCAAGACCCAAATATAAACTGCTAAATAACTTTTCTCATTAATGGTATATAACAGTCTTGTGACTTCTATCAGTGTCTGGCCAAGCACTGGTTAAAGCTTGTAGGGGGAGTTTTCATTCTCCTCTGACTTTCCTATGGGGCTGCATGACCCCTGACTTTCTGTCTGGACAGTGCTGATTGGCCCTTTGCTGATCACATGCACCCTCCCCCCAAAAAAAACCCAACTAGCAATACTCACCAAACTGAGCATGTGTAGAGTGCTAAGTCTCTGTTCTGTCAGCAGATGAATTAGAGACAGTAAAGGTGGAAGATCAGAGAAGACAGGATTAAAAAGTCTTTTTACACAATGTGGAGGATTAACCCATTAGGTTCCAAAGTGAGTAAAACCAGAATTCTTTGCTGCATATCCAGACTGATTTTACTGTTGTGGGTTTAGTAACACTTTAAATTGCAAGTTTACTGGAAAAAATCTGTCTTGACCACAGTAGACATTCTGATGTCCTTCAAGCTAGAGCTGCACAATTAATCGTTAAAAAATCGTGATCTCGATTCACCCCTTCTGACAATCTGTCCGGCTGAGTTTGCGATTCTTTCATATAAACAAGTGGAGATATTATCTGCTCACTTAGCTGTCAAAAGAAAGCATCTGGGCATTCTGCCAAGTTTAGAACTTGAAACATTGTAACTAACTTCCTTCTTAGATCAAAGGGATACTTCTGTGTAAACAAATAACAGGCAATCTGCCAAGTTTTAAACAATGTGTAAATGCAGGAAGTTTAACCACTTAAAGTCTAAATCTTTTTCTGACACTTCAGTATTTTTTGCTAAAAAATTACTTGGCTATATTAGCAGAGACCCTAGGGAATAAAATGGCAACTGCTGCAATATCAATATTTTATGTCACACTGTATTTGCCCAGCGGTCTTTCAAATGCAATTTTTTGGGAATAAATACACTTCAATAAATAAAAAAAAAGAAACAGTAAAGTTAGCACAATTTTTTTTTGTTTTAATGTGAAAGATGTTACGCCGCGAGAATCGCGAGAGAATCATGATCTATCCTCCTAAGGAAAAAAATCGTGATCCTCATTTTAGCCAGAATCGTGCAGCTCTACTTCAAGCCCAACCTTGCCCTACCATTTTTTGTAAATGTGCTCAATGTTGCATTTCAGCCTTTTTTGTTTTCTCTTTTCCCTATGTTAACCCCACAGAAAAAGTGTTTTGCCTGCCCTTCGGCTACTAACACCCCTATGGCCCATGGCCGTGGTGGCCTTACCAGCAGGCAATAAATGGAGAAGTCTACATTGAAATGCAGCCCCATCCCGTAACTCCCACCACACTTGAATGACACCTGTATCCCAGAAGCACACAGATGCTACTGGCCTAAGGCTTAGTGTACACGGGACGTTTTTACAACCTCTCCTGAACGATTTGACAGATAGTAACCCAAATAATCACGCACATAGGTTGGACTTGATGGACTTGTGTCTTTTTTCAACCTCACCTACTATGTAACTATGTAACTATTTAAAACGTCCGTTTAGCAGCATTTGCGTTTAGAAGCCTTTGAAAAAAAAATGTTTTTTTTCAAAATAGTCAAAAATTAAAAAATGCCTATAAACGAAACGCGGCTAAACGCGAGTTGCTGCGTTTGGCGTCGGAAACGTTGGCGTCTGAACTAATTTTTTTGCCTTAAAAGAAAAGCCTCTAAACGCAACTGCCTAAAAACGACATTAAACGAACCTGTGTACATGTACACATAATATAACATTGGATGAGTTCAGGGGCAGCTGAAAAAAACATCCAACTGCCTCTGAACGTCCGTTTACCAGCAGCAGTGTACATGAGGCCTTAGAGTGTCTCTTTGAGGGTAAATGAATAATTACAGCTCTGGCATAGCAGTTAAAGAAAAAAGTGTGCCTAGAATTAGGTTTTATTAACATGAAACGCCATCCACAATGCTTCTGGCATGTATAATCCATGCAGTTTTTTCCCCTTAAAGCTAAATGCCAGACAAACCTTCCCCTGTGGGCTCTAAATTCTTTTTTTTTTTTTTTTTTTTTTTGAAACCAGTTTGTTTGTTTTCAGTTAAGGTGATTTTCATGCCCTTTGCGCACTGTGACATGATCACAGGGTTTATAAACTACAGGTTGCAACAGCCACTGAGAGAAGGAACTCGCAGTGTCACTTCTGGTCCAGTTACGAGTGCTTTGCAATTCTATAACTCACAAGAGCCCTTGTGAGTAGAAGGCAGCGCTGCAAGGGGGTGTGTGGGTGTTGACAGGGGGGTTGAGAACTCCCTTGTCATTTACCCCAGGCATGCTAGTCTGCAGCACTGATATGTGTACACATCTGAGAGCTGGGGCAGGCTGGGGTGAGGAGAGGTAGAGGCAGAGAGTTGATACTTATCTCTACTAGTAATGATTGTACACAGCCACAACCCTCATCTTAGCAGTAGCACTTTAAGGCCCCATTCACAACTGAGCGTTTTGTAGCTTGAAGCCTGAAGCTACAAAACCCTTGGGGGAAAAAAGTCCATTATTCTCTATGGAGATGGTTAACATCTCCACTCCAAGTCGCCTGAAGCCCTACGGCTCGAATCGGACAGATTTGGGCGTTTTTGGAGCAGAAAGCGGATGACAAAATCTAAAAACATAGCAACAAATGATGAAACAGATGATCATTTTTCCTATTGGCTAATAAAAAAACCGCCAAGGCTCAAACGCTGCATGGAAATGCCAAAATACACGCGACAAAACGCTAAAAAGCGACGCTCGGGTGTGAATGTGGCCTTACCAGAGAAAGCGTTTGGCCCATGTAAACCTGAGACGTCCTTCTTTGTTGTGCCTTTACCTTACAGCACTGGTAAACATCCTGAATGGAAACTGGCTCGGGTAGGCACAGAGGGAGCGGTAGTAGTGCAGCCATTGACGGTGGCATTGAGAACTCCTATTACTTCCAATGCTGATTTGCCCAGTATACAGAAGTGCTGAGGTCTAGTAGGCATCAGCAGTGGCAGGAGTTCTCAGCTCCTCTTTCGCTGCTCATAGTACTGTAAGGCCCCATTCACACCTGAGCGTTTTTTAGCTTGAAACCTGAAGCTACAAAACGCTGGAGCGGAAAAAAAATCAGTTATTCTCTATGAAGATGGTTCACATCGCCACTCAAACGCCTGAAGCTCCATAAACGCCTGAAGCTCCATAAACGCCTGAAGCTCAAACAAGTTCTGGAACTTTTTTTTTTTAGGCAGATTTGGGCGTTTTTCTGCTTTTTACATTGGGGACCCTTTGACCTGTACAAAATCGGCCGACTTTCTGCCTGAAAAGGCTACGCTCAGGTGTGAATGGGGCCGAATAAGTGACAAACCTCAGCTCCTTTTTTGTTTTGTGCCTGCATTCTGACAGTGCTGACACATTACTAGCTCATATCCTGGTATAGAGGTAGGCTTGGCGGAGAGGGGCATGTTGCACAAATTAGGAAATTCCTCTGCCATGCCTAGTATCCTGCAGGGTATAGCAGAACAACGTTGACCGATGTAATTACTTCCAAGCAGTCACAAAAGTAACCACTCTGTTTTAAATAGAGCAGCCACAAGTGTTTGGTCCCCTGAACAGGAAATTAAACAATGAAAGCACTGAAGCATGAGAAGAGGAGACTTCTGCTTATTAAATGGAGTACACAAGAAAGATAAGATAATAAGGTAAACATTTGCCAAGTAGCCTATTTAATATTTAACTTCCCTGACAATAGGATTTAATCATGGAAATTGGGAGAAATGTTCTTCCAATAAGATACTTACTGTCTGTATGAATTAAAAAGTTGGAATCTGAAGCTCCCAGGAGCTCCAAAACCTAAATTGTCATTTCCAAAAGATGCCAAGAACTAGCTCTCCCACCCCTGCCTGCCACACTATATTGCCCCATCAGCTATCTGGTAGCCTCACAGGCCAACTTAAAGGAGCTAGGGTCAGGATTTACAAATATAGGGGCTGCAGTAGAGTGCTTGAAGATGTCATTTTTCCAAAGCTCAGTAGCTGAGTTTCGGACAGATTCTCCTTAAAGCGGTTGTATACCCGCAAACGAGAAAAAATCAAACAAAAAAAAAACCTTTAAGGCAAAGGCATAATGAGCTAGTATGCACCACTTACTAGCTCATTATGAAATACTTGCCTTAGAATGAAGCGTCGGCATCGCATCCCGGTCACCGCCGAGGGAGCTGACATTTTCCCCTCAGCTTTTCTTCTGGGTTCGCGGCTCCGACGCTGTGAATGGCCGGAGCCGTGATCATGTCACTCCCGTGCATGCGCGCGGAAGTCCTCTGTTCCGGCACGATACACCGGTGTATGTATACAACCGCTTTAAAGTGATTGTAATCCCGATTCATAAAATTTGAACTGGGCACATATATCTGAAGTGTTTTATATCTCTTCAAAGGACTATGTCCTGCTCCATTCTTCTGCCTGATGACTTCTGACAAGTTCTCCATCACGTCATAAAACCAGCCTGAATTTTGTGTTGGTGAGGATGCTATAAATTAGCAACGTGCTGAACTATTCAACGAACAGTTCTGAAAGTCTACCTATGAGGAGAGGGGGTGTGTGCCTTTCCTCCAATCGCCTGTCTTAGCTGTATGCCCAGGCTTCGCTGCAGTGCTGAATAGGAAGAGAAAATCGGCACTTTCAGAACAGTATATAAAGCTGAAGAGAGCAAATATACATATGTACATCGCTGTGTATCATCTAAGGCTGTCCACTTCACTGGGTATAGGAGAGGGTTTACATCCACTTCCAGCCTGTGTTCACACTGCTGCGATGTGGTGCAAATTTCATGTGGGTTTTTTTTCTGGGGTGAGGCACGAATTTACAGTGCGATTTGTGGTTTGGAGGTATGAACAAATTTGCATTGCGGTATAGAAGTTCGCATCGCACCCGCACCAAAAAAAGCACAGGAGTCTTTTCTTTTTTTTTTTTTTTTTCCCCCGCATCAAGTTTGCAATGCTGATATGTGAACCAAACACATATCCATTCTATTCAAGTGACATGCAAATCTTAGGCTCCCTAACCACATCTAAACCGCTCAAGATTCGCAGCAGTGTGAACCCAGACTAAGTCTGGGTTCACACTATGTGCAGACGTGGCTCACAGCAGGGGCCTGGTACATCCCTGTTCTCTGTTTTCAAGGACAAATCTGGCTGAATTTTTGCCTGAAACGGAGACAAAGACGCACAGGACTCTTGTGCAATTCTCTCTGCGGCCCCTCTGGAGATGGGTGAACCGGCTTCATTGAGAGCCAGTCACAGTCTCCTGTCATGCGAATTGGATGCGGAGAAATTCGCATCAGTGTTATGCTCCTTTTTTTTTTTTCTTTTTTTTTTTTCTGTTTGAGGTCATTGTACAGAAGTTGCTTTTGAGAGGAGAGATTAGATCGGATAATCCATAAATAAACAGACTTCTCTTTCATATTCAAGGAAGCATGACAAACTTCTTGTGATGAGTTACAGATAACGTAAAAAAACAGCATTCTTACAGCAGAAGCTGTGCTTAAAGTATACCTTTCGTGATGGAAACAGAGGCTGCTATTATATATATATATATATAAATTTTATTTATTTTTTATTTGCTTTTATAATCCAAACAAGCATGCGATCAAGGCCATCCTTGATGATGCCTTGCGTGAGGGCAAAACGCGTTGTCGTAATTTCTGGTGTTCGAGTCCATGCGACGTCACTTTCAGTGGAAGGCATGCTGGAGGCAGCATTTCCTTGATTTTACCACTGCAATTCCTCTTCTGATATCAATCTTTCTAGTCTGTAAGTACCCTACCACGTTTGCCCAATAAAATCCTGCCAAACTGTACTTCACTATTAGTCCTTCCTTCATTTTTGGTGCTAATATCTACCTAGGTCCATCACAATTGGTGGAGATCTTCATTGGAACCTTCTATGAATTGCCATTCATGGCCAACGTTTAAGCCTAATCCTTTTGGTGAGTAGGGACACAGGAGGGGGGGGTGTGACGCACCTTGAAGTTTAAAGCACAACTGCACTTTATTGATTGGAGCATATTTGCACAATTTTATATGGAGATTTTTTTTTTTTTTGATTTGTTGTGATGTTTACAATATTGTGAGCGCTGTCATTTGTATATTTAAAATTATATATAAATTTTGCAATCAAGGCCATCTGACTTTACTCACTGATCTAGAACAAGTAGATAAACATGTTTTGAAGCTTAGATGGTCAACTTAGCGGATGGACATCTAGCATGTTCAGGAGACATCGCTCACACAATTGTCGTGCTGCACCGTTATTCTGTATGGCATTTCAATGCACTGGTTGACCAGTGTGTATTTCATTGGACCCCAACGCATTGTAACAATTGACTGTGTTTTAGTGTGCTGCTTTGCAAAAAAATAGTACATGGCCCCTTTTTTTGGTGTGTTGGGCAGCCTAAAAATGAAGTTTTTGGTCTACCTTAACACAGCACACAATAATGCAGCAGTGCTGTGGACAGGGCCTAAAATTCTGTGAGAAACCACTATAGATGTTGCATACATTTAGCATTTGTAAAGTGAGCTTAATCTAAAGGTGGTTTCACCAGTTAGTGGTGGTCAAGAAGTGAACATTGTATCAGGTTAGGTTTTTACATTCACATTATGGGAAATGGAGCAGGAGAATTTTATAAGCAGTATTAAAAAAAAACCCTTTTGTGGGCTCAGCTCTCTGGTTTCAGGTTTCTCATAAATGAGAATAGCCATTTGATCATTAGTTTGGAGTTTGGGGTGCCCTGACTTAAGTCTAGTACACACGGGCCAAATGTCGGGCAACATCGGCCTGTTCAATATAAACCGGCCAACATTTGGCTTGTGTGCATGCTTGTGGCTAGAGCTCTCATTGATGAGGGAGATATGAATCCTGTTGCATTAAACATTACATCAGCAGAAAGTACCAGGATTTTCTCTAAAAGTACAGCACTGTTGAAAGGCTTCTTCCCCTTTTTTTTGCCATCCGGTCATGGGGAGATCTCATGGTATATGATAGTGACTTCTTATGGCTATAGCCTCTGCACAGCCCAACTGCTAAAAAAATACTTTGGTTGACTCGATCTATATATGTGACACCAGTTAATAGGAACAACCTTTAGGCTGCCTTTACACTTGAACTGAGTGTAGCTCAAAAAAAATCTTAAGTACTTTTCGAGCTACAAGCCTAAAGCTACACTCATACACAACTGAAAACGATGGGACTTTTGATGAGCGTTTTGGAGCTTCGCAATATAGAACACTCAGGTCTTCGCGGGCCCTCAGGCACGGTTCACACCTATGCCGTTTGCTTTTGATCCGTTTCTGCAGTGCATTTTGCGTTTTTTTTTTTTGTTTTTTTTTAATCAAGGGTTTGTTGCATTTTTCATGCATTTTTGATGCATTTTGTAGTTTGCATTTTTTTTTGTGCCAATTTGTTGTGTGGATTCAAAAATGCAAATCGCTGCAAAAACGCACTACATGCCTTTCTGCAGCTTCTCCATTGAAGTCTTTTAAACCAAAATGCACCGTTTTGCCATTAAAGTCCCTGACCCTTTTTAAAAATGCGGCTGAAAAAAGCATGGATGTGAATGTGTCCCGTAACAAACCATGTTAAGTGGACTGTAGCGCGTTTCTGCAAAAAATATAAAAAAAACGCATAGGTCTGAACCAAGCCTTACAGTGGGCATTTTGGTTTGGAATGTCGTAGCACTTTTTTACTTTTGTTTCCTAAATGTGCTCTCTGGCTGGGAGGAAACTAGTTCATCCTTATCAGTACCCAGCACATCTTGTAATATTAAATGACTTGAGTCCTTCTGCAGTTGCTCATGTCCCACAGTATTGTTAATTAAATTATCTAATCCCCTGCAGATTTTGTAAGTTTGCCCAGTTCGAATGCAGTTCGGTGATTAAAATAAGTATTTGATCCCCAAGCAAAACGTGACTTAGTACTTGGTGGAGAAACCCTTGTTGACAAGCACAGATGTAAGACATTTCTTGTAGTTGGTTACCAGGTTTGCACACATCTCGTGAGGGATTTTGGGCCACTCTTCTTTACAGATCTTATCTAAATCCTTAAGGATTTTTGGCTGTCTCTTGGCAACTCAGTCTCCGATCCCTCCATGAATTTTCTATAGGATTAAGGTCTGGAGAATAGCTAGGTCACTCCATGGCTTTAATCAGCTTCTTCTCAAGCCACTCCTTTTGTTGCCTTGGCGGTATGTTTCGAGTCATTGTCATGCTGGAAGACCCATTTACTACCCATCTTCAGCCTAGGTTCACACTTGTGCAATGCAGGAACCAGCGCAATTACAGCGCCAGTTCACGCATCACATCTCTCCCGCAGGCAGTTCACACTGCCTTCTGCGAACCGCTGCGGGTGTCAGTACAGTGTTAATGACACCCTCAGATCGGTTCACAGATTGCAGTTGTACAGTGTACAACTGTATGGTTGAACTCTCATTGCATGGACATCGCATTTAATCAGCATCTAGGCTCAGTGTTCTGGTTGAGAGAAGAAGGTTCTCATCCAAGATTTTACAATACATGGCCCCTCAATGCGGCAAAGTCGGCCTGTACCTTTAGCAGAGAAACAGGCCCAAAGCATAATTTTTTCCCCTCCGTGCCTGACTGTAGGGATGGTGTTCTTGGGGTCATAATCAGCATTTTTCTTCCTCCAAACACAGCGAGTCGAGTTAATGTCAAAGAACTCAATTTTGGTCTCATCTGACCACATCACTTTCCCCAGTCCTTCTCTAAATCATTTAGATGTTCATTGGCAAACTTCAGACGGGCCTGTACATGTGCCTTCTTGAGGGGGACATTGCGGGAGCTGCAGGATTTCAATCCATGGCGGCGTAGTGTGTTACCAATGGTTTGTTTGATAACTGGTCCCAACTGCCTTGAGATCATTCAAAAACTCCTCCCGTGTAGTTCTGGGCTGATTCCTCACTTTTCTCATGATCATACTCTCCCCATGAGGTGAAAACTTGCATGGAGCACCAGACCAAGGATGATTGATGGTTATTTTGTATTTTCCATTTGCTGAAAAAAAATCCCAATAAGTGTATGTTGATTGGTTTACGTGAAAGTTTTATAGCATCTACAAATGATGGTAAATACAGTATCTCACAGAAGTGAGTACACCCCTCACATTTTTGTAAATATTTTATTCTATCTTTTCATGTGACTTATATTTCCCAAAGGCAACCTCTGTATATGACGCTGAGCACTTGCACTCAACTTCTTTGGTCGACCATGGCGAGGCCTGTTCTGAGTGGCGCCTGTCCTGTTAAACCGCTGTATGGTCTTGGCCACCGTGCTGCAGCTCAGTTTCAGGGTCTTGGCAATCTTCTTATAGCCTAGACCATCTTTATGTAGAGCAACAATTCTTTTTTTCAGATCCTCAGAGAGTTCTTTGCCATGAGGTATCATGTTGAACTTCCAGTGACCAGAAAGAGAGTGAGAGCGATAACACCAAATTTAACACCCCTGCTCCCCATTTACACCTGAGACCTTGTAACACTAATGAGTCACATGACACCAGGGAGGGAAAATGGCTAATTGGGCCCAATTCCCCTTTCTGTGGAGAAAGGGGAAGAAGCCTTTAAACAGTGCTGTATTTTTAGAGAAAATCCTGAGGAATCTGCTAGAATTCTTACTGACTGTGTGTTTCCAATTTACTGTTATGCCCCGTACACACGGTCGGACATTGGTCGGACTTTATTCGGACATTCCGACAACAAAATCCATGGATTTTTTCCGACGGATGTTGGCTCAAACTTGTCTTGCATACACACGGTCACACAAAGTTGTCGGAAAATCAGATCGTTCCAAACGCGGTGACGTAAAACACGTACGTCGGGACTATAAATGGGGCAGTGGCCAATAGCCTTCATCTCTTTATTTATTCTGAGCATGCGTGGCACTTTGTCCGTCGGATTTGTGTACACACGATCGGAATTTCCGACAACGGATTTTGTTGTCGGAAAATTTTATATCCTGCTCTCAAACTTTGTGTGTCGGAAAATCCGATGGAAAATGTCCGATGGAGCCTACACACGGTCGGAATTTCCGACAACAAGGTCCTATCACACATTTTCCGTCGGAAAATCCGACCGTGTGTACTGGGCATTAGGCTTAATGTACACGGGACGTTTTACAACCTCTCCTGAACTATTTAACTTGACAGATAGTAACCGAAGTTTAAAAATGTCCGGTTTGCCGCGTTTACATGCCGCGTTTGCGTTTTAAGAAGCCTTTTTTTTTTTTTTAAATGATCAAAAATTTTAAACGCCTGTAAACGAAACGCGGCTACATGCAAGTTACCGCGTTTACAGGCGTTTGGCATCTCAAATGCCTCTGAACATCCGTCCTGAATGCATTTTTCTGCTTTCCAAAAAATGCCCCTAAACTCAACTGCCTAGAAATGACTATAAACGACCCTGTGTACATATACTGATAAGATAACATAGAGGAGAGTTCAGAGGCAGCTGAAAAAAATGCCCAACTGCTCCTAAACATCCATTTACCAGCAGCAGTGTACATGAGGCCTTAATGTTTGTAATGCATGCATACTTTTTTCTTAAGACTAAATATGAAACAGAGGTCCCCTGTACTTTGTTACAGCCATATTGTGGTCATAAACCATATTGTGTGATTTTTCTATGTCACCCCTTGGATAAATCGCACCTGAAGTGTTAACTACTTAACAAGACCAGTTAATCCACAGCTGAAAATGATTTCTCATGCCAGTTAGTTTGGCAAGTTTTATGCAGTATATATTTTTTTCCAGTTGGAAAAAATGTGTATTTTAATTGGATTTCAGCACAAAATATAATAAAAGTAGCTGAGTGCCTCCAGAAACTACTCATATTTTATACAGAGAGTTGATTGTTTTGTGATTTTTTTTTTTTTTTTTCACTGTCGCTGCTTCTGTTTATCTCATGTAAGAACTTTTTTATAGGTGCAAAAAAAAAACATTTTGGCAATGGAAATCTTTTTTTTTTTTTTTTTTTTTTTTTTTGCCATTAAATTGGAATGGAACAAAATCTAATTCTTAAATATTTAGTTTTAGCCCCTTGATGGCTATTTTAGAAAATTTTGTACTACTTATTAAAGCGGAGTTCCAATTAAAAAAAAAAAAAAAGTCAGCAGCTACAAATACTGCAGCTGCTGACTTTTAATAATCGGACACTTACCCGCTCATCTCCCCCTCCTCTCTGCGGCAGCGGCATTGTCATTGTCCGTTCTTCAGGTGGACCTGATCGGAAGGTCCATGCATCCCTATAGACTGGCGGGTGTTCGCTTTACACACGTCTACCTTTTGGGTCTGATCAGGTCTACTGAAAAATTTAAAAAGGGAAGAGGCCTGCATCCTTTTTTCTGTTTTGGTTGACCTGATCAGAGGTAGTCGAATGTAAAGGGACAGCCGAGTCTGTTAACACCTGGCTGCCCATAGAGCAGAGTAGGGTCCATTCTGCATAAACCACGCAGACATGGATGCGATAGGGGATTGGCTGCTGATCAATATGTAATCTGTGCCCTGTGTAAAAAGGGCCTAAAAATGACTGATTGCTTTCTGCAGTGCCTTTTAATGCCATCCTTTTAATTTATTGTTGGATATGCTTTCGTGAAGCCTTTTCACACTGAGCCGCCGGGCGTCGGCAGTAAAACGCCGCTATTCGGCCGCTAGCGTGGCGCTTTTAACCCCCGCTAGCGGCCGAAAAAGGATTAAAACCGCCCGCAAAGCACCGCCAAAGCCGCGCCGCCCATTGATTTCAATGGGCAGGGGCACTTTAGGAGTGGTGAGTTCACCGCTCCTAATGCGCTCCAAAGAAGCTGCTGGCAGGACTTTTTCTGACGCCTTGCCGGCACACCACTCCAGTGTGAAAGCCCTCGGGCTTTCACACTGGAGTGAATGGAGCCGTTGTTTCAGGGAGCTTTGCAGGCGCTATTTTTAACGCTCTAGCACCTCAGTGTGAAAGGGGTCTTATTATAACTAATTACTATAATTTAGGTGTCCATCGCGACGACTCTCAGACACGAAACACTGACTTTCTAGTAGTTCCCTTGTATTTAATTTAATTAGTTAAATTAAATTTATTTAGTGCATTAAATGTGTATTGTATCACTACATCTAGTGGAACATTAATTGTGTGTTTTTTCACCCTTAGCGATTTTATTTGTAGTGTTATTTTGAACAAAATGTGTTTTAGTAAGGTCTTTAACTGAGCACTGTAAGCCTAAAGTAGGGTATACACTAGTATATTTTCAAACAAAAATTCTTAGGAAAAATCGTACAATGGCTTAACGATTGTCATTCCAAACTTCGTTAGATTTTTGGAATGATTATTATTTCCAGAACAAAAACGAAATATGCCGTTTAGAAAATTATTCATTCAAAATATTTTTTTTTATCCTGCTCCTTCAAATTTCAAATTTCAAATGTCAATTTGACCCCACAAATTAATAGAAAAAAATAACGAATATTCTTACAATGAAAAATGTTGAATGAAATTCCACTATACCCAGCTTTAAGCCAGGTACACGCATGTTGGGCGAAAAAAATCTGTCAGCACCGGTCGGAGCCGTTGTACTAACCATGCAAGGTTGGTTCATCGATCTCCCACGCTGAGCTTTTGTGTTCTGACAGGGGGACGCCCCCCCTCCCCTCGCCAGAACACTCTGATCAGCGATCTCTGCCATTGGCTGAGAGCGCTGATTGGGAGTCGATCGGCTGCTGGTTTTCCAGCATGCACATCAGATTGAAGCTGGCTTCTGTCAGACAGACCGACATATACACGGGCCGTATAGTAATAGTATTTGTATTAAAGTAGCTATAAAGTCTAAACATTTTTACCTTTTTTTTGCATTAAGGTAAAAAATGTTTAAGTAGAAGTATTACCGGCCCACTTTTTATTTTTTAACCTGAGCCCTCATTTGATCGAGCACTGTGCAAGTCTGCAGCTCTTCTCTCCCCTCACTTTCTGGTCTCGTTGGCTTTGCTGCTCAAACCAGTAACGAGTGTGAGGGGCCGAGTCCCGCTGGCAGTGTCAATAGATGCAGACAACGAGGCTTGAGAGCGAGCCTGCACACGTGAGAAAGCGGCTTTCAATGGGGGGCACTCAGCAGATGTGATGCCAGCGAGGGACCAAAGAAGAGGCGTTTTGGGGAGGAGGTAAGTATAAACCTTCTTTTTTTTTTTTTTTTTTTTTTTTTTTTTTAAAGAACATTTACAATCGCTATAATTGGCTAGGTATTTATTTTTTTCTGACTATTCCGGTTACAATCCCAGTAGGGATAATTATCGGATTGTTTTAGCTTAACCCCTAGTAAAAATGTGCAGAGAAGAAATCCCAAGCTTGTTAAGTGAATTAACATCTCAGGTAGACACGTTATGATGAGGTCAGTCTTGTATACATGTGGGTGTTTTTAAAAGCTTTTTTGATAGTTGTGCACGCTTTTGCAGCAGGGTTTTTTTTTGTGTTTTGTTGAAGAAACTAAGCATAGGTAACAAAAGTGTAGACAGAAAATGTTTCTTACCTTAAAACAGACCTAAACGGAGTCAATGTAAATGGAAGACATCAGTTTACATCTGTTCCGATCCATCTAAATGCGCATACCCCCCTGCTGACCTGTGCTGTGATTAGACACAGCATGAGTTTGGCAGCAGATTCCAGCCAATGATTTTGGCTGAAACCTGCTGATCTGTTGTGTCCAGTCACACAGAGTTCTGTGTTTACAAACGCAGAACTCTGTGTACAGTGAGCAACGGTCTCCCTGGAAAGCAGGGAGTAAAATCAAAGCACATTACACTTGTTAGGCACAGTTAACCCCCTTGATTGCCCGTAGATGTTAATCGCTTCCCAGCAAGTGTCATTAGTACAGTATTATCACTGTATTATTGTCACTAGCAACATCAGTGTCAGCTAGTGACCCTCCCAGCCAGTGTCTGTTAGCACCAGATTGGCCACCACACTATCAGCCCACAGGAATTAATCGCTTTTCTGTTTTCCCTCTGAAAACAGACAGATAAAAGATTGAAGAATGCAATTCCTGTATGAAAGCGGCCCTAAGTCCCCGTTCATACCTAAACGATTTTCTGCTTGTAGCTCTAAAATGCTCAACAAGCCAAATCCCTTTTTTTTTATTTTAATAACCCCTGTTCACATATGAGCGTTCTGTCACCTGAAGCAAAATGCCTGTCCCTCAAAAAAGTACATGAGCTTCTTTTTGGCAGATTACAATTGTTTTTGACCCCATAGACTTCAATAGAAATACCTTGACTTGAGTTTTCCGAGCGTTTTTGTTGCTCCTCCTTTTCAGTTCAAACAGCAGCTCTCCACCCCTGTTTTCTTCTTCCTCTCCTCCCCTAGTGCTTTCTATTGGCTAAATAAAAACGCCTGAAGCTGTTAAACGCATGTAATATGCTTCTAAAACGCTTCAAAAGCACCTATAAAAAGCTGAAAAAACGCTTAAAGCACCTGAAAAACGCCAGTAAATTGCTCAGGGGTGAATGGTGCCTAAGGCCGGCCATAGATGGTTCAAATCTCAGCCAGTCTAGCAGGAACCGGCCATGTTCGAACCATGTATGGGCAGGCTGAATGTTTCCAAGTTGATCGATTTTATTCAGCTTGGGTACAACCAGCGTGACAGATTTTACATGCAATTATCGCTAGTGGCTGGTATAGCTACTAGCAATAATCACTGCGTTTTCCTGATTGGGGCGACTTTCCCTGTCGGGAGAATACAATAGCTCCCCGGAGGGTTTTCCCTGTCAACGCTGTCTGTGCCTGTGGTTGCAGGAAAGAAATTTTACTCCATCTATGGCCAGCTTAAGGAAGAGGAAATGATAAACTGTCAGATCTAACTCCCATAGAGCACCAGTGGTGAGATCTCAAAACAGCAGTTGAGAAAAGGAACCCCTCCAATCTGAGAGACTTGGAGCAGTTGGTGAAAGAGTGGTCCCAAATTCCAGTAGAGAGGTGTAAGAAACTCATTGATGGTTACAGGAAGCGATTGATTTGTTATTTTTTTTCCAAGGGGTGTGCTACCAAATAATAACCTCCTCCCGCCCGCGCTATAGCCGAAAGACGGCTAGAGCGCAGGCCTTAATTGCCGGAAGGGCGTCCATGTACCTCCTCATGAGATAGCGCCTCCTGCGTGCTGTGTTTAGCGACCTGGCCTTATACCACGTGATCCAATGACAGCTGATCACATGATGTAAACAGAAGATCGGTAATCAACTTTTTTTCCCCCCTCACGCTGCTGATCACCGGCTTCTGTCAGAGAGCTGCCGACGCCTCATCAGTACCCACCAGTGCCGCCTCATCAGTACCCACCAGTGCCGCCTCATTGGTGCTACCTCATCAATAAAGGAGAAAAATTACCTGTTTTCAAAATTTTATAACAAACTATGAAACTTTTTTTTGTTTTGTTTTTTCAAAATTTTCCGTCTTTTTTTTCGTTTTGAAAAAAAAAAAAAGTTTCCTTGTTTCTGTTATAAAATTTAGCAAATAAGTATGTTTTTTTTCTCCTTCACTAATGGGCACAGATGAGGCGACACTGATGAGCACTAATTTGCAGAACTGATGGGCACTGATAGTGTCCATCAGTCCAAAAATGGACTGGACAAAATTGGCACCCTCAATTTAACCACTTCCCGCCCGGCCTATAGCAGAATTATGGCCGGGCGGTGGTTGGGTTATCCTGACTAGACGTCATATGATGTCTTTCAGGATAACAGCCGTTGCCATGGATAGGTGGCACTGGTATGCAGCACCTAAGGGCTGCACTGATGGGCACTGAAAGGCTGCACTGATGGGCACTCATGGGTGGCACTGGGCACTGAAAGGCTGCACTGATGGGCACTTATGGATGACACTGATAGGTGAAACTCATGGGCATCACTAATAAGGAGGCACTGGCAGGAATTAGTGATGGGCACTGACTGGCACCATTTGTAGGCACTAATTGGTATTGATTTTGGCAAAGATTGGCATACCTGGTGGTCCTGGGTGGTCATCCACAGGGGGGACGCTGCGCTGATAATTAGTCACTCACGTCTGTCAGAGATCGGTGTTGCGGTGTGTCAGACTGACACGCCGCACCACCGATCGCCGTGCTGCGTGCCCCCACGGGCATGCGCCGGCTGTTGACCTGAAAGACAGCATATGACGTCCAGTCAGTATAACGGAACCACTGCCCGGCCGGCGGGAAGTGGTTAAATTGAGGGTGCCAATCATTTTGTCCAGTCCATTTTTGGAGTTTTGCGTGGAATGTGTCAGATTTGGCTTTTTGTTTCTCCACTTTTTTGTGTCATACCAATACAAACAAAAGAAATAAACATGAGAATGCCTAAACATTTGTAATTGCAACACATTTCTGGGCAAAGTGGTGCATTATCTGACAGAAATGCAGGGGTGCCAATATTTTTGCCCATGACTCCAGGAACCTGGCATGATGAATTATACTATTGGTTCTCAAATCCATAATTCAGCCATATTTATAAGTTATGAAGCAATAGGGGAAATTCCTTTTTGTCGTTTGCTAATATGAACAATCTTTATTGGCTTACTTATGTTTACATATTTTTGCTCTAGTTTGGCCTTAGAGGGTGTGCTTGCGTCTCTGTAGTAGACGATCATAAACTCCTTCAAGGCAAAAGCTTGTGTGATGTGGTTAATCCTCTGTGGGAAAAAAAAAAAAAGTGCTGTGTATGTACAGTATATGTAAAAGTCATTTGCATGGAGGAGCAATGAATATTGCTGTTGGGTTTTCCTTAAAATCACAAGGATTTTTTTTTTCTTAAAAAAATAAATAAAAAACAACATTAATTTGGTAATGAATGTTCTTCGAAATGTAGACCTTTTTTTGAAGACTGCTGACATTGAAATATTAAGTTACTAGGTAACCTTACACTTAGGAAAAAAAAAAACGCATAAATGGAGAGCTGAAAAAAGCCTCCGTGCTAGCTAGCATAAAGTGCTGCTTTCAGAGTCCCAGCTACTGGCGAGCTCTGTGTTTTCACACATGAATAAGGGTGGACTTTCATACATCGGATCTCTAACAGGAACACATCCCGCACTATGGGAGTGTGTTTATGTGCGTAGAATACATGTGCTCTGCATTTTATCAGCTGGTAAAACCTGAAGTGAGCCTTGCACTACAAAAAACATTTACCATCTTTTACCTTAGATGAGACTTCTATGTAATGCCTAGTACACACAATGAGAAAATCGGACGAAAAATGCCGCTTTCAAAGCGATCGTAAGATAATCTGATCGTTGGTGCACAGCTTTTTGAGAGCCCATCACGGCAGTTCATCCGAAATTACCCGAAGGGTCAAACACAAAAATATTTCTTGTACAATACCAGAACAAACAATTTTCATTTAATCAGTAAATGATTAAATGAATTTTTAAATAAAATGTAATTCGTATGAAGAAAACGCAAGACCACGCATGCTCGGAAATGAAAAAATACAATGCAAAACATTATATCACTTCCGAAGCGATTCCCCCAGGTCCATTTTGAAAAAATTAAAGCCCCACTCTGGACACGCTTTAGTAGTCTCATAGGCACATGTATACCTAGTAGTAATGTTTGCTCTCGTTACGTTTTTATAGACACATAATTTTCTTTAAATCACTCCTAAAAGTCATCCTAAAGGGGCTTTCTATTCCCCCGTTTTCTGTGACCAGACACTTGTGGCTGCCTTATCCTCAACTTTATGACCAGTCCCCTCACTGCCTCTGTGTAGTTACAGTGGCTACTTCTGTGACATCACATCCGTGTTAAAGGATTTGTACTAATCTAATGTATTCAAGGAGTTAAAACAAGCTCACAGCAGCAAGCTTTGTATTGTTGTCGTATTCAGCCTTCAATCCACTTTCAAGTAAAAGTGACCTGGGCAGCTCTAGAGATCCCTTTTACGGACTCTGAAGGTGTCTAGGGCCGTAAATCATGCTTCAATCGGTCTAACCTGATAACCTGTAAAGCTCAGTTCACACTGGAAACTGTTGCGGATCGCACAGGAGCACTGTGTGTCCCTGTTCCCCGTTTTGGGGCCGAATCTATGCCTGAATTCGGCCCTGAAACGGAGCCAAAGACGCAAAGCGTTTCTGTGCAGTGCGCTCCGCAGTGCGCTCCGCAGCCGCAACGGAACTATTTGAACCGGCTCCATAGGGAGCCAGTCACATTCTCCTGCTATGCGAATTAGATGCGGCGAAACTCACATCTAATTCACTTAGGTGTGAACCCAGCCTAAAGGTTTAAAGCATTGCCTATGGACAATATTGGAGTCTGTTGTTTTTCGTAATTTAATGAGTGCTCGCAATTTTAGGGATTGATATGTTTGGTATCTATTTACATGACACACCATCTTTTATATTTTGCCAATAAATTCATATTATGTTGGCTTGCACTAAAATTCATTGCTAGTGTGTTTTTTCCTGAAATTGTTTGATAATCAGTTGCGCAAATTTCATTCAGCATAAAAAATGTAATTTAAAAAAAAAAAAAAAAAAATGCAGATTAAAATGTATGCAAAAAATTTTAAAAATTGCCCTCAAAGAAAAGTGGTTAATGCATTTGCTTGCCTAAAATTTCTTAAAAGATTCAAGTATTGCTTCTTTGCAACCATGGCATTATGATTACTGCTGAGTGCAGAAAAGCACCAGAACGCAATTTCCCTGCGTTTACCAGCAATTTTACTACTCTCAGCAGGTTTATATGTTTGTTAAAAGTCGGGGATTGATCATATGATGATAGACAATTTCAGTTTCTTCAGTTTGGGGAATTTAGGGGACTGATGCAGCATCTGATGTTTATCTAGTGCCCACATATATTTCAATCTGATCACTAGATAAACCAAATTTAAGGCTTCACGCACACGAGACGCCGGTGCAAACTCTGCTGAACACATGTTTTTAAAAGCTGAAACCGGTGTTTAGAAACGCCCGTTTTGCCGCGTTTGCATGCCGCGCTTAGCCATGTTCACCGTAGTTTGCTTCTAGAAGCGTTTAGTTAAGATAACAAAGACCCTCCCCAAGCACTTTTCTGCAGCAGAGAATGACATTTTGTGACCCGATTTTGGGGCCCCATATCTCGGGGCCACTTGGTGAACCCCAACTTTGGATATGTTGTAGTGCTAGTTCCACTGTGTTTGCGTACCAAATTTGGGGTTCCTAGCACCAAGTTGCCCCAAGATATGGGGCCGCAAAGTCGGGTCGCAAAATGTCGTTCTCTGCTGCAGAAAAGTGCTCGACATTTTCTGACCCGACTTTGGGGCCCGTATCTCGGGGCCACTTGGTGCTAGGAACCCCAACTTTGGATATGTTGTAGTGCTAGTTCCACTGTGTTTGCAGACCAAATTTGGGGTTTCTAGCACCAAGTGGCCCTGAGATACAGGGCCCTAAATTCAGGTCACAAAATGTCATTCTCTGCTGCAGTTTACCATCATATTTCTGTGTTTTATGGTCCAAAAAATAGGGTTCCTTTTTAAAAACGCGTATAAACGCAAACGCGGCTAAACAACGTACCGGCATTGAGCCGCGTTTGGCATCTAAAAAGGTCAAACTTTGGCGTCTGAACCCATTTTTTTGCTTCTGGAAAAACGAGGTTAAACACAACTACCTAAAAACGCCAAAAAACGAGACTGTGTACATGGACACATAGGATAACATTGAATGAGTTCAGGGCAGAGGCGTTGCTAGGGGGTGGCTATTGAGGCTATAGCCCCGAATCTGGGGCCCATAGCCCCGAGTCTCTAGGGCAGGGGTTGGCACCTGGCCCGCCACCGCTGAATGTGGGCACCTGGCCTGCGGAAATTTTCGCTGCTGTCCTCTTCATTGGACACCGGCGAGCACCCAGTATCACAGGGCTGGATGGGGGCGGGAACCGCAGGAGTTAACTTTTTCATTAAACAGCAGGTGATTGGTTGCTGGACAATCCTAGCAACCAATCACCAGCCTGTTAATGTGAAAAGTTAACTTCTGTAGTTCCGGCCCCCATCCAGCCCTGTGATGCCGATCTCAGTTGCTCTGCTTGCTGTACACCCGTGTAAGGTAAGAGTTCTACCTACACAGTGTGTGTGGTGGGGTGCAGGGGACAGAGGACACTGCAATGGGGTGGGGTGCAGGGGACAGAGGACACTGCAGTGGGGGGTGCATTGCTGGTCACTGGTGAGGCTGCATAGATGGGCACAGCTGAGCCCTGCATTGTTTATGTAGCAAACTCCTGAGCCCTGGGGCTCTCTGGGGACCCTGATGTAAGGGGGGCTCTGGGGACCCTGATGTAAGAGGGGTGGGATCTCTGGGGACCCTGATGTAATTGGGGGGGCTCTGGGGACCCTGATGTAAGTAGGAAGGCTGTGCAGGGACCCTGATGTAAGTGGGGTGGGCTCTCTAGGGACCCTAATGTAAGGGGGTGGAATCTCTGGGCACCCTGATGTAATGAGGGAGGCTCTGGGGACCCTGATGTAATGAGGGGGGCTCTGGGAACCCTGATGTAAGTAGGAAGGCTCTCTAGGGACCCTGATGTAAGGGGGGTTCTGGGGACCCTGATGTAAGAGGTGGTGGACTCTCTGGGGACCCTGATATAATGAGGGGGGCTCTGGGGACCCTGATGTAATGAGGGGGGCTCTGGGAACCCTGATGTAAGTAGGAAGGCTATCTAGGGACCCTTATGTAAAGGGGGTTCTGGGGACCCTGATGTAAGAGGTGGTGGACTCTCTGGGGACCCTGATATAATGAGGGGGGCTCTGGGGACCCTGATGTAATGAGGGGGGCTCTGGGGACCCTGATGTAAGAGGTGGTGGACTCTCTGGGGACCCTGATATAATGAGGGGGGCTCTGGGGACCCTGATGTAATGAGGGGGGCTCTGGGGACCCTGATGTAATGAAGGGGGCTCTGGGGACCCTGATGTAAGTAGGGAGGCTCTCTAGGGACAATGGTGTAAGGGGGGCTCTAGGGACAATGATGTAAGGGGGGATGGGCTCTCTGGGAACCCTGATGTAAGTGGGGGGGCTCTCTGGGGACCCTGATGTAAGGGAGAATCTACACTCAGAGAGATATATATATATGTATACACCCACGTGTATATTATATGTATGTGTATGACTTTCTTTAGTTCACTACTATGGGCTCTAGCCCCAGATCTTTTGTAGACCTAGCAACACCCCGCGTTTAACAGCGTCTCGTGTGCATGAGGCCTTATAACTATTGCATCTGTAAAGTAGAAAAAACAAAAAAAAAATTGTGTGGACACTTTGCAATCACTTTCAAGTTTCTAATGAAAAGACTGCAGAAAACAAGCAATAAAAAGTTGGTGGAATGTCTAACCCTTTCCCACTCTATTCTATTTAATAAAAAAAAATAGCCTTTCCATACACTTTAACTTAAGTTTATGTGGTAAATTGTAACTTTAGCTTTCAAATTTTGATCAAATAAAATAAATAAATAAATGCAAGTGCTGTGTGGACAGGATTGTCAGCAGAGGAAAGAAAAAAAAATCAAAATTGAGGAAGGAAATGTGAAGTCACAGCCCACCTAAACCATTCCTTCACTAAAAAAAAATGTCAGCTAGAACTGAAAGTTGCGTGTGAAGATGAAACTAAATTGCTAGAAACCATTGAGGTGCTTTTTTTTTTTTTCTTTTAGTTTCATAATGACCAACACACCAAAAGTAATGCATGCAGTCATTTTGTAGCAAGTGTGGAAATGATGTGTGCAGCATTCACTATTCATTCTAATGGAAAGTCTATACTGGTGGGTGGAGCGAGGACAGGCGAGTATGTGGCTTGTCAGGAATTCCGAGAGTGTGCTCAAACACTGGAATTGCCCTTCAAAAAAAGTATGCATTGATAAAAGAATATTTACACCAAAAAATTACAATTTATTACAATTTGGGGAACTATAGTTATGCTGGTACATAGCATTTTGCTGTATTGTGTTTGCTACCAACGGCGGCCCGTCCATTAAGGGCGCACGGGCGCCGCCTCCCCTATCCATCACCACCACCCCCTCATATCTATGCATCTGGCCCCTTTCAGGACTTCGGGCTCATGAATTTCAATGCGGGGTGGGTGTTTTTTTTTTTGAAGCACCGATTAGAGCCAGAGGCCAGAGGCTCTAATAGGCTTCAAAATAGAGTGGGCTCAGGGCACTGAGAATGCGCTCAGAGCCCACCCAGCTGTCTGAAAATAGCAAATGAATATTCCCTATTCTCTCACTGAATCGCGACTCTGCCAATCAGGAAGTGCGGATCTGAGACCCGTTTCCCGATTGGAAGAAAAGAGAAGCATTCTGATTGGCTGCCGAGGAGGAGGGAGGAGATGGAAGCCGCCAAGCAGGAGAAGGAGAAGCTGCTTGTGATGCTTGTGGAGAAGGGCTGGGGAAGCTGTCCATAATTGCCCGCCATGGATGGGCTAAGTGCACCAAATGGCCGACCCGGTTGGGGGGGGGGGATGCACTGTTTGCCACCCCCCCCAAAAAAAAAATGTCTCATTATGCAATAGCATTAACCATCATAACTGCCAATGATCACTTAATGGAAACCTTTTTTTTTAAAAGAATTCTGAACTATTTGTTTTTTTTTTAAATAGTGTGGAAGGGTTACAATCTATGTTAAGATATTTTTGTTATGGTGGTCTGTGACTCTATTACCAAGATTTCCTCTTCCTCTGTCGCCAAGAAAAACACAGACCTGACCCAAGGTTTGCCCTGCTAAAAAGTTATTTTTTTGCGGTCTGTTATAATTGGAAAGATTTTCTGTTTCTTCCTATACATATTAACCTCTGAACAGGAAGTGAGGGAAAATCATCTGTCGGGGTCACATACAACAGGGAAAACCTGGCAGACCTTCTTAAACCTTCCCTACTCTATCAAGACAAAAGTTTTAACTACAGTTGGTCTTTAAGTTCCTTCGACTATTCAAAATGCAGTAATGATTTACAATGTGGAATTTACTTGAATAGAGGACTTGCAATACTAATAGGTTTTAATAAACTGCCTGTCTGTCAATTTTAAGCATGCAATAGTTCAGGAAAAACTTGCTTTTTATGTTGCATGATTTGATTCTATTTTACTAAATGAGTTGTGAATATTCACTCAACAAATTTGAGTGAAAATTCACTTTCATCATCCAGTCAAGGGACAAAAAGATTCCTGTTTGTTTTCTCTGCACGTGATTGGGTATTCAAAGTAAACACGGCTACAGTTTGAGTGAACTTTCACTTTAAAGATGAACTATGGGGAAACATTCAAAACTCCTTGCAGTGGGATTCCCCATACACTTTAAGAGTTAAATGCTATTTTTAGTTCTAGGAAACCATTAAAAAGCAGCTTTAATTTATCCATTGCTCCCCTGGCACTCCTCTCTTTCCTCTGATCTTCTAGATAGTGGGGGTGCCCTCTTCCTTATTTCCAATGAAGGACTACTAAGCAGCTCTGGAGGACCATAAGAAGAGAAGAGAGCCTACAAAGCAGCAAGGGACTTAAAATTGCATTTAAAGGTACCCTAGACAAAAAGGACCATTTATAGGCGTAAAGTCTCATTCATTGCATTGAAATTATATTAAAGGTTTCCTTTTTTTTTATGTAAAAAAAGGCATACCTGCTCTGTGCATTGATTTTGTACAGAGCAGCCTCAATCCTCTTCTGTCAGTGTTCTATCGAATAGTGCCCTCCGTCGAAAAGTGCAGTACGGAAGGACACTCCAGCTGATTTCCCGATCAACTGGCGTGACGTCACGATAGCGCATGCGCTTATCGAAGGAACCTTTTTTCGACGGGAGCTGCCATTTAACGGGCAGAATTAAAAGCTGGGCCAACAGCAGTTAGGAGACCGCAGTTATGAGATTGTGCCTCGCTGTTGCAGGGCGGGTTTTGTCTGTGTTGCAGCCCACCCTTAGACACAGGCAAAACCCGTCCAACACACCAAACCCTCCCTGCAACACAGACAAAACCCGATCTTGAGCACACTGTAAACCCGCCCCACAACAGCGAGGCACAATCTGACAACTACGGTCTCCCTCTGCTGTTTGCATTGCTTTCAATTCTGCCCATCAAATGCTATCTCCCATCGAAAAATGCCTCCTACGATGTGCGCATGCGCAACGGTCACGCCATCTGATCGGGAAATCGGCTAGAGTGCCCTTCCGTGCGTGGGCACTTTTCGATAGAACACCGGCTCTCCTGGCGACTATGTTCACCCGAGTGCCCCAATAGGAAGCCACTTCTCATGGGGATACTCGTGTGGGCTCACTCCCGAGCCAGGCTGTTTGTGTCTATGCAGACACACAGCCTGCCTTGGGCCCCACCCCCGTTCTTTACTTACAGGTTTTGACTGACAGCAGCAATGGCTCCCGCTGCTCTCAGCTGAACCCATGCGAGAAGAGCTGCTGCAGAATGCACTGTGCTGGACCAAGATCGGGCTCAGGTGAGTATTTAGGGGGGCTGTGGGGGGAGCTGCACGTAAAAGGTTTTTAATCTTCATGCATATAAAAAAACCTTTTACTTTTACAATCACTTTAAGTATTTATAAAGAGTATTAATCATTGACTTAAAATGCTGTATTAGTAGTGTTGAAATATTTTTAGAAAATATGTACATGTCCCCTGTCCATCCCTGTAACTGCTGTTTTTTAGTGTTTACTGGATGGTATAGACTTTTTGGATATGCATTCTGCCCATCACTTGTGTTTTTATTTTTTTGGGGGGGGTGGGGGGGTTTAACATTCGCTTCAGAAACCACAATTAAACGAATGATCAGCACAGCACTGTTATGCTTAGGACACAGATGCTAAATTCCGGGCGACATCGGCCGGTTTAAGAAAAAATGTCTGACATTTGGCCTGTGATGGCTGAGAGCGCTGATCGGTGTGTTCTGCTGGGGGGGCATCCCCCTGTCAGAACACCACGCCCCCCCCCCTGCGCGGCACTTCAAAGACCCCCCGCTCGCTGTCTGCCGGTCGGTCCAGTTACCCCATCTAGGCGGTGGACATCAAGGAGTGGCGGGGATCGGCGGACATCAGGCTGCTGCAGGCATTGGGTAGCTGCTCCTGTGTCTAATCCTCCTCCCTCCCTCCTCGCTTCTGCTGTGCGACTCCTCCTCTCCTCCTAGGCGTCCAATAGGATCGCCTGTCCTTTCAGACAGTCGGGTGACGGGTATCAGACACGTTTCGCTGTTGTAACACCTGGGTGGTCTTGTAGCGCAATGCTCTGCGCCATGAGCCCACCCTATTTTGAAGCCTATTAGAGCCCCTCTCTCTAATCGGGTGCTTCAAAAAAACACCCCCGCCGCTGTAATTCAGGCGCCCGACATCCTGAAAGGGATCAAATGCATGAATAGGGGGTGGTGGCGGTGATGGATAGAGGATCTTATTGCTATGAGGTGGAGGGGTGGGATAGAGGGGGCGGCACTTGGCCCCCCCTAATGGATGGGCCGCCATTGCAGAACACAACAGCTCAGTGGGGGAGATCGCTGTACTAACTTTGAATTGTTAGTACAGCAGCCTCGACCGGAGCTGACATGGTGTGTACCAGGCTTTAGTCTGCACCATCTAGTGGCTAGCAGGGAGGTGTATGCTTGTCTAAAGGATTGCCAGAGATGTGTTTTTTTTTAACTAATTACTTACACACTCCACATCTGAATGGTGGCCTCCAGTGATGGACTCGGGTGTGTTCGGATTGGACCCGTCAGGAAGCCATCACTGCACCCCGCCAATCATAGGCAGTGAGGCATTTCCTGACCGGCAGCTGCACATACACGCGCTGCCTATGATTGGCGGTGTGCAGTGATGGCTTCCTAGCGGATTCCATCAAAACACACCTGAGCCCATCACTAGTGGCTACTTTTGGAACTTGAAGCTCCTTACATGTGGTTGTTTCAAAGTATGATGCAATGACGTCATCTCATTCAGCAACAATGTATATTTAGATAAATAGATCTAAATAAGGAAGGCTTATTTTACAAATGCAGCATCATTTCAGCTAAAAGACACTGATGTATGAGTAGTTTGCTTTTTCTCTCTTTTTGTTTTTTATATGATTTAATCTTGAATATAACCATAGTTTATTTTTCTGTTTCAGGAGCTGCTTGGCCCATACTCTTTAACATTACACTTCTGCAGCTGATATTTGGTGACAAGGACAACTAGGCTGTACAAGATAGTCTTCTCCATTGTACTTTTTCTCTTATGTTAAAGTGCTCCGTTAATTTTTGAAATGCTGAGAAGAAGACTCCGCCATTGCAAAGTGAATTGCGTAAGCCTTTTTCTCTTTATAGCTCTAACCGCTGTGACTCTTACACTGTTTAGGAATCACAACAAAGCTCATTTTTTTAACAAAAGAAACTTAGAGTTGGTAGAGGAAAACCAAAACCATGTCAACTGCACCAAAATCATCAAGGGGGACTTTGAGGAAATTCAGACTGCCAAACTAGAACTGCTAAGTGTGGATTACAAAAAAAGCCACAGCTGGCTGACTGAACAAGACTTCATCAATATGACAAAAGACTGCAACTCATTTACTAGAAATCGTAAATATATTCTGTATCCCCTTAGTCAGGAGGAGAGTGAATTTCCTATAGCCTATTCAATAGTGGTTCACAAAAAAATTGACATGCTGGAAAGACTTTTACGCAGCATTTATATGCCTCAGAACTACTACTGCATCCACGTTGATAAAAAGTCTTCAGAATCCTTTTTGTCCGCAGTGAAGGCAATTGCATCTTGCTTTGAAAATGTCTTTATTGCATCTGAGCTAGAGAATGTTGTGTATGCATCTTGGACTCGGGTTCAAGCTGACCTTAACTGCATGAAAGATTTATACAAAGCCAATGCACAGTGGAAGTACTTGATAAATCTTTGTGGCATGGACTTCCCAATAAAGACCAATAGGGAAATAGTGCAAATGTTAAAAGCGTTAAAAGGAGAGAACAGTCTAGAAACTGAAAAGATGCCAGCGCACAAAGAAACCAGATGGCGAAAACACTATGACGTAGAAAACGGTGGTGTTCATAAAACGGACATTGACAAAGAACCTCCACCTTTTGAGATTACAGTATTTTCTGGCAGTGCCTACTTCATTGTCAGTAGGGCATTTGTTGGACATGTTTTGGAAAATAAAAAAGTTAGAACGTTTTTAGAATGGTCCAAGGATACCTATAGCCCGGATGAATTTTTGTGGGCTACCCTAAATAGAATTCCAGAAGTGCCTGGGTCAGTCCCTGCAAATGGTAAATACGATGTATCTGACATGAATTCCATAGCCAGGTTTGTGACATGGGAATACTTGGAAGGAGATGTCAGCAAGGGTGCCCCATATCCTCCATGCAGCGGGACCCATATCCGCTCAGTTTGTGTCTTTGGTGCGGGGGACTTACAGTTCATGTTGAAGCAGCACCACTTGTTTGCTAACAAATTTGATGTAGATGTCGACGCCATTGCTATTCAGTGCCTGGAAGAACATTTAAGACACAAAGCTATATATCCAGATAGGCACACTTGAGCTGTATAAATGGCCATTGGTATACATAGTGCTATAATCCTGGAATGTGTAGTTTTTGTTTTGTTTTTTGTTTTTTTCTTTGATGTGATAAATCAACCTTGCACATTGTAAGTAGCACTAGATTGTAACACAAATAAATGTACACATTTAGCCAATGCACTGTTCCACAGCTGGAAAGATGAATACAATTTTTTATTTTAACTCCGTAGGAGTTGCAGTGCAATAAAATCCCAGCTGCATTTTCATTTCCTCATGTCAGATTGAGGCGTTATGTATAATTGTGACTGTTTAAATGATGTTGACAGGGTTAGGTAACATTATAACAACCAAAGAAAACTCTTCAATGTTACATTTGTGTAAAATATGGAGAACCTGTTACTCCTCTGAGGCTTTCCCTAAAAAGTTGACATTTTTATGTATTACATGCAGTGTGTCTGATCTACTAATGTGTTCCATTTTGGGCCATTGTTGGGTAGAATTGCCAAATCTTAGCTGCCTGTCATACCATGCATTCTTGGAGAAATTGCTTTGTTATGAACATCCACAGTAATTTCCTGAAACATTTTTCAACAGTCGTACAAACTGCAGACAATGGGGGGTTATTTACAAAAGGCAAATCTACTTTGCACTACAAGTGCAAAGTGCACTTAAAATTGCACTGAAAGTGCACTTGGAAGTGCAGTCGCTATAGATCCGAGGTGGACATGCAAGGAAAATAGCATTTTAGCTTGCACATAATTGATGATAAAATCAGCAGAGCTACCCCTCAGATTTACAGCGACTGCACTTCCAGTGCAATTTCAAGTGTACTTTGCACTTGTAGTGCAAAGTGGATTTGCCTTTCGTAAATAACCCCCACTGTCTCTTTTTTGCTCCCATGCAAAAATCTCCTTAATTTCTTGTTAACTAAGTTATACATAAAGTTCAAGTCATTTGTTAAGTGCCATCCAGTCAACACTAGTTCCACCCATAATATGCTTTATTTTACCTTAGGGAAAGCCATAGATGATTTTGATGTTCCTCCCACCACGGGTGAAAGAAAGGAAAATCGCGCAATTTCCTTAGCAACACATTTAGTGTTGTGCCTTCCCAGCCAGCAGAACACAATGATTACTGCTAGCAGCTATAGCCACTTGCAGTAACCGCATATAAAAAAAATCTGACAGCCTGGCTGTAGCCAAGTCGATTGATGGATCGACTTGGGTACAACCAGCCTGCCCGTAGATGTATCGAATCTTGGCCGGCCGAGATTTGATCCATCTATGGTTGGCTTAAGGGTTGTAGCCAAACATTTGGACAAAGTAGTCAATTTGCCAAAATCATGCTCGATTCAGCTTTCTGAAAGAATTAATTAGTGCCAGGTATTCCTTATTGGTAAACCTACTGAGCCTATTAAATTGGGGGAAGGGGGACTATCATTCACCCACTTCTGAATGACCTCTTTTTCGATCATTCCCGGCTGTGTGTAGCCAGATATTTAACATATTGATTTTCCACTGGAACATTTTTCTTGTTTTATCCAATATGGAGTTTATGTATACGTTTTTGCTACAGCCAGAATTCATATGTTTATGAAATTATGTGACCAAAAGATAAAAATATTTTATCCAATCTGTAATTAAGTTTTATGTATAGCTGATGTAAAAATAGTCTGGTAATTGTGAAACCCCTTTAATGGTGTTTAAATATTCTTGTCAGCTGAAATTTATTTAATATCTGTAAAATGTTGTTTGTTGTATTTTGATACACCGTTCATTTTAAGTATTTGAAAAATCTTTCATTTTTTTTCTATCTTCCTCCAAATCCAAAGGTCTGCATTATAGGTTGGTATGCAGAGCACCTTTCCTCAGGGCATTTTTTAGTATCGTTAAGTGCCTGTCCAATGTTCATATAAAGAATATTTTATATTTTTCTACAAAATCAAGCACCTTTATTTTTCTGGGTCATGATTGTCAAATGGGTACTATACAGTAAATGTAAATGGTTTTGATGCTGATTGAATAAAGCCAAAACTTAAATTGCATGAAGTGTCAGATTCTTTACAGTCTCTGCCACAGTTTTCATATTTGTTGGCCATTTTTTTCTTCCTCCTTTTATCAATGAGTGTTTTATGAGTCACTGTGTGCATTAGAACAATGAAAATGGGCATATCCAGTTAGAAATTAAACATTTTGAGTTTTCCTTTCTCTGGCAATACCCAGGCTCAGTACATATACATCAAGGAAAAAAAAAAAAAAACATACAATCAACAACAACTCTAATGCCCTAACTGGCACTGAACCAGGAGTACACTCCATTAGCCACTTAAGGATTTCCAAAAAATAATGTGATCCACTCACTCAGGGTCTACAGTAAGAACTGGGTAAAGGGTGAAAATTTCCACCCCATAAATTCCAACTCAAATCAAATTTCTCGCATAGAATAAAAGCAGTCTAACAAGGGTTCTTGGGGCTCTATGGTGGGCCAAGGGGTCCACTAGACCCTGCAGACAGACCTCCACTGTCTGAGGTATCTGTATGGTGGTCACTGAGTAGATAAATGATATTACATCCACCCAAAACGTTTGAATTGGAGTCCATGGAGCACCGCCAGCACAACGCAGGGATGGAGAGAAATATTCTGTGCAGTCGTACAGGGGTGAGATAAATTCTATGCAGGATTTTAAATTGTACAAGTATATCTTTAACGGAGACTAGTTGGAGAAAGGAACATTCCCAGAGTCCCCCTACCACCCCCGATCATCTAATCCAGAAATGTCTAATGTCCATCTAGCTTTAAGATATTCAAATCTCAAGTGGACAGAGGAGCATAGCCTTAGATATTTGAGAGGGGCTTAACTAGAGAGTCATTTCTCAGTACAGTCTCGAAGGTGGAGGTACGGAAAGCTACTGATGAATTTTCTAATTATGTATAAAATGCATGCCTGAGCTGCAAATATCCTAAAATATATGTTAGGAAGACCAAACTGTGCTTTTAGAGCATCAAAGGTATTCAATTCCTCTCCTAAACTGATCTGATCCAAATATTTATAGCCTTTTACAGCCCAGATCTGGGGATCAGGTATTGAAGCAAATTCTAGTAGGGACGGGTTGAACTATATTGGGGTATATGGAGAAACATGCCATGGGGGGGATGGGTCACTCTGCCCGAGCCATCGACCACACCCTCAGGACAGCTTTCATTACCACTGTCAAGGGAAGGGATGCAGTTGAACCTCTATATATACAAGGTTTCTAAGCACTTCATTAGAGCCCACATAGGATGCTTCCAATACCACAGTGGCATTAGTCATCCGCTAGCAACCAGGTGTGGGCATGTATTAGCATAGCGACTAAAAAATATATGTAGAGGCCAGGATATGCTAATCCACCCTGTAACCAGGGTCTTTGTAACATTGTGAGTTTAAACCTTTGTTGCTGGGAACCCCAAAGGAAAGAACGTTAATTGGAGTCGATCATCTTAAAATATTTCTTGGGAATCCATACAGGGGAATGCTGTAAAATATGAAAAACATCTTATAAGAATTTAAATGTAGATATATTAGTTTCTCATTTATTGATGGACATGGAATTTAGAGTCTGTCAGGTTATACTGCTGCCTACAGGAGACTATAGCAGTTTTTTCTTTGCTAGTGCTTTTATTTTCTGCTGAGAAAAGTTCTTCAGGTTTCCTGCTACATCACTGCTGGGCTGGTCTCTGCATAGCTATATAGCTATCTTGATCAGCCTTCCCAACTTTTGAATGTCATACCCAGATCCAGCTGGACTGAGTGTTGTGGAGCTAGCCTGGAGGGTGGACCTTTGGTTGCTGGGTTCTGCAATGTGGTGTCTTCCAGAGTTTACTGGTTTAAAGACATCTGTAGCCACAGCATACACATAACATCAGAATAGCAATGTATTAATAGCAATGCAAATAATAGTTATTTTTGACAGTCCAATATAAGATTACTTGAAAAATCTCCTTTTTATGTTATTGTTTGCTGGCCATTTCTTTCAACAATTTCCGTGATTCCCTGCAATGAATGCAGCTTCTTCTCTGCTCATTCCTTTGTTTTACTTTAAAATTGTAAAGACTACATATCCAATGCTATGTTGCTGCCTGCAAGCAGGATTCCTATACTGACTATGCCTTCTTAAACTTCTCTTCTCAACTCCTCTGTAATTGGGTGACACAGCAGTGCATAGTGAATGTGTAAATTCAAGAAAATGTGTGATATTCTTCAGAAAGTAAGTTTACAAAGATTGCTTAAATTGGAATAAGCTAGGAAAAATTTAAATTCAATGTTGGAATTTAAATTCAATGTTGGAATTTATACTATTATATAAGTTGATCATAGATGCACTTTGTTAGCCACAGGGTGCTCTCCAGGTCCAGAGCTGTGGCACAGCCTCAAGTGTGACCCTGTCTCTGAAGACTCACATTGTGAGTAAGCTATGGAGCCAAGCACTGGGATCTACCTTGTTACTAGAATTGATGGGTGCCATTAAAAAAAATCCCCACTTTTAATTGGTCTTGCAGCAAAAGTGGGTGGCACAGTGGTGTCGTGGGTAGCACTCTCACCTAGCAGTAAGAAGGGTCGCTGGTTCAAATCCCAACCATGACACTACCTGCCTGGAGTTTGCATGTTCTCCCTGTGCCTGCGTGGGTTTCCTCCGGGTGCTCCGGTTTCCTCCCACACTCCAAAGACATGCTGGTAGGTTAATTGGATCCTGTTTAAATTGTCCCTAGTATGTATGAATGTGAGTTAGGGACCTTAGATGGTAAGCTCCTTGAGGGTAGGGACTGATAAGTACCTAAAATAAATAAAAGGGATTGAGCGCTGGCATCATCTTCATGGTGCTCGCTCTCGACTGTTTCACTCCGTTTAGCATTTTTGAGGAAGCACCTTTCCACTGTTCCACTGCTGCTTCTCTGTGCAAGTGACATGTGGAATTCTACTTGATTAATCTTTGCTGTCCACCTTCATTGACTTGGTCAGTTTTGGCCACCTGAGCCTATTTCTGCTACCCAGCAGCTGGGTTACAGAGAATGATGCCTAAGCTTTTAACCCCGAGGTATGTTATGTTCGGCAGAGAGGTGTAACATGCTTGGTTCTAGACACATGGGGAACAGTCCCATAATACTGGGTGACTGATGTGCACACTCCACTAACAGTTTTAGTGCTGCCTTCATGTTCTCCCTGATGTGTCTGACACAGATGGTCAGGAATTTGGCCCTCTGCTCTTTCTTATCTGTTGGGTGTGCCTGCTTCTCAGCTCTCACAGAAAGGTCTCACTGCAAGTATGCAGGAAAACATAAGACAAATTGCTCCTTTTTTGTTATCTCTGACTGAGTATGGCAGGTGAAGTATCCTTTAAAATCCCTATCCAAAGTGCCTTAGCAACCTCTGGGCCCTCGGCCGCCAGAGTCCTGTCTGAGGCCGAGTCTCTTAAATCCTTAACGGACAAATATTGTACCAGTTTGAGGATGGTTTGGTTTAAAAAGTGGGCTGCCCCGGTCTGTGGATCTGGCAGTATCCCGTTGAAGGTTGCAGCTGTCCATAAGGACCCTTTCGATAAATGGCTAGCGGCCCCTTCTAGACCACTATTCTTTCTGATAAGTCACTAAAAAGAGATTTGTAAAGGGCATTGGTGCAAATGCCCGAAAAAGATAAAAAAGGAAAGGAATGATAAACAAATCAAAGGAGTCTTTTTAGTCCTTGAGAAAGGTCCATAAAAAACGCAGTGGCATGAATTTAAAATTATGGCAGCATCAGCAGTCTCTCTTCCAACAGGATCTGAGGAGGCTCCATGTATTAACAGAGAAAAAAGGAGAGAAAAAGCACAACTACCTTTAGTGTAGCATTTATTAAAACATATTGGCGTAATAAAAGCCAATAAATATGCACTCACGTTTAAAAGACATTAAAAAGGCGTATCAATGAATCTCCAGCAAGTGGTGATCTTTCAGGTGCTCAATGGTGAGCAAGCCAGTACATGTGGCTGTGATGTAAGGTGCTTGTAACCAGGAAGAGCTAGCAAAAGCAGTATATGTGTGTGTATATTACATGGATTAGAACCACTGTGGACAACAGGGAAGTGTTGCAGGCCCACAAAATGGTCATGATGATGTCATGTGTGATGTCAATGGGCGTGGTTATGCATTTTGGGGTGTGGTTCCCTTTGCATAGCCTTTTGTGGATCTCCGACAGCCTGAGGAAGACTCTATTTAGGGTTTACATGCACTTTAATACATACTGAGATCATTTCCATCGCCTCTACAGATCACTTTCAGAGGAGCAGAAACGACAGCAGCAAATGTGAACAAGCCTCTAGTATATTATCAACAATAACATTATCATCCTCTAGGTTGCTGCATCTACAAGCTATTGTATATTTTTGTTTTCTTACTAGTAATGGTGGCGATCAATGCCTTTTTGAGGACTGTAGACACTAATACAGTGATCAGCGCTAAAAGAAAAATATATGCACTGTCACTGTAATAATAATAATGTGTACTGTGAGGGAGGTGCTTTTATTAAGGGAAGGCATAGCTCCGTGTCCCAGCTTTGCAAGAACACAGGATCAGTACCTTCCCTACTGACAGAACAGCAATCTGCTTTGTTTACATAGGCAGATCGCCATACTGCCTGAACAATCGGCGGACATCGAGGCTGCGGTACCCGCCGCTGGGCTCCCGCTGTGTGTAATCACAGCAGGAGCAAGCCGTCGGCAGTGCCCATGCACACCCCAGACGTGTTGGATTACATACTAGGTATGTGATCCGGTGCAGCCGTGCCGCTTTGCTGCCGTATATCTAAGTTATATGGTTGGCAAGTGGTTAATACATTCTTTCATTAAGGAAAAAAATGCCCCAGCACTGTTCTGTGTAAAATGGTAGGCTCCTGCCAGTCAAGTTGCTGGGAGAAGGAAACAGTGGCGTGTGTCTATGGACAGCACACAGCATTACCTAGGAACACGTATACAACAGTGTTTCCTTAACTGCTCGCATGCTAAGAAGACATCAAAAAACATGGTGGGGGGGGTACTATATAGCCATTATATAGTCCTGAATATATACTTTCAGCTAGGCTGTCTTACATGGTGTATATTCCTTTAAGAATAGCTCCTGTTTTAATTGGCCTATTACGTGTATATAATGAATCCTCTTCTTGGTTTTCCCACCTCTATGACTAAGCCTTTGATGAAATGCGTCAGTTGGGCATCTCTTCCATGGTGTGTTTGAAGCGTGGACGGCTCTCTTTCAGTCCAGCTCCTGTCTTCAGGAAGGCAGTGGGAGGAGTGGCTTTAGATTGGAGGATTGCTTTATTCTCTAGCAATTATATAATGTTAACGTGGATCTCCTTAAAAAAAACAAAACCAAAAAAAACCCATGTACAGTATCTCACAAAAGTGAGTACATCCCTCACATTTTTGTAAATATTTTATTATATCTTTTCATGTGACAATACTGAAGAATTGACACTTTGCTACAATGTAAAGTAGTGAGTCTACAGCTCTTGTATAACTGTAAATTTGCCGTCCCCTCAAAATAACTCAACACACGGCCATTAATGTCTAAACCGCTGGCAACAAAAGTGAGTATACCCCTGCAAATGTCCAAATTGGGCCCAAAGTGTTAATATTTTGTGTGGCCACCATTATTTTCCAGCACTGCCTTAATTAACCCTCTTGGGCATGGAGCCCAGAGCTTCACAGATTGCCACCGGAGTCCTCTTCCACTCCTCCATGACGACATCACAGAGCTGGTGGATGTTGGAGAGCTTGCGCTCCTCCACCTTCCGTTTGAGGATGCCCCACAGATGCGCAATAGGCTTTAGATCTGGGGACATGCTTGGCCAGTCAATTGCCTCTACCCTCAGCTTCTTTAGCAAGGCAGCGGTCTTCTTGGAGGTGTGTTTGGGGTCATTATCAAGTTGGAATACTGCCCTACGATCCAGTCTCTGAAGGGAGGGGATCATGCTCTGCTTCATGTCACAGTACATGTTGGCATTCATGGTTCCCCCAATGAACTGTAGTTCCCCAGTGCTGGCAGCACTCATGCAGCCCCAGACCATGACACTTCCACACCAGGCTTGACTATAGGCAAAACACACTTGTCATTGTACTCCTCACCTGGTTGCTGCCACATACGTTTGACACCATCTGAACCAAATAAGTTGATCTTGGTCTCATCAGACCACAGGACATGGTTCCAGTAATGAATGTCCTTAATCTGCTTGTCTTCAGCAAACTGTTTGCAGGCTTTCTTGTGCATCATCTGTAGAAGAGGCTTCCTTCTGGGACGACAGGCATGCAGACCGATTTGATGCAGTGTGCGGCGTATGGTCTGAGCACTGACAGGCTGAACCCTCACCGCTTCAACCTCTGCAGCATTGAAAAAATGTGAGGGGTGTACTCACTTTTGTGAGATACTGTACATAAGTATTCAGAGCCTTTGCTCAATACTTTGTTGAAGCACCTTTTGGCACCAATTACGGCCTGAAGTCTTTTTGAGTATGATGCTACAAGCTTAGCAAACTTATTTTTGGACCTCACTGTTAAAAAACAAACAAACTTATTTTTGGACAGTTTCTCCCATTCTTCTTTGCAGGATCTCTCAAGCTCCATCAGGGAGCGTTGGTGCACAGCCATTTTCAGATCTCTTCAGAGATGTTCAATTGGGTTCAAGTCTGGGCTCTGGTATTAGCCAGGTGATCAGTGGTGCCCGATTTCCTCCAGACATTACACTTGCCATTCAGGCCAAAGAGTTCAATCTGTTTCATCAGACCAGAGAATTTTGTTTCTCATGGTCTGAGAGTCCTTCAGGTGCCTTTTGACAAACTCCAGGTTGGCTGTCATGTGCTTTTTACTGAGGAGTGGCTTCCATCTGGCCACTCTACCATACAAGCCTGATTGGTGAAGTGTTGCAGATATGGTTGTTCTGGAAGGTTCTCCTCTCTCCACAAAGAAATGCTGGAGCTTGGTCAGAGTGACCATCTGGTTCTTGGTCCTTCTCTCCTGATTGCTCAGTTTGGCCGGGTGGCTATTCCAGGAAGAGTCCTGGTGGTTCCAAACTTCCATTTATGGATGATGGAAGCCACTGTGCTCATTGGGACCTTCAATGACGCAGACAGTTTTCTGTACCCTTCCCTAGATCTGTGCCTCCATACAATTCTGTCTGGTCTACAGACAATTCCTTGGACTTCATGGCTTGGTTTGTACTCTGACATGCACTGTTAACTGTGAGACCTTATATAGACAGGTGTGTGGCTTTCCAAATTATATCCAATCAACTGAATTTACCACAGGTGGACTCCAATCAAGTTGTAGAAACATCTCAAGATTGATTAGCGGAAACAGGACTGAACAAAATGCGTAAAAAGTGAGGCGCTGTGAATACTTCCTGGATGAACTGTATATTGCTTAAATGTTTGACCTTTTTCAAGTAATCAGATTGATCATGGATTACTAGGACTTGTTTGGCAGTTTTACTGTATTGGCACTTAAAAATAAGTAAAGCTTTGACTTTCACATTTATATTGGTATTTTTTACAGTTTGCCCTTAAAATGTAGTGTTTTAATCTCTACCGAAGATTTAAAAAATATAAGTGGACTGAGAGAACCAACACCAAATGCTGAGATAGCAGGCATTTAAAGCATTTTCAAACACTGAAAAATGCTAAAACACGCCAAGGACCTCACTGAGGTGTCTGTTTATAAAACAGAGATTAGCCGTGATCCTCAGGATCACGGCTTATCTCTGGGGTGTACTGGGTTATGTAGCTGAGAAAAGAAGCAGAGAACATGTTCTCCGCTTCTCATCAGAGTACATGACTGTTCTGTCACAAACGTCTAGTTTATAAAAGTGAGATCTGAAGATCTCACAGCCTTTATATCTCCGTTCCAGATTCACCAGCTCAGAGGTGTAGAATCTGGGAGAGAAGCTGGTGTGATAAGAGGAAGAAGGCTTATTTCTTCCTAATATCAGCACCAGTGGGTTAAAAATTAATATATATATATATACACACATACATACACACACGTGTATATTTCACTTTTTGAACTCGGCTGCACCGTAATCTCACAATATCTCACGAGATTACAGGCAGCCCACCCACTTTTACATTGTTCTTGGCTGTTTTCAGAGGAAACACTTCTCCTCTGTTCTCCCTCTGAGAACTGAAGTTCTCAGTTTCATAAACAGGCTGCAGAGGAGATAATTTTCCTCTGAGAACTGCCAAGAACTGAACTGAGAAAAAGCTTCTCCGTTTTATAAAATGTACACCTAATGCCCTGTACACACGACCGGTTTTCCCGTCGGAATAAACTCTGAAAGTTTTTCCGATGGAGTTCCAACGGAATTCCGCTCAAGCTGTCTTGCATACACACGGTCACACCAAATTCCGACCGTCCAGAATGCATGACGTACAACGCGTACGACGGGACTAGAAAACGGAAGTTCAATAGCTTCCGTCTCGTACTTCAGAGCATGCCTCGTTTTTGGTACGTCGGAACAGCATACAGACGAGCGGTTTTCCCGATAGGAATTGGTTCTGTCAGAAAACTTTAGAACATGTTCTCTTTCTAGGTCTGTCAGAATTTTCGACGGAAAAAGTCAGATGGGGCATACACACGATTGGAATATACGATGAAAAGCTCCCGTCGGACTTTTTCTGTCGGACGTTCCGTTCGTGTGTACGTGGCATTAGTGTAATCTCAAGAGATAGTAAAGATAAAAAGAATCAAATTACCATCAGCCAATCTACCGCTGATTCACCCTTGTGATTAAACTAGTGTGATCCAAGTAACTCAACAAAATCATGTGCAAAACCTGGGCAAACAGAAGCCCTAAAGCGAATTACTGCTTGGACCATGCAGCATTTGTAGTTAAAGGCTTTATTGAGAAAAACATTGTGAAAATTAGTGATACACAAGCTCATAAAAAAACACTATTTACCACCACTCTAAACAAAAACAAAAAATGCTGTCTCGTCACCATGGCAGCTGCTCATCAGGTTCACACATACAGCTCATCATACACTGGATCTATAAGTGAACTAATCCCTGTAGGACCAAATGTGGGCCGCCTGGCTAATCGAGCTTATTGGGTGGAAATCCACCATATGAGGTGACAAACAGGCAGCCAGGCTGTGCATCAAAGCCAGACAGTCCCCACTTAAAATATCAGCTGAAAAATCATCAAAGACGAGGCTCTATATAATTCAGGCAGTTCATATGGGGTATATTGTAAAGCCTATTAACTGAGATGAATACCCATAAACTGTAATTTAGTAGTAATGGGCTCCTTTTACAAACAATTTACATGAGGTATGTAGGCGTCCGGACACATTTTGCCTAAACATCGCGTTTGTAATCCTGAAACTGTCAATTCACTATACCGCTCTGTGGTATTTATCTCAAAACGCTTGGCAAATACCGTATGAAAAGGAGTTAAACTAAATTCACGGAAGGAAATAAATATTTACATGCAAGTGGTAATTACCACTTACGGATCGCCCCACGTATATGTGTACTGTGGGCGATGACTCCTACAGGCAAAATAACATACCTGTACGTAATCACCTCTACAGGGTTGGTGGCGCGCACGCTCGCCGCCAGCGACCAGCTCCCACTGTGATTGGACATAGCGGGAACTAATCAGTGAGTCCGCGCAGACCCGATGTCCGCCGGGACCCGCCCTTCACTCACGAGAGAGGCGGAGACAGTAGGGGAGACAGAGAATCTGTGTTTCTGCTAAGCAGGAACATGGATCTCCGTCTTCTCACAGCCAAAGCACCCCCCCCCCCCCACACACACACACACACACACACACAC
Organism: Lithobates clamitans; assembly: GCA_037952925.1. Classification (NCBI taxonomy): domain Eukaryota; kingdom Metazoa; phylum Chordata; class Amphibia; order Anura; family Ranidae; genus Lithobates; species Lithobates clamitans. Next base: position 10,254,988 of record JBBGZY010000400.1, on the reverse strand, counting down.
ACACACACACACACAGAAAGCACTCGCTAGGTGCACATTTATCCCTTTGATTGCCCCTGATGTTAACCCCTTCCCTGCTGGTGTCATTAGTACAGTGACAGTGCATTTTTTTAGCACTGTATTGGTGTCACTGGTCCCCAAAAAAGTGTCAGATTTGTCTGTCGCAATGTCCCACTAAAAATTGCTGATGGCAGCCCATTACTAGTAAAAAAAAATTACGTAAAAATATCCCATAGTTTGTAGATGCTGTAACTTTTGTGCAAACCAATCAATATACGCTTATTGGGATTTTTTTTCAAAAACATGTAGCAGAATTTTTTTATTGGGTGTGTTTTATAGCAGAAAGTAAAAAATGTTTTTTGTTTTTTTTTTTCAAAATTGTTGGCCTTTTTTTTTTTTGTTTATAGCACGAAAAATAAAAACCGCAGAGGTAATCAAATACCACCAAAAGAAAGCTCTATTTGTGGGAAAAAAAGGACATCAATTTCATTTGGGTAGAGCGTTGCATGACCGCGCACATGCCTGCCTGAAGCTCCTCTCTCAGAGGAAGGTAAAAGCCTTATATTAGCGGCTGAGAGACACCCGCACACAAATAGCACCTACTTGTGCCCATTGAGTTCAGGGAGCTGGTGGTATAGATACAAGTGATCCTCTGTGGGATATGAGGAAGAGAAACAGCAAAACGCACCGTCCCATTCTATAGCTTAAATGGCGCCGCCGACATTCTCCTCAGGCATCGCTGTGAGAGCCTTAAAGGCTAACACACAGGTGCTGAACAATGAAGAAGAATGTAAATCTGTGTTTGGGAAAGATTCCTCTCAGAGTGAACATCTATCCCCAGCAATGTTAAAACAAATTGAAAAAAATGCTTCAAAAGGCCTTAAAGCGCACTTCTGACCACATAACTACTAGTCTCACTAAAGAAATTAGGGAGCTGAGCCATCGCCTCGCTGAACCTGTTATTTACAGGCTACAATGCTACCACTGTTCCAGGAATTACAACCGGCCATTCCAGTCGAACGCCTTGAAATGGACAGAGTTCATAGAACTTTGACCGCAAAAAAACCTGAGGGCCCCCCTTGGGACATCATTGCAAAATTTCATTTTTATCGCACAAAGGAACAGCTTCTGTCTTCAGCAAGAGGAATCTTCCAAGGTCACAATTATCAACTCTTTGCTGACCTGTCGCAGTTAACAATCAATAAAAGACGGGCCTTGAACCCTCTGCTTAAAGTCCTACAACAAAACTAAATAACCTACCAATGAGGCTTTCCCTTTTCAGTTTGGTTCTCATATCGTGTTTCCAAATATACTTGTCATTCTGCGACTGAATTACAAAACACCCTTAAAACATACATCTGGTGGATTCATTACATAGTCCAGAAACTTCACGTAGTAGACCTGTTTCATCTTCTGCACACAAGTTGCCTACCTTAGCAAGGAAGAATCAATGACAAAGTTCAAATAAAAGAGTTTGAAATCTTCCTTAACCAATTCCAGACAAGCTATTGCAGTTGTACTGCGGCAGTTTGGCTCCCCTGGGCGAACTGCCGTAACTGTACATTGGCCCTTTAAGATGCTGTAGGAGGCGCGCGCCTGCAGCGTGTGCCCGGAGCCGATGTGGGTGCACAGCGAGCAGCGATGACAGAGCGAGAACCGGGATCTATGTTTGTAAACACACAAATCCCGGTTCGCTCAGGGGAGAGGAGAGAGATTGCGTGTTCATACTAAGTATGAACACCTAGTCCATCCCATCCAATCTACAGTTAGAACACACCTAGGGAACACAGTTAACCCCTTGATCGCCCCCTAGTGTTAACCCCTTACCTGCCAGTGACATTTATACAGTAATCAGTGCATTTTTATAGCACTGATCGCTGTATAATTGTCAATGTTCTCAAAAATGTGTCAAAAGGGCCGCAATATCACAGTCCCGATAAAAATCGCAGATCACCACCATTACTCATAAAAAAATTTTTAAAAATGCCATAAATCCATCCTCTATTTTGTAGACACTATAACTTTTGCGCAAAACAATCAATATACGCTTTTTGCGATTTTTATTACCAAAAATATGTAAAAGAATACATGGCTTAAACTGAGGGATATTTATTATAGCAAAAAGTAAAAGATATTGGGGTTTATTTACTAAAGGCAAATCCGCTTTGCACTACATACAAGTGCACTTGGAAGTGCAGTCACTGTAGATCTGAGATGAGAGGAATCTCTGCTGATTTTATCATCCCATCATGTGCAAGCTAAAATGCTGTTTTTTTTTCATTGTCCTTGCATGTCCCCCTCATATCTACAGCAACTGCACTTCCAAGTGCACTTGTAGTGCTAAGTGGATTTGGTTCTGAAGTGGTTAATAATCCCATCCAGGATTATTAGGATTTACAGTTTTTGTTTGGGCTAATATATCCTGGTTTTATCTCATACCCTTGTAATGATTTGGTAACTGGCTTTCCTTATCCTCTGGGATAGTTCCCTGTGTTCCCCACTTGCTACCATCGGTTAGTTCATATTGATTGTGGACCTAGTGTATCCTTGGAGGGTGACTTTTTCTCCCCCCAATGACCAGGTTATATAGACATATATGTTTACCCTAATGTATTTGATATCTATGATCCTTACTTCCCTCATGATATTGCCATTCTCTTTCTGTCTCTCTTATTCTATCCCCCCTTCCCCAAGGTAGGTTCATCCAAATATTGCTCAGGACTATCAGATATTATATTTCTCAAATTCATAAGCCCATGGCCCCCTTAACCACTTCAATACCGGGCTATAGTCATATTACGTCCCCAGATGGGATCTCCCATCCTGGGCGGGCGTCATATGACGTCCACGGTTTCTCGCCGTTCCTGCGTGCCCCTGGGGGACCGCAGCGCGGCGATCGGGGATGAAGCATGTCCCTCAGACACAGCCCATCCCAGATAAAAAATTGCTCTTTACCATGTGACCGGCTGTGTCCAATCACAGCCGGTCACATGTACTGCCCACGTGCACGCCCCTAGGGCGCGCACAGATCGGCGATCACGGATGAGGTTTGTCACCCTGACACAGCCCCACCCCGATCGCAGTAAAGAGCCAATGAAATTGGCTCTTTACCACAGGACCGGCTGTGTCCATTCTGTGACCGGCTGTGGACACAGCCGGTCACAGAATGTCAACAAACAGCGGTAACGAGATGTTACCGGGTTCTCCTCCTCACACACCTATCGTGTGTGGGAAGGAGATTGTGGTAACATCTCATTACCGCTCACAGTGTACACCAACCACACTGATTGCCCCCCCAAATAAGAGGACCTGTCACCAGCCATCAAAGTACCTGTCATCACCCATCAAAGTACCTGTCACCACCCATCAAAGTACCTATCACAGCCCATCTGAGTACCTGTCACAGTATATCTGAGTACCTGAGTACCTGTCACAGTTCATCTGAGTAATCAAGTACCTGAGTACCTGTCACAGTACATCTGAGTACCCGAGTACCTGTCACAGTTCATCTGAGTACCCGAGTACCTGTCACAGTCCATCTGAGTACCCGAGTACCTGTCACAGTCCATCTGAGTACCCAAGTACCTGAGTACCTGTCACAGTCCATCTGAGTACCTGAGTACCTGTCGCAGTCCATCTGAGTACCTGTCACAGTTCATCTGAGTACCCAAGTAGCTGAGTAACTGTCACAGTCCATCTGAGTACCTGTCACAGTTCATCTGAGTACCTGAGCACCTGTCACAGCCCATCTGAGTATCTGTCACAGTTCATCTGAGTACCTGTCACAGCCCATCTGAGTACCTGTCACCGCCCATCAGAGTACCCGAGCACCAGTCACCAGCCCATCAGAGTACCCGAGTACCTATCTGTAGCCCATTAGAGTACCCGAGTACCTGTCACCAGGCCATCAGAGTACCCGAATATCTATCTCCAGCCCATCAGAGTACCCGTGTACCTGTCACCAGCCCATCAGAGTAACCGGGTGCCTGTCACCAGCCCATCAGAGTAACCGGGTGCCTGTCACCAGCCCATCAGAGTACCCGAGCACCTATCTGCAGCTCATGCCTAATAGAATATACATTGGGGTGTTTGCTTTCCAAAATGGGGTCATTTTGTGGGTAATTCCACTGTCCTGGTGTCAGGTCACCTGAGACCAGGTGACAGATGCACTCCGTAGGAGTCAGAAGTGCACCGCTAAGATAGTGGATCCTAGGACTGACTGCTGCGGATAGTACCCAGGGAGGTTCAGGAAGCAGGTCTACTGGATCACTAAAACAGATCCTTGTGGGAGCTAGAGCATAGATTCCCCAGGGCACGGAGTCTAATGCCGCATACACACGAGCGGACTTTACGGCAGACTTTGCCCGGCGGACGGGGTTTGGTTGGACAATTCGATCGTGTGTGGGCTCCAGCAGACTTTGTTTTCTCAAAAGTTGGACGGACTTAGATTTGAAACATGTTTTAAATTAATCCGTCGAAATCGACTCCGGTCGAAAAGTCCGCCGTCTGTATGCTAGTTCGACGGACATAAAGCCACGCTGGGGCAGCTATTGGCTACTGGCTATGAACCTTGTTCCTTGTTTTAGTCCGGTCTTAGGTCATCACATACGAATTCGACGGACTTTGGTGGATTGTGTGTAGGCAAGTCCGTTCATTCAGAAAGTCCCTCGTAAAGTACGTCGAAAAGTCCGTCGGGCAAAGTCTGCCGTAAAGTCCGCTCGTGTGTACGTGGTATAGGAGCCAGCAGGTGTTCACCAGAGCCTCTAGTGGTGAGGATGGACTGCGCTGCAGTCTGGCTCCAGGTCGTGGCCCCTAGGGTCTCACAGCTCACGCTCACGGTAGACTACAGGAGAAGGAAGCAGCAGGCTGGAACAACAAGGATAGTAAAAGGGATAAGGCAGAGGTCAGGGCGACTAGCAGACAGGAACCACAGAGTACACGCCAAAGGTTCAGGGTCACAGGCAAACAGGGATAGTGGGGGACACGCCAGAAGGTCAGGGTCACGAGCAGACAGGAATAGTCGAGAACATGCCAAGGTCGGTAACAGAGACAAACAAAGAGCACACGGCAAGCAGGAAACAGGAAGCCAAACACATAATTAATACAAAATGGTTGATCAGCACCGCTGGCTTGCAGTGCACAGGTTAATATAGGGTTCCCTGATAGGGCCTGGGGTGGAGCCATGCTTAGAGGAGAGGTTATAAAAACAGCCAGGTGAGAGTGGCTGACCTCTTAGTCTGAACACATGAGGAGAGGTAAGCTGACAGAGAAAGATTACTGCATAACCATGACAGTACCCCCCCTCTTACGAGGCCTCCCCCTCCCCCCCCCCCGGGCCCAGGCTTAAAGGGAAAGGCGCAAAGATCTCAGATGCAGGGATCCAAGACCTCTCCTCAGGACCAAACCCTTTCCAATGTACGAGGTACTGAAGAATGCCTCTACGGAACCGGGAATCCAGAACTTGAATAACCTTGTACTTTAGATTATCCTCATAGACCGAAACCGAGGTAGGGAGAGGACGAGAAGACTTATTGAGGACTAAAGGCTTCTTAGGAATGGGTAAGGGCCATCAGGAGTCTGAGCAGGGTCCTCCAGACCCTAAAAGATGAGCTGGACATCCAGCACAGGATCATCAGACTGGGCAGAGGTCAGTGGATCCCTGAGACCAGGTTGGTTAGAAGGTGATGTGTCACTGAAGTCAAGCTGGATAGCTGAAACACAAGCAGAATGCAGAGAGTTCTAAAAAAGGTTGAAAACCCCACCTGGCCGAATGGGGCAGTGTATCCAAAGGATGGATTGAGCCTCTTAGACAGGTTTGAATGGACATAGTAGTAGTAGGGTTACAGAAGGTCCCGAATAAGAAAAAGCAGGAAGCTCATTGGGCATGGGCTGGACTGGCATAACTGGTGCAAAGGCAGACTGAATAGTATCGCCAGGTGTAGCGACTATCTCAATCGCATCACAGGGCGTAGCGACTGTGGAACTTGCAGATAAGTTATCCTGGCTGTGCGTCCAAGGGAGTTTAGGGACAGGCAAAGGTAAATGGTTATGCAAACTGGAGTGAATGATCGGCTCAGGTTCATAGGTGGGCTCCTCATCCAGAGTGCCACATGATCTAGAGAGTGCATCAGTCCGACTATTGCAGGACATCCCAGAAAACGCTATATACAGCGAGAAGAGCAGAAGATACTGGGATGGTGGCAACAGGAAGTTTCTCTTTTGGGATAACCTTGAGTAGGCAGGAAGAGGAACAGGAGGAACCCCAAGCCAGGATCTGTCCAGCAGTCCAGTCAACGTGTGGAGAATGGAGCCGTAACCAAGGAAGACCTAATATTATAGGAGATGAAGCCTTAGGTAAGACAAGGAAGGATATCCACTCCTGGTGGAGTGTCCCTACCGACATCTTAACAGGGAGGGTCTGGAAGCGGATAGGGCCCCCTGGGATTACAGTGCCATCAATCACAGAGACCACCAATGGCGTTGTAAGGGGCAAAAGGGTAAGTCTCATAGAAGATGCAGTTTCTCAATCCATGAAATTGCTAGCGGCTCCAGAATCCAGATGTGCCGAGACCGAACGAGAGGAAGCGCCGACATGAAGGAATACAGAAAGGAGAAGACGAGAAGGTGAAGGTGATATCTCAGGGTCTAATACTCCACCTTCCAGATGTATTAGCCCCAAGAGTTTTTCCAGACGAAGAGAACAAGTGTCACGAAAATAACCTTTGACCCCACAGGAGATAACTTGGTCTGGCCCAGCTGCATAGGTTCCTCAGCAGGCAGGGGGTGCTCCTCTGATCGAAGAGAAGGGACAGGGGGCTCAGGCTGCCTAAAGAACAGGGAGTGCTGGCATCTTTTTTCCATGGCCCTCTCCTGAAAGCGAATATCGATCTGGTTACACAAGGTGATGACACTGTCCAAATCAGCAGGGAGGTATCTTCCTGCTAATTCATCCTTCACTCTATCAGAGAGGCCATGTAAAATGGTTGCAGCTAGGGCCTCATTATTCCAGCTCAATTCAGCCGTGAGGAACTTAAGAGCATACTGTCCCACAGAAGCGGACTCTTGACGGAGACGTAGAGCGTTGGCTTCTGAGGAGACACGACTCCGTTCCTCGAAGATATACCAAAAAAGTTTCAAGAAATCAGACAGGCTAGAAACCACTGGATCATTCAATTCCCACAGAGGGGCAGCCCAAGCTAGGGCCTCGCCGGACAGGAGAGTTTTAATATAGGCCTGATCGGACAGGATGTTTTGGGGCTGAAGTTCAAAATGAAGTGTGCACTGGCTAAGGAACCCCCTGCAGGCCTTGGAGTCCCCAGAGAAACGGGCCGGAGCTGGCAGTTGTAATGAATGTGTGGCTGCGACTGGTGCGATAGGTGCAGCAGCAGATAGCAGTTGAGGTTGTTGAACCGGGGGTCCTAATGAGGCCTGAACCTGTTCAAAATGGGAAGCCAAATCCTGAAGGTATTGCATCACCTGGGTTTGATGCGATTCCTGGGTCTCAAGTCTGCGAACTAAGCCCTGCACGGATCATCTGCGGGTAGCGGCACATCAGCCGGGTCCATAGCTGATCAAACTGTCAGGTCACCTGAGACCAGGTGACAGATGCACTCCGTAGGAGTTGGAAGTGCACCGCTAAGATAGTGGACCCTAGGACTGACTGCTGTGGATAGTACCCAGGGAGGTTCAGGAAGCAGGTCTACTGGATCACTAACACAGATCCCAGTGGGAGCTAGAGCATAGATTTCCCAGGGCACGGAGTCTAAGAGCCAGCAGGTGTTCACCAGAGCCTCTAGTGGTGAGGATGGACTGCGCTGCAGTCTGGCTCCAGGTCGCGGCCCCTAGGGTCTCACAGCTCACGCTCACGGTAGACTACAGGAGAAGAAAGCAGCAGGCTGGAGCAACAAGGATAGTAAAAGGATAAGGCAGAGGTCAGGGCGACTAGCAAACAGGAACAACAGATGACACGCCAAAGGTTCAGGGTCACAGGCAAACAGGGATAGTCGGGGACACGCCAAAAGGTCAGGGTCACGAGCAGACAGGAATAGTCGAGAACACGCCAAGGTCGGTAACAGAGACAAATGAAGAGCACAAGGCAAGTAGGAAACAGGAAGCCAAACACATAATGAATACACAATGGTTGATCAGCACTGCTGGCTTGCAGTGCACAGGTTAAAATAGGGTTCCCTGATAGGGCCTGGGGTGGAGCCATGCTTAACCATGAGTCCTGGTGCTCAAGGATCCTCAAAAGTGTGATAGGTAGGAATGAAATGAGATGTGTAATTTATGCCCCTAGAAGGCCTGAAGGTACTACTTCAATGTTGGACCTCTGTATGTGGCTAGGCTGTGTAAAAGTCTCACACGTGTGGTATCGCCATACTCAGGATGAGTAGCAGAATGTGTATATACATGCTATGTGTTAGAAATATCTTATAAATTGACAACTTTGTGTAAAAAAAAAAAAAAAAAAAAAGATTTTCATTTTCTTTCCACGTTTTCTGAAGACTTGTGTAAAAAAAATTAACGGTTCAAAAGACTCATAATGCCTCATAGAATATATGTTGGGGTGTTTGTTTTCCAAAATGGGGTCATTTTGTGGGTAATTCCACTGTCCTGGTGCTCCAGGGCCTTCAAAAGTGTAATCGATCGTTAGGAAATCAGAGGTAATTTATGCTCCAAGAACACCCGACGGTGCTCCCTGCATCGTATGTGGCCAGGCTGTGTAAAAGTTTCACACATGTGGTATCGCCATACTCAGGAGGAGTAGCAGAATGTATTTTGGGGTGTCATTTTTGCTATATATATGCTTTGAGTTAGAAATATCTTATAAACTGACGACTTTGTGTAAAAAAAAACTAAAAAATATGTTTTCATTTTCTTTCCACGTTTTCCGAAGACTGGTGGAAAAAAATGAATCGTTCAAAAGACTCATTATGCCTCATAGAATAGACGTTGGGGTGTTTGCTTTCCAAAATGAGGTAATTTTGTGGGTAATTCCATTGTGCTGGTGCTCCAGGGCCTTCACAAATGTAATAGGTCGTTAGAAAATTAGATGTGTAATTTATACTCCTAGAACCCCTGATGGTTCTCCCTGCATGTTGGACCTCTCTGTGTGGCCAGGCTGTGTAAAAGTCACACACATGTGGTATCGCCATACTCGGGCGGAGTAGCAGAATGTACTTTGGGGTGTAATTGGAAGTATGCATATGCTGTGTGTGAGAAATAACTTGTGATTATGACAATTTTGTGAAAAAAAAATTCTTAATTTTCCAAAAATTGTGGGAAAAAATTAACTTAAAAAAACTCACCATGCCTCTTACTAAATTCCTTTGACTGTCTACTTTTCAAAAATTGATCATTTGGGGGGTATTTGTACTTTCCTGACATTTCAGGGCCTCAAGAAATTAGATAGGCCGTCAGTGCATCAGGTATGATCAATTTTCAATGATTTGCACCATAGCTTGTAGACTCTATAACTTTCACAGAGACCAAAAAATATCCACTAATTTGGGTTATTTTTACCAAAGAGATGTAGCAGTATAAATGTTGGCCCAAATTTATGAACAAAAATGACTTTTTTGCAAAATGTTATCATAGAAGCTAAAATAAAGTGTTTTTTTTTTTTCAAAATGTTTGCTCTTTTTTTACTTATGTCGCAAAAAAAAAAAAAAAACCCAGTGGTGATTAAATACCACCAAAATAAAGCTCTATTTGTATGAAAAAAATGATAACAATTTTGTTTGGGTACAGTGTTGCATGACAAATTGGCGAGTAATTGGCATTCAAAGTGTGAGAGCGCTGAAAGCTAAAAATTGGTCTGGGCAGGAAGGGTGTATAAATGTCCTGTATTGAAGTGGTTAAATATTTTATCCCTGAATGTGCAGGGACTCAATATTCCACAAAAACGTACCAAAGCTTTCTGCTCCTTTTCTACCAGGAAGGCACACAATCTATGCCTTGAAGAAACACATTTTACAACTCCATCCACTCCTAAATTCTTTAGTGCACTATATCCACAGGTATTTACAGCCTCCGCTGCAACCAAACAACGTGGTATACTTATTGCCTTCCATCGCAATACGCCTTTCACAACTTTAAAAGAGATTAAAGACCCAGAGGGTAGATACTTGATCCTTACAGGTCATTTAGCATATTCTGCTGTTACAATAGTATCCTATTATGCCCCTAATAAAAGATCCATATAATTCCTTTCACATCTTTTGCAGGTGGTGGAAACCCACAAAATAGGCACAGTAATTATATGTGGAGATTCAAACCAGATCCTTCTGCCCTTCTTAGACAAATCCCAAATATCCCAATCGAACACTCCCAATAAATACTCCTTTTCACAACTCATTGCAAAACACAATCTAGTAGACTCATGGCGGGAATTGTACCCAATCAAACGACAATATACACATTATTCGTATCCACACAATTCATTCTCAAAAATTGACCATGTGTTCTTAACCATAGGAATGGGGCCTGAGATCTTGGCATCTAAGATCATACCGGTCACATGGTCTGATCATAATGCATTTTTTACTATCATAGCCTCTATGATTCCTAAAGCTCATCATCCCACATGGTATCTCAAAGACTCTCTTCTTCAAAATACAAAACATAAAATAGATATTGAATCTGCTCTTAAGGAATACCTAATACATAACTCCACCCCTGACATATCCCCACTTACCCTATGGGAGGCGCATAAACCAGTACTTTGTGGGATTTGTTTAAGACTGCACTATTTAATATAGACCCCACAAATCTCTACCCCTAATCTTATGAACACCCTAAACAGGTTTTCAGCTATTTCAGGTCTTAAAGTTAATATGCAGAAATCAACAGCATTAAAATTTCATTATCTGATAAGGAAATGTGTACTGTTAAGGAGGCATTTCCTTTTAAATTGGGCTACCCACAGTCTGCCTTACTTAGGTATCCAGATCTATTTTCCGCCAATTATCCAGCCTTTTTGAAACAAACCATGAGTTTATTGTCAAAATGGTCATCTGTTCCACTTTCCTGGTTCGGGAAAATCAATTTAATCAAAATGACCATTCTTCCAAAATGTTTATATTTATTTAGAGTTCTCCCTATACACATTCCGGCTTATTTTTTAAGAATTTTACAGCAGAGAGTGAAACAATTCACTTGGGGACAAATTAACCAAGATTGCCTAAAGAAACCTTATATCTCCCCAAATTGCGGGGTGGCTTGGGTTTTCCTAAATTCATGACATATAATGCTGCTCAAGTGGCACAACTATCAAAATGTTAAGCTACTACTGAAACCCCCCCCTTGGGTTACAATAGAAGCAGTGGACTGTGACCCTTTCCCAACATCAGTTATATTATGGTTACGTCCTAGGCATCGTAAGAACCTTCTGAACCCGATCACTAAACATTCTTTATCACTATGGGGTAGACACAGAACTATGTACAGTCTACAATCTTTACATAACCCACTCCTTTCATTCCACAAAAATCCAGCATGGACTCCCCCCATGACCTTCTGAGCCTGGTCAAAAGCTGGTATTTCATGCTTACACAATTTTGTTTCAGATTCATCGATATTACCTTTTCCAGATTTATGTAAATCCTATGGGCTTCCCCAATCTGAGTTATTTAGATATTTACAAATTAAAAATTTCTACACTTCCTCTCTAAATACAAAGATTGCTTTGACAAACTGTCAATTTTCAAAAAAATTTGATCGAAAGATCCACATTGTAGGGGAAGGATTTCATCACTCTATTCTCAATTGCTTACGAAACCTGATGCAAACCCACCCTCTTATGTGGCCAAATGGGATAATGATCTATTTCGCACTATTTATACAGCAGAATGGTCTGAGATATGGTCCATAACAAAATCTTCCTCAGCGAATGTAATAGCAGTTGAGACTGCAAAGTACTCACACAATGGTACTTAGTTCCAGCTAGAATCTCTAAATATGTTCCAGATCATTCGGCTTCCTGTTTTCATGGCTGTTTAGAGCTGGGTTCTCATTTACTCATATGGTGGAAATGTCCAGTGGTACAAGAATTTTGGAAATCTATTTTCATGCTTGCCTCAGCAATGTTTGAAAGCACTATTACACCTGACTCGTCATCGACCCTTCTAAACTTAAGACCAGAATTTCTACAACAAAAACAGGTTAAATTATTAATACAGCTCTTAACAGCTGCTAAACAGACTATAGCTAAAGCTTGGAAAACACCTACTCTGAATTTAGCCGATACCAAACGTAGAATGAACCAAACTCTGTTACATGGAAGCTTTAGATAAAAACAGTCTAAAAAAGTTTAATATTCTATGGAAACCATGGATTAAACATTGCTTGCCGCCAGACTTCGAAGACCAAGTACTTTTACCATGGTAGATGAGGATTTAATGTGTAGCTATATAATAACCCTCTGGGAGTAACCTACCTTTGGGGACCTCCTATCCTTCCCTCTTCCTACTTGCTTTCTTTCCCCTCCTTGTTGTAAACCCCTTCCCCTCCTTATTTTTCATATTAACTTTTTAATTTAGGTAAAGTCCACTATAGTTGGTTGACATACCATAATATTATGCTGGTATTAGGCCCCAAAGCATGTTCCACTATTGAAAAGTGCACCAAATATACTAGCAACTCTAAATAAATTTATATATCTATATAAGGTAGATTCTTGTTTAGATAAATAACTATTAATTTACTGCATTGATCTGTCTTAATTTAATTCTTAACCAAACAATTATCGTATATACTCGAGTATAAGTCATATGCGACTAGAGATATACTTTCCTGTAATAAGATTATTTTAATGTTACGATGTAAAATTTTTCTCTTTATTCATTACATTTAATATTTTCTGATAATCTTTAATAAAATACTTGAACAAGAAAAAATGGCCCAGTCATGAAGGTGGGTAAACCTTCTGGAGCTGAAGTGGTTAAGTAGTGGTCCAGACATGTGGTATTTAACCTCCCTGGCGGTATGATTATTTCAGATTTTTGCGTCTCAAAGCGGTACAATTATTTTGCATAGAAATTTGGCGTTTTATATTGTAGGCCTGTAATTGTTAGCAATAACACACCTAAATCTGTCCACCAAGAGTCTAGTACAGGGATATGCAATTAGCGGACCTTCAGATGTTGCAGAACTACAAGTCCCATGAGGCATAGCAAGACTCTGACAGCCACGAGCATGACACCCAGAAGCAGAGGCATGATGGGATTTGTAGTTTTGCACTATCGCTCAATTCTGCGTTCTAATTTACTAACGCTGTTTTCTAGCTGGTCTAAAACCACTTTTGACATAAAGGGACACTTTTTGGTTGCTATGGACAATCTCCAGTTTCCAGGCAGAAAGAACAGTACATATTATATAAAACTGCATGCAGGGCATTGGACAAAGCACTGGGGACAAAAGGGATGTGAAATGATTTCATACAGTACTGTGATCTGTAAGATTACAGTGCACTGTATGTGTAATGAATTCTCACTTTTTTGAATTTGCTACTAGGCTCCGCCCCCATGCGGTGCGACGCTCGCAGGGAATGGAGCCCGCGGACACAGCGGGGGAACATCGCAGGATCCTGGGGACAAGGTAAGTATACCGCACCAGGATCCTGAGATGTAATCCCGAGTGTGGCTCGGAGTTATCACTAATGGTGCTGAAATTTAACCCCGAGCCATACTCGGGAAACCCGCCAGGGAGGCTACGGAATGTAAAAATATTATGGCCAATTTTGAGTAGTTTCTGCCTTTTTGGATCAGTTCTCTCAACAGTAATCCATAGAAACCTATGGAAATATGGAATTTATTGGGGTTGATTTACTTAAAAAATAACTAATGGATTGGGTGGAGCTGGATTAGAAAACGTGTCAGGCTTTTATTGCTGTCAGTGTCTCTGTCCCCTTTAGGAAGATTCACCCTCTCTATTTGTCCTGTTTACCATTGTCTTTGAAAGTGAAATTAAAATAAAATCCCAAATTTGGGGTTGTCCCCAGAAAAGTAATTCATCTTCTAATGGGTACACAGATGGCAAACAATTAAAAAAACACAAAAACAGGTTATAACCCTTACTTTATCCAAAATGAAAAAAAAAAGTTTTGTGTATAGTGCTACTTTAAAGCAAATAGACTGCAATTTGCAAGTTGCTCCAGAGCTTAGTAAATGAAGTAAAGCTTCACTTTAAAAAGAATACCCAATCACATGCAAGGAAAAAAATAGCATTTTTGCTTGCACGTGATTGGATGATGGAAGTCAACAGACCTCCCTCATTTATCAAGCTCTGGAGCAAGTTCACTTGCAAAGTGCTCAGTCTATGTGCCTTTCGTAAATTCACCCCATTACATGTAGTAGAATATACTTATTTTCTTCTGTCATTTTGCCAAATTTTTAGAGACTTATTTTGTGAATATGCAAGCATATCCATCATTTGCTGCAAAAAACCTCCCGATCACTCCAAACATAATACAATGTACATGCATATCACAATGGTATAATCACTTGTTAGAGCATATGTCATATGAAGTTGGTATGGTACTCCTGAAGTTCATGGGTAACAAGATCCATTTTTCTCATTTTGGATGACCATTGGGGGTGGTCTCCTGGCGTTTTTCTGTTGTCACATTAGGATGATGGTACCGCCATATTGATCTTTTATTCACTTGAGAAGCCCATCATTAATATGTCATATGTAGTGGGGATACCTTACTGTTTCACAATTATTTTAGAGTTATCTTCCCACTGACATCTTTGATCTTTTTAGCTATCTATAAGGGGGTAAGGAGTATTCTTCCCGCTGACCATCACACTAATGTATCGTGAGTTGTAGATATAGTAATTTTAGCAGAGGTTTCCTGAGTAGAAACATATTTCAAGGGTTCTTCTGTGTTGAAAATGTTGAGAAAGGCTGCTTAAAAGTGTAACTATATCTGTTCCGTTTACCATGATGAAGAGCATTTTGACAGACCTCATGATCAGTGAAAAAATGTCTAGCATCCTTCATGATTCTCTCTCTAAATTTATTAAAGTAAGGTCAACCTGGTGGTCCTATGCTCTCCTCACCCTGCATCCAAATCAGTCTGGGTCTTTCCTAATGGCCACTACGTAATTCTTCCAACCTGCAGGACTTTTCCCCCACCCCTTTTTTTTCACTTTTCTCCTCCTGTTTTTTTTTTTTTTGGCTGCTGAGGCTGAGAACATGGCCGCCCTTGGTCCCTCATTATCATAGTGCGACCCTAAGTTCCTAGGACCTAGGGCTTTTTTGTTGACTTGCAGCTAATGCCGCTAGGTCAATCCTTTTTTGCTTTTCCTACAAAGTGGTTCCACTGGAAAAGTTTCCTCTTATCTCTCTACTTCTCTTTACTCATCCCGACCCCCCGCTGGGAGTGTCCAGTAGATCTACATACACACACACACCATCCCTTGATGCAAACTAGTGCACCTGACACACGAGTTGCCTTTGTTGGGCCTAGGCGACATATGTGGACCTTTGACTTGTACCCTTAGGTCGCTCAGTGGATATTCAGTATTCACAAAAGCTATCTTATCATATTTTTTCTTGCCCATGACTTTATGTTATGTCTGGTATGTTGTACTCCTGCGTGAGTGAATGGTTGTTACACTTTTATTCTTACTACAATAAAAAAAAAACTATTGTACCAGAAAGTATAACTATAGGCAACACTTTTTCATTTTGGATAGAATAAGGGAAGGTTATAACCGAGTGGCGGCTGGTGGTAAGCTTCTCCTTTTGGCCAATCAAGAAACGGGTCTCAGACCCGCTTCCTAATTGGCCGGGAGGAGAATCAGTGTGAAAATAGCGAATATTCACTCGCTATTATCACATAACTAGGTGGGCTCGGTTCACAGTGCTCTGCGCCCGGAGCACACCCTATTTTGAAGCCTATTAGAGCCTCTGGCTCTAATCAAGTGCTTAAATTCCCCAGTGGAATCCATGCATCCAGTGTCCTGCATGGGGGACAGAAGCATGGATAGGGGGGCGGCACCCGTGCACCCTTGTTAAAATCCCTGTCAGATTTTTAAAATTTTGTTTTCTATCTGTGTCCCCATTGAAAGATGTCACCTCCAGTGGTGGCCTGTCCATAGCTGGTCACCAAAAAATAAAAATAAGAGAGGGTCCTTTAAAAAAAAAACAAAAAAAAGCAACAAGGTCCTATGGGCAGCATGACGTCTATGCAATCACGTGATGGCAGGGGAGACGCCTCATTTGCCTGTTTTTGGAAATCCTTGGGGCACAAAGCAATGAGCCGCAACACTCTCATCTTACAGCTATTGTCCTTGTTGTGGGGTTTTCTATTGGCACCGCTGTAGGACATCGGCGGTGCTTTCCCGGAGCCGCGTCACTTCCGGTTTCCCCCTGGCCCATTGTCGGCACTGTGAAGGAGAGTGGAGACACAAGAGGATCCACAGCCCAGTAAGTGCTGGACCTCCAGCGGGGGGGTCTTGCCAGTGCTACGATCCCCACAACGGGGGGGTTGCTGTCCGTGCTGGGGGGGTTGCTGTCAGTGCCGCGAGCCCCTGCAGGGGGGACCACCTGGTTATTTGGTGATTACTACCTTTTCAGTTTAATGGTTAACAGACTTACAGTTTTGTATTCATAAATGCTCTTGTGGACACAATTCTCAGGCCACCCACCTGTTGTGACCTCCCTTTTACACCGTGGAAACTTGATTGGTGCCTTATTGATAGTAACAGAGTATTGCATGATTGCACCTGAGACAGTAATACTTGTCATTGTGTATTCCCATTTGCTCATCTAGGCGCATGCCCCTGATTACTCAATGGGTGCGATCCCCCTGTACCGTAAGAGTTTGTGCATCTGGGTTCTACTGAACCATTGCTTTTTTTTTCTTGCACAGATGTTATAGCTTTGCAGGACTGTCACCATGTCTAGCCCGGAGATGCAAGTGTCAAAAAGTACTCTTTTCCCCACATTGCATGCTGACCTATATACCCTATCTGTAATACTGACCTATATACTCTATCTGCAATGCTGACCTATATACCCTATCTGTAATGCTGATCTATATACCCTATCTGTAATGCTGACCTATATACCATATATGTAATGCTGACCTATATGCCCTTTCTGTAATTCTGACCTATATACCCTGATCTGTGGGGCTGAGCTATATACCCTTATCTGTGAGGCTGAGCTATACTTTCAATGATAATGGTAAAAAGGACAAATAGAGAGGGTGAATCTCCCTAGTGGGGGCACAGACAGCAATAAAAACTTAAAATAAAGGTGTTCTAGCACCTCTCCACCCTATCCAAAACTAAAAAAAAAGTTTTTCCTTTAGTTATACTTTAAGTAAAAACTATTATTGAAAGAAAATAGTATAAAAAAAATCACACACACATATATATAAATACAGTAGAACCTTGGTTTGAGAGTAACTTGGTTTGAGAGCATTTTGCAAGACAAGCAAAAGTTTTAAATACATTTTTACTTGATATATAAGCGATGTCTTGATGTACAAGTAGCGTCATGTCACAACTGAGTATAAAAGAGAACAGAGGCGCCTTACATTTAATGAAGGTACAACATTTAGCAACTCACATGGTTAATGAATAAAACGGGCACATCTAAGTATGCAAGCATCCGGGGTAAAGCTGTGCACATAGACCATCCTCCACACCACCATCGACATCATCCGTTCCATGCTGCGCTCCACAATCGCTTCAAGCCTCGCTTTCAAATGGATCTACTACAAAGTAGTCTTCCCCGTCACGATTGCAGACCAACAGCGGTAAGAGCCGACAGTGCAGAGGACCGTTTATGTGGACAGCTTTACCCCAGATGCTTGCATACTTAGATGCGCCTCTTTTAATCATCAACCATGCGAGTTGCTAAATGTTGTACCTTCATTTAACGTAACCATTATTTTCCAGCACTGCCTTAATTAACCCTCTTGGGCATGGAGCCCAGAGCTTTACAGATTGCCACCGGAGTCCTCTTCCACTCCTTCATGATGACATCACAGAGCTGGTGGAGCTTGGAAACCTTGCGCTCCTCCAGCTTCCGTTTGAGGATGCACCACAGATGCGCAATAGGCTTTAGATCTGGGGACATGCTTGGCCAGTCAATTGCCTTTACCCTCAGCTTCTTTAGCAAGGCAGTGGTCCTCTTGGAGGTGTGTTTGGAGCCATTATCATGTTGGAATACTGCCCTGCGGCCCAATCTTCGAAGGGAGGGGATCATGCTCTGCTTCAGTATGTCACAGTACATGTTGGTATTCATGGTTCCCTCAATGAACTTTAGCTCCGCAGTGCCTGCAGCACTCATGCAGCCTCAGACCATGACACTCCCACCACCATGCTTGACTGTAGGCAAGACACACTTGTTTTTGTAATCCTCACTTGGATTTCTGCCACACGCTTGACACCATCTGAACCAAATAAGTATATCTTGGTCTCATTAGACCACAGGACATGGTTCCAATAATCCATATCCTTAGTCTGCTTGTCTTCAGCAAACTGCTTGCGGGCTTTCTTGTGCATCATCCTTAAAAGAGGCTTCCTTCTGGAACTACAGCAATGCAGACCAATTTGATACAGTGTGCAGCGTATGATCTGAGCACTGACAGGCTGACCCCCCCACCCCCCCACCCCTTCAACCTCTGCTGCAATGCTGGTAGCACTCATACGTCTCTTTCCCAAAGACAACCTCTGGATATGGCGCTGAGCAAATGCACTCAACTTCTTTGGTCGACAATGGTGAGGCCTGTTCTGAGTGTAACCTGTCCTGTTCAACCGCTGTATGGTCTTGGCCACCTGCAGCTCAGTTTCAGGGTCTTCCCAATCTCCTTATAGGCTAGGCCATCTTTATGTAGAGCAACCATTCTTTTTTTTCAGATCCTCAGAGTTCTTTCCCATGAGGTGCCATGTTGAACTTCCAGTGACCAGTATGAAAGAGTGAGAGTGATACCACCAAATTTAACACACCTGCTCCCTATTCACATCTGAGACTTTGTAACACTAAGGAGTCACATTACACCAGGGAGGGAAAATGGCTAATTGGGCCCAATTTGGACATTTTCACTTAGGGGTGTACTCATTTGTGTTGCCAGCAGTTTAGACATTAATGGCTGTGTGTTGAGTTATTTTGAGGGGACAGCAAATTTACACTGTTATACAAGCTGTACACTCACTACTTTACATTGTAGCAAAGGGTCATTTCTTCAGTGTTGTCACATGAAAAGATAATAAAATATTTACAAAAATGAGTGGTGTACTCACTTTTGTGAGATTCTTTATATATATATATATATCGGCATACAACACGCTCAATCGTATAACACGCACGTTCATTTTAGGAGGGAAGTTTCAGGAAAAGCACTTAAATTTTAAATAAAGAACTTTGAAGCAAAACAGTGCCCATCAATGCAGTCTCACAATTGCCCATCAATGCAGCCTGATCAATGCCCATCTCCAGTCTCACGATTGCCCATCAGTGATGCTTGATCAATGCCCATCTACAGCCTCACAATTGCCCATGAATGCAGCTTGATCAATGCCCATCTGCAGCCTCACAATTGCCCATCATTGCAGCTTGATCAATGCCCATATGCAGCCTCACCTTTGCTATGAATGCAGCCTGATCAGTGCCCATTTGCAGCCTCACCTCAGATTACTGCTGACTCGGAAGAGACAGGAAGGGTGCGGGACGTCAGATTACATACAGCGAGAATCTCCTGTTTACTCAGTGGCCTCTTTAATACAAAGTCCTATGATAGACAGAACACTGGTCCAATGCTGGCCCAGGAGAGGGGACTTCCTATTAGAGAGGCAGCTGAGTAAACAGGAGATTCTCGCTGTATGTAATCTGACGGCTCTTGTACCGTCCCCTCCCCGTTCCCTCCTAGGCAGCCCAAATTGCAGTATCGGCGTATAAAACGCACACACTATTTGCACCCGATTTTCAGGGTTAAAAAGTGAGTGTTATACGCCAATAAATACAGTGTGTATATATATATATATGATTTTTTAAATACTATTTTCTTATATTATTTGGTATTTAGGAAGATATTTTGTATTTGCCTAAATTAAGCTGGTTGTTTTTGATACACCACATGTGTCCTGTGAAAGCAGCTTCCCTTTAACTAGTATTCTAGTCACCTTTTTCCTTTTGTATTAATATATATGATGCGGGGACCACACTGATTTAGAAAGTTGACATTTTTCTACAGTTTAAACCATTTTACGTCTTTATTAGAAATAAAAACTGACAGGGGTTCTAATGCTTCTCCACTGTATCCATTCCACTGGACATGGCATGAAATAAAATACCGCATGGAGCTACTGCCACTAAATTAATAAACTGGCCATTTGTTTTGCCCACTCAGAGAACTTCTTGGATTTGGGTCAAACTCATGGTTGACCACAACCCAAATTTCATCCCATGTGATGACTATGCTGCATTTACAGTCAGGTCCATAAATATTGGGACATCGACACAATTCTAATCTTTTTGGACAATGACCCGAAGCATACTGCGAAAGCAACAAAAGAGTTTTTTAAGGGAAAGAAGTGGAATGTTACGCAAAGGCCAAGTCAATCACCTGACCTGAATCCGACTGAGCATGCATTTCACTTGCTGAAGGCAAAACTGAAGGGAAAATGCCCCAAGAACAAGCAGGAACTGAAGACAGTTGCAGTAGAGGCCTGGCAGAGCATCACCAGGCATGAAACCCAGCATCTGGTGATGTCTATGCGTTCCAGACTCCAGGCTGTAATTGACTGGATGATTGTTAATCTGTTCCATTACTTTTGGTCCCTTAAAAAGTGGGAGGCACATATACAAACTGTTGTAATTCCTACATCGTTCACCTGATTTGGATCTAAATACCCTCAAATTAAAGCTGAAAGTCTGCAGTTAAAGCACATCTTGTTCATTTTATTTTAAATCAATTGTGGTGGTGTATAGAGCCAAAAAGATTAAAATTGTATCGATGTCCCAATATTTATGGACCTGACTGTATGTAAACCCCGGAGACCTGGATTACAAACTACTTAAAACATGCAACTCCTGCATGAGTTAAGGCAATCCCTTCTCATTTCTCTCTCTCATTTGATTCCACAAAGCTGTGTATAGCAGAATGTGCCCCCAGTGGAATCTCTGATTTCTTGTTTCTTGTTCTTGTATTTGTACATTTACTGCCTACCTCTAGCTAAACCTCTGCAGGTCTGCTTTCTGTTAGCAGTTAGTGATACAGAGATGGACAAATTTTCTGGTACCCATACAGTTCTTTTAAAGAATGCTTCATTCCTCCTGAAATGAAAAGCAACTGTATACCTGTGAGGTAGCAAAACAAGATGGTTGTTTAGGGACAGGATGGATTAATTATAACAATTTGAATCTATGCTTGTTTTTTTCCTTTATTTGTACACTTAGCATATTTGAAAAATAATTCTGATGACTTACCAAAACTCATGATTTACAGTATGTTTGGAGAACCTGTGGCAAAGCAGTTCCTGGAAATCAGTATCTATTTTCGATTGTCACATCAAGCCTTAAAAAGTAAACATGCTCTCATGATAACTTTCAGATGAACCATGATCACGAGACAATACACTTAATGCTTGCTGTAACCAAATTATTCTTGCTGTAATCATATTATTCAGCTCTGCATTACCAATGGTAAATTTTATTAAAAGCTATAACAGCAATAGTCATACTCACAAACGAGCGTGTAAAAGAGGCTTATCAATTGGTGAGACTGCATCTCTGGACACCTGCATGTTGGAGGGATCTGATGGCATGACGGCTGACGCGTTTCAAGGGCGTACCCTTTTCCTCAGAGCCTAAGTGGTCAAGCATTCAAGACGCGTGCCAAACATGGAACATGGGTCATCTGCGAAGCCTCCTGAAGATGTTTCATCCTCAGCTCCAAAAAAGAAAGAAGGAGGGTGCACCAACCTTGTGCATTACCAATGGTAAATTTTATTAAAAACTATAACAGCAATAGTCATACTCACAAACGAGCATGTAACAGAGGCTTATCAATTGGTGAGACTGCGTCTTTGGACACCTGCAACCTGGACCTGATGTTGGAGGGATCTGATGGCACCCCAAATGGTTGTTTACACGTTTCAAGGGTGTACCCTTTTCCTCAGAGCCTAAGCGGTCAGGCATTCAAGACATGTGCCAAACATGGAACATGGGTCAAGTGTCCCTGTCAGAGGGCGGAGAGAAGGTTGGTGCCATTGTCGCATACAACCTTTTCTGGCTGAAGCTGGTGTGGCATCAACCACCTCTGAGCCTGCCCCTGCATAGCTGACAGAATCTCTGCCCCAGTGTGGCTCCTGTCCCCTAGGCAGACCAACTCAAGCACCGCTTGACATCTTTTAGCCTGACTGTTTGCGTAGCTCCTTGAATGCTTACAGAGCACCGCTGGTTCAGAGGACAAATCTGCAGAAGAGGCCATAGAGGAATAAGAAGAGGAGGGGGTGGAGGAGAGAGCTGTGGCAGAATCACCACTAGCATTTTAGAGGCATGGTGGTGAAACAAGCTCCAACAACACTGAACCCTGTCCTGCATCCTTCCCAGCTGCCAGCAGAGATACCCAGTGCGCCATGAAGGAAAGGCAACGTCCCTGCCCTTGTGTCAGGATCTTGGTAGGAGGCCGAGTTGCTGAGAGGGCTCCTCTTGCGGTCAAGTGCAGCAAAACCCTGAAGGTGACACAGGGATGCAGTGCTCACAGAAGCATGGGTTGCCTGGAAGTAGGAGCCGGTGTTGAAGGCTTGAAAGAGCAAAGTCACTGGAGACAACAGGCTTAAGGTCCAAGGAAGGGGACCAAATGGAAGTCCAATAGGAAATCAGAAGTCAGGCCAGGGGTCAAACACAGTAAAGCAGTCCGAGAATATAAGCAACAAGTCCAGGTACAGGAGACAGAGGAATGCAGAGTCCGTTAGCCAAGCCGGGTCAGATACAGGAAGCAGGCAGGAATAGTCAAAAGCAAGCTGGTGGGTAAGCCAGAAGGTCCAGAGGAATAGATAACAAGACGGGTCGGTACACAGGAGATCAGGAAAACAGGAATCACAATCACAGGAACACAGGACGAGCTGATGATAATCCAGCGATGTGGCACTGTCAGTGGAACGTTTAAATAGACAAGGCGACGTATCACGTCGTGCGCGCACCGTTCCGTTCTTGCGTTCGTACCATTGCGACGTTGTTACGCACGCGCATTCGTCCGAACGTGGCGCCAGGCATCCGCCTAGTAGAAACATTGCACATTCGTGTGCGTTGATGCGCGTTAGCCCGACCTTGCCTGTGCTGGTTTGCTAATCTAGCGGGACTATGCATAGGGATGCGCCTATTTCCCTGACACCTTGCCTGCTGGACCATGAGTCAGCGGTAATATGAACCTTACTGCTGACTGCCATGTCCAACAAGGCCAAAACATTGCCTTCCACATGCCAGTAGAGAGCCAGAATGGCCTTCCGTGAAAAGAAATGGCATTTTGGAACCTGCCACTGAGGTACAGCACACTGTACAAATTTATGAAAGGGGACAGAGTCTACCAGCTGAAAAGGCAGCAATTGCAGTGCTAGTAATTTGGGCAAGCTAGCATTTAGACGCTGAGCATGTGGATGGCTGGGACCAAATTTCTTTTTACGGTTCAGCAACTGGGGTAGGGAAATTTGCCTACTAAAATCAGTTGGTGGTGAACTGCTAGCAGATTGGCTGCAAGTACTTGGGGCACCTATTGCTATACCTTCATTCCTCTTAGTGCAAGATTTTTGAGAGGTCTGTAGGTATAGTAGGATTGGAGATCCAATGTGAGGAGCAAGGAGAAGTCCGTTTTTTTCTTTGATGTGCGTCTTTCAAATGCTGTTGCCAATGGACTGCATGGCAGGTCGTCATATATCTGGTCAAGCATGTGGTGCCCAAGCGGCTGTTGTTCTGGCCATGCTTGGTCCGCTTCAAACATATGTTGCAAACAGCAACAGTGCGATCTTCTGCACAGGTGTCAAAAAAAGCCCACACCAACGTTTCAAAGTCAGCGGCGAGACAGCAGCACCCTTCACCTGCGGAGCTCTGCATAGTGATGCAATAGGGTGATTGACCTTAAGCTGTCCCCTAGAGGACATCCTGCCTCATTGGAGTTGTGCCTCCTCCTCTCTTCTCAAAGGCACCCAAGTACAGTCAGTGACCTCATCATCCCCTCCCTCTTCGTCACTGGAGCAAACTTGGCAGTATGCTGCGGCTGGGAGAACATGAATCCCCGTTTCTTGTCCTTCTGTGTCACCCCCTCTCTCTAGGCTCACATTACTCCCTTCCTCAACCTGGGAACCAACATCGGAGCCTTCAAATTGCTGCGCATCCTATAGCAGCATGTACCCAACACTGTGGTCGAATAATTCTGGGGACTCCTCCATGCATGATGGGGGGGCTGCCGAAGGAGTGACTGCGGACAAGGAGAAGGTGGAATAGGCCACTTTGGCAGCTGCTTTGGAAGGCAAACTACTCTGAGCCTGAGTGACAGAGGATGAGGAGGATGAGCACTGCTTTGTTATCCACTCCACCAACTCTTCTGCATGTTGTGGCTCAATCACATGGCCAGCAGCAGAAAAAAAGGACAATCGTGCCCCACGGCCACTTGCAGAGGCTGTCCATGACCACCACTGTTGACTGTAGACACAGAGGCTGCTTGCCCTCTTTTAGTGGCCTGTGATCTTCTGCCTCTCCTTGGTGGCCTTCTGGACATGATGTATTTTTTGTTTTGCAACACCACACTACACTGTATTATTTACTGTGTACACTGCATGAAGTGTATTAGAAACTGTACACACTGTATTAGTGTCAGGGCTGGGCTTAGCCCTTCCTTCTCTGAGCTGGCCGCTCAGCTGTCGGCTAATTGCCAGCTCCTTTCTCTCCACAGTGACTCAGCTGTTGATGATCTACTCGTCAGTCCTGCCTACTTAAAGCCATCCAGCTCACTTCATCTCTGCCTTCGCCTTTGGTCACATCTCTGAGACTTTCTCCTGCGTTCCTGTTGAAGACTTGCTCAGCTGATGTCCCTTCTGGCTCCTGATCCTGCTTGCTGTACTACTACGTTGATCTCTGGCTCTCTGGCATTGGCATTGGCTGACTACCCGATCTGGTTACTGAACTCTGGCTATGTATTGACTACGCTTTGTTTACCCTTTTCTTATTAAACAAGTGTGATTAACTGTACTTCTGTCTCGGTCTGATTCATGGTTTCTGACAGTAGGCGAAGGCCATGAATTCGGGAGATGCAGTCAGTCCACTTGTTGGTAATATTTTTTCCAGATCCGATGACCAGGATCACCGCATGGATCAGTTTGCTTTGGAGTTACAAACTCTCCTGAGTCGCACGGCTGACCTGGAATCTTCCACTATGGCTGCTCCGGTACAACCTGTGTTGCAGGCCATCCCTGCTGCTGCTCCAGTCTCTGGGCAGGCACTCTCCTCTAGTATTACCTCTATAAGAGGCATGTCTGGTTCCGCTCCGCTTCCCCAGCGATTTGGGGCGATCCAGTTCAATGCAGAGGGTTTCTCAACCAGGTTGAGATATACTTTGAGATGCTGCCCCAGGCATTTCCCACGGACAAAGTAGGTTTCGTGATATCTTTGCTTTCTGAGAGAGCCTTGGCCTGGGCAAACCCTCTATGGGAGACGTAAAGATTGGTGGACCTGAGTTACCCAGAATGTGTGGCTTCCTTCAAAAGAGAGGTTGATCACATTTGCCATCCTCATTGACTCCAGACTCAGAGAAAGACTCTCTTTTAAGGAGCGCTGGCGCAAGCCTCCTGTACATTTGTCTCCGAGCTTTGCAGTCCCACCCTTGCCTCCCTCACTTCCCATGATTCCTGGTACCGAGTCGGTCTGTGAAGATGAACCCATGCACTTGGGCTTTGCGCATCTCTCTGCGGATGAGAGAGTCCTTAGGAGGAGGGAGAGATTGTGCCTTTATTGTGGCCAGGCTGGTCACTTTCTGAAGTCTTGTCCTACCCGTCCAGGGAATGCCCAAACCTTAAGGTCCTGTCACGGACAGACCTTAGGTGGCATTGTTTCATCTCCAGTTTCTCAGAAAGATAAGCCCCTGGTTTCGGTTACCCTGAGTCATCCGTTGAGATACAGGCTCTAATCGACTCTGGGGCTGCAGGCCTGTTCATTAATGCTGACTTTGTATCAAAGCACTAGATTCCGCTGCAGCTGCGTGACACTCCACTTGCCATTGAGGCTCTTGACGGGAGACCTCTACAGCCTGCCCATGTGACTCATGAGACTGTTCCATTGTCCATGGCCGTAGGAGCCCTTCACCATGAGATAATTCAATTCCAAGTTATTTCCTCACCTAAATTTCCGCTGGTTATTGGTTATCCTTGGTTACAGAGGCACAGGTTCTGTCCTGGTCGCCACAGTGCAGTGAGAGATGCTTCCAGAAGGTAGCCAAGGTCCTGTGCACCTCTTCACTCTCCTCCCTGCTGGAGGAGTAACACGATTTTAGCGATGTCTTTGACAAAGGTCAAGCCTGTACTTTGCCTCCACACCGGTCATATGATTGCGCAATTAAAATTCAACCTGGTGCCATACCCCCTCGTGGCCCAGTTTACCCTTTGTCGGTCATGGAGGATAAGGCCATGGAGGAGTATGTTGCAGATGCACTTTCTCGTGGTTTCATCCGCAAATCCTTGTCTCCTGCTGGTGCTGGTTTCTTTTTTGTGAAGAAGAAGAGTGGTGAACTGAGACCTTGTATCGATTATAGGGGTCTCAATCGTTTCACGATTAAGAATGCCTATCCCATTCCGTTGATTACGTAGTTATTTGACTGCCTCAAGGGAGCAACAGTTTTCACAAAGCTTGATTTGGGAGGGGCATACAATCTCGTCAGGATTAAGGAAGGCGACGAGTGGAAAACTGCATTTAATACCAGATCAGGTCATTATGAGTATCTTATAGAGCCTTTTGGCCCTTGTAACGCTCCAGCAGTTTTCCAGGAGTTCATTAACGATGTCCTCTGAGATTTGTTGCAGTTATGTGTGGTGGTTTATCTCGACGATATCCTCATATTTTCCAAGTCCCTGGAGAGCCACCACACAGATGTCTGTCGTGTGCTTCAGAGACTACGAGAGAACAATCTCTATTGTAAATTGTAAAAGTGCAATTTCCATTGTGAACAGATGCAATTCCTGGGCTATGTCATTTCCACTGCTGGGTTTTCGATGGACCCAGAGAAGCTTTCAGCGGTCCTACAGTGGCCTCGACCCATGGGTTTACGCCTTCTGCAGCGTTTTCTTGGCTTTGCCAACTATTATCGGAAGTTTATTTGTAATTTATCGTCTCTGGTCAAGCCTCTGACTGATATGACCAGGAAAGACGGCAACCCACAGAGTTGGTCTCCGTAGTCCATTAGGGCTTTGAGAGTCTCAAGGTTGCCTTTGTTTCTGCTCCTGTGTTGGCACACTGAAGAATGTAGAAATATATCTATAATATTCTAAATATTCTTATTCTCAGGGGCGTTTCTGGATGTCAGTGTCCTCTCTCCTAGAGGGTAGGGTGTATAGGAGTAATGTTTGTGTCTTTATCCAAGGCCGCATTTCCAACTTACTTTTAGGAATTCATTTCTTAGTAGAAATTGAAGAATCCTTCGTTCATACGATGCTTCCAGAAAGGTTGTATATTTGTTCAGAAAGATAAGCAAAGACAAGACTGACATCGGTAACATATGGCATGGTGATGTCAGCATGTCCTAGAATAACACCCATTCTTATATGGCTTCAGTCTATAGATACAGTTGTATAACTCCACCCATTGTCCTGACATAGTAACTCAGAATAGAAGTACCACTCCTCTCTGTACTCTGTCCTTATGTGTTCTGTAACCTTCAGAGACCATCACTAATTACATATAACATTCATGTGTTTCATATATTTTTTCAGAAACTTTTTATCACTTAAAATAATAATAAACTTAAAATCTTCTAACAATTCCCCCTCAATGCACTATAATCAACAAATATAATAAGTGCATCCATCTTAAATAATAAATGTCTCTGATCTATTTTTCTATACAAACAATACAATAAACATTAATACAATACAATAAACAGTAATACAATTTAGTGTGTCAGATATTGTACATAAACATTTTCCAAAACTCAGATATCCCTATGAAAAATATTTAACTATTTCATTCCATTGAGAAAATTTTAATTATTATATTATTTATTCATGTTAATTAATTCTCCATCTAAATCATGTAATATAAAATATTTTCTTCCTTCAACTACATATATTTATTTAACTTCCTGTGAAACTCTTATGACTTTAACCATTAAATTTAACTATTTTAATATAAAGAAGAAATAAATATCTTTGAAAAATCTAATTATATTGCTTTATAATATAAATTATTAATCAATAAATAAAATTTCTTCCATTCCTGGAAATTTCAATAACTAAATAACATCTACAATATACGTTTTTATACATTATCCTTGACACTGAACAATTATAAACATAATAAATAATCTACTCGTCTGTAGATACATAAAAAAAACATAAAACTTTCCCATTATGCGATTGTCATATTTTATATATTCTATCTATCTTTCTATTTATTTTTCTATTTATTTATCTATCTAATCATTTTCTTTAAATTTAGAAATGAAAGATATATCTATAAAAGAAAATGAAAACAAGTATCAAATTCTTATAATAAAATATGTTTTCTTTAGTAATTTTCATTATTTAACATAAACCATTCTAGACTGTTAATCCTTTCTGTGTTTACCCATTTTATTCTTATTTTTATCAATTATTTTTATTTTTACCAATTCTTTTGAAACACAAAATTATAATTCCAATGTACCTTAAAAATAACAAAATAATCTTCCCAATTGATATCCCAGTTGACATCTCTGTTGGCATCCCTGGTACCTTCAGATCTATAATTCTTAACCATAACTTTAGCTACAGGAATAAATTACTAAACATACTCATTTGAAGTAGAAATCTCATTCAAGACATAATTTCTATTTAAATTTAGCAAAGGCCTAGCCATGTTTTGTGAACAAACTTCTGAAATACCTGTACCTGTTGTTTGCAATGTTTGCAACTACACTTCTTTATATACAACAGATTATATAAAAATAAGTATGCTTATTTCAAAAGACATCCTGTCATTAACTCAAAAAGTTAACAAACTCTAGGTTTAAAAAATAATAAAGTTGTTAAACTAAAACTGTAGCAGGTAAATAAGTCATGCCATCTTACCTTATTCTTGAATCATCATATGAGGGTCATCATCACCCTATTTAGGCTTTATAATACTATTCATACGTTCTACAATACCTGAGTACTTAAGATGATAAGAAACAAAAGCTTTATAAAATACCTAAAATTGCATACATGTCCTTCATTATCTGTCCTATAAAATTTTAAATCATAATCTGTTTCCATGGTTTGAAATCCAACCCCAGTGGAATATAACATAAGTTCACAACAACTTAGCTTTTGTTAAAAATATTATTTTTTCTAGAATTACCTCAATTAATTTATCAAAAAGAAACATTAACTAATAAAACAACATCCAATATCCTCCTTTAGCAGGTGAAAAAAACTAATATAATCAATCTGTATAGATTTGCCAAATTCCTCAATACTTTGTAGTATCAGGGTTACTCTTTCCTTTTGGATTGTTCTATAAACAAATAAAACAATATTCAGAAGTTTGATGACAAAGTGTTCTAAAATGAGTAGTTCAGAATTTCTTTCATTAGCTTAAACAAAAAATCAATCAGTCAGTCAGTCGGGTACCTGGATATACAAAAAGAAATATTTTAATTAAAAAATAACTCTATCATTATTGTAGGAATCAATTTTTACAATAAATATTATCTTCATCTGTCTGTACTGATTCTAAGACAAAATGTCATAGTCCCCCTCTTTATCCTGACTAAATTAAATCTTGTAAAAGAATAATCTTACCAGATTATTGTATTTTTTTCTTTTACACTGACAATTGCTTTAATTTTGTAAAAGAACACTAATTTAGGTTGGGCTTTCCTAAATATCCTATTTCTGAAAGAAATTTGATCACGTTGAAGTTTCTTTTCAGAACCAACATTCCTCTCGTAAAGTATGATTGAATGAGCCACACATGCCTGTCACTCTGACTGCTAAACACATGGCAGTCTTAAGTTCAGCTTTCAATGCAGACATATACAGAAAGTTTAATATTGTCATTCAATTGTGCCAATATTTGGATCCATCTATAGAAGCACAAGAAATTCTTTCCCAATAAATGTCCACTAAAAGTTGACTTTTTCATTTATTTACACAACTGTGGCTCTATCCCTCACACTGCATCAATTTAGTCACCATGTTTTTTTATCCCACTACAAATGATCTTTTTAACATCCAGTTGTCTCTGACCTGTAATATTGGACATTGCACCCCTAACACATTTTTTATGAATACCAATGAAATTGTCTCATCACCCACATACACTTGAATGTAAAATGGCTGAGAGAGATCTCTATATTAATCAAAAATACTAAATTAATAAGGGTTTTCTTTAGATCTTCAAATTATTGTATTATGTTATCTTTTGTTATTAAAAAAATATTTGCCCTACAGTAAGTATATATAATTCAATAAAATTTACTCAGACAAATACTTTGTCTGCAAAAATCTCAATGAACTCTCGAGAAAAGTTATTAAGGCTCAAAAAATCTTATTTTTATAAACAATTACTTTAGTAAGTAATAATACCTTTTAACCACTTCAGCCCCGGAAGGTTTTACCCCCTTCCTGACCAGAGCACTTTTTACAATTCGGCACTGCGTTGCTTTAACTGCTAATTGCGCGGTCATGCAATGCTGTACCCAAACGAAATTTGCGTCCTTTTCTTCCCACAAATAGAGCTTTCTTTTGATGGTATTTGATCACCTCTGCCGTTTTTATTTTTTGCGCTATACACGGAAAAAGACCGAAAATTTTGAAAAAAAATGATATTTTCTACTTTTTGTTCTAAAAAAAATCCAATAAACTCAATTTTAGTCATACATTTAGGCCAAAATGTATTCGGCCACATGTCTTTGGTAAAAAAAATGTCAATAAGTGTATATTTATTGGTTTGCGCAAAAGTTATAGCGTCTACAAACTAGGGTACATTTTCTGGAATTTACACAGCCTTTAATTTATGACTGCCTATGTCGTTTCTTGAGGTGCTAAAATGGCAGGGCAGTACAAAACCCCCACAAATGACCCCATTTTGGAAAGTAGACACCCCAAGGAATTTGCTGAGAGGCATGTTGAGACCATTGAATATTCATTTTTTTTGTCCCAAGTGATTGAATAATGACAAAAAAAAAAAAAAAAATTACAAAAAGTTGTCACTAAATGATATATTGCTCACACAGGCCATGGGCATATGTGGAATTGCACCCCAAAATACATTTAGCTGCTTCTCCTGAGTACGGGGATACCACATGTGTGGGACTTTTTGGGAGCCTAGCCGCGTACGGGGCCCCGAAAACCAAGCAACGCCTTCAGGATTTCTAAGGGCGTACATTTTTGATTTTACTCCTCACTACCTATCACAGTTTTGAAGGCCATAAAATGCCCAGATGACATAAAACCCCCCCAAATGACCCCATTTTGGAAAGTAGACACCCCAAGCTATTTGCTTTGAGGCATGTTGAGTCCATGGAATGTTTTATATTTTGACACAAGTTGCGGGAAAGTGACAATTTTTATTTTTTTTTTTGCACAAAGTTGTCACTAAATGATATATTGCTCACACAGGCCATGGGCATATGTGGAATTGCACCCCAAAATACATTTAGCTGCTTCTCCTGAGTACGG
Source organism: Lithobates clamitans (assembly GCA_037952925.1). Lineage (NCBI taxonomy): Eukaryota > Metazoa > Chordata > Amphibia > Anura > Ranidae > Lithobates > Lithobates clamitans. Next base: position 10,223,123 of record JBBGZY010000400.1, on the reverse strand, counting down.
GGATACCACATGTGTGGGACTTTTTAGGAGCCTAGCCGCGTACGGGACCCCGAAAACCAAGCACCGCCTTCAGGATTTCTAAGGGCGTACATTTTTGATTTTACTCCTCACTGCCTATCACAGTTTCGGAGGCCATGGAATGCCCAGGTGGCACAAACCCCCCCCAAATGACCCCATTTTGGAAAGTAGACACCCCAAGCTATTTGCTGAGAGGCATGGTGAGTATTTTGCAGCTCTCATTTGTTTTTGAAAATAAAGAAAGACGAGAAAAAAAATGTTTTTTTTTCTTTTTTCAATTTTCAAAACTTTGTGACAAAAAGTGAGGTCTGCAAAATACTCACTATACCTCTCATCAAATAGCTTGGGGTGTCTACTTTCCAAAATGGGGTCATTTGGGGGGGTTTTGTGCCACCTGGGCATTCCATGGCCTCCGAAACTGTGATAGGCAGTGAGGAGTAAAATCAAAAATGTACGCCCTTAGAAATCCTGAAGGCGGTGCTTGGTTTTCGGGGTCCCGTACGCGGCTAGGCTCCTAAAAAGTCCCACACATGTGGTATCCCCGTACTCAGGAGAAGCAGCTAAATGTATTTTGGGGTGCAATTCCACATATGCCCATGGCCTGTGTGAGCAATATATCATTTAGTGACAACTTTGTGCAAAAAAAAAAATAAAAATTGTCACTTTCCCGCAACTTGTGTCAAAATATAAAACATTCCATGGACTCAACATGCCTCAAAGCAAATAGCTTGGGGTGTCTACTTTCCAAAATGGGGTCATTTGGGGGGGGGTTTGAACTGTCCTGGCATTTTATGCACAACATCTAGAAGCTTATGTCACACATTACCCACTCTTCTAACCACTTGAAGACAAAGCCCTTTCTGACACTTATTGTTTACATAAAAAAATAATTTTTTTTTGCAAGAAAATTACTTTGAACCCCCAAACATTATATATTTTTTTTAAAGCAAATGTCCTACAGATTAAAATGGTGGGTGTTTCATTTTTTTTTTCACACAGTATTTGCGCAGCGATTTTTCAAACGCATTTTTTGGGGAAAAAACACACTTTTTTACATTTTAATGCACTAAAACACACTATATTGCCCAAATGTTTGATGAAATAAAAAAGATGATCTTAGGCCGAGTACATGGATACCAAACATGACATGCTTTAAAATTGCGCACAAACGTGCAGTGGCGACAAACTAAATACATTTTTAAAAGCCTTTAAAAGCCTTTACAGGTTACCACTTTAGATTTACAGAGGAGGTCTACTGCTAAACTTACTGCCCTCGATCTGACCTTCGCGGCGATACCTCACATGCATGGTGCAATTGCTGTTTACATTTGACGCCAGACCAACGCTTGCGTTCACCTTAGCGCGAGAGCAGGGGGGACAGGGGTGCTTTTTTTTTTTTTTTTTCTCTTTATTATTATTATTTTTTTATCTTATTTTTAAACTGTTCCTTTCATTTTTTTTTTTTTTAAATCATTTTTATTGTTATCTCAGGGAATGTAAATATCCCCTATGATAGCAATAGGTAGTGACAGGTACTCTTTTTTGCAAAAATTGGGGTCTATTAGACCCTAGATTTCTCCTCTGCCCTCAAAGCATCTGATCACACCAAGATCGGTGTGATAAAATGCTTTCCCAATTTCCCAATGGCGCTGTTTACATCCGGCGAAATCTACGTCATAAAATGCTCGTAGCTTCCGGTTTCTTAGGTCATAGAGATGTTTGGAGCCACTCTGGTCTCTGATCAGCTCTATGGTCAGCTGGCTGAATCACCGGCTGCATTTTCAGGTTCCCTGTTGAGACAGGAGAGCCAGAGAAAAACACGGAAGATGTTGGGGGGGGGGGCATTCCCTCCCACTGCTTGTAAAAGCAGTCTAGAGGCTAATTAGCCACTAGGATTGCTTTTACATGAAAGCCGACCGCTGGCTGAAAAGAATGATACCAAGATGATACCTAAACCTGCAGGCATCATTCTGGTATAACCACTCAAAGTCGTGAATGGCATACCTGAAGACAAAAAAATGGTTAACAATAAAGCACAGTAAACGGTAAAGTATAAATAATTACATACCTGAAAAGCAAACGTGATAAAACATAACAACAATAAAACATTGCAGAATAGAATACAGTAAAAAAGAGCAGAACAATAGAGAGAGAATAGAGAGAGAGAGAACAATAAAACGACAACTATTTTTATTTTATATTTTTGTTTGTGTTTTTTTTTTTTTTTACACTTTTTTTTGTAACTAACTTTTATAACTGTAACCGGTTCCAGGTTCGGGTCTCTCAAAATGCGATGGCATCTCGGGAGACCCTGTGAAAGTGTGCCTAGTCTGTGCAATGCTGTACCCTACGCTAATACTCAACTAGTGCATGGTAGCGTTCAAAACATTCACCAATGCAAAGACCAGGATTATCAGGACAGGAGGGACAATAATAGCGGGTGTCACGCCTATATCCGCGCTTTCTGCAGACACGACATCTTTTTTGGGGGGGTTCGTTGGGTAGGGGTACTCGGGAGGACATAAAAATGCCTCTCATGCAGCCGACTGCATTTGGTTGGGGATGTGAATGGGGGAAGTACGGGCGCTGCAGAAGCGGTGGGTTCCCAATTAGGATTGGCGAATGCAGCAGGAAGGGCATTATGGGCACGACGGGCCTGTGTTTGTCTTTTTGGTGGCAGCGGGACACTACTTGTGCTTGCCACCTCACCAGCTTCAACTGCACTTATGGGACTCGCCACGTCACCAAGTGTTACTGCAGTGCTGGTTTGACTACGACCGGGGTGTACTAGGCCGCTGGCGCTTGCCAGTTCACCAAAACGCTACAAAAAAAACTGTTAGCGATCACAGGGATCAGGCCTGACTCTGCGAACGCTGCAGTTATGCGTTTAGTGTTTTGTAAGTGACAGTGATAGATCGATACTGCACTTGGGTGGGCTGGGCCGGGCCGGGCGGAGGGGCAATACGCAGGTGCTAGCAGGTATCTGGGCTGATCCCGCTAACACTGCGTTTTTGGGAACCCTAAACTGCTGGGGACGCTAGTATAGATCAGATCGGATCAGATATTGATCCGATCAGATACTATACCACTAAGGGAGGCGTATGCTGCGTGCGTGGGTGTTAGCGGTACTGGCGCTAATCTGACGCTGCCTGGGGCTGGTGCTTGCCAGTTCACCAAAACGCTACCAAAAAAACTGTTAGCGATCGCAGGGATCAGGCCTGACTCTGCGAACGCTGCAGTTATGCGTTTAGTGTTTTGTAAGTGACAGTGATCGATCGATACTGCACTTGGGTGGGCTGGGCTGGGCCGGGCGGAGGGGCAAAACGCAGGTGCTAGCGGGTATCTGGGCTGATCCCGCTAACACTGCGTTTTTGGGAACCCTAAACTGCTGGGGACGCTAGTATAGATTTGATCGGATCAGATATTGAACCGATCAGATACTATACCACTAAGGGAGGTATACGGTGCGTGCGTGGGTGTTAGCGGTACTGGCGCTAACCTGACGCTGCCTGGGGCTGGTGCTTGCCAGTTCACCAAAACGCTACCAAAAAAACTGTTAGCGATCGCAGGGATCATGCCTGACTCTGCGAACGCTGCAGTTATGCGTTTAGTGTTTTGTAAGTGACAGTGATCGATCGATACTGCACTTGGGTGGGCTGGGCTGGGCTGGGCGGAGGGGCAAAACGCAGGTGCTAGCGGGTATCTGGGCTGATCCCGCTAACACTGCGTTTTTGGGAACCCTAAACTGCTGGGGACGCTAGTATAGATCTGATCGGATCAGATATTGATCCGATCAGATACTATACCACTAAGGGAGGCATATGCTGCGTGCGTGGGTGTTCGCGGTACTGGCGCTAATCTGACGCTGCCTGGGGCGACGCATATCACCGCCGGGCGATCAGGGGGCTAAACCTTTATTCGGTAATAAACGGCGGGTGCCCTGACACTATAAAAAATAAACGAACTAACCAGCGTCACCCGTAACGGTTATACGGTGATCAGTGGTGAAAGGGTTAACTAGGGGGCAATCAAGGGGTTAAAACATTTATTAGGTAGTATATGGGGGTCCCTGTCGCTATAAAACACTGACGGCGAGCCTAAATATTTACGTTCCTAACTAGCGTCACCAGCGACACTAATACAGCGATCAGAAAAATGATCGCTTAGCGACACTGGTGACAGGGGGTGATCAAGGGGTTAAAACTTTATTAGGGGGGGTTAGGGGGGTATCCTAGACCTAAAGGGGGGTAATACTATCTGCCCTAACACTAACTGTCACAAACTGACACTATGCAGTAATCAGAAAAAAAAAAAAAAAAAAAAAAAAAAATACTGCTAATGTCAGTTTGTGACAGGGGGGGGGGGGTGATTGGGGGGGGATCGGGGGGCGATCGGGGGGGGATCGGGGGTGTAAAGTATGCCTGGCATGTTCTACTGTGTGTGTGTGTGTGTTGTGCACTCACTTGTCATCTCTCCTCGGCGCTGGAACGGAAACTGCCAGACCGGGGAGAGATGACATCACATCCTCTGCCTGTGTGAAACGACACACAGGCAGAGGAGGATTCCCATTGGCTGGGAGCGATCGCGAGGGGGGGGCCACGATCGGATGGTCTCCCCCTCGCCTCCCGACGCTCCCAGTCAGATGCCGACCGCCGATGGCACCGGGGGGGGGTCCGATCGGACCCCCCGCCCGCGGGAGGCAGATCACGTACGGGTACGTGATTTTGCCTGCCCGTGCCATTCTGCCGCAGTATATATGCGGTAGGCGGTCGGCAAGTGGTTAAAAATGTATTTTTTCTCATCCATGAACCCTCTTCCAGATATTTGGAAGACTTTGATCCACAGAAGTGAAAACTGTCATGGCATGTCTGACCAGTCAGTCTGTGTAACTTGATCTGCATTTTTCTGTTGCTAATACACTCCTCGCATGTCACAAACTCTTCAGAGAATGATTTTTTCTGTCAGTCTTAGCTATCATGCTTTGTATACCCTACACTGTACAATTGGGTAGCAATTTAGTTTCTCGCTTTCAAAATGTTTAACCTTTTTACCACTTTTTAAACATATTTTGTTTGTACATCTGCCAAAAATCATGTACACTATGTTATATGACTTTCCTGATTATAGTAATGACAAAAAAAAATTGTTTAGAGGACAATCTCAAGAAATTTACAGATTGGGTCCTGCCCATTGGCCATATCCCCGAGAAAACTCCTCCCTCAATCAAAGTCCTTGACTGAAATACTCATTTACAAAGACTTTTAACAATTGTTATTTTTACAGGTTTTTTTTAGATTGAACAAAACTTTCATATTTTAATATTTTCTCTGGGTAGCCTTAAGTAAATTAGAACAATCTAGTACTTTTATTTTAATAACCAATTCCAAGTTTGGAATTTTTTGTAAAAATTGTTCAATCCTTAACTTATTATTTCCTACAACCAAATCTGTAGGATTTTTATAAAACACTAAACACCATGTTGTTTTCCATTATCTCAATTTCATACAGTTCTTTCCACAATCTTAATCAATACTTTTTTCTCTGAAAACGTTCTGCCCCACTTTTATGTGTTTTAGAATGACAACGTGTAATAACACACATTTTCTGTTGTTCAGGGCTAAAATATTCATAAACATTTACATGCAGCATTAAACTTAGTTTCCTTATTAAATAACTTCTTTATATTCTGGCATTAATGAATTACCTTACTACTGCATGTATTCCCGAGTGTACAGGAAAATACTTCTGAGCCTTGAGATGTTAACCATCCCATGTTACCCTTTTATATAAACAAACACACTCACCCCTTGTTTAGTATGATAGTCCTGTGCGCACTTAAAAAAACAAGAGATTAATAATGTCCTTTAACTTTGTTGTTCGTTGCCTTTTCTTTCGTTGGTTGCTGTTTCTTTCGTTTGTTGCTTTTTCTTTCGTTCGTTGCTTCTTCTTTCTTTGAAGAATAATTTTCTTGTAGCTTTTTGCCTTGTTCCTTGTATTGTGTGCTGTAGTGTGCTTGCTTGTTGATTTTTCTTTGCCTTTTTGTTCTTGGACTTTCCATCTTCAAACATCAAAATCCGACTTTCATATTAGCTCACCCAAAGAGTACATCTACTGTTGTACCCAATGGTAACTTTTTCAAATAATGCGAAGTCTCAGCTCCTGATTCAACATTTTTTCTTCTTGGACAACTACCCAATATTTTCTTGTGTGAGACTCTCACCTTCTTTAGAACTAACCTTGGCAGAAATCTTCATGTACGTAACGTTACGTTTTTACAAACAAAGTCCTGGATTTCCAAAAATAACTTGAAGCATACCGTCCATCTGGCCTTGTCAATCAACTGGGCAGCACAGTGGTGTAATGGTTAGCACTCTCGCCTAGCAGTAAAAAGGGTCCCTGGTTCGAATCCCAACCACGACACTACCTGCCTGGAGTTTGCATGTTCTCCCTGTGCCTGCGTGGGTTTCCTCCGGGTACTCCGGTTTCCTCCCACACTCCAAAGACATGCTGGTAGGTTATTTGGCTTCTGTTCAAAATTGGCCCTAGTATATGAATGTGAGTTGGGGACCTTGGATTGTGGGCTCCTTGAGGGTAGGGACCGATGTGGGTGTATGATGTATGTGCAGAGTGCTGCATGTATTGGCGGCGCCATATGGGTACCTTAAATAAAAATAGGGATAATTGTAGACACTCACTCAGGTTGAACTGGATGGACTGGTGTCTTTATTCAACCTTACTAACTATGTAACTATGTAACTATTGTAGGCTGGATCTACTGGCTGGCTCGCCATTGAAGAATGTAGAAATATATCTATAATATTCTAAATATTCTTATTCTCAGGGGTGTTTCTGGATGTATAGCAAAGTCTTTGTGTTATATGTCAGTGTCCTCTCTCCTAGAGGGTAGGGTGTATAGGAGATATGTTTGTGTCTTTATACAAGGCCGCATTTCCAACTTATTTTAGGAATTCATTTCTTAGTAGAAATTGAAGAATCCTTCGTTCATACGATGCTTCCAGAAAGGTTGTTTATTTGTTCAAAAAGATAAGCAAAGACAAGACTGACATCCGTGTGGCTACTTTTCCAAGAAATTGTCACCAGCAGAGTGCAATTACGAGATTGGTGACAGAGAGCTGTTGGCGATCATTTAAGCCCTGAAAGAATGGAGACATCTCCTTGAAGGTACCACTGTGCCGGTTCTCATTCTTACTGACCATAAGAATCTCACATTCTCACATTCTTGTCTGAGGCTAAGTGCCTCTCTCCCAGAAGAGCGCGATGGGCTCTTTTTTCGAGTTTTAATTACATTGTCTCATTCTTAACCGGTACTAAGAATGTAAGGGCTGACACTAGGGGTGCAACGGATCGTCATCGATCCGTGATCCGTACGGATCAACCTCTGTGGATCGGGACACCCGCGATCCGCGGAGCGCTCTATGGCCTTGCCCATAGGAAAGGCCGCAGCTTCGCTAGCTTGGTACACCCGGCGGCCGTTTACCACGTCATCACCCTGTCAAACGGAGAAGCGATCACATGTAACAAACCGGCGTCATTGACGCTGGTTCCTCTCTCCCCTCTGTGTACTGATCTGTTCAGTGGAGGGTAGAGTTTGGATGGCAGCAGTGCCAATACTCTGCAATGCCCTGCCAATAGTCTGCAATGCCCTGCCAATACTCTGCAATACCCTGACAATACTCTGCAATGCCCTGACAATGCTCTGCAATGCCCTGACAATGCTCTGCAATGCCCTGACAATACTCTGCAATGCCCTGACAATACTCTGCAATGCCCTGACAATACTCTTCCATATCCTGCCAATACTCTGCAATACTCTGCCATACCCTGCCAATACTCTGCCATACCCTGCCAATACTCTGCCATACCCTGCCAATACCCTGCCAATACCCTGCAATACTCTGCCATACCCTGCTAATATATTATTACAGTGGGGGAGATTGTGGATATTACAGTGGGGGAGATTTTTTTTTGTTGATCCGAAAATGACCCGAACCGTGACTCCTGATCCGAGGAACGATCCGAACAGTGAGTTTTTTGATCCTTTGCACCCCTAGCTGACACCTTGTCACAACAATTTTCCTCCACTTCTAAGATGGAGTCGGTTCCGGTTCCTGTGATTCCTCTTGATCGTATTCTGGCTACGGTTCGAACCAGTCTTACTTCTCATTTGGGTGACAAAATTCTTACTGCTCAGGTCGATGCTCCTCCTGAGAAACCTTGTGACCGCTGCTTTGTTCCCGAGAGTCTCTGTACTGCTGTGCTCCAGACTTACCATTCTCCCAAGGCTGCTGGCCACCCTGGGAAGGATCAACTCTTTTGGGCCATTTCCTAACAATTCTGGTGGCCTAGTCTACGTGCTGATGTAACCGCCTTCGTAGCTGCCTGTTCCATGTGTGCTCAGAGTAAGACTCCACGACACCTTCCAGTGGGCACAACCCATACCCAATGGAGAGAGGCCCTGGACCCACCTGTCTATGGATTTCATTGTGGAGTTACCCAACTCCCAGGGCAACACAGTTATCCTTATGGTGGTTGACCGGTTCTCAAAAATGTAGCATTGTATTCCACTCAAGAAGTTGTCTACTTCTAAGGAACTGGCTTCTATTTTTGCTCAGGAGATCTTCCGCTTACATGGGCTACCCAAGGTGATTGTCTCAGACGGGGTAGTCAGTTTGTGTCCTTGTTCTGGTGAGCCTTTTGTGCACAGTTGGGTATTCAGCTTGCTTTCTCCTCTGCATATCACCCGCAGTCTAATGGGGCCGCAGAACGAGCCAATCAGTCCTTGGAGCAATTCCTACTTTGCTATATTTCTGACCATCATAACAACTGTAGGTCAAACTAAAAAAAATCCTGTGAGCCACAATGGTCCTGTGCCCTGCATATATTACCTCCAGCTGCGTGCCCTGATCACGTTTCACATGGTGTGCAAAAGAATCAATTTAAAAACCATGTGCTGAGCTTGAGTGACCCAAAAATATATATCCAACTATGTGCATGTCAAATAGTGCAATAATATTAAACATAAAATGCAATTACTTAAAATGTGAAAATTAATATTTAAATCAAACAATAAAGCGTATAAGTAACCAAGTGCTTATTACTCCTTAAAATACATATAGGGTGCCTTGATAAATCACAAAAAAGTGCTCAGTGCTCCATATAAGGCATCCTGCCTGTCTTAATAAATAATTAAAAGAACAAGTGAAAAAAGTTCTATATAGCACTCCAAATCTGTGCGTGCAAATAATGTCCAACAGTGATAGTAAATCAATGAGTGCGAGTGGTATGCAGTTGTGATATCAATCAATCATCATGCCGAAGACATCCTGCAAACCATGCTCCGGTGCACCTCCGTGGCCCCCTTAAGCTAATGCGCTCACCTCAGAGCGTGTGACCCAGCTGCTACCCTGAGTCAAAACACGCTTTGGAGCCAGCCCGGCCTCAGTCTCAGTATCAGATGCACTCCTCCAGCTGGAAACAATGTAGCTCCATATATGAATGAAAAAGAAACTATATAGTGTAATATAGTCAAGTACTTTATTGTATAAAAACGCTCCCCACACTGGAGTACTCACATGGCACTGGTGCGTCAGTGCACCATTCTATGACAGCTTTCAAATGCCCAGATAAATTTCCACTGGATGTATGGTGTGGTATGCTATGATGGGACAGCGCTTGTGTGAAGTCTGTGTTGGTCTCTCCGTCCTGGCCCGTCATCATAACAACTGGTTAGACCTCTTACAGTGGGCGGAGTTTGCTCACAAAAGTGCCTTGAATTCAGCTTCCCATTTGTCCCCGTTTATGGTAAACTATGGTTTCCAACCTTACGGTTGCCTGCCTCCGGGGTGCAGGTAAACTGCAGGACATCAGTGTGAAAGTAGCCTTATAGGGGGTTTAGAACAGTAAGGGTTAATTTACATTTGCAGTTTGGGGGTGGTAAAACCCCATAGCTAAGACATGTTTTACCACCCCTGCCCCAACCGCACACCCTTTAGCTGCAGTGGCCAGAAGTGTACACATGTTGCAGCAACTGCAGGAGTTATGCACCATGTTATGGTTGGTGGGTGTAGCACCTGCCAAGCATGACCCATTCAAGTGAATAAGGCCGCTCTGCAAATGCCCTGCAACCTTGTACAGTACAGCATGAAAGGGGTTAAAACAGGTAGCATTGTGTTGCTTTCGCACCACCTGCTTTAACCCCTTGGATCCTGCAGAAGCATGCAGTTGTAGGGCCCTTGCAAAGTGGCCCCATTTACTTGAATAGGTCGCATTTGGCAGGTGGTAGCACCCACCAAAAACAACAGGGGGTTTAATTCCTGCTGTGGCTTGTGTACATCTTTGGCTGCTGCCTCAGCAGCTAAAGGAGGTAAGTGTGCTCAGAGTAAGACTCCACGACACCTTCCAGTGGGCACAACCCATACCCAATGGAGAGAGGCCCTGGACCCACCTGTCTATGGATTTTATTGTGGAGTTACCCAACTCCCAGGGCAACACAGTTATCCTTATGGTGGTTGACCGGTTCTCAAAAATGTAGCATTGTATTCCACTCAAGAAGTTGTCTACTTCTAAGGAACTGGCTTCTATTTTTGCTCAGGAGATCTTCCGCTTACATGGGCTACCCAAGGTGATTGTCTCAGACGGGGTAGTCAGTTTGTGTCCTTGTTCTGGTGAGCCTTTTGTGCACAGTTGGTTATTCAGCTTGCTTTCTCCTCTGCATATCACCCGCAGTCTAATGGGGCCGCAGAACGAGCCAATCAGTCCTTGGAGCAATTCCTACTTTGCTATATTTCTGACCATCATAACAACTGTAGGTCAAACTAAAAAAAATCCTGTGAGCCACAATGGTCCTGTGCCCTGCATATATTACCTCCAGCTGCGTGCCCTGATCACGTTTCATATGGTGTGCAAAAGAATCAATTTAAAAACCATGCGCTGAGCTTGAGTGACCCAAAAATATATATCCAACTATGTGCATGTCAAATAGTGCAATAATATTAAACATAAAATGCAATTACTTAAAATGTGAAAATTAATATTTAAATCAAACAATAAAGCGTATAAGTAACCAAGTGCTTATTACTCCTTAAAATACATATAAGGTGCCTTGATAAATCACAAAAAAGTGCTCAGTGCTCCATATAAGGCATCCTGCCTGTCTTAATAAATAATTAAAAGAACAAGTGAAAAAAGTTCTATATAGCACTCCAAATCTGTGCGTGCAAATAATGTCCAACAGTGATAGTAAATCAATGAGTGCGAGTGGTATGCAGTTGTGATATCAATCAATCATCATGCCGAAGACATCCTGAGTGCTGCAAACCATGCTGCGGTGCACCTCCGTGGCCCCCTTAAGCTAATGCGCTCACCTCAGAGCGTGTGACCCAGCTGCTACCCTGAGTCAAAACACGCTTTGGAGCCAGCCCGGCCTCAGTCTCAGTATCAGATGCACTCCTCCAGCTGGAAACAATGTAGCTCCATATATGAATGAAAAAGAAACTATATAGTGTAATATAGTCAAGTACTTTATTGTATAAAAACGCTCCCCACACTGGAGTACTCGCATGGCACTGGTGCGTCAGTGCACCATTCTATGACAGCTTTCAAATGCCCAGATACATTTCCACTGGATGTACGGTGTGGTATGCTATGATGGGACAGCGCTTGTGTGAAGTCTGTGTTGGTCTCTCCGTCCTGGCCCGTCATCATAACAACTGGTTAGACCTCTTACCGTGGGCGGAGTTTGCTCACAAAAGTGCCTTGAATTCAGCTTCCCATTTGTCCCCGTTTATGGTAAACTATGGTTTCCAACCTTCCGTGTTGCCTGCCTCCGGGGTGCAGGTAAACTGCAGGACATCAGTGTGAAAGTAGCCTTATAGGGGGTTTAGAACAGTAAGGGTTAATTTACATTTGCAGTTTGGGGGTGGTAAAACCCCATAGCTAAGACATGTTTTACCACCCCTGCCCCAACCGCACACCCTTTAGCTGCAGTAGCCAGAAGTGTACACATGTTGCAGCAACTGCAGGAGTTATGCACCATGTTATGGTTGGTGGGTGTAGCACCTGCCAAGCATGACCCATTCAAGTGAATAAGGCCGCTCTGCAAATGCCCTGCAACCTTGTACAGTACAGCATGAAAGGGGTTAAAGCAGGTAGCATTGTGTTGCTTTCGCACCACCTGCTTTAACCCCTTGGAACCCGCAGAAGCATGCAGTTGTAGGGCCCTTGCAAAGTGGCCCCATTTACTTGAATAGGTCGCATTGGGCAGGTGGTAGCACCCACCAAAAACAACAGGGGGTTTAATTCCTGCTGTGGCTTGTGTACATCTTTGGCTGCTGCCTCAGCAGCTAAAGGAGGTAAGTATTGGGGGCGGTATATCCACAAATAAACTGCAGTGTTCTACCACCCCCAACTTTGTGTGAAAGAGCCCTAAGGGTGCCGCTGCCGTATGCAACTAAAGGCTCATTCACAAGTGCAGCAGGCACTGCTGTTCCTCTAAAAAGCGATCTGAGTGTGTTTAACAGGTGGTGAGAAGGCGATATGTTGCCTCTTCACCACCTGATTTAAACCCATGATTGCCATTAAAATGCACGCGATTGTGACACGGCAGTACGGCAATTAGAAGTTTAAATCAGGTGTGAGGAGGTGACACTGTGCCCCGTGATCTTTGACTTCTCCCATGATCTCTACCTCTTTAAAGGAGAAGTATGGGAATGCAAAAATAGCTAGTACATGCTACCCTCATACCTGCGTTGCATTTCTTTCTTTCTCCAGTCCTTTCGTTTTTGCAGTGTCCAGAATCAGCCTCTACCGTTTTTTTTCTCAGTTCAAAAGTTTGCAGGGGGTGGAAACATCTCCACAATTCAGCCCCTCCTTCACTCCCTCCCTATGGAGGACATGTGGGTGTGTTTGGTGAAGAGGTGCACACCAGGCTGCTATCTAGAATGAGCACGTTCTTCACATGCCTCTGTTTCCATGGCAGCGTCTCCCCAGCTAAAACCCGGAAGCAGAGACAGTGTGATACAAACAGTGAAGTCCTCACCTTTCTCTGGCTGTTATCTGCAAGCTCTCCTCTGAGAGACTCCAACACCTCTCCCCTGGGCTTTGATGTTCCTTCCTGTGTCCTCTGAATTCCCTCCCCCCTCTCCTCTCACTCATTCAAAGTCTGTATCAGTGTCTCCTCCAGCCGATGGGGGGAGGGGGGAGATTTACCTCTCATGTCCAGAAATGAACACAGATAATCTCTCTACTCACAGCACTGTGTTATATCAGAAGAGGAGACATGGTGAGATGCATAGTGACCTGTGCCTCTGTACTCTGTATGTGATGTCTCTGAACAGCATGTGATGACTCTGTATGGCATATGATGGCACTGTATGGCATGCAATGGCACTATACGGCATGTGATGACTCTGTACGGCATGTGATGACTCCTGTACGGCATGTGATGACTCTGTATGGCATGTGATGACTCTGTATGGCATGTGATGACTCTGTATGGCATGTGATGACTCTGCACGGCATGTGATGGCACTGTACGGCATGTGATCCTGTAATACTCTATTTACAATGAAGGAAACATTATTACTATAGTGGTACTAGGTAATACACCAATTATGGGGGAGCAAAGCTCTGTCCATGTCTGAGGAGCTCTGGGCTTCAGTATGAAAATACTGAAGTTAAAGTTTTACTGGCGGGGTGCTATTGCAGGTCCAGGATTGTGGGTTCTTGAAGGTTTGTTAACGGAACCCACGTGAAGGGTGAAGATTGGGTCTGTTGGTTTTACCACAGAAAACCCTGCTGGTAAGTGGAGTTATCTAAGGAATTTTTAAATTTTCTTATGAAATGTCTCCTTTAAAGTAAATTTTGTCATGCCTAAGTGTCACCACTGGGGGCTATATGGAGCACGTACCTTCTCATGCTCTGCTCAGAGATCACGCTGTGTCACAGAAGCAGCAGACCTTTTTTCCTCCGGCTAGCAGGCAGACCTCCGGTAAGTTTGGGGGGTTTTGCTTCCTCCAGACACCCCCACCTGGGCTGAACTCTTCCCCTATTCAGGAGTATAAGGGAGAACTAAAAATGATCATGCCGTTTTCTTTCACCGCCCCTACACGGCCATCCCTCCCTCACTTAGCCGATCCCGTTGGATTGGAGGCCTGTGCCTGCGTGGGAAAACTTTTTCTTTTGAAAGAGAAAGGAGGGGGGCACGATGCAAGCTGGGGGCGGGGCTTAGCGCTGCATTGGCGTCCTCCAATGCGGGAGTGTGTTTTTTAAAAAAAACTCCTTTTGTGCTGGCTGCAAAATTATTGGAAAGACATAAGAGCAAAGAGGAGCATGAAAGAGGTTTTGGTTACACAGGCATTTCCTATTTGACACATTTACTATTTGCATCAGGCTGAGCATTAAAAGCAGCGGCAGTGGCTGGACTATTACTCAAGCATTGGATGCGATTTCTTCTGGTAGTACCTCTGCTTTGTGCATTGGGCTAAGGTCAGAAGAGGGGGTTGAAACACCCCCAAAAAAGAGCTAAAAGGGTCTCTCTCAAGCTCTGGAAAGCCTACTCATCTCTACAAATGGCATCCTACCCTGAGAGGGGGTGGCTGGTCAGAATGAGCATCAGGGCCATGAAACGTTTGCAACTGTTTTCAACACTGCAGCCCCTGTTTATTTTACTAAAAAGATCTTTTTTCCTCCGCCATAATAGGTTTAAAAAAAAAAAAACGTTTAGTGACTTTAATTGCATCCCAGTGTGGGTCAAAATGCAACAGGTTCTCTTCCATTGCCCAGGACCCTCAAACTGAGAAACTGGGAGCGGGAGAAGATGAATTCCCTCAGGGGACTGTGGTGAGGCTGATGACTCCTCTTCTGAGGTGTCAAATGTGGGAGGATCAGCTGTTTCAATCTTAAGATTGATGGTGCAATTTCTTGCTGAATGGTCTGCTCCACATTTATGTACCCTTAACTGAGTGTTTGAGTTTGCTAAAGCCTCCTCAAGCTGTGCATGCCTTTTCCTCTCCATACATTGATGGAAAAGCTGTTTTGTATCTGAGAGGATCACCCAGATAAGCATTATTTCCTGACAGACTCCATGGCAGCAACGTGTGGGTTAAGTCCCGCCTCTACTACCCTATAGGACACTACTCCCATAAATCTTTGCTCCCTGCCCCCGGCCGTGTTCTTTTTTTGTCCTCCTCGCAAGACCTAGTGTTGGTCTTCCTACCTGAAGATGTTTATCCCCACGATCAAGGTTGGCCGAGCTGCGACTTGGATCGGGGAAAGTCGCATTACTCCGCTAAGCCCTAGCTATTAGCAGGGTATGGAGTGGGGCGTTGGAAGAGGCGCAGGAAGAAGCCGTTTTCCCTGGCCACTGGCAGGCGAGGCCGCGCATGGGTCGGATAGCCAGCTATTAGCAGGTGACCCCTTGTTGCCCCTGGAAAGTCCGGTGTTTACCTTCGGCCTGACGATCGTGGTGGGATTGGTGAGATGTTTCCTTGCTATCATGGCAGCAGTTTCTGTTGGAAATTCTTTGTTGTCCCTTTCCCTTGTGTGTCTTTTCCCCCTGTCTTACCGTTCATGTGGTTGCAGGCATGGCGGCTGGTTCTTCCTGCGTTCCAGCCGCCGTTTTTACTTTCACTTCGTGTCTGGCCGTACTGCGCATGCGCGGACGGCACGAGATCGAGGCTTGGTTTTCGCGCATGCGCGATAGCGGCAAATCGCCGCTAATCGCGCATGCGCACTGGCGTTCGCTCGTCACGGGCGGTGACGTCACTGGGGCGCCCTATTTAAACTGGGAAAATAGCCTGCAGACCCTGGGAATGTCTGCAGACTGTTTTTGGCCCTTCCCCACGCTCCAGTGAATCAGCTACTGGTAAGTAGCTTTGCATACAGGAGGGCTGTCGCTCCCTGGCTCACAGCCGAGTTAATCTATTTGCCTTATGTTAACTTTGCAGTCAGATGGATATTTCTCAAGACATGAGCTCTCCACCGCCTGCCTCTGGCCAGCCTCCTCTCACAAGGTACAAGGGCAGGTCCCATTGCCGAGGGTCCTTAGGCGGGTGGGGGGGGGTGTATTTCCGCAGATGATCGTTCCTTCTAACTGTTTTGTTTTGTTTCTGTGGTTCTCTGTCTTCTGCTTTAGCCCTTCCAGGTCAGAACAGCGTCGCAGCTCGCACAAAGGAAGTGATTCATCAAAGTCGCATCACCGGCAAACCTCTTCCAAATCTAAACATTACGGCTCCTCCTCAAAATCAGGACACCGTAGTGAGGAGCGCTCGCACTCCTCAGTGGCCCACTCCAGCCACTCTTCAAGTGTCTGCTGGGGATGCAGATCACAAGTACCTGTCGGTAAATCGCTGTGCGATTCCTGCTTCGCCAAAGCTTCCAGGGAAAGAGGTGATTCGGACCAGCAACTTAAAGCCCTAGTTGAGAGGGTTGTGAAGGAATCACTTAAGGGTATTGAGGCAGTCCGGCCTGTTACCCCTCAGGCAGAGCCACCAGGTTCCCCAGTGAGGGAAACTCAGTTGCAGGACACCTGGGAGTCCTCTGTTCCTAGTCACCTTTCAGTGGTCAACTCTGACAGTGACTCGGAGGAAGATAATACCTGTGTGGGGTTTGACTTCTCTCTGCTACCTCCCTTGGTCAAGGCGATTAGAGAAACTTTAAATTGGGAGGATCCGACGGCTGTCCCTCCCAAACAGAGAAAATTCTTTAAGCAGCTAAAGAAGGAACGAGTTAACTTTCCTTTCTTTTTTGAGTTGGGCGAAATCATCACGGACGAATGGAGCAAGGTGGAGAAGAAAAACTCCATGCTTACCAAAATCTCAAAGCTTTATCCCTTTAGGGAGGAAGAGGTGAAGCATCTGGAATCAGCCCCTTTGGTGGACGCAGCGGTGATGAGGCTAGTGAAACACGTGACACTCCCCTTGGAGGACACAGTGTCCTTTAAAGACGTTCTGGACAGAAGGATTGATGCTGATTTGAGGAGAGTGTACCTTACAGCAGGCATGGCTTGCAAACCAGCCTTAGCCCTGGCAGCCCTGTCCAAAGCTATGGAGGTGTGGACGGATAGTGTTCAAGATACGCTAAGGAATATTTCAGATGACACAGCGAAGAACTCGCCTATTCAAGAATTAAGGCTAGCATCGACTTTTCTGGGTGAGGCCTCGATTGACATCATTCGCCTGGCGGCCCGAGTAATGCTCTCGTCGGTCACCGCCAAGCGGGCTCTTTGGCTCCGCCCTTGGCTGGCTGACCCAGCCTCTAAGCAGGTATGGTGCCGAATTCCCTACGGGGGCTCTTCTCTTTTTGGCAACAAGCTGGATGAGGCCATTACACGGGCTACTGGCGGGAAGTCGGGGTTCCTACCTCAGGATAGACGCCTGCAAGGCCAAAGAAGATCCTTCCCGAAGAGGCAATATCAAGATCGATCCAGAGAGGCTCGTACTTACAAGCCAGGCCGGGAATTCTCCAGATCCTGGAAATCAAGGCAATCGTCCTTTAAGAAGGCTGCAGGTAGTGAGTCGAAAGGGGAGAGGCAACCCTCCAAATCCTTTTGAAAGTGGGCCCGCTCAGGCAGACCGTGTGGGGGCCCGTCTCTTCCACTTTCGGCATGTCTGGGCGGCCTCGATTCACGACTTCTGGACAATCAAGACAGTCTCCTCTGGTCATGCCTGGACCTTTACCGACCCTCCCAGACTCAGGTGGGTACCCACTACTCTTCCGGCATCAGAAGAAAAAAGGACAATACTTTTAGCCTACATAGAGTCTTTGTTGGCCCAAAGCGCTGTCGTCCCAGTCCCAGTCAGCCAGCAAGGCTTGGGAATGTATTCTCCCCTCTTCCTGGTTCAGAAGAAGAGTGGGGCCTGGAGACCGGTCATAGACCTAACCCATCTAAATCGCTTCATCAAAAAGGAGAGGTTCAAGATGGAAACACTCTCCACAATTCAACAGTCAGTTCAACCAGGGGACTGGATGGTGTCCATAGACCTCAAGGACGCCTACTTTCACGTTCCCATCGCAGAAAGCTTTCAACAATTTCTCCGCTTCTCCGTGGGCAACCTTCACTTGCAGTTTACATGCCTTCCCTTCGGGTTGTCAACTTCTCCTCGGGTTTTCTCAAAGGTGCTGTTGGCAATAGTAGCTCTCCTGAGAACCAGGGGGATTCGCCTACACCACTACCTGGACGACCTGCTTCTCTTGGCACAAGACAGGGTGCAACTCATAGCACACAGAGGGCAAGTGATTTCCACACTACAGGAATTCGGATGGATTCTGAACCAGGAGAAGAGCCAGTTAGACCCATCGCAGTCTCTGGTGTTTTTGGGTGCTCTCTTCGACACGGTCAGAGGCACCATTTCGTTACCGGAGGAGAAGATCTCGACATTCAGAGACAGGATCCACCCAGCTCTTTCTACTCCTCATCTCCACGCTCTCCAATGCCTGAGGATCATTGGCACTATGGTGGCAGCGATTCCGATGGTGAGGTGGGCCCAATGGAGAATGAGGCCTTTTCAGAAGGGCTTCCTTCACCAGTGGAAAGGCAGCAAGACCCAGCTGATTCGGATTACTGCATCCATGAGGCACTCTCTCCTATGGTGGCTCCAACGGGAGAACCTCTCCAACTACCATTCTATCCTTCCCATTGCTTGGGTGACTATAACAACAGACGCCAGCAACAGGGGTTGGGGTGCCCACTGTCTGGCGGAAGTGGCTCAGGGCACTTGGGAATTCCCCTCCAGAAGGATAGTGTCAAACATCCTGGAATTGAGAGCAGCCTTCCAGGCACTTCTGGCATTTCGGCATCTCATTCAAGGCTCCTCGGTCCTACTCAGACTGGACAATACCACAGCAGTGGCATACATAAGAAGGCAAGGAGGGACTCGAAGTCTCTCCTTACTACAAGAGGTAGAGCCAATTATGTCCTGGGCCCAGAAAAACCTGAAGGATCTGACAGCGACATATGTTCCGGGGGTTCAGAATGTTCAGGCAGACTTTCTTTCTCGGAGGCTCCTAGACAACAACGAGTGGTCTCTCCACGAAGAAGTATTCAAGTGGATTCTTTCGTTGGGGTTCCTTCCGGAAGTCGACCTGTTCGCCTCCCCCTGCAACAAAAAGATGGCAAGATACTATTCGAGGTACAGGGACCCTCAAGCGTATGGGGTGGACGCCCTGACGGAGAAATGGTGGTTCAACAGAGCCTATGCCTTTCCGCCAACTCCGATCATCCTCCAGTTCCTGAAGAGGCTCAGGGCAGAGACGGCAGAGGTGTTAGCAATAATTCCTTATTGGCCCAACAGGCCCTGGTTCCCTCTCCTGACACTCCTCAGTGTCCGAGATTCGATCCCTCTTCCTTCCAGACCAGACCTCCTGTCTCAGGGGTCGAGGCTACACCCTTGCCCGGATCACCTACGCCTAAGGGCTTGGCTTTTGAAAGGGGAAGGTTGGAGGCGCTAGGCTGCCCGGAGGAAGTAATTCCCACTCTCCTTAGTTCAAGAAGGAATAGTACTAACCGAGTGTATGAGAGGATCTGGGCGAAATTTAGCAGCCATATGTCTTCCAGGTCCAACTCCTGTGATAATCTGGCGATTCAGGACATTCTAAGTTTTCTGCAGACGGGTCTGGACATCTCACTATCCGTCAGTTCTCTGCGTGTCCAGGTTTCCGCAATATCAGCTTTCTCCGGAGTCGCATGGGCCAAGCACCCTCTGGTCCAGCAATTTTTCAAAGGAGCAGTCAGACTTAAGCCACAGAGGAAACCTAGATTCCCCAAATGGGATCTTCCGTTAGTCCTGGATTTCTTTGCTCAACTTGACAGATCTCTCTCAGTCAGGGAATTAACCCTCAAGACTTCGTTCCTGATAGCTATAACTTCGGCGAAGAGGGTCTCGGAAATTCAATCCCTGGGGTCCAAGGAACCATTCACCACCTTTTTTCCAGGCAGAGTGGTCCTAATACCAATGCTTGGGACAAATCCCAAAGTCACCTCGGTCTTTCACGAGAACCAGGATATCACACTCCCTACCTTCAAATCCACTGGAGGTCCAGATCCTCACCCTCTCGATGTAGGAGCTACTCTCAATCAATACTTGGAAGTTACGGCACCTTTCCGTCAATCTGAATTCCTTTTTGTTCTATTCCATGGGAAAAACAGGGGCTCTAGAGCTTCTGTCAGATCCATCGCGGCTTGGGTGGTTCAAGCCATTCAATGGGCTTACAGAGAGAAAGGCTTGGCTCCTCCTGAGGCGGTTACAGCTCACTCTACAAGAAGTCTGTCGACGTCCTGGGCGGCCTCACGTCACGTTGCTCCTGATGTGATCTGTAGAGCAGCTTCATGGTCTTCGATTCATACCTTCATGACCCATTATTGTGTTGAGCCAGCAACCTTATCTTCTGTTAAATTTGGTTTAAAAGTGCTGTCGGCTGACAGTGTTAAATAAATCTTTTGTTCAGCATTTAGCCCACCCGGGTGTGTATGGCGAGTTATTTCCCACACGTTGCTGCCATGGAGTCTGTCAGGAAAACGGAAAATTCCTATCATAATACTTACCGTAATTTTCCTTTCCTGATGGACTCCATGGCAGCAGGAGTTCCCTCCCCGAATGGCTGAAGTAGGCTAGTTACCGAACACGGCCGGGGGCAGGGAGCAAAGATTTATGGGAGTAGTGTCCTATAGGGTAGTAGAGGCGGGACTTAACCCACACGTTGCTGCCATGGAGTCCATCAGGAAAGGAAAATTACGGTAAGTATTATGATAGGAATTTTCCGTTTTTCCCTCCTAAAAAGTTTTCACACTTTATCCCATGGTGGAGGAAATTCACTAAGTAGGGTATACCAGCTATATCCTCTGTTAATAAGAGTTTGACTTGTCCGGCAGACAATTCTCAAATGCTTAGGGATCCAACGGATAAAAAGTTGGAATTCCTATTAAAAAACAAAAAAAAAAATTTTTTTTCTCTGGCAGATTGAGTGTCTCAGCCTGTGCTGGCAGTAATTGCTTAATCGTTGAGAGACCAGTTTAAACAGGTGTACAAAGAAATTCTAGTGGAAAAAGTACCCCTTTTGCCATTTAAGAAAAGGAGTAAATGTATTTTCATTTTAAAGCTCCTTCTTCTGTGCCAGGGGCATCAGCCTCCAGGCAGTCACAACGGCTTCCGCCGTCAGATTCAAAAGGTAATCCTCAGAGTTAACCACAGGGACAAAAGAGGTCTTGAGGGAGGAAACCTACAAGATACTAAAGCCTCCTTATGAGGAGGCGCCCCCTCTCACTCAATAGGGGGAATTTTTCTGCAGTTCTCAAGGATCTGGCGTTCCTAAGGATCTAGAGAAAAAGAAGTCTTTCTCTCAAGCATTGGACCATCTTTTGGCAAAAAGTGATCATGGTGGTCCCCATGTAAGAGCAGAGGTTGGGGTTTGGTTAAATCCAAATGGACATTTTGGATCTCAAAAATCTAAATTCAATTCCTGAATATAACCACTCTTTTTTCGCATAGAGTCAATCCAATCAGTTATCTCCATCCTACAAGGAGGAGAACTTCTGGCGTCAATCGACGTCAAAGATGCATACCTCCATATGCCTATTTGCTCGCTCACTAGTAATATCTACTTTTCAAGGTGGAAAATATTCATTTTAAGTGTGTAGCTCTGCTTTCCGGTCCAGCTACTGCACTTTGAGTGTTTACAAAGGTTCTGGCCCCTCTTCTAGCCAGATTAAGGGCCCAAGGTATAACGAATATGGTTTACCTGGATGATCTGTTTTTGATAGTCCAATCGGTAGCCCACTTAGACCAAAGTATGGTCACCACATTCAACTACCTGGAATATCCAGGTCGGATTCTCAGCCTAGGAGAAATCTTCTTTAAAACTATAAAAAGGGCTAAGATACTTGGGTCTGATCATAGGTACACCCAGAAAAGGGTATTCTTGCCCCAGGCAAAGATCAGCGCCATAAAGTAACTGATTTAGGTGGTCGAAGCAAGATGAATTCTTCTATTCAACTTGGCATGAAGTTGTTGGGAAAGATGGTGGCTTCATTCGAGGCCAGTCCTTATGCTCAGTTTCATTCGAGACTGCTGCAAAACATTATCTTATCGGCTTGGAACAAAGGTTTCAAGCTCTAGATTCCTAATGTGTCTGACTCCAAAGACTACGACCACATCACCCTGAAAGCGCCCGCTCTCGTCTGAGGCTAAGCAGGGTCGGGCCTGGTTAGTACCCGAATGGACCACCTGGAAATACCAGGTACTGTAGGCTGGGTACGCTGAAGCCTCAGTCTATGGTTAGTATCCGAAAATCTGCAAAGGGGAAAATCCTTCCTTCAGTTATCACGGAAGTGGCCCAGATCAGAAATGACCTTGCCCATTATCAATCTAGAAATTCAGGCAGACCACTTGGTTCTGAGGGCCTGAACGTTCAGTTTACGGTATTGTCCTGTAGGGATGAGCCAATGTTCGAGTCAAACGTAAGTTTGACTCGAACATCGGGTGTTCGCCTGTTCGTCGAATAGCGAACAATTTGGGGTGTTCACGACAAATTCGAAAGCCGCGGAACACTCTTTAAAAGTCTATGGGAAAAATCAAAAGTGCTTATTTTAAAGGCTTACATGCTTGGTATTGTCATAAAAAGTGTTTGAGGACCTGGATCCTTCCCCAGGGGACATGTATCAATGCAAAAAAAAGTTTTAAAAACGGCCGTTTTTTCGGGATCAGTGATTTTAATAATGCTTAAAGTGAAACAATAAAAGTGAAATATTCCTTTAAATTTCATACCTGGGGGTGTCTATAGTATGCCTGTAAAGTGGCGCATGTTTCCCGTGTTTAGAACAGTCCCTGCACAAAATGACGTTTCTAAAGGAATAAAAGTAATTTAAAACTACTCGCGGCTATAATGAATTGTCTATGGGAGAAATCAAAAGTACTAATTTTAAAGGCTTATATGCTTGGTATTGTGATAAAAAGTATTTGGGGACCCAGGTCCTGCCCCAGGGGATATGTATCAATGCAAAAAAAGTTTTAAAAACGGCCGTTTTTTCGGGAGCAGTGATTTTAATAATGCTTAAAGTGAAACAATAAAAGTTAATTATTCCTTTAAATTTCGTACCTGGGGGGTGTCTATAGTATGCCCGTAAAGTGGCGCATGTTTCCCGTGTTTAGAACAGTCCCTGCACAAAATGACATTTCTAAAAGGAAAAAAGTTTAATTTAAAATGTAATTTAAAAGTACTCGCAGCTATAATGAATTGTCGGTCCCAGCAATACAGATAAAAGAAGTAATTGAAAAAAAAGGCATGGGATCCCCCCAGTCCATTACCAGGCCCTTTGGGTCTGGTATGAATATTAAGGGGAACCCCAAACCAAAATTTAAAAAAAAATTGAGTGGGGGTCCCCCAAATTCAATACCAGGTCCTTCAGGTGTGGTATGAATATTAAGGGGAACCCGTGCCAAAATTTAAAAAAAAATGGCATGAGGGTCCCCCTCAAAATCCATACCAGACCCTTATCCGAGCATGCAACCTGGCAGGCTGCAGGAACAGAGGGAGGAACAAGAGAGCGCCCCCCTTCCTAAACCGTACCAGGCCACATGCCCTCAACATGGGGAGGGTGCTTTGGGGTAGTCCCCAAAGCACCTTGTCCCCATGTTGATGGGGACAAGGGCCTCATTCCCACAACCCTTGCTCTGTGGTTGTGGGGTTCTGCGGGTGGGGGGCTTATCGGAATCTGGAAACCCTCTTTAACAAGGGGACCCCCAGATCCCGGCCTCCCCCCGTGTGAAATGGTAACGGGATACAAATGTACCCCTACCATTTCACAAAAAAAGTGTCAAAATGGTACAAATGACAAGGCACGGCTTGGTACAAGTACTTTATTAAAAAATAAAAAAATAAAAATATCCCACGAAGTCTTCTTCTCTTGCTCCGCCGATGGACCAAAAAAGAAAAAAAAAAAGAAACAAAGCCGCGATCGACCTGCCTCCATGGGAGGCACCCGCCGTATGACGCGTCTTCGCTTTGACAGTTCTTTTATAATTGAGGGCTGGGCCACACAGTGACGTTCCCGGGTGACCCCACCCCCTGACGCACGGGGACTTCCCTATGGCTTTCCGGGGGCGTTAGAGGGGGTGGAGCCACCCGGGGGGTTCCCCTTAATATCCATACCAGGCCCTTAGGCCTGGTATGGAATTTGGGGGGACCCCCACACAATTTTTTTTTTTTAATTTTGGTTCGGGGTTCCCCTTAATATTCATACCAGACCCAAAGGGCCTGGTAATGGACTGGGGGGATCCCATGCCGTTTTTTTCAATGACTTCTTTTATCTGTATTGCCAGGAGTGACAATTCATTATAGCCGCGAGTACTTTTAAATTACTTTTTTTTCCTTTAGAAATGTCATTTTGTGCAGGGACTAAACACGGGAAACATGTACCACTTTACAGACATACTATAGACACCCCCCAGGTACGAAATTTAAAAGGAATATTTCACTTTTATTGTTTCACTTTAAGCATTATTAAAATCACTGCTCCCGAAAAAACGTCCGTTTTTAAAACTTTTTTTTGCATTGATACATGTCCCCTGGGGCAGGACCCAGGTCCCCAAACACTTTTTATGACAATACCATGCATATAAGCCTTTAAAATTAGCACTTTTGATTTCTCCCATAGACAATTCATTATAGCTACTAGTAGTTTTAAATGACTTTTATTGCTCTAGAAATGTCATTTTGTGCAGGGACTGTTCTAAACACGGGAAACATGCGCCACTTTGCAGGCATACTATAAACACACCCCAGGTACGAAATTTAAAGGAATATTTCACTTTTATTGTTTCACTTTAAGCATTATTATAATCACTGCTCCCAAAAAAAGGCAGTTTTTAAAACTTTTTTTTGCATTGATACATGTCCCCTGGGGCAGGACCCAGGTCCCCAAACACTTTTTATGACAATAACTTATTAACCCGTAAAATTAGCACTTTTGATTTTTCACATTCGTGTCCCATATACTTTAACGGTGTTCGCGTGTTCGAACAAATTTTTTGCCTGTTCGCATGTTCTGCTGTAAACCGAACCGAGGGGGTGTTCGGGCTCATCCCTATTATCCTGCCAGGATTCAATCCGACTATGCCACAGCAATGGCCTATATTAATCACCAAGGAGGGACAAGAAGTTGTGCGGCCTAGAGAAAGGTGAATCATATCCTATCTTGGGCAGAAAAAAAATGTACTTTGCTTATCGGCGGTCTTCATTCTAGGAATGGTTCCTTCACCCCGATATCTTCTTGTCAATATGTCAAAGATGGAGGGTCCCAGACATAGATCTGTTTACGTCCAGGTTCAACAAAGAAATCGACAACTTTGTGTCAAAAACAAAGGATCCACTAGCATGCGGAACAGATGAGTTGCTATTCCCGTGGAATCGGTTCTCACTGATTTATGCATTCCCTCCTATTCTGCCTGCGTCCACGACTTCTTTGCAGGATCATGCAGGAAGGGAAGTCGTGATTCTTGTGGCCCCCAGCGGGGCCCAGGAAATCTTGGTATGCAGGGATCATAAAGATGACAGTAGGGGACCCATGGACCCTACCACCACTTGTATAGCACTGCAAGACCAGGGCCAGACCTTCTTTCGTAAGGTCCGGTATTCCATCCTACTTTACAAACGCTAAATTTAATGGTTTGGCTATTGAGACCCACACTCTGAAGAAACGTGGGCTGTCAGGTTCAGTGGTTTCTATCTTGGTTAATGCAAGGGAGCCAGCCTCCATAATTATATATTATGGAGTCTGGGAAGCATATGCCTCCTGGTTTGAAACCAGGGGTTGCACCCCAGGAAATAGGTCAAAGATAGTATTTACTATGGCCCTCTGTCTCGGTAGTAATTACTATGGCTCTGTGTCCCATGATGTACTTCAAAAGAAAAGGATTTTACAGGTAAGCTGTTATAAAAATCCTATTTTTCATGTGACAATACTGAAGAAATGACACTTTGCTAAAATGTAAAGTAATGAGTTTGTATAACAGTGTAAATTTAGCTAATTTAATTCAGCTTGTATAACAGTGTAAATTTGCTGTCCCCTCAAAATAACTCAACACACAGCCATTGATGTCTAAACCACTGTCAAAAAAAGTGAGTACACCCCTAAGTGAAAATGTCCAAATTGGGCCCAATTAGCCATTTTCCCTCCCTGATGTCATGTGAATCATTAGGGTTACAAGGTCTCAGGTGTAAATGGGGAGCAGGTGTGTTAAATTTGTTGTTATCACCACTCTCACTCTCTCATACTGGTCACTGGAAGTTCAACATGGCACCTCATGGCAAAGAACTCTCCAGGCCCTGGAGTCCAGGGATCTGAAAAAAAGAATTGTTGCTCTATATAAAGATGGCCTAGGCTATAAGAAGATTGCCAAGACCCTGAAACTGAGCTGCAGCATGGTGGTCAAGACCATACAGTGGTTTAACAGGACAGGTTCCACTCAGAACAGGCCTCGCCATGGTCGGCGGTTTAGACAATAATGGCTGTGTGTTGAGTTATTTTGAGGGGACAGCAAATTTACACTGTTACGCCGCGTACACACGATTGGGATTTTGGTCGGAAAAAGATATGATGGCTTTTCCGACGGGATTCCGCTCAAGTTTGCCTTGCATACATACAGTCACACAAAAGTTTGCTGAACTGTCAACCGTCAAAAACGCGGTGACATACAACACTACGATGAGCCAAGAAGATAAATTTCAATGCTTCAGAGCATGCGTCGAATTGTTTCCCAACATGTGTAAGAATTTTGCGCGTCGGAAATGCTACAGACGATCGCATTTTCGGATAGGAACTTTTTCCGATCGAAAAATTGAGAGCATGCTCTCAATCTTTTGCTGGCTGGAATTCGGCCTGCAAAAGTCCGATGGAGAATACACACTGTCGCATTTTCCGACAAAAAGCTCTCATCGGTCTTTTGCTGGCCGAATTTCCGATCGTGTGTGTACGCGGCATTATACAAGCTGTACACTCACTACTTTACATTTTTTACAAGTGTAATTTCTTCAGTGTTGTCACATGAAAAGATAGAATAAAATATTTACAAAAATGTGAGGGGTGTACTCACTTTTGTGAGATACTGTATGCCTATGTTGTACCTCCGGGGGCCTCCTTGTTATTCCAGTGGCCTGTAATAGGAGGAGGGCTGTTCTGCCTGAGGCAACAGCCCCTTTTAGGGAACTCCGCACCCATACTAACCATGTGACATTTTTGTGGAAACAGGTTATTAATGTTACTAAAAAGTCCCTGCTCATATTTGAAGACATTGTTGCTTAAATGGAACTGTCTACATCTGTCTTTACTCCATGTGTACTATACATGTTTATATTTCTCATGTTTGTTAGAGATCTCTCAAAAGTATACCTTTGAGAAAGCAGTCTTGTTAGCTGTGAAACATGTTGGGTTTGCCACTTTACAATACAGTAGATCCTTAGCTGAAGAACTTATGTTCATTATTCTTACATGTGTTATTATGATATACAGTAACATTGGGGCATGGGTTTGTTACTTTGAGCTTGCTTTTTGGGGACCTATGCTCAAATAGTAACAGCAAAATAGTTTGGAGGAACAATGATATCCTTATATGGGACTGGGATTTTTGTGTTTTACATATGTTAATTGATTTTATATATATAACAAAATAAATCCATGTAAAAGCTATACTATTATGGCTGAGTTTTCTGTTGTGGTGCTTTAAAAACCCATATTCTGGGTTGGGTTATAGTGTAATAATCTATAGCTTGGAGACAGTAAATACTGAATCAAACATCTATGTGGAGTAAACGCCTTCTGTTGTCCCTTTTTTTTGTCCATAGTTACAGTGTAGACACAGGCTGAATGTTAACAAAGAAATGCCTACATTGGCATGGACTTGTGATAAGAGTCCTCAAAGTACAGAACAAAAGGCAGAAGTAATAGATTATATGCAAAGATGCGTATGTAAGAAAAATTTCCATTAAAGGAGAAGTCCAGCCTGAGCTCGTTTGTCTGGGCTTCTCCTATGGGTCACAGGAGTTTATTTCGTTTTGCACTCCTTTTAAGCTCCTTCTAAAGACCGCTCTCTGCTAACGTCACACAGATCAGTCCAGGCACAGCGCCATCCCGACTCTGGAAGTTTGAATCCGCCAGGTGCCTGGACTGATGGCTGTCTCAGCCTCTCAGCGAGCCGCTTGGAAGCTCAGTCAGCCGATTCCCGCCCCTCCACAACTCAGTGCTCCAGTGAGCGTGGAGGAGCAGAGAGGAGTTGACTTGACAGGCAGCAGCTCTCCTCTCGGGGATCTGTGAGAACTGAGCCATCGGCGGTGTTCGATGGCTCGGTTCTCAGTGCAGAGATGCTGGAAACAGATGCAGCATCGGACCGATGTTGCATCCACCTAGGTAAGTATAATGGGGGAAAAAACCCCAAACCCATACTCCTCCTTTAACCATTTCAATAACGGCATTTTTACCCCCTTCCTGCCCAGGCTATTCAGCGTTCAGCGCTATCACACTTTGAATGCAATTGCGCGGTCATGCAACACTGTACCCATATGACATTTTTAGCGTTTTTTTCATACAAATAGAGCTTTCTTTTGGTGGTATTTAACCACTTCCCACCTGTAGGACATGATGTCCTTTGGTTGAAGTAGTGATATCTGGATGATGTCTGCAGCTACAGGCATCATCCAGATATCTGTTTTCAGACGACGATTAGCCACTGGATTACTTTTCCAGTGGCTCTCTCGTACGATCAGGAAGCCTGAGATCTAATACGGCAGTGCTGGATTACCATAGAGCTAGGAGGACATTTACTAGATATAAAAACAAAGGCTCGGACATTGCACAGCCACGGTGGTGAGCGAGCGGGCGCTATCAATACACGTAACAAGCAAGTTTTGTTTTTATATCTGGTAAGTGTCCTCTTTTAGCGGGGTTTTCAATAAAAGTTTTATAGCAGAGAGCACTATGTTGGCTGTGTTTTTGATTACATGGTACATGAGTCCCTTGTAGTGGAGGAACAGCTGAATAATCTCGGAGATCAACCCCCTATCTGTGAGGGATACATTGGGTGGAGTGGAGATCGTGAAAGGGAGAAATTGAACAGCTGAGTCCTGAGAGAAAGAAAAAGACGTTTGGGGAGTGAAAATGAAGAGTTCATTTGAGTCTTCCTGACTCGTCCTTGAGGTGAGCAGATTAAATAGCTGGTGGTGGTTTGCACAAGCAATAAGAATTATTGAGAAGCACGGTGATATGATAATAACACTGGAGCACTACTATCAAGTCAGATATTGATTTATGGGTCATTTTTTATGAATTAGAATTTTATTGCATGTATACATAGCACTAAGTATAGCATTGAATTATCACTGTAGTAGCGCTGCCCTGTGTGTGTGTGTGTATGTGCGTCTTTTGATACACATACACATATATTTATATATATGTACTGATACTATACACACATTAAATAGCCATTAACCCTTCATAGAGCACTCCCACCTAGCAGCAGTGTGGTCGCTTGTTTGAATCCCAACCACAACACTACCTGCACAGAGGTTACATGTTCTCAATGTGCCTGCGTTGGTTTCCACCAAGTAGTCCGGTTTTCTCCCACTTTCCAAAGACATGCTGATATGTTAATTGGCTCTGGTTTAAATTGGCTTGTGTTTGTATGAATGTTAGTTAGGGACCTTAGACTTAGCAGGGACTGATGTGAATGTACAATATATATGTAAAGCGCTGTGTAAATTGACACACTGTATAAGTACCTATAATAAATAAATGAAATAAACGAACCCTCGGCCTTCTATATAAATGGTCTATACAGATTAGAATAGTAGTGGCTATTACAAAGTAACAGCATGTGCATTACTGCAAGTATTATTATAAAAACAACACTGGATTTACTCTTATTGTATACCCAGACTTTAAAACAAAGGGTTGGCTGTTATTGTATACCCAATCTTTCCATAAAATATCCACCCATGAGCCATACATAAACTTAGATAAAGGGTATATAAAGTGCATACATTTTCCAGGGGTACCTTTAAACAAAAAACAAAAAAAAACACATATCAAATATATAGATGCATGACCAAAAGAAATGTTCTTCTTTAAATTATATCAATTAAATATAATTAATAAAATCAAGTGCATAAGTTTTCTGAAAGTACCTCAATGCACATCAAATTTGAAAACACACATACCAAATGGGAAATATCTGCTGTTATTGTATACCCAATCTTTCCATAAAATAACTGTCCATAAGCTATACCTAAACATGTATAAAGGGGACACAAAATGCATCAATCTTCTAGGGGTACATTTTCCAAAAAAATGCAGAACAAATTTACAAACACATGACCAAAAAAAATGTTTTAAAATTACAAAGTGTATCAGTTAATATAAAATATAAGAATATTTTCAAAAGTGAGCTAAGATGACATGATGGTGACATGATGTCATCTTAGCTCACTTTTGAATATATTCTTATACTTTGTTTAGTGACAATCTAAATATTGCTATTAGCCTGGCGGTCTTTGCACAGTCTCTGTGGTCTCCTAATATTGGGAGCGGCCTATCTGGGGAGGAGTTTAGGTGACTTCTGTCTTAAAGTTACATTTCATGCTATGTAAGTGTATGGACTGATTTGATGATTTTTTTTTGTTTTTTTCTTTATTTTCTTTTTGTTTCTATGCTTAATATTATAAAATACATTTGATGGACATGATTGTAAATCAATTTTTTTCTCTACAGAGTGGTAATAAATCTCTGAGGAAGAGATTGTTCTGAAAAAGCTTGAAGATACCCTTTTGGCTGAACAAACCTTGTAGTCAGAGTACAATAATTGGGGTTTATTTACTAAAGGCAAATCCACTTTGCATTACAAGTGCACTGCAAGTGCACTTGAAAGTGCAGTCGCTGTAGATCTGAGGGGAATATGCAAGGAAAATAAAAAACAGCATTTTTGCTTGTACATGATTGGATGATAAAATCAGCAGAGCTTCCCCTCATTTCAGATCTTCCTCTCAGATCTAAAGTGACTGCACTTCCAAGTGCACTTCCAAGTGCACTTGCAGTGCACTTGTAGTGCAAAGTGGATTTGCCTTTAGTAAATCAACCCCATTGTGTGGTTTTGAAAACCATCGATTGGGAATACCACTATGTTTAATGACTATTGATGGATATGTAACAATATAAACTCACCCGTGTACATTTGTTTTTATGATTCATGAACATTGTGAATTATATTTTGATATTTTATTGAAAGATTTTAATATGAGAAAAAAAAACTTTTAACTTATAAGTAGTTTTGTGGTTGCCTTAAAAAAATCCCACTTAATAGGTCGAAATTCATATATTCTTTTTCTTTTCTAATCGCTTCAGTTTAGCTTTTAATTTATTACTAGGATCTCCTGTTAACTGTTTGTATGTATCCTCCACCCCTAACAATCTCTTCATCTCCTGGTCATAATCCTCCTTTAATACAACAATTCCACTGGCTTTATCTGCTGGGCAGATAACAATACTCTTTCTTCTCCAAAGCTCTAACTTTTTTCCTTGTCAAAAGAAGTTTATTGAGTATACAATGTTATAAAGATACATGAAGTAAGTTTACAAGGATCTATAAAGTAAGCTCATTGTTTTACAGTAGGGTTTATATAGGTAAATATCATGAAATTTCAAATATTAAACATTGGGTTCACGTAAACCTAAATTAAAGATATATATCATTTCCTTAGTTACTTTTGTAGGTATTTAAATGATTTATACCTACTATACATATTGTTTACAAGTAGAGTGTATATAGGTCAAATAAATTCTGATAATGAGCTTTAATCGTAAGGTGGAGAAAAGGAAAGAGAAAGAAGAAAAAGGGTTGAAAGGTAGAGGTATGGTCCACAAAGTTGTCCCGCTCGTCAGTTTATTATTCTTTTTAGTTCTCTTTGAAGCCTTAGAATGGGTGCCTCTGTAAGTCATTTAATCTGTTACCATGGCAACAAGACAGAGTCATTGAAGTTTGACAGGAACTGTTGTTTTATCCAAGAGTGCCAAAGTTTTGCAAATTTTGGAATTTGATTTTGATCGATGGCTACCATCTTAGCATGGGACATTGTATTATTCATTCTGTGAATTGTTTCTGCTAGTACCAATGTAGGAGATTTCCATGCCTTGGCCACTGTTTGTTTTGCAGCCGTTATTAGTTGGATCATAAGTTTGAATTGAGAGAGTGTTAACCATTCCGGTTTTAGATTAAGTAAAGTTAAATATGGATCTGGTTGTATTATTTTTTTAAATATTTTAGATGCAATCACGAAAACTTCCTTCCAGAAGGTTTGGATTACTGGGCACGCCCACCATATGTGTAAATATGTGCCTATTTCTGGGCATCCTCGAAAACAAAGAGCTGAGGTATTAGGTGAATATTTTGCCACTCTAGCGAATACAAGGTACCAGCGAGTTAGGACTTTATAATTTGTCTCCAGTGCTAAGATGTTGGGTGAAGATGACTTAGATGTGAGCCATATGTTAGACCAGTCCGTGTCTTCTAAAGTTCGTCCCAGGTCCTCCTCCCACCTCTGAACGTAAGAGGGTCTATTAAGATTTGCTACTCCATATAATTGATTATAAAGTGATGAAATTGTACCTTTAGCAAATGGATCTTTTGTACAGATTGATTCAAAAATGGATAATTGGAATAATGGTGTATCCCCCTTTAGGAATGGTGTATAGAAAGTTTTGATTTGGAGATATCTAAATATCTCAGAGTTCGGTAGATCATATTTTTCTCTAAGCGATGGGAATGAAAGGAATGATTTAGATGCTATGAAGTCATTTAGTGTCTGAATGCCTGATGTTGTCCAAGCTTTAAAAGAATTTGGGTAGATCCATGCCGGATAAAAGGCCGGATTTCTGATAAAAGAAAGGAGAGGATTGTGTGGAGATTGTAACTGATATTTGGTTTTTAGTTTATCCCAGAGAGATAAGAAGTGTTTAGTTATGGGATTATGAATTTTAAAGCGGTCTTTAGGATCAAGCCATAATAAATTTGATATTAATAGGGGGTCATTTTCTGAAGCCTCTATAAATACCCATAATGGTATTTCCTGTTTTGCATGGTATTTGGACAGACTGGCCAAATGTGCTGCTCTGTAGTAGTTAGTAAAATTAGGGTATCCCAGGCCTCCTTTATTTTTGGGAAGATGTAGTGTGTGTATAGGTATACGTGGTTTAGAAGAGCCCCATATAAACGAAGTTGCTCTTTTTTGTACTATTTTCAAAAAATAGGAAGGAATTGGAATAGGGAGGACTCTGAATAGATAAAGCAATTTGGGTAGAATAGTCATTTTGATTGCATTAATTTTCCCTATCCAGGATAAAGGAAGTTGCGACCATTGTTTTATTAGATTTGTGATCTGTCTTAATACAGGTGGATAATTGGTTGAGAATAAGTCAGAATGAGATGCTGTTAAATGAATTCCAAGATATGGGATTGATTTTTCTGCCCATGTGAATGGGAGTGCAGCCCTAGCCGGGATCAATTCCATGTTTGTGAGTGAAATATTAAGCACTAGGCATTTCTTAGGATTAATCATAAGGCCGGATAGGGCTGCAAATCCATCAAGAGCTGGTATTAAGTTAGGACCAGAGACCTGTGGTGATGATAGAAAAAGTAATATATCGTCTGCAAATATACATAATTTGTGTGTAATACCTCCTACTTCAATGCCAGTTATAGTTTGGTTTTTTCTGATGTATTGGGCCATGGGTTCGAGTATAAGGGCAAATATTTAAGGGAGATAATGGGCAACCCTGTCAGGTACCTCTTTCGATATTAAAGGCTTCAGATTTGTATCCAGCATATTTTATATAGGCTTTGGGTTTATTATATAATGCTTTGATCCATGTTAAAAAGTGGGGTCCAAAACCCCATTTTTGTAATGAATATTGCATATATTGCCAGGATACTGTGTCAAATGCCCTCTTAATATCGAGAGAGAAAACATAAAGGGATTTTCAGTTTTTTAGCAATATGTGCCAATAACACTGCCCTGCGTACATTATCGCCTGCCTGTCTATTTGGCATGAAGCCTACTTGATCTCTATGTATTAATTTTCCTATAATGCTATTGAGGCGTTTTGCTATTATTTTTGCTAATAATTTAATATCAAGGTTTAACAGAGAGATAGGCCAATAATTCACACAGGAAGTATCATCAGAAAGGGGTTTTGGGATCATACAAACAATTGCCATTAGTGTTTCTTGCCGAAAAGAATGTCCATCTAGAAGTTTGTTAAAAGTTTCAGTGAGAATGGGAGAGAGTATTTCTGAGAATGTTTTATAGTATAAAGCCGAGTAGCCGTCTGGGCCTGGTCTTTTGTTAAGTTTTAGGTCTTTTATGGCGTTAACAACTTCATCTATAGTTATAGGCTCATCCAAACTGCTTTTTTGATTCTGAGATAACTCAGGTAAGTTTATTTTTGAGAAGAAGGATTCAGCTTCTGTAGGATTAAATTCATTGTTTGTCTTGTATAAAGTTGCGAGATGTGAGTGATATTTATGGACTATTTTAACTGGATTACAAGTGTAAACATTTTTTGATAATTTCAAACGTATTGGTTTGAAAGATTTGTTAGTTGAATTTAATGCCCGAGCCAAATATGTACCTGGTTTGTTTGTATTCATGTAGAAATTGTGTTTGGAGCGTTTGAGGGATTTATCAACTGACTCAGTGAGAAATAGATCGTATTCCAATCTAGATTTTTCCAGATGAGATTTTGTACTCTGAGATGGATTATCTTGAAATGATATGTAGGCTGCATTAAAATTGAGTTCTAGTTTTTTTGCTAGATTTTTGCGTTCCCATTTAAATAGTGCCATTTGTCTTTGTATTGTACCACGCAAGACAGGCTTATGAGCTTCCCACAGTGTTATTGGGGAGATGTCTGTTGTATTATTAATTGATATGTATTCCTTTAAAGCTTGTTCAATGGCCATCTGATGTAGTGGGTGTTTGAGCATTATGTCCGGTAAGTACCACGTTGGGTCATGCGCTTTTGGTATGGCTGAGGCTATAGTAGTGTATACTGCATTATGGTCAGACCACGGAATCGGAATTATATCTGATGCAATAATTTCTGGTATCATTCCTATTGTTAGAAAAATATGATCTATTCTGGTGAAGGTTTGATGAGGGTGCGAGAAATAAGTGAATTTCTTTTTCATTGGGTTACTTTCTCTCCATGAATCTACCAGATTGTATTTGGAAAGAAGTTGAGAAAAAGGTAATCTAGAGCTTATTTTGGATGGTGTAAAAGGTGATTTATCTAGAAATGGGAGGAGGACCTGGTTCGAATCCCCACACATTATCACTGTTCCTATTTTGTGTGTATTAATCACTTGTAATATATGTGAGAGGAATGGTGTAGGTTGTTTGTTAGGAGCGTAGTAGGAAATCACCGTGATTGCTGTATCCATTATATAACCCATGAGTATCAGGTATCTACCTTCTGGGTCTTTAATTTCTGATGATAAGGTGAATGGTGTGGATCGGTGAAATGCAATTAGAGTTCCCCTTTGTTTGGTACAGGCAGAAGCCGTGTAAATTTGTTGATAAAAAGGAGAAATATATTTTGGAGTAGAATCTTTGGTGAAGTGTGTTTCTTGGAGGCATACTATGTGAGCCTTCTTGTTATGGAAAGTACGGAAGGCTTTGGTCCTTTTTTGAGGGACATTTATTCCCTGAACATTCAGGGAAAGTATATTCAGTGGTGCCATGGCAATAGATCAAATAGTTTTGACTTACTTTTTGTTATGCAGAGCTGACTGCGCAGATCAACCTGTGTGGACTGAAGAGATGAATAGATAGAAAAGAAACCAGTGAATTCTGGAGTAAAGAGTAAACAAAAAACAAATGAGATTAAATGATACATTGTATAAATTATTTTTTGCAAGTAATCACAATTTACCCGTGAAAGAGAATAAATATCTCTCTCAGGGGAATAAGTGCCTTCGTCACACTCCCACATAATATGGTTGGGAGAATGAGGAGGGCTAATGGGGGTACACGGATCTTCCGCTTACAGGAGAGAAGTGCTATGTCAAAAGACATCAAAATGATGTTTCATTAATTGGAGTGCAGAATATAGTTTTTGTTGAAATTATTTATTCCAGGGTGGTTGTATATGGTTAGTCTTGCCCTAGGCTAAAAAATTCAGTTAGAAAGGTACTGTTAATAACTTTGGTATTGATGAAGATAGTTTGAATTATTTTGGGATTTTAACCCTTTTAGAGTAAACAATTACATATTTTATTCATATGCAACTGTTTAGATATGTTAACTCATAAAATGAGGTTGTATTGCTTCAGTTTAGAATAAACAAAAACATAGTTCTAGGAACTAGTTAGGTAATAATATATTTGTTTTAAGAAAAGAAAGAAAAAGCTTCCATTACTTCTGGATTATTGAACATATTTGTCCTAAAAAGTAATAAATCTATTGTTATTACCTGATAATATATAACTGAACAAGAATTTCCTTATTTCACTTATATATTCTAAGACTATATGAATCAGAAGTAATAAGAAATATAACTGGAATGTAACATGATCCCACACAGTGTGTGACTATCAGAATGCAGTTACATTCAGTTATAAATATAGGTTTTTTTAAAGAGAACCATCTCTTAGTATAATAAATGAAGAGATATCAGGAATTATGATGTCAGTCCATTGAATCTTCTTGGTCCATGGATGATGTGGCATAACGGCCTCTTTTGTGAGAATGATGATTCCCATTTTGTTCTGAAATTTTCTGGGTGCTGCCTGAAGGTGAAGATGACGCCATTCTTCTGCGTGTGGGAGAGTTGCTGCTTGTGGGTTCTGTCAGATTTAATTTTAAAAGGGTTTGTTGTAGTTCATCTGCTGATCTGCTTCTGTAAATTGTACCTTGGTAGTTAAATCTGACTGAAAAGGGGAAGCCCCATTGATACATAATGTTGTGGCGTTGCAGTTCCATTAGTTGGGGTTTCATGGATCGTCTTTTAGTAATAGTAAGTTGGGATAGGTCAGCAAAAATTTGATAATTGTGTCCTTGAAAATTAAGTTCCTTTTTTTCTCTTGCAGCAATTAGTATTTGTTCTTTCGTTCTGTAATAATGAAATTTTGTGATTATATCACCTGGGGGTCCATCTTTCTTTTTGGCTGTGAGGGCTCTGTGTACTCTGTCCAGTTCTAAACGTTCAATAGGGATATCTGGCTTTAGTTCTTGTAATAGAGCAGTAATAGTAGATTGCAGGTCTGTCACAGTTTCAGGTATTCCCCTTATGCGCAAGTTTGAACGCCTGGCTCTATTTTCGTAATCTTCGAGCTTAGTTTGAAGTATTAAATTCTCTTTTTTTAATTGTTCCAATTCTGTTATATTTTCTTGGGTTGTAATTTCAATTTCATCCATTTTTATTTCTAAGGCTGCGGTGCGGTTTCCCAGCTCTCTTATTTCTTTGGTTAGGCTGTTTGTTATTTGGTCTGAGGTTTGTTTTAAAGCCTTATGAAGCATCTTTTCAAATTGTAATAATATTACTGGGGATACTGAGGAGGCTTGTGGAGAAGTTTGTGAGAGGATTTGTTCTGTATCTGACTCAAATGGAGAGTCTTGCTGTGACATTTTTTGTCTGTGAGAGCGCCCTGATGCTGTATCTTGTGAGGTGACTGGAGCTGCTTCAGCTGCAGTGAGTGCCTGTGAGCTCTTTGTGAGGTGATTTTTATTTCTGCCACGGTTTCCTCCCAGTACCATATTTCCTGCCCAAACTTTCACAGTTTGTTCCCTGGGGCAAAAAGGTTCAAATGGATACCTTTTGAGCCTGCAGGCTCAGCTTTGTCCTTCTCTTCTCTCCTCAGCGGTGTGGAGCTCTAACAATTCATGTCTGCTCCGCTAGGCTCCGCCTCCTGCCCCCGCTCTAACTTTTTTCATCCATTTTTTATCCCCCTTTAATTCCTTAATCTCCTTGATGTCTTTCACAACCATTCTTGCAAAGAGCTACAAATTGATGTCCAGAAGACTAAGGCCAACCATACACAGAGCAAATTTCTTTCCTGCAACCACGGGTTGCAAGAAAAGAAATTTGCTCGATTCCCCTTTCAACACAGACAGTGTTGATGCAGGAATTCCTCCTGCCGGGCCATTGTCTTCTCCCGACGGAGGCGGGCAGGGGAAGCCGTCCCCGCCGGGAGAAGACAGTGATTATCACTAGCGACTATAGCAGCCACTACGATAATTGCAAGAG
Source organism: Lithobates clamitans (assembly GCA_037952925.1). Taxonomy (NCBI): domain Eukaryota; kingdom Metazoa; phylum Chordata; class Amphibia; order Anura; family Ranidae; genus Lithobates; species Lithobates clamitans. The sequence goes on along the minus strand of JBBGZY010000400.1, from coordinate 10,184,809 downwards.
AATCCGGCAGGCTGGTTGTACCCAAGTTGATATATTGATCAACTATATTCAGCCTTCTCATTAACGGAATCTCAGCTGGTTCCTGCTAAACAGGCCTAGATTCGAACCGCATATAGCCTTAGGATAGAATTATTTTTCAACCCAATATGCATATATTCTGATTCCTCCTTTCACCTAGGTCTGTTTCCTCTCTCTTCAAAGAATGTTATTTAATATTGAATTTATTTGAAAATCTTTTAACCTCCCTGACGGTATGATTATTTCAGATTTTAGGTGCTGAAAGCGGTACCATTATTTTGCACAGAAATTTGGCGTTTTATATTGTAGGCCTGTAATTCTTAGGAATAATTCACTTAAATCTGTCCAAACCAGAGTCTAGTAGACATCCCGGGTATGATAAAGTTTGAAAAATGAAATAAAAAATTATAATATAATAAATAACTATAAATAATTATAACAAATAATAAAATAATAATGATAAAAATGATTCAATAATGTAATCAAATCAAAAACACTGAAATTTGCTCAGTTGCAGAATTGTCGCTTTCGTTACTTTCAGTGTTTGATGACGGATTTTCCCACAAATCACTATCACTCAATTCTGCAAGTGATTCTAATTTATTATCGCTGTTTTCTAGCTGCTCTAAAGCCACTTTTGATGTAAAGGGACAGTTTTGATTGCTATGGACAATCTCCAGTTTCCAGGCAGAAAGAACAGTTTTTATAATATAAAAGTGCATGCAGGACACTGGACAGACCACTAGGGACAAAGGGGATGTGTAATTATTTGATACAGTACTGTAATCTGTAAGATTACAGTATACTGTATCTATACTGTGTGTTTCACTTTTTGAATTTGCCACCGAACTCCGTCCCCGTGCGTCACAACGCTCGCAGGGAACGGAGCTCGGCACTGTGAATCGAGCAAGACACGGCGACTCGCCGATCACAGCGGAGAGACATTGCAGGATCCTGGATCTTCCTGGATCCTGCGATGCGATCCCGAGTTTGGCTCGGGGATACCGCTTTTGGTATTGAAAATCCACCCCGAGCCAGACTCGGGAATACCACTAGGGGGGTTAACATCTATGTATGTTTTTCAAATATATTCTATTCTATTCTATTCTATTCTATTCTATTATTATTATATTATATTCTATATTTTTATTGGGTGCATACATTAAACCTGTGTCTAAAACCATCAATTCATCTTTAGTTAATTTAACACTATTTAGTTAAAAATCCCCTTCCCAAGAACTAATTTGCTTTCCCCTCATCCTCATGGTCTGTTTATCCAACATTTCCTGACATTTTGGATGGTTAATACTGGGATTTGCATGTGTCTTTCCAGCTAAACTGTCCTCCACCCCCCCTCCCCATTTCTGTGGGGGTCTCTGATCCTTCCTAAAATATCTTCGTCTTGGGATTATCCCATTATTTTTATATAAATGTTGATTCTTATAGTCTCTCATCTGTGTACCTATAAAACCTCTTCCCTGACTATCCTGAGGCAGATGCTCAAATCTATTGTGTATAGGGAGTTTGTATCCAATTTTTTCCTGATGTTCCATTCTATTAGATTCTGTTGGGTCAGGGACGACACGTTTTCTGGGAATATCTCTCCTTTCTCTTGTTTCTCTCTGCCACCTATTATCCCTTTCCTTATATTCTTACATGGTCCTAACATTTATGGGAGGAATCAACTGAAGCGATGTATATCGATGTGAAGGTTTCCCTGCTGGCTTGAAAATACTCACCTTAAAGAGCTGACAGACCTTTTATACTAAAAGGTTGTTTATTTATGGTGAGTTACCCAAACCAGTGGGACGTGAGTACTGGAGAGCATTATTTGTTACTGGCTGAAGCGCTGTGGCACTTTGTGGATTAGGAATTCACAGAAGATAAAAGAAAAGTACTTACATTTTTTTATTTTTATTTTTTAAACCAAATGGCCCAGTGACCAGACCACCTGTGCCCAATGCCCACACTGTGCCCACCACCAAATTGTGAGATCATTGTGTGCAAATGCAAACTAGTAAAGCTTTGAGTGCAATAGGGTGAATTTGTATGCAAAATTGCTAACAGCCAACATACTAAGTACTAGAGTAATAACAAATGAATGCAATAGATGGAAGGAGTAGGCTACTCTCTCTGGGGTAATCATGATTACATGCAATGTAGCAGTCCACCGGGGGCAATAATGAATGAATGCAATGAAATGGAGCAGTCTATGGGAGCAAACAATACTGCAATGGAGGAGCAGCGCCACTGACAGCGACAGTTATACTATCATGTTTGATATTTCACCTTCTCCCTCCTTCCCTCTTTGTGCTGTTAGGTTGGATCTTTCTGGACTTCCAAACATGCCCGCTTTAACCGGCCTATGCCACCACTGCCGCCAATGCCTTTGCCTGCTGCCTTCCTTAAATCAAGTAAGGCCTCATGTACACTGCTGCTGGTAAATGGACAGTTAGGAGCAGTTGGGCATTTTTTTCAAATTTTTTTTTGCTCCTGAACTCTCCTCTATGTTATCTTATCAGTACATGTACACAGGATTGTTTATAGTTGTTTCTAGGCAGTTGCGTTTAGAGGCTTTATTTGGAATCCAAAAAAATGCGTTCAGAAGCTGTGTTTACAGGCTTTTCAAACGCCAAACGCGGCTAAGTTTAGGCGTGTTTTCATCTAGTAGCGTTTTTAAAGGGTAACATTTTATATATTACATTTGAGCCTGGAAAATGCTAAAAACACACCAAAAACTCAGTTATCACTGTATGCAAGCTTGATATACCACGTGATATTCCCCTCATCAGCCAATTATGCTTTACAATACACAACTTGTATTACTTGACGCTGAAGTTGAATGTGAATTTCACTCACCCGTCAACCATTGAGAATTTGCAAACTAGACGGGGTCTAACCTTTTCCAAGAGAACGTCAAAGGTGGCAGTTGACATGCGTGTAAAGTAAAAAAAAATATCTGGGTAATTACACAGCTGGACATACATATTAGAAAAGTATCCTGTGGACATGCGTTGAGCCATGGACGAACTCTGGTCCTCTCACGCAATTTTCTACATGTTTGGAGCCTCAGCAAAAGCAACATCAGGAGCATTTCCTCACACATGCTCATCATGGGATCCATACTAACAAACCAACCAAAAAATAACAGCTAGCTACAAGCACACTGCTTTCGCAGCTGCTACTCACACTGTTCTCTCACAGAATGGCTGAAATAGTTAATAAATACGTCCTGTGTACATGAAGCCTAAACTGCACAAAACATAAGGTCAGCTGTCAGCCTACAAGCAGAAGTACTGCCTGCCTGTTGCAACTCCTCCTGAAAAATTGCCATGGCTTCATATCACGGTAAGCAAATACACAATTTGCTGTGGTGTGCTTTGTCAAGAAATGATCTGCTCTAGCGAGTCTCATGTTTGGTGTTCTCGTTCTCCATTTTGTGCCTTAGGTTGGTTCTCCTCTCCCTGGACTACCAGTCACACTGCTTTGACCAGCCTCAGCCTGTTTCACCACTGTTGCCAACGCCTTGCCTGCTACCCTCAGCCCTTATTCCATCAAGTTTACTGCACCAAACTGCTGTCTGCCTACAAGTCTAACCTGCTGCAACTCCTCGAGTCCTGAAGCATTCCCTTTGGTGTCATATAACAGTAAGCAAATACACAATTTGCAGTGTGCTGTGTGAAGAAATGACAAATGGCACTGCGCCCGAAGCCCACCCAGTTCTGTGACAATAGCGAATAAATATTAACTATTACAACACTGATTCTCCTCCCAGCCAATCAAGAAGAGGTCCTGAGACCCGTCACCCGATTGGGCGAAAGGAGATCTGATCAGATTGACCGCCAGGAGGAGGAGACGCAGGGGAAGCGAGGAAGCAGCCGCCTGCATCCCGGAGAGAAGCCACCTGGAGTACCACCCGCAAGATGGGGTAAATGCAAGGCCCCGGCGACTGACATGGGGGGGGGGGTGCCACCTGTGACCCCCATGACCCGACCAACCACAACCCCCCTCCCCCACACACACACCCTCCAACCCGCATCAAATATCAAATAGTGGAACACAGAGTGCAAAGTGTGCCCTCTTCCACAGCTGCTTACGTCTGCATCCACCATCCACATCTCACTTTCATCCCTCTTTAGTTTTGACCTCTGCACACAACCCCCCCCCCCCCATGCCCCATCATCTCCTCCACTCCTTAAAAGCTCCACCATCTTTTGCATGTCTTACTTTTATTGTTATAGTAAACTGAAGCACCCAGATGGCTCTAGTACCTCCCACACACTGTAGGCAGCTCAGTCTCTCACTTGCAGGGAAATCATCCAGTAGGGGCAGTGGCGGTCGCTCCATTAGGACGCAGGGGCGCCGCCCCCCTAATCCATGCGCCTGGCCCCTAATCTACATGCAGGGTGCTGGACGCATGGATTTAATTTTTTTTTTTATATAAAGCACGTCAGGCTCTAATTGGTTGAAAAAAAGAGTGGGTTCGTGGCCCACAACTCACCCAGTTGTGTGAGAATAGCCAATTAATATTCCTGCTTCTCCTCCCAGCCAGGAAGGTCTTAAGACCCGAGAAGAGAAGGAGAAGCGAACATATTGGCCAGGAACAGGGGGGGAGGCGTCGGGGTAGAGACGCAGGGGGAAGCTGCCGAAGCTGCTCGCAGCCTTGAACTAACCAAACGGGAGGGGTTGGGGTTGTTTGCCCCCCAAAAAAATAGAGCACCAGCCGCCACTGAGCAGGGGTATTGGCATACAAGCACCAGGGAAGAATGGAGATCACAGAGGGTCAGCCTACCACACAATGCCCCCCTCCAGCCCATGAGCACACTACACCCTGGGCAACTGCATCTCCCTTGTCCCCTTCTGGCACTCAGTGGAATCTACTCAGGAGATCAAATCTGTGGGAACAATTGGGAGACAAGCTGTCACTTGTAAACACAGAACCCGGACTTCTGGTAAAAGCCATGGTAAAAATCTATACCTAAATACGAGGCAGATAAAGGTAATAAAGGTAACATAATGTGCCCCAATATAAAAGGGGAATAATGAATTGAATATGATCAAAAACCAAACAACAGGGCTAAGGTGTAAGTCAAAGACAATGGGAATGGAACAAAGTAAATATAGGTGTGCAAGGGAGAGGGGAGGAAGGAAAAAAAAAAAAAAGTTACCTAAGATTCCTATGTGAACAGTTGGGGTCCAATGGTGCACAGTGATCACAGGGGTATCAGCCACAGGGAGTATCAGAGTCGACTGGGGGAGTATAAATACTCTAATGTGGTCATGGGTGTCCGCCAACAACACACTAGCGGCCAATAAGAGGAGAGGCGCCGACAGCCAAGCGGCATGCGCTGCTCGCCATCTGTCGCCAATTACCTCGTGTGGGACGCCAAGCTGGAATCAAACAGCGTCAGTGCACCAACGACACTGGCGATGACATGGCGCTGGAAGCGTGACGTTATTGCGCAACAGGATGTCCGCCCGGGCCCCCGCATCACCAATGAGAGGAAGAGGGGGGGGGGAGGGCCCCCGGAGGGCCCCCGGAGCGCATCGCAGCGCTGGGCCTGGGCACACCGGCCGGAACAATCAGCCCAAACACACAGCAATCCAGCACACTGATACCGCATATACGAGTGCACCATAGGAAGCCTGGATTAGTAAAAATATAGTATCTAAACTCCTCTATATCTATATGACATGATGACACAGAATTGAAAACTTCAAAATATTAACTTGTTGAATAAATCAGAAACACCTATTTAAGAGACAATACATCTCTTTGCATTCAAGAAGTGTCTGGCACCCATGAATCTACCTTGCATCACACCCACCATGATTCGTAACACACTATACATAGAATGATGTCAGCTATCCATAACTCTGGAGGTTCTCATTAGACCAAAGGCGACCGGGGACCTGGCTAAATGTTTTACATATGTTAATTGATTTTATATATGTAACAACATAAATGCTATACTTTTATGACTGAGTTTTCTCTTGTGGTGCCTTAAAAACCCACATGCTGGGTTGGGATATACTGTCATTATTTATAGCTTGTGGACAGTGAATACTGAATCAAACAACTATATAGAGTAAATGCCTTCTGTTGTTTTCCTTACTTTTTACCCATAGTTTCAGTGTAGACACAGGCTTAAAGCGGAGGTCCTCCCACTGCTGCAAAAATGAAAAGCCAGCAGCTGCACATACTGCAGCTGCTGACTTTTAATAGTAGGACACTTACTTGTCCTGGAGTACAGCTATGTCGGCACCGCAGCTGATGTTTCCATCAGCTGTCGGGTGCATGCCACCTCCATTGCGAGTAAGGAAACCCGGCAGTGAACCCTACTGCGCATGCGCGAGGCTCCTCTCTCTTACTGGCCCAGCAGCCAGGGAAGGAGGAGGAGGGAGCCCGGTCGGTGACGTCAACACCTGTGGCTGTGGCTGGCGCTCCCGGAAGTGGGAACAGGATACCTGTGAAAGACAGGTATCCTACCCCCCCCCCCCCCCAAAAAGGTGCCAAATGTGGCACTGGAGGGGGGGGGGAGTACAACAAGTGGAAGTTCCACTTTTGGGTGGAACTCTGCTTTAACGTTAAGAAAGAAATGCCTACATTGGCATTGACTTGTGATAAGAGTTCTCAAAGTAAAAAAAAAAAAAAAGACAGAAGTAATAGATTATATGCAAATGTTCTTTTGCTTCTGATGCAGCCAGCTTAACCTGCAAAACGGATTAGGCATTCTCCACCTGTCCTGAAAAACTTGTTCCACCCTTGATACTTATGGAGACACAATCATTGGATCCTGGATGGATAAGTAAATATCAACTTATGAATGCTGGGACTTGTGACCAGCCTTTGGCTGTAGCTGGTAACTTTCCATTAACCCATTGAATGGTGTACTACCCTGCACTAAATTACAGGGCTTGGTTAATAAGGGAGGAATGCCTGAACCACCAGATGATAGACTGCTGATATCATTGCTGAGAATATAATGAACTTTTTGTTTATATGGAGTTTCCAGTCCAGGTGGGGCATAAGCCTTCTGGTTTCCACATGGTCTAAGGAATTTCAGAGGACAATATTGCACAAATATGCGGATAATGGGTAACTTACCCATTTTCTATTAAGTTTTCCAGCAGAAAGCTGAAGTTATGATCTGTGGTGTACAAATTATATGTCAGGTGGTGGACGCTTTATCTGCACCTACCCCTTTAGCATCCTATCTACATGATGTAAGGTATTTGCATATGATGATGCACATATTTGCATGCAATGATGATGGGACCATTGTGATATTCCTTGTTTTAATGGGGTACATTTCAACTGCATAAGTTGTTTCTTAAGGATTTGACTTATGATCAGTGTGATGGAACTAATGTAATATCCTCCCCAGCTATATGATGTAAGGAGTATATGGAGTATATTTCATCTGCACAAGTTGTCTACCAAGGATTTTCAGAGTTTTCAATGTTTGAAAAGATGGACTTTAAGGGCACGTATATAATTTTTTAAAACAAAATAGATTTATTAATCGACATACAGTATATATCACAATATTACAGTACATATATAGCGTCAAACATAAAAGTTGTACTATTAGTGGTTCCCCTAATGTACAAACCGGATATCGTTTTACTGTGTGACAATACTGAAGGTGCATCCACACAGGGGTATCTTCTTAGTTGGGGTTCCACTATTCCAGTAATAGATTAAAAACAGTTCTGCTCTACACGTTACCAAGGATTTTCTTCTATATATTTCAGTGAATGCTCTACATTTTGGGACACTAAGTTATACTCCATAGTAGGGATGAGCTCGATGTTTGGGTCGAACATAAGTTCGACTCGAACATCGGGTGTTCGCCTGTTTGCCGAACAGTGAACATTATGGGCGTTCGCCGTAAATTTGAGCGCTGCGGAACGCCCCATATTGCACTGCGAGATCACAGTGTATTGCTGTATGATGATTGGCCAAAGCATGCACCTGACCTGCATGCTTTGGCCAATCACAGTGCACTCTTCTGAGAGAGCCATAATTGCCCAAAGGCAGGGTGCCTGTGGTCAACCATGGCTTAGGGGGACAAGGTCCACGCCCCACACTATATAAGGCTGTATATATATATACACACACACACATACATATATACACATACATATACACTCTGCATCCAGTGTAGTCTATATCTACAGTGCATTATGTGGTGTACTGTTTCTAATACACTTCAGGCGGTGTACAGGTGTACACAGTATCTAATACAGTGTGTAAAGTTTGTGTACATTGTGTAGAGTACCCTAAATACATCATGTCCGGAAGGCCACCAAGGAGAGGCAGATGCTCACAGGCCACTAAAAGAGGGCAAGCCACCTCTGTCTCTACAGTCAACAGTGCTGGTCATGGACATGGTGCGTCCTCTGCAGGTAGCCGTTTGGCATGCTTGTCCTTTTTTTCTGCTGCTGGCCGTGTTATTGAGCCACAATATGCAGAAGAGTTGGTGAAGAAGAGTAATTTGCCTTCCAATGCAGCTGCCAAAGCAGCCCATTCCACCGGCTCCTTGTCCACAGTCACTCCTTCTTTAGCCCCACCATCATGCACAGAGGAGTCCCCAGAATTATTCGACCACAGTGTCGGGTACATGCTGCTGGAGGATGCGCAGCGATTTGAAGGCTCTGATGTTGGTTCCCAGGTTGAGGAAGGGAGTAACGTGAGCCTAGAGAGATGGGGTGCCCAAGAAGGACAAGAAACTGGCAGTCATGTTCCCCCAGCTGTAGCATACTGCCAAGTTTGCTCCAGTGACAAGGAGGGAAGAGATGATGAGGTCACTGACTGTACTTGGGTGCCTGAGAGAAGAGAGGAGGAAGCACAACTCCAATGAGGCAGGATTTTATTTAGGGGCAGCTTAAGGGCAGCCACTCTATTGCATCACACCGCAGAGCTCCGCAGGTGCAGGGCGCTGCTGACTCCCCACTGACTTTTAAAAGTTCCTTGGTGTGGGCCTTTTTCAACATGTGTGCGGCAGATAGCATCGTTGATGTTTGCAACCTATGTCTGAAGCAGATCAAGCGTGGCCAGAACAGCAGCTGCTTGGGCACCACATGCTTGACCAGACATATGAAGACCTGCCATGCAGTCAGTTGGCAACAGCACTTGAAAGACCTACATCAAAGAAAAAGGCGGACTTCTCCTTGCTCCTCACCTGGGATCCCCAACCCAACTTTACCTCCAGTCCTCTCAAAAACATGCACTGAGAGGAATGATGGTATAGCAATAGGTGTCCCAAGTACTTGCAGCCAATCTGCTAGCAGTAGACCACCATCTGATTTTAGCAGGAAAATTTCCCTACCCCAGTTGCTGAACTGTAAAAAGAAATTCGGTCCCAGCCATCCACATGCTCAGCATCTAAATGCTAGCTTGGCCAAATTGCTAGCACTGCAACTGCTGTCTTTTCATCTGGTAGACTCTGCCCCCTTTCGTGAATTTGTGGAATGTGCTGTACCTCAGTGGCAGGTTCCAAAACGCCATTTCTTTTCACGGAAGGCCATACTGGCTCTCTACTGGCATATGGAAAGCAATGTTTTGGCCTTGTTGGACAGGGCGGTCAGCAGTAAGGTTCATATTACCGCTGACTCATGGTCCAGCAGGCATGGGCAGGGACGTTACCTTTCCTTCACGGCGAACTGGGTAACTCTCCTGGCAGCTGGGAAGGATGCAGGACAGGGTTCAGTGTTGTTGGTGCTTGTTCCGCCACCACGCCTCCAAAATGCTAGTGGTGATTCTGCCACAGCTCTCTCCTCCACACCCTCCTCTTCTTCTTCCTCTATGGCCTCTTCTGCAGATTTGTTCTCTGAACAAGCGGTGCTCCGTAAGCATTCAAGGGGCCTCGCAAGCAGTCAGGCTAAAAGATGCCATGCGGTGCTTGAGCTGGTCTGCCTAGGGGACAGGAGCCACACTGGGGCAGAGATTCTGTCAGCTCTGCAGGGGCAGCCAGGAATGGTTGTATGTATTTATGATTCTAGATGTTTTTTATTGCTCTACCACCCTGATATAATGTTATGCCTACTCCATTTACTTTCTGTGTCATGTTGGTGACTATCCTTAATATGTATGTTGATACTTTGTATTTTATATGCCAATGTATTATTATGCATTTATATGGGTTGATTCATGGCCTATCTTTGGTCTAATAAAGAATACAATTTTTTTACATATCTATATGGTTTTGTCTGTCTCTACCCCACGCACATCTTCTAAAGTCCCACCCCCCCTCTTTTTTGCAAAAGCAACCAGGGATGGCGCAATATTCCCCGTTGCGTCTCATTTAAAGTCCCAAATATTCCCTTTTTTTCTTTGGTAGGAATGGTTGTATGCGACAATGACACCAACCTTCTCTCCACCCTCCGACAGGGACACTTGACCCATGTTCCATGTTTGGCACACGTCCTAAATTTGGTGGTGCAGTGGTTCTTGAGCAGGTACCCAGGCTTACAGGATCTACTGAGGCAGGCCAGAAACGTCTGTGGTCATTTCCGCCGTTCATACAATGCCAATGCTTGGCTGGCTGACATTGAAAGGGAATGCAACCTGCCCACCAACCACCTCATTTGTGAAATGCCCGCCAGGTGGAACTCAATGTTGGCAATGCTGCAGCGGCTGCACACGCAACAGAGGGCCATCAATGAGTACCTGTGTGAGTATGGCACCAGGACAGGATCAGGGGAGCTTGGCTTCTTTTTGCCATGCCATTGGCTACTGATTAAGGATACATGCACTGTCCTGTCACCATTTGAGGCAGCCACAAGGATGGTGAGCAGCAACAATACATGCATTAGTGACACTGTCCCTCTAGTCTTCCTGTTGGAGCACACGCTTTGTGTAATCATGTACAGGGCACTCAAGGCAGAACAGCGGGAGGAAGAGGAGGACTTCCTTACCTCTAAAGGCCCCCTTTATCCAGATAGCATTCCCGCAGGCCTGTTAAACACACAGGAAGAAGAGGAGGAGGAGGATTGTGTCAGCATGGATGTAAAGGATAACACTCAGTAGCAGTCTTCAAGGGATGATTTTCAGTCCCCAGAAACCCAAGGACTTGTAAGTGGCTGGGAGGTGGTAGTTATGGATCATGTGATCCTTAGTGACCCAGAGGACTCAGAATCAAATGCCTCTGCAAACTTATGCTGCATGGCCTCCTTGATTCTGCAAAGCCTGCAAAATGACCCTAGGATTTGTGTTATTAAGGAGAGGGATCATTACTGGCTGGCAACCCTTCTTGATCCACGTTACAAGGGTAAGGTTGCAGAACTCATTCTGCCTTCGCAGAGGGAGCAAAGGATGAAATATCTTCAGGAGGCCTTGAAGAAAGGTTTGTGCAACGCATTTCCAGACCTTGGGAGGTTACCATTTCCTGGTGCTGGACAACCTGTTGCTGAGGCTTTGTTCAGTCACAGAAAGAGCAGTGGAGAAGGTGGCCAACTGACCGATGCCTTTAAACTATTTTTCAGTCCTCAGCGCCAAGGTCTGATCAGTTCAAGCAGCCATCACCAGCATCTGCATCACATGGTGCAGGAATATCTAGGGGCAAGAGGTGACTTGGAGACCTTTCCAACAGAGCATCCACTGGGTTACTGGGTCTTGAGGATGGACCACTGGCTAGAACTTGCTCAATATGCCTGGCCTGTCCTGCATCCAGCATGCTTTCTGAACGCACATTCAGTGCTGCTGGAGGGTTTGTGAAGAGTGCGCCTGTCCACAGACTCCATTGATAGGCTCACATTCATAAAAATGAATCAGACTTGGATCAGCAGCTGTCAAGCACCTGATGCTGATGTAACTGATTGAATTTGCTATGGATCTGGGATCACTTGAAGACTGCCTATGCTGACTATCCTATTCCTCCTCAATCTCGATGATGCTAGCTTTCAACAATATTTTTGGTTTAGGGCACCACCACCAACACCCAAGGCCCAATTTTTCTGCCCATGTTTAACAGGTAATTACAATTTTTAATGTAATATTTCACAGCAGGGCCCGTTCCTGCGGCCAGCAAGAGTATCTGTGAGGGGTTACAGTGTTGTGGCACCACCACCACCCAAGGCCCAATTTTTCTGCTCCTGTTTAACAGGAGCATGTAATTTCAATTTTTGATATAATATTTCAACGCAGGGCCCATTCCTGCGTACAACAAGAGTATCTGTGAGGGGTTACAGTGTTGTGGCAACACCACCAAAGGCCCAATTTTTCTCCCAAAATATTTCACAACATGGCCCATTCCTGCACCCAACAAGTGTAATAGTGTTCTGGTACCACCAACACCTAAGGCCCAATTTTCTACAGCGCATATAAGACAGACCATATAGTATATATACTGCTGAGTATATAGTGCCTGGGGGCCTGGGGGACCCCCACGCCATTTAAAAAAAAAATTGAGTGCGGGGCTCCCCTTAATATCCATACCAGACCTGAAGAGCCCAGTATGAATTTTGGGGGTGACATCCACGCCATTTTTTTGGTATTTTTATCTATATTGCCAGGATCCGACAATACATTACAGCCGCGAGCAGTTTTAAGTGACATTTTTTCCTTTAGAAATGTAATTTTGCTGTGGCACTGTTTAAACATGGGAAAGATGCGCTACTTTACAGGCATACTAAGGACACCCCCCAGGCATGATATTTAAAGGAATATTTCATTTTTATTGTTGCACTTTAAGCATGATTAAAATCACTGCTCCTGAAAAAACTGCAATTTTTAAAACTTTTTAGTGCATTGATACATGTCCCCTGGGGCAGGACCCGGGTCCCGAAACACTTTTTATGGCAATAACTTGCATATAAGCCTTTAAAATTAGCACTTTTGATTTGTCACGTTTGTGTCCCATAAAATTTAATGGTGTTTGCATGTTCAAACAAATTTTTTGCCTGTTTGCATGTTTTGCTGCGAACCGAACTGGGGGGTGTTCGGCGCATCCCTACTCCATAGTATACATCATTACAGGGGGATTTTAGTCCCATGTTATACCTTCCTCGACATCAGGGTGGAGTATGGGAGTCAAGTGCAGCTGTTGTTTTTAGGAATTGGCCAATTGGGTTGTTTATTTTTAATTACCGTACATAGTTATACTGGCCATACATGGATAGAAAATCATTCAAAAACATTTTTTTATAAAGATCTGTAGAATGACTGTGTATTAACGGCATCATTGTATCTAATTGTTTTCCACATATTATCGATCAGTAATGACACGTACATTTTTAGTCGATCAATGCACATGCGCTGTACATTTTTTCTAACTATTTACAATTGATTTCCTTATGAATGTTTAGAAAATCGTTTGATTACACAGCAAAGTTCCAACATGACAGAACTTTCTTTTAGCATAAAACGTTCCATTTCGAGAATCGAAATGCACCCACTAAAGTTGAATGCTTTTTTGAGTGGTTTTCTATACATGTATGGCCATCTGGTTGAAAAAAGACACAAGTCCATCCATTTCAACCAAAAAGTGATCCTTCCCCCTCCACTGCCACATTTAGCACTTTTTTGGAGGGGAGCGGGTACCTGGTTTTGACAGGTACCCGCTCCGATTTCTGGGTCAGATCACTGTGGCGATCTGCAAGGATGTTCCGCCCCCTCCTCCTTCCCCCTGTAGACTGCAGGACCACTCACAAAGCTCAGTGTGGCTCACATATAAGCAGTAGGAAACCGGCCGTGAAGCCGGCTTCCCTTACCTAAGATGCCAGCGCCTGCACCCAATTGAAAAATCGGCTTGGGTGCAGACATCGCTGGATCCCTGGACAGGTAAGTGTCCTTATATTAAAAGTCAGCAGCTACAGTATTTGTACAGTAGCTGCTGACTTTACATTTTTTGGGGGGAGACTGAAGCTCCTCGTTAAAAAACAAAAGGTCACTGGGCTACTGTGCACTATTTCTAAAGGCACGTGGTGGAATGCAAGTTACAGAAGAAAGATTGAAGTGCTTTTTGGTGGCACTGGGGCATATATGAAATGTGAATCTAAAGACTGATTGTTTACTAATATAGCTATTGACACTTGTGTGCAGAACACTATATATTAGGCATGTGTTTATGTTTTTGTTTTTATATGTTTAATAGAGTGTGTATGTTAGCACAACTGTACTGGTTTTGTAATTCTGAGTGCCGCTCTTATCACTTTTACAAAGTAACAAGTTGCCCAGGTCATATAAACATGAACACCATATAAACGACAAAAAATTTCATAGACTACTATATCAACACAAATGTAATATAAATGGTGATTTGCGATTATATGAGTAATTAAGGTTTAGTCTTCATACACATGGGCATGGGCGTCCGCAGGTAGGGCCAAGGGGGGTCAAGTGCCCCCCCTGGCAGGGCTGGTGCTACCTATAGGCAAGTGTGCATATCAATCGAGGGCGCCGCACTGCATGTCCCAGGGCCGGGAGTCACATACACAATCACATGGTGTGTCACGGAGTGACGGTGTTTGCGGCCCCTGAACTGGGGGAAGGCAGTGCGGCCAGTAGCTGGAAACACAAAGCTCTCCGGCAGCTGCCTGTTGCTTTTCACATGTCGCGGACAGCGTCTGCTAATGCTCAGCCCGACCAGATCACTAATGATTTATCACCTCTCCTCCTCGGCTCAGACTGTGTGTGCAGCTCTGCCTAGACATGTGTGAAAGGCCCAGCGCTCCCTTCTAGATAGGGGCCTCGAGAACACGCACTGCATGGGGCCCTAGCCTCGTCTGAGCTGCTTGGCATGTACAGCTGTTGTTGGAGCCTTCCATCTGCCTTTTCTGGGGTTAGAAATCTATTTACCGTAATTTTCTCGAATGTCACCTGAAGCTTGCAATATAGAAATTGATTGGAGGGGAGTTCTCCATACTAATTATTGTGTGTGTATGGGGGGTATAATGTATCTGTGTGTATAGGGGGTGTAATGTATCTGTATGTATGGGGGGTGTAATGTATCTGTGTGTAATCTGTGTGTATGGGGGGTGTAATCTGTGTGTATGGGGGGTGTAATCTGTGTATATGGGGGTATCATGTATCTGTGTGTATGGGGGTGTCATGTATCTGTGTGTATGTGGGGTGTAATATATCTGGGTGTAATCTGTGTGTATGGGGGGTGTAATGTATCTGTGTGTAATCTGTGTGTATGGGGGGTGTAATCTGTGTATATGGGGGTATCATGTATCTGTGTGTATGGGGGTGTCATGTATCTGTGTGTATGTGGGGTGTAATATATCTGGGTGTAATCTGTGTGTATGGGGGGTGTAATGTATCTGGGTGTAATCTGTGTGTATGGGGGGTGAAATGTATCTGGGTGTAATCTGTGTGTATGGGGGGTGAAATGTATCTGGGTGTAATCTGTGTGTATGGGGGGTGTAATGTATCTGGGTGTAATCTGTGTGTATGGGGGGGTGTAATGTATCTGTGTGTAATCTGTGTGTATGGGGGGTGTAATGTATCTGTGTGTAATCTGTATGTATGGGGGGTGTAATGTATCTGGGTGTAATCTGTGTGTATGGGGGGTGTAATGCATAGTTGCCAACATTGCCAAAAAAATTTGTGGGACACTTTTTTGGCTGTAGGCGGAGCTGTTTAATAATTAGGGGGTGGGGCATGCGTTGTAGGCGTGGCATAGCAAAAAACAAAAGAAAATTGTGGCGCCACAGTGAAAAATGGGTGTTGTTTACGTGAATCATGGGCGTGGCTTAAATGGGCGTGGCTCAAAGGGTGTGTGGTTAGAGTCTGAGGTGAATGAGGGATGGAGAGGGAAAGGGGGAGAGAGGAATGAAGGAACAGCAGCCCCAGATCCTACACAACAATAGAAATATGTGTATTCTAGAAAGTCTAACCAGCAGATAAAGATACTCCAAACATCTGGCGTTAGCGCTTCAATCATCCCGGCACGATTCAAGCATGATTGTTATGGTGTCAGGATGATTGAAGTGCATTATTCCTATTATTACATTGTAATATAAAATGAAATCATTCAGCTCACCATAATGCCGAATTAGTGGGATCCCTTAGCGTGTCACTAGCCACATCGTCTGCCACCAGCAGAGTCCTTCCTTGCATCAGGTGCCCACAGCAGAGTCTGTCCTTGCATCAGGTGTCCCCAGCAGAGTCTGTCCTTGCATCAGGTGCCACCAGCAGAGCCCATCCTTGCATCAGGTGCCACCAGCAGAGTCCGTCCTTGCATCAGGTGCCACCAGCAGAGTCCGTCCTTGCATCAGGTGCCACCAGCAGAGTCCGTCCTTGCATCAGGTGCCCCCAGCAGAGTCCATCCTTGCATCAGGTGCTCCCAGCAGAGTCCGTCCCTACATCAGGTGCCCCCAGCAGAGTCCGCCCTTGCATCAGGTGCCCCCAGCAGAGTCCGTCCTTGCATCAGGTGCCCCCAGCAGAGTGTAAATAGAATCAACCAGCGCAGACCACAAACCCTAACGGAAAGCAGCTGTGATACTGAGGGTAAATTTTTATAAATGATCATTTATAAAAAAGCCCCATCCTTACGAGATCGTCTAGCCCCAGGTGTGGTAGATCCCCCCATACAATCAGAAAGCAGATTATTTTCCTTTCTCTCAGGATTTTATGCCTGTGGGCGGTGCATAGCATGTAGGCACTCTAAGTGCAATAATAAAAAACGCAAAAGTTTTAGGGCCACCTCCACAGGCAAAGAATACAAAATAGACCAACTCATCACGTGTACCACAATTGGGGTTGTCTATATGCTACAGTGTGAGTGTGGCCTACAATACATTGGTAGGACATCCCGCCCCTTACATGTTCGTTTAGGGGAACATGTTAACAACATTAAGAAAGGCATAAAAACACATAATGTTTCAAAGCACTTTAAACTGGTACACAGTCAAAACCCCAGGGGTTTGAGCTTCTGGGGTATTGAGAGAGTTAATAAACATTGGGGGGGGGGGGGGGGTAATTTTCTACGTCAACTTAGTCGTAGAGAATCCCATTGGATTCACGAGACTAAGGTTCTTGTTCCGGGGGGCTTGAACGTCGAGTTTGATGTTAACTGCTTCATCTCTGATCGTTAGTGACTGCTCTTTGTATTTTTGATCTTAAATATGTGTTTTTTATATATGTATTCATGAATATGTTATTGGATGACCCAGGATGATGAGCGGATGTGTGGGGCTTGCGTCCTTTTTATATATATATTTTTTATATATAATTTTAAATGTATTTATTTTTTGTGGTACTATTTCATATGCCTAAAGGCTTTGGGGATATGTTTTTTCTAGCACATTAATTATAGGTTACCCAGTTATGACCTTTTTATTAACATTCTCCATGGTTATTCTATGGACTTTGTCACTTCCTGGTTTCTTGAGTACTTTGACCTTGGTTGCCATAGTGATAGGTAAACACTTATGCTCATTGGCTGCCAGGGAGGAGCGGATATATATTTATATGGGTGTCATCACGCTCAGCCGTCGCCGCTGAGGAAGTCCCGTCCACTTCTAGGGACGTAACTCGTACGGCATCGTGTACGTGTCCTGATCGTGACGTCACCCGCGCTCCGCTTGTCCATCCTGCATGGGACATCCATTGCATTCATTGCATCCACGCTTTTATCCTTCGCACTGGGGCACAGTGCATCATATTGTGAGTGTTTTTTCGCTTATTTTAAATAAACCTTCTTGAGTACTATTCAGAGTGCACTAGATTCTTTCCATTTTTTACATGTGAATACTGCCTGTGTGCCCGCTATTGAAGCTGCTGCTGCTGATGCCTGACCGTGCATCCATCTCCTTTTGTTGTTATTGTCCCTGTGAGGGAACAGCCTGACTGATTCACTCAGGGGTCCATCTTTTGAGGTGAGCGGCCAGTATTACCGAAGGTGGAGGTTCATGTTTGTCACCACAGTCACCTTGCTATTTTCTCATGTCACTTTATCACTGGAGGAATCACTGAATTTTGCCTGCATCCTACTTTTATTGGACTTTTTAGCTTTGTTTATTTCATTTAATGCGCTGTACTGCCTTTTTTATATGCCCCCAGCAGAGTCCCTCCTTGCATCAGGTGCCCCCAGCAGAGTCCCTCCTTGCATCAGGTGCCCCCAGCAGAGTCTGTCCTTGCATCAGGTGCCCCCAGCAGAGTCCCTCCTTGCATCAGGTGCCCCTAGCAGAGTCAGTCCTTACACCAGTGTTCCCAGCCTCAGTCCTTACATCAGTGTCCCAGGCAGAGCCATAGTTACCCCCCGTACATAGTTACCCCCTCCCCATGTACATAGTTTCCCCTCTCCCCCTAGTTACCCCCCTGTGCATAGTTACCCCCCTGTACTTAGTTACCCCCCCGTACATAGTATCCCCCTGTACATAGTAACCCCTCCTGTACATAGTTAACCCCCCTCCTGTAAATAGTTAACCCCCTCCTATAAATAGTTAACCCCCCCTCCTGTATATAGTTAACCCGCCCTCCTGTACATAGTTAACCCTCCCCCTCCGATATATAGTTACCCCCCTCCTCCTGTATATAGCTAACCCTCCCTCCTCTTGTATATAGCTAACCCCCCTCCTCCTGTATATAGCTAACCCCCCTCCTCCTGTATATAGTTAACCCACCCTCCTCCTGTATATACCTAACCCCCTCCTCCTGTATATAGCTAACCCCCCTCCTCCTGTATATAGCTAACCCCCCTCCTCCTGTATATAGCTAACCCCCCTCCTGTATATAGCTAACCCCCCTCCTGTATATAGTTAACCCCCCTCCTCCTGTATATAGTTAACCCCCTCCTCCTGTATATAGCTAACCCCCCTCCTCCTGTATATAGTTAACCCCCTCCTCCTGTATATAGCTAACGCCCCTCCTCTTGTATATAGTTAACCCCCCCTCCTCCTGTATATAGTTAACCCCCCTCCTCCTGTATATAGCTAACCCCCCTCCTCCTGTATATAGCTAAACCCCTCCTCCTGTATATAGCTAACCCCCCCTCCTCCTGTATATAGTTAACCCCCCTCCTCCTGTATATAGTTAACCCCCCTCCTCCTGTATATAGTTAACCCCCCTCCTCCTGTATATAGTTAACCCCCCCTCCTGCACATAGTTAACCCTCCCCCTCCTGTATATAGTTAACCCCCCCCTGTATATAGCTAACCCCCCTCCTCCTGTATATAACGAACCCCCCTCCTCCTGTATTTAACGAACCCCCCTCCTCTTGTATATAACGAACCCCCCTCCTCCTGTATATAGCTAACCCCCCTCCTCCTGTGTATAGCTAATCCCTCTCCTCCTGTATATAGCTAACCCCCCCTCCTCGTGTATATAGCTAACCCCCCTCCTCCTGTATATAGTTAACCCCCCTCCTTCTGTATATAGCTAACTCCCCCTCCTGTATATAGTTAACCCTCCTCCTCCTGTATATAGTTAACCTCCCCTCCTCCTGTATATAGTTAACCCCCCTCCTCCTGTATATAGCTAACCCCCCTCCTCCTGTATATAGCTAACCCCCCTTCTCCTGTATATAGTTAACCCCCCTCCTCCTGTATATAGCTAACCCCCCTCCTCCTGTATATAGCTAACCCCCCCTCCTCCTGTATATAGCTAACCCCCTCCTATATATACTTAACCCCCCCTCCTCCTGTATATACTTAACCCCCCTCCTGTACATTAAAGTTAAATTGATGCAGAGACAAGAGCAAAAGAAACATGGCATGAGCGGCCGGCGCCGTGTGTTCAGTGGAGAGGGGAGGGGCCGATCCGTGCAGCTAACCCCGGCTTCAGTAATGTGAGAGGAGAAGCCGATTCATTGGTTGCACGGATCGAGCCCCCTTCCTCTCTCCACTGAACACAAGGGGGAATGAACTAGCGGCGGCGCCGGCGGCCATTTTGCTGAAGCCAGCTGCTCCAAAAATGAAAAAGCAAACATTCCCGATTTCCCTGGGCAAAATCCTGAATCGGGACAGCCTCCGATTGGGACGAGGGTCCCAAAATCAGGACGAGGGTCCCAAAATCAGGATTGTCCCGGGAAAATCGGGACTGTTGGCAACTATGGTAATGTATCTGGGTGTAATCTGTGTGTATGGGGGGTGTAATGTATCTGGTTGTAATCTGTGTGTATGGGGGGTGTATTGTATCTGGGTGTAATCTGTGTGTATGGGGGGTGTAATGTATCTGGGTGTAATCTGTGTTTATGGGGGTGTCATGTATCTGTGTGTGTGGGGATGTAATGTATCTGGGTGTAATCTGGGTGTATAGGGATGTAATGTATCTGGGTGTAATCTGGGTGTATTGGGATGTAATGTATCTGGGTGTAATCTGGGTGTATTGGGATGTAATGTATCTGGGTGTAATCTGGGTGTATTGGGATGTAATGTATCTGTGTGTAATCTGGGTGTATCGGGATGTAATGTATCTGGGTGTATTGGGGTGTAATCTGGGTGTATTGGAATGTAATGTATCTGGGTGTAATCTGGGTGTATTGGAATGTAATGTGTCTGGGTGTAATCTGTGTGTATCTGGATGCAATGTATCTGTGTGTAATCTGTGTGTATGGGGGGGGTGTAATGTATCTGTGTGTAATCTGTGTGTATTTTGGTGTAATATATCTGTGTGTAATCTGAGTGTATTGGGATGTAATGTATCTGTGTGTAATCTGGGTGTATCAGGATGTAATGTATCTGTGTGTAATTTGGGTGTATCAGGATGTAATGTATCTGGGTGTAATCTGGGTGTATTGGGGTGTAATATATCTGGGTGTAATCTGGGTGTATTGGGATGTAATGTATCTGTGTGTAATTTGGGTGTATCAGGATGTAATGTATCTGGGTGTAATCTGGGTGTATTGGGGTGTAATATATCTGGGTGTAATCTGGGTGTATTGGGATGTAATGTATCTGTGTGTAATCTGAGTGTATTGGGGTGTAATGTATCTGTGTGTAATCTGGGTGTATTGGGATGTAATGTATCTGTGTGTAATCTGGGTGTATCAGGATGTAATGTATCTGTGTGTAATCTGGGTGTATTGGGATGTAATGTATCTGTGTGTAATCTGGGTGTATCGGGATGTAATGTATCTGGGTGTAATCTGGGTGTATTGGGATGTAATGTATCTGTGTGTAATCTGGGTGTATCAGGATGTAATGTATCTGTGTGTAATTTGGGTGTATCAGGATGTAATGTATCTGTGTGTAATCTGGGTGTATTGGGATGTAATGTATCTGTGTGTAATCTGGGTGTATCGGGATGTAATGTATCTGGGTGTAATCTGGGTGTATTGGGGTGTAATATATCTGGGTGTAATCTGGGTGTATCGGGATGTAATGTATCTGGGTGTAATCTGGGTGTATTGGGGTGTAATATATCTGGGTGTAATCTGGGTGTATCAGGATGTAATGTATCTGGGTGTAACCTGGGTGTATTGGGGTGTAATATATCTGGGTGTAATCTGGGTGTATTGGGATGTAATGTATCTGTGTGTAATCTGGGTGTATTGGGATGTAATGTATCTGTGTGTAATCTGGGTGTATTGGGATGTAATGTATCTGTGTGTAATCTGGGTGTATCAGGATGTAATGTATCTGGGTGTAATCTGGGTGTATTGGGGTGTAATATATCTGTGTGTAATCTGGGTGTATCGGGATGTAATGTATCTGTGTGTAATCTGGGTGTATCGGGATGTAATGTATCTGGGTGTAATCTGGGTGTATTGGGGTGTAATATATCTGGGTGTAATCTGGGTGTATTGGGATGTAATGTATCTGGGTGTAATCTGGGTGTATTGGGATGTAATGTATCTGTGTGTAATCTGAGTGTATTGGGGTGTAATGTATCTGTGTGTAATCTGGGTGTATTGGGATGTAATGTATCTGTGTGTAATCTGGGTGTATCAGGATGTAATGTATCTGTGTGTAATCTGGGTGTATTGGGATGTAATGTATCTGTGTGTAATCTGGGTGTATCGGGATGTAATGTATCTGGGTGTAATCTGGGTGTATTGGGATGTAATGTATCTGTGTGTAATCTGGGTGTATCAGGATGTAATGTATCTGTGTGTAATTTGGGTGTATCAGGATGTAATGTATCTGTGTGTAATCTGGGTGTATTGGGATGTAATGTATCTGTGTGTAATCTGGGTGTATCGGGATGTAATGTATCTGGGTGTAATCTGGGTGTATTGGGGTGTAATATATCTGGGTGTAATCTGGGTGTATCGGGATGTAATGTATCTGGGTGTAATCTGGGTGTATTGGGGTGTAATATATCTGGGTGTAATCTGGGTGTATCAGGATGTAATGTATCTGGGTGTAACCTGGGTGTATTGGGGTGTAATATATCTGGGTGTAATCTGGGTGTATTGGGATGTAATGTATCTGTGTGTAATCTGGGTGTATTGGGATGTAATGTATCTGTGTGTAATCTGGGTGTATTGGGATGTAATGTATCAGTGTGTAATCTGGGTGTATCGGGATGTAATGTATCTGTGTGTAATCTGGGTGTATCAGGATGTAATGTATCTGTGTGTAATTTGGGTGTATCAGGATGTAATGTATCTGTGTGTAATCTGGGTGTATTGGGATGTAATGTATCTGTGTGTAATCTGGGTGTATTGGGATGTAATGTATCTGTGTGTAATCTGGGTGTATCAGGATGTAATGTATCTGGGTGTAATCTGGGTGTATTGGGGTGTAATGTATCTGGGTGTAATCTGGGTGTATCGGGGTGTAATATATCTGTGTGTAATCTGGGTGTATCGGGATGTAATGTATCTGGGTGTAATCTGGGTGTATTGGGGTGTAATATATCTGGGTGTAATCTGGGTGTATCAGGATGTAATGTATCTGGGTGTAACCTGGGTGTATTGGGGTGTAATATATCTGGGTGTAATCTGGGTGTATTGGGATGTAATGTATCTGTGTGTAATCTGGGTGTATTGGGATGGAATGTATCTGTGTGTAATCTGGGTGTATTGGGATGTAATGTATCTGTGTGTAATCTGGGTGTATCAGGATGTAATGTATCTGGGTGTAATCTGGGTGTATTGGGATGTAATGTATCTGTGTGTAATCTGGGTGTATCAGGATGTAATGTATCTGGGTGTAATCTGGGTGTATCAGGATGTAATGTATCTGGGTGTAATCTGGGTGTATTGGGATGTAATGTATCTGTGTGTAATCTGGGTGTATTGGGATGTAATGTATCTGTGTGTAATCTGGGTGTATCAGGATGTAATGTATCTGTGTGTAATTTGGGTGTATCAGGATGTAATGTATCTGGGTGTAATCTGGGTGTATTGGGGTGTAATATATCTGGGTGTAATCTGGGTGTATCAGGATGTAATGTATCTGGGTGTAACCTAGGTGTATTGGGGTGTAATATATCTGGTTGTAATCTGGGTGTATTGGGATGTAATGTATCTGGGTGTAATCTGGTTATATGGGGGGTGTAATGTATACTGTATGTACTTTGTCTCTGACCATCTCCTGTACTACGTCTGCAGTCTCTGACCGTATCCTGTAGTATGTCTTCAGTCTCTCACGACATTGTCGAAAAGGGGATAGGGGGGAGCATGGGTGACCTTAAAATGATGCCCCCCGTGAAAAAAGTTCTGCGGACGCCCATGCACATGGACGTATTAAAATACTCCTATCCACGCTGCAATTTTCTGCCAGGAGCTGGCAGAAACATCAAGTGTAAAAATTGCTCATTTTGGTGCATAATTATGTGCTTTTACATATACACTGTATATGTTGTCATATGAGGATACACTCATTCTACTGGCCAGAATATTAATTTATTCTGGCCACTGGAATACATTCATGTGTATGTGCACGTGTTTATACTTTGCTTCATGGTCACAGGAAGAATTATGTTTCATTTTACTTTTTGGCGAGCATAGCGCCCACCAAATGTAACCCATCCAATGGGGATTCTCTAAAAGCACACAACAACTGCATGCAATGCCTTCAGTTGCCACATGTATTTGGGCAGTTCCAGCAATAAAACGCCTCATCATAGCCTGCCAAATGCTCTCTGAAGAGTAATCTAAACACAGATTGCTCTTCAGAGAGCAAAGATAGTATCAACAAGCCCTTACAGCATGATAATGACATGAAACATACTATTAAATCCACCAAGGAATGGTTTAAAAAGAAGAGACACAGGGTTCTAGAGTGGCCTAGTTAAAGCTGCTGTTCAGTCATTTTGTCCTCTTTCCATCTATTAAATCCTCTGCTTTTGTTTTAACTTTGGATAGTAAAACATTTTTTTCTGCCAGTAAATACCTTATACAGCCCACTTCCTCCTTCTTGTCTGGTAAAAAGCCTAGGCTTATGACATCATGCACAGCTCTCTCTCACTCTTGTGAGAGCTTGCCAAGAAGGGAGGGGGGATGAGTCATAAGATGGCCAATGAGAGCTGCAGAGCTGGAGGTGTGCCTCTGTGTGTCTGTGTAAATCCAGGAAGTGAACAGGCAGCAGCTTCAGCTGCCAACAGTTAAAATGGTTGCAGCCAGACTCAGTGGAGGGAGATTTCTGCAGCATATTTGGCAAGTACAAAACACAGTATACAGTATATAAAATAATATGCAAAGTGCTTGGAGGGAAGCTTCAGAATGGCAAAGATGTTTTTATTACAGATTATGGGAGCAGACTGCAGTTCCCATCCCGTCCATTATCATATGACGTCCTGGGCTTCTCGTCCTCCTGTTACTCAGGAGCCGATGCGCATGCCCCACGGCTGCAATGTCCGCCGGGCACCTGCGAGTGCTCGTTAACAGAGCAGGACCGTGGATCTGTGTGTTTGTAAACACACAGATCCTTGTCCTGTCAGGTGAGAGGAGACCGATGCTTTCCCAGTACAGAGGAACACCGATCGGTCTCCTCCCCTTGTGAGTCCCCTCCTCCTACAGTTAGAATCACTCCCTAGGTAACACAATTAACCCGTTGATTGCCCCCTAGTATTAACATCTTCCCTGCCAGTGACATTTATATAGTAATCAATGCATTTGTATAGCACTGATCGCTATATAAATGTGAATGGTCCCAAAATGGTGTCAAAAGTGTCTGATATGTCCGCCACATAGTCACAGTCACAATAAAGAAAAATCGCAGATCGCCGCCATTACTAGTAAAAAAAAATAATAATAATAATAAAAATGCTATAAAACTATCCCCTATTTTGTAGACACTATAACTTTTGCGCAAACCAATAAATATACGCTTATTGAGATTTTTTTTAACCAAAAATATGTAGAAGAATACATATAAGCCTAAACTGAGGATATTTATTATAGCAAAAAGTAAAGAATATTGTGCTTTTTTTTCAAACTTGTCGCTCTTCTTTTGTTTACAGCGCAAAAAAAAAAAAACACAGAGGTGATCAAATACCACCAAAAGAAAGCTCTATTTGTGGGAGAAAAATTATAAAAATTTCATTTGGGTAGAGTGCTGTATGACCGCGCAATTGTCATTCAAATTGCGACAGCGCTGAAAGCTGAAAATTGGCTTGGGCAGGAAAGGGGTGAAAATGCCAGGTATAGAAGTGGTTAAAGCCTGCCTAGAGAAGTGGTTAAAAATTTCACCAAGCTCATGTCAGAGACTAGTGGACAATTAAGCAAAATGCTTACAAGAAATAATCTATGCTCAAGAGGGCAATACCAGCTTCTGAGGGCAAGGGTTTGCTTACTTTTTCTCCAGTGCATCTATTGCATTATAGCTATTGGTATTTTTGTTAAATAGGGATGCCTTTTTCAAGTATAGAAAAAAAGACAGTCTAAACCTGACAAACAGGAACTTTGAAAAAGATCTGACAAACTGCTGTGCAATGGATTTTTAAACTCAATCAGCTCTACTTCTGTCACAGCAAGAAGTGCAGCTGCTGATAATCACATTGTTGTACAATGAGCAGTTTAAAGATAAAGTATCTGCGTAGTTCTAGCTTTTTTTTGTCTGCACCTTGGGGAAAAACTGCTGTTTCATTCATTTTCCAATTGCATATTTTCTAGACGGCAAAACCTACATTTATTACATTTCTAATAATGATAGAACATTACCTGCTACAGAATTTATCTTAAATAATCATCTTTTTTTTTATATATATCATAAAGAAACACTTTTAAAACTCATACAGATTGAAAAGTAGGGACTTTCTGTTTGTTGATAGTTCTTTCCAGACAATGAAAACTATTTTGGGATTACATTTTAAATAAAAAGCACTTAGGAAGAAATTTTGAGTTAAAAAATCGCATGGGTTTTCAATCTGTCAAAATCTGTAAATTTGCCCATGCATGCACTTATTTATTTTTGGGGTGAATATGGTAAAATAAGGGATTAATTAGGGGTTGCATTGGAACAAATGTATATGTAAAAAATAAAAAAATGAAGTAAAAACTTTTTTTTGTTTTGGATAGAGTGGTTAGAATGCTCGTCAGATTTTATTGCTGTCTGTGCCCCCACTAAGGAGAGTCCCCCTATTTGTCCTGTTTACCATTATCATTGATCGTGAAAGTAAAAGAAAATCGCACATTTTGGGTTGTCCTCAGAACATTAATAGAGGGGAAATCTCTTAATTGAGACACTAGTTCTGGTGACCTGGAGGTCCCCAAGAAATTCCCCTAATTTGAAGAGATTTTCTCTTACTTCCTGTTTGGCTATGGGACAGGAAGTGAAGAGAAATCTCTGCAATGGGACTCAGATGGCGAAAAAAAAATCTGACAGTGGTTAAAAATCTCTCTTATTCTATCCAATACCTCATGTGCAGATCAAAACTCATTGATTTGAATCGTATGAATGAAATACAAGTAGCAATGTTACTTTGTATCTCTCTATCTGGCTTAACTGTATCAGAAGGTTCATTTTTAGACACAAGTGGCTGTAATAGCTTCTGTATTAACACAGCCAGAAATTGCCAGCAAATATGTGTGTGTGTGTTTGGGGGGGGAGGGTGTTCTGGGGTGTGTATAGCACACCAAAGGTTAACTTCCCTTCATATTATTTTTTTTTCTTTTGTTCTAACCATTTATATTTTTATTATCTGGACTGTCTTTGGAGAAGAGGGAGGGACACTGTGTTCTAGAGCAGGTTCAAGAGAATGCTCTGGATGGGGCATTCATCTCTTCTTAACCACTTAGCGCCCACTCGTCCACAATGTACTGCGGTGCTGCCTACCTTTGGGTTTTGGGTGCACTCATGTGCCACCCCCCGCTGCCACCCACTGTGATTGTACACAGTGGGAGCCTGTCAGGAAGTCCTGGCCAATGATTCACGACCGGGACATGCTGATCGGCTGTGTACATTCACAGCCCAGAGCTCTGTTTTGACATTCAACACAGAGATCTGCACACAGGGAATAATCTTTGTGTTTCTTATCCCTGCAAAATAAGGATGAGCAGGGATAGGCATGGACCAAAGCTGTGGCGGACATTTTCCAAAGTCCAGACCTTAGTGAAGGACACCAAGGTACATTTCAAATTAAAACCATCAAAAAACACTCTATCTACTAGCAGGGTCTAGCAGGGTCCCCATAGATCCCCCTTTAGAGCAGGCCAGGGTCCCCATAGATCCCCTTTAGTCTTACCTTTTCACCTAGTATATTGCCCGTGCTACCGGGTTTTCCTGCACCACCAGGTTCTCCAGACTCTCCCTGCAAAGAATATATATATATTTAACCAACATGACCCCCTTTAGAGCAGGCCAGGGTCCCAAATGGATCCCCCTTTAGAGCAGGCCAGGGTCTCCATAGATCCCCCTTTAGAGCAGGGTCCCCATAGATCCCCTTTTAGAGCAGGGTCCCCATAGATCCCCCTTTAGAGCAGGCTAGGGTCTCCCATAGATCCCCTTTAGAACAGGGTGCCCATAGATCCCCTTTTAGAGCAGACCAGGACAGCAGGTCCCCCATAGATTAGATCCATCTTTAGTTTTATAACTCTTACCTTTTCACCTGTATATTCCCCAGGTTTTCCTGCACCACACTTCAGGCTCTCCCCCTGCAAAGAATATATACAGTAATATATTTTTTAGCCAACATGTTACTTGTTATGCTGGAGCCATTACGGCACAGAACAGAAGAATCCAGTCCAGCTTCAGCACCTTCCTGGCTTCTGCCTCCTCGGCTGTTCCCCGCACGCTGGGCGGCCGCTGCACTGACACTCCCTCAGATATCACTCCACAGTATACAGGAGAATACTCTACTTAATAGAGTGGCGGCGCCCCCCGGATCTACACTACAGAGGAGGGGGTCGAGGGAGCCGAGGACAGCCAGCGCACGGGGGGGTGAGGGAGGATCTCAAAGTGACAGAGACAGACTCAGAAGTACAAAAAAAGTCAGCGGCCGCCACGGACCCTGCAAGGACCGATCGCGGACACCTTGCCGATCCCTGGGGATGAGAAACTTAGAGATCAGTTAGTAAAAGCAGCACACTGTACACACATTACAGATAGCTAGGCACATACTTAACCCCTTGGTTGTCCTAGATGTTAACCCCTTCCCAGCCAATGTCATTAGTACAGTGACAGTGTATAGTACGAGGATGATAATATACAATGTATATTATCACTGATCACTGTATGATGTCGGTGGCAGTTAGTCAGTTCCCCCCAGCGTCAGTTAGTGTCACATCACCTGCCGCACTATTCACAGTCCCATTATAAGTCATTGATCGCTGCCATTAGTAGTATAAAAAAAAATAAATAATTCCAGTATACAGTATATACCATAGTTTGCAGGTGCTATAACTTTCACGCAAACCAATCAATATACACTTATTGGGATTTTCTTTTTTTTTATCAAAAACATGTAGCAGAAAATATTTTGGGCAAAATTTATGAAGAAATTAGATTTTATTTTATTTTATTTTTTATATATGTTTTATAGCAGCAAGTAAAATATATTGTTTTGTTTTTTTCAAAATTTTTGGTCTTTTTTTGTTTATACTGCAAAAAATAGAAAACCCAGTGGTGATCAAATACCACCAAAAAAAAAGCTCTATTTGTGTGAAAAAAAATGATATAAATTTTGTTTGGGTACAGTGTTGCATGACCACGCAATTGCCAGGTAAATTAGCACAGTGCTGAATAGCAAAAAATGGCCTGGTCATGAAGGGGGTAAAATCTTCCGGAGCTGAAGTGGTTAAAGGAATCCCGTACTCAGAGAAATACATAGGCTGCCACTGCTGAAGTTTTGTTCACAAAGTGTGAATTGTCTGGCTATCATGATGGTCCACAACTAGTATGCAGATATATACTGCTAACTTCACTAGCTGCATTCATTTATGTGTCAGTGACTTGGAAAACAACATTTTCAGAGGAAGCATAGCAGTCTCTGAGCAAAGGATTCCTTTAAATACATTCCTGCAGCACTCAGAGCACCTACACAGTATTAGCAAGGTACTACAGATGTTCACTAATCATAGGGGTGGATTTACTAAAACTGGTGCACTTAGAATCTGGTGCAGCTGTACATGGTAGCCAATCAGCTTCTAACTTCAGCTTGTTCAATTAAGCTTTGACAATAAAACCTGAAAGCTGATTGGTTTCTATGCAGAGCTGCACCATATTTTGTACTCTCCAGCTTTAGTAAATGAACTCCATAGTGTTCTAGGTGTAAAAGAAAACAGGTCAGATCTGGTAGGGCAATATGAGGTCTTCATTCTGTCCATCTTTCAAGGCTTTATTTATATAGAAAACAAAGGTCTATTATGTCAACTGGTAACAGCTTTCAAAGTCCTCTCAAGCCTATGTTTTTAACGTGAGGTGTTAGAAAGGGTAATTTTTTTTTTTTTTTTTTTTTTTGCTGGCTTGCTGATAAGTGTGTTGGGACATTTTTGTCTTTGTGTTGTGCATTGCCCTTCCATGTGCAACTTCATGGCTGGATCTAGGGGGTTGCTGGAATGGACTGTGCTCTCAGATGTCAGTTGTGCCCCTCCAAAGCCCACCCCTGATGCTGTGCCATTTGCCTCCTAATCCCTGCACAGTACACAGCCTGTGCACAGACAGCAAGATCTCCTCCTCACACAGCACACACTGTAGCTAAAATCCGATTCCCTTACACACAGCCATGATCTACACAACGTGTAGCTGGCTACTGCAGCTGAGCTGTTTCTGGACCAGGGAATTTCACAGGTTAGAACTGCAGCACAGTAGCCAGCTACACACTGTGCAGATCATTGCTGTGTGCAAGGGAATGGGATTTCAGCTAAAGTGTGTGCTGTGTAAGGAGGAGATCTTGCTGCCTGTGCTCAGGCTGTGTACTGTGCTGGGATTAAAGAAAGAGTTCCTCCCAGTTCCCTGCCAGTGGTGACCTCTATCCTCTCTCCTGCCAGTGGTGACCCCTGTCCTCTCTCTTGCCAGCGCTGACCCCTGTCCTGTCTTCTGCCAGTGGTGACCCTTGTCTTCTCTTCTGCTGGCGGTAACCCCTATCCTCTCTTTTGCCAGAGGTGACCCCTGTCCTTCCTCCTGCCAACTGTGACCCCTGACCCTGTCCTCTCTCCTGCCAGTGGTGTCCCCTGTCCTCTCTCCTGCCAGCTGTCATCCCTTTCCTCTCTCCTGCCAGTTGTGACCCTTGTCCTTTCTTCTGTCAGCAGTGACCCCCGGTCCTCTGCCCTTTCTGACACCCTGTACACTGTCCTACAAACTAATAGCTCCTAAACACTACTGTACAAATTGCTGACCCTATCCTCTGCCCTGCTGACCTACCATCTTTTGCCCCCCCTTTTATTTTTTACTGCACTGTCCCTGTGCACCTTACTGCAAAGACTAGTTATAAATTGGGGTGGTTGCAATCTTTTTGTATAGCTTGTTTGCTGAATTTGGCATGGGGGCACATTGGATGCTCCCAGCTGCCATTGTGCTCTTGCTGGGAGTCTAATGTGTTCATGTGCCATTAAGGAGGAGTAGGCTCCCTCTAGGCAAACCTAATGTGACTTCTACATTTATTTTCAAATGTGTGCAACTAAAAATTTTTACCGTGTATTTTTAGAGAGGGTCAATTTGTTTTTTATTTTTTTGCAGGCTAGCTGGTGAGTGTGCTGGGGAAATTGTTATCTGTGTGTGTTGTGCATTGCCCTTCCATGTGCACCATACTGCAAAAGCTATAAAGTTATAAGTTGGGGTGGTTACCATCTTTTTGTATAGCTTGTTCTATTGAACAAAAAGGAAAAAAGAGCTCATGAGCAGGCTGTAATTACTTGGACAGGCAGCAGGTTATCAGTTTAATTGTAACAGATGTGGTTAAAGATATTGTAGGATAAATGAAAGAGAGCCACTGAGTTGCTTTTTTTAATACGGGTGCTATTATCACTTAACTCTTGGTTACTGGTCATCTGTATCATTTGTATTGCTGGCATAGTGGTTACATTTCTATTAAAGCATATCTATGGTCAAAATGTAAAATTGTATATTCATTTGCACAGTGTATTTCAATTATTTATAACTCACTCATATTAATATGACATAATATGATGTTTGTAAATTACTATGTGAAGATCCCTACACATTTACTATTTACCTTGAGGTCTATGACATGTATTCCATATGCCCTGTGAGTAGGCACAGTGGTGTCACACATTTCTCAGAGCCTTTCTGAGCTACAGGGCTGCTGAGAGGAGGAGTTTCAGGAGTCAGTCAATGTTTGCAAGGTACCATGGGATATGTAGTCCCTAGAAATTGAAAATAAACAGCAGAGAAGAAGCTGCAAAGCATGCAGGGAATCCAGGAAGTTGTGGAATAAGATGACCAGCAGACAGGCAGAACTCACAACATGAAAAGAGATATATATATATACGTATCAGTGGGGCCCATCCATAGACGGTGCATGGGCGCCGCCTCCCCTTTCCATGTATTTGGCCCCCTGATCTACATATCATTGGCACCAGACCATGGATTTCAATGCAGGGTGAGTGTTTTTTTCAAAGCACCTGTTTAGACCCAGAGGCTTTAATAGGCTTCAAAAAAGGGTGGCCTCAAAGCGCAGAGTATTGAGCTCCGAGGCCACCCAGTTGTGTGACCATAGCGAATTCATTTTCGCTATTTTCATACTAAAGATCCTTCCAGCCAATCAGAAGGCAGGTCTGTGAGACCTGTTTCCCAATTGGCCAAAGTGTCATAGATAAATGGTGGCAAGACAGCTTGGCTGCACCAGATCAAGTACTTAGTATGTGATCTGACACTTCCGGGTAGGTGCACGCGTGTGCCGCCGTGACCCGGCAGTGCTGTGATTAAGCACAGCAGATGTCGATCACCGGATGCCAGCCAATGGATTACCGCCAGCACCGTGCGATCTTCTTGAATTTACGTAGGACAGGGCTCTGCCTATGTAAACAAGGCAGAGCCCTGTCCTGTCAGCGGGGAAGTAATATAATTTCTTTCCCTGCACAGCAGGGAATAAAATTCATTACTTCAACTAGTAAAAGCACCTAACACAGTACACCAAAACACTGGCTAGGCACACATTTAACCCTTTGATTGCCCCTGATGTTAACCCCTTCCCAGCCAGTGTTATTAGTACAGCGACAGTGCATGTATTTATCACTGCTCATTGTATTAGTGTCACAGGTTCCCAAAAAGTGTCAGTGTACGAATGTCCTACACAATATCGTAGTACCGCTATAAGTCACTGATCCCCGCCATTACTAGTATAAAAATAAATACAAATTCCAGTATATATCCCATAGTTTGTAGACGCTCTAACTTTTGTGCAAATCCAATCAGTATACTCTTAATTACCAAAAATATGCAGCAGAATACATATTGGCCTAAATTGATCAAGACATTAGATTTTTTTTTTTTTTTTACATTTTTTTTATTGGATATGTTTTATAGCAGAAATATATATATATATTTTTTTTCAAAATTGTCTTTCTTTGTTTATAGTGCAACAACTAAAAAATGCAGAGCTGATCAAATACCACCAAAAGAAAGCTCTATTTGTAGGAAAAAAAGGGACATACATTTTGTTTGAGTACACTATCGCATGTCAGTTAAAATGGCGTAGTGCCGTTTCGCAAAGAATGGCCTGGTCATGAAGGGGGGTAAATATTCCAGAGGTCAAGTGGTTAATCATCCTGTTGTGCAAATGGGATATGGGGGGGGGGGGGGTATGAACACATTACTAACGCCTTACCAAAGAGTGGATAAGGGGCATAAACTCATACTAAATGAATCCTCTGGGGAGGGTGGAGCTGTAGGATCCCAGCATGTTCATTTGCATTGTGATGGGTTTAGAGTAGTGGTGGTAGAGGAGGAACAGCCTGTCATTTTAAGGGTTTATAAAGTGCTAACTGCTGGCACTACAAGGTAAACCTTTTCTTGCACACTGCTTCCTCCAGTTACTGGCTCAGTTAAAATGGATGACACTCATTTTTTTTTTTCAACGCTGACACAGACATTATATTGAAGCTGAATGTATCTTATCTTAGCTATATCAAGTAACCAAATGCCCCTCTCTCATCTCTTTTCCTGTGGGAAATCGAGCTCCTAAATAAGCCACAAAGCTTTCCTGAGCAGCTGCACATCAGAGGATTTCGGCTATAAAGGAACTATTGTAAGTGATGCATGTGGAAGACAAATTAAGCTTGGTCACAGTATGCTTATTCTGTGTTGCTGTGAATTCACCTGCCCCATTTCCATTCCTTTTTTATTAATGTGGTTTTATTGGCTGATGGTGTCTGTCTCCCTTACACACTAGATTCACTCACCTAAGTCTCTGCCGTGTCCAGGAATGAACTGAGAACCAAAATGAATGAAATAGACATTTACAAACGCCCCGGGTCAAAAATGTGAATGTGGGATGCATAAAAATGTATGTATGCCCCAACTAGGGATGAGCTTCGTGTTCGAGTCGAACCCATGTTCGACTCGAACATCGGCTGTTCGACCGTCCGTCGAATTGCGAACGATATGGGCCGTTCGCGCCAAATTCGTGTGGCGCGTCACGGCCCATAATTCACTGCGGCATCGCAGTGCATTGCTGGCTGATGATTGGCCAAGCATGCACTATGACCCGCATGCTTGGCCAATCACAGCGCCGTCAGTAGAGAGAGCTGTAATTGGCCAAAGCCAGGGTGGCTTTGGCCAATTATGGCTCAGGGGATTTAGTACACACCCCACACTATATAAGGCCGCCTGCACGGCGGCCCTGTGTAGTGTGTGTTCCGGTGTGCTGAGCGATAGAGAGAGAGAGAGAGACAGTGTCATTTGATTTGAGTTAGATAGATTAGGCAGAACAGTCAGTCAGTTAGCTGCACTTACAGTGTATTGTGTATATATATGCATCCCAGGTGTTGCATATATATATATACACTGTATTCAGTTTAGCTAGATCCGTTCCTGTTATCTTCTATCTAGACTATTTACATTCAGTGCAGTGTGTCCTGCTCACAGTGTTCAGCTAGATCCGTTCCTGCTATTTACATTCAGTACAGTGCTTCCTGCTCACAGTGTTCAGCTAGATCCGTTCCTGCTATTTACATTCAGTGCAGTACGTGCTGCTCACAGTGTTCAGCTAGATCCGTTCCTGCTATTTACATTCAGTGCAGTGCGTCCTGCTCACAGTGTTCAGCTAGATCCGTTCCTGCTATATACATTTAGTGCAGTACGTCCTGCTCACAGTGTTCAGCTAGATCCGTTCCTGTTATCTTCCTACTGACAGGCAGGCTTGTCTGGTTACAGTATATAAAGCTACCTGAAGAAAATTACAGGTGTTCTTTTTGATCCTATTAGTACCACGGTCAGGCAGCTAGACTATTTACATTTAGTACAGTGTGTCCTGCTCACAGTGTTCAGCTAGATCCGTTCCTGCTATTTACATTCAGTGCAGTGCGTGCTGCTCACAGTGTTTAGCTACATCCGTTCCTGCTGTTTACATTCAGTGCAGTGCGTCCTGCTCACAGTGTTCAGCTAGATCCGTTCCTGCTATTTACATTCAGTGCAGTGCGTCCTGCTCACAGTGTTCAGCTAGATCCGTTCCTGCTATTTACATTCAGTGCAGTGCGTCCTGCTCACAGTGTTTAGCTACATCCGTTCCTGCTGTTTACATTCAGTGCAGTGCGTCCTGCTCACAGTGTTCAGCTAGATCCGTTCCTGCTATTTACATTCAGTGCAGTGCGTCCTGCTCACAGTGTTTAGCTACATCCGTTCCTGCTGTTTACATTCAGTGCAGTGCGTCCTGCTCACAGTGTTCAGCTAGATCCGTTCCTGCTATTTACATTCAGTGCAGTGCGTCCTGCTCACAGTGTTCAGCTAGATCCGTTCCTGCTATTTACATTCAGTGCAGTGCGTCCTGCTCACAGTGTTCAGCTAGATCCGTTCCTGCTATATACATTTAGTGCAGTACGTCCTGCTCACAGTGTTCAGCTAGATCCGTTCCTGTTATCTTCCTACTGACAGGCAGGCTTGTCTGGTTACAGTATATAAAGCTACCTGAAGAAAATTACAGGTGTTCTTTTTGATCCTATTAGTACCACGGTCAGGCAGCTAGACTATTTACATTTAGTACAGTGTGTCCTGCTCACAGTGTTCAGCTAGATCCGTTCCTGCTATTTACATTCAGTGCAGTGCGTGCTGCTCACAGTGTTTAGCTACATCCGTTCCTGCTGTTTACATTCAGTGCAGTGCGTCCTGCTCACAGTGTTCAGCTAGATCCGTTCCTGCTATTTACATTCAGTGCAGTGCGTCCTGCTCACAGTGTTCAGCTAGATCCGTTCCTGCTATTTACATTCAGTGCAGTGCGTCCTGCTCACAGTGTTTAGCTACATCCGTTCCTGCTGTTTACATTCAGTGCAGTGCGTCCTGCTCACAGTGTTCAGCTAGATCCGTTCCTGCTATTTACATTCAGTGCAGTGCGTCCTGCTCACAGTGTTTAGCTACATCCGTTCCTGCTGTTTACATTCAGTGCAGTGCATCCTGCTCACAGTGTTCAGCTAGATCCGTTCCTGCTATTTACATTCAGTGCAGTGCGTCCTGCTCACAGTGTTCAGCTAGATCCGTTCCTGCTATTTACATTTAGTGCAGTGCGTCCTGCTCACAGTGTTTAGCTACATCCGTTCCTGCTGTTTACATTCAGTGCAGTGCGTCCTGCTCACAGTGTTCAGCTAGATCCGTTCCTGCTATTTACATTCAGTGCAGTGCGTGCTGCTCACAGTGTTTAGCTACATCCGTTCCTGCTGTTTACATTCAGTGCAGTGCGTCCTGCTCACAGTGTTCAGCTAGATCCGTTCCTGCTATTTACATTCAGTGCAGTGCGTCCTGCTCACAGTGTTCAGCTAGATCCGTTCCTGCTATTTACATTCAGTGCAGTGCGTCCTGCTCACAGTGTTTAGCTACATCCGTTCCTGCTGTTTACATTCAGTGCAGTGCGTCCTGCTCACAGTGTTCAGCTAGATCCGTTCCTGCTATTTACATTCAGTGCAGTGCGTCCTGCTCACAGTGTTTAGCTACATCCGTTCCTGCTGTTTACATTCAGTGCAGTGCGTCCTGCTCACAGTGTTCAGCTAGATCCGTTCCTGCTATTTACATTCAGTGCAGTGCGTCCTGCTCACAGTGTTCAGCTAGATCCGTTCCTGCTATTTACATTCAGTGCAGTGCGTCCTGCTCACAGTGTTCAGCTAGATCCGTTCCTGCTATATACATTTAGTGCAGTACGTCCTGCTCACAGTGTTCAGCTAGATCCGTTCCTGTTATCTTCCTACTGACAGGCAGGCTTGTCTGGTTACAGTATATAAAGCTACCTGAAGAAAATTACAGGTGTTCTTTTTGATCCTATTAGTACCACGGTCAGGCAGCTAGACTATTTACATTTAGTACAGTGTGTCCTGCTCACAGTGTTCAGCTAGATCCGTTCCTGTTATTTACATTCAGTGCAGTGCGTCCTGCTCACAGTGTTCAGCTAGATCCGTTCCTGCTATTTACATTCAGTGCAGTGCGTCCTGCTCACAGTGTTCAGCTAGATCCGTTCCTGCTATTTACATTCAGTGCAGTGCGTCCTGCTCACAGTGTTCAGCTAGATCCGTTCCTGCTATTTACATTCAGTGCAGTGCGTCCTGCTCACAGTGTTTAGCTACATCCGTTCCTGCTGTTTACATTCAGTGCAGTGCGTCCTGCTCACAGTGTTCAGCTAGATCCGTTCCTGCTATTTACATTCAGTGCAGTGCGTCCTGCTCACAGTGTTCAGCTAGATCCGTTCCTGCTATTTACATTCAGTGCAGTGCGTGCTGCTCACAGTGTTCAGCTAGATCCGTTCCTGCTATTTACATTCAGTGCAGTGCGTCCTGCTCACAGTGTTCAGCTAGATCCGTTCCTGCTATTTACATTCAGTGCAGTGCGTCCTGCTCACAGTGTTTAGCTACATCCGTTCCTGCTGTTTACATTCAGTGCAGTGCGTCCTGCTCACAGTGTTCAGCTAGATCCGTTCCTGCTATTTACATTCAGTGCAGTGCGTCCTGCTCACAGTGTTCAGCTAGATCCGTTCCTGCTATATACATTTAGTGCAGTACGTCCTGCTCACAGTGTTCAGCTAGATCCGTTCCTGTTATCTTCCTACTGACAGGCAGGCTTGTCTGGTTACAGTATATAAAGCTACCTGAAGAAAATTACAGGTGTTCTATCCCAGCTTAGTGCAGCTACAGGCCATTAGTATGTCTGGAAGGCCAAGAAGGAGAGGCAGACAGTCACAAGCCAATAAGAGAGGGCAAGCAGGCTCTGTGTCTAGTGCTGGTCGTGGAGACGGTGCATCCTCATCAGCACGTGGCCATGGGACACGCTTGGCCTTTTTTTCGGCAGCTGGCCGTGTTGAGCCGCAACATGCGGAAGACTTGGTCGAGTGGATGACCAAGCCGTCCTCATCCTCCTCATCCTCTCTCACCCATGCCCAGGGTGCTTTGTCTGGCAAAGCAGCGGCCTCTTCCCTCAGCTCAATGTCATCAGTGACTCCTTCCCTAGCCCCACCATGTCCTCCTGAGGATTCCCTCGAACTGTTTGACCACAGTGTTGGGTACATGCTCCAGGAGGATGCCCAGCGTTTGGAAGGCTCTGATGATGATACTGAGCTCAATGAAGGCAGTAACATGAGCACGGACAGAGGGGGTGCCCAAGAAGGACAGCAATCTGGCAGTCATGCTCCCCCTGCTGCAGCATACTGCCAGGTTTGCTCCAGTGATGAGGAGGGAGGGGATGATGAGGTCACTGACTCAACGTGGGTGCCTGATAGGAGAGAGGAGGAGGAGGAGGAGGAGGAGGAGGAGGAGGTGGCACATCACCAACTAGGCAGGATGCCCTCCAGGGGCCAGCCTAAGGGCAGCACATTGACTGCATCACACCCCAAAGCTCCACATGTGCAGGGCGCTGCAGTCTCTGCGCGTTATTCAAAAAGTTCTTTGGTGTGGGCCTTTTTTGAGACGAGTGCATCAGATCGCACCGCTGCTATTTGCAATATATGTCTCAAGCGTATCTCGCGTGGCCAAAACATCTCCCGCTTGGGTACCACATGCTTGACCAGACATATGTTGACCTGCCATGCAGTTCGTTGGCAAGCGTATCTAAAAGACCCACACCAAAGAACAAAGACGATCTCTCCTTGCTCCTCATCAGCTGAGATTTCCAACCCCACTAGACCTTCAGTCCTCTCTGCGACCTGCAGTGAGAGGAATGAAGGTGTAGAATTAGGTGTGTCACAGCCAAGTACTTATGGGCAATCTGCTTTTGGTACACCGACGTCAGATTGTACCAGGCAAATTTCCCTGCCCCAGCTGCTGCACCGCCGAAAGAAGTTTGCTCCCAGCCATCCACATGCCCAGCGGTTGAATGCTAGCTTGGCAAAATTGCTAGCACTTCAACTGCTGCCTTTTCAGTTGGTAGACTCTGCCCCCTTCCGTGAGTTTGTGGAATGTGCGGTTCCTCAGTGGCAGGTACCCAAACGCCACTTTTTCTCACGGAAGGCGATTCCGGCTCTCTACCGGCATGTGGAAGGCAATGTCCATGCCTCGCTGGACAGGGCGGTCAGCGGTAAGGTGCATATTACCGCTGACTCATGGTCCAGCAGGCATGGACAGGGACGTTACTTAAGTTTCACGGCGCATTGGGTGACTCTGCTGGCAGCTGGGAAGGATGCAGGACAAGGTGCAGTAGTGTTGGAGGTTGTTCCGCCACCACGCCTCCAAAATGCTGATTGTGACACACCTCTCTCCTCCACCCCCTCCTCTTCTTCTTCCTCCATGGCCTCTTCCTCGGAACCAGCGGTGCTCCGTAGGCGTTCAAGGGGCTACGCAAGTACGCAGGCCAAAAGATGCCATGCGGTGCTTGAGCTGGTGTGCTTGGGGGACAGGAGCCACACTGGGGCAGAGGTTCTGTCAGCTCTGCAGGGGCAGGTTCAGAGGTGGTTGACGCCACGCCAACTTAAGGCAGGAATGGTGGTTTGCGACAATGGCACCAACCTCCTCTCTGCCCTCCGACAGGGACAACTGACCCATGTGCCCTGTTTGGCTCACGTCCTTAACTTGGTGGTGCAGCGGTTCTTGGGCAGGTACCCGGGCTTACAGGATGTCCTGAGGCAGGCCAGGAAAGTCTGTGTGCATTTCCGCCGGTCATATAATGCCAGTGCTCGGCTGACGGACCTCCAAAAGGAGTTTAACCTGCCCAAGAACCGCCTAATCTGTGACATGCCCACCAGGTGGAACTCGACGTTGGCCATGCTGCAGCGGCTGCACACGCAGCAGAGGGCCATCAATGAGTACCTGTGCGACTATGGCACCAGGACAGGGTCAGGGGACCTTGGTTTTTTTTCCCCACGCCAGTGGGCCATGATCAGGGATGCATGCACTGTCCTGTCACCATTCGAGGAGGCCACGAGGATGGTGAGCACTGACAGTGCATGCATCAGTGACACTGTCCCCCTTGTCCACCTGTTGGAGCACACGCTGCGTGGGATAATGGACAGGGCACTTGAGGCAGAACAGAGGCAGGAAGAGGAGGACTTCCTTAGCTCTCAAGGCCCCCTTTATCCAGACAGTGTTCCTGCGTGCCCGCCGATCACACAGGAAGAGGACGAGGAGGAGGAGGAGGAGGAGGAGGAAGATTGTGTCAGTATGGAGGTGGAGCCTGGCACTCAGCATCAGCAGTCTTTAAGGGATCAGTCCCAAGGAACACATGGACTTGTACGTGGCTGGGAGGAGGTGGCTGCGGACGTTGTTGTCCTTAGTGACCCAGAGGACTCCGGACCGAATGCCTCAGCAAACCTACGCTGCATGGCCTCCCTGATCCTGCAAAGCCTGCGTAAGGATCCTCGTATTCGTGGTATCAAGGAGAAGGACCAATACTGGCTGGCAACCCTCCTTGATCCACGTTACAAGGGTAAGGTTGCGGACCTTATCTTGCCATCGCAGAGGGAGCAGAGGATGAAACATCTTCGGGAGGCCTTGCAGAAAGGTCTGTGCAACGCGTTCCCAGAGACTGGGAGGTTACAAACTCCTGTTTCTGGACAACGTGTTGCTGAGGCTTCGGTCAGTCAAAGAAGGAGCGGTGGAGAAGGTGGCCGTCTGACCGATGCGTTCAGACAATTTTTTGGTCCGCAGCCCCAAGGTATGATCGGTTCCAGCAACCATCGCCAGCGTCTGTTTTACATGGTGCAGGAATACCTAGGGGCAAGATCAGACTTGGACACCTTTCCCACCGAAAATCCTCTGGGTTACTGGGTCTTGAGGATGGATCACTGGCCAGAGCTTGCACAGTATGCAATTGAGCTACTGGCCTGTCCTGCATCCAGCGTTCTTTCGGAACGCACATTCAGTGCTGCTGGAGGCGTGGTAACCGATCACAGGGTGCGTCTGTCCACCGACTCGGTCGATCGGCTGACCTTCATAAAAATGAATCAGTCTTGGATCACCACCAGCTACCAAGCACCTGATGCAGATGTAACCGAATAATTTTTTTTGAAATCTCAGATCCCTTCAAAGACTGCCTATGCTGATGCTGAGTGACTATCCCTGAGTAATTATCCTCTTCCTCCTCAATCATCACGCTGATAGCTTGTAAGAACATTTTTGGTTCTGGGCGCCACCACCAGTGCCTAAGGCACAATTTTTCAGCCCCTGTTTAACAGGGGCGTGTAATTACAATTTTTGATGTAATACTTTGCAGCAGGGCTCGTTCCTGCATTCCAACTAGAGTGTCTGTGAGGGGTTGCAGTGTTGTGGCACCAGCACCAGTGCCTAAGACCCAATTTTTCAGCCCCTGTCTAACAGGGGCGTGTAATTACAATTTTTGATGCAATACTTTGCAGCAGGGCTTGTTCCTGCATTCCAACTAGAGTGTCTGTGAGGGGTTGCAGTGTTGTGGCACCAGCACCAGTGCCTAAGACCCAATTTTTCTGCCCCTGTCTAACAGGGGCGTGTAATTACAATTTTTGATGCAATACTTTGCAGCAGGGCTTGTTCCTGCGTTTCAACTAGAGTGTCTGTGAGGGGTTGCAGTGTTGTGGCACCAGCACCAGTGCCTAAGACCCAATTTTTCAGCCCCTGTCTAACAGGGGCGTGTAATTACAATTTTTGATGCAATACTTTGCAGCAGGGCTTGTTCCTGCGTTTCAACTAGAGTGTCTGTGAGGGGTTGCAGTGTTGTGGCACCAGCACCAGTGCCTAAGACCCAATTTTTCTGCCCCTGTCTAACAGGGGCGTGTAATTACAATTTTTGATGCAATACTTTGCAGCAGGGCTCGTTCCTGCGTTCCAACTAGAGTATCTGTGAGGGGTTGCAGTGTTGTGGCACCAGCACCAGTGCCTAAGGCCTAATTTTTCAGCTCCTGTTCAACAGG
This sequence comes from Lithobates clamitans, assembly GCA_037952925.1. Taxonomy (NCBI): domain Eukaryota; kingdom Metazoa; phylum Chordata; class Amphibia; order Anura; family Ranidae; genus Lithobates; species Lithobates clamitans. Next base: position 10,143,045 of record JBBGZY010000400.1, on the reverse strand, counting down.
GGCATGTAATTACAATTCTTGATCTAATATTTCACAGCAGGGCCCTGTGAGGGCTTACAGTGTTTTGGCCACAGCAACACCTAAGGCCCAAATTTCTGCTGAGTATATAGGGCAGGACCCTACTTTCAAACATCTAACTTACAAACGACTCCTACTTGCAAACGGAAGGAGACAACAGGAAGTGAGATGAAATCTACCCCTAAGGAAGGGAAATTCTCTCCTGTAAGAGTTAATATGGGAAAACAATTTTTCCTTTCCACTGATGCTTTCCAATCCTTGTTCCACAAAAAAACACAAATTTTCAAAAAACATTTTTCATTGGGACAAAAAAGTGAGGTGAAATCTTCTGAAGAGGAGGAAAGACGCAAAACAAATGTCACAGGGGTGATAACCCTTCCCTATGTTTTCCAAAAAGCTTAGAAAAGATTTTTTGGCTGGAGCTAAACACATTAAAAATGTTCAAAATTACAAACAGATTCTACTTAACAACAAACCTACAGTCCCTGTCTTGTTTGCACCGCCTGTATACTGCTGTTCAGAGTATATAGGGACCTTTCCTTATTTTAATTTGGGTGCGGGGTTCCCCTTAATATCCATACAAGACCCAAAGGGCCTGGTAATGGACTGAGGGGTACCCATGCCGTTTGTCTCACTGATTTTCATCCATATTGCCATGACCCGACATGACATTAAACCCGCAAGCAGTTTTAAATGAGATTTTTTCCTTTAAAAATGACATTTGGTGCAGGGACTGTTCTAAACATGGGAAACACGCGTCACTTTACAGGCATACTATAGACACCCCCCAGGTACGATATTTAAAGGAATATTTCACTTTTTTTTTTTTACTTTAAGCATCATTAAAATCACTGCTCCCGAAAAAACGGCCGTTTTTAAAAGTTTTTTTTGCATTGATACATGTCCCCTGGGGTAGGACCCGGGTCCCCAAACCCTTTTTAGGACAATACCATGCAAATTAGCCTTTAAAATGAGCACTTTTGATTTCGAACGTTCGAGTCCCATAGACGTCAATGGGGTTCTAACGTTCGTGCGAACTTGCGGTCCGTTCGCGGGTTCTGGTGCGAACCGAACCGGGGGGTGTTCGGCTCATCCCTAGCCCCAACAATGAACTTCTCTTATTTGCTCCCATTTGGTCTGTGAAAGGTGAACTCCAGGAACAAAAGGCTCCTTTTTAAAGTGGTTGCAAAGGCAGGTTTCTTTTTCACAGCAGAAAAAAAAAAAGCCGGCCACCCGGTGTACTACTCTTATCACTCCTTATTGGCTACATGACGTAAATACAGTACCTAGAATGCTAACCTGTTTCGGCTATGGCAGCCTTCCTCATAGCAATGTGAGGTTTTTATTAATTTTTTTTAGCCTTCTTTAGAAGGTAAAAAACCTTCTGAGCCCAATCTCGATCCAGCATGGTGCCAGAGAGTAGCAGCACTGCTCTCTCCTCACTGGATACAGAGGCAGCAGGGGGAGCCATTGGATCCCGCTGCTGTCAATGAAATCCTGTAAACCAAGCCAGGCTGTGTGTGTCAATGGATAGCCTGGGTTTGGGGAGAGTCCACACCAGTGCCCCCATAGCAAGCAGTTTGCTATGGGGGCACTCAGAGAGAAGAAGGAGCCAGGAACATCAGCCGTGGACCCCCAAAGAAGAGGTTCAGGGCCGCTCTGTGGAAAACCATTCAGAGCAGGTAAGTATGACATGTTAATTATTTAAAAGAAAAACAGACTTTTAGAAATCACTTTAAAGTGCAGTTCCACCTAAAAAAAAAAAAAAAAAAAAAAGACAAGTCAGCAGCTACAAATATTGCAGCTGCTAACTTTTAAAATAAGGACGCTTACCTGTACAGGGTGCCCACGATGTCTTCACCCGAAGCCAACCCATCCCTCAGCTCTGGGTGGAGGCGCTGGCATTGCTAGTAAGGGATTCAGGAAGTGAAGCCTTGCGGCTTCACAGTCTGGTTCCCTACTGCGCATGCGCAAGTCACGCTGCGTGTTCTAAGTGGTCCCTGCTGTCTTCTGGGACCTGTGGGTCTCCCAGAAGATAGTGGGGGGGGGGGGGCGGAGGAGGGGCCGAACATGGCACAGATCAGCGCAGATACTGCAAATACTGTATTAGACAGGTATCTGCTCCCCCCTGAAAGGTGCCAAAGGTTCCATTTTTGGGTGGAAATCTGCTTTAAGTGTATTCTTCAATAAAGGGTATACATCCACTTTATGTGCACCTAATGCCTTTGCAAAACCTATCATGGCCTTGTAAAAGAAGAAGTGACATTATCACTGTGCTGTATACAACCTATGCAGAGAGTAGAGCAGTGGGAGGGGCCCAGCAGGGACACCCATTACAGGCTGGCTACAGAGAACAACAAGTGGGTGGGTACAAGACCAGCCATTCAGCGCAAGGAAAGAGAGCAGCAGTGACTGGTCTTTATTACAGGAAGCTCCTGCACAGCGACAAAGGTTGGACACTGGATTACTGCACAGATCTGGAAAAAATACGCAAAGCACACCAAGATTCAAATAAGAATACACATAACTCTGTCAGAAAGCTTTACAAACTGACCTAAAGTATATGTGACAAATGTGGGTCAGGCCACTGCCCTTTTCACCAACTTGTGACCACTGGCTGGTCAACCTCACACCACACTGTCACTGATTCGCAACAATGACACTCCCAGCCTCAGCCTGCAAATAGATTTTTCAGCTTGCAGGACTCCAATCTAAGTGCCAACAGCCTGGTTTAGTTAACTATGCAATTAACCCTTTAACCCCTTGCTGACTGGCTCACGCCGATATACGTCAGCAGAAGGGCACGTACAGGCACATTAACGTACCTGTGCGTTGCCCTTTAAGACGCGGCACTGTGGGCACGCGCGGGCCCGCAGCAAACTCCGTAAGTGTGAGAGCTGGTCCCGCGGACTCGATGTCCCTGATTTTGTAGACGCTATAACTTTTGCGCAAACCAATCAAAAAAAGCTTATTGCGATATTTTTTTTTTACCAAAAATATGTAGAAGAATATGCATCGGCCTAAACTGAGGAAAAAAAATGTTTTTTTATGTATTTTTTGGGGATATTTATTATAGCAAAAAGTAAAAAATATTGCGTTTTTTTTTTTCAAGATTGTCGCTCTTTTTTTGTTTATAGCGCAAAAAATAAAAACAGCAGAGGTGATCAAATACCACCAAAATAAAGCTCTATTTGTGGGGAAAAAAGGACGGCAATTTTATTTGGGAGCTACGTCACACAACCGCGCAATTGTCAGTTAAAGCGACGCAGTGCCGAATCGCAAAAAATGCTCTGGTCTTTGGCCAGCCAAATGGTCCAGGGCTGAACTGGTTAAACTGCCACAACCTACTTTTTTACCGAGAAGTAGTAAATGTTCCCAATGTTAACAATAGCAACTATGATTTTAGAATAAATGTCTGTAACACTCACTGTCACCATAGACAGGTTTATTCAGAGCTTTAGACTACAGTAGGTTTGCATTAGCGCACTAGAGACAGCTTTAACACTTTTCAAAATAAGGTTTAATAATGAAAAGGTCAAAATGGTGCAAATAAAATATTTACAGAAAAAAGGTCTTACAAAGACACAAAACTGCAACAGAGAAATAAAAATGAGTTGAGGGTTAGAATACTTAACCATGTCCTGGTTAAGCAGAGTCAAGCAAGATGGTACATTGGTTCGCATATGACTTAACAGGTATTCCTTGGTTTGATGTTAAAGCGGAGTTCCAGTCCCCCAAGTCTAATTTTTTTTTTTTAACTCCACTGTACTTTGTTCAACTTTATCTGCCACAATTAGCTAGTGTTTATAGTGTATTCTATTTAATTTCAGTTAAAATAAAGAAAGACTACCTTGATCTCGGAAGCTGGCACGGTCCATGTCCACTATGGGCACCTGAAGCCCTCTGGTATCTATTTCCTGGATCTACCCAGCATGCACCTCCCGATCTCGTGCCTGCCCAGTAATGTCATCACGCGGCTCTCCTTCCTCCTTACATGTTGCCATATCAACGGTCTAGAAATAACACAAGATTTCGTCACTAGGCGATTTGCTGGGTCAGAATCACTAAGTTGAAAAAAGGATCACCCCCCGATGTTAGTACTTTGTTGGACCACATTTTGCTTTAATTACAGCCTTTAGTCTGTTGGGATATGTCTCTACTAACTTTGCACATCTAGACTTTGCAATATTTGCCCACTCTTCTTTGCAGAACTACTCAAATTTAGTTAAATTTGATGGTGACCGTTTATGGTCTGCAGACTCCAAGTCTAAAATTGATTTTTTTGGTTATATTATATGATAATTTTGGGTATCTTCTTGCTGTTTTGCCACAAGATGGCAATGGTGAACGGCTCGTTTTTATTGTTTGGATTAGTATGTGATCACCCCCTTTTTTCTTTTCCGGTCCTTCCCTTTGCCTTTGGTTTTTTATCCAGTCATGTGGATCCTTTGATATAGCCTCCGATGAGACTATATCTGATGAAACGCATAGGGGAGAGCCACACACACACAAGCTACCATGCATGCTCAGCCAAGTGTCGGCCATCTTTGTTACTGGAGGAAGACCTGTTTCCTATTCTTGATGTTTTTTTACATGCTGTTCAATATCTACCCAATTGTAAGATCAATCGTTTTTATTATTAAACCACTGGTGTTTACAATATTGCACTATGTGAAGCCTTTTACTTTGCATATTCCACTATCTGCTGTGAGCTTGTCAGATTCACCTGGTCGTTTAACAAATCCTAATATATTGGCAAAAGTGATCTGTGCTGACGTCTCTTCTAATGCCATGGGGTCCATCTCTACTGTTTAGTTGAGTGCATATTGACCACCCTGGATAAGGGGGTCACTGGCGTTCTGGTAAGCCTCTGGTGAGGGTATCTTTGGTGTCATTTTGTCTATCCCTGGATTCCTTTCCAATCTCATCATAGAGTTTTTGGGACTTTCATGCTTGTTTTGTGTATGTATAAGCACAGTTAAGTAAGCTGAACTTTTTTGGATGTTTACATGTGAGCCTGATATCAAAGTGTTCAGCTGCATCAGTAAATTATCACAAGCGCAGATTTTCTTTTGGTTTATAGAATTTCAGATTTGTCCTATAATTATTCCTGTGTTATCCCAAGAAGAGTAGTTAGCCATCCTAGTTTTTATCTTGGGAATACAGAAAGATTAATGTCTATGTTGTGGAAATCAGAAAATGTATTGTAATTTTACATAAGCAACCATAAAATGAAACAGAGTTGTAGCTTCCTCACACGCCCAGCATAAATGTGGGTAGATTTTAGCAGTTAAGCTTGGGCAGGGTTGACAACAATTAGTCACTTAAAATGCTGTGTTGTCAGCCCACCACAGGACAGTATGAGCTTGGTGCAATTCTGGGAGATCTATAGATATTTTTCTATAATTGCAAGGTCTTTAAAAGAATAAAACATAGGAAATGTGCAAGTGCTACAAAGACATGCTGTATATTTTTTGCTTTGCCATACACTTTAAATGTTTGCTTACTTTAATAAAGTATTTGTGCTTATCTTCTAAAAAGGAAAGCTGATCATACAGGTAGTAAACACACATGCATGTGCTCTCACAGTAATATCCAGCAGGAAAAAGCAGCTGAAAAAATAATTTACTTGATAATGCTAAATAGGTTTACACAAACCAGATTAGTTTAGAAAAATTAGGTCTTTACAGAAAAAAATAATCTCAGCTGTACAGAAGGTCAGAACAGAAAGTACAGCACAAAATAATATTTGTTAAAAGCTTTTGAAAGGCTTGACGTTTAGGAGCAGCTGAAAATTATAATCATATGTTGTTTTTTTAGTATTTGAGAGTATAAAGAATGACAAACAAAATTATAAAAAACTAAACACACCAATTTAACTATTTTCCAAAGGAAAGCTCAAGAAATGTTCAATAAATGTTAATTAATCCTTAATCAAACATAACAATGTTGTTTTCCGCAGTGTTTTCATTTACATTCTGCTTTCTAGCACATGCGCAGTGTATGTCACTTTCAAGGCAAATGATTGTGTGCTTGTGTCTGCTCTCAACCAAACCTTTGATGCCTTCTCTTGCCAGCTCTTTAAGTGGGCTTTAATGCCCAGGAGGTGGTGCAGCTTCTATATCATGTGGTTATTGTAATTGGCTCTCACAGCTGTCACACGATTGGAAGCCTATCCAGCTGTGTACTGGTGGCACCTGGAAGTTCAGTTGGGAGCTAGCTTAAGCACATTGCAAATTTGACAGTTATCACCAGAAGCATGCCCTTTAAATGTAATTAATTTGGGAAACTGGTAAATTAGTGGGTTTAGTTCCACTTTAAGCCCTAAAATGGCTGGAGTCATAGCTGGACAAATGTGCAATGCCATGGCAACTGCAGATCTAAAACCAGCCAGTTCATTTTAAGGCAGGGCTAAACCAATTGATTTAACGGTTTCCTGAAAAACAGTTATGCCCCGTACACACGGTCGGATTTTCCGACCGTGTGTAGGCTCCATCACACATTTTCCATCGGATTTTCCGACACACAAAGTTTGAGAGCAGGATATAAAATTTTCCGACAACAAAATCCGTTATCGGAAATTCAGATCGTGTGTACACAAATCCGACGGACAAAGTGCCACGCATGCTCAGAATAAATAAAGAGATGAAAGCTATTGGCCACTGCTCCTTTTTTAGTCCCGACGTACGTGTTTTACGTCACCGCGTTCAGAACGATCGGATTTTCCGACAACTTTGTGTGACCGTGTGTATGCAAGACAAGTTTGAGCCAACATCCGTCAGAAAAAATCCTAGGATTTTGTTGTCGGAATGTCCGATCAATGTCTGACCGTGTGTACGGGGCATTACATTCAAGGCATGTTTTGAATGAGAGCTGTCACATTTGTTTGTGCTCCCAACCGAACTGTCAAGCCATCAAATGGTTGGTCCCATAGCTGATCACATGTGCAGCACTCTGGCAACTACAGATCAAACAGAAATTAATGCTGGCCATATACAGATTTTCGTTTCGATTGATTTTGACCTTAGAATCTGAAAATTTCAAAGGGTCGGGATTTTTATTTCAACAAAATTCTCTTAGTTAATGTGATTTTCGTTTGTTAAAATTCATACATGTTTTATTTTGCATATGCTAGGAAAAATTTCACCCGGAAGCAAAGTACGGTATTTTCAGAAATGTCATTTCCTTCAAAAGGAAACCACTAAAAATGCATGTGCTATCACAGTCTCTGTTCAATAAATTTTTATTGTTTTGAGGTAAGACAATACAATGTGGACATTGTAAAACGTTGTACAAGGTATTGTGTACATGTCAATACATAGAAATATATTGTATAACTTATGTTAACATATAATAGAGAACGAAAGATGATGAGAGGCAGAAACTTATACATCTGGTGTAGTGAAATGGTTAGTTAAATGGTTACCATGAAGAAGTGGTATTTACACCCCCAGGGGACCCCCATTGGGACCTCTTTTGGTCTCCTGGGGGCGGGGAAGAGTTGAACTTGGTGGTACGTGGGTAACCAAAGTATATGTTTTTACAGTAATCATAAATTAAGATGTTTAAGTATTCAAATATTCCATACTGACTCGGTACTATATCATGACTAATCTAGTTATTAGTGTTCTTACATCACAGAAATTTTTCAGCACCTACTCATTTTTCCCATGGTAACCACAGTGTTTTTTCTTTCATTAAATGGTTTCCACCCGAAGCCATGGTTAATTCATAGCTATAATGTATGTTTACCAGTTCGAGTGTGTGTTCCACTGAAAGAATCTTATCAGATTTCCAAAGTCTTGTTATGCTTAATCTTGCTGCTAGTAGGATGTGTGTTATTACATGTCTGAAGGGTCGTGGTATAGAGTCTATATTCGGGTTTAAGATCGTCAAGTCGGGTGTGAGAGGGATGTGTTGTGTCGTGATGTCCGTTAGGACTCTGAAGATATTTTCTCAGTAATTTTTGAGACGGCTACACTGCCAGAAAATGTGTAGTATGTCGCCTTTATTTGAATTGCATCTCCAACATAAGTTTGGGGAATTTTTATTAAACTAGGCCAGTTTTGATGGGGTTTAGTACCATCTGAGAGACAGTTTTTGGGCTAGTTCCCATAAGGCAGAGCATTTAGTTGCTTTATAAATTGTTTGTAGTGCTTGTTGCCATTGGTATTCTGTGTATTTTTTTCCTAAGTCATTCTTCCAATGTATATGTGGAGGAGCCTTAGTGAATCTGCGTTTTTGATGTAAAACATTGTAGAATATAGAGATCCCTTTTGCATTTGGTGGTGGGTTCGTTAGGAATTTCCATGCCATTGGATGTATTGTGTATAGTGGGAGATGTAATTTATCAAGGCAATGTTTCACTCTAATATAGGTAAAAAGGTCAGTTTTTGGTATATTAAATTTGCGTTGTAAAAGAGAGAAGGGTTTTGGTTTGGAGTTTTGGAGTAGATCTTGAATGGATTTTATTTCCTGGCAGGACCATTTGGATAATGATAAATCTGGTGATATGTGGTGGAGGGATTCAATAGGAATAGGTATTGGAGGGGTGTTAAGGTAGGTTTGACTAGTTTGGGCCAATATTTTCCATGCTATGGCTGATGTTTTCATAGTGGGGGGTAGTGCCGACGGTATTTGTGTTCCTAAGGGAATGCTCATTAGCCACCATCGAAGATTCGGGCGTATAAGTGATGAGCTCGCTATTTTGCCCCATAATTTACCAGGACATGGGTGAAACCAATCGTTAAGTTGGTCTAGTGCTGATGCTAGATAGTAATCTTCAAAAACAAAGGTTCCTAAACCTCCCGCTAATTTGTGTTTCATGAGTGTCGAGTCTGCACTTCTAGGTTTGGTATTTTTCCATATACATTTATTGAATAAGGTTTGGAGAGATTTGAAAAAGTACTTTGGTATGGGGATGGGGAGAGTCCTGAACAAGTAAAGGATTTGTGGCAGGTGGATCATTTTAAATGCTGCAAGTCTACCGCACCATGATAATTCCAGCTTTGTTATAGATTGGCTTTCTGTTCGTAGTTTGTTAAGTAATGATTTAAAATTGGCTGAGAAGAGGTGTTTATCTTGTGAGAAGTACCCCGAGATATGATATGTTTTTATCTGGCCATGTAAAGGGGTATTGGGCTTGCAGTGAGTTTTTAGTTGTGGCGTCTAGTTTAAAATCTAAGATGTGTGATTTAGTTGTATTCACTTTGTAGTAAGAGACTTGTCCAAACCATTCTAATAGTTTTTGGACTTCTGCCGGAGAAGATGTTGGATTAGTAAGAATCAAGATCACATCATTCGCGAAGAGACTGATCTTATGAGAGATTTTGCCTACCGTTAAGCCTGTAATTGAGGGATTGGAGCGGATGTGTTCCGCCAAGGGTTCCATCATCAGGTTAAATATAATTGGTAATAGAGGACAGCCTTGGCGTGTACCATTTTGATAAGTTAAACGGTTGTGATAGCATATCTGCTGAGTACACTTGTGCTGATGGATTGAAATATAGTGCCATGATGGCTCTGAATATGTGTTCTTTGAAACCAAATTTAAGAAGTACATTTTGGAGATATGACCAATGAACCCTATTGAATGCCTTCTCTGCGTCTAATGAGAGCAGCAGAGAAGGCGTTACGCTGGATTCGGCATGATGTATTAAGTTTATCATGCGTCTTGTGGCATCTGGTGCTTGTCTTCCCTTAATGAACACTGACTGGTCTTTGTTGATGAGGTCTGGCATGAACCCCATCAAACGTTTGGCAATGGTTTTGGCATATATTTTTAAGTCAAGGTTAAGTAATGATATGGGACGAAAATTTTGAGGGGAGGATGGTTCTTTTCCTGGTTTTGTTAGTGTTATAATAATAGCATTTAATTATTCCTTATTGAATCTTGTAGAGGAGGCAGCATTGTTGAAAAGTTGTGTTAAGTGTGGGGTTAATTGACTGGAGAATTCCTTATAATATTCTCCAGACAGACCATCAGGTCCAGGAGCTTTCCCTGAAGGTAACGAGTTTATTGTGTCTAGGATTTCTAATTCAGTGAAAGGTTCATTCAAAGAAGACAGTTGTGCTTCGGTGAGTGTAGGAAGTGTAATTTGCCGTAGGAATGTATTTATGTCTTCTTCTGAGGGTTGAAATGAGGAGGTGTCTTGTCTTATATTGTAAAGATCACTGTAGTAGGTACTGAAAGCATTTGCTATATCTTGGGGGTTAATCAGTTGTTCCTTAGTGTGGAAATGGAACAGGTGTATGATTTTAGATTTGGTTCTTTTCCCTTTGAGGCGTTGTGCTAATTTTTTTCCCGCTTTGCTGGATGTAGAGTAAGAGGTGGCTTTAATTTTACGTTGTATGTGTTCAAAAGAATGGAGGAGGAGCGTCCTCAATTCTTGTCTCAGTGTCATTAGTTGGGCCAAATATGTAGGGCGTGGGTCAGCTTTGTGTAAGGACTCAATATTGGCAATTTGTGAGGTGATTTTGTCAAAACGCTGCATCCTCTTCTTTTTACTAATAGACCTTAATTTAATTATAGTGCCCTGAAAAACAGCTTTGTGCGCACTCCACACCATAGCAGGGTCGGACACTGATCTGTCATTAAGATGGAAGTATTCAGTAAGATGTTCTCTGATGATTTGAGAATATTGTGGATGTTGTATTATGTAGTTGTTGGCATGCCAGAGGAAAGTATCCCGCTGGTGTTTAGTGTCAGTTATGGTAATTGTGATAGGAGCGTGGTCCGACCATGTCATGGTGTGGATTACAGATACACTTATATTTTGTAACAACCATTTGTCTGTGAGGAACATGTCGATCCTCGAGTAGGATTTACGATGTGGGTAGAAGTAAGTATAGTCCTTTTCAGAGCCATGGTAACACCTCCAAACATCAAATAGATCTTGTGCTGCTAGGAATTGTTTCAAGGGGGATTCTCTTCTTTTTGCTGCCGATGTTGTATCCATGTGGATATCTGGAACCAAGTTGAAATCTCCACATGGGAGTAAGTGGCCCTGTCGGACTTTTTTGGCTTTGCAAAGTACTGATCTAAGAAATTTCATTTGTTGAGAATTGGGGGCATACACATTGAGTAGTGTGTATGTGGTTTTGTTTATGGTGCATATTAAGATTAGGTATCTCCCGTTGGGGTCAGTTATTCTTTGAAGCAGGTGGAAGTCTACATCTTTTTTTACCGCTATTAGCACTCCTCTTTCTTTGGTGGAATAAGTAGCGTGGTAAATGTGAGGTAGATGTTGGAACAAAGTGCTACGGACGTGGGCAGTAGATGTGTTTCTTGGACACATAATGTGTCACTTTGTAATTTTTCTGCGGTGAGCCATAAGGAGTGTCATTTTGCTGGGTGATTTAGGCCTTTGGCATTAAAGGACAGTATGGTAAGTGGCATTACTGGTTGTTGGAGTGAAGATGGAAGAGGAGAGATCTGTAGTTACTTACTGTTAGAGGGTTGGAGTTCTTTTGTGGTGTTGGTTGATACTACTTGAAGACGTGGATCCGCTGGTGGTTATGGTTCTCGGTGTCGTGAGTTCAGTGCTATAGCTACGGTAGAGAGTAATAAGTCAGTTTACCTCAGTTATATGCAAAACTGCAAAGAAAGAAAAAAAACCCAGGAAAACACAGAGCTTTTTTTTTTTTTTCTGCTGTGCGTTATTTGAACAAAATAAGATTGTAAGGCGGCGTGGTAGTGGCTGAATTCATCTGTGCCGCTATGAGGGGAAAACAGTGAGTATTGAGATGACTAAACTGAACAATCAAGGAAACGCAGTGTTTAGTGAGGGAGAAATTTGTTTTTGAGGTTGTTGGCCCGTCCGGGACTGAAGTCAAGCATTGTTTGCGAGATCTTTTGGTCCCTGGTTGCGGCGTGGTTGTGGTGGTCTACGTTGTTGCAAAGGTGGGGTCTCATTTTTGGGTGTCTCTATTATGATGCCCCATTCATGCAGGAGGCGCATACCTATTTGTAAATCGCTAATTATATGTGTGGTGCCATTCTTGGTGATGAAGAGGGTTGCCGGGAAGCACCAATTTGTATAATATTTTATGGTTGTGGAGACCCTTAGTGACAGAATTCAGGTTCCTCCTGAGTTGTAGCGTGTATTTGAATAGATCTGGGAAGATCTAGATTCCCTCATAAGGTCTTGGCAGTGGCGATTTGAACCTGGCTTCTGACATCAATTTTTCTTTTATGTGAAAGAAATGTACACGCATGAGTACGTCTCTGGGTAACCAAGCTGCCAAATGGGTAGGTTTTGCTATTCTATGGATATATCTGGTAGGATGGTGTGTATGAGGTCTTTAGCGTACTTAGATAGGTCTGTCAGTAAGATAGTTTCAGGGACTCTGCGCAGTTTAATATTGTTCCACCTTGAGCGGTCTACTAAGTCGGCCAGCTTAGCCCGGACCCATTCCTGTTTTTCCTTAATCTCATCATGTGCATCAATTAGGTTATTCACTGTAGTTGTGCATTCGTCCATGCCTGTTTCAATGTTGGAGACCCTATTTCCCATGGCCCACATGTTAGTAGAGATTTTGCGAAACATTGATGATAGGTCTGTCATCAGCGATGTCTGTAAAGACATGAGCATGTCTTTTAAAGTTGTGTCTATTACAGGCTGACCTGTGGTGGGGAAGGATGCCATAGAGCTGTGTAGGGCCTGGCCAGATTGCATTGGATTGAAGGCCTGGGGCTCTATCAGGGTCGTGGGTGGCCTTGGGTGCGGTGCATCCATCCGCATCCGGGCTTTGGCAGGGCTGCTGGTGAGGGGATCAGTACCTGTGTCTAGTGTAGGGGATGATGGCTGAGCTGAGAAGCCCATTTCTCCCTGGATGGCGTCAGGAAGGTCTGTGTATGCTTCGCTTAATGCGGCTAGGCCGCCGCCGCCATCTTGCCAGTCCAGAGCTTTGGAAACATTATGCTTTGGGGCTGTTTCTCTGCTAAAGGTACAGACCGACTTTTCCGCATTGAGGGTCAATGGATGGGGCCATGTATTGACAACCTTTATCCCTCAGCCAGAACATTGAAGATGGGTCACGGATGGGTCTTTTCAGCCTGACAATGACCCAAAACTTACCGCCAAGGCAACACAAAAGTGACTCAAGAAGAGGCACATTAAGGTCATGGTGTCACGTACGTGGTCGTTGAGCCCGATTTGCAGTGCGAGGCCTCTCTTACGTCCCTGACTCGCGGCCCCTGGTAGAGTAGACAGGAAGCACAGGAGTACAGGACAGCACGAGTGCCTGGCAGGATCAACAGCTGGATGCAGCAGACTGGAAGCTGAAGTAGGCAAAGCAGGGAGACACAGGAAGATGGTCCCAGGGATTGGATGCAGGAAGATGGTCCCAGGGATTGGAACACAGGAAGATCAGACAGGCCAGGTCGTACACAAGCGATCAGCACTGGAGCAGATGCAGGAGGCTGAAGGAAAGTCACAGAACACGCCGGGTCAGCAACGGGCTGGTACGGATGAGCCAGAGAATCAGACAAGAGGTCATGGACTGGCCGGTATCAGAAGCAGGCAGATGGCAAAGGGTAGTCACAAGACAAGTCGGATATCACAGGAACAGATCAGGAAACACAGATAGCTCTCAGGGAACACTGTAGATCAGGCAGCAGGATTTCCTTGTCACAGCAGAGTTTAAATAGCGCGCCTGGCGCTGGAAATCGCGCGCTCGCGCACTCCCGTGCACGCGCGTACGCACATGCATAGGCACGCATTCGCGCACGCGCATACACCCACTTGTGTGGAACTGCTACTCCCAGCAAGCCTTTCCTGACGCATGGAGTGGCCTAGCCAGTCTCCAGACCTTGATCCTACAGAAAATTTATGGAGGGAACTGAAACTTCAAGTTACCAAGTGACAGCCAAGAAACCTTAAGGATTTAGAGAAGATCTGTAAAGAAGAGTGGACCAAAAACCCTCCTGAGATGTGTGCAAACTTTGTCACCAACTACAAGAAACGTCTTACATCTGTGCTTGCCAACAAGGGTTTCCCCACCAAGTACTAAGTCATGTTTTGCTTGGGGATCAGAGACTAATTTTACTCACTGACCTGCAACTTAATTTATAGCATTTGTTTCATGAGTTTTTTCTGTCTCTATCATAAAAAAAATTCTGTCATTTAAAATACACCTATGATAAAATTATAGACCCTTCATTTCTTTGTATGTGACTTACAAAATCTGCAGGGGATCAAATAATTATTTTCCCCACTGTACAGGGTAATATCATTGTTAGTGGAGGAACCAAATATTTCAAAACATACCCATACCGCAATGACGAGAGGCTTGTTTCAAGCACGAAAGCTAATTGCTCAGAAGTGGATATCTATATACCCTCCAACGGTCGAAGAATGGAGAACACAAATAAAAGAAGCCATAAAAAAGGAGGAATTTATTTATACACATAGAGGGAGCCAAGATAAATTTGACGCTATCTGGAAAAGATGGGTAGAGGCCTGGGACAATGAAAATAAAAGATGAATTAATATGGGAGAGGGACAATGTTGGGTCTGGGTAGAGGATGGGAGGATGGGGGGGGGGGCTTTTGGGGTCGCGGGGGGGGGGGGGGAGAGATACAGCAGGGGGAGGAAATCTATTTTTGTTGTCGTTGAGTTTTGCCCCCTTCTTTTTTTATTTTTTTATTTTTTTTTTTATTTTTTTTTTGGGGGGCGGGTGAATGTTAGAAGTAAGATTATGTATCTGGAATAAAATGTATGGAGAAATGTATAACTTGTACTGCTACGAAAAGAATAAAAAAAGTACTGAATTCAAAAAAATATCGTTACCTGTTTCAGCCCAGGTTGTAAGATAGGTTGTAAGATAGGTTCCTTTGGAATGTGTCATTTTCCGTGTATTCTGGAAAAAATGTACTATAATACTGTCTGTATGTTTGTGTGTCATAAAATACAAAATTAAACAAGATCACTGCCAGGACTGAGCACTTTAATATGACGCACCATTACTTCTGAGACCCCGTGGAATAAAATATAATTGTGCTTTTATACTATGAAACTATACTACAATAACTACTATAATATAATTATATAATAATATACTATTATTATGATTGTATAATATAATTATATAATATACTGTGAAAAAAATATACTACAATAGGATGATAGTAAATGCTATTACAAAACCACTTCAAAGCCAATGTTTTTATACCTCTGAAAGAAGATGAGACAAGTTGTTGGGTGGGGGTCTTAGCATGCTATTTATACAGACATGGGTGCAACAACTATTCTCATCTATTATACTGTGATTAATAATTCTGCCATTAGGCAGTAGTGGCAACTAAAATGTTATATTTAAAGTGTTACTAAACCCACAGCAGTAAAATCAGTTTGTATATGCAGTAAAGCATGCTTGTTATACCCACTGAGGAACCTAAGTGGCTAATCTTCTGCATTGTGTAAAAAGGCTGTTTGATCTGGTCTTCTCTGATCCTCCCCTTCTTCCACTGTCCCCAAACTATCTACTGATAGCACAGAGCCTTGGGGGCACTCTGCACATGCTCAATTTGGTGTGTACTGCTAGAGCTTTTTTTTTTTTCTCGGGAGAGTGCATGTGATCAGCACAGGGCCAATCAGCACTGTCCAGACAGAGGGTCAGGGGTCCTGCAGCCTCATAGGACAGTCAGAGGAAAATGAGAACTCCTCCTATAACCTTTAACCAGACACTGATAGAAGTCACAAGACTGCTATATACTGCTGATGAGAAAAGATATTTTGCAGTTTATATTTACTAAAATTATTGCATTTCCATGTTCTGTGTACTGTAAGAAACCAGATATAGTGAATGCAGGGTCCTGGTTTAGTAACACTTTAATGCATTGTTCTCTCTTGTGGAACTACATGGTTAAGTTGTAACTTCCTGTCTCTATGTTCCTTGTCATTTTCCATTTAACATAAAGGTGACTAAGCTGATCAAATAATAGGAACTTGTAGTTTCTTGTCTTCATGCTGCAGAAATGTGTTAGTACTGTGAGATCCACTCAAATAGATCAAGACAGTGTTTGGGAGGTATGGTGGTTGGGTATTGTAAAGTTTGTAAACTAAACCTTCCCTGATTTGCTAAAGAAAGAAATACTTTCCTGGAAATAGCTACTTTTCCTATATATACAAATACCAAAGAGCCATCCTATTTCTGTGTACAGGGTTGTGTTTTTTTCTGTATTCCTTTCAAATACATGCCAACGCCTGTAGGAGTAATTGTAGGGAGGCTTAAAAGACAGAGCAACCATAACATCTTTAGCTATAGATAATCACTATTCTGTGGTTAGGAATGATATGTGTACATTTTCACAAAATGCTCTGCAAGTGAAATGAAGTCTACCTAGTCATCTTTATGTCCAACGTATATACATTCCACAGAGGGTACACGCTAGAACAGGTCAGTAATTTTAACATACAAATAGGAATATAGACAATCAGTGGTTATGTTCTTGTGAATGTAACTAAATGTAAGGTAAAAAAGATTTAGTGTGTATCTACAAAAATGTATATAATTTATGAAACACTGAAATGGGAATAAATTCCTCAAAGTCGGGACAGGGAGACACAAAGCACAGAGAAAGAAAACTTGTAGGTCTTGTAAAGATGACATTCTGTTGCTTATCTAAAATTTTGTTTTCTTGCAGTCCTCCCTTATTAAGGTGAAGTCCTGTTTTACCAGATGTCTTTTAGATAAGTGTTCTTGCAAAAAAACATATTTTGCACATAATCATTGTAGCTACTAGCATAAAAAGATGTTATGAACATTATCATACAGGATGTCCCAAAAGCACGGATCCATAGGCAAAAATGTATTTAAAAGTTTAAATACAGCAATTTAGCTGTTGCTCTTGGGCTTTGTGTACTCTTAAAGTAGAACTACCGGCAAAACGTTTTTTTAAATTTTGGATAGAGCAAGGAAGGGTTATAACTAGGGATGGGTAAACAGTTCGGCCCAAGCATAAGTTTGGGTCGAACGAGTCATTTGACTGTTTGTTCGGCCCCCAGAACCAACCACAATGCATTGCGGCGCTGAACAGTGCATTGCAAGCCCTGATTGGCTTAAGCAGTGAAATCTTCAGCCAATCACGGCACAGATCACTGTCAGAGTCATGATTGAACACATGACTTTTTCCAACCATGGCTCATTTCCGCCCCACAGTATAAAAGTATTCTTTCAATGGCATCCATTTTCAGTGTGATTTTGGCGTGGAGAGAGATAGAACGGGGCTCTGTTCCGTGCTATTAGTTAGTTAGTGTGCTATACTGTGCTATTTTGCTTCTTATTTCAGTGTAGAATATTAGTTTAGTGTCAGTCTAGTCTAGTGTGAGTGCGGTGAGGAGGAACATCATTCAGCTTTGCATAGTGTGCAGCTAGAGTAGGGACAGCTCAGATAGTTTCACTGTAGTGTAGTGAGACCGTGTCATTCATACATACATTAGTGTAGAATAGGGACAGCTCAGATAGTTTCAGTGTAGTGTAGTGAGCCCGTGTCAGTAATCTTTATATTAGTGTATAGCTAGAGTAGGGACAGTTCAGATAGCCTCAGTGTAGTGACGGTTGAACACCATCTATTTGATTGCGTTACTGCCAGTTTAACGCCATTTACTTCTGTGTGCGTTACTGCCAGTTTAACGCCATATAGTTCTGTGTGCGTTACTGCTAGTTTAACGCCATATAGTTTTGTGTAGGTTACTGCCAGTTTAACGCCATATAGTTTTCTGCGTTACTGACAGTTTAAGGCCATATAGTTTTGTGCGTTACTGCCAGGTTAATTCCATATAGTTCTTTGTGCTCATGAGTTTACATACCCTGGCAGAATTTATGATTTCTTGGCCATTTTTCAGAGAATTTGAATGATAACACAATCTTTTCTTTCACTCATGGTTAGTGTTTGGCTGACGCCATTTATTATCAATAAACTGTGTTTACTCTTTTTTTAAATCATAATCACAACAGAAACTACCCAAATGACCCTGATCAAAAGTTTACATACCCTGGTGATTTTGGCCTGATAACATGCACACAAGTTGACACAAAGGGGTTTGAATGGCTATTAAAGGTAACCATCCTCACCTGTGATCTGTTTGCTTGTAATTAGTGTGTGTTTGTGTATAAAAGGTCAATGAGTTTCTGGACTCCTGACAAACCCTTGCATATTTCATCCGGTTGTGCACTTATGTTTCTGGATTCTGAGTCATGGGGAAAGCAAAAGACTTGTCAAAGGATCTGCGGGAAAAGGTAGTTGAACTGTAAAAAACAGGAAAGGAATTTAAAAAGATATCCAAGGAATTGAGAATGTTCCACTCTAATCAAGAAGTGGAAAATGGGGGGTTCTGTTGAAACCAAACCACGGTCAGGTAGACCAACTAAAATTTCAGCCACAACTGCCAGGAAAATTGTTTGGGATGCAAAGAAAAACCCACAAATAACTTTAGGTGAAATACAGGACTCTCTGAAAACATGTGGTGTGGCTGTTTTCAAGATTCACAATGAGGAGGCACTTGAAGAAAGATGGGCTGCATGGTCCAGTCGCCAGAAGAAAGCCATTACTACGCAAATGCCACAAAGTATCCCACTTACAATACACCAAACAGCACAGAGACAAGCCTCAAACCTTCTGGCACAAAGTCATTTGGAGTGATGAGACAAAAATTTAGCTTTTTGGCTACAACCATAAACTCTTCATTTGGAGAGGATTCAACAAGGCCTATGATGAAAGGTACACTATTCCTACTGTGAAACACGGAGGTGGATCGCTGATGTTTTGGGGATTAGTGAGCTACAAAGGCACAGGAAATTTGGTCAAAATTGATGGCAAGATGAATGCAGTATGTTATCAAAAAATACTGCAGAAACATTCGCATTCATCAGCCAGGAAGCTGTGTATGGGACGTACTTAGACATTCCAACATGACGATGATCCAAAACACAAGGCCAAGTCAACCTGTCATTGGCTACAGCAGAATAAAGTGAAGGTTCTGGAGTGGCCATCTCAGTCTCCTGACCTCAATATCATTGAGCCACTCTGAGGAGATTTCAAATGTGCAGTTCATGTAAGACAGCCCAAGAATTTACAGGAACTGGAGGCTTTTTGCCAAGAGGAATGTGGGCAGCTTTACCATCTGAGAAGATAAAGAGCCTCATCCACAAATACCACAAAAGACTTCAAGCTGTCATTGATGTTAAAGGGGGCAATACACGGTATTAAGAACTGGGGTATGTAAACTTTTGATCAGAGTCATTTGGGTAGTTTCTGTTGTCATTGTGATTTAAAAAGAGTAAACACGGTTGATTTATAATAAATGGCTTCAGCCAAACACTAACCATGAGTGAAAGAATAGTTTGTGTGTTATCAGTCATATTCTCTGAAAAATGGCCAAAAAAACATAAATTCTGCCAGGCTATATAAACTTATGAGCACAACTGTATTTTTGTGCGTTACTGCCAGTTTAACGCCATTTACTGCCAGTCATATAGTTCTGTGCATCACTGTACGTTTGGCATACTATATTGCAGTATATTATAGTGTATCCATGGAGTGTGTCTGTGTAGTATGAGTACTCAAATTAAAGTGCACCAAACACCTCTTTACATTGATTAAAGTGCATTTACATACAGATTTCAACTTCTTCTTTACATTTGCTTATAAGCATCGCCCCCTCCCTCCCAATAATGTCTGGGAGGACAACAAGGAGAGGTAGACATTCCCTTGGCACTGTAAGGGGGCCAGCAACAAATGGGTTCACAGGCAAAGGTGGACGTGGTGGTCAGTCCTCAGGCAGGGCATCATTTCCTCTATTTAGTGAGTTTGCCCATGCTATCCAGCCACAGCATGCAGAGGAGGTGGTGGACTGGCTTACTAAACCTTTCTCATTCTCTTTCAAGCAAGCAGAGACAAGTGTGCAGTCCTCTGCAGTTGCCAGAGTGGATAAAACTGCCTTCTTGTCCACATCTATTCCTGCTATAGCCTCAACATCAGCCATTGAGGAGTCAGCTGAGTTATTTGACCACAGCATCAGCCACTTGCTCCTTGATGATGCCCAGCTATTACTGGATTCAGATGTTGGTTCTGAGGTTGAGGATGACAGGAACATGAGCCTAGAGAGAGGGAGGAACACTGGTAGACAAATTGGCATTCATGTTCCCCAAGCCACAGCGCATTGCCAAGTTGTTTCCAGTGGTAATGATGAAGATGGAGGAGATGGAGATAATGATGAGGAGGTCACTGATGCAACTTGGGTGCCAGATAGAGCAGAGGAGGCCGACATCAAGAAAGAGTAGAGAGCAGCCACCCTATTCCATCACATTCTGCAGCTGTTATCTCCCGGCGCACTCCCCAAAGCTCAGCTGTCTGGTCCTTTTTCAGCACATCTGCAGCAGATCGAACTGTTGCTATCTGCAAACTGTGTCTCGGGCACATCAAACGTGGCAAAAACACCAACCATATGCATATCATTGCAATTTGTTTTGCCTTTATCAAGAGTACCTCTATAGGGTTATGGTGGGAAGGCACCCCTGACACCCAAAGAGTAATGTTTCTGCACCTGTTTGACAGGTGCATATCATTGCAATTTCTTACAGCAAGGCCAATTCTTGCTTTCATCAAGAGTACCTCTATAGGGTTACGGTGGGAAGGCACCACCGACACACAAAGACCAACTTTTACGCACCCATTACTTCTATCCAAAGTCAAAGTGACACCAGAATGTATCCAAAAAATTTCTAATCTTGTTCCCAGTGCATTACATTGTGGCCTCATCATACACACTGGCTCCCCAGCTGTTGCTGAGCAAAATAAAGGCAGCTTGCAGGGAAAATTACATTTTTTTTGGTTTAAATAAATGCAATTATTGCTGCAGCAGATTCTAGACATGGTACAGATCTGCCACTTTACAGGTAGACTAAGGTGACCTAACCCCCCCCCCCCCCCAGGCACTACATTGGAAAGAATTTTTCATTTTTAAGCTTTCACTTTAAAAATAAAAAAAAATCACTGCTCATTTAAAAATGACGTTTTTCACAACCTTTTTTTTCATTGATGTCCCCCAGGGCAGGACCTGGACCCCTATGACCAATGTATGCCCAATTACAGGATACAATGCTTGAGAATAAAAATTCTATTTATTTAACAAGATTCAATAAAATTTAGACATAACAAACACATAGACGAGGTGTGCAAAGAAATTCTAAAATCAATTCTGTAGCCAGAAATATTTCACATCACTTGGCCTGATGATTGTGACGGCCAGTTCTGAGAGTGGGTATTCAGATGTCCGACATGTTTCGCCGGTTTTGGCTTCTTCAAGGACAGTTGTTTGATACCTAAATAGCTACAGGGTTTTCTATAAAGAGAGATATAGCAGTCAATGGATGTTTAGGAGCAGTTGATATGTTAAGATACAAATTAGTATATATATATGCATACATATCATATGTTTGCGAGCCGTCAAGGAGAACTATGCCCCGCCACCCAAAATGGTCTCCAGAAGCCCTCCCACACACCACAGGTGCCAAAATGCCCCTAAACAGGCTATCAATAAGGTGGATTACCTGCAGTTCACCAGGAATAGATGCTACGTGCCTCCGAAGCAGAGCCTCAGAAATAGAGATCAAAATAGGTAGCTGCAGGGGACGATATGAGAGACCTGACGGAGAAAATGCCTAAAGAAATATATACAGGCGAAGTTACGTATATGTAGGTGGGCCTGGGGGCCATATATCGGTTAAGATAGGAGATTTCAAATTGGACTAACATAGTCTCTAATTTTACTTACACGTAAAATATTCAAATTGAGAAACAGGACATCGGAGAACAGCCAGTATTGGGAGTAGTTCAATTATAGGATGAAAAATGTCACTAAAATGGTAAAGAAGGGGGGGGGGGAGAAAAAGAAAAGGGGGGAACATTTATGTGCCAGATAATGCTACATTATTCATCCTATAGTTGAACTACTCCCAATACTGGCTGTTCTCCGATGTCCTGTTTCTCAATTTGAATATTTGTCGGTGTTTGTCGGAGGAGGAGCTACGTCCCGACAAACACCGCTATTCACATACCCGGAAGACACGGGTACCTTGGAGCCGGCCGGCATTTGTATTCACGCTTATAACTTCAATGGTCTTGTAAGTGCAACTTCTACTTTTTTATCTAATAAAACGTTGGTTTTACACTATGTGGAGCACTTTGTTTTTTACATGGGGATATTTCCATCTATATTGACGTGAGCTGGAGAGAGCCCCTGGAATTGGACGTTAAGTGCCTGTTTAAAGATCCCTGGCTGGGGTTGCAGCCACTCGCTTTTTAGGTCTCCTGTAATTAAGAGACCATTCCATCTGGTAAGAGGCAGCATTTTTATCAGGAGGTGGTGGTTTTTCTGCGCACTCTAACATCATCACAACAAGTTTTTTGTGTCATTACTCACAGAGCACTTGGAGACTAATTCTGTTTCATGCATGTCATCTGGCATGAAAGGACTGTAACCATTATTCTTTTTTAAGTTATGGACTTTTTTTGGTTTTAATTTTCTATACATTACTTTTTACTTTCTATAGATTTGTCACACTATTATTATTTCTGACATTTGAGATTTCATTTGTGAGTTATTGTGTTACATATTGTTGAATATTTTTTGGACACAGCTATCAATATCTGCGTACCATCAATCAATTGTCATTTGCACTTTTGCTTGTTTAATTTTTAGCGCTCAATCGCATTGATCCACACAATTTTATTTTATTTTATCCATCCAGTAATTACTACTCACTTTTTTATTTCTTTTGACACTTTTTAATGTCACCCTCATTCCAGCGCGACTTTTTTTGATTTTATATCCATCCATCCATGTTCAGTCAGCCATCCATACTCAGCCAGCCATCCATACTCAGCAATACCCATCCATGCTCAGCCATCCATCCATACTCAGCAATACTCAACCATCCATCCATATTCAACAATACTCATCCATGCTCAGCCATCCATCCCTAATCAGCAATACTCATCTATGCTCATCCATCCATCCATCCATACTCAGCAATACTCATTCATCCATCCTCAGCCATCCCATTCACCCCCATCCATACTCAACCGTACTCAGCCATACCCAGCCATCCCATCTGTACCCGGCCCTACCCAGCCATCCCATCCATACCCAGCCATCCCATCCGTACTCAGCCATAACCAGCCATCCCATCCGTACCCAGCCGTACTCAGTTGTACCTGGCCATACTCAGCCGTACTGAGCCATACTCATTCATGCTCAGTCATCCCATCCATACTCAGCCATCCTCATCCACGGCTCATCCATCCCCATTCATGCTCATCCTTCCCACATCAGTTCTCATATCCATGCCACATCCATGCCACTAGAGTGCCTCACAAAAGTGTAATAGGTAGTCAAGTTAGATTTGACATTTATGCCCCTAGCACACCTGATGGCTCTCCCTGCATGTTGGGCCTCTCTATGTGGCCAGGCTGTGAAAAAGTCTCCTACATGTGGTATCGCCATACTCAGGAGGAGGAGAATCTATTTTGGGGTGTAATTTTTGGTATGTACATGCTATGTGTTAGAAATATTGTATAAATGGACAACTTTGTGTAAAAGAAAAAAATGTGTTTTCATTTTCTTTACACATGTTCCAGAAACTTGTAGAAAAAACTGACATGTTCAAAAGACTCACTATGCCTCATAGATTATAGGTTGGGTTGTTTTCTTTCCAAATGGGGTCATTTTTGGGGCATTTTATAAACTATAAACTTACAGCAGGCCGTGTGGGCATCTGAAGCCAGACTGTATTTCTTCCTGGATCAATGTAATAAGGGAGGGGTTTTTTTTTCGGATATTAAAAGCTTTACAGTTTTACACTATGAGGCTTCCTCTCTCCTTATTTGCCCGAGTACTAAGGATAGTTTTCAGCTGATTGGATCTGGGTAAATTAGAAGACGAGAGTGCTGGCCTCCCTATTTGCTGATCGGTCACTGTGGATTGGATTGATGTTTGTTTGGCAGCGATCGCAGCCACTTCACATACACCACAAGGCTTCCGATTGATCTTCTTTCTGGTGAGTGCAATTCCTAGAGGGATCTCAAGCACTAGATGTATCGATTGTTTAAGTTTTTAAACAACTGATGAATCACTTATGAACATTTATTTGCAAATTACTTTGGCTTCTCCAGTTTTAAACAACAGATGAATCACATATGAACTTTTATTTGTAAAGCACTATGGCTTTTCCAGTTCTCAGCTGAATATACAGATTTTTTAGCTTCTATTTAAAATCTTTAGCGCTGCTGAAGTTTCGAAAGATTACCTTTACCTTTAGGATTGAAATTATTCCAAATCGTAGTTTTGATTGCTTCCCTTGTATCAGGTTTTTTTCATTATAGCAGCTGCTCTTTTACTTCATTTATGATTTTCCTAAGCGCCGGATAAGTGATCGTTTGAGAACTTCTGTGTAGAAATAATATACAATGATTTGGGTTATTTTTACCAAAGAAATGTAGCAGTATAAATTTTGGCCAAAATTTATGAAGAAAAGTTACTAATTAGCAAAATTTTATAACGGAAACTAAGAAAAAAGCATTTTTTTTTACAGAACTTTCATTTTATTTCTTTTATATTGCAAAAAATAAAAAACCCAGAAGTGATTAAATACCACCAAAAGAAAGCTCTATTTGTGTGAAAAGGACAAAAATGTCATATAGGTACAGTGTTGCATGACTGAGTAATTGTCATTCAAAATGTGAGAGCACTAAAAGCTGAAAATTGGTGTGGTTAGGAAGGGGGTTTAAAGCGGGGGTACACCCACACCGCCAAAAAAAAATTATATTAAAAGCCAGCAGCTACAAATACTGCAGCTGCTGACTTTTAATACATGGCCACTTACCTGTCCCGGGGTCCAGCGATGTCGGCAGGGGACGCCGAGAACAAGCTCGGTTCTCGGCAGCTGCCACCGCCATCCTAGGTGAGGGAATCAGGAAGTGAAGCGTTGCGGCTTCACTTCCCGGTTCCCTACTGCGCATGTGCGAGTTACGCTGCACGTCCCTAGTGGTCCCCGCTCTCTGCTGGGAGCTGTGTGTTCCCAGCAGACAGCGCGGTCGGGACGGGAAGAGGCATAGACTCCCATGGGAGTCTATGCCGGAAGTGGGTGCAAATACCTGTCTTTGACAGGTATCTGCACTCCCCTCCCCCCTGAAAGGTGCCAAATGTGACACCGGAGGGGGGGAGGGTTCCGAAAAGCCGAAGTTCCATTTTTGTGTGGAACTCCGCTTTAAGTGCCCATTGGTTAAAGCAATTCCTGCGGGACCCCCAGGTCACCAGAACTGGTGTCCCCATTGGAAGATTTCCCCATCTATTACTTTTCTGAGGACAACCCAAAATTTAGGATTTTCTTTTACTTTCACTTTTAAAGTGGTTGTAAACCTAGTTACACCTCTTGTACATTCAGGTAAGCCTATAATAAGACTTGCCTGTAGGTACTGTAAACATCTCCCAAACTTGCAGAGTTTAGAAGATATTTACCATGTACGCTTGCGCCGACGTCATCGGCACATGTGCACTGAAGAAATGGTTTGCTCTACACTCTGTCCAAAACTACAAAATACGTTTTGTTTTTAGTTATACTTTAATGTAAGAAACTACTGTAGCAGAACTAATGTTCTTACACACCCAAGATGATTTCCTTATTTAGTGTAACGATTGTTCTGAGTTCATAGAATTATGATTTCAGATCACGCCAAAGAAAAAAGTTGAGTGGTCTTTGGTCTGGAGACCTAGGACTCAGTACTGGACCTTGCCTTTTCATCCACCTGTTTGGTTTGATTTAAGAAAGTTCCCACAGCAATAGCAAAGTGAGGTGGGGCACCATCTTGCTGAAACCACACTCTAGTGGCATGGATGTGGCATCTAACTGAGGGACAAGACAGGATTGTAACATACAAATTTAAGTTCCCCCTGTTACTTTACTAAACAAAATATGGCTCAGTTAAGCCAGCCTTAGACAGTTTGAATCTTGGCTGGTTCGGCAGGAACCGGCCGAGATTTATACCATGTACAAGCAGGCTGAATGTACTCAAGTTGATTGATCAATCAACTTGGGTACAACCAGCCTGTCAGATTTTTTATTGCAATTATTGCTAGTGGCTGTTATAGTCACTAGCACAAATCACTGTGTTCTCCAGGGCTTCCCCTGCCAGGAGAACACAATAGCCCCACGGGAGGGATTCCCACATCAACGCCGGCTGTGTTGATGGGGGGGATCAAGCGATTTTCGGTGAGTTTATGATAAATTTTGCTGGGCCAAATTCATTGTAACCAGGTTGCACTGGAAAGTGTGTTTGAAATTAGGTCAGTTATCTTAGATGGGCCAATAATGGGAGATTTGTTATGTGCCAGTCCCCCTCACAAAAGGGGGGGGGGGGAATACTACAGAGCAGCCATAATGTCAGTGTTTTGGAAGTTGCTGCTAGGAATAGGGATGGCTGAAAAACTGCTGAAGGAAGGATTAAGGTAATTTATGAAACTGTACTTAATTTTCTAATTGCTACCACTTTTTTTGTTTTTTTTTTATTGTGGGTTAATTTGTCTTTAAAACAGTATAAAGCCCGGTACACATGATCGGACATTGATTGGACATTCAAAATCCATCGGATTTTTTCCAATGGATTTTGGGCCAAACTTGACTTGCATACACACGGTCGCACAAAGTTGTTGAAAAATCTGATCGTTCTGAACGCGGTGACGTAAAACCTGTACGTCGGGACTATAAACGGGGTAGTAGCCAATAGCTTTTGTCTCTTAATTTATTCTGAGCATGCGTGGCACTTTGTGCGTCGGATTTGTGTACACACGATCGGAATTTACACAATCGGATTTTGTTGTCAGAAAATTTTATATCCAGCTCTCAAACTTTGTGTGTCGGAAATTCCGACGGAAAAAGTCCGATGGAGCCCACACACGATCGGAATTTCCGACAACACAATCCGATCGCACTTTTTCCATCGGAAAATCTGACCGTGTATACAGGGCATAAGACTCAAAAGCAAACATTTATTACAGGATCTTGCAGCTTACCAATTCTTAGATGTGATGGCTGCATTCGTTTTCTTTTATAGGCTTTCTGTCTTTTATTTTCACCTGGTGATCCGGCCAGTAAGTTTATTGTTTTTCAACAGAACAAATTGTCCCGCAGATGTAGCAGTTAGATGGTTGAGACCATTTGAAACCATTTAACACTGACCGGGGTCCTTACAATGGTCAGCTTTTATTTATTTATGTAAAACTGTTGCTGTAACTTTTAGCTGAACTTTGGCTTCAATTTATTAGTGTATCTAAATCTTTCCTCCCCCCAGACTGACAGTGCTGCTGTCCAAAGGTGCCCCTGTGCTCCTTCATCCAGAGTGGAGGTATTCTAAAACAGGAGGTGTATTACTGCTCAGATCATGAAGCCGTGGCCCCGCCACCTTTCTCTCCTCATTGGCCGACTGGCTTTGAGTGCCATTGGCTCCTGCCCTCAGCTAATAAGAAGGGGAGTCCCGGGCAACCGAGACACTCCAGCAACATCGCTGGATCTAGCGGGACCTCAGGTAAGTATTAGGGCGGCTGAGGGGGCTGCTACACACAGAAGGCTGTTTCTATTTCTATGCATTAAGATAAACTAAACTAAACTATGACTATTGCACAACATAACTGAACCAGAACTTGCAGCAGACTTGCAGAATGTTTGCAAAGATCTGGAGTCATGCAATGAGGACTTGCTGCAATTGTGCAACAAACTTGTGAAGCCTGGCAAGTCTAACAATAGCTTAGCAAGTCATTTTCAAACTTGCAGCTCAATTACTTGCTACCTGGGATGACATACTTTTGAATATAGAACAATTTATTTTTATTCACACAGAGCATTCTCACTCACTATGCTTCTAAAGACTTTCCAAGGAATCCCAGCATTACCATTTCTGTTGGCTTTGAATCATCCCAATAGGTAAAGCCTTCATAGACCCCAAGTTATCCTTTTCTTTGCTACACATTACAGATGGGGTAATTTACCTTAAAGTGTTTGTAAACCTCAGACATGAAAAACGAACAAAGCACATCCCTCTATAGTGCATACTAACCTGAATCCAAAGCACTGAGTGTGGTTCCTCTCTGATCTCTACTCACACTGTTATCTGACTCGCTCCAAATAGATTAAGCTGACACCTCAGCCTCCCGGGAGATGCCCGGCACCCAGCAGCTGACTCATACCCTCAGCTCTATGTTTCTCTGAGCCTGTGAAGGTAGTCACTTTCCTCCAATCAGCTCTCAGATTACTCTCAGCTCTCAGATTACACTTAGCTCTACAGTGTTTGTGATGTCAGATCCCTCACCCCTGCTTTCTACTGCTGAGAAAAAAAAATCTTTTAATTTGTGTGTTGTAGAAGGCTGTACAGGAGTGACAACTGCAGATAAACAGGTATACCTTATGCAAAAGGATTTAAATAATCACTATGTAACATCTGAAGGTAATCGCTTCAATAGGTATATGCAAGGGTTTACAACCACTTTAAAGCAACCACAGTCATTTTACAACTCTGTCTACAATGAATATCTTTTTTAGGGCATATTGGTATACTATCAGAGAAGCTAGGGGCAATAATTATTAACTTCAATTATTACAGTCTATGCCATAGTGATGTATGTTGTTCCTTATGCATATAAAGCCATAGCAGAGTTTGCTTGTATTTTCATAGCACCTTGA
This sequence comes from Lithobates clamitans, assembly GCA_037952925.1. Taxonomy (NCBI): domain Eukaryota; kingdom Metazoa; phylum Chordata; class Amphibia; order Anura; family Ranidae; genus Lithobates; species Lithobates clamitans. The sequence goes on along the minus strand of JBBGZY010000400.1, from coordinate 10,114,290 downwards.
AGTAATGCTTTAATGTACAAAAATCTGTATGTTACTTTGAAAACATATGACCAGTACACACTATACTTACTTCCAGTCCAGGGTTCTACTGCCCAAGATAGGATTGGCCTTTTATAAGCTGCATGCTAAAAGTTGGACCAAAGGCTCCTGTGACAGCTACATGCTAACTGGCACACATGATGGATGCTACACCCTCAACACCAATAGCATTGCCTACTTGTGACCTCCCAGATGATGAGCATGATATATATATATTGTCTATACCGGGTGGCAGGTTATCTGTGCCCTCGTTGGGGGGAATCACCCTCTCTATTTGTTCTGTTTACCATTATCACTAAGACCAAAAGTGAAGGAAAATCACAAATTTTGGATTGTCCCCAGAAAATTAATAGGGGGGAATCTTCCAGTAGGCACACTAGGAATGGTGACCCTGGTGACAACCATGGATTCCCTCTTTTTTGGAGTGATTTATTCTCACTTCCTGTTTTGGCTATGGGACAGGAAGTGAAGAGAGATCTCTCCAATGGGACTCAGATGGCAAAAAAAACCTGACAAGGCTTATAATATTCCTCTTTTAAAGTGTTACTAAAGGCTTGATTTTTTTCTTAAAGTGGAGTTCCACCCAGAAGTGGAACTTCCGCTGATCTGGTTCCCCCCCCCTCCAGTATCACATTTGGCATCTTGCAGGGGGGAGCAGATACCTGTCTTATCCAGGTATTTGCTCCCACTTACAGCGAAAGAGCACCGCAGAATTTGCGGCCACTAACACCATGTCCGGCCCCTCCTCCATCCCCCCCCCTGCTGTCTTCTGGGAGACACACAGGTCCCAGAAGACAGCAGGGACCACTCAGAACAAGCAACGCGACTCGTGCATGCGCGGTAGGGAACCAGTCTCTGAAGCTGCAAGGTTTCACTTCCTGATTCCCTTACAGAAGATGCCGGTGCCTCCACCCGGAGCCAAGGGATGGGTTGGCTTCGGGTGAGGACATCGCGGGCACCCTGGACAGTTAAGTGTCCTTATTTTTAAAGTCAGCAGCTGCAATAAGTTTTTCCTGAAGTTTTACTTTAAGAGATCCTATAATATTTGGCCTTATGTTAGGATATGAATATGAATGAATTTTCATTGTTTGGATATCTTAAGGGCTCATGCACACAGGACGTTTTTACAGCTGCTGTTAGGGGCATTTGACGTTTTTTTTAACTGCCTTTAAAAGCCCCTTTTTGTTAGCGTTCATAAGCGTTTAGTGGCAGTTAAAATAAAACAGCCAGCCTGTGCTTCCAGGAGCAGCATTTATGAATTTGTTGTGTCATTTTTTTTTTTTGTGCAATCTTGAATACTTGATCGAAACGTATACAGACACCAAAGCGGACAGTATATTTTTATAGTAATGTGTATGTGGATAGCGACAAGAGAAATAAAATTACAAAATTATTATTTTTCAAAAAATGTATTCAAATAATAAAATTTATTTGTAATGATAGTAAGCTGAGAAGATGCAGAAACCCCCCCCAAAAAAATTGCTTAAACATATTGATCCTGCCAGTAAACTTCACCCTCAGATGATACAAAGAAATCTACAAATTGACTGCAGATGGCCATGACTGGGAAAGTTGGCCTTGGGTCCATAAACTGGACACGTTGCGTAGGATTTTGTGGCTCCTGTTCCACAGAGCCTCTCTCCTTGTCATGTAGATAGTTATGCAGTACGCAGCATGCCAGTACCACCTTGATGGCGTTTTCTACGTCCAGCTGCATACAGGAGAGCAAGACTTGCCACTTTGTGCTGCAGACGCTGAAGGCACATTCCACAACACGGTGTGCACAGCTGAGCCGATAATTGAAAATGTTCTTCTTGGGGCTGAGACCGTAGCCACTGTATGGCCTCATTAAATTTTCGGCCAGTCCAAATGCCTCATCGGCAACCACAACCAACGGTAGACTGGGTTCTGCAGTGCACGGTAAATGCCTGCTGGCTGGAATGTTCAGGTGCCCATCATGTAGGCGACATCCAAAGGCTGACTCCAGAAAGATCCTGGCATCTCCTTGGCTGCTATATGCTCCAACATCTACAGTTATGAACTGTAAGTTTGCATCAGCCAATGAGGACCACAAAAAAATAATTTTTGTAGTTGTAATATAGGGATCCTGACTAGGGAGGCTTTTTAACCCTGATGTGTTTACCATCGAGGGCTCCAATACAATTGGGAAACTGGGTTTTCTCCCAAAATTTGTAGGCTATAGCTTCCCATGTTTCTTCATTGGGCTCTGACATAACCACTACCTTCAATTCCTCCCACAATGCCAAGCAGGTGTCTCGTGTAACTTGGGCCACTGTGGAGACACCCATGTGGTGTAAGGATGCGTAGCTTTGTCCCATTGCCAAAAATCTACAATTAAACATACATGCGCATGAAAATTTTTTTTTAGAGGAAAATATATTTGATATATATATATATATATATATATATATATATATATATATATATATATATATATATATATATATATATATATAGTGTACTCAGTAGGTTTATTAGGTACGCTTGTTCAATTGCTTGGTAACACAAATTTCCAATCACATGGCAGCACAGCAACTCAATGCATTTTGGCGTCTAGATGTAGCAGAGACGACTTGCTGAAGTTCAAACCAAGCATCAGAAAGGGGAAGAAATCATGCTATCATGTCAATATTAGGGATGTGCCTAACCCCCCCCCCCCCCGGTTCGGTTTGCACCAGAACTTGTGAACAGACAAAACATTTGTGCGAACATGCAAACACTGTCAAAGTCTATTGGACACGAACATGAAAAATCAAAAGTGCTCAATTTAAAGGCTTATATGCAAGTTATTGCCAAAAAGAAGTGTTTGGGGACCCGGGTACTGCCCCAGGCGACATTTATCAATGCAAAAAAAAGTTTTTAAAACGGTTGTTTTCTCAGGAGCAGTGATTTTGAATGCTTAAAGTGAAACAATAAAAATGAAATATTCCTTTAATTATCCTGCCTGGGGGTCCCCTTAGTCTGCCTGTAAAGTAGCACATTTTTCCCATGTTTAGAAAAGTACTGCAGCAAAATGACATTTCTAAAGGAAAAATGTCATTTAAAATTGCTCATGGCTGTAATGTATTGCCAAATCCCGGCACTATACATAAAAAAACATTTAATAAAACAGCTTGGGTCTACCCCCCCCCCCCCACCAGTCCATACCAGGCCCTTCAGGTCTGGTTTGGATATTAAGATGAACTCCACACCAAAAAAAATGCCCCCCCCCCCAAATCCATACCAGACCGGGGGAACCCATGCCGTCTTTTTCTTAATTCTGTCATAGGGCTTCCCTTAACCACTTCAATACACTATATTATATATTGTACACTGCACTATATACCCTGCACTGTATTATATATACTACACTGAGGGCACTATATACTCTGAACTGCAGTATATATACTATACGGACTGCACTATATACTCTGCTGAAAAGTTGGGCCTTAGCTGTTGGTTGTGGCAGAACACGGTAACCCCTCACAGTTACTCTTGTTGGGCGCAGGAACGGGCTCTGGTGTTCAATATAATTTCCAAAATTTTAATTATATGCCCCTGTTAAACAGGGGCAGAAACATTGGGTCTTAAGTGTTAGTGGTGCCAGAACACTGTAACCCCTCACAGTTACTCTTGTTGGGTGCAGTTAGGGTTGCCACCTCATCCCTTTAAACCCGGACACATATTAATTACACAGGTTCTGTGGCTGTTTAAGGTGGTAATTAAACTCACTTTGTGCCTTATCTGCATTTAATTAGCCTCAGAACCTGTGTATTTCAAAGGTGTTCGCTTTTAAAGGGATGAGATGCTTGCCCTCTTTTAGTGGCCTGTGAGCGTCTGCCTCTCCTTGAAGGCCTTCCTGACATGATGGGTATTTTTTTTTTAACACCACACTACACCGTGTTATATACTGTGTACACCACCTGCACTGTATTATCTACTGTACATCGCCAAATGCACTGTATATATAGGCTACGCTGAATGCAGAGTATATACAGTATATATAGGCTACGCTGAATGCAGAGTGTGTGTATGTATATATATACACCATGTGGGGCGTGGACTTAGTCCCCCTGAGCCATGATTGGCCAAAGGCACCCTGCCTTTGGCCAATTATGGCTCTCGCTGAGGAGCATGCTGTGATTGGCCAAAGCATGCAGGTCAGGTGTATGGCCTGATCTTCATTGACCAATCATCATACTGCAATGCACTGTGGACATGCAGTGCATTATGGGGCGCTCGAATTTCCCGCAAATATATATGTAGGAAGGCCAGTATGGTGGCCTGAATTTATGGGAGGAGCCCGGGGGGTATTTAAGTAGCCCGCTCACCTGTGGTGCTTGTCGGTTTCCTGTGCGCGATATACGTCACTAGGCCGACTATTCGATATACCAGCGTCCGCAAGTTCTTGCCTCGCAAGTTCCCGTATTCGATATTCCGTACTCAAAACTTTCGAAGTCCGCGTTTTTCGTTCGTAGTTTGTACCACGCGTCTGGCTTGGCTGTCGCAGGTAAGGTCCCGTCGGACTTTGTTTTTTGTTTTCATATCATGTCACTAAACCGTGATTTCAAATTTTCATTTTACTCGCATTTCACAAACTGCAATGTATATCGCTCGCACTTTCGTTATGTTACCATTTCGACTTACCCGAGATAGCACCGCGACGCAGACGTCGCTTCATTTCTAGCATGTTGGTATTTTAAAATATGCGTCGGTAGACAGCCATAGCGAGTCGCAATTTGCAATTTATCGGATCAAGTCAGTTCGATACCAATCATTTCTCATTTCTGAAACATTTCTAAACTCATTTCTGACATTTCAAATCATTTCAATCATTTCTCATTTCAGTCACCTACCGCGCTCCGATTCGAATCCAGTCGCACCAAAAGATGCACTGATTCGTTTCGGTGTGCCCCAGTTATTACGGCCTCATTTCTATACATGCTCCAGAGTTACGTTATTATCAGTCATTCGTACCTCTGTCATGGTTATCATTTCATTTCCACGCATCACGTTCCGACATGAATTCAGTCGCATGGAAGTGCACCGATTCGTCTCGGCGTGCCCCAGGATTGGCCTCATTTCTATACATGCTCCAGAGTTACGTTATTATCAGTCATTCGTACCTCTGTCATGGTTATCATTTCATTTCCACGTATCACGTTCCGACATGAATTCAGTCGCATGGAAGTGCACTGATTCGTCTCGGCGTGCCCCAGGATTGGCCTCATTTCTATACATGCTCCAGAGTTACGTTATTATCAGTCATTCGTACCTCTGTCATGGTTATCATTTCATTTCCACGTATCACGTTCCGACATGAATGCAGTCGCATGGAAATGCATCGATTCGTCTCGGCGTGCCCCAGGATTGGCCACATTTCAGTACATGCTCCGGAGTCCGATTCGTAGTCAGTCGCTACAACAGCACGACCGATTCGAGCCTCCGTCATGGCAAACGATATGTTACACCGCACTTACCGCGCTCCGCTTCGAATCCAGTTGCATCTTCCATGCATCGATTCGTTACGGCGTGCCCCAGGGCTCGGCCTCATTTCTGAAACATGCTCCAGAGTCCGGATCATAGCTAGTCGCAGATATCGGGCGACTGATCCGTATCTCTGTCATGCAATTACTACCATTTCACTCCCACAACGCATCACCGTTTCGAAACCAGTCGCATCTGAGATGCACCGAGTCGTCACGGAATGCCTCGCTTGTTTCAACCGTATCCATACCTATACCAGAGCTCGGTTAGTTGCCAGTCGCAGAACACGGCACAACCAATTCGAGCCTCGGTCAAGGTAATCATTTCTCTCATTCATTTCATACTGCGCTCCGATTCGAATCCAGATGCATCAAACAGGCACCGATTCGTCCCGTGTGCACCAATGTCTTCAGTTGCCTCATTTCAATACATGCTCCAGAGCCCGGTTCATGGTCGAATCAGTCACGACACGACCAGGCCGGACCTCTGTCAGGGAGTTCACTCATTTCATAATCAAGGCAAACATTTCGAATCATTTCATTGTCACAAAGATTGCAAACACCATACAAATCGTTGCTTCAAGTTAAGTTAGCAATCCCTTCACGAATTATCACCTTTCCATTTTCCTCAGGTCAGTCAAAGTTCAGTAGGTCCACCCTGCACCAGGTTGGACGATATCCCCCCAGGTAAATAAAAAAAAAAAAAAAAAAGGGAATGGGAGAATAAGTCGGGTAAGTATGACTCAGCGGATCAAAGGAAAACTTGAAATTCATGTCACCCCCAATAGGTTACAGTCAACCAGGAAACAAAGCTCAAGAGATTCTCACCAGAGCAACTATGTCCCAGGCCGGCAGCGAAGACTTCACGGCCCCTCTGTCACCTTCCCCGGTCTCAGAGAGCGGCAGTGTGCAGTCCCTCAGGGGATGGACTATCCCCAAACTGACGGCAGAGCTCAGACGCAGAGGTGTCCCCTTCCCCGCCACAGCGAGGAAAGGCGAGCTCTTCAAACTCCTCTTTCCCCCACCATCAGCAGGACCCAGTTCCCAACAAGCATCCCTCCAGTCAATATCATCAGCCATCTCGCAATTACACACGATGGTGTCATCTCTATCCACCTCAGTTACAGACGTCCAAACCAGAGTGGCACTTCTGGAGGCTCGACCGGCCACGGCTGTCCCCGACCCAACTGCAACTCAAACCTTGACACCTCTTCCTGCAGGTACCTCAGGCTCGAGCCCCATTGTCTACCCCTCCCATCTGGTCCCAACCAGTATCAGGAAGGACATTCTGGACGGCAAGGACGTCAACCTGGCCTCTCTCCTTATTTCCGTGCACGATTTGGCAGAAAATAAGGCCTACTCCTGGGGCGACATATCGGTGGTCCTTAAAGCCAAAGACCCCAGATTGAACCGCAAGCTATCAGTCCCAGAGTTTACCTTGGCCTTTGGCATGCTCAGAGATGTCCTGTGCTCAGCCACTCCTAGCAGGCGGCAAGAGCTGGACTGGTATCTCCATACTGTAGTAGACCTGGGCTACAAGTATGGAGGTTTTGCTTTTTACGACTATCATCGTTCCTTTTCAGCTAAGGCCGCCGCCAGACTCACACAATTCCAAACTACGACAGATTGGAGTTTCATGGACACAGAGCTCTTCTGCCGCCACTTTGCCGGCTTACGCTCACCTCTGTGTGCGATTTGTCAGTCTTCCACCCACACTGCCACCTGGTGCGCCAATGCGGCGATCAGACGGCCCTTCGAGTTCCCCTCTACCTCAGGTACAGTTCAGGGTCAGTCGATCCCTGAACCAACGCCTCAGGTGGACAAACTCGAACGCCCAGTCCGAACCGTGGGAGGGGCAGCCATCTGTAACAACTTTAACTATGGGTCCTGCAACTTCAGCCAGTGCCGTCTACTTCACATCTGCACCTTATGCCAAAGAGCACACCCTAGGAATTTGTGTGAAGTCAAACAACACAAGAGGGCATGACTAAGCCGGATCAACCTCTTATGGTTAGGACTGTATCTCACTTCACATCCCACCCCTTCCCTGGCCACCTACCTTATCCAAGGCTTCACAGCAGGCTTTCACACCGGCCTCATTTCACTACCCCACAGTACTCACGAATGTGCCAATCTTCGTTCTGCAGCCATTGACGAACAAGCCATAGATCAGCTCTTACAGGCAGAGGTAGATCGAGACTACGTGATAGGCCCTTTCACTTGCCCCCCTTTCAGCACATGGAGAGTCAGCCCTATTGGGCTTGTCAAGGGCAAGTTCTCAAATAAATTGCGTTTGGTGTACGACCTGTCTGCGCCTCATTCTTCCCACATACCCAGTCTCAATTCCCTGATCCCCTCCGAAGAGTTTTCCCTAAAATATTCCTCCGTTGACATGGCAATACAAGCGATCATCAAAGCAGGCACAGGAGCCTGGCTCTCCAAAGCCGACATCTCGGATGCTTTCAAGCTCCTGCCCATCCACCCATCCCTTTGGTGCTGGCATGGCATCAAATGGAAGGAAGCATATTATTTTGCTACAAAACTCACCTTCGGTTCGAAGAGCAGCCCGTGGCTCTTCGACACGTTCGCTCAGTCCCTCGTTTGGATACTATTACACAAGGGTCAATGCCATGAAGTCATCCATTATCTGGATGACTTCCTACTGATAGAACCGCCCAGCAAGCCCCCAGGAGATCTCGACAAACTTAGAGTGATTTTTGGAAACCTCAATGTTCCTATCGCCGAGCACAAAGTCGATGGCCCAGCAAACATCATCACCTTTCTCGGGGTCAGCTTGGATACCTGCGCGATGCAAGCCAGTCTCCCCCCCGACAAACTAACACGCATTAGGGCAGTCCTTCACGAGTTTACACACACCAAGGGCTGTACCAAAAAACAGTTGCAGTCTCTCCTGGGTATGCTCAACTTCGCTATGCGAATTATCCCACAAGGCCGCACATTTGTATTACGCCTGCTTAGATTTCTGTCAGAAACTCAAGACCCCGATCAGATTTTGAATCTAGACTCCGCAGCTATAGCGGACCTATCTATGTAGGAGGAATTCTTGTCCGCCTGGAATGGCATATCTCTATTTATACCTATGGTTTCGGTCCATTCACCCCAGGTGGTGACGGACACTGCAGCCTCCACAGGTTTCGCGGCAATTTTTGGCCATCATTGGTTTTCAGGACCCTGGCCTCAACAGATACTGTTGATACCCGGCTTTTCCCAAACATCTGCCCTCTTTGAGCTTTATCCCATAGTGGCAGCTGCACAACTCTGGGGCCTCCACTGGACAGGACAAACCGTAGTCTTCACCACCGACAACCAGGCCACGGCAGACATCATCAACAGAGGCAGGTCCAAGTCCCTAGCAGTCATGTCCTTCCTGCGCAGGTTGGTACAACTTTCTTTACAGCATCAGTTCAATATACACTGTGCATTTATTCCCGGCAGATACAACTCAGCAGCTGACGCACTGTCACGTTTCAATTTTACCTCCTTTTTCAAACAGGTTCCCGATGCCGATCCAATGTCGGCCCCTATCCCTGTCTGGTCACAACTGACCCTGGACTAGTTCAACATCTACACGGAGCTACGCAACTCATAAATCATTCCCTCTCCCACAACACACTCAAAGCCTACCAGACAGCTTGGAAGGCCTTCAATAAATTCCTCACGTCCTGCCGTAAAGGACCAACAGATATCAAACAGGTACTGGCCTTCACTGCACACTGCCACACGCAGCTGGCCTTATCCTACAATACCATCCGGCTATACCTAGCCGGCATTCAACATTTCATGGCGCTTGAAGACCCCACGAAATCTTCACTGTTCTCATCACACGCTATACGAGCCATTCTAAGGGGCATTCAGAAACGGCAACCAGTCATCAGCACTAAACGCTTACCCATTACGGGGCCCATCTTTAGGGACATGTCAACTATTCTGGCTACTTCGCCATTTGGTCTGCTCCCCAGCACGGTCTTACAAGCAGCCATATATTTAGCTTACTATGGGTTCCTGCGACCTGGTGAATTCACCTCTTACAAACCCACGGATCAAGTACTATGCAGACGGCACTTGCTTCAATACCAAGACCATTTCATCCTACATCTCGAGGTCTCTAAAACTCAGCAAACGGGCTCAGGAGTGAACATTCACCTCTACAAAACTAACAACAACTGGTGTCCAGTCGCTGTACTCAACCGACTCCTGTCACTCCTGCCTGAGCAACCAGACACTAGTCCCCTTCTACCATCTCCAGTTAAACCCTTAAGCGCCTCTCAGTTTGTGAAACACATAAGAATACTTCTCCGCAATCTTCACCTTAACCCGAGTCAGTATTCCGGACATTCCTTTCGCATCGGAGCAGCCTCCGCAGCGTCCCGCCACGGGGTTCCAGACCACATCATCAAAAGACTAGGCAGGTGGAAATCAGCCTGCTTCGCCCGGTATATCCCCAATCCGCAAACAGAGATGGCACAGGCATTCTCCAAATTGGCTCAATAAATATCTTGAAAACCAATAAAATTATAACCCTACCTGAATGTTTTTGCCCCCTTATTTTGGCATACCGGCCATTAGACCAAGGCACACTTTCAGGTCCATTTCATATGGTAAGTCCACACTTTCAGGTCTATTTCCGATGGTAAGTCTTATCTTTACTATAAGTGTTATCTATGTCCATATCGGACATAGGGCTCCGACCATAAGGAGGAAGGCCAGTATGGTGGCCTGAATTTATGGGAGGAGCCCGGGGGGTATTTAAGCAGCCCGCTCACCTGTGGTGCTTGTCGGTTTCCTGTGCGCGATACCCACCCTCCCATCCCCATTTCACAGCATTTCTCAACTATTCATTTCATTCATTTCTCTTACAGAATAATCATTTCTTAAACCAGGGTATGCCCCCTTATTTTGGCATACCGGCCATTAGACCAAGGCACACTTTCAGGTCCATTTCATATGGTAAGTCCACACTTTCAGGTCTATTTCCGATGGTAAGTCTTATCTTTACTATAAGTGTTATCTATGTCCATATCGGACATAGGGCTCCGACCATAAATATATATATACATATATATATATATATATATATATATATATATATATATATATATATATATATATATATATATATATATATATATAATGTGTGTGTGTGTAGTATCAATCTTTAATAGGTGTTATGTAATAATGTCATAAGAAAATACCTGATTGTCACAAGGAGACGTTCCTCCGGTGACACGCTCTTCCTCATTTGGGTGTCTTGCTAGTCTTGGTCGTAGGCTCTCAAGAAGGGTGTCAAACGAAGCAGCAGACATATGGGTAAAGTTAAGGAACTTATCTGGATATCTCCGTAACTCTGCATACATGTTGGCAAAGTATCCCAAACTGAGGCGCTGCGATGAAAAAGGGATGGGTCCAGAAGCGACATTGGTGGTGATTTACGAAAGCCGTGCGCCATCTGTACAGGCGCACGGAGAGGCGCAACACACATTTCGATATTTACGACATAACAGAGCTCAAATCCCCCATTTATAATAGGGGGATTTGAGCTCTGTTATGCAATCTGTGCGCCACTATGGACATGGTGCACAGCATCTCCAATTCAATATTGACAGAAGATGGAGGTGCCAATATTATGGGTTGATGTGAGGAAGTTTAATAATAGCTGCCCAAGTAACAAATATGCCCAAAATAGAATGAGAAAGTAACTTTTTCAGAGAAAGCCTGCTGTGCCTGCAAGTACGTTTAGAACTGTGTGAAATCAATGTAAGCAGTGCACATGCGCAAGCGGCTCTTGCGCTCATTCACATGAGTTTGTTCCCTGCACGGCCAAAATCTTAGTAAATGTTAAGCAACATACATGCAATTGCATTGGTTGAACGGGTGCACCTCTAAATGTAACAATTTTTTTTTACGCTGGTTCACCCTTATATATTTTTTTAAGGAGATTTGCACATAGGTCATGTTAGCATGTTACGTTGCCAACATGTGACATGCACCTTGCTAAAATGATGTAAAAAGACTCTCGCTCCTCTAGCTCCTCCTAAAAGGGCATTTAACCTTCCCCCTCTAATGCATATGATTTCCTTGGGCTAACTTTTGCTTTTAAAGGGGAACTCCACACTCCATTCTCCAATGCTCTTGTCTCCCCCCTCTAATGCCGCGTACACACGGTCGGACTTTTCAGCTACAAAAGTCCAACGGACGCTGACGGACTAAAGCTGGCTGGTAATCCGATCGTGTGTGGGCTTCTCCGGACTTTCAACGTACTTTTTTAGCCTCAAATCCGACGTACTTTAGATTTGAAACATGCTTCAAATCTTTACGTCGTAACTACGACGGACCCCGAAGTCCGCTCGTCTGTATGCTAGTCCTAAGGACAAAAACCCACGCTAGGGCAGCTATTGGCTACTGGCTATCAACTTCCTTATTTTAGTCCGGTGTACGTCATCACGTATGAATCCGTCGGACTTTTGTGTGGTCGTGTGTAGGCAAGTCCGTTCGTTAGAAAGTCTGCAACAAGTCCGCCGCAAGTCCGCCGCAAGTCCGCCGAAAGTCTGTCGGACAGGCTGTCGGACTTTTGTAGATGAAAAGTCCGACCGTGTGTACGCGGCATAACTCCTTGGATTTCCTTGGGCTAGCTTTTGCTTTTAAAGGAGAACTCCACACTCCACTCCATTTTTGAAAGGGTGTGAGCTGCCTTTACCAATCCAAACCACATCCTTTTTCAGAGCATACAACAGGGCCAGCTAGTAAAGGGGCGAGAAGAGCGATCGCCCAACCCCCTCCTGAACCATACAAGGCCACATGCACTCAACATAGCTCGCTGCCTTTTGGGGCATGTTGGGCTCAGCCCAATACCAACCACAAAGCACCTTGTACCCACTAGTTTAAAGGGGCTTTCCACATTCTGTAAAGCCCCCTTTCTGCAGCCCCCCACAACCCCAGCCTAGAGTTGACTTTGAGGGTGCCCGAGCCCCTCCTGCCCCCAAGCATCCACCCCCATTTCATGGGCTGGCTTGCTGTGTGTTTAGCTAGGGGTTTGTTAGTGTGTGGGAGGGTCACAATATTTTTTTAGTTTGGGGTGGCATTTTTTTCATGTGGGGGTTCTCATTTTAAGTGCAGCGCTTACCCCCGAAGGAGCGGCTAAATATTTGTTATATCCGTAATTCACATTTACCACTCAACTCTCGCAGCCCATAGATTTAAAAGTCACAGTCCTTAATGCTTTTTCTTAATGCTTTATTCATCAACATAAACTGGGATGGGAGAAGGACTTTCTTTGAGATGCTCTTTGGTTGATTTCTGTAGTTCTGATTCTGTAGATAGTGTAGATAGTGATTCAAAACTGGATGATTACTTTATCAGGGAAGATGGAAGTAGATTTTTAATAGAGAATAAACAATAAAGAGTCACTCTGAATAACATCTTTATCTGCAGAACTTCTAAGAACAGTCTGTATCTCTATATATGTGCTCGCAGCTTCACCACTACCTTTTTACCACTACTTCCCATCCGCCCATACCTTTATACACCCCCCACTTGAATCACAACTGTGCCCAGCTGTGGGGACTAAATTTCAGAGTAACTTCTTAAAATTTAAAAGAGAAAGAGAGAGCATCTCATTACCTCAATTGGAATGGGGAAAAGGAAATAAACTTTAAACAGGGTTAACATCAATTGTCACTGTACACAATATCAGCACAATAGTATTTACATGGCCTAACTGTAGATCCCTACATCTAACATTCAATACAAGCGGAACCAAAGCATTGTTCCCACGTAAGGAATACTCTGATTACCACAGGCCTTCATCTGTAGAATGAACAGCCGTCACATCTTCAGTATACCTAAAGGAAAACACACAATATTTCCAACTTATACTGACTATTACACAAACATTACCATGCAGAGGGGGTTATCATCCTCTACCGGGTAATTTGAACAAATACACAATTCTCTGTGACATGTGTGTTCCTATTGGGTTAGTCGCTCCATCAAAAGGAGTCCAGCAGTACTCCTGCAAAGCGCATCCCAAGAGACATGCTCGGCAAATAAATCCGTTTGCCCGTTGGCAAAATAAACTTTCTGTTTGGCTCTTAAACAAGAGTCCTTAAAGAAGTACTTGTGCTACAAAGGGACTTTTAGCAGAAACAGCACACCCTAGTGTCCATAACTTTGTCCTTGTTAGGCACCATGCATGTGGGTCTCCTGCTTAACAGTTCACTTGGGGAAAACCCACCCTAACCCATCTGGCATCCTGCAGTCAATCTGGGTAAAAAACATACACTTGTGAGTGCAATCCTGTTCACTCTATCTCACCGAGATAGAGTTACTGAGGGTATTTTGTCCAGCCTTTATCACTAATACTCTGTCTTTGTGAATTGCTCTTCCAAGCTTCCACTCCCGATGAATATCCTTGAACCGGACCCAAACCTCACTGTCAGGTGTCCTCTTTGGCTTGGGAACATGAAGATAGTCCTCCCATGTTTCCCGGGAACTTTCTACAACGTCCATAATTTGTTCCTGGACATAAGGGTAATCAAAGCCCCATTCTTGAGCCACCTTACGCTGAACCTCTCTCTGGAATCTAGAGAGTCTAGGCAAGTCCTTAGCCTTTCTTCTACCAGGCAAAACACAAGCGTCAGTAGCTCTACTGACCCATTGCTGGAAAGTAGCTGGCCTGCTAGGAACGGTAGTATTTGACACATTAAATGGGGGTACTGGAACTTTAACTGTACCGGACACTCCTGTGGAAGCCTCCACTGAAGTTGAGCTTTCAACAAAACATTCTTCTCCACTACTTGAATTAAACTCTTCAGGGGATGACCATTCGAATAGATTGTCCATCGATCCGTATTTCTGCAAGATCTGTGGTGATCCCCAATCTATAACCCGATCTTCGTTTACCCTGTCCGGCTCACCCGAGGAATCCCCCTCCTGTAACTTAGACTCCTTCCGGACAGGCAAATCAAAGGGCTCACTATCAATCAGCTCCTCAGGGGCTTTCTTCAAAGACTGGGCAATAACTTCTACAGTCCCTGAGTCCCCAGCCAGATTACAGGCTTTCTCAGTAGATCCTACCTGATCTCCTGGTGGCTCCGATTCAGCCGAATCAGACGGGAGCTCCTCCACTGCTGCTGCAGGCGATACACGACCCTCTCCGGCCTTCCGAATCACCCGTTCTTGCGGCAGACAAACTCCCATTGTAACATTAACAGAATAATATTTGACCTCCTGTTGGACGGGTCCCGATCGCGTTAACTGGAAACCGCAATGTCCACACTGAGCCCAGGCGGTGACTCCAACTGTAGGCCTCCGACATCCAGGACACAGCATACAGAGCCTCTCTACTCCGTCAATCACTCCCAACGCCAGTCTTCCGGTCAGCTCCAACCGAACACGGTATCAACCAGAACCCGGTCCTGCAGATCAGATAGCCGCTGCATGGCAAGCGTGTTCCCAACACCTTACGCCATCTTCCTCCACCTATCTCGCTCTGGCGCGTGGCACGCTGAACATTAAGAAACTTTTCCTCTGGGGCGTGGCTCCACCCCCCACTTGTTGGTTCAGCGCGCGAGGAACTGTAGCTGTACATTTTCAAAGTCCTCCCCAGCGACCCCTACTGGCAGGTACTGTTGTAATGCAGGCTATCTTGGCAGCAGTCACTGGAATGCAGGTTTTCGTTGCTATGGGAGATAGTTAGCGGCAAACGTGAAACAGATATCCCGGACGGGCCCCCACATGCAGCGCTTACCCCCGAAGGAGCAGCTAAATATTTGTTATATCTGTAATTCATGTTTACCACTCAACTCTCGCAGCCCATAGATTTAAAAGTCACAGTCCTTAATGCTTTTTCTTAATGCTTTATTCATCAACATAAACTGGGATGGGAGAAGGACTTTCTTTGAGATGCTCTTTGGTTGATTTCTGATCTTTTCCTTGCTTCACTTGCAAAGACTCATAACATTGCGGGTGATAGTGATTCAAAACTGGATGATTACTTTATCAGGGGAGATGGAAGTAGATTTTTGATAGAGAATAAACAATAAAGAGTCACTCTGAATAACATCTTTATCTGCAGAACTTCTAAGAACAGTCTGTATCTCTATATATGTGCTCGCAGCTTCACCACTACCTTTTTACCACTACTTCCCATCCGCATGGTACTTCCAAGTTGAGCTAAAGAAGAGTCACTCTGAATGACCTTTTCCCGCTTGACTGATTGGAATCCCGGGGCAATGCTGAACCCAAAGTCACAGGCCACAACCACCTGTCTTGTTGACTTGTGTACCAACATCCCTCAGACTCTGGACAGTACCCCTCCCTTGGGCTTTTCACTCACTTGATCAATAGCCCGTGTGTCGCTCCTAAGCTTCCTTCTGCTTGTCTCTACTTCTCCCGCAATGATTCTTAGTTCCTCTTCTCCTTTGTGGCCCGCTCCCTCCCCGCAGGGGCAGCCAACGACATCAGCGATTACATGCTGTAAGATGTCGTCTGTTCCTCCATGAAGACTGGTTCTTTACCCTTCTCACAAAGGTGAAGCTCCGTTGGTTCCCCAGAGGGGATAAACCTCCACCTTCCCCTCCGGGAACCAGGCTGGCTCTCTCGCTCCTCAGAGCAGGACTGGACTTGACCTCGAACTCCCACTCTAACCACGTGACCCCGCTTTTATATGGGAGTCCTGGAATTACCAAGCAAATCAATGATTGGTCCAGACTATCACATAAACTACCTGCCACTCAAAAGGAAACTGACAACAGGCCTGCTGTAATAGCACAAGCCTGTCTAAATTTACCTGACAAAGAAAGCTAGCAAAAAGGGTCACCTACCTAAAAGTAGGTGCCCGCTACAAAACCTTAACAGAACCAAATGGCCTTGTATGTATTGGGGGGCAGGCTATTTTTTGTTTTGGGTCAAAATCTTGCGGCTCAATGTAGATTTGTAAGTTTTCTCTAAAGCCGTACATCTTTGAAGCAGCATTTTGGATACATGCTACAGATGCTCCACCTTACAGGCAGAGTAAGCCTCCCCCCCAAGTTACTAGCTTTTAAGCAATTTTGCATTTTTAAAGGCACTTCTCCTTGTTTCATTTTTGGTGATGTCCAAATTGGTGACATTAATATATGTCCCTCAGTGTGGGACCTGGGCCCCCATTAGGGTTGCCACATAATCCCTTTAATCCAGGACACACATTAATTACACAGGTTCTGTGGCTGATTAAGGTGGTAATTAAACCCGTGTACTTAATATATGTCCTGGATTAAAGGGATGATGTTGCAACCCTATGGATGATGTGCTTAATTTTGGACAGGGGGTTAGCTCATTTTGTGCTAGCTACATTTGGGTTGGTCTGGGCATGCTCAGGGACTTTGGTTTTTTGCTGTGGCTTTTGGTGTGTGAAATGCATTTTGGTTGGTCTGGGCATGCGCAGGGACTTTGGTTTTTTTTGTGCTTTTTGTGTGTGAATAGCATTTGGATTTTTCTGGGCATGCTCAGAGAGTGTGTGTGTTTTTTTGGGGGTTAGTAATTTAAGGACATCCTTAACAGGCGTGCCCACTTTGAAATTCTGTCTCTGCACTGAATGAACTTGCATTTTGTGTGCTTCTGTGTGTGTGTGTTGTTTAATAATTTGTTTTGCAGATGCATGCTCAGTCCAAGTAATGCATTTTACATTCCCCCCACTCTCTAAACAATTTTCATGCAACAGATTTTCCAGCTGCAGCTTAACTAGGCTGATTGGCATGGCAAAACAAAAAAAAGTGTGATTTGTTTAAAAGCTACTTTCCTGGTGCCTTCATGGCAGCATATGCATGGATTGTGCGTATGCTGCCATGGACATGGATAGGCACCAGGAAAGGAAAATTACAGAGAGGTAAGTATTCCATTTTCCAGTTTAGTGCAGTGGTTCTCAGCCTCAGTCCTCAATTACCCCCGACAGGACATGTTTTGGGAATTTATCTTAGCTAAAATAGCTGTCCAAAATACCAAGCGATTGACTGTGATTTAAAGCACCTGTGCAAGATGAAGGAAAACCTGCAAACATGGCCTGTTGGGGGTACTTGAGGACAGGGTTGAGAACCACTGATTTAGAGCACTGAGCTCAAATCAAGCTGAAGACAATCCTATTCTAATTGTGGGCATTTGAGGGAAACCAAGTGAGTGTCAGAACCCCTGCTTGTCTTTTTTAGGTTGGGCTTTGTGTCCTTTTTCTGAAAATTGGCTTCACTTCCTGTCACATAGCCAAACAGGAAGTGAGGGTAAAACCCTAACAATGTCTTTCCTTGGGGAAACACAGGTCAATTTAACTAGTGTCCCTATTAAGCAAATTGCACGCTAGCACTTTGTTGTGTACACCCCAATGCTGTTTTTTTTATTTTCCTTGCATGTCCCCCTCGGCTTTAAAGCAACTGCACTTCCAAGTGCGCTTGTAGTGCAAAGTGGATTTGCCTTTAGTAAATAAACCCAAAAGTCCAAGATACTTAATAATTTGGGGTGTGCACAGCAAAATGCTAGAGTGCAATTTACCTTATGGGGAAACTATTTAGATTGACCTGTGTGTCCCCAAGGAAAGACATTGGTAGGGTTTTACCCTCACTTCCTGTTTGGCTATGTGACAGGAAGTGAATAAATTTGAAGGAGAAACTGGCAACATTTGGGAGGTGTCCTCACCCTATCAGGGGTGCAGACATCCCCAAAAGCTGACAAGACTTCTACTCCCTCTGCACTCTATCCCCAAGCAAAAATAAGAAAGGATTTAATTTAGTTTAACATTGCAAAGACACAGTTCAACTGTGATGCATGTCAATGACCCATTTAGACATTGTTTAACCACTTGCCGACCGCTGCATGCCAATATACGTTGGCACAATGGCAGCGGTGGGCAAATGGGCGTACCTGTACGTCCCCTTTAAGAGGCGGGGATAGCAGGCACAAGCGGCCGCGTGTACAGCGTGACCGTGCCCACGTGACCGGTGGACTCAATGTCTGCCGGTTTCCCGGCGATCGTGTCACGGAGCTGCAGAAAGGGGAAGTTTCTATGTAAATAAGGCATTTCCCCGTTCTGGCTTGTATCATGACAGAGATCACTGTTCTCTATCATCGGAAGCAGTGATCGCTGTCATGTGAGTTAAAGCCCACCACCCCCACAGTTAGAATCACTCCCTAGGACACACTTAACCCCTTCATCGCCCACTAGTGGTTAACCCCTTCCCTGCCAGTCTCATAGTTTACACAGTAATCAGTGCATTTTTATAGCACTGATCGCTGTATAAATGACAATGGTCCCAAAATAGTGTCAAAAGTGTCCGATGTGTCCAACATAATGTCGCAGTCCCGATAAAAATCGCAGATCGCCGCCATTACTAATAAATAAAAAATTAATAATAAAAATGCCATAAAACTATCCCCTATTTTGACGCTATAACTTTTGCGCAAACCAATCAATATACGCTTATTGATTTTTTTACCAAAAATATGTAGAAGAATATATATCGGCCTAAACTGAAGAAAATGTGTTTTTATATATTTTTGGGGGATATTTATTATAGTAAAAAGTAAAAAATATTGCATTTTTTTCAAAATTGTCGCTCTTTTTTTGTTTATAGCACAAAAGATAAAAACCGCAGAGGTGATCAAATACCACCAAAAGAAAGCTCTATTTGTGGGAAAAAAGGACGTCAATTTTGTTTGGGTGCAACGTCGCACGACCGCGCAATTGTGAGTTAAAGCGACGCAGTGCTGAATCGCAAAAAGTGCTCTGGTCAGGAAGGGGGTAAAATCTTCCGGGGCTAAAGCGGTTAATAGAAAACACCAATTGCCTTTCACTAGAAACATTTGTTAGTCCAGTCCCAGAAATCTGCTTTACTATTAATATCCATAAAAACTGGGTTCCTGCAGCTAGATGCACCAAATGCATCTAGATGCCCGACCGCTGTGTATGTGAGATGCGCAACCGCTGTGTGCGCGGAGGTATGTACCCGTGGTGCATATCTGGTTCTGGAAGAGGCAGAATGACATCACGCTCCTTCAGGAAGCTGCTTGTCTTGCTGTGAATTTATAGGAAGTCAAACAGGCTCTTGCACTAAACATAATTTATTTAAGATCTAACTGATTGCAGTGTATGGTCACCTTTTAAAGATCAAGATCTGTAAAAAAAAAATGTATTGAGTTTAGAAACACTTCTCTGTTCTTTGTAATGTATTGAAAGACTTGGGTAAAAGAAGAAAAAAACACATTTCAATTTAATTTAAGATATATTAGAAGTGGTAAGAATAAGATTAGCATCAAAGGGGTTAATTAATTGAGAAAACCTACTAATTGCCTAACAAGACACATCCAATGAGATGAAATGAACCAATTGTATTGGGCATGCACTATTATCAATGGGAAAACCGCAGTTACCCGAGCGCCAGTTGCAGTTTACATATGCGGATATTTATTATCACTATTTGCGCTTCAATGTGCGCCTGTTCGATTAATTACTTTTTTCAGCGCACCAATTAATGTATGAACTGGTGCAGTGCCTTCTTCGTAGTAAATTACCCCCATTGTCTGCATCCCTCTTATAGCTGTCTCTGCCTCCTCACCCTCTGTTACATGATCAGCAGCAGCCCGCAGACACAAAACTCTGCTAACTCTTGCAGAAATCACTGTGTTCTCTCTCTCTCTCTCTCTCTCTCTCTCTCTCTCCTCTCTCTCTCTCTCTCTCTCTCTCTCTCTCTCTCTCTCTCTCTCTCTCTCTCTCTCTCTCTCTCTGACAGGCTGTTGGCGGAAAAGCTGACCATTTGCACGCTCCGTCGGACAATTGTTGTCGGATTTTCCGTGGACAAATGTTGGATGACAGGCTTTAAAATTTTCCGCGGGCAAATGTCTGTTGTCGGATTTTCCGAGCGTGTGTACACAAGTCCGTCAGACAAAAGTCCAAAGTACAAACACGCATGCTCGGAAGCAAGGATGAGCCAGAAGCGGTCAGTCTTGTAAACTAGCATTTGTAATGGAGAATTAACATTCGTGATGCGGCAAATTATGAAATCTTGAAATGCAGCGCACATTCTCTTCTTTAATGGGATAATAATGAAGCTGCTTCGCTGGTGATACTGATGGAGTTATGGCAAACTTTTTCAAAGGCTTTTTTTTTTCTAGTGATATCATGAATAAAATTATTATGCTTGTTATTTTTTCTTTTGGTTACCACAACACCATTATCCCGTAGTTTTTAAGATCAAAGATACAACTACCGTATATACTCGAGTATAGGTCAACTCGAATATAAGCCGAGGCACCTAATTTTAGCACAAAAAACTGGGAAAACATTTTGACTTGAGTATAAGCCGAGGGTGGGAAAATGCAGCAGCTACTGGGTAAACAATGCCCATCTGCAGCCTCACTGTGCCCATTTGCAGTTTAATTGTGCCCATCTGTAGTGTCACTGTGCCAATCTGCAGCCGTACCTTCCATTAGTAAAATAGCGTGTGTAACAGCGTGTGTCTCCCGCTGTGTATGCAGTCTGTTCCGCTGTCCATTGTAAGAAAGCCCCGCCTCCTCCTCGTCCGTGCTAGAGGAACACTGATACAATACTGGGAAACTGTATCAGCGTTCCGTCTATTAGAGATGAGGACAATCTTACAATGGACAGCGGAACAGACTGCATACACAGCGGGAGACACACGCTGTTACACACGCTGTTTTACTAATGGAAGGTACGGCTCACTCGAGTATAAGCCGAGGGGGGGTTTTTCAGACAAAAAAATGGGCTGAAAACCTCGGCTTATACTCGAGTATATACGGTATGTTGGTGTCCCTTGTTCATTTTACACTGCATTTTTTAAAATGCAACTGCCTACTCCCAAACTGTCATTTGAAGTAAGACACATAGCCAAATATCATTCTCCACAATTTGTTTTATTGTGCATTAAAAAAGGAAAACAAATAAAATTAGACATGCTATCTGCCAATAGAACTTAACCAAAAAGTGCATTCTATGCATCCAAAAATATAGAAAATATAACTAATCAAATCATTATTATTCAACCAAAAAATAAAATAAGAGCCTCATGCATGTGTCCTGCTTCTTAATATAGGGGGTCAACAATGCCAAGAGAGATAATTGCGAAAAATCATCCGGATTATTCTCCTGGAGCTCCCGCAGCAAAGGCATATGACATAATTGTTCACGATTAATAAAGTGACCAATCTTTGGTCCAGGAAATCCGACTCCACACGTTGAGAAAATTGGGCGAAAAAATACTGCTTTCGAAGTTAGTACACAGCTTTTGAGATACGATCATGCTAAATTATCCGAAGGGACAAGCACAAAAATTGTTCTCATATGATACCAGAACGAACGATTTTCATTTAATCAGTACAGCATTCACCCGAAAAGTGACCAAGACGGCGCATGCTTGGAAACTAAGAATACACTATAATACAATACAATACATCACTTTTGAAGTTGTATTCTGTCGTATGAGAATTTTCGTAACTTTAGTAAACTCTTCATTTTCGATATGAGACTAGCATGCAAAAGAAGAAAAAAAGCGGACGATCATTCGTCTGATATTTTCATCGTGTGTACGAGGCGCAAGACTTCATTTAGACCAAGCACATTTGAAACGTAGATTTTTTTCACGTTATTTTTGTGCAACGGCAACAAGATTGTTTTTAATGGGTTACCCTTCTTGCAACAAATGCAGCAAATTAGCTCATGGATGTTCCAGTTTGTGCTTTTTTTACCAGGTGTTTTACAGCATGTGTTGACTGTTTTTGGATGCGGCAAAGCGTGTGCCTGCTTACCGTGTTTGGGGTGCTATTTTCAATGAATAGTAATGCAAATGCATCACGCGTTTCCAGGTGTGAATGGAGTCTAATGCCCCGTACACATGGTCGGATTTTCCGACGGAAAATATGCGATCGGAGCGTGTTGTCGGAAAATTCGACCGTGTGTGGGCTCCATCGGACTTTTTCCATCGGATTTTCCGACACACAAAGTTTGAGAGCAGGCTATAAAATTTTCCGACAACAAAATCCGATCGCGTCAATTCCGACTGTGTGTGGACAATTCCGATGCACAAAGTGCCACGCATGCTCAGAAGAGATCCTGAGACAGAACAGCTCGGTCTGGTAAACTTAGCGTTCGGAATGGATAGAGCACTTTCGTCAGGCTGCAATGTAAAAAATTGTTTAATACAGCGCACTCTCTTCTTCTTTATGCAAGAAGAATGAAGTAGCTTTCCTGCTGATATTCACACAGAGTTCTCACAAACTTCTTTCTTTCTTATTTATCGTGATTCCCTCAATATATTATGATTTGTCACATCTGATCAAAACTCTATATCTTTTTTTTTTGTGTTTTTTTTTTCAAGCCTGATGTGAATTTTTTTTTTTGGTTTGTATTTTTTTAAAGGCTGATCTTGTTTTTTTGTTTTTGTTTTAGTTATTTAACATCCAGAATATTTTTGTGTGTGTTTTGTGTGTCAAGTTACCACAACACCATTATTATCTTGTATTATTTAATCTCAAGGAGTTTGCTTGGTGTTGGTGTCCCTTGTTAATTTCACATTGTATTTTTTAAATGTACCTGCCTCCTCACAAACAAACTGTCCTTTTTGATGGAAAACACACATAGGCAAGTATAATTTAAACCAAAAAACCTTTATTAAGGGCTCAGAACCAAACAAAGAGGGAGGTAACACTGGAGAAACAGCAGAAATTAGTGAAGCCTTTGGCCCCCAGGGCAGACTTTAATTATTTTACAGCAAAATTGGTGGCCTGAGGAGTCCTTATCTAAGGGAGTGCAGTCTGGTCCAGAAGTCCCAGAGATCATGAAAGCAGCAGATGCCATCTGTGTCCCCAGGCTGTGGTCATACAAGAGCCTGCATCTTTTGCCAGACCAGACTGAACCCAGGGCCATCACTCTCTGGTCTTCCTTCCACGCTTCCTTCCACGCTGTGGCTGTGGTGGTGTAGTTGTGGCAGGAGGAGGAGGAGGATGTTCCAACTTACTCACGTGAGTATTGGGTGTGATTTCGCCCCTTACCCTCTTAGTTAAGACTTTACAAAGAAGGTCCTCACACAGCTGGCGTTGGCCCTCTTGCATGCCCTGCAGTTTGGTGGTAGCCATGCAGGCAAAGGCCTCTTCAGGAGTGGGGGTGGTTCTGAGGGACGCAGAAGCCTCCTGAATGAGCCTGAGTGCTGAATCCTGCACGTGACTCCCCTTCCTGGGTCTTTTGGTTGGAAGGCGGAGGGGAGGGACCTGCGATTCTGTCAGGCTCCTACTGGTCCCAGGCTTCTCCTGGCTGCCGCTTAGCCCCGCCTCCTCCTGGCTGCCACTAACCCCCGCCTCCTCCTGGCTGCCACATTACACAGCCTCCCCCTGTCTGCCACATTCCACAGCCTCGTCCTGGCTGAGGTCTTCCTGTGTATGAAAAAGGGACATAGTTTTAGTTTTTTCTTCATCAATCACACACAATTTTTATCTCATGACTGTTGCAAATTGAATGTTAACAAATATAAAAGACTATCATTCTGAGCCCAGCATTTTTCATTCTTGTCCCAATTATTTTTGCCCACTACTGTCTATTGATATGTAAACTCCTTTATTAAATCAGCAATTAGTGATCAATAATAACATCTAGTAAACATCATTTCTTTATTGACCAGAAATCTGTAGAAGAATGCTATACCTGGCTCAAGCTGGGCTCCTCCACTTCTTCCTGGCTGGAAGTCCCAGGTTGGACATCGGAAGCCTCAGCTGGGGTGGAAGGAAGAGTGGAAGGAAGAGTAGAGAGGGATTCCCTGACTTCAGTCTGGTCTGACAGAAATCGCAGTCTCTCATAGTACCACAGTCTGGGGACATAAATGTCATCTGCTGCAGCTCCGGATCTCTGGGAATCCGTGACCTTCTTGCGCTCCCTAAGATAAGTGCTCCTCAGGGCACCAATTTTGGCTTTTAAATAGGGGATGTTTGCTGTGGGGACCACCGACTTCACTAACTCTGGCAGTTTCTCCAGTGCTGTCTACCTCTTTTGTTTATGATTATAATGCGGGTGTTTCACCTGCCACAGACAGGGCAGCTCCCTGTATTTCTCTATGAACAGGGGGAGGAAGTTGTGGTCATTGAAGCCATCCATTTTATCTGCAAGACACAACACAAGACAAACCTTAATATCAGGCAAAACTCTCCTAATCTTGGTACAACATAGGCCTCAATCTAAAAGCAGTATAGGTCCAAGTTTAGATCTTACCTTCGTTATCACGATCGGCGCCTCCGATACTCCTTCCTCCGCTCACAGATCGTACGTACTACGCACGCGTGTTACGCTTTATAGACACTGTGCATGTGTGAAACTCCACCTGCCCCTGACGTTCTTTCTTTTCTATTCCCTGCCCCTTCTTGTTCGGCGCAGTGGGGGAAGAGCACATGGCGGAGACACAGCAGGTGCGCGCTAATTACAGCAACTAGGAGGAGGAAAGCTCGGAGCCAGAAACGTCCCGATCCCGGAGGAGATTTAAGGCCTCAAATATGTCCTTTGGGGAGATGTTGGAGATGGTCGACATCCTGAAGAAGGCCGACTATGACGGGAAGTATGGACCTTACCCCAACCCCAATGTCAGAAAGGCCAAGATCATGGCGAAAGTAGTCAAGAGTCTGCACCGGAATTTTGGGGTACAACGATCGAAAGATCAGCTCAGGAAGTGGTGGTCGGACCTGAAATTAAGGGAGCACGAGCAGTACAGAAAGATTCGGAGATGCTCCAGTGTATACTATAGGGGTGTCTCCATCTGTGAAGCTTGTACTAAACAGGTACATTCTTGAAGCTTGACAAAGGACAATAAAAATTCTACATCTTGGAACTCTGCCAAAACAGACAATTGTACCCCACTTCCAAGCAATGTTTCATATTCCTATTTCTGCCATCAAATATCTGTGTGCTAAGTATACCTATTTTTTTTACATAGGGGAGAAAAGACTCGGAGGACACCCCTCATCCGAGGAAACCAGAGACCCCCCACCTCATGAAGAAGTGGAGACCCACCAAAGCCAACAGGCGGAGGAGGAGGAAGGAGATGTGGTGGAACTAGTCACCACAACAGGTAAGTGTCTGCGACCACAGGCTCAGGTAAGAGATGGATGCCGGCAGATTTATAATACATGGTGTGTTTTTGTTTCTATCTTTTTAGGTGATCGTAATGTTGTGGATCCAGGGCATTTCACCTCAGAAAGTGCACAGATCCTGATCGGGGAGATCATGGGGTGTAATAGGGACTTGGAAAACATCCAGAAAAGCATCAATGATGTTAAAAAAAATGAAGAACATCACTGATGTTTTAGGGAGAGTTTAAAACCCCTCAAAATCCCATTTTTTTGCGCTTTGTTGACATTCGACAATTGGTGTGCATCTTCAAAATTTGGCTTTTTGAGGGGTGACTTCACCCCATCTGAAAGCAATATCAAACACAGTTTGTAAATACTCATGTCTGATATTGCCTTCAAGTTCTACCAAATGTGAACTTTGTAAGTTGTGTATTTCTTGTTGGTTTTAAACATGCCTGTTTTATCTTCAATGGACATTTCTACTTTTTCTAATGTGACCCCAAAAATTGTTATACAACAAACATGTTGGTTTGTTTTTAAAACCTTTTCTAAATGCACATGTGATTGTGCTGGTATTAAAAAGATTGTTAATCAAGAATGTGTGGATTATTGTCTCAACGCTCCAAAACTTTTGTTGTGCTCTAATTGGTGTTTTCAGTGACAATGGGGGTTATTTCCTAAGGGCAAATCCACTTTGCACTACAAGTGCAGTTTCAACTGCACTTGTAGTGCAAAGTGTCTTTGCCTTTAGTAAATAACACCCAACAATGCTTTGTAATGTTACACAATCACGCCATTTTCAGGACTCACCACATTTCTGTCAGGGTCAGCTAAAAGAAACACAAGCATTAAATGTCACCTAAGATTTTAGTAGTAATTTAGTAGTAGTAATTTTTTTTTTTTGAAAAAGGTTTCAGACATTGTCTGGCATATTGATAGCCCCCCTACCCACAAATTATTCAAGGTATCTTAGAAGGACATCACGGGCACTCGGGGGGGCAAGCCAGGACGGCCACTTTCAAGCGCCATCAGGGTTGGTTCATTTTGAATTCCAGCCTCAGGCCCAACTGAGCCAGCATAGTTGGCAGAATGTTGCCGTAAAAAGTTGTGTAGAACACAGCACGCCAGGATAATATGATTCAGTTTATACTCCGCCATGTGTATAGGTGTAAGAAATAGGCGGAAACGTGTTCTCCACCACTCTTCTGACACTGGCCAGCCGGTAATTAAAAACCCTCTGGTCCGGGGTGAGGGTCCTCATCGGGAATGACCGCATAAGATGGTCCCCCAGCGCAAACGCTTCATCCGCAACGGATGGGAGTCCTTCCACATTGTCTTCTGGAGGTGGCAAGTCCAAGCTGCCATTCTGGAGACGCCTGTAGAACTCTGTCTGGGCGATAACTCCACCATCGGACATCCGGCCATTCTTCCCCACATCCACATACAGGAACTCGTAAGTAGCCGACACCACCGCCAACATCACAATACTATTGAACCCCTTATAGTTGAAATAGTATGACCCCGAGTTGGGTGGTGGGATGATGTGGACGTGTTTCCCATCAATTGCCCCTCCGCAGTTAGGAAAGTCCCACCGCTGGGCAAAGTGGGAGGCCACAGTCTGCCATTCCTGTGGTGTGGAAGGAAACTGTGGAGTCAAACAACAACAAAAAATTTGTCATTTTGCACATAAACAGGGAAAGCAGATTAGACACAAACGTTCTTGACCAACATCAAGATAACATTTATTTGAGGGAGTTTTTAAAGACCAAAGTATAAAGTACACCTATCAGATTCCCCCCCCCCTCATGGGCCATTTCTAACATTTTAGGGGGGGGGGGGGGTCTTGGACAGGTAACCCTCTCCACTTCATTGAGAGATGAATGCCTAAATAATGGGTATTACTTTGGCCAGCCCCTCCTTAGTTACACTATTGACAGCCCACTGGACAGGTAAGAAGTGTCATAATACAAAGATATAATTACACACTGTACACATTTGAGCACATTTGGAAATTCTGCTATTACCTAGCAAGATAATAATAGTATACAAAAACTTTAAACTGTACCATTTGAAAGTATACAGGCAGGCCCTTGCACTACATGCTTTGGGGAATTCGTCCATACATCTGACCACTAAAGAGATGGGTATAGTGTGTTTTGGGTTTGGCAAAGTCAGCAGATAGATGATTGAGGATAGATAGAGAATTTGGTATCAGCTGACTTAGCAGTTGGGGGGAGGGAGGGTTCCAAATGATTTGGGGACCCCCCAAAAAAAGCCTCTGGCACACTGCCTGAATTTAAAGCACAAATCACATTTAAAAACATTTTAGGGGGTATTTGGGGTAAAGCACTACTACGGAGCTGATAAAATACATTAAGTGACTACATGAGGTGAATATAGGGCCAGGAGACAATGCTGGGGAGGAAAGTGAAGGCAAATATGCATGAAGGAGAAAAAAAAATTACATAAAAATCCAGCATGCATAAGAACAAAGGGGACATTCACAGCATATTCCAATCATGGTAATTAGGGAATGAGGAAAGAAATACAATATATTATCAAACATTAAATACAATAAAATGTGATGTTAAAGGATAAAAATCTTACCTTAATATACTCCTTCTGCAGGACCTGGATGATGGCAGAACAGGTCTCTGGGATAATGATCCCCAGAGCCTGGGGGGAGATGCCTGTCGAGAAATTGAGGTCCTGCAGGCTTCTCCCCGTCGCCAAGTACCGCAGGGTGGCGACTAGCCTCTGCTCCAGAGTGATGGCTTGCCTCATGCAGGTATCCTGCCTGCTAATATAAGGGGTCAGCAAAGCCAACAAACAGTGAAATACGGGGTCCGTCATCCGGAGAAAGTTCCTGAAATCATCAGGATTATTCTCACGGATCTCACGGAGCAAAGGCATATGACAGAACTGGTCATGCTGGAGCAACCAATTCTTGGTCCATGAACTCCTCCCCACCCTGTTCATGGACTGGACTTGTGTCAAGGTAAGGACCCCAACACCAAGCCCCCGCACAGCACGAACTCTATGAGGAGTACGTATACGCAACATGGCTAGAAAACATTCGGCTGCTCAGAACGAAGTAACAGAATGCACTGAAGAACAGCAAGGCCTGTGAAGAGCGACCTGAAAAACAGTAACGAACGAACAAGAACACAATGACAAGAGTCACGCGTAACTCGCTGCACGCACTGAAGAGCAGATACAAACCCACAAGCACAAACTGAACAGCAGAAAATGATCTGAAAACCACGAGTCTGAAAAAGCACGAATCGTCTTTCACCAAACTTTTACTAACACAAGATTAGCAAAAGGAGCCCAAAGGGTGCCACGCTTGGTTCTGAACTGCCCTTTTCTAGTCTCATCGTACGTGGTGTACGTCACCGCGTTCTTGGCGATTGGAAATTCCGACAACTTTGTGCGACTGTGTGTACGCAAAACAAGTTTGAGCCAACATCCGTCAGAAAAAATCCATGGATTTTGTTGTCGGAATGTCCGATCAATGTCCGACCGTGTGTACGGGGCATTACACTGCACACTCTAATACTAAGTTCACACTGCCGCAACCTGAAAACCACACGAATTACCATGCGACTTTGCCAGGTAACTTCCTAGAGATTTGCTGGTGACCTAATTGAGTACAACTTGATGTGACTTCAAAGCAACTTTGAGGGAACTTTAAAGCAACGTTCAGGGAATGGAAGAAAAGATAATATAGGAACCAATAGGTTCCAAACGCACGCAAATCAATAACCAAAAAAAAAAAAAAAACTACAATAAGGATCTGCGTGTTGTAAAGTGTAAAAATAACGTGAAAAGAAACAAGGGAACTGCGCTCTTATATCATAAATTACATATTACCATAGTGAATAAACAAATAAATACATCTTCATTTAAATTAAAACAGATACATAAAAATTGTGAAGTCCGTGTATAAATCCACCACGTGAATAACGTTCTCGGTGAGTATCGGAAAGGTTCCTCTCCACCAGCATGCAGACACATTATGCACTCACCAGACTTAATTGACCCCTATTACAGGAAGTCAAATTACGCATATGGTAAAATCCAAGATGTCATACATGAGGTCACAGGATTGAATTGTTCATTTATTTAAAAAAGAAGGTTGTATTGCACTTACATCAAAGAAGACAGGAATCAGCATGTATTATATAGGAATCTAGCATATAGTGTAACAAGCGCGCATCATAAATTAGTGTGTACTAAATATAAGTGATCCTAATAGTTTTGACTACTATTAGTGTAACACACTCAAAACCATTCTAATATGACAAAAAACCCATTTGAAAAACTACTAAAAAATATTTTTGAAAAATTTCCGCGAGATTAACTTATATTACTATAATAAAAATTATATGGTATTCTTATAACCACACACTAAAGTGTTCTAATGTGAAACAAACTCATGTGAAAGAAATTACTGAAAATTGTGTTACTGGCTACAATGTTGCTTGGGAATTTCAATCCGCAACAATGTAGCAACCACCATACATATCCATATTAGTGCTAAAAATAATTATCAGTGAAACACTTAACCCCCCTAGACATCTTATATATAGGAATATTAATCAGTCCTTGATAGGAATATATTAGGTTGATGTTGACACAAATCTTCTTTTTGGGAAGAGACACACCGATAATCCTCCTTCTCACAGATATAGTAGAAAAGGCCGCTTACCAGATCAGATGGATCTCAGGTTAGTGAGATCAGATGAGCATGTTGCATTAGCCTGCCGGCCTCTTAGATTATCACCTGGATGTTGTTCCTTGGAGGTTTCCTCAGCCACTTCGCTCCGATCCACTTAAACAGATCTACCCTCACTGGTACAATGTATCCGATTTCAAAATATTAGATCTTTAGTTCATCCATAGAGAAGATACACCTCAGTGGGAACAAAGCGGAAAGGGCTCCATAGTGCAAATGTGTTTTATAGATTTATTCAAAACCTTTTTCACAGTCACAGTCAGATTCTTTTCGTTGCAAATATTCACAGCAACCGTACACAGCACATCAGGAACCACAAATCAAAAACTCCCAAGTATACACCAAACGGGAACCAGATAAAAACAGGAACCAGATAAAAATAGCTAAAATTCAGCATGCATGCAGAGCGGGAGCAAACCGGCTGACTGCATGGAGAAAGAACAGAAAAACGTGATGGAGTCACAGCCTCTAGCTCCACCCGACGCGTTTCCCCTAAACAGGCTTCCACTGGGAGTTTTTTTGATTTGAATACCTGTAACTATTTAGCACTGATTAATTGGAACACACAATTGGTTTGGTGAGCTCATTAAGCCTTGAACTTCATAGACAGGTGCATCCAATCATGAGAAAAGGTATTTAAGGTGGCCAATTGCAAGTTGTTGTTCTCTTTGACTCTCCTCTGAAGAGTGGCAACATGGGGGCCTCAAAATAACTCTCAAATGACCTGAAAACAAAGATTGTTCTACATTATGGTTTAGGGGAAGGCTACAAAAAGTTATAGCAGAGATATAAGCTGTCAGTGTCCACTGTGAGGAACACAGTGAAGACCACAGGCACAGTTCTTGTTAAGGCCAGAAGTGGCAGGCCACATAAAACATTGGAGAGGCAAAGGCGAAGGATGGTGAGAACGGTCAAAAACAGCCCACGGACCACCTCCAAAGACCTACAACATCAACTTGCTGCAGATGGTGTCACTGTGCATCCTTCAACAATTCAGCACACTTTGCACAGGGAGAAGCTGTATGGGAGAGTGATCCGAAAGAAGCCTTTTCTGCACACACGCCACAAACGGAGTCACTTGAGGTATGCAAACGCACATTTGGACAAGCCAGCTTCATTTTGAAATAAGGTGCGGTGGACTGATGAAACAAAGATTGAGTTATTTGGTCATAACAAGGGGCGTTATGCATGGCGGTAAAAGAACACAGCATTCCAAGAAAAACACTTGGTGGAGGTTCCATCATACTGTGGCGCTGTGTGGCCAGTGCCGGTACTGGGAATCTGGTTAAAGTTGAGGGTCGCATGGATTCCACTCAATATCAGCAGTTTTTTGAGAATAATGTGGAGGAATCAGTCACAAAGTTGAAGTTATGCCAGGGCTGGATATTTCAACAAGACAACGACCCAAAACACTGCTCAAAATCTACTCGGGCAGAGGAACATGTACAATGTTCTGGAATGGCCATCCCAGTCCCCAGAGTTGAACATCATTGAACATTTGTGGGGTGATTTGAAGCGGGCTGTCCATGCTCGGCAACCATCAAATCTAACTGAACTGGAGATGTTTTGTAAGGAGGAATGGTCCAAAATACATTCTTCCAGAATCCACTCATTACAGGCTAAAGGAAGCGTCTAGAGGCTGTTATTTCTGTACTCAGTATTCAGACCCCCTTAAATTTTTCACTCTTTGTTATATTGCAGCCATTTGCTAAAATCATTTAAGTTCATTTATTTTCCTTATTAATGTACACACAGCACCCCATATTGACAGAAAAACACAGAATTGTTGACATTTTTGCAGATTTATTAAAAAAGAAAAACTGAAATATAACATGGTCTTAAGTGTTCAGACCCTTTGCTCAGTATTTAGTAGAAGCACCCTTTTGATCTAATACAGCCATGAGTCTTTTTGGGAAAGATGCAACAAGTTTTTGCACACCTGGATTTGGGGATCGTCTGCCATTCCTCCTTGCAGATCCTCTCCAGTTCTGTCAGGTTGGATGGTAAAAGTTGGTGGACAGCCATTTTTAGGTCTCTCCAGAGATGCTCAATTGGGTTTAAGTCAGGGCTCTGGCTAGGCCATTCAAGAACAGTCACAGAGTTGTTGTGAAGCCACTCCTTCCTTATTTTAGCTGTGTGCTTAGGGTCATTGTCTTGTTGGAAGGTAATCCTTTGGCCCAGTCTGAGGTCCTGAGCACTCTGGAGAAGGTTTTCGTCCAGGATATCCCTGTACTTGCCTGCATTCATCTTTCCCTCAATTGCAACCAGTCGTCCTGTCCCTGCAGCTGAAAAACACCCCCACAGCATGATGCTGCCACCACCATGCTTCACTGTTGGGATTGTATTGGACAGGTGATGAGCAGTGCCTGGTTTTCTCCACACATACTGCTTAGAATTAAGGCCAAAAAGTTCTATCTTGGTCTCATCAGACCAGAGAATCTTATTTCTCACCATCTTGGAGTCCTTCGGGTGTTCTTTTAGCAAACTCCATGCAGGCTTTCATGTGTCTTGTGCTGAGGAGAGGCTCACTCGTCGGGCCACTCTGCCATAAAGCCCCAACTGGTGGAGGTCTGCAGTGATGGTTGACTTTCTACAACTGTCTCCCATCTCCCGACTGCATCTCTGGAGCTCAGCCACAGTGATCTTTGGGTTCTTCTTTACCTCTCTCACCAAGGCTCTTCTCCCCCGATAGCTCAGTTTGGCCAGACGGCCAGGTCTAGGAAGGGTTCTGGTCATCCCAAACATCTTCCATTTAAGGATTATGGAGGACACTGTGCTCTTAGGAACATTAAGTGCAGCAGAGTTTTTTTGTAACCTTGGCCAGATCTGTGCCTTGCCACAATTCTGTCTCTGAGCTCTTCAAGCAGTTCCTTTGACCTCATGATTCTCATTTGCTCTGACATGCACTGTGAGCTGTAAGGTCTTATATAGACAGGTGTGTGGCTTTCCTAATCAAGTCCAATCAGTATAATCAAACACAGCTGGACTCAAATGAAGGTGTAGAACCATCTCAAGGATGATCAAAAATGGACAGTACCTGAGTTAAATATATGAGTGTCAAAGCAAAAGGTCTGAATACTTAGGACCATGTGATATTTCAGTTTTTCTTTTTTAATAAATCTGCAAACATGTCAACAATTCAATATGGGGTGCTGTGTGTACATTAATGAGGGAAAAAAATGAACTTAAATGATTTTAGCAAATGGCTGCAATATAACAGAGTGAAAAATTTAAGGGGGTCTGAATATTTTCCGTCCCCACTGTATATATGTGTATATATATATATATATATATAATATAATATAATATATATATATATATATATATATATATATATATATATATATATATATATATATATATATATATATATATATATATATATTGAGTATCTCACAAAATGTGTACACCCCTCACATTTTTGTAAGAATAATATTATATCTTTTCATGTGCCACTTTGCTACAATGTAAAGTAGTGAGTGTACAGCTTGTATAACAGTGTAACAGTGACACGTTGGGCCCAATTTTGGTAATTTTCACTTCGGGGTGTACTCACTGTTGTTGCCAGCGGTTAATGGCTGTGCGAGTTATTTTGAGGGGACAGCAAATTTACATTGTTATAAAAGCTGTACACTCACTACTTTACATTGTAGCAAAGTTTTATTTCATCAGTGTTGACACATGAAAAGATATAATGAAATATTTACAAAAATGTGAGGCGTGTACTCACTTTTGTGAGATACTGTAAAGTATAACAGTGTATAACAGTGTAAATTTGCTGTCCCCTCAAAATAACTCAACACACAGCCATTAATGTCTAAACTGCTGTCTAAACCATGCATGGATTAATCTTCACTGACCGACTCGGTACCAGGAGGCATGGGAGTTGAGGGAGGCATGTGTGGGACTGCAAAGCTCGGAGGCAAACGCAAGCGCTCCTTAAAAAGAGTCTTTCTCTGAGTCTGGAGTCAATGAGGATGGCAAACGTGATCAACTTCTCCAGCTCAGTGGGTATATCTCAAGCTGATATCTCATCCTTGATGGAATCCGGGAGACCATGAGAAAAAGCAGCCACGAGGGCCTCATTGTTCCAAGCAACCTCTGCTGCCAGAGTATGGAATTCAATGGCGTAGTCGGCAACAGTTCTTGTACTCTGTTTGATGGACATGAGGCACTTGGCAGCAGAAGCAGAACGTGCGGGAACGTCAAATACCCCTTTAAAGGAGGCCATCAACTCAGGGTAACTCAAGACAACAGGTTTTTGCATCTCCCATAGAGGGTTTGCATAGGCCAAGGCTCTCTCAGCAAGCAAAGATATCATGAAACCTATTATGCTTCTGTCCATGGGAAACACCTGGGGCAGCATCTCAAAGTATATCTCAACCTGGTTGAGAAACCCTCTGCATTAGACTGGAACGCCCCCAAATCTCTGGGGGATTGGAGAGAAACCAGACATACCTTTTATAGAGGTAATACTCGAGGTGGCTGCCTGCACAGAGACTGGCGCAGCAGCATGGATGGCCTGCAACACAGGTTGTACCGGAGCAGCCACAGTGGGAGATTTCAGGTGAGCCGTGCGACTCAGGAGTTTGTAACGCCATGGCAAACTGATCCATGCGGTGATTTTGCTCATCCAATCTGGAAAAATTATTACCAACAAGTGGATTGACTATCTTCTGAATTTATGGCTTTCGCCTACTGTCAGAAACCATGAAATCAGACTGAGACAGAAGTACAGGTAAATCACACTTGTTTAATAATAAAAGTAAATAGAACAAACGTAGTCAAAACATAGCCGGAGTTCAGGAACCGGAACGGATAGTCAGACAAGCCAAACGTCAGGGATCAGGAGATGAGGGTAGTAAAACAGCAAGCAGAATCTGGAGGCAGAAGGGATGTCAGCCAAGCAAGTCTTTTAACAGGAATGAAGGAGAGCATCTCTGTGATATTGACTAAGGTGAAGGCAGAGATCCTCTGGGCTGGACGGCTTAAGTAGGCAGGACTGACGAGCAGGATATCATCAACAGCTAATTGTAGAGAGATAGAAGCTGTCAATTAGCCGACAGCTGAGCGGCCAGCTCAGAGAAGGTAAGGATGAGCCCAGCCCTGACGCCTTGTCTATCCAATGTCACCAGCAAGACCAGAATTAGAGAGGAATCAGTCGATCTACTAACAATTTAACCAGGGCAACTACTGCCTGGCAAACTAAATTTACTAGCAACCCTTCCTAAACACCAGGGTGCTACAATTCTTTTTTTTTTTGCGTTTAAAATACAAAACAACAATAACAAAGAAAAGAAAGAAAAGCAGGAAAAAAAGACAAGACTTTTCATAAACATATCTCACTAATGCATGTAAGACAATTAACAAAGTATGTCAGTTCAGCCCCAAATGCCAGTATATGAAATCAAGCCGCATATCATAGCATTGCATAAAAAAAATTGAAAAAAGAGCTCCAGAAACATATCTACATGAGTAGTTGCACAAATATAAAGTCATAAAATATGTAACAGAATAAACCAGCAATGGATAAACAGCAAGCCAGGGGGACCATATTTTATAGAATTTTTGTACACAACCCCTATTTTGGTATGCTAATTTGTCTATTCAAGAGGTTTTTTTTAACCATTTTATGCCATTGAAGAAATGTTGGAGAGGTAAGGTTCATTAACCGCTTGCTGACTGCCCTACAGCTGCTACAGGGTGGCAGCTGTGCGCAAGATCACCCTCAGGGGGTGTGTGCGTGCTGCCGCCGGATCACTTCTGCTGTGAATTAAGCCGACTTTCATATGCGGGCTCTCGATGTCCCTGACGATCGTCAGCAATACACAGAGAACTGAGCCATGCCTTTGTAAACAAGGTGTATCTCAGTTCTGACAGGGGGTAAGGGATTAGTCCTGTATTCCTGCAAGGAAGGGACTAGAATCGATCCCTTCCCCTAATGAAAGCAGCACTGTGTACACAAAAACCCTGGCTGGGCACACAGTTAACCCTTTGATCACCCTAGATGTTTAACTCCTTCCCAGCCAGTGTCATTAGAACAGCTACATTAGCTACGAGAGTGTGTGTTGTGTTTTGTGTTTCTAGTGTGTTGTGTTTTGTGTTTCTTTTCACTTTTATGTGTGTGTTGGTTTAGAATATGTAAAACAAAAATCACATATATTAAAATTTATATATTTTTCCTTTTTTCTTCCTGTACACATAAAGCTGTGAAAAATATATGTTTTTATGCTTAATAAATAAAGTGTCCCTTTCCTGATGAAGACACACTGGCGAAACATGTCGAATTTTGTGGACGCACTAGCTATCTGTATGTGACTACACTTTGTTTCACTGTCAACTTTTTAGCTCTTAGTATATTTACTCTTTTCACTTAAAAGGTACCTTTAAAGTCCCCTATCCCTCATTTGTTGTTTCTCATATGCCTTTGGGATGCTGGTATCATATTATGCTAAAGCTTCTTGGAGCTGAACCCATATTTTTGAAGCTACATTTTTAGCACTGATCACTGTATTAGTGTCACTGGTTCCCGCAAAGTGTCAGCTAGTGTCCAATTGTCTGCCGCATAATCGCAGTCCCGCCATAAGCTGCTGATCAGCACCAATATAAAAAAAAATTATTCCAAAAATATACCCCATAGTTTGTAGATGCTATACTGTTTGCATAAACCAATCAGTATATGCTTATTGGGATTTTTTTTTTCCCA
The DNA here is from genome assembly GCA_037952925.1 of Lithobates clamitans. Classification (NCBI taxonomy): domain Eukaryota; kingdom Metazoa; phylum Chordata; class Amphibia; order Anura; family Ranidae; genus Lithobates; species Lithobates clamitans. The sequence continues at coordinate 10,077,218 of JBBGZY010000400.1, read as the reverse complement.
AAAACATGTAACAGAGTACATAATGGCCTACATTTATGAAGAAATTAGATTTTTTTTACTTTTTTATTGGATGTGTTTTATAACAGAATTGAAAAAATATAGTTTTTTTTCTCAAAATTGTCGGCCTTTTTTTATAGCGCAAAAAATAAAAAACACAGAGTTGATCAAATGCCACCAAAAGAAAGCTCTATTCGTGGTGGAAAAATAACATAAATTTCATTTGGGTACAGTGTCGCACAACTGCACAATTGTCAGTTAAAGTAACGCAAAACGTAAATCTTCCAGAGGTCAAGCTAAGCATTAGGGATGACATGTCCTCTGGTATAATACTTAGAAGTGAAATCTTAGGATCCATAGGTAAACTTATATGACCTATGACATTAATCATATCACTCACCAATTTTAATTTTCAATGTTTCCCAAGAAACACAAACTCACTTTGGAAAACCCTGGTTGCAGGTGTTTTTTTTTTAATTGCTTCAATTCAGATTGCGACCCGCTCATCTGTACATGGAATGTTCCTCATCATCGTTTCTCAAACGGCATATAAAAAGGAATCCCACATAGTGTAATATTGTAAAAACACCTTCATTTATTAAAAACAATTATGCACTTACAGATTGACAAATGCTTTCAGTCTAAAACATAAGCTGTTATCTTCCTCCAGAAAGGCAGAGGTACTCTCAACGCACTGAAAATACAGCTGGCCACACTGTATGTTGATAACATCCACTCTGTGAGCTGATACTGCACCCACCATTAAGCTCCACCCCAATATTTAATCCCCTAGGTTTTGGAGTATTCATATTAAAAATGAACATTGTCTTTTTTTGAAATACGCCTTACACTATTTCCCTTCAATGTGGCCACACACATTCCATCCCTCAAAATTGCAAGGTATGTGCATCTCTTTTATGTACTTCCCTAAAGTTTAATGACACACTATGAGTTTTATATCCTATTTTAATGGTATAAATGTGTTCAGAAATGCATTTCCTCAGGGATCATTTTGTGCATTGGCTATGCTTCTGTATGGTGTAGTCCAGTGTAGATCAGCATGCATATAAGAGGGATTTACACCACCCGCTCATCTTCTTGATAAAGTCATCATAACAATTGTTGTGAGTGTGGTATGGAAGCCTAATTAAGATCTCAGTGTTTTGTTTTTAGTGCCTCCAACCCTACGGTAAATTTGTGAACTTAGTTCAGAATATCGGTGCATACCACCATCCTTTTCTGAGTTTGGTAAGAAAACCCCATAAATTAACAAAGTATAAATATCTCCCAATAAAATTAATAAGTAAATAATTTGACTTTATTAATTAACGATTATACAATGTCATACAGAACTAGATTTTCTGGTGATTTATTTTTTCACACATACATTATCAAAACATCAACACAGCAATGAAACAATATCTGAATATATAATTACTCAGGGGAGTCCAAATTGGTCTGTTGGAAAAATATGTGCGGTAGTTTACGCTTTATATTCAAGAATGCAATATCCCTTGTCGCTCAGGGAAACAGTCCCCTGAATTTCTCCGGCCGGAAGGAATCCAAAGTATGTCTCACAAAGTCAACAGAACAATATTGCCAATTTGAAATAAGTATTAAACCAACAGAGTACAAAAATTAAATGGATCAATAAAACTCTCCCTGGGACCACAGAATTATAAATTGATGTAAATATGTTTGTCTGAATTCCCTTAAACACGGTTACAATAATGCACAACCTAGACAGTCAATTAATGTCAATACATAACCTATAAAATATAATCCCTACAATTTTGAGAGAGCAGATGAAATAGAATCCGTATGATCTGTATCTTACCAATCAGCTTAAAAGGGGAAGATGTCCGCCAATAAGGTACAAGCGGTGAGTGCACTGCGGGGGTAGCGGGAAGCCCCCCTTGGAGATTTAAACCCCCCCTCTCTGTACCAATTGCCCACATAAATAGCCTGCATTAACAGCCTATAAAATCTTTTTGGCCAAATTAACCACTGAACTGCTGCTGAAGCCTTGTGGCAAATTTAAAAAACGATCAGCTGACGAGCAGACACCCCAGGAAGGGACACAAATGACACGCTCTGCAAAAGAGAAGGAGAAGGGGAACCAGGCGGCAGCAGCCGTCACAACTCAATTGGAACGTTTTGCCTATACAGTTTCCCCGTTGCCTGCTAAGGGGGGCCAGCAGCAGACAATGACGCAAGTCAAAACTCAGGCAGGTCCAGCACTAGATAGAAGAAGTCAAGGGCATGGCCAGATATCCTCAAACCTTACCACTCCATCCAGCAATAAAACCATGAGCACCAAGGGGACAGGGGGTGGAAAAACAGGACCAGTATCAAAAAATCTGCGGCGGATGGGGAGCCCAGTATGACCAGTACCACTTTTGAGGGTGAGGAGCAGACATTAAGGGATGTTCTCTCTGCTGTTAATGCCTGCAAAGACTCAATTGTCGGCCTCGATAGCCAGCTAAAAAGTATTAAAGATGAATTACTCTCAATGAGTCAGGTACTGGGGAAGACTGTAGAGAGGACTACTGCCTTAGAAGAGAGACTGAGTACAGTTGAGGACAACCTATTCCCATTAAAGCAAGAAATCAAGGGACTACCGGAACAAATGGCTGCACAGGCTATTAAACTCGACGAAATGGAAAACAGAAATTGCAGAAATAACGTGAGAGTGATAGGCTTACCAGAGAGGAGCGAGGGTCCTGATCCCATAGCTTTCCTTGAGGGGTGGTTCAGGGAAACTTTCGGGGCCACTACTTTTACAGCACTATTTGCGATTGAAAGAGCCCCCTCAGGGCCCGCCAGTCGGGTGAATATGCTGGGCCATTGCTCCTGAAACTTGTTAATTACAACGACAAGGTGATCCTATTACGCAAGGCCAGAGAGATGGGGGCCATTATGTACAATGAGGGATGTCCAGCCAAAAATCACCAGGCCCGGATGTGCTTCTGGTGGAAATATATAAAAGATATGGAGAGGTACTTCTCCCAAAATTGCTGGAAACATTAAGATGGGCACTAGCTAATGGGAGACTTCCTACTTCAATGTCAGAAGTCACTATTACCGTAATACTTAAGGAGGGGAAAGATCACCTGGATGTTTCCTCCTATCGCCCAATTTCATTACTATGCACTGACGTAAAAATCCTGGTGAAAGTTTTAGCAACCCGTTTAAATAGATATATTCAAGGGTTGATACACCCGGACCAGTTGGGTTTCATTCCAAATAGATCAACAAGCATTAACATTAAAAGAGTCTTCTAAACATACAGATTACCACTGATAACTTAAGTCCTAAGGCCGGCTTGGCCTTGAATGCCACCAAGGCCTTTGATAGTCTAGAATGGGACTACCTATGGAAGGTGCTAATCCGATTTGGGTTTGGCCCTTCCTTTATTAGTTGGGTGAAGTTATTGTATAATGAACCAAGAGCAAAAGTTAAAATCAACAACGAATACTCTGAAGTGTTCCAGCTGGGGAGAGGGAAGAGACCTGTCTCCCCTATTGTTCGCTCTTGCAATGGAACCCCTAGCAATTATGACTAGATCAAGGCCAGATATACAGGGGTTCCGGTGCCAGCTTGAAGAAGACAGGATAGCATTGTTCGCAGATGACATCCTGTTTTTTCTTGGATGTCAAAGCCTCATTAAACCCAGTGATACAAATGGTTGGTGAGTTTGGGCGCCTCTCTGGTCTGGTCATCAACTGGGATAAGTCGGCTTTGTTACCGATTGACCCACTTGGCGACCAGATATTACCGGGAATCTCCTTTCTGAAAGTAGTGACCAAGTTGAAATACCTGGGTGTTTGGATTACGAGTGACATAAACCAGTATGCTAATAATAATTGTTATTGAAACTAAAACAAAAGGGAGACATCTGGTGCCATCTCCCCCCTATCGGTTGCAGGCGCTGTAATCTAATAAAAATGATATGGCTACTGCAGATATTGTATACACTCCAGAACTCTCAAATCTGGATAGGTCAAAAGTGGTTAAGAAAATAGAATCCTTTTTTAGGGAATTAATTTGGAAAAAGGGAACATCTAGGATTAGCTTGCAAACACTGCAATTACCGATTAAAGATGGTGGCTTGGCGCTTCCACATCCGAGATGATATTTTTTGTCATCCCAGCTGCAACACCTAGTGGGTTGTGGAACCATAGGTGGTGGGAGTCCTAATAATAGAATGATGATAAAGGGGGCCCCACACAATACATTAGTGGAGGCACTAGATGCAGATTCCTTTACTGATAGATTCCCGACGATAAAATTAGTTAGCAAAGTGTGGCAGGTAACAAAGGCATTAATGGGGTATAATGTTTTAACAGATTATACCCCTTTATGGCATAACAAAAACCTGGCTGAAATTAGGGGTATAGAGAGACCCAGGGAATGTGAAAGGTAAGGTATTAGCTGCCTGATTCAGTTATTCGAGGGCAACCTTATGAAGTCTTTTCTAGATCTAAGGCGGGAATTTAACATATCAAACAAGATGTTCTATAAATACCTGCAGATTAGACATGCCATTCAAGCACAGTTCAGGTCTCAAATCATAGAGTGGACTCAGATCCCCATACTCCTGAAAATCATCAATTGACCCTCTACTAAAGGTCTAATTTCCAAGATGTACACTAGCCTGGGGGAGAGAATTATAAGTGTAGTGGGTCCTCTTAAGAGCAAAGAGGGGTGGGAGAGAGACATAGGGACAATAACTATGACAGAATGGGATAAGATTTTAGAACAAGGAGCCCTGGTCTCGATCTCCCCTTCGCAGAAGCTTTCCCATTTGTTTCTAATCCATAGAGTTTACTATACCCCCCAAAAAATGTTTAAACTTGGTTGTAAACAAAATGATGAGTGCCCCAGGTGTAAGGCGATGGGAGACCTTATTCACATGGTATGGAAGTGTCCAAAGCTTTTTAGATATTGTGGGGGGGATAATTACTAGGGTAAATAAAACCTTTAGGAGCTCACTAGAACCTGAAGCCAAAACATGCCTTTTAGGGTGCTTGGAGGAAGATAGAGTCCTGTCTGGAACTACCGAGGTAGTGTTGAGATGTCAGTTCCAAGCAAGAAAACTGATTGCACAAAGTGGCAGGCTCAGACCCCCCCGATGATGGAGAGTTGGATTGTAACTATCAATTCCATGGTTTGGAGTGAGAGAGTGTTGTATATTAGGCAGAATAATCTCAGAAAGTTTGAGACAATGTAGGGACCTTGGCTGCAGAAAATGGGATGTCCCGTTCGAGCGCCCCTGCCGTTTCTTTTTTCTTCTCTCTCTACCATATGGTCTTTTCCTTATATCTTCCCCCTGTCAATGGCGAGGTTTTCCTCTTCCTCTTCGCTTATAGAGTTAGATAATCAACATCTTGATAGGTATAGATAATGTTTGAGTGATGTATGGTAGGGGGAAGGGAGTAGGTTGGGTTGGAGGAAGGGTGTAGGGATAGAGTATAATAATAATGTTTTTTGCAATTTGCAAATACTATATGACAATTTATGATGCTGTATGCTTTTAATTTTTGCAATATGAAAAACAATAAAAAAAGAAATGAAAAAAAAAAACCCATCAAGGTTTGACTAGGAAGGCAATATCATCCTCTGAAACAATAGGACATATTTACCCAAGCCTTCCTTGAATTAAAAGTTTTGTAACTTCGGTCTGACCACCCAATCTGACTGTCAACTGGTTTCTTATCAGGTTTCTGTTTATTCGGTATCAACATGAGTTCTGTTTCTTGCCTCTGAGCTTTTCAATGGGTCGTATAAATTGGTCACCTAATTGGGAGGGGAAGTGCTCTTTTGGGAGCACTGACTCAAATTTTAACAGTCTAAATCAAAAATATGATATTTTGAGGTATAACCGTCATGACACGATGAAACACGTTGGTGCTTTGCCTTTTCAGCTTCCAGCTTCCAGCTGCATGTTTTCTTTTTTATCTGAATTTCTTAAGATGCCTTTTGCTGCTCAAGCTCATGCAGCTTCAGCTTTTGAACATGCAATGGTGAGCACATTACTTGAAGATGAAGATTTAGAAGAACCAAAGATTTCAGGCCTTGTTCTGTATGAAGGTGCCTGACTGTGACATGTTGCATTTGTGGTGGTTGTTGACTGTGTAGATACTGCTGTATTGCTGTAGGCAGGTGACTGTGCTGACAGAGTAGCAGGCCTTTGGGACCCTCACTGCTGCTTGAGTAAAAGATACCTAGTGGCCTCAAAACATTGTTTCCTTCTGTTGGTGTCCTACTTGTTTATTTTAATGTGGTGTGCTGGTAATACCTTGAATTGGCTTTGGCAGTGCCCTCTGCCTTTTCACCATAGCACCCTCCTATGATTGGGTTTGATTTCTGTATGGAATGTGTTGGATTCTTTGTATTTAGGGTTTTCTTAAGACTGGATAATATATGCATTAACATGGAAGATTTGATTAAAGTATCTGAATAATAATTGTCAGGAAGATCTTACTAGCTAGCATGCAACTATGATGGGGCAGGCACATGTAAATTCTAGTGCTTGGACCCTTAAATAAGGGCACTTCCAGGTGCTCATCTGCATGCATTTGCTGATACATGCTTGTGGCACCTTTTGTGTGACTGTGCACATCAAGCGGCAGCGTTGGCATCATACAGTGGTCTTAGGCTGTATTCTGTCATTTGACCTGTTGCTCCCCTTCTTTGTACTTCTTTATCGACCTAACTTCCTCCAAAGATCCCTGCAAGAAAGATATGTATGAAGATGTTTTATTTAAAAAAAATATGCTTTGAGCGGGGGTGATTTAAGGTGTAATTAGGGTTTATCATTATCGGCTTCTTTGCCTTTCTATGAGTCATGCTGAGCAAAACAATATTCATGCTATGTACAGTACACCCAGTTATGCTGATAGACATCCAGTTGTCCCACTCTTACCAATCTCTCAACCACCTCCACAAACCCCTCCTGGTTTGAGATACAGTTTCCCACACTAATACCCACTTGCCTTACTGACAAGCAAGCCCCAAACTGACAACCACCCTCCTGTGCCCTCCCTGCCTTTTCAATGATGCCTCCATTTTGTGTGTCTGCCCATGATGTATACAGTATATCCCAGCATAACCTTTATACACTGAATATTATAAACTGGAAGATTACAACTCCCACTACATGCTCTGTAATTTTCATATGCTCTGTACTTCCATTCAGAGTCACTAGCCACTGGATTTTATTAATAACCTAGTCATTTATTGAATCAGAGTGACATTGTGTACTGGGTCATGTTATGGTTCAAACAATGACTGAAATTCATCACAGTGTAGCAATTGTTTTGTCAAAATGTATGACAATATATTTACCTTGCATGAAAAGAAAAAACTTTGCCATGATTAAAAGCATAAGCTTTTGCATATATAGTATGCAAAAGCTTAGGAACCCCTGACAATTTCCATGATTGTCATTTATAAATATTTGCGTGTTTGGATCAGCAACGATCTATCAAATAACTGAAAGACACAGTAATATTTCAGTAGTGAAATGAGGTTTATTGGATTAACAGAAAACGCACAATATGCATCAAAAATAAATTAGACAGGTGCATAAATTTGGCCCTTGTCATTCTGTTGATTTGAATACCTGTAACTACTTAACACTGATTAATTGGAACACACAATCGGTTTGGTGAGCTCATTAAGCCTTGAACTTCATAGACAGGTGCATCCAATCATGAGAAAAGGTATTTAAGGTGGCCAATTGCAAGTTGTTGTTCTTTTTGACTCTTCTCTGAAGAGTAGCAACATGGGGGCCTCAAAAAAAACTCTCAAATGACCTGAAAACAAAGATTGTTCTACATTATGGTTTAGGGGAAGGCTACAAAAAGTTATCACAGAGATATAAGCTGACAGTGTCCACTGTGAGGAACATAGTGAGGAAATGGAAGACCACAGGCACAGTTCTTGTTAAGGCCAGAAGTGGCAGGCCACATAAAATATTGGAGAGGCAAAGGCGAAGGATGGTGAGAACGGTCAAAAACAGCCCACGGACCACCTCCAAAGACCTACAACATCAACTTGCTGCAGATGGTGTCACTGTGCATCCTTCAACAATTCAGGGCACTTTGCACATGGAGAAGCTGTATGGGAGAGTGATGCGAAAGAAGTCTTTTCTGCACACACGCCACAAACGGAGTCGCTTGAGGTATGCAAACGCACATATGGACAAGCCAGCTTAATTTTGGAATAAGGTGCTGTGGACCGATGAAACATAGATTGAGTTATTTGGTCACAACAAGGGGCGTTATGCATGGTGGCAAAAGAACACAGCATTCCAAGAAAAACACTTGCTACCCACAGTAAAATTTGGTGGAGGTTCCATCATGCTGTGGGGCTGTGTGGCCAGTGGCGGTACTGGGAATCTGGTTAAAGTTGAGGGTCGCATGGATTCCACTCAATATCAGCAGATTCTTGAGAATAATGTGGAGGAATCAGTCACAAAGTTGAAGTTACGCCGGGGCTGGATATTTCAACAAGACAATGACCCAAAACACTGCTCAAAATCTACTCGGACATTTATGCAGAGGAACATGTACAATGTTCTGGAATGGCCATCCCAGTCCCCAGACCTGAATATCATTGAACATCTGTGGGGTGATTTGAAGCGGGCTGTCCATGCTTGGGTACCATCAAACCTAACTGAACTGGAAATGTTTTGTAAGGAGGAATGGTCCAAAATACATTCAACCAGAATCCAGACACTCATTACAGGCTATGGGAAGCATCTAGAGGCTGTTATTTTTGCTAAAGGAGGCTCTACTAAATATTAATGTGTTTTTTTTTTTTGTTGGGGTGCCCAAATTTATGCGAAAATAGAAATGAAATGTAGCGCTAATGAAAGTAACCAATAATAAAAAACACATCAGTAATGGTAGCCATTAGTAAAGGCCCATGGCTTGACGTGGTATAAGGTGAATAGTGACTAAGATATAATAATGTCCCAATGTGTGGCCATGGGTCAGACAATGAAAAGTCCAAGAATAAACTGTATACAGAATGTTGCACTGGTGCAGGAATCTTCTCCTCTGTATCTCATAGATAATAGGATCATATAATGGGAATAGATGAAATACGCTTACCAGAGGAAGTGTAACTCAAGACAACAGGTTTTTGCATCTCCCATAGAGGGTTTTCCCAGGCCAGGGCTCTCTCAGCAAGCAAAGATATCACAAAACCTACTATGCTTCTGTCCAGGGGAAACACCTGGGGCAGCATCTCAAAGTATATCTCAACCTGGTTGAGAAACCCTCTGCATTAGACTGGAATGCCCCCAAATCGCTGGGGAAGCAGAGCAAAACCAGACATACCTCTTATAGAGGTAATACTCGAGGTGGGCGCCTGCACAGAGACTGGCGCAGCAGCACGGAGGGCCTGCAACACAGGTTGTACCGGAGCAGCCACAGTGGGAAATGCCATGGCAAACTGATCCATGCGGTGATCTTGCTCATCCAATCTGGAAAAAATATTACCAACAAGTGGATGGACTGTATCTTCTGAATTCATGGCTTCCTACTGTCAGAAACCATGAAATCAGACTGAGACAGAAGTACAGTTAAACCACGCTTGTTTAATAATAAAAGTAAGTAGAACAAATGTAGTCAAAACATAGCCGGAGTTCAGGAACCGGAACTGATAGTCAGACAAGCCAAACGTTAGGGAGCCAGAGGTCAGGGTAGTAAAACAGCAAGCAGGATCTGGAGCCAGAAGGGATGTCACCCAAGCAAGTCTTTTAACAGGAATGAAGGAGAGCATCTCTGTGATGTTGACTAAGGCAAAGGCAGAGATCCTCTGGGCTGGACGGCTTAAGTAGGCAGGACTGACGAGCAGGATATCACTAACAGCTAAGTAACTGTAGAGAGATAGGAGCTGGCAATTAGCCGACAGCTGAGCAGCCAGCTTAGAGAAGGTATGGCTGAGCCCAGCCCTGACACCTTGTCTATCCAATGTCACCAACATAACGCCACCTAGCGACAGAAGAGAAAAAGTGCAGCAAGTCCAGAATTAGAGAGGAATCAATGGATCTACTAACAATTAACCAGGGCAACTACTGCCTGGCAAACTAAATTTACTATCAACCCTGCCTAAACACCAGGGTGCTACAATTCATTTTTTTTGCGTTTAAAATACAAAACAACAATAACAAAGAAAAGAAAGAAAAGCAGAAAAAAAAGACAAGACGTACTGTCCATAAACATGTCTCACTAATGCATGTAAGACGATTAACAAAGTATGTCAGTTCAGCCCCAAATGCCAGTATATGAAATCAAGCCGCATATCATAGCATTGCATAAAAAAAAATGAAAAAAGAGCATCAGAAACATATCTATATGAGTAGTTGCACAAATATAAAGTCATAAAATTAGGTAACGGAATAAACCAGCAATGGATAAACAGCAAGCCAGGGGGACCATATTTTATAGAATTTTTGTACACAACCCCTATTTTGGTATGCTAATTTGTCTATTCAAGAGTTGTTTTTTTAACCATTTTATGCCATTGAAGAAATGTTGGGGGGTAAGGTCCATTAACCGCTTGCTGATTGCCCTACAGCTGCTACAGGGTGGCAGCTGTGCGCAGGATCACTGTCATGGTTATGCAATAGAGTTTGTTTGTCAGCTTACCTGTTTCCATGTGTTCATCTCCAAAGATCAGCTGTCTCTCACCTGACTGCTTTTATTAACTCTCCTCAAGCATGGCTCCTCCCCCGCTCCTATCAGGGAACTCTATCTTAACCTCTGCACTGCAGGTCATCCCTGGTGATCAACCTTTGTGTGTTTGGCTTCCTGTTCCTGCCTGCCGTGTGCTCTACGTTTATTTCTGTTACCGACCTTGGCATGTTCTATGCTATTCCTGTCTGCTCGTGACCCGGACCTTTTGGCGTGTCCCCGACTATCCCTGTTTGCCTGTGACCCTGAACCTTGGCGTGTACTCTGTTGTCCTTGTCTGCTTGTGGCCCTGACCTTGGCTTACTCCTTTACTATCCCTATCCTTCTGTTGCCTACTGTGGGTGTGAGCTGGGGGACCCTGGGGGTCGCGACCTGTAGCCAGTTGCAGCCCAGTCCATCCTCACCACTAGAGGCTCTGGTGAACACCTGCTGGCTCTTAGACTCTGCGCCCCAGGGAATCCTACGCTCTAACCCCGGTGGGATCCATGTTGGTGTTCCAGCGGCCCTGCCTTCCTTATACCTGGACTCCCATCCGCAGCAGTCAGCCGTAGGGTCCACTGCCTTGCGGTGCACTCCTGATCCCAACGGTGTACAATCACCCTCAGGGGGTGTGTGTGCACGCCGCCGGGCCACTTCTGCTGTGATAATTCACAACAGAAGCCGATTTTCAGATGCGGGCACTCAATGTCCCTGCCGATTGTCAGCAATACACAGAGAACTGAGCTATGCCTTTGTAAACAAGGGTATCTCAGTTCTGTGAAACAAATGTGCAAAACACTGCACTAACCACTTAAGAGAAAAAGGGGGAGCAGCTACATACAGTGTGACAAACCACCTATGCAAAAACAAAATAAAAAAATGTAGCGCATACTAAACAAGCTAAAAATTCTGTTAATGATAACAAAATACAATTGGGTCCATGTAAATAAGTCCTTGGAACCTAATAAGGTGTATTTAAGGTGAAAAACCAACAAAAAAAACATGTATAAACACCAATACCAGAGTGATGAAGTGTCCAACTGTGAATGAATACAGGCACGACCACTCAGGGATGGTGGGTATCCAAGGGCTGGCGAGAGTGAAGTAGGTCCGTGGGTAAGAACAACGTCACAAAAGACAGCATCAATGGATGAATGATAAATGCATACTCTTACCGGATCTGGTGGACTCCCCTGTCAGCAACGTGCCCAGCAGGGCGGGTAAAGGAATATCTATGCAGTTGAAAACTTCCGAGGTAGACTCCACAAGACCTCCAGGGATCATCAAGGTAGATCGTCACCACTGGAACTCAAAATGGAAATCCTGGAGGTAAGTGTACCACGTGTGGCAAAGGCTAGACATTATCTCCCATCAAAGCAATATGTGGAGAAAAAAGAAATGCTTCCACATACTTCAGATAAAAAAAGATTATTTTATTTCCAAAAAAAACAAGAATATAAAAAACATGATCACAATAAAATCAAGGGCAACATGAAGAAGGTGTAACGGCCCTTACATCTTTGTAGATGCTATACTGTTTGCATAAACCAATCAGTATATGCTTATTGGGATTTTTTTCCAAAAACATGTAGCAGAGTACATATTGGCCTACATTTATGAAGAAATTAGATTTTTTTACTTTTTTATTGGATGTGTTTTATAACAGAAAGTAAAAAATATATTTTTTTTTTTTCAAAATTATCAGTCTTTTTTATAGCGCAAAAAAATAAAAAATGCTGAGGTGATCAAATATCACCAAAAGAAAGCTCTATTCATGGCTGAAAAAATGACATACATTTCATTTGGGTACAGTGTCGCACAACTGCACAATTGTCAGTTAAAGTAACACAATGCCATATCACAAAAAATGGCCTGGTCATGAAGGTAGGGTAAATCTTCCAGAGGTCAAGTGGTAAAGCTAAGCATTAGGGATGACATGTCCTCTGGTATAATACTTAGAAGTGAAATCTTAGGATCCATAGGTAAACTTATATGACCAATGACATTAATCATATCACTCACCAATTTTAATTTTCAATGTTTCCCAAGAAACACAAACTCACTTTGGAAAACCCTGGTTGCAGGTGTATTTGTTTGTAATTGCATCAATTCAGATTGCGACCCGCTCATCTGTACATGGAATGTTCCTCATCATCGTTTCTCAAACGGCATATAAAAAGGAATCCCACATAGTGTAATATTGTAAAAACACCTTCATTTATTAAAAACAATTATGCACTTACAGATTGACAAATGCTTTCAAAAATATAAGCTGTTATCTTCCTCCAGAAAGGCAGAGGTACTGTCACTGCACTGAAAATACAGCTGGCCACACTGTATGTTGATAACATCCACTCTGTGAGCTGATACTGCACCCACCATTAGGCTCCACCCCAATATTTAATCCCCTAGGTTTTAGAGTATTCATATTAAAAATGAATATTGGCTCTTTTTGTGAAATACTCCTTACACTATTTCCCTCCAATGTGGCCACACACATTCCATCCCTCAAAATTGCAAGGTATGTGCATCTCTTTTATGTACCGTACTTCCCTAAAGTTTAATGACACACTATGAGTTTTATATCCTATTTTAATGTTATAAATGTGTTCAGAAATGCATTTCCTCAGGGATCATTTTGTGCAATGGCTATGCTTCTGTATGGTGTACTGAGGATTAAAGTGGATGTAAACCCGATTTTTTTTTTATATATCATACTGTAGAGTATAAGATTTCCTATCATTTGAGCCCAGTCTTGCCACAAAGAGTTAATTCATCTCTGAGCAATCCTCTTTTATTGTTCAGTGAGAAAAATCTTGACAAACTGAGAAAAACTTTGTCAAATCCTCCCCCTTGCTGTGAGTGACAGGTGATTTACATCTCGTGCACTAGCCTAAGAGACATGCATTATTTTTTAATTCCCTCCCCCACTCCTTCGTTCAGCAGCTCTGCAAGGATTGGATGTTTCACACCTCAGCATGATTTGGCATGCTGAAGTCATGTGGTTTTTTTCCTGTCTTTTCACTGGATGTTAGAGATCATAGCAGAAGTTCAGTGTTAGAAATACACAGGAGAAAATGCATATTGACAAGGGGAGTGTAGAGGTGGGCGGGGAGTCTACTGACATCACGACTCCACCCACCGAGCTCCAGACAACAGATCCACCCACAGAATCTGCAGTTTTTCGGCTCTCATAACAGACAGAGGGAAGACATTTGACAGGTAAAGATACATGCAGGAGGCGTGTATATCCTTATAGATAACCCCTATGGCAGTAGTTTAGAAAGGATGACATTGGGTTTACATCCACTTTAATAATAATCCAGTGTAGATCAGCATGCATATAAGAGGGATTTACACCACCCGCTCATATTCTTAATAAAGTCATCATAATGATGAAATGCGTTGGGGCTTTGCCTTTTCAGCTTCCAGCTGCATGTTTTCTTTTTTATCTGAATTTCTTAAGATGCTTTTGCACATGCAATGGTGAGTACATTACTTGAAGATCGAAAGCGAAAATCACTCAAAAAGAGTGTGGATCCTCTGGTGGGACTTTGAATTGGGTCACTAACAACTTAGTGTAAATACAAAGGTAGAAGACAATATTAAAAATATACCGGTATTATATTTATTATGAAAAAATATATAAAATAAGTAGCTATGACATATGACAGATATACATATCTAAAAATGGATGCACATAGGCAGATGTTGGATATAAGCATAAGACAATAACCAATTCTATTGTCTATTCTTCAGGGGTAGTAGGTTTGGTCACAATTAATTTTAAGTCGCATATATTCTAGATGGACTCTCCAGGACATCCACAGCATCCAGAGGGAAATCGATCAGCCACAGCTCCACAGAGGCCAAGGACAAGGGGACAGGGAGGGATGAAGGAAGAAAAAAGAAAGTGACCCGGGGGCAGGGAGGGTCCCCAAAGATGGACAGTGATCCCCAGTAGCCACAACAGCTCCACAAATGGCACCCCCAATGAAACATGTCCTCCCTCCACAAAGGGGGTAAACCAGAGCCAATTACAGGGAGCTGGCTGGTCACCTCTCCCGAGCACCCAAATCCTGACTTGCAGTGTGTATAACCACAGATTCAGAGACAGACAAGCTGGGGGAGAAAAAATGAGCCTGTAGGATCAATTTAGGGACATATTCAGAGTTGTAATAAAACCTCCTGGGTACATCAAGTGAGATCCATACTCTTTTTGAGTGATTTTCGCTTTCTATTTCTATACTTTCTAACAATCTAACTTCATATTGGGGTGACACCATTCAACTATATTACTTGAAGATGAAGATTTAGAAGAACCAAAGATTTCAGGCGCGATTGAAGGTGCCTGACTGTGACATGTTGCATTTGTGGTGGTTGTTGACTGTGTAGATACTGCTGTATTGCTGTAGGCAGGTGACTGTGCTGACAGAGTAGCAGGCCTTTGGGACCCTCACTGCTGCTTGAGGAAAAGATACCTAGTGGCCTCAAATTATTGTTTCCTTCTGTTGGTGACAGAAAAGTGTCCTGCTTGTTTATTTAAATGTGGTGTGCTGGTAATACCTTGAATTGGCTTTGGCAGTGCCCTCCTCCTTTTCACCATAGCACCCTCCTATGATTGGGTTTCATTGCTGTATGGAATGTGTTGGATTCTTTGTATTTATGGTTTTCTTAAGACTGAATAATATATGCATTAATATGGAAGATTTGATTAAAGTATCTGAATTGTCAGGAAGATCTTACTAGCTAGTATGCAACTATGATGGGGCAGGCACATGTAAGTTCTAGTGCTTGGCCCCTTAAATAAGGGCACTTCCAGGTGCTCATCTGCATGCATTTGCTGGTACATGCTTGTGGCTCCTTTATGTGTGACTGTGCACATCAAGTGGCAACGTTGGCATCATACAGTGGTCTTAGGCTGTATTCTGTCATTTGACCTGTTGTTCCCCTTCTTTGTACTTCTTTAGCGACCTAACTGCAAGAAAGATATGTATGAAGATGTTTTATTTAAAAAAATATGCTTTGAGCAGGGGTGATTTAAGGTGTAATTAGGGTTTATCATTATCGGCTTCTTTGCCTTTCTATGAGTCATGCTGAGCAAAAGAATATTCATGCTATATACAGTATACCCAGTTATGCTGATAGACATCCAGTTGTCCCACTCTTACCAATCTCTCAACCACCTCCACAAACCCCTCCTGGTTTGAGATACAGTTTCCCACACTAATACCCACTCGCCTTACTGACAAGCAAGCCCCAAACTGACAACCACCCTCCGGTGCCCTCCCTGCCTTTTCAATGATGCCTCCATTTTGTGTGTCTGCCTATGATGTATACAGTATATCCCAGCATAACCTTTATACACTAAATATTAGAAACTGGAAGATTACAACTCCCACTACAGGCTCTGTAATTTTCATATGCTCTGTACTTCCATTCAGAGTCACTAGCCACTGGATTTTATTAATAACCTAGTCATTTATTGAATCAGAGTGACATTGTGTACTGGGTCATGTTAGTTATGATTAAAACAATGACTGAAATTCATCACAGTGTAGCAATTGTTTTGTCAAAATGCATAACAATATATTTGCCTTGCATGAAAAGAAGAAACTTTGACATGAGTCAAACATTGTTTATATTCAGTTAAAAGTGATCACTGACCTGCAGTGAGGATTATAGGTTTGGTATATGTGTATTTGTCTACGTGTGGAAGCAGCCATGAACCTTCAGAATATATCCATCTAGGTTTCTGCTGGCCTATCCTAGAGCAACCTGCCACATCAGCCTTGATGGCCTTTTTTTAAGCAACAGGTTATATAATAAGTATCAAAGTGCCCTTGCAAGATTATTTACCACACCTATTCCTTCTTTGGCTACGTATGTTCATGCTTTTTATTTAGAAATGGTAGTTACAAAATAGGTTTATAAAATAAGTTTATACTTAGATTCTGAAATTTGGTGTGCACCATAAACAATGAATTGGGTCATGTAGCGTACTAATTAAGACTTGTTCATGTCTTGAATTGGAACTTTTAGTGTGTATGTCTATATATATATAGATAGATATAGATAGATAGATAGATAGATAGATAGATAGATAGATAGATAGATAGATAGATAGATAGATAGATAGATAGATAGATAGATAGATAGATAGATAGAGATGTGTGTGTGTATATATATATATATATATATATATATATATATACACACACACACACACACACACACACACACACACACACACACACAGTATCTCACAAAAATTAGTACACCCCTTACATTTTTGTAAGAATATATCTTTTTATGTGATAACACTGAAGAAATTACACTTTGCTACAATGTAAAGTAGTGAGTGTACAGCTTGTATAACAGTGTAAATTTGCTGTCCCCTCAAAATAACTCAACACACAGCCATTAATGTCTAAACCGCTTGCAACAAAAGTGAGTACACCCCTAAGTGAAAATGTCCAAATTGGGCCCAAAGTGTCAATATTTTGTGTGGCCACCATTATTTTCCAGCACTGCCTTAACCCTCTTGGGCATGGAGTTCAACAGAGTTTCACAGGTTGCCACTTGAGTCCTCTTCTACTCCTCCATGACGACATCACGGAGCTGGTGGATGTTAGAGACCTTGCACTCCTCCACCTTCTGTTTGAGGATGCCCCACAGGTGCTCAATAGGGTTTAAGTCTGGAGACATGCTTGGCCAGTCTATCCTCTTTACCCTCAGCTTCTTTAGCAAGGCAGTGGTCATCTTGGAGGTGTGTTTGGGGTCGTTATCATGTTGGAATACTGCCCTGCGGCCCAGTCTTCGAAGGGAGGGAATCATGCTCTGCTTCAGTATGTCACAGTACATGTTGGCATTCATGGTTCCCTCAATGAACTGTAGCTCCTCAGTGCCGGCAGCACTCATAAAGCCCCAAACCATGACATGCCCACCACCATGTTTGACTGTGTGCAAGATACACTTATCTTTGTACTCATCTGGTTGCTGCCCCACACGCTTGACAACATCTGAACCAAATACGTTTATCTTGGTCTCATCAGACCGCAGGACATTGTTCCAGTAATCCACATCCTTAGTCTGCTTGTCTGAGCACTGACAGGCTGACCCCCCCACCTCTTCAACCTCTGCAGCAATGCTGGCAGCACTCATACGTCTATTTCCCAAAGACAACCTCTGGATATGACGCTGAGCACGTGCACTCAACTTCTTTGGTCAACCATGGCAAGGCCTGTTCTGAGTGGAACCTGTCCTGTTAAACCGCTGTATGGTCGTGGCCACCGTGCTGCAGCTCAGTTTCAGGGTCTAAGCAATCTTCTTATAGCCTAGGGTTGTGATGGCGAACCTTGGCACCCCAGATATTTTGGAACTACATTTCCCATGATGCTCAACTACACTGCAGAGTGCATGAGAATCATGGGAAGTGTAGTTCCAAAACCTCTGAGGTGCCAAGGTTCGCCATCACTAGCCATCTTTATGTAGAGCAACAATTCTTTTTTTCAGATCCTCAGAGATTTCTTTGCCATGAGGTGCCATGTTAAACTTCCAGTGACCAGTATGAGACAGTGAGAGTGATAAAACCAAATTTAACATACCTGCTCCCCTTTCACACCTGAGACCTTGTAACAATAACGAGTCACATGACACCGGGGAGAGAAAATGTCTAATTAGGCCAAATTTTGACATTTTCACTTGGGGTGTACTCACTTTTGTTGCCAGCGGTTTAGACATTTAATGGCTGTGTGTTGAGTTATTTTGAGGGGACAGCAAATTTACACTGTTATACAAGCTTTACATTGTAGCGAAGTGTAATTTCATTAGTGTTGTCACATAAATAGATATACTGTAATAAAATATTTACAAAAATGTGATTTTGTGAGATACTGTGTGTGTGTGTATATATATATATATATATATATATATATATATATATATATATATATATATATATATATATATATATATATATATATATATATATACCGTGTATATATATATACACACACACACACAGTGTATACAGTTAACAGCCAAAACAGGTATAAAGATAGAAAATGAAAAAAATAAAAAATAGCGGGACTTTATATAAACACACGGGGGCAAGAATAAAATTAGTAGCTTTTAATGGATTCAGATTGTCATAGAGTTTTTGTATTCAAATAATTCAATGCGTTATGCTATATAAAACTATTCGTACAAAGCAGAAAAAGGGGGGTTATATAAGAAGGAAAAGACCAATTGTATTGGAACGGCCTGACCAGATGCATCATTGTGTACACTAGGTTGTTGTTGGCTCTACGCGTTTCAAGGTCTTTAACCTATCATCAGGAGCAAAGAACCATAGTGATAATCTAAAAAATAAATAAAAAGATTATTTATTCAAAAGAAGAAGAAAAAAAAGGAGGAAAAAAGAGGGAAAAAAAGAAAAAAAAGAAAAAGAAAAAAACAAACCACAGAACAGGCAAGAAGGGTCTTTTCCTTCTTATATAACCCCCCTTTTTCTGCTTTTCATACTTGTATTATTTTGTTCATCCAATCATGCAATCATGCTCTAAATGTTTTTATATTTCATATCATATATTGATTCCTTGTTGGTATATGTATGTATGTATATTTTTCTGGCTCCAATGAATTGTAGTAGTTGTACGAATAGTTTTATATAGCATAATGCATTGAATTATTTGAATACAAAAACTCTATGACAATTTGAATCCATTAAAAGCTACTAATTTTATTCTTGCCCCCGTGTGTTTATATAAAGTCCCGCTATTTTTTTTTTTTTTTTCATTTTCTATCATTCAATCGGGATGGAGGGGGGGGGACCTGAGCGGCACCCCTACACCTCATATAAAATCCCACCAATTTCTTTCCTTATATAGGTATAAAGATACTCAAGGGTCTTGCAGAGAAGAAGATAAATCTGTAGCCTTGAAACATGCAACATCTGGTGCTGCTCTACAAAGAAACCAAGCAGTTTCCAGGTTTTATTGTCAAAGCACAATTGAACAAGCTGAAGTTAGAAGCTGATCGGCTACCATACACAGCTGCAGCAGCTTTTGCACACTCCAGTTTTAGGAAGTCAACCCCATAGTGTCCAGTAGTGCTGAAGGTATATTCTTATGGCCCATACTACAAGAGCTCTCTGTTCATTTAAATGACTTCTAAAAAAAGACCCACTGTCTTCAGCCATTCAGAGCCCATGATGTGGCAGAAATATGCTGAGGCTGGACACTGTACCAAGTTGTACTTGTGTTCGGGCCTATATGACTTCAGGGTCCGACACATGGGTATTCTACGTTCCGGGCATATATCCCTGAATGCATAATGCCGAAAAGGTGAGTACCCCTTGGTGCAGCATCCAGCCATATCCAACCGCAGCATATTTCAGCCTGCCTTAGACTGTGCTTCCTGGATGCATGAAAACACTTGGATTTGATGCACAGGAGCTAAACACCCAGGGGGCTATTTACTAAAGGCAAATCCACTTTGCACTACAAGTGCACTTGCTGTAGATCTGAGGGTGACATGCAAGGAAAATAAAAAACAGCATTTTAGCTTGCACATGACTGGATGTGCAAGCTTCCCCTCATTTCAGCTCTTCCCCTCAGATCTACAGCGACTGCACTTCCAAGTGCATTTTCACTGCACTTTCAAGTGCACTTGCAGTGCACTTGTAGTGCAGAGTGGATTTGCCTTTAGTAAATCAACCCCCCCCAGTGTCCATGAGGCCTAAACTGGACTCTCAAACAATGTTATTAGGTGCGTCAGCTATCTTCAGTGAACTACAAAGAAATTACCCTGAATGTAATTAAAATTAGGAGAAGCGGAGGTGTGTGTAGCTTAAATCAGAAGAGCAGTCCTGCTGCTCCTCCATAGCTACAGTGTAGAGCAGCCGTTCTCAACCATTTAAGCACAGATGAACCTTTCAAATACTGTTTCAATGTAAGGGAACCCCTGCCAAAAAATTACTATACCTACAACTCATGATACATTAGTGTGATGGTCAGTGGGAAGAATACAGCTTACATTTGTGGTCCTTAGGATGAATTCCCCTTTACAGATAGCTAAAAAGATCATTGGTGTCAGTGGGAACTTATCTGAGAAGCAGAAATTGCTCATTGAACAAGGAACACCTAGCAATCTTTAAAGCAACCCTAGAGTTCCATGGAAGCCTGTTTGAGAAACCGTGGTATAGAGAGTGAACATTGTGACCCTAGGGCACATACAGTGGTATTGTCAGAAACACCAGGGAAAACTAATGGGAAAAAAATCTAAAAAAGGAAGTTACTGCAGCCACCACAACACACTGGTAAACTGCAATCTATAACATGTTTGTTTTTTGGGTTTAGGTACACAATATTTGTGTTTGTAGCATGCTATGAAGCTTGTGGCAAAAAATAAATTTGAAGATCACAGTACTCATCAATATTTAAGCTCCATCTATCAATAAACCAGCAGATCATAACACTTCTTCTGTAAATAGTCATCTTTGGTATTCAGCTTCCTGGTGATAATGCAGCGCAATCAAAAAGTATTGTGATTATGGCCAAAAACGACTGTATGAGTGGGGTTTTCTTGTTTGATTCTAATTTTGAATACCCAGGGTGGCTATCTACTCTAGGTAGGCCATTTTGCTCAAGACCTGGATCAGGTTTTCTCAGCGCATTGTCTCTGGGGATAGAGTTTTTGTTTGCAATACCTTTACAGTTACTGTTGTTTGGAGTGACTGCCAAGTTATAAAATGTTTGAATCCGTGCAATTTAAGGTGACTGCCTGGGGTCACTGTCTGAAGTGTAGAGACCACAAGACCAATTTCTGCATTTGAGTCTGCATCTACTAGCTCAAATATGTCACTCTCACATTGTGCAAAGACCATGGCAAAGTCCATAATGGCCTAGTGTTGATAGACATATGCTGAAATACTACTAAATTCCACTCCGCACTTAACCCCAGTATAGTGTAAAAAAAATACATAAACGGATGAATTAACAAAGCCCTTAATGTGCTGCTATATTAATACCCCCTAATAAACCTTGTTTGTGTGTTAGCAGCTTTTTGTTTTAAGATTGTTTGGGTTTAGCGCAGTATTTCCCCCCCTTTTTCTACACATTTCTTTTTTATCTGCATTTCTAAAGATGCTTTTTGCTGCTCAGCTTTTGCACATGCAGTGGTGAGTACATTACTTGAAGATGAAGATTTAGAAGAACCAAAGATTTCAGGCCTTGTTCTGTATGGAGAAAGAATTGATGGCTGCACACAGAGGTAAATGAAAGTCTCTTTATTGTAAAATCCAAAACATAAATTACACCACAGGATGAGAAAAGCAGGTACAGGTAGATGCGTTTCACACAGCGATGCTGTGCTTATTCATTACCCTGACATGTTCCACTGACATCCCTTAAATAGGACTCCATCCCCATGTAAAGCACAGGTGAGGATGACGTCAGCGGAGCATCTGGAAAAACTTCTCTCTCAGCTATGCACCTTGTTGGAATAATGGAATCACATGAAGTTAATCAGAAATTAAGTACTGCATGCTGAGAACAGAACAAAAAGCCAAAACAGACACGGACATTAGACATTGACATTACAACCGGTCAAAGGAACGTGTGGGAGACCAAAAAATGTATATGTCTATCAACATCCCATCCAACATCCTAACTGACCATATGAACATCATATGTAGATTACAAAAACAAATAATAAAAAGGACACATATGAAAGAGAAAAAACAGTCATTAAATGAAATAATAAATGGATAGAAAGTAAATTATATTGTTATAAACCACAAACAAAATGTGTCAACCAAAAATTCATATAAAAGGAAAAAATTGTGAACAAAGAAACAAAAAAGAAAGAAGAAAACGCATAATATGTCTCAATAGATAAAATATCATAAATGGATATATAACCTATATATGTGTTGAAACCAACCTTGTCTGTATAAACATGTACACATAACAAGGTAAAAGAATGTGTATTACTTTGGATATATAAGTGGACACAAACGGACAAGACCAAAAAGGCCATGTGGGAGGGATATGCATAAAAAGAAATAGCATTGAAAATGCACAAAAATTGCACAAAAAAATGCATAAAAAAAAAAAAGATAGTCCATAGAGGACGTATGCAATAGATCAAGTATTCACACCGCATGGGTCATATGAACTATGTGTATGCCATGTCAGAGAGAGGCACAGCGAACAATCAATTATTCATAAAAATGACTTACATCCCACTCGAAGTTCATAACCATAGGGATGCAAGTCTGTAGGTGGAAAATCCAGTATACCTCTCTCCGAAATAATGGTAAAAAAATATCGCCCCCTCTGCTGTGTACCCCAATCTTGTCTATAATTTGGACTCTTAAATTGGACTTATTACCTCCATGACAATGATTAAAGTGTTTCCCAACATTAGTGGTTTTGTTCTTGTCAATACTGTACACATGCTCATAAAATCTGCCACGGAAGCGTCTTGTTGTTCTCCCCATGTACTGAACGTGACAGGAGCTGCAGATAATGAGATACACCACATAACTGGTTTGACAATTATAGAAGGAGTCTAAAGTAAACTCCTTTCCATTAACCTCAGAGCAGATTTTTTTGCCTCCAAGGATATGGCCTCAGTCCTGTAATTCTGGACTTAAAGTGGAAGTAAACCCTCCTATCGTTTTCAGCCAAGGAAGCCGCCATCTTGGCCTCTGTTTAGTCTAGAACTGCCATGATGCTGCACATGTGATCCGTTATGACACCTCCCATTGGATGGTTTGACAGTTTGGTTGAGAGCACAACCAATGGGAGTGTTACATTTCCGGCACGTGCCGGAAAGGTAACTGTTTTATGGATGGGTTTACTTCCGCTTTAAGCATTGGCAGTGCCCTCCGCCTTTTCATCATAACACCCTCCTATGATTTGGTCTGATTGCTGTATGCAATGTGTTGGATTCTTTGTATTTATGGTCTTCTTAAATAGGCCACAGACTGGATAATATATGCATTCATATGGAAGATTTGATTAAAGTATCTGAACAATAATTGTCAGGAAGATCTTACTAGCCAGCATGCAACTATGATGGGGCAGGCACATGTAAGTTCTAGTGCTTGGCCCTTTAAATAAGGGCACTTCCAGGTGCTCATTGTCATGCATTTATTGGTACATGCTTTTGGCTCCTTTATGTGTGGCTGTGCACACCAGTGCGCATCATACAGTGGTCTTAGGCTGTATTCTGTCATTTGACCTGTTGCTCCGCTTCTTTGAACTTCTTTAGCGACCTAAATTCCTCCAAAGATCCCTGCAAGAAAGATATGTATGCAGATGTTTTATTTTTTTTTTAAATGCTCTTCCTCACACTTTCAATAGACACACATTTGTTTCAGTTATTGAATCAGAGTGACATTGTCAGATGTGACTCATGCAGATAGCAGAGAACAATGTAGCAGACAGACATGACACTTAGGGGGTTATTTACTAAAGGCAAATCCACTTTGCACTACAAGTGCACTTGGAAGTGCAGTTGCTGTAGATCTGAGGGGGACATGCAAGATAAATACAAACAGCATTTTAGCTTACATATGATTGGATGATAAAATCAGCAGGGCTTCTCATTTCAGATCTACAGCTACTGCACTTCGAAGTGCACTTGCAGTGCATTTGTAGTGCAAAGTGGATTTGCCTTTAGTAAATCAACCCCTTAGTGTTCTTGATACAGGGACAAATGCACACTATAGAGAGGGATATGCTTTATTCATATTTAATTTCAGTTTACAATCGCTCTAAACCTGTCAGCTGATCAGCCTCTAGTGACTTTGATTTTAGGTACAGTGCCAAGAATAGAGAACAACTGAGCATGTGCAGAGCAGGGTAAGACAATGCATTACTGGATTTTAAACAGTACCATATTGAAATTTTCCACATTTTGTCATGTTACAACCAAAAACTTAAATGTATTTTATTGTTTGTTTTTTTTGTGATAGACCAACACAAAGTGGCACAGTTGTGAGGTGGAAGGAAAATGATAAATGGTTTTTAAAAATTTATACAAATAAATATGTCAAAAGTGTGGCGCGCATTTGTATTTAGCCCCCTTTACTCTGATACCCCTAACTAAAATCTAGTGGAACCAATTGCCTTCAGAAGTCACCTAATTAGTAAATAAAGTCCACCTGTGTGTAATTTAATCTCAGTATAAATACAGCTGTTCTGTGAAGACCTCAGAGGTTTGTTAGAGAATCTTAATGAACAAACAACATCATGCAGGCCAAGGAACACACCAGACAGGTCTGGGATAAAGTTGTGGAGAAGTTTAAAGCAGGGTTAGGTTATAAAAAAATATCCCAAGCTTTCAACATCTCATGGAACACTGTTCAATCCATCATCAGAAAATGGAGAGTATGGCACAACTGCAAACCTACCTAGACATGGCTGTCTACCTAAAATGACAGACCGGGCAAGGAGAGCATTAATTAGAGAAGCAACCAAGAGGCCCTTGGTAACTCTGGAGGAGCTGCAGAGATCCACAGCTCAGGTGGGAGAATCTGTCCACATGACAACTATTAGTTGTGCACTCCACAAATCTGGCCTTTATGGAAGAGTATCAAAAAGAAAGCCATTGTTGAAAGAAAGCCATAAGAAGTCCTGTTTGAAGTTTGCGAGAAGCCATATGGGGGACACAGCAAACATGTGGAAGAAGGTACTCTGGTCAGATAAGACCAAAAATGAACTTTTTGGCCTAAAAGCAAAACGCTATGGGTGGTGGAAAACTAACGCTGCACATCACCCTGAACACACCATCCCCACCGTGAAACATGGCGGTGGCAGCATCATGTTGTGGGGATACCTTTCTTCAGCAGGGACAGGAAAGCTGGTCAGAGTTGATGGGAAGATGGATGGAGCCAAATACAGGGCAATCTTAGAAGAAAACCTGTTAGAGTCTGCAAAAGACTTGAGACTGGGGTGGAGGTTTACCTTCCAGCAGGACAACAGCCCTAAACAAACACCCAGAGCTACAATTCAATGGTTTAGATCAAAGCATATTCATGTGTTAGAATGGCCCAGTCAAGTCAAGACCTAAATCCAATTGAGAATCTGCAGCAAGACATGAAAATTGCTGTTCACAGACGCTCTCTATCCAATCTGACAGAGCTTGAGCTATTTTGCAAAGAAGAATGTGCAAAAATGTCACTCTCTAGATGTGCAAAGCTGCTAGAGTCATACCCAAAAAAACTTGCAGCTGTAATTGCAGCGAAAGGTGGTTTTATAAAGTATTCAACACAATCAAACACAAAATCAACACAATTCGCAAGGAGATATCCAGCATTCAAATTCCTCCCCTACTCAACATATCAGGTCCAACACCACACTCAATACTCTCCTCCTTTTGCCCAGTTACCACAGAAGAAGTTGATAAAGTCCTCTCCATGGCCCACCTCACTACATGTCCCCTGGACCCTGTCCCCTCTCAATTACTGCGACCACCTTCCCACTCTATCCTCAACTCCCTAACCCACATCTTCAACCTCTCCCTCTCCTCCGGTACCTTTCCTTCCCCGCTCAAACATGCACTGGTTACCCCCATACTCAAAAAACCCTCACTAGACCCCACCTGTTTGAATAGCTTAAGACCTATCTCCCTTCTCCCGTTTGCCTCCAAGCTCATCGAACGCCTTGTTCATGACCAAATGAGTCGCTACCTCACGGACAACAACCTTCTTGACCCCCTACAGTCTGGCTTCCGCCTACAACATTCTACTGAAACTGCCCTACTAAAACTCACCAATGACCTAATAACTGCCAAAACCAATGGCCACTAATCCATACTCATACTTTTAGACCTCTCTGCTGCCTTTGACACAGTTGACCACCTGCTGCTCCTCAGCAAATTACACGCCCTTGGCCTCCGTGATTCTGCATTATCCTGGTTCTCCTCCTACCTATCTCAGCGCACTTTCAGTGTCACTTACAACTCCATCTCCTCCGCTCCCCTTCCTCTTTCTGTTGGGGTACCCCAAGGCTCCGTCCTTGGGCCTCTCCTTTTCTCACTCTATACCTCTTCCCTGGGCCAGTTGATAACCTCCCATGGCTTCCAAAACCACCTCTATGCCGATGACACACAGATCTATCTCTCCACTCCTCAACTCACCCCCACTATCCCCTCACAGATCTCAAACTTGCTGAATGACATATCGGTATGGATGTCACACCACTTCCTCAAACTTAATCTTTCTAAAACTGAGCTTGTTACATTTCCTCCTTCACGGTCCCCCTCCTGTGACTTCACCATTAATATCAACAACACAACCATTGGTCCCTCCACACATGCCAGGGTCCTGGGTGTAATCCTTGACTCTGACCTCTCCTTCAGCCCCCATATCCACTCACTGGCTAAATCCTGCCGCCTTAACCTCCGCAACATCTCTAGAATTCGACCCTTCCTGACTAATGACACCACAAAGCAACTTATTCACTCCTTGATTATTTCCCGCCTTGACTACTGCAACTCTCTCCTTAAAGGCCTAACCTTAGGCAGGCTATCCCCCCTTCAGTCTATTATGAATGCTGCTGCTAGACTAATACACCTCACTAATCGATCCGTGACTGCTGCTCCTCTCTGCCAATCCCTTCCCTGGCTTCCCCTACCCCACCGTGTAAAATTCAAAATGCTAACCATAACATACAAGGCCATTCACAACATCGCCCCCATCTACATCACCAACCTCATCTGCAGATATCGCCCAAATCGCCCCCTCCGCTCCTCCCAGGACCTCCTGCTCTCTAGCTCCCTTGTTACCTCCTCCCATGCTCGCCTTCAGGACTTCTCCAGAGCCTCTCCCATCCTCTGGAATTCCCTGCCCCAGTATGTCCGATCAGCCCCTACCCTGTCTACCTTTAGGAGATCCCTGAAAACTCATTTATTCAGGGAAGCCTATCCCACACCCACATAACTGTCCCTGAGCCACCCCCATCAAATCATTCTTTGCAGCTATTACCTTTTGTACCACCACCCCCTCCCTTTAGAATGTAAGCTCTATGAGCAGGGCCCTCCTGTACCTTTTGTATTGAACTGTACTGTAATTGTGTTGTCCCCCTTATACATTGTAAAGCACTGCGTAAACTGTTGGCGCTATATAAATCTCGTATAATAATAATAATATTGACTCGGGGGGCTAAATACAAATGCACACCACATTTTTCACATATTTATTTGTAAAACATTTTGAAAACCATTTATCATTTTCCTTCCACTTCACAATTATGTGCCACTTTGTGTTGGTCTATCACATAAAATCCCAAAAAAATAGAAAATTCCTATCAAAATACTTACCATAATTTTCCTTTCCTGATGGACTCCATGGCAGCAACGTGTGGGTTTAGTCCCGCCTCTATAACAAAGTGAAGTAACACATGCAAGAGTTGACACAGCTGCACACCCCAAAATGCATTGCAAAATTAGTGGAAAAGTTTCCCCGGGGGGGCTTTAAAGCAGCAAAATATTTTTGAAACAATGTTTGGTAATCATGTTTGGTAAAAATATTGTTTAATTCGGACATAGAATGCATTACATAGATACAATCAATATCACATAAAATTCCAGTAGTCGACACAAGCAACAACAAAGGACTATCTCCCATGGCAATCAATTCATTAAAAAAGTTCTAATTGTACAGTTACATTGTAACAATACTATCCATGTGAATCCCCATGAATACCGTCCCGCCTCTACTACCCTATAGGACACTACTCCCATAAATCTTTGCTCCCTGCCCAAGGCCGTGTTCGGTAACTAGCCTACTCCAGCCATTTGGGAGGGAACTCTGCTGCCATGTAGTCCATCAGGAAAGGAAAATTATGGTAAGTATTTTGATAGGAATTTTACATTTTCCTGACAGACTCCATGGCAGCAACGTGTGGGAAATAACTCGCTATACACACCTGGGTGGGCAAAATATGCTGAACAAAAAGATTTATTTAACACTGTCAACCGACAGCACCTTCAAACCAAAATTGACAGAAGATAAAGTCGCTGGCTCAACACAATAATGAGACATAAAAGTATGAAATGTTGACCAGGAAGCTGCTCTGCAGATTACTTCAGGCGCAACATGACGTGAGGCTGCCCATGACGTAGAGAGACTTCTAGCAGAGTGCGCTGTAACCGCCTCAGGGGGAGCCAAGCCCTTCTCTTTGTAAGCCCATGGCTTGATGGCTTGAACCACCCAAGCTGCAATGCATCTGACAGAAGCCCTGAAGCCCTTGTTCTTTCCATGGAACAAAACAAAGAGGTAGTCAGAATGTCGAAAAGAAGCTGTAGCTTCCAAGTATTGCTTCAAGGTAACTTCCATATCGAGAGGGTGTGGATCCAGACTCTCAGCAGAATTAAAGTTAGGAAGAGTGATATCCTGGTTCTCATGGAAGATCGAGGTTACCTTGGGATTTGTCCCTAGCATCGGGATTAGGACCAGGTTCTTCTGAGCCCAGGTCATAATTGGTTCTACCTCTTGCAGTTGGAATAGACTCCGGGTACCCCCTTTTCTCCTTATGTATGCCACTGCCATGGTGTTGTCTAGTCTGAGTAGAACTGAGGTTCCTGAAATCAGATGGCGAAATGCCAGGAGAGCCTGGAATGCTGCTCTCAACTCCAAGATGTTTGACACCGTTCTTCTGGAAGGAAAGTCCCAGGTGCCCTGTGCTACTTCCGTCAAGCAGTGGGCACCCCAGCTCCTGTTGCTGGCATCTGTTGTTATTGTTACCCATGTGATGGGTAGCCACCATGGAAGGGAATTCCTCATGGATGAAGTAATTAGAATAAGCTGGGCTTTGTTGCCTGTCCACTGATGAAGAAAGTCTTTTTGGAAGGGCCTCATCTTCCACTGCGCCCACTTCACCATCGGAATCGTTGCCACCATAGTGCCGATAATTCTCAGGCACTGGAGGGCAAGGAGATGGGAAACAGAGAGAGCCGGATGTATTCTGTCTCTGATTATTGAGATCTCTTCGGGTAATGAGATGGTACCTCTGACTGTATTGAAAAGGGCTCCTAAGAACACCAGAGACTGAGACGGATCTAACTGACTCTTCTCCAAGTTCAGGAGGGTGGAGATAACCTGACCCCTGTGTACTAGGAGTTGGTCCTTGTCTTGAGCCAACAGTAAAAGGTCGTCTAAGTAATGATGCAGACGAATCCCCCTTGTTCTCAGGAGAGCCACAACAGCTAATGGGACCTTTGAAAAGACACATGGAGAAGTTGACAGCCCGAAGGGAAGGCACGTGAACTGTAAGTGAAGCCTGCCCACGGAGAAGCGGAGAAATTGTTGAAAATCTTCTGCAACGGGGACATGAAAATAAGCGTCCTTGAGGTCTATAGAGACCATCACGTCTCCTGATTGGACGGACTGCTGGATTGTAGACAGCGTTTCCATCTTGAACTTTTCTTTTTTAATAAAGCGGTTCAGATGGGTCAGATCTATGACGGACCTCCAAGCCTCATTCTTCTTTTGGACCATAAAGAGAGGAGAATACATTCCCATGCCTCGCTGGTTGACTGGAACAGGAAAAGCAGCACCTTGAACCAACAAAGATTCTACGTAAGCTAAAAGAATCAGCCTTTTTTCTTTCTAAAGTCGGAAGAGAGGTGGGTTAGATCCAGGCATGGCCGGATGAGACCGTCTTGACAGTCCAAAAGTCTTGAATTGAGGCTGCCCAGACATGCCAAAAGTGGAAAAGACGAGCCCCCACCTGGCCTGTCTGAGTGGGCCCAATCTCAAAAAGATTTGATCGGCTCCCTCTCCCCTGTCGCACCGCTCTTAGCGGACTTCTTGAAGGATGATTGTCTTGCCTTCCAAGACCTGGAGAATTCACGGCCCGGTCTGTAACTACGAGGTTCCCTGGCCCATTCCTGGTACTGTTTTTTTGGGAAAGGTTTTCTCTGGCCTTGCAAACGCCGAT
Source organism: Lithobates clamitans (assembly GCA_037952925.1). Taxonomy (NCBI): domain Eukaryota; kingdom Metazoa; phylum Chordata; class Amphibia; order Anura; family Ranidae; genus Lithobates; species Lithobates clamitans. Next base: position 10,046,578 of record JBBGZY010000400.1, on the reverse strand, counting down.
CTTGAGGAAGGAACCCCGATTTCCCACCAGTGGCCCGGGTTATGGCATCATCCAATTTGTTGCCAAAAAGAGAAGACCTTCCTTACTGGAGAACGTGGAGGCTCTGCAGGAGGAACATACTGGTCAGTCTCAATACCCCTAAGGGACTCCTTAACAACCCTCTCAACCAGGGTTTTTAGTTGCTGGTCCGCATCCCCTCTTTCACTGGATGACTTGGCGTAGCAGAGATCACATAGTGATTTTCCTGCAGGTACTTGTGCTCTACACCCCAGCAGACACAACTAGCTGGGTTACTGGAGTGAGCCATTGAGGAGTGAGACTGTTCCTCGCTATGGTGACCTGATCTTGATGATGAACCATAATGTTTGGATTTGGAAGAGGAGCGCCAGTGATGCGATTTTGAAGAGTCACTTCCTCTGTGAGAGCTGCGTCCTTGTTCCGACCTAGAAGGGCTGAGGAAAGAAAAGGAAAAAACAGGGAACACACTAGTCAGAGAAAACAGTGGCCAGAGAGACCGAAAGACAACAACCCCCCCATCGATCGTTGGTTACCCAAGAGGAAACAAAGACCCCTTTAAGTAGCTTTTGTGAGAGGGCAGGCCACAGGCAGGCGGTGGAGAGTCAATGTCTCTAGGGCATCTATCAGCGCCAGTGCTCGTGCACGTTTAGCGTCACAAACCAAGCGCGCGCGAACCAAGCCTCGTTCTCGCACCGTACTCGTGCCTGCGCAGTACGGCTGAAAAGCGAAACAGGAAGTAAATGGCAGCTGGAACGCAGGAGGAACCAGCCGCCATGCCTGTAAAACGCCCAGCACAAACGAAAAAACTGAAGGGGACACAAGGATGGGTAACATAGAAACAAAAACTGCTGCCATGTAATAAGGGGAAACATCTCACCACTCCCACTATGATCACGATCTGGGCTGAAGGTAAGAAGAATTCCCCGGACTTCTTGGGGCAATAGGGTCACCTGCTAATAGCTGGCTATACAACCGATGCACAGCCTGCCTGCCAGTGGCTAGGATTCTGGCTTCTTCCAGCGCCTCATCCAGTGCCCACTCCATACCCTGCTAATAGCTAGGGCTTAGCAGAGTAATGCGTCCTTCCACTCCTAAAGTCGCAGCTCGGCCAATCTTGATCGTGGGAGGGAAAAACTTCATTTAGGAAGACCACCACTAGGTCCTTCGGAGGAGGACAAAAAAAGAACACGGCCGTGGGCAGGGAGCAAAGATTTATGGAAGTAGTGTCCTATAGGGTAGTAGAGGCGGGACTAAACCCACACGTTGCTGCCATGGAGTCTGTCAGGGAAAATAAATTTATGTTCTTGGTTGTAAAATGAGAAAATGTGGAAAATTTCAAGGGGTGTGAATACTTTTTCAAGGCCATGTATACCTGCAAAAGGAGGTAGCCTGAAATGATCTAGCAGGACTTCATTTTCTGACAAAAGTTACTATAAAGATTATTTTTTGGCAGTACCCACCTGCGTAGCTAGGTATGTACCATATGTATGTAACCATAAACCCACCAGGAAAATGGAAAATTCAATACCTTTCCGTAATTTTCCTTACCTGGTGTCTATTCTCTTCAGCAGCATACAGTTCCATCCCTTGTCTTGTTCATAACTACGAAAACTGTGAACCTGGGCTAGTGCTAAATCTTTTATAGAGTTATGATTAGTCCTGTGGATTGAAGGGTCAGAGTTTCAACCATATGTATGCTTCCATAGATAGGCACCAGGAAAGGCAAATTATGGAAAGGTATTGATTTTTCTGTTTTTAAAAATTGCATTCATGTGTTAACGTTTTTTTGAGATTTTAGGGACTAAATTTATTTATTATAGGTACTTCTATAGCGCCATCAATTTACGCAGCACTTTACATATATATTGTACATTCACATGAGTCCCATTGACATCCACTTTAATGGGACACTGTCACTGTCACTGCCCATTCAGACACATAACCTACCCTCCTGGGACGCCCATAGTTGAGGGGTGCAGCTGCCACTGAAACAGAAAGAACACATAGCAAAAAAACATTGTCATAAGTTCTATCCCTCCTCATGTACTACCACAATTTGTAAAAACCATACAAAGCATATATTACCCTCTCATTCTATTCAAAGTTTTGGCTGAAGTTGGGCTTTAACGGTAATTTTCTACCACGGTGAGAGAACTTTGACATGCAGTAATTCACCAGTTATGTCTCATGTTACAAACTATTAAATTCATGGTGAGTGCAGCCATGTTGAAAAATCAGTTATAACATGACTGTATAGCTAAATACTTAGTGGTTAGGAAACAAGAACTGAACAAAAACAGTGATTTATTTAAAAAGTAGACAGTGATTCTATTAAAAAATAGTCAGAGTTTCAACCATCTGTATGCTTCCATTGATAGGCATCAGGAAAGGAAAAATACAGAAAGGTATGTATTGAATTTTCTGTTTTTAAAAATTGCATTAGCATGGTAAAGTTTTTTTTTTTTTTTGAGATTTTATAACATGACAAAAACAGTGTTTCATTTAAAAAGTAAAAGTGATTTCTGCATTGTTTTACAGCGTTTTACATTGTTCTACAGCGCTGCAGCGCCATGACTTTGTTTTGCCCAGGAGAGAATGGTTCTAAATGTCAGAAACCATAAATATGGCAGATTCTTCATACATAGTCTTTCCTACTTAAGTTCTTTACAAGAACATAAGCCAGTTTGTGTCTGATAACTCTTGCCAATAAATTAAACTCACAAGTCACCTTCATTTGGAAGAGAGTAAATGAAGCCTCATTCAAGGTGATAAAGGGATATGGGTGGGTACCATCATCCTTAAATATGGATATTGGAAAGAGGGAAAGTGCCTGGAGCTGCTCCAAACATACTCTATAGCACTAAAAAGTCGAGGACGATCTCGGTACCCGAGGATTGAACCAGTTAAAAGGACTTATTAAACAATTTATTAAAAATTGACAAGGTTAAAAACAGTTGTTACAAAGATACATACACTGTGCACACAGTACCATGCACGTTAATGAAAACAAGTAATGGACACCTAGGACCTAATACAAGAAAACTTAGATATGTATCCTGACGGAGTCCTCTACATGTTTTGCGGTATCCACCTAGAGTTGCCACCTCATACCTTTAAACCCGAACACCTTTGAATTACACAGGTTCTGAGGCTAATTAAATGCAGATAAGGCACCAAGTGAGTTTAATTACCACTTTAATCAGCCACAGAACCTGTGTAATTAATATGTGTTCGGGTTTAAAGGGATGAGGTGGCAACCATATATCCACCTCTTCTTCAGGAGGGGTCAGTCTAAAACAGTGTTTCTCAACTCCAGTCCTCAAGGCGCCCCAACAGGTCATGTTTTCAGGCTCTCCATTATTTTGCACAGGTGATTTGATCAGTTTCACTGCCTTAGTAATTACCACAGCCGTCTCATTTGAGGGAAATCCTTAAAACATGACCTGTTGGGGCGCCCTGAGGACTGGAGTTGAGAAACACTGGTCTAAAATATCTACATGAGTGAATAAAGTTTCATAATTGAACAATTATACACATTTCAAAAATTGGTAGATTAGCCTACCAAAGACGGCCCTGGAGGCGCCATGCAGTACCAAAAGAGGCACCCGATAAGGGGTAGTCCCCTCGGGGCAGACACGGGAGGCGCTATGAGCACAAAAAACACCATAGTTGAAAAATGGTAAGGTGACAATGGGTCCGTGTTAATAGCTGCACAACAACAACACACACAACGACACAACAACAGGTGGGGAAGTACAGAGAAGGGGGAGGGGAAAAGAAGGGGGGAGAAGTGAAAGGAAAAAGAAACAAGGATTAAAGAGGAGGAGAAAGGAAGAGGGGAGGGAGGGTAAACAAAAATGGGGAAAGGGGGAGTGGAAGTGGGAAAGGGAGATGGGATAGAAAGAAATAAGACAAAAGGGACAGAAGGGGGAGAAAGGACAGAAGGGGAGGAAAAGGAGAGGGTGGCCCCCCTTTTCTTTTTTCCCCTCTCTTCTTTTTCCCTTGCCCCCCCTTTCTTACCCCCCCCTACTTTCCCCCATCTCCTCCCCCCCCTCCCCTCCTTCCACCCCCCCCTCCTTCTGTCCCTTTCTTCATTATTTCTTTCCATACCATCTACCTTCCCCCCCTCTTTCCTCCCCTCTTCCTTTCTCCTCCCTCCTTGTTTCTTTTTCCTTTCACTTCCCCCCCTTCTTTTCCCCTCCCTCTCCCCTCCCCCTTCTCTGTACTTCCCCACCTGTTGTTGTGTCCATAGCTATTAACACAGACCCATTGTCATCTTACTATTTTTCAACTATGGTTTTTTGTGCTCATAGCATCTCCTGTGTCTCCCCCGGGGGGACTACCCCTTATCGGATGCTTCTTTTAGTACTGTGTAGTGCCTCCAGGGCCGTCTTTGATAAGCTACCTATAACTTTATAGATTCTCCAAGATTAATCCAGTATGTATTGTTACTCAAGCGTCTGTTACACTCTAATCAATTCTTGAAATTTGTATAATTGTTCGAATATGAAACTTTATTCACTCTTGTAGATGTTTTTGACTGAGATCTCCTGAAGAAGCGGTGGATACCGCAAAACATGTAGAGGACTCCGTCAGGATACACATCTAAGTTTTCTTGTATTAGGATCTACGTGTCCATTACTTGTTTTCATTAACGTGCATGGTACTGTGTGCACAGTGTATGTAGCTTTGTAATAACTGTTTTTAACCTTGTCTATTTTCTAATAAATTGTTTAATTAGTCCTTTTAACTGGTTCAATCCTCGGGGTACCTCTTTTGGTACCGCATGGCGCCTCCAGGGCTAAACTGGTTAACTGGTTCAATCCCTGGGTACCAAGATAGTCCTCGACTTTTTAGTGCTATAGAGAATTTTTGGAGCAGCTCCAGGCACTTTCCCTCTTTCCAAGATTCATTTGGAAGAATACTGTTTTTTCTCAATGGGCCGTGAGTGTTTTGTTGGCGTTTAATTGCATCCTCAGTCTAATTAAAGTATCAGTTTCTACAGTGGGTCCACAGCTATGCATTTCATTATACGGATCAGTAGTTCCAAGCTCTCATTTGCTTGTCACAGGTGCCTTTTAACAATGTATTTATAGTAGACAGTTGAACAACATACTTTATGAAGGAGTAAATAAGTTGCAATGAAAAGGTCAGATTTACTGAAAAAATGAAGACTTTAAAAATTTTTCTAAGCTACACACCTGGGGATAACGTGAAAAATAAATTGCATCAGAGTCTGCCTGATTTATTGTGTAATGCAAATTTTAGATTTAGACTTCTTTCAGATAGGACCTGGAACCCATCCTTCGTGCAGGCTGCCTTTGTTTTTGCAGGTAGCTTATAGAGGTGGATTCAGACGCAACAGCTGCTCGCCACAGCCCCATGTCAAACTTTGACAGCCGAAAGCACACTGCCTACTTTTAGGACTTGCCCTTGCACAGCTGTGAAATTTTGACATTCAGCTGTTTCATTAGTATTTTTTTAATCATATAAACTAAAAATAACTCAGCTGACTACTTCCTGGTTTTCCTGAATGTACAGCTATTCAGCACAACATCACACCAGAACCTTTCTCAGCTACCCGGATTGTGCGAGGAGCCTGTGGGATGCAGTAGAACTGCGAGGACTACATACTTATGACGAGCATGACTCCCACTTATATCTTGTACGTGTTTTTAATCTTGTGCAACAAATGATACTGTTTAATACTACTTAGAGAGGCGCCCCCCCCCCCCCCCTTTTTTCTTTTATACATTTAGGACCATGCAGTTGCCTTTTGCACAGCTGTCAAATTTTGACATGCGGCTGTGTCATTAGTATTTTTTTAGTTAGATAAACTAAATAGAACTTGGCTGCTCAAAAATGTACCACATCTTCATATATCCTACTATCTAAAGCCCAGATTATTTGACTGGACTTTACTGGTACACATGGGACAAACAACTGAATGAATATATAAATGTTTATACAAAGTTTATTATAATTAAAACCACATAAAAGAAGAAACCACAAGTTTTGTTGGTCCCCTGTATATTGGAGGACCAATATCGCATACTGTACATATACTTACGCAGAATATTGTTTGAGCCCCAAAATGATGAACCAAAAGAAGAAAGAAGGGAAGTTGAAGCATTTCACTTTAACTGCTCCCTCAGGACCCCATGATCTTGGATGTAGGGGGTGAGTAGTCTTACTGAGAAAATATAAACATAATCAATACAATTTAACATTTTCAACAATCTATAGCAAAACAATAAATTTCATCTATCATTGTTACAAAACTACTCTATGCACATGCAAAGACAAACCCTCATGCGACTTACATCATGCCCCAGGGATATAGAGATACCAACCTGGAAAAAAGATGCAGATTAGGAGTTCTGATTTAACTACCTTCATTGGTCACATGACATGTAGCTCCAGAGTCAGTGGGTACAGTATGTTGGACAGAAAGCTAGACCTGCCCGACAAGGTCCTCCCTGCTTACACTTCATTCATTCCATGGACCTGTGCTTCTTCCACCTTCCCTGCTGCTTCCAGAATATTATCTCACTGGTCTTAAAGCGGTAGTTAACCTAAAAATTTAACAGTTCCAAAAAACAATTACATTTTTGGCACATGCTGGGAATGTAACTGTCACATTGGATGTGCTTTCAAGCAAACTGTCAAACCATCCAATGGCTGGTGTCATAGCTGATCACATGTACAGCATCATGGCAGTTGAAGATTAAATAGAGGCCAAGATGGCAGCTTCTTTGGCTGAAAACAATAGGAGGGTTTACTTACACTTTAAAATCACCAGACACCAGAGAGCAGCTCTGACATGAGAAAGCAAATCTTTGTCCCTATATCAAGATGGTTGCCTCCGCACAGTGCTACAGTGTGGAAAAAGAACATGTAAAAATGAGGCACTGGATTAGTACTATCATTAGATCAATCAGATCAGAGAGCCACAGTGACTTCGGTAAGTCTGCTCTCAACAAAAGCAGAGAACCTAGATTTAAAGATTTATAGGCACAAAGTCCGATGAGAGCACCAAACAAATGGTTTGGGAGTCCAAATTGATGAAGTTAAGTGAAGGAAGGGGGAGATCTTTAAGTCCCCAAAAACACATTTGCTGTTCTTTGTTGTCATCTTAAGAGCAAATATTCATATTAAAAACATTTGGACTCTCAGGCATTTTGTTTGGCACAGTTATTTAACTATGTGCACAATGTGGACCAAGGTATGGTAAGGCTGCCCTTACACTAGAAGGATTTTGCTAAAAAATGTGTTTTTAAAAACATTTATTCAATTTTCTAATTGTTATTGGGGGTCAAATCAACGTACATTTTCGACCACAGTGATGAATACATTCAAAGAGCAGGATGGAATGTTTTCTTGAGCGAAGTCCACTCATTCCAAAACTGAGTTTGAAAATCAAGCAAAATTTCGAACTACTTTCAAATGACATTAATGAAGACATACTGAGAATTTTTAACAAATTTTTATATGAATGCTTGTTCAAAAATGTATTAGTGTATGACCAGCTTAAATCAGTAATGGGGAAAAGATAAGCTTCTGGGAAACCAGAGACAATGCTGGGCACTAGTCTTTTGTTCTCAACTTGCCTTTATGGGCACATTTTCCTAGTTCAGCTCCTCTTTAAAAGCTATTTTCAATTCAAATTCTCCATGCAAGAGTCTGGAATGGCTACCTTAACTAAACCAGTATTTCTCAACTCCAGTCCTCAAGGTGCCCCAACAGGTCATGTTTTCAGGATTTCCCTCAGATGAACAAATAATGGAAAGCCTGAAAACATGACCTGTTGGGGTGCCTGGAGGACTGGAGTTGAGAAACACTGACCTAAACTATTCTAAACCCTCATGCATCAATGTACACAAAGATGGTCTTTCTTTCCAGGTGTAGAGTAAATAGGGTCAGATCTTAGTCCATTCTCTTTTATGGCAGAAACGTTCGTACTATTACAGATATTGAGTGCATTTATCTCAGCTTTTCTAGTTTCCCTCACATCAGAAAGGTAGCATCACTTTTTTTGTCACTGCAGACATGAAATTAGCATCTTGTTGTAATTAATCACTGGACAAAATGTAAATATGTGAGTGGAGGTGATTCTGTAGCAGCGAATAATCACTATAGTCACTTCTAATTTGTTGCCAAGAAGTGTTTTTTTCACAGCTACAGGTTTAACTTCTGCTACATCATTACTTTACAGTACTACACTATATAAATGCAAGCAATTGTGTACTGATAATGGTAATGTAAGGCATGCACCCACAATTGTTTGGAGGCTTAAAAATATGCCTAGTATAATATTCTGGCATGTTTCTGTGCCAGGGAAGCCACAGGTGGGGCATACAGCAAGCCCCAGAAGTGAAGTGACTGTAGTATGCTGGCATAGTCAAGTAAACATCAATGCTTTAACTGCATTGGCGTAAACACACACATGTGCGTATGACAAATTCCCATGAATGTCTGAGTTCAGTGAATACGTCACACATCATAAGATGAAAGCATCAGCGTTTTACTGAGTACTGAAACATACTACCATTGACCTCTATGGATCTTACGCTAGGCATATTTTTAAGGCTCCAAACATCCATTTGTATAAGACCCAGTGGTCACTCAGATGTAAAGCCAATTACTAACAACACAATATATCATTGCTAATTAATAAGCTTTAGTCATTAGTGTAATAGAAAGGTTCCCATGTAGGATAGTTTTAACCATGAAATAATGACAGGACATACTGTATATGTTTAAACTTACTCTAAAGTCATGTATAACCTCCAGTTCAAATGATGCATTGTTCACCCATGCTGAGTATCTCTGCTGTCCAATCACCAGAGCTGAAATTTAATTATTATTAAAGTATTATTATTATTTTTTAGGATTTATGTAGAGCCAGCAGTTTACACAGTACTTTACAATATAAAGGAAGACAATACAGCTACAATACAATAAAATACAAGAGGGTTAAAAGGGCCCTGCTCAGAAGAGCTTACAATCTAATAAAAAGCTAAGTGCTTATTCGTGTTTCTGCTGTACATAAAGTTTGTTATTGACAGGTGGTATTTGTCTATAACTTATCCTGTAGACTTTTTTGCTATACCCTCATAACAGTGGCTGCTTATTTGAGGAGCCTGTCTTCCTAAAAAAAAAAAAAAAAAAAGCATTATTTAGCATTTTATCTTCAAAGGCACTAAGGAAACCAGAGACTGCACTGATTGTGGGAATACATGAGAGGAATCATTGTAATTACCAACTCAGCCAGTAAAAATGCAAATCTTTTAAAAGAGGTGGAATGTATTTTTTTCTGTAGATTCACTGCTTTCAGAGCAGTAGATTCTGGATTTGTTTGAACATCCATAGTGTCATCAATATTCTTGCTACACAGGTACTGTATTACAAGTTTTCAGAATCAGAATCAGGGACAAATGGCATGTGGTTATGTATACCATGCAAAAAAAAAAAAAGCTTTGATGAAACTGAATTACCTTTTAAACAAAATCCATTCCAGTAATTCCTGACATTTCTGACCAGTGATCCATCCATGCTGCTCTGCTGTATGTTACTGTGTCAGTGTGAAAGGAATAGAATATATTTATTGTGATCTGTGTCTTCATTAACTGTGTCTCCAGGGCAATTTCCTTTCCGAAGTGACTGGTTGAGCATTTTAACCCCTTCACGCCGACCGTATGCAAATTTGCGTTCAGTGCATTGATGTCTGATGATTGGCCAAAGCATGCACCTGACCTGCATGCTTTGGCCAATCACAGCACGCTCTGCTGTAAGCACCATGATTGGCCAAAGCCAGGGTGCCTTTATCCAATCATGGCTAAAGGGGATAAGTCCATGCCCCACACTATATAAGGCTGCTTAAACGGCGGGCATATATATAGTGTTATCATAATCATTGAGAGAACGTGAGCAGGTTAGTTAGTGGCGTGCAGGCAGTTTTGTATATATATGTACATACATTCAGTGTAATCAGTGTTGTGAAGACTATATATGCAGTGCAGGCAGTGTATAAATATATATATATATATATATACACACAGTGGGGACAGAAAGTATTCAGACCCCCTAAATTTTTCACTCTTTGTTATATTGCAGCCATTTGCTAAAATCATTTAAGTTCATTTTTTTCCTCATTAATGTACACACACCACCCCATTTTTCTGATCATCCTTGAGATGGTTCTACACCTTCATTTGAGTCCAGCTGTGTTTGATTATATTGATTGGGCTTGATTAGGAAAGCCACACACCTGTCTATATAAGACCTTACAGCTCACAGTGCATGTCAGAGCAAATGAGAATCATGAGGTCAAAGGAACTGCCTGAAGAGCTCAGAGACAGAATTGTGGCAAGGCACAGATCTGGCCAAGGTTACAAAAACTTTCTGCTGCACTTAAGGTTCCTAAGAGCACAGTGGCCTCCATAATCCTTAAATGGAAGACATTTGGGATGACCAGAACCCTTCCTAGACCTGGCCGTCCGGCCAAACTGAGCTATCGGGGGAGAAGAGCCTTGGTGAGAGAGGTAAAGAAGAACCCAAAGATCACTGTGGCTGAGCTCCAGAAATGCAGTCGAGAGATGGGAGAAAGTTGTAGAAAGTCAACCATCACTGCAGCCCTCCACCAGTTGAGGCTTTATGGCAGAGTGGCCCGACGGAAGCCTCTCCTCAGTGCAAGACACATGAAAGCCCGCATAGAGTTTGCTAAAAAACACCTGAAGGACTCCAAGATGGTGAGAAATAAGATTCTCTGGTCTGATGAGACCAAGATAGCCCCTTTTGGCCTTAATTCTAAGAGGTATGCGTGGAGAAAAGCAGGCACTGCTCATTACCTGTCCAATACAGTCCCAACAGTGAAGCATGGTGGTGGTAGCATCATGCTGTGTTTTTCAGCTGAATGCGGTCAAGTACAGGGATATCCTGGATGAAAACCTTCTCCAGAGTGCTCAGGACCTCAGACTGGGCTGAAGGTTTACCTTCCAACAAGACAATGACCCTAAGCACACAGCTAAAATAACGAAGGAGTGGCTTCACAACAACTTCATGACTGTTCTTGAATGGCCCAGCCAGAGCCCTGACTTAAACCCAATTGAACATCTCTGGAGAGACCTAAAAATGGCTGTCCATCAACGTTTACCATCCAACCTGACAGAACTGGAGAGGATCTGCAAGGAGGAATGGCAAAGAATCCCCAAATCCAGGTGTGAAAAACTTGTTGCATCTTTCCCAAAAAGACTCATGGCTGTATTAGATCAAAAGGGTGCTTCTACTAAATACTGAGAAAATGGTATGGTACTTAGGACCATGTGATGTTTCAGTTTTTCTTTTTTAATAAATCTGCAAAAATGTCAACAATTCTGTGTTTTTCTGTTACTTTGGGATGCTGTGTGTACATTAATGAGGAAAAAAATGAACTTAAATGATTTTAGCAAATGGCTGCAATATAACAAAGAGTGAAAAATGTAAGGGGGTCTGAATACTTTCCGTCCCCACTGTATATATACAGTGTAATATATATAGATATATATATATATATATATAGATATATATATATATATATGCCAAAATGTAAAAAATAAAAAAATAAAAACAGCATGGAGTCCCCCCAAAATCCATACTAGGCCCTTTGGGTCTGGCATCGATTTTAAGGAGAGCTCCACGCCAAAAATTTTTGAAAAAATTGGCATGGGGTCCCCCCAAAATCCATACCAGACCCTTATCCAAGCAAGCAGGCCAGGATAGGGGGGGACGAGCATGAGGCCCCCCTCCTGAACCATACCAGGCTGCTTTAAACAAACAATAAATACCGCGCTGTGATACAATAATCAATTGATTGTGTTGACAAAAAATCAAAAAATATAAAAATAAATAATAAACCTAAAAAGCTGCTGCTATAAGTGAGATACACACATGTTTAAATAGATAATAAGTAGCAGCGCTAAATAAACTAAATAGCATACACCAATAATATTAAAGTCAATAGTGTAAAAAACAATATGAAACGTCCATGAATGTGAGTGAATAGTGCTGCAAAAATCAACCAAAAGATTGCAATACAGTCCAAAATAGTGAATTTCGTCCTCCACCACACCACCAGTGATAAAAAATGCTCGCTTACCAGATGGCAAGCTATACACGCTGGCGACCTATACCCGGCCAGGGCCTTTATCCAGTTAAGGGGCCACAGGAAATCTCCAGGAAAAAACATTCTAGGAGGTCAGCATGGGGATCGCCAAACTCATCAGCCAAAGACCATGACAGGATGGAATACGGTGATGTTTCAGATGTTCCCAGAACAAAAAAGGATCACTATAGCATAATACTTTGGTGGTTAACTGTAATGACACACACTGCAGGGAAAGCAGGCTCCTTTCAGCTATGTAGCCAGGCTGCTTGCCCTCAAGGTGGGGGGGACCCCAAAGCACCCTACCCATGTTGATGGGGACAAGGGCCTCGTCCCCACAACCCTGGCCCGGTGGTTGTGGGGGTCTGCAGGTGGGGGCTTATCGGAATCTGGGGGCCCCCTTTAACAAGGGGGCCACCAGATCCCGCCCCCCATGTGAATGGGTAGGGGTACATAGTACCCCTACCTATTCACCCAAAAAAAGTGTCAAAAAGTAAAAGCCACAACAGACAGTTTTTTACAATTCCTTTATTTTAAAAAAAGGAACAAGAACAGTTTGGGGCTTTATATGAGGCGGTGACCTGGTAAGGTCCAGTGCCTCCATCCCTGTCTAAATGAATGGGGAAAACAGCGGTGGAACTTTAAACGAAGCACATAGGTATAGAAAGATTTTCACAAACAATGAGAAATAAACAGAAACAAAGTATTTCTCCCTCAGCGCTCATGCAAAAAAAATATGATAAATAAAAATATATATATAGCTGCTACTATAAAAATGTAAACTGTATCAAAAAATATGTTAAAAAAAAAAAGTATTTTAAACATTAGCAGCACTTAAGAAGTTCATATGTGAAATAAAATATAAATAAAGATGAAAAGTTCCACTTGTGTCTTAATTGTGTACAGCAGGGTGTGGGGTGGTAGCTGATCCGTTTATAAACAATGTTGAACAATAACTCTCTGCTGATCAAAATCCCAGATAAATCCTTCACCACATTGCTTTTATGGGAATCCCCTATAGGTAATTCACTTAACAGAAGGTGATGGGTTAACAGCGTGCCTTTCACTGGTTTAATATCGACGGGCTTAGTTCACTCAAATAGGACTGGATCCATGAATGGATATTTGGATAGCTGTCAGCGCACTCTGCATACTTCCATCTAAACTAAGCTCATAACGAGCAAAGAAATAGAAGTGCTCATAGCGTAATCCAGTAAATTAAAATACTTTTATTTAAAAAACAAAGTGATCCCATATAGATGTACACTTACAATGTATTAAAATAATATAAGCATGTATCATAGATCATTGAGTCCCGATATACCTTATTACCGCTGAGAGCGGTATTCCCGGGTAAGGTATCACAGAAGATCAACGGCGTGGTAGCTGTATGACCAAAGTTAAATCCATAAGCGCCCCCACAGTCTAAAATACTTACAGGCGTGGCTATAAGATGAAAGTGTGGCACTACAGATTGGGGACCCACTAGGGGCATCGCCACCGGGCGCTGAGGTGGTGTGGAACGGCCCATTGCCTGGCAAGGACAACATCCAGGGAGGTAGATTTCCAAGAAGTGAAAAATGGGTCATGAGTAACCAAGATGCTGAAACCAGACAAGGACTACTATGAGAGTAATACAATAAATATATTATATTATAATATATATATATATATAGTGTGCAATGTGTCCTGCTCTCGGTAGAGGGCAGGACAAATAATGTTATTATTGTAGTGAAAAGTGTCCGTAAAATCCGAACAGGTACAGATAGGTTACAGGGGTGGTGAAGTGTTGAAAGTTATAAAGTAAAATGATGAAAAAGATTAGTTAAGAACCAATTACCAAAAAGGTCCAATAAAAGGTGATAGGGTGAATGAAGGGTGTACAAATTACCTGAGACTAATGCCCTGTACACACGGTCGGATTTTCAGATGGAAAATGTGTGATAGGACCTTGTTGTCGGAAATTCTGACCGTGTGTAGGCTCCATCACACATTTTCCATCGGATTTTCCGACACACAAAGTTTGAGAGCAGGCTATAAAATTTTCCGACAACAAAATCCGTTGTCGGAAATTCCGATCGTGTGTACACAAATCCGACGCACAAAGTGCCACGCATGCTCAGAATAAATTAAGAGCTATTGGCTACTGCCCCATTTATAGTCCCGATGTATGTGTTTTACGTCACCGCGTTCAGAACGATCGGGTTTTCCCACAACTTTGTGTGACTGTGTGTATGCAAGACAAGTTTGAGCCAACATCAGTCGGAAAAAATCCATGGATTTTGTTGTCGGAATGTCCGATCAATGTCCGACCGTGTGTACAGGGCATAAGCCATAAAAAGCTTAAAAATCCAGAGTGATGCAATTATATGAGTGAAACCACTAGAGTGAATCAACCTCCCATGTATGGAGCCTATATGGACACAGCCACCCCACGCCCACCAACGTCACGCAGGCGTGTGCTAGGTGAGGGAGGCTCTAACAATTGAATGGACATGCCATCCCAGATTCGTGCCAAATAAATCCCTCCAATCAGCCGCCAGGTGGACTGGACAGCGCTGGCGCAGCGGTGACACAGACCGCGTCGTCGCATGTCCGGCGCGGATGGCGTGAAGTCGACGTGTGGCGGCATCCACCCACCCCAGGGGAAGGTGGAGGAGGAGATCCCTCGGCACGCATCGCAGCTCCTGGAAGCGATGGGAGCAAAACAGATCAGTATGTCATACTGATCAAATATTAAGGATAGCTAAATAGTAAGGAATGGGGAATAATAAACCCATCCCATGGGTAAAAACCCTATAGAGAGTGGGGGATTATCGAGGCAAAAAAGAGGAGTAGAAATTACATAATATTGGTAAGAAATCATCAGACCTAACTAGACAAAAACTATGGGGGTTATTTACGAAAGGCAAATCCACTTTGCACTACAAGTGCAAACTACAAGTGCAAAGTGCACTTGAAATTGCACTGAAAGTACACTTGGAAGTGCAGTCGCTGTGAATCTGAGGGGTAGATCTAAAATTAGGGGAAGCTCTGCTGATTTTATCATTCAATCATGTGCAAGCTAAAATGCTGTTTTTTATTTTCCTTGCGTGTCCCCCTCAGATCTACAGCGACTGCACTTCCAAGTGCACTTTCAGTGCAATTTCAAGTGCACTTTGCACTTGTAGTGCAAAGTGGATTTGCCTTTACTAAAAAAAACCCTATGTGCTTCCATCCCTTATTATTATATAAAGGTAACAACAATTTGGGACATTATATGAGGCGGTGACCTGGTAAGGTCCAGTGCCTCCATCCCTGTCTAAATGAATGGGGAAAAGGGCGGTGGGACTTTAAATGAAGCACATAGGTATAGAGAGATACATTTATGGATAACAATAATAATAACAGCAATAATCTGATATGTAACACATGATCTGCTATAGGACCTTTTCTCCCATCGCTTCTGGGAGCTGCGACGCGTGCCGAGGGATCTCCTCCTCCCTCTTTCTGGGGTGGGTGGATACCGCCACACCTACACACAAGTAGGGCCAAAAGAGCTTTGGCCCTACTTCTCCTGTGGGTCATAGGAGTGCACCCAGTTATTAGTTACTAACCGTCAGCTGGCTGAGCCTCAGAGTTGCCAACCCTCCGAAGGAAATTGTACTGGCAGGATACCAAAATTTTCAAACGGCACCAATTTTTTACTGGCAAAAAATCATGCAATTTACTGGCAGCCACATTTTTTTGCTGACACTGCAAAAAAGTACCTAAAATTACAGTTTTCAGTGCTAAACAGTGTAAATATTAATATTTAAACTATAAACATATATCTAGTGCTAGTAGCAATGTGTTTACGTTTAACAAGAGTAAAAAAACATATTTCTGCATTGACATGAAGGTCAGGTTACTATAGCCCAGCCAGCACAGAGTTCCCCCCTACATCAGAGTGTGCAGGATTCCCCCTTATAGTGAAACAAAACTCTTATATAAAGGGGAGTGCTGTAAATCATGATCTAAGTTGGAACTCTGATGTAGAGGGGGGCTCTGGTGACCAGAGACCACCTTATATCAGAGTCCACTGTGTTCCCTTTACATCAGAGATCCCAATTACATCAGGGTCCGCAAATCAAGTTCCCCCTTGCACTGTAAGGGGGAATCCTGCAGACTCTGATGTAAAGGGGAACGAAAGGAACTCTGATGTGGGGGGGGGGACTCTGGTGACCAGAGACCACCTTCTGTAAAGTGAATACACTAAGCTAAGGGGGGGTTACTAATATAGGGGGGGAACTTTTATATCAGTGCCCCCTTACACTATTGAATTCACTACCCTCTTACATCAGTCACCCCCCCTCAGACTGGCCTGGCGGCACTGTCACTGACCTCCCCTCAGGTGCACCGTACAGGGCTCAGTCAAATGGCTCCAGCTTGGTGGCTCTGGGTTTTATCCTACAGGAGACTATCAGAGGCTGCAGACAGAATACAGGAGACGGTCAGGGACTGCAGACATGATACAAGCAGGGCTTTTTTTCTCAAACAATAGGTGCTGGAACTCAACCACAACCCCCCAAAACCCCTCCACCCACACACACCCTCCAAATAGCATTAAATAATGGGTGGAAGGAATGGGGAGGGTACAAGACAAGTAGCAGCAGTGTCAGAAAGATCTTCGGGATGAT
Organism: Lithobates clamitans; assembly: GCA_037952925.1. Taxonomy (NCBI): domain Eukaryota; kingdom Metazoa; phylum Chordata; class Amphibia; order Anura; family Ranidae; genus Lithobates; species Lithobates clamitans. Next base: position 10,029,760 of record JBBGZY010000400.1, on the reverse strand, counting down.
CGAAGACTCTCGGTATGTTTTGGGACTGCACATGCGCAGATATTTACTGGCAAGATTTTTTTTTTATGGGTGTTCACGGGCATGAAAAATAGCCCCGTTTTTTACGGCCTGCCCGTGAAAACACGGGCGGTTGGCAACACTGCTGAGCCTCTCAGTGCACCACTGAGAGTCTGAGCCAGCCGCTCCCACCCCTACCACAGTATGGCACTCCAGTGAATGCTGGAGGGGCAGATAGTCACCGCTCTCTGCTCACTGAAGACCGAGAACTGAACAATTAGTGGTCTTTGATTGCCCAGTTCTTGGTCTTTGAAGCGGTGAAGGACAAATGCAGCATTGGATCGATGCTGCATCCACCTAGGTGAGTATGTATGTGTGTTTTTTTGAAAAGCCATACTTCTCATTTAAGTCCTTTTATGAGAACATAAGTCAGTTTGTGTCTGATAACTTTTGCCAATAAATTAAAGTGATTGTAAAGCCTCAGGAGTTTTCACCTTAATGCATTCTATGCATTAAGGTGAAAAACATTCTGTGCTGCAGCTCCCCCCCAGACCCCCCTTTTTCTTACATGAGCCCGAACCGATCCAGTGATGTGCATGAGCGCAGCAGCTCGAGCCGCTGTCTCTCTCCTCATTGGACAGATTGATTGCAGCAGGGGCCATTGGCTCCCACTGCTGTCAATCAAATCCTGTGACATGGGAGTGGGGGGTGGGGCTGAGTCCCGCTCTCTGTATCAATGGACACAGCAGCAGGACTTGGAAGCGAGCCTGCATGGGTGCCCCCATGGAAAGCAGCTCTCCGTGGGGGCACCCAATAAGGAGGAGGGGCTTGGAGTGCCGGCAGGGGACCCCAGAAGAAGAGGATCGGTTTGCTCTGTGGAAAACGATTGCACAGAGCAGGTAAGTATAGGCATGTTTGTTATTTTTATTAAAAAAAAAAAAAAAGTTTAAAAACACTTAAAACTCACAGGTCACCTTCATTTGGAAGAAGACAGGCTTTTCTCTATTGGCTGTGAGTTTTTGGTTGGCGTTCAAGTGCATCCTCAGTCTAATTAAAGTATCCAGTTTCTACAGTGGGTCCACAGCTATGCACATCAATATACATATCAGTGGTTCCAAGCTCTCATTTATCTTTTCATAGGTGCCTTTTACAGTGCCTTGAAATAGTATTCATACCCCTTGAAATTTTCCACAATTTGTCATGTTACAACCAAAAAACATAAATGTATCTTATTGGGATTTTATGTGATAGATCAACACAAAGTGGCACATAATTGTGAAGTGGGAGGAAAATGATAAATGGTTTTCAAAATGTTTTACAAATAAATATGTAAAAAGTGTGGCGTGTATTTGTATTCAACCCCCCTGAGTCAAAATTTTGTAGAACCCCCTTTTGCTGCAATTACAGCTGCAAGTCTTTTTGGCTATGTCTCTACCAGCTTTGCACATCTAGAGAGTGACATTTTCTTTGCAAAATAACTCAAGCTTTGTCAGATTAGATGGAGAGTGTCTGTAAACAGCAATTTTCAAGTCTTGCCACAGATTCTCAATTGGATTTAGGTCTGGACATTGCCTGGCCCATTCTAACACATGAATATGATTTGATCTAAACCATTCCATTGTAGCTCTGGCTGTATGTTTAATGTTGTTGTCCTGCTGGAAGGTGAACCTTCGCCCCAGTACCAAGTTATTTGCAGATTCTAACTGGGTTTCTTTTAAGATTGCCCTGTATTTGGCTCCATCCATCTTCCCATCAACTCTGACCAGCTTCCCTGTCCCTGTTGAACAAAATCATCACTACAACATGATGCTGCCACCACCATGTTTCACTGTGGGAATAGTGTGCTCATAGTTATATGCAGTGTTAGTTTTCCACCACACATAGCGTTTTGCTTTTAGGCCAAAAAGTTCAAATTTGGTCTCATCTGACCAGAGCACCTTCTTCCACATGTTTGCTGTGTCCCCCACATGGCTTTTCGCAAACTGCAAACTGGAATTCTTATGGCTTTCTTTCAACAATGGCTTTCTTCTCGCCACTCTTCCATAAAGGCCAGATTTGTGGAGAGCATGACTAATAGTTGTCCTGTGGACAGATTCCCCCACCTAAGCTGTGGATCTCTGCAGCTCCTCCAGAGTTACCATGAGCCTCTTGGCTGCTCCTCTGATTAATGCTCTCCTTGCACGGGCTGTCAGTTTAGGTGGACGGCCATGTCTTGGTAGGTTTGCAGTTGTGCCATACTCTTTCCATTTTCAGATGATGGATTGAACAGTGCTCCGTGAGATGTTCAAAGCTTGGGATATTTTTTTATAGCCTAACCCTTCGTTAAACTTCTCCACAACTTTATCCCTGACATGTCTGTGGGTTTCTTGGCCTTTGTGATGCTGTTTGTTCACTAATGTTCTCTAACAAAGCTCCGAGGGCTTCACAGAACAGCTGTATTTATACTGAGATTAAATTACATACAGGTGGACTCTATTTACTAATTAGGTGACTTCTGAAGGCAATTGGTTCCACTCGATTTTAGTTAGGGGTATCAGCGTAAAGGGGGCTGAATACAAATGCACGCCACCCTTTTCAGATATTTATTTGTAAAAAATTTTGAAAACCATTTATCATTTTCCTTCCACTTCACAATTATGTGCCACTTTGTGTTGGTCTATCACATAAAATCTCAATAAAACACATTTACGTTTTTGGTTGTAACAGGACAAAATATGGAAAATTTCAAGGGGTATGAATACTTTTTTTAGGAACTTTGTGGCTCTCGTTCTGGGTGGACGTCATATGATGACGCACCAGAATGGCCGCTCTCGAGCACCCGCGGGGAGCGCGCAGTGCGGCGGCTGCACGGTGTTGCTAGGACACAACCGTGTGATCGGCTGTGTCCAATCACAGCCAGTCACATGTAAACGCGGAAGTGTCGTAAATCGTCTCTCCTCACCTCACACTGACTGAGTGTGTCGGCAAGGAAAGCTGATCAGTGGCATCTCCTCGCAGGTAAGAACAGGGAAGGTAATCAGGGCACTGATCATCAATGCCCTGATTACAGGAAAGCTGCAGCAATGCCACCAATCAGTGCCCATTACTGGTGCCAGTCAGTGCTGCCTATTAGTGTCCATCAGTGCCTACTCATCAACGCTGTCCATCAATTCCTATCAGTGCCGCCCATCAGTGCTACCCATCAGTGCTGCCTATCAGTGCCCACCAGTGCCATCTATCAGTGCCGCCTATCAGTGCTCATCAGTGCGGCATAATAGAGGCACCTATCAGTACGGCATAATCAGTGCCCTTCAATGCCGCCTCATCAGTGCCCATAAGAACCACCTCATCAGTGCCCATAAGAACCACCTCATTAGTGCCCATAAGTGTTCCCTCATCAGTGCCGCCTCATCAGCGCACATTTTAGTAAAAAATAAAAACCCGGCAGTGATTAAATACCACCAAAAGAAAGCTCTATTTGTGTAAAGAAAATTATTAAAACAGTGTTGCATGACTGCGCAACTGTCATTCAAAGTGAGACAGCGCTGAAAGATGAAAAATTGTCTGGGCAGAAATGTGCCCTGTATTGAGGTGGTTAAAAAGGGACAAATAAGTTAAAAAGAAAAGGTGAGATTTACTGAAACAGTGAAGACTTTGAAAACATTTCTTAGCTACACACCTGGGGATAACATGGTGTAAATGATTTGCATCAGAGTCAGTGTGATCTATTGTGTAATGCAAATTTCATGAAAATCCCTTTGTTGTCTGTGCCTTAACCACAGCTTTTACAGAGCAGGACATAGAAAAGCAGCTAATGGGTGTGCCTGTTATATCATTTATATTACACCTTTACAGAAATATGTACCTACCAATTGCTGACTACCTTATAAAAATCCATCCATCTCCCTGGATGCAATGTTGATTCAATAGCTGTACGCCCTGTACACAGGTCGGACTTTCCGTCTGAATATGTGCGATCGGAGCTTGTTGTCGGAAATTCCAACCGTGTGTGGGCGCTATCGGAATTTCCGACACACAAAGTTTGAGAGCAGGCTATAAAATTTTCCCACAACAAAATCCGTTTGCGTAAATTCCGACCGTGTGTGGACAATTCCGATGCACAAAGTGACACGCATGCTCAGAATAAATTAAGAGATGAAAGCTATTGGCTACTGCCCTGTTTATAGTCCCGACGTACGTGTTTTACGTCACCGCGTTCAGAACGATCAGATTTTCCGACTACTTTGTGCGACCGTGTGTATGCAAGACAAGTTTGAGCCAACATCCGTCGGAAAAAATCCATGGATTTTGTTGTCGGAATGTCCGATCAATGTCCGACCGTGTGTGCAGGGCATTAGACTCCTTTTTAGATGGGAGCTGGCACCCATCCTGTTGTTTTTGCAGGCAGCCTATAGAGGTGGATGCAAAAGCCGCAGCTGCACAGACACAGCCGCATGTCAAAATTTGACAGTCAAAAACACGATGCCTCCATTCAGGGCCATGAGGTTGCCCTTGCACAGCTGTCAAATATTGACATGCAGCTGTGTCTGTGCAGTCACGGCATCTGCATTCACCTCTGCGGTACTTCTGCATTCACCTCTGAACAAACATTAATATTGTCTTTGTTACTAACCTGGAACAAAAATACAGATTAGGAGTTCTGATTTACTTACCTTCAATGGTCATATGACATATAGTTCATGAGTCAGTATACCAGGTGAAAAATTGTGAATAAAAATATTTTTCCTAAGGGTATGTTGAACAGAAAGCTGGACCTGCCTGCCATGTCCCTCTATGACAGTGGTTCTCAACTCCTGTCCTCAGGGCCCACTAACAGGCCCGGTTTTATGTATTACCTTTGGAAGATGCAGACTAGAATACTGCAATCTCTGAGCAGCAAATGATATCACCTGTGATGTATTTTAGTTATCTTGCAAACCTGGCCTGTTAGTGGGTCCTGAGGATAGGAGTTCAGAACCATTGCTCTATGAAGACATCTGCCTCTACACTGTGATACAGTGTGGAAAAAAAACATGTAAAAACGAGGCACTGGATTAAAACTATTATTGGATCAATCAGTTTGAGTTAAGCCACAGTGGCTCCGGTAAGGCTGCTCTCAACAAAAGCAGGGAACTTACTTGCACAAAGTCCAACTAGGGCACCATACAAATGGTCTGAGAGTCCAAACACTTTTAATATCAAGTTTGCTCACAAGGGGACAACACAGAACAGCCAACATGCTTCGGAGGCTCGCCGTTCTCCTCGTTCTTCAGGGCTTATGTTTGATGAAGTTTGAGTCCTCCTATCTCTCCGTCAAAATCCAGACCTGAAAAAGTGGGAGATCTTTAAGTCTCCAGAAACGTTGTTTTTTGTTCTTTGTTGTCACCCTGTGAGCAAAAGTTGCTTTTAAAAGCTTTTGGATGCTCATTTTGTTTGACACAGTCATTGGACTTTGTGCACAGTGTGGAGCAAGATATGGTAATACATTATTAGAATTTAGCTCAAAGTGGTTTATTTTAAAAACATTCATTCAATTTTCTAATTGTTAGTGAGGTCAAATCAACGTACATTTTTGATTGAAGTGATGAGAAAATTTAAAGGAGGAGAGAATTTTTTTTATTGAATGAACAAACTTCAAACAGTGTATAGGGGGTTTGTTTGTCCGCTCATTCCAAAATTAAGTGTTATGCCCCGTACACACGGTCGGATTTTCCGATGGACAATGTCCGATCGGAGCGTGTTGTCGGAAATTCCGACCGTGTGTGAGCGCCATCGGACATTTTCCTTTGGATTTTCCGACACACAAAGTTGGACAGCAGGAGATAAAATTTTCCGACAACAAAATACGATCGCGTCAATTCCGACCGTGTGTGGCCTGTTCCGACGCACAAAGTGCCACGCATGCTCAGAAGAAATTCCGACACGGGACAGCTCGTTCTGGTAAACTTAGCGTTCGCAATGGATACAGCACTTTCGTCACGCTGCAATGTTCAAAATGGTTTAATACAGCGCACTCTCTTCTTCTTTATAATGTGACAAGAATTAAGTAGTTTTGCTGCTCATATTCACACACACTTCTCACAAACTTCTTTCGTTACTATTTATCGGGATTCCCTCAATATATTTTGATTTCTCACATCTGACAACATATTTTTTTTTTTTGACTTTAATGTAGATTCTTTTTTTGTTTCTCTTTTTTCATTTTTTTTTTTGGTGATTTTGATTTGTACTCCCGAAAATGTTTGTGTGTTTTTGTGACAAGTTCCCACAACACCATTGATATGTTGTTCTATTTAATCTGTAGGAGATTGTTTGGTGTTGTTGTCCCTTGTTAATTTCACATTTTATTTTTTTAGAAATGTACCTGAAGCGTCACCAACAAACTGTCCTTTTTGGATGAAAACACACACAGGAAAGTAGAATTTACTGAAAATTTTTTATTAAGGGGTCACAACTATAAAAAAACAAAGAAGGAGGCAACGCTGGAGAAACTGCAGAAGTGGGCGAAGCCTTGGACCCCCAGGGCAGACATCAATTATTTAAAAGCAAAATTGGTGGCCTGAGGAGTCCATATCTAAGGGAGGGCAGTCTGGTCCAGAAGTCCCAGAGATCCGGAAAGCAGCAGATGACATCTGTGTCCCCAGGCTGTGGTCATACGAGAGACTGCAGCTTTTGTCAGACCAGACTGAACCCAGGGCAATCACTCTTTGGTCTTCCTTCCACGCTTCCTTACAGGCTTTGGCTGTGGTGGTGGAGTTGTGGCAGCAGGAGGAGGAGGAGGATCGTCGATCTCAATGACATCCGTCTTGTGTGTCAGTTCCCCACTCTCCCCCTTACGTAGGACTTTATAAATCAGGTCCTCAGAGATCTTGCGTTGGCCCTCCTGCATGCCCTGCTGCATTTGGTGGCAGCCATGCAGGCAAAGGCCTCTTCAGGACTGGGGAAGGCTCTGAGGGACGCCGAAGCCTCCTGGATCAGCCTGTACGCTGAATCCTGCACAGGACTGGGAGTCATCTTCCTGGCTCATTTATGTGGCAGGCGGAGGGGAGGAACCTGAGACTCAGTCAGGCTGCGACTGGTCCCAGGCTTCTCTTGGCTGACACTTAGCCCCGCCTCTAGGGTTGCCACCTTTTCTTGAAGCCAAACCCGAACACTTTCACGTCGCACGGCAATTTTTTTGTAGTACACTCTATAGAATTGTAAAATACCTGGGACACCTCTTGGGTTACCCAATGAGAGTAGTAATGAGGTGTACTACGGTGAACAGTGGTTGTGGCCAAATTGCATTAAGAGTGGGGGGGGGGACTTAAAGGGGCATGGTTAAATAAAACAAAAGCATTTGTGTACTCATAAAATGTGATTTGATTAATAAAAGAATTGTCAGCCAGTAGAGCAGTGGACGGTGTCAGTAGAGCAGTGCATGGTGTCAGTAGGGCAGAGGACGGTGTCAGTAGAGCAGTGGACGGTGTCAGTAGAGCAGTGGACGGTGTCAGTAGAGCAGTGGACGGTGTCAGTAGAGCAGTGAACGGTGTCAGTAAAGCAGTGGACGGTGTCAGTAGGGCAGAGGACGGTGTCAGTAGGGCAGTGGACGGTGTCACTAGGGCAGAGGACGGTGTCAGTAGGGCAGTGGACGGTGTCAGTAGAGCAGTGGACGGTGTCAGTAGAGCAGTGGACGGTGTCAGTAGAGCAGTGGACGGTGTCAGTAGGGCAGAGGACGGTGTCAGTAGAGCAGTGGACGGTGTCAGTAGAGCAGTGGACGGTGTCAGTAGAACAGAGGACGGTGTCAGTAGAGCAGTGGATGGTGTCAGTAGAACAGAGGATGGTGTCAGTAGAGCAGTGGACGGTGTCAGTAGAGCAGTGGACGGTGTCAGTAGAGCAGTGGACGGTGTCAGTAGAGCAGTGAACGGTGTCAGTAGGGCAGTGGACGGTGTCAGTAGGGCAGAGGACGGTGTCAGTAGGGCAGTGGACGGTGTCACTAGGGCAGAGGACGGTGTCAGTAGAGCAGTGGACGGTGTCAGTAGGGCAGTGGACGGTGTCAGTAGGGCAGTGGACGGTGTCAGTAGGGCAGTGGACGGTGTCAGTTGGGCAGTGGACGGTGTCAGTAGGGCAGTGGATGGTGTCAGTAGAGCAGTGGACGGTGTCAGTAGAGCAGTGGACGGTGTCAGTAGAGCAGTGGATGGTGTCAGAGCAGTGGACGGTGTCAGTAGAGCAGTGGACGGTGTCAGTAGAGCAGTGGATGGTGTCAGAGCAGTGGATGGTGTCAGAGCAGTGGATGGTGTCAGTAGAGCAGTGGATGGTGTCAGTAGAGCAGTGGATGGTGTCAGTAGAGCAGTGGATGGTGTCAGTAGAGCAGTAGATGGCGTCAGTAGAGCAGTGGATTTTGTCAGTAGAGCAGTGATAAGTAACAGATTAAATATCAGACAGTGCCTGTGCCCCCCCCAATAGAAAACTCCATTACAGCGAGACAAAAAAAACCCTTACCTCCCAGGAGCCGCTGCAAAGATGTGTGAACCTGTTAGGGGCGAAGTCTGTAATACCATGCTTTCTCCTGCAAAAGTGTCCCTGTTTGCTAGGATACCAGTCCAGTGGCCCTCCATTCACTGTCTCTGGCGGCATCGGTGCTGGCGGCTGGGTGGGAGAGAGAGAGAGCGCACAGACAGTGCAGTGTGACCTGGCTGCAGGACATTAGCCCCGCTGAAGCTGGGGGAAGTGCGTGCTGTTTGGGGGTAGCTGACAGAGAGGAGGGGGGGCAGACAGAGGGGAGGGGGGGCAGACAGAGGGGAGGGGGGGCTGACAGAGAGGAGGGGGGCAGACAGAGAGGAGGGGGGCTGACAGAGAGGAGGGGGGGACAGACAGAGGGGAGGGGGGCTGACAGAGGGGAGGGGGGCTGACAGAGGGGAGGGGGGCTGACAGAGAGGAGGGGGGGCAGACAGAGGGGAGGGGGGCAGACAGAGGGGAGGGGGCAGACAGAGGGGAGGGGGGCAGACAGAGGGGAGGGGGGGCTGAAAGAGGAGGGGGGCTGACAGCTGACAGAGAGGAGGGGTGCTGACAGAGGAGGGGGGCTGACAGAGGAGGGGAGGGTGGCTGACAGAGGAGGGGGGCAGACAGAGAGGAGGAGGGGGCTGACAGAGAGGAGGAGGGGGGCTGACAGAGAGGAGGAGGGGGGCTGACAGAGAGGAGGAGGGGGCTGACAGAGAGGAGGAGGGGGCTGACAGAGAGGAGGGGGGGGGGCTGACAGAAGAGGAGGAGGGGGGGCTGACAGAAGAGGAGGAGGGGGGGCTGACAGAAGAGGAGGAGGGGGGGCTGACAGAAGAGGAGGGGGGGGGCTGACAGAAGAGGAGGGGGGGCTGACAGAAGAGGAGGAGGGGGGCTGACAGAAGAGGAGGAGGGGGGCTGACAGAAGAGGAGGGGGGGCTGACAGAAGAGGAGGGGGGGCTGACAGAAGAGGGGGGGCTGACAGAAGAGGAGGGGGGCTGACAGAAGAGGAGGGGGGCTGACAGAAGAGGAGGAGGAGGGGGGGCTGACAGAAGAGGAGGAGGGGGCTGACAGAGGAGGAGGGGGGGCTGACAGAAGAGGAGGGGGGCTGACAGAAGAGAGGGGGGGCTGACAGAAGAGGAGGAGGGGGGGCTGACAGAAGAGGAGGGGGGCGCTGGCAGAAGAGGAGGGGGGGCTGACAGAAGAGGAGGGGGGGCTGACAGAAGAGGAGGGGGGGCTGACAGAGAGGAGGAGGGGGCTGACAGAAGAGGATGGGGGGCTGACAGAAGAAGAGGAGGTGGGGGCTGACAGAAGAAGAGGAGGGGGGCTGACAGAGGAGGAGGGGGGCTGACAGAAGAGGAGGAGGGGGGGCTGACAGAGGAGGAGGGGGGATGACAGAAGTGGAGGGGGGGGATGACAGAAGAAGAGGAGGGGGGCTGACAGAGGAGGAGGGGGGGCTGACAGAAGAGGAGGAGGGGGGGCTGACAGAGGAGGAGGGGGGATGACAGAAGAGGAGGGGGGGGGATGACAGAAGAGGAGGGGGGGCTGACAGAAGAGGAGGAGGGGGGGCTGACAGAGGAGGAGGGGGGGATAACAGAAGTGGAGGGGGGGGGATGACAGAAGAAGAGGAGGGGGGCTGACAGAGGAGGAGGGGGGCTGACAGAAGAGGAGGAGGGGGGGCTGACAGAGGAGGAGGGGGGATGACAGAAGTGGAGGGGGGGGATGACAGAAGAAGAGGAGGGGGGCTGACAGAGGAGGAGGGGGGGCTGACAGAAGAGGAGGAGGGGGGGCTGACAGAGGAGGAGGGGGGATGACAGAAGAGGAGGGGGGGGATGACAGAAGAGGAGGGGGGGCTGACAGAAGAGGAGGAGGGGGGGCTGACAGAGGAGGAGGGGGGATGACAGAAGTGGAGGGGGGGGATGACAGAAGAAGAGGAGGGGGGCTGACAGAGGAGGAGGGGGGGCTGACAGAAGAGGAGGAGGGGGGGCTGACAGAGGAGGAGGGGGGATGACAGAAGAGGAGGGGGGGGATGACAGAAGAGGAGGGGGGGCTGACAGAAGAGGAGGAGGGGGGGATGACAGAAGAGGAGGGGGGGATGACAGAAGAGGAGGGGGGGATGACAGAGGAGGAGGGGGGATGACAGAAGAGGAGGGGGGGGATGACAGAAGAGGAGGGGGGGCTGACAGAGGAGGGGGGTGGCTTGGTGCTGGGGGAAGAGAGCACACAATGAACTGTAGCCTTCAGGATTCATTAGCCTAGCACTGCATTGACAGGGGTGAGGGGGACCGGACTGGGACCAACTCACCACTCACCAGTGAAACTGCCAAAAATCATTATCCCTGCTGGAGCAGGAGAAGGAGGGGGGCCCGGGGGGAGCGTTGCTGCTGGCGGGAGACAGCGCATTCAGGGCAGGCTGCATTTGCCGATCGGCATAGGCACACTGATGGGGGAGAGGTGGATGGAGGGGAACTGTCACCACTGAAGCCACACAGGACAGGAGCCGTCCGGGGAGCAGGTGCTGTTTGAGAGTGTGCATCCAGCGACAGGAGGGGGTCACGCTGCTGACGGGACACAGCAGGACGGAGCGCAGTCTCAGCTACAGGAGCGGGCGGGGGGGGGCGCTAAACTGCTGGTGGGCTGGAGATATGAACACTCACTTCTCAGTTCTCACAGATATGAACACTCACTTCTGGAGCCTATGCTGCTGTGTCCGGGTTTCAGGAGGAGAGAAACCCGGGCACAGCTGTCAAAACCCGGACTGTCCGGGTCATTCCCGTACAGGTGGCAACCCTACCCGCCTCCTCCTGGCTGCCACTAATCCCCGCCTCCTCCTGGCTGCCACTAATCCCCGCCTCCTCTTGGCTGCCACATTCCACAGCCTCCTCCTGGCTGAGGTCTACCTGTGTATGAAAAAGGGACATAGTTTTAGTATTTTTTACATCAATCACACACAATTTTCACCTCCTGACTGCTGCAAATTGAATGTTAACAAATATAACAGACTATCATTCTGAGCCCAGTATTTTGCATTCTTGTCCCAATTTTGGGTGCCCACTACTGTCTATTGATATGTAAAACACTTTTTTTAATCAGCAATTAGTGATCAATACTAACATCTAGTAAACATCATTTATTTATTGCCCAGAAATCTGTAGAAGAATGCTATACCTGACTCCAGCTGGGCTCCTCCACTTCTTCCTGGCTGGAAGGCCCAGGTTGGACATCAGAAGCCTCAGCTGGGATGCAAGGAAGGGTGGAAGGAAGAGTGGAGAGGGATTCCCTGACTTCAGTGTGGTCTGACAGAAATCGCAGTCTCTCATAGTACCACAGCCTGGGGACTTAAATGTCATCTGCTGCAGCTCCGGACCTCTGGGAATCTGTGACCTTCTTGCGCTCCCTAAGATAAGTGCTCCTCAGGCCACCAATTTTTGCTTTAAAATAAGGGATGGCTGCTGTGGGGACCACTGGCTTCACCAACTCCAGCAGTTTCTCCAGCGCTGCCTGCCTCTTCTGTTTGTGATTATAGTGGGGGTGTCTCACTTGCCACAGACAGGGCAGCTCCCTGTACTTGTCAATGAACAGGGGCAGGAAATTGTGGTCATTGAACCCATCCATTTTCTCTGCAAGACACAACACAAGACAAACCCTAATGTCAGGCCAAACTCCCCTAATCTTGCTACAATATAGGCTTCCATTTCGAAGCAGTATAGGCCCAAGTTTAGATCCTACCTTCGTTAGCATGATCGGCGTCTCCGATGCTCCTTCCTCCGCTCACAGATCGTACGTAAGACGCGCGCGTTACGATTTATACACACTGCGCATGCGTATAACTCCGCCCGCCCCTGACGTTCTTTCTAGTCTATTCCCCGCCCCTTTTCGTTCGGCGCAGTGGGGGAAGAGCACATGGCGGATAGACAGCAGGATCGTGATAATTACAGCAACGAGGAGGAGGAGGAGGAGGAAAGGCCGGAGCCTGAAACGTCCCGATCCAGAAGGAGATTAAAGGACTCAAATATGTCCTTTGGGGAGATGTTGAAGATGGTGGACATCCTGAAGAAGGCCGACTATGATGGAAAGCATGGGCCTTACCCCAACCACAATGTCCGAAAGGCCAAGATCATGGCGAAAGTGGTCAGGAGTCTGCACCAGAAATTCGGGGAACGACGATCGAAAGATCAGCTCAGGAAGCGGTGGTCGGACCTGAAATTACGAGAACATGAGCAGTACAGAAAGATCCAGAGAGTGCTGCAAAAAAGTAAGTATTTGTGCTGTGTTCCTATTTTTTTTGTGTTTTTTTACGTTCGTGCTGCTCCATGTGCTTTTAGGAACTGTTGTACAGTTTAAAATGGCAACTTTCATGTTCATGGGCCTATTATTTGTTTGGATCACACATTTTTATTTCGGACGATAAAATACCAATGTTTAGGCCATATGCATTTGGCCACCATTTTGACGCCCTATACTTGTCTTCAAAGAATTGGGTTGTGTAGATGGGTTTGTTACTAGAATGAAATGCAAACTAGATTCTGTGTAAGGAGAGGACACTCAGCAGCTGTTTTCACATCTGGACACTGGAGCACTAGTGTGGGACCCCAGAACACCATTTTTATTAGGGGGGCCACACAGGTGCTCCAGTGTATACTATAGGGGGGCTACATCTGTGAAGCTTGTACCAAACAGGTAAAGTATTGCAGCTTGACAAAGGACACTAAAAAAGCTACATCTTGGAACTCGGCTAAAATAGATCATTGTACCCCACTTCCAAGCAATGTTTCATCTTTCTAGTTCTGCCATCAAATATCTGTGTGCTAATTATACCATTTTTGTTTTACATAGGGGAGAAAAGACTCGGAGGACACCCCTCATCCGAGGAGACCAGAGCCCCCCCCCCCTCTGGAAGAAGGGGAAATACCCCCAACATAAGATGAGCAGGAGGAAGAAGATGTGGTGGAACTAGTCACCACAACAGGTGAGTGTCTGCAACCACAGGCTCAGGTAAGAGATGGATGGCGGCATTTTTTTGCAAACCTAATTTATTTTGGGTTTCCTCTCTTTTTAGGTGATCGTGAGGTTGTGGATGAAGATCCTTTCACATCCAAAAGTGCCCAGATCCTGATCGGGGAGATCATGGGGTGTAATTTACAATTGGAAAACATCAAGCAAAACATCAATGATGTTATTCCAAAATATAAAAACATCATTGATGTTTTGGGGCGAGTTTAAAACCCCTCCAAATCACTTTCTTCTTTTGTGTGCTACAATGTGCGAAATGTTTTTGTGATTTTTCCCAAAGCCAAATTTGGAGGATGCACACAGTGTGCCAACATGTGCTATCTGCCATCACGGGAGATCAATGGACGCGTTTTGGGGGTGCAACACCTTCCTCAATTATAAAGTAGCGGTGAGGAAGGGCTTTCTCCCCCAAAACACGTCCCTTGATCCCCCGTGATGGCAGATAGCACATGTTGACATTGTGAAATTTGTGTGCATCTTCCAAATTTGGCTTTTCCAGGGGTGATTTCCCCCATCTGAACGCAATATCAAACACAGTTCCTAAATACTCATGTCTGATATTGCCTTCCAGTTCTACCAAATGTGAACTTTGTAAGATCAAGATTTGTGTCTTTCTTGTGGGTTTTACACAGGCCTGTTTTCTATAAAATGCACATTTTGATTTTGGATAATGACACCACAAAATATGTTATACAACAAACATGTCGGTTTGTCAGAAAAACCTTTGGTAAATGCACATGTGATTGTACAGGTATTAAAAAGATTGTTCATCAAGAATGTGTGGATTATTGTCTCAACACTACAACACTTTTGGGGTGATGTAATTGTTGTTTTATGAGAAAATGGGGGTAATTTCCTAAGGGCAAATCCTCTTTGCACTACAAGTGCAGTTTCAGTGCAGTTGCAAGTGCACTTGTAGTGCAAAGTGTGTTTGCATTTAGTAAATAACAGCCAACAGTGCTTTGTATAAGGTTACACAATCACGACATTTTCTGCACTCCACACATTTCTGTCAGGGTCAACTAAAACAAACACAAGCAGTAAATGTCCACAAAGAAGAGCCTGGGGGGAGATGCCTGTCGAGAACTTGAGGTCCTGCAGACTTCTCCCTGTGGCCAAATACCGCAGCGTAGCGACCAACCTTTGCTCCGGAGTGATGGCTTGCCTCATGCAGGTATCCTGCCTGCTGATATAGGGGGTCAGCAAAGCCAAAAAATGGTGAAATACGGGGTCCTTCATCCTGAGAAAGTTCCTGAAATCATCAGGATTATTCTCACGGATCTCACGGAGCAAAGGCATATGACAGAACTGGTCACGCTGAAGCAACCAATTCTTGGTCCATGAACTCCTCCCCACCCTGTTCATGGACTGGACTTGTGTCAAGGTCAGGACCACAACACCAAGCCCCCGTACAGCACGAACTCTACGAGGAGTACGCATACGAAACATGGCTAGAAAACGGTCGGCTGCTCAGAACGAAGTAACAGAACGCACTGAAGAACAGCAAGGCCTGTGAAGAGCGACCTGAAAAACAGCAACGAGCAGGCAAGATCACACAGAAAACTCCGATACGAACTGACTGCACCCACTGAAGAGCAGATACAATCCCACAAGCACAAACTAAACGGCAGAAAACGATCTGAAAGCCACGAGTCTGAAAAAGCGCGAATCGTCTCTCACCAAACTTTTACTAACACGAGATTAGCAAAAGGAGCCCAAAGGGTGCCGCGCTTGGTTCTGCACCGGCCTTTTCTAGTCTTGTCGTACGTGGTGTACGTGACCGCGTGGTTGCCGATTGGAAATCTTGATCGGATCGAAAACTTTGTGCAACCGCGTGTAGGCAAAACAAGTTTGAGCCAACATCCGTCGGAAAAAATCCTAGGATTTTGTTGTCGGAATGTCCGAACAAAGTCCGACCTTGTGTACGCCCTATTAAAAGCAAACACAATTTTGAACTACTTCCAAATGACATTCATCAAGTCTTCCTGAGAATTTTTTACACATTTTTTATGAATGCTTATATGAATGTTTATTTTAACCACATGCCGACCAGCGCACGACGATGTACGTCGGCACAATGGCACGGCTGGACAAATGGGTGTACAGGTACGTCCCCTCTAGGATGCGGCATTGTCAGTGCACACGCCCGCCGTGTACTCCGTGACCGTGCCTGCAGGTCCCGTGGACTTGATGTCCACCGGGGGCCCGCGATCGTGTCACAGAACAGCAGAACCAGGAGATGCCTATGTAAACAAGGCATTTTCCTGTTCTGCCTAGCAACATGACAGAGATCTACTGCTCCCTGCCATCGGGAGCAGTGATCTCTGTCATGTTGTAGTGAGCCCATCCCCCCTACAGTTAGAGTTACAGTTAGTCACTCCCTAGGACACACTTAAAGCCTCGATCGCCCCCTAGTTTTTAACCCCTTCCCTACCAGTGTCATTTACACAGTAATCAGTGCATTTTTATAGCACTGATCGCTGTATAAACGACAATGGCTCCAAAATAGTGTCAAAAGTGTCCGATGTGTCTGTCATAATGTCGCAGTCGTGATAAAAATTGCAGATCGCCGCCATTACTAATAAAAAAAATGATTAATACAAATGCCATAAATCTATCCCCTATTTTGTAGACGCTATAACTTTTGCGCAAACCAATCAATATACGCTTATTGTGGATTTTTTTATACCAAAAATATGTAGAAGAATACATATCAGTCTAACTGAGAGAAATTTTTTTTATATATTATTTGGGGATATTTATTGTAGCAAAAAGTAAAAAATATTGCTTTTTTTTTCAAAATTGTTGCTCTTTTTTTGTTTATAGAGCAAAAAATAAAAACTGCAGAGGTGATCAAATACCACCAAAAGAAAGCTCTATTTGTGGGAAAAAAAGGACGTCAATTTTTTTAGGGTGCAACATCTCACGGGCGCGCAATTGTCAGTTAAAGCAACGCAGTGCCGTATCGCAAAAAGTGCTCTGGTCAGGAAGGGGGTAAATCCTTCTGGGGCTGAAGTGGTTAAAAACAAATTTCAATTCAAATTCTCCATGCAAGAGTCTGGATGGGATACCTTAACTAAACTATTTTACACTGACATGCATCAATTTACACATAAGAATGCAGAGTAAATAGGATCAGATCTTAGTCCATTCTCTTCTATGGCAGAAATGTTCCTATTATTACAGATAGTAATTACAGAAACTAGAAAAGTGCAGCTTTTCTAGTTTCCCCCACATCAGAAAGGTAGCATCACTTTTTTTGTCACTGCAGACATGAAGTTAGCGTCTTGTGGTAACTTACCACTGAACAAAATGTAAATATATGAGTGGAGGTGATTTTGTAGCAGCGATTAATCACTATAGTCATTACCAATTTGTTGCCAAGAACTGTTTGTTGCACAGCTACAGATCTAACTTCTGCTACATCATTGCTTTCCGGTACGACAATATATAGATGCAATTAATTGTGTACTGATAATGGTAATGTAAGGCTACATGCACATGGTTGTTTGGAGGCTTAAAAATATGTCTAGTGTAAAATTCTAGGCCTTGGTTACCTCGGTGCTGTGGCGCCCATTCAGGGAGTGTCCTGTGCAGGCAGTGACATATGTCCGGATCAGGAGAATTAGAAAGCATGACCAATTTCAATATCATTTTGGTGCTTTTTATTTGATATACTATTGTATACATTTATATGGAATCCTTTATATATATATATATATATATATATATATATATATATATATATATATATATATATATGAATATGTTATGAAATGATTTGTTCTCCTATTCTATGTAGTGGGACCTGTTCCTATACCCCCCAATGCATGTCCTGAAGAAGCAATCCAGTGAAAAGCGTAGACACACAGGGGCACACTATTGAATGTCATTTTTCCATTTGGGTATATGTAACATCCTCCTTTTCTGGCCATAGCTTGGCCGTTAGTGGACAATACCTTTTTATGACAATTTTTATACTGTATATGTTTATATGTCAACGTTTAACTATATTGTCGTTCCAATTTTCCTTCAAAGTCCAACCTGGTGGCTTTTCCTTTTTCTAACGAGTTATACGGATGTGGCACATGAGTGAATAACTTTAACTATTCAGCACACCCTGTGCACATGCCTATGTATAACCTCCAGTTCAAATGATGCATTGTTCACTCTTGCTGAGTATCTGTGCTGTCCAGTCACCTGAGATATTGGCTAAGTGCGTAGTCTGCTTTACATAAAGTTTGCTATTGACAGCTAGTATTTATCTATAACTTGTCCTGTAGACTAATTTCTTGCCATATCCTCCTAACAATGGCTCCTTATTTGAGGAATTTGTCATGCTTGAAAAACATTATTTAGCATTTCAGCTTCAAAGGCACCAAGGAAACCAGAGTCTGCATTGATTGTTGGGCTAAATGAAAACAATCATTGTAATTAAAAGTGTCCATATGACATATCCAAAAAATATATATATGCTCCAACATATGCAAATCAATAAACCGATTACCTTAATGTGTTTTTACACTATTGAAGGCTCTGTCTCAATTTTTATCCCCACATGTGGAGAGTGTCGTTATTGATCTGGATGGAGATTGACGTGTACAAGCGGCTCTTCAATAACATCTAATAAGGCGATATTTGCCAGACACAAGAGTGAATGGCAACAGCATCTCATGAGCTTTATTCTTAAGGGAGTGGAATTGGCACACATCATTTTGGCGAAGGATTTTGGTGAATCAAGGAGATTTTGTTTCACTATCTTTTCATCACTTTAACCACTTGCCGCACGAACATTTACGTTGGCAGAATGACACGGACAGGCAAATGGGCGTACAGGTACGTCCCTTTAAATTTGCTGCCGTGTGGTCGCGAACCTGCCGCGAGCTTCGTGAGCGTGATCGCGGGTCCCGCGGACTCGATGTCTGCGGGGATACCCGCGATTGTCTCACGGACAGGAAGAACGGAGAAATGCTGATGTAAACAAGCATCTCCCCATTCTGACTAATGACACTGATCACAGCTCCCTGTGATCGGGAGCGGTGATCAGTGTCATGTCACACGTAGCCCATCCCCCCTACAGTTAGAATTACTCCCTAGGACACACCTAACCCCTGCAGCGCCCCCTCCTGGTTAACCCCTTCACTGCCAGTCACATTTACACAGTAATCAATGCATTTTTAATCGCACTGATTACTGTATAAATGTGAATGGTCCCAAAATAGCACCAAAAGTGTCCGATCTGTCCGCCATAATGTCGCAGTCACGATAAAAATCGCTGATCGCCGCCATTGCTAGTTAAAAAAAAAAAAGTTATTAATAAAAATGCCATAAAGCTATCCCCTATTTTGTAGACGCTATATCTTTTGCGCAAACCAATCAATAAATGCTTATTGCAATTTTTTTTACCAAAAATATGTAGAAGAATATGCATCGGCCTAAATTGAGGGAAAAAAATGCTTTTTTATATATTTTTTGGGGATATTTATTATAGCAAAAATAAAAAATAATGTGTTTTTTTTTTTCAAAATTGTCGCTCTTTTTTTGTTTATAGCGCAAAAAATAAAAACCGCAGAGGTGATAAGATACCACCAAAAGAAAGCTCTATTTGTGGGGAAAAAAGGACGTCAATTTTGTTTGGGAGCCACGTCGCACGACCGCGCAATTGTCAGTTAAAGCAACGCAGTGCTCTGGTCTTTGGCCAGCCAAATGGTCCGGGGCTTAAGTGGTTAAGTTGGACTGTATTACCATATTGATTTGCATTAGTTAGAGCATATATATTTTTTGGGATATGCCATACGGACACTTTTCATTATGTATGGGTGTTTTATGTTGATCCTTTCACAATGCTAATATTTAGGAGATTTGTAGATTAATTTAGTGCGCTCCTGTGGAATTATGTGTCTCTCTCTCTTATTTACATTGACATTTGTTTCACCTCATTTGCATGTTTATTAAATTATTAATTGGCAGTACAAACAGGTGTATTTTATTAGCGCGGTGCGTACACATATAATCATTGTAATTACCAACTCTGACAGTCAATTTTTCACTTCACCCTTCATTTCTCTATCCAACCCTTTAATTAGTATCTGTATCTAATTTAAACACTGCAATATGTGTATTGAGTTATGTGCTTTTATATTGTACTTTGTAAAATAAAACTCTTCAATAAAGACTCATAGTTTAAAAAAAATGCTAATCTATAGATTTACTATTTACCATTTTTAGTGCAGTAGGTTCTGGATTTGTTTGAGCACTCACATTGCCATCAATATTCTTGCCAAACAGGTATTGCAGGTATTTAAAATAAGGGACAAATGGCATGTGGTTATGCATACCATACAACAGAAAACATTTTGATGAAACTGAATTACTATATAAACAATTTAATCTAGTAATTCCTGACATTTCTGATCTGCTGTAAATTCTGTATCAGGATGACATGATAGAATATATTTATTTTGACCTGTGTCTCCATTATTTGTGTCTCCAGGGTGATTTACTTTCTGTAAAATTCTGGATATGAAATTTGGAAAAAGTGGTTTGAAATGATTGGTTAAACATTTTAATGCAGAACTCCAGTCGTACCTTCCATCTTGCAAAGTTGTACAGGCTTCTCTTCTCTACTAAAATTGCTTACTATGTTTTCATTTCACACTTCTTCTCACAATGTGCATTAGAAGCTGCAGCAAGACAGATGGAACTGTTTTGCTTACGTCGATCTAGCAAGGTTACTTTGTGGTATAAGCAAGGAAGCTGAGATTTCTGCAGTGTTTAAAAGTGCTTTTACTATACAAAGATGCTGTACATACAAAACTATTACAATATTAGGAATACAATGCAAGACTGACAGATCTATAACAAGCAAAATGGCCTATGGTCTGTAACAGTGGCGGCCCGTCCATAGTGGGCGCCTGGGCGCCGCACCCCCCTCCAGGCAGCAAAAAAAAAAAAAAGTCAAAAAATAAAAAAAACATTTTTTATTACTGGCCCTTTAAAAAAAAAAAAGGAAAAAAAAGGTCCTTAAGTGCACTGTATTCGGACGCCAGACACAGTGAGACGCCGGACACAGTGCACTTATAGGAAGCGCCACGTCTATGCAATCACGAGATTACAGATGTGGAGCTGCATTTGCGGGCGTTTAGCCCGCCTTGTGGCGTTTTCTGAAGCGCCAAGTAGCTTTCGGCCATAGTAATACATACTACGGGCGCCGGGCAGAAGCTACTCGGCACTTCAGATTTGATTGATATCTGCCCTGAGTCAGATGTCACTTCCTGCTTCTCTCTCTCATTGCGCCCGAGAGAGGAAACAGGAAGAATGCTGGTGCCAGTGTGAGGAGGAGGACACCACAGGAGACCCAAGGTAAGTACCGCTGGCGCTGTGTGGAGAATGGGGGGGATAGAGGCTACATTTGGGGGGACAGAGGCTGTATTGGGGGGGACAGGCAGCATTTTGGGGGGGTAGAGGCTGCATTTGGGGGGGGGCAGAGGTTGCATTTTGGGGGGGGGACAGAGGCTGCATTTTGGGGGCGGATAGAGGCTAAATTTGGGGGAACAGAGGCTGCATTTAATGGGACACAGGCATGCTGCATTTGGGGGGGCAGAGGCTGCATTTGGGGGGGACAGAGGCTTCATTTGGGGGGGACACAGGCATGCTGCATTTGGGGGGGACAGAGGCTGCATTTGGCGGGACAGAGACTGCATTTGGGGGAACAGAGGCTGCAGTTAATGGGAACAGAGGTTGCATTTAATGGGACACAGGCATGCTGCATGTAATGGGACACAGGCATGCTGCATTTGGGGGGGGGACAGAGGCTGCATTTGGGGGGGGGACAGAGGCTGCATTTGGGGGGGGACAGAGGCTGCATTTGGGAAGACAGAGGCTTCATTTAGGGGGACAGAGGCTGCATTTGATGTGACACAGGCTGCATGTAAGGACGGACTCTGCTGGGGAAATCTGATGCAAGGACGGACGGCTGGTGGCAGGCGACGTGGCTAGTGACACACTCGGGGCTCCCACTGATTCAGCATTATGGTGAGTTGAATGATTTAATTTTATATTACAATGTAAAAATAGAAATAATGTGCTTCAATCATCCTGACACCATAACAACCATGGTGCCGGGATGATTGAAGCGCTAACACCAGGTGTTTGGAGTATCTTTATCTGCTGATTGTTAAACTTTCTAGAATACACATTTCTATTGTTGTGTAGGATCTAGGCCTGCTGTCCCTCTCTCCCTCTCCCTCCATCCCTCCTTCATCTCAGACGCTAACCACACCACCTTAGAGCCACGCCCGCTATTTTGCTGAAACCACGCCCATTTTCACCAAGTGGGAGGGGTCAAAAAGGAAGGGCGGGGTCTGGCGCCCCCCCATCCTAAAACTTCACCAGCCGCCACTGGTCTGTAACAGTAGAAATACATTTAAAAGTTACTTAGCTCCAGTTACTGTGTTCATGATCTCCGTTGCTCTTGGAGATCAGACACTGTTGTTCGCTGATTACAGACTCGAGTATCCTTCGATGTTAATCCATGTTGAGTGGGCTCCACTATCAGTCTCTACTGCTCCTTTTATTTGGTCTTTTGTTTACCATGTTTACAAACTTGTTTTCCATAACAACCGACTAACAGTCATTCTTTCAGTTTGAGAGACCCTCTCTGACCTGTTTACTGGAGCTATAGAGACAATAGCCTATTCAAACTGTCAATTGAATACAGCAATGGTATCTACGTTCCCATTGTATCCAACAGCATGTGTTTGAGAAATATCTACTCAAGTCAAAACCTGACAGTAATCTGATTTCTATGACCAACTACTATTTTAATAGTGTCCCATGTAATATTATGTCTGATTAATATAAAAAAAAAATCATATTTTAACAAACGCAACACATTCCGCCTTTGATTTCTTTTCCTTTCAGACTCCATAAAGAAAATCACTTCATTACTAAGAAAATTAATTCTAAACATTTACTTTCCTTGAATGTAACAACTCCCATATTTCTGCATTGAGAAGTTTTCAGTCTTTGGCTAAAAGTTCATTAGAAAGTCCATTATAAAGTTCTTTAGAAACAAGTCCAGGCTTGTAATACATCAAAGGCCTTGCTCTCCACAGCTCATGCAGTCTTCCATCATTCTGTCCATCATGTAACCACTTTTCTCTGGTCTTCCTGTGGATCAAATCGGAGACAGCCTGTGGAGTGGAAAACAAAGCAGATTATATCTGTTCCTTCTAATAACACAAAAACAGTAGCCGGTCCTTCAGCTACAGTCTCACCTCTAACTAGCTTCTTGCCTGGATCTCTGACCAACACTTTGCCATTGCCACCTGCCCGTATCCACTTCTGACCCTCCCCAAAGAACATCAATAGGGAGGAAAGGAAATATACTGATATTTCCCAGAAGAGCTGTTTATTTTGGAAGGTTTGATTTTATGTAGCTTCACTTTCCACTCTTGCTAAGAAGTATCCACTAACCAGTTAGAGTCCCAGTCACTGTCTTAAAGCTCATCTGCCAATGCAAATATAACTTCAGACCTTCCTGCCAGATTCCCTCTCATTTCTAGATAGGCTTGGCTTCAGATATGTCACTCTTGGCAGTAACACGGTATCTGTTAACCACTTGCCGACCGCCGCACACAGATGTACATTGGCAGAATGGCACAGGCAGGCAAATGGGCGTACCTGTACGTCCCTTTGAATTTGCCGCCTATTACGTGCCTGCTGCTCCCGCAAACTCGATGTTCGCTGGCGGCCCGCGAGTGCGGTGAGGAGAGGCAGAACGGGGAGATGCCTATGTAAGCAAGGCATTTCCCTGTTCTGCCTACCAACATGACAGACATCCACTGCTCCCCGTCATCTGGAGTAAAGATCGCTGTCATGTTGTAGCGGGCCCATCCCCCCTACAGTCAGAATCACTCCCTAGGACACACTTAACCCCTTGATCGCCCCCTAGTGTTTAACCCCTTCCGTGCCAGTGTCATTTATACAGTAATCAGTGAGTATCTGTAGCTCTGATCGCTGTATAAATGTCACTGGTCCCAAAATAGTGTCAAAAGTGTCTGATGTGTCTGCCACATTGCAGTCCCGATAAAAAGCGCAGATCGCCGCCATTACTAGTAAAAAAAAAAAATATTAATAAAAATGCCATAATCTATATCCTATTTTGTAGACGCTATAACTTTTTCTCAAACCAATCAATATACACTTATCGCAAATTTTTTTTTACCAAAAATATGTAAAAAAATACATATAAGCCTAAACTGTGGAAGAAATTTGTTTTTTTATATATTTTTTGGGGATATTTATTATAGCAAAAAGTAAAAAATATAGCTTTTTTTTCAAAGTTGACGACTTTTTTTGTTTATAGCGCAAAAAATAAAAACCGCAGAGGTGATCAAATACCACCAAAAAAAGCTCAATTTGTGGGAAAAAAAGGACTTCAATTTTGTTTGGGTACAACGTTGCACGACTGCGCAATTGTCAGCTAAAGTGACGCAGTGCCAAATCGCAAAAAATGCTCTGGTCAGGAAGGGGGTAAAATCTTCCGGGGTTGAAGTAGTTAAAACCTGTTCTTTCAGGAACCTTACATAAATATTGAACTCTGCACTCCAGCTGTGAAATCTGTGCCCCAGCTCCTACCATCATCTCATATGGTGTGTTTTTGGCTATTGGCCTAGAATTTAACAACATGACTGCCTGTGTGAGGACCCGATCCCAACCCCTTAGCGTATGTGTGGGTATAAGTTTGCGTATCTGGTCCTTCAATAGCCGTTTTACCTTTCAATCAAACCAGCTGCCTGTGGATGGTATGGGATGTGGCACAACCAGTACACTCCAGAATCTTTGGCCCACTGCTGTACTGTTGATCCGGTGAAGTGTGAGCCGTTATCACTCCAAGTTTCTGGAGTAGTTGAAGCATTGATCTGCATGTTTGCAAGAATGAACAAGCATAAGTCCTGAATAGGTGTCCACTGCAGTGCAACAATATCTCAGTCCATTGTTTCCCTGGGACAGGGGACCGATGAAGTCAATCTGCCAGACCTCTGCAGGCCTCTCACCCCTCCTAATTGACCCAGTGGAGTACTTTTGCAATGGCCATTGTCGCACTTCACCACACACTGTACAGTTCCCTATTTCAGTCTTTATCATGTCCATGGATATAGGCAATCCTCTCTGCTGTGCCCATTTCATTCATATTTTGCATTCTGCCCCAAATGTCCAGATTGCTTGTGGGCCCAGTTGGCCAACTTCATCAAGACAGGATCAATTGGCACAACTGCCTTCACTTTGGCAAAAAAAAAACAACTGCCAGCTGTCAGTGTAGATAGAGACATGGGAAGAAGGATCCTCCTGAAGAGTCATCACTACAGCTTTCAACTCTGCATACTTGGGTTGTAGGCTGCTACTGTCCATTTATGCCCAGACGAGGCAACTATGGGTGAACCATCAGTGAACCACGCTGACTCCTTCATGTCTTCTGACAGAGACTCAAAGGGTGGAGCCTCTTGAATGGGGGATGACTGCAGCACAGGGATTTCTTCTTCTGGATGGGTGCTGGTAAAAGTAACAAGCCCTGCCAACTGTTTTGAAATGTCTCTAACCCAGCTGCAATACCCCCTCTTTCTTGAAGGTACTTCTTCCATTTCATCAGTGTCTTGTTCTGGGCTACAGCTGCCCTAGTGGTCAGTTCATTATCTCTCACCCATCCTGCTATTGGCAATGCAGTATGGATGGTGACTGTGTCCTTTCCTGTAATGGTCTCTACTAGGGATAAGCTTTATGTTGGGGTCCAGCACGAGTTCGACTCGAACATTGGCTGTTCGCCTGTCAGTCGAAAACCGAACATTATGGGGCGTTCGTGCCAAATTCGAGCATCGCGTAACGCCCCATAATGCACTGCGGAAGCGCAATGCATTGCTGTATGATGATTGGCCAAAGCATGCACTATGACCTGCATGCTTTGGCCAATCCCAGCGCCCTCAGCTATGAGAGCCATAAATGGCCAAAGGCAGGGTGCCTTTGGCCAATCATGGCTCAGGGTGACTAAGTCCACGCCCCACACTATATAAGGCTGCCTGCACGTCGTCCCCATGTAGTGTGTTGTTGGCGTGGACAGAGAGAGAGTGTCATTTAGACGGAGAGAGAGTGTCATTTAGATTGAACAGGCAGGCAGGTTATTCAGTTAGCTGCAGTGTATTTAATATATATATATACAGACAGTCTTGTATATATATTTATCCACTGCATCCAGTTTAGCTATATCTGACTGCAGGCCATTCCTGGTGTACTTTTTCTAATATACTTCAGGCGGTGTACACAGTACACAGTACCATGCATCCATAGTGCAGTTGCTACTACTTTTCTGGTGGTGTACACAATACAGTACACCTATAGTTGTTATTACACTTCTGTTGGTGTATACAGTATTGTGCACCCATAGTGCAGTTGCTACTACTTTTCTGGTGGTGTACGCAGTACACAATATATACAGTGCACCCATAGTTGCTATTAGACTTCTGGTGGTGTACACAATACCGTGCACCCCTAGTGCAGTTGCTACTACTTTTCTGGTGGTGTACACAATACATACAGTGCACCCATAGTTGTTATTATACTTCTGTTGGTGTACACAGAACTGTGCACCCCTAGTGCAGTTGCTACTACTTTTCGGGTGGTGTACACAGTACACATTACATACAGTGCACCCATAGTTGCTATTAGACTTCTGGTGGTGTACACAATACCGTTCACCCCTAGTGCAGTTGCTAAAAGTTTTCTGGTGGTGTACATAATACATACAGTGCACCCATAGTTATTATTACACTTCTGTTGGTGTACACAGTACCGTGCACCCCTAGTTAAGTTGCTACTACTCTTCTGGTGGTGTACACAGTACACAATACATACAGTGCACCCATAGTTGTTATTACACTTCTGTTGGTGTACACAGTACCGTGCAACCCTAGTGCAGTTGCTACTACTTTTCTGGTGGTGTACACAGTACACAATACATACAGTGCACCCATAGTTGCTATTAGACTTTTGGTGGTGTACACAATACTGTTCACCCCTAGTGCTGTTGCTACTACTTTTCTGGTGGTGTACACAGTACACAATACAGTGTAGTGTGGTTTTGCTAAACAAAATTTACAGCATGTCTGGAAGACCACCAAGGAGAGGCAGAAGCTCACAGGCCACTAAAAGCAGGCTCTGTGTCTACAGTCGACAGTGCTGGTCGTGGACATGGTGCATCCTCAGCACGTGGCCGTGGGGCACGCTTGTCCTTTTTTTCTGCAGCTGGCCGTGTTATTGAGCCACAACATGCAGAAGAGTTGGTGGATTGGATAACAAAGCCTTCCTCATCCTCCTCATCCTCTGTCACCCAGGCTCAGAGTAGTTTGCCTGCCAATGCAGCTGCCAAAGCGGCCTATTCCATCGGCTCCATGTCAACAGTCACTCCTTCCCTAGCCCCACCATCATGCACGGAGGAATCCCCCAAACTATTCGACCACAGTGTTGGGTACATGCTGCAGGAGGATGCGCAGCAATTTGAAGGCTCCGATGATGGTACCCAGGTTGAGGTAGTAACATGAGCCTAGAGAGAGGGCGTGCCCAAGAAGGTCAAGAAACTGGCAGTCATGTTCCCCCAGCTGCAGCATACTGCCAAGTTTGCTCCAGTAATGAGGAGGGAGGGGATGGTGAGGTCACTGACTCTACTTGGGTGCCTGATAGAAGAGGGAAGGAGAAGGCACATCCCCAACGAGGCAGGATGCCCTCCAGGGGACAGCTTAATGGCAGCCACCCTATTGCATCACACCACGGAGCTAAGCAGGTGCAGGGCGATGCTGGCTCCCCGCATATTTTGAAAAGTTCTTTGGTGTGGGATTTTTTAACACGTTTGCAGCAGTTTGCATCGTTGCTGTTTGCAACATATGTCTGAAGCATATCAAGCGTGGCCAAAACAGCAACCGCTTGGGCACCACGTTGCTTGACCAGGCATATGACGACCTCCCTCTTGTCTTCCTGTTGGAGCACACACTTTGTGGAATAATGGACAGGGCACTAGAGGCAGAACAGAGGGAGGAAGAGGAGGACTTCCTTACCTCTCAAGGCACCCTTCATCTAGATAGTACTCCTGCGGGCCTGCCGATCACAGGAAGAAGAAGAGGAGAAGGAGGAGGAGGATTGTGTCAGCATGGAGGTGGAGGAAACCTATGGAGTTGTACGTGGCTGGGAGGAGGTGGTTGAGGATCATGTGATCCTTAGTGACCCAGAGGACTCCGGATCGAATGCCTCTGTAAACTAACGCTGCATGGCCTCCCTGATCCTGCAAAGGACCCTAGGATTCGTTGTATCAAGGAGAGGGATCATAACTGGCTGGCAACCCTTCTTGATCCACGTTACAAGGGTAAGGTTGCAGAACTTATCCAGCCTTCGCGGAGAGAGAGCAGAGGATGAAACATCTTCGGGAGGCCTTGCAGAAAGGTTTTGTCACGTACCTGGTAGGTAGAGCCCGGAATGCAGTGACGGCCTCTCGTATGCCTCTGACTCGGGAACCCCTGGTAGTGCTGACAGGGGCTTGAGAGTACAAAGGGGCACAAGTGCCTAACTGAAACACTGGAGTAGAGGGCTGGATCCTGTAATCAGCAGGGAGGTGCACTTGTAGTTCAGCAGCAGGATGCAGACAGCAGGGAGGTGTACTTTAGACCCGTAGCAGGATGCAGACAGCAAGGAGGTGCACTGTAGTCCCATAACAGGATGCAGACAGTAAGGAGGTGCACTGTAGTCCCGTAGCAGGATGCAGACAGCAGGGAGGTGCACTCTAGTCCCGTAGCAGGATGCAGACCATAGGGAGGTGCACTGTAGTCCCATAGCAGGATGCAGACAGCAGGGAGGTGCACTGTAGTCCCGTAGCAGGATGCAGACCGTAGAGAGGTGCACTGTAGTCCCATAGTAGAATGCAGACAGCAGGGAGGTGCACTGTAGTCCCGTAGCAGGAGGCAGACAGCAGAGAGGTGCAGACAAGCCGGGTCAAGGTACTGGAAGGCAGATCAGGTACAGAAGGGCAATCCAAAAGAGTAGTCAGAGTCCAAGCCGCAATCGGGGCAGGCAGCAAACAGGGAAGTCAGGAACAAGCCAAGTAGGTACTAGATTCAGGTAAACTGGGTAACAAAGCAGCAGGGGTCTCAGGAAACGCTGTAGACTGGACAGCAAAGAAGCAAGGCATCAGTCTCCTTTAAATAGCCCCATTGTTGGCGCCAAGTGCTGTCACAAGGGGCCTATTCCTGCTATTGCACATGCGTGTGCGCCAGTCGGCTCCTTTGTGCACAGGAATTCTTCTAGTGCTAGGACGTTTGCTGGAAGGGATTTCCTGACAGGTTTGTGCAATGCGTTTCCAGAGCCTGGGAGGTTAAAACTTACTGGTGCTGAACAACATGTTGCTGAGGCTTCGTTCAGTCACAGAAAGAGCGGTGGAGAAGGTGGCCGGCTGACCGATGGCTTCAGACAATTCTTCAGTCCTCAGCACCAAGGTCTGGTTCCAGCAACCATCACCAGTGTCTGAATTACATGGTGCAGGAATATCTAGGGGCAAGATCAGACTTGGAGACCTTTCCAACAGAACATCCACTGGGTTACTGGGTCTTGAGGATGGACCACTGGCCAGAGCTTGCTCAATATGCAATTGAGCTACTGGCCTGTCCTGCATCCAGCGTTCTTTCTGAACGCACATTCAGTGCTGCTGGAGGCTTTGTAACCGATCACAGAGTGCGCCTGTCCACAGACTCTGTTGATCGGCTCACATTCATAAAAATGAATCAGTCTTGGATCACCAGCTACCAAGCACCTGATGCTGATGTAACCGATTGATTTTTCTATGGATGTGGGATCCCTTGAAGACTGCATATGCTGAGTGACTATCCTATTATGCGGAGTGACTATCCTATTCCTCCTCAATCTTCATGATGATAGCTTCTAAGAATATTTTTGGTTCAGGGCACCACCACCACTGCCTAAGGCCCAATTTTTCTGCCCCTGTTTAAAAGGGGTGTGTAATTACAATTTTTGATCTAATATTTCATAGCAGGGCCCATTCCTGCACTCAACAAAAGTATCTGTAAGGCTTTACAGTGTTGTGCCACCACCACCACCACCGCCTAAGGCCCAATTTTTCTGCCCCTGTTTAACATGGGCGTGAAATTACAATTTTTGATCTAATATTTCATAGCAGGGCCCATTCCTGCACTCAACAAAAGTATCTGTGAGGCTTTACAGTGTTGTGCCACCACCACCGCCTAAGGCCCATTTTTTCTGCCCCTGTTTAACAGGGGCGCGTAATTACAATTTTTGATCTAATATTTCACAGCAGAGCCCATTCCTGCGCTCAACAAAAGTATCTGTGAGGCTTTACAGTGTTGTGCCACCACCACCACCACCACCGCCTAAGGCCCAATTTTTCTGCCCCTGTTTAACAGGGGAGTGTAATTACAATTTTTGATCTAATATTTCACAGCAGAGCCCGTTCCTGCGCTCAACAAAATTATCTGTGAGGCTTTACAGTGTTGTGCCACCACCACCACTGCCTAAGGCCCAATTTTTCTGCCCCTGTTTAACAGGGGCGCGTAATTACAATTTTTGATCTAATATTTCACAGCAGGGCCAGTTCCAGCACCCACCAAGAGTAACTGTGAGGGCTTACAGTGTTCTGGTACCAGTAACACCTAAGGCCCAGAGTGTATAGGGCAAGCCGTATAGTATATATAGGCGGTCCCCTATTTTCAGGTTCAGGTCCACCGATAAAACTGACAGGCGGACCTGAACAGTCCGACAGTGTGAAAGGGGCCTAAGAGTTAATATGGGAAAATGGTGTCTCCACTGATGCTTTATCACCAATCCTATTTTCCCTAATAACCCAAAATTTTCAAAATCCAATTGTCATTGGGACAGACAGCAAAACAAACGTTACAGGGGTGATAACCCCTCCCTATGTTATCCAAAAAGCTTAAAAATAGTACACTTTAAAAATGTACCTGTTCCAAATTACAAACAGATTCAACTTAAGAACAAACCTACAGTCCCTATCTTGTTTGTAACCCGGGGACCGCCTGTATACTGCTGTTCAGAGTATATAGGGCCTGGGGGCCCCACGCCTTTTTTTTTGTAATTTGGGTGCAGGGTTCCCCTTAATATCCATACCAGACCCAAAGGGTAGTGGGGGGGGACCCATGCCGTTTTTCTCAATGATTTTCATCTATATTGCCGGGACCCGACATTACATTACAGCCGCAAGCAGTTTTAAATGACTTTTATTCCTTTAGAAATGTCATTTTGTGCAGGGACTATTCTAAACACGGGAAAAATGAGCCACTTTACAGGAATACTATAGTCACCCCCCCAGGCACGATATTTAAAGGAATATTTCACTTTTATTGTTTCACTTTAAGCATTATTAAAATCACTGCTCCCAAAAAACGTCAGTTTTTAAAACTTTTCTTTGCATTGATACAAACACTTTTTATGACAATAACTTGCATATTAGCCTTTAAAATTAGCACTTCTGATTTTTCATGGTCGAGTCCCATAGACTTTAATGGTGTTCGCACAAGTTTTTTGCCTGTTCCCATGTTCTGCTGCAAACCGAACTGGGGGTGTTCGGCTCATCCTTAGTCTCTACATGTTGAAGTGCTGTGTAGGCCCTAAACAGGTACTTCTCTTGGGGCGTGTATCTCTTCTGTACCCCTGTCAGTTGTTTGGACCAAAATCCAATAGGTATTGCTCTCAGTCCTTTCTTTTTGTTTGGCTGCCACAGACTCCAAGATATGGTACCATTCTGCTCCACTACATCCAGTTGAAATGGTACTCCTTGTCTGACAGGTCGTAATCCCTGATGCTGCAAAATACCTTTTTTAGCAGCCAGGAATGTGGTCTGCTGCTCTGAACCCCATGAGAACTCAGTCTTTTTTCTGGTGACATTATATATAGGCCTTAGAATCAGTCCAAGATGTGGGATTAGCGATCTCCAGAACCCCACAACTCCAATGAACTTCTGTGGCTCCTCTTTGGTAGTAGGGGGCAACAGCGGCTAGATAGTTTGCACAACTGTCTCTGGAATTTTCCTCTGCAGCCCAGTCCACATCATTCCCAGGAATTTCACTTCTGTGGCAGGTCCTTGGACTTTGTCTTTGTCGATAGCCCGCCCTCTGTTCTCCGTGTGCTGTATCAGCAGGTGCAGTGCTTCAGTTACATCTTCTTTTGTTCCAGAGATCATGATGTCATCAATTTAGTGAAACACAGTGACTCAAACTCAGGGTACTATAATCTTTGGGCAATCAGTTCATGACAAATCGTTGGAGAATTAACATAGTCTTCAGGAAGCACGGTGAAAGTGTACTGGAGGCTGTCACACACCATAGCAAACTGATCTTGACACTCTGGGTCTATCAAAATCGAAAAGAAAACATTAGCCAGGTCTATCATAGCATGATATTCTCCTGCCTCTTTAGCAATTTTCTCAACAATTGAGATCATATCAGGTACAGCTGACTTCAATGGAGGAGCCACTTTGTTTAGACCTCTGTAAGCCACAGTCATTCTTTTTTTTTTCTCAAATAACGTTTTTTATTAAACATATATAGAGGACATTGATACTGCGTTGTACAAATTTCAACAGTCCAACTGTAAAGCTGACAGATATCAAACATCAGTAAATAATAAGCCAAATATAAAAGATTCGTATCAAGTTCCATTTAACATTCAGTAGCTAACAAGTAGGTTTCAACATGGAGCTTAGCAAAATCTAAAGAGAAAAAAGAGAAAAGAGTACAGTAGAGAAAAGAAAGAGAGAATAAGGTGGGAAGGGAGGGGGAGGCTCAGCCATTGGTTCACGGCGGGTCTTCTCATCTATGCCATTCTTCTCAGACCTTATCACGTGCTTCCAATCTATCTTAGAATCTAGCTGTCATTTTTTCCATCAGCTCTATGTCTTTTATTCTGGTGTATAGGTCTGTTTGAGTAGGCGGGTCCCGTCGTTTCCAATAAAGGGCAATGAGGCATCTTGCGGGCGTCAGGACATGTCTAAGCAGTTTTTTAGAATGTTTAGGAATCTGTAAAACAAAAACTCCAAAGAGGAATGATTTTGGTGTTCTGGGAACCTGCACACCTAAAAGGCGAGTCAGTAAAAGCTGCGTCTCCGTCCAGAAAGGCACTATCTTAGGACAAGTCCAGTAAATGTGGTACAAGGTCCCTCTGTCTCCCTGACAACGCCAGCATCTATCCAAACTGGAAGGGTAAATGGCATGGAGAACGTCAGGTGTCAGATACCAAAAAAAGAGAATTTTGTAGGTGTTCTCCTTGTAGAGTGTACAAAAGGAACTCTTAGCTGCCTGAGACCAAATCGTCCACCATGTTGTTTCTGGGATTTCCTCTCCCAATACCCTCTCCCAGCTTACCCTGGGTGGTAAAGCAGTAGGAATTTAGCACCCGGTATATATGTCTGAAATTAAGCCTCGGCGTGCCGAACCCTCTAACATCCCACTCTCAAATGGAGTTGGCGCTGAGAAATGTAGGTTCGGGGCGAAAGATTGGGCATAATGTCTAATCTGCAGGTACCCATAGAACACCTGGCGGGGTAAGTCAAATTTCTTTTGGAGTTCTAGAAAAGAGAGCATTCTACATGTACATGGATGCACCAGATGACCAAAGTGGAATAAATTCCTTGTCGCCCATGGGAAAGACATCTGATGTGTAAGGCCTGCAGGCATTCTGGGATTGTAAAGGAATGACGTGAGGAGTGACCTCTCCGAGCTCAGCTTGTGTACTCGGGATAATCTACGCCAGAGTGATCTAAGATGGAGCATGGGGCCCAGAAGCCGGGCCGAGTCCACCTCCACATTTGCATTCCAGAGCATGCTATTTGGATGTGTGGGTGCCATCCATATTTTTTCAATTTCTATCCATCTATTGTAAAACCGCTGGGGAAACCAGGAGGCCAGGGCACGTAGTTGGGCAGCTTGGTAATATTTATTTAGGTCAGGAAATGCCAACCCACCTTCTGAGCGTGCCGCCGTTAAGACTGAATGAGATATTCTATACCTCCCATAATTCCAAACAAAGCGCACTAAATCTGCCTGAAGTTTCCTCAAGTCTGCATGTGGAATTGGGATGGGGAGTGTTTGGAAGAGGTGAAGAAGTTTGGGAAGGATGGTCATTTTAACAGAGGCCACCCTCCCCAGGAAGGAGATAAGGTGAACCTTCCATTTTTGTAACTGATCCCTTATGGACCTGAACAAGGGAGGAAAGTTGGCTCAGTATAGGGTATACACTACCAGAAGGGGTGATCTGAACTCCCAAATTTTTCAGGGCTGTTGTTTTCCAATGATACGGAAAGCATTGCTGTAGATGCTGGGTCTCTGCTGTTGGGATATTGATAGGTAAAGCCTCTGTTAGCCGCGTTTATTTTATAGCCAGAAGGAGATCGAAAAAGGTTGAGTTCGGCATGTAAATTGGGAAGTAGGATCCTAGGCTGGGTCAGGGTAAGTATAGCCACAGTCATTCTATATGCCCCATCAGGTTTCTTTACTGGGAACATTGGAGAAGAGAAAGGACTTATAGCAGGTCTAAGGATCCCTACTCTCAACAGTTCTTGAATAGTCTCCCCAATTTCTTTGTGGGCTCCAGGAAGCCTGTACTACTTGAGACAGACTGGCTTCTCTGGTGGAGGAAGGTAGACAAGGGTCCATTTCGCATGACCTCTGACCACAGCATTTACCGCCCTAACCAGATACACTTTATCAGGATACCCAAATGTTAATGTACCCCTTTCAGTCTGAATTGACTGACCTTTAAGTACATCGAACCCAAGAATATTTTTGGGTAACACTGTTATCAAAACATTGGTCATAAATCCTGATCCCTTACCAATAGCCAATTTCACTCGTATCTTAACTGCTGTTGTGGTTTGCCCTCCCAAACCTTCTACATAAATCAATTCTCCTTTGTGATGGGAAGGATTTCCCTGCAAAAGTGTAACTTCAGCTCTAGTATCAATTAAAGCTATCAGATGTTTAGGAGAAGACGACTTCCCCCACCCTACAGTAACAGGTGCATATGGGCATTGGTCTCCTGCTGTCACTGCCCTCACTGCTATTACAGGAGACTAACCTTCCTTTCATAAAGGATAAGGAACCTCCCAATCCCCTTTTCTGATTCTCTCTAACTCCTCCCCAGCATAAAGGGATTTGGGTTTGGGTTCATGTTCAGCTTTAGGAATTGGGGCTAACAGGAGGGGTCTGTTCTGTTTTCTCTAAATCTAGGCAGATGGTATCTTCACTAGGAGTAGTGATTCTAACCCTGACAGTTTTCCCCACTAAATGTTTCCACCTCTTCAGCATTTCTGCAGTAGAAATTCCATCTATCTCATCTTTAGGTACTCCTGCCTTTAATAGGTCCACCCTAGAGATAACTAGCCTGGTTTTCTCTTCACCTCCTGTCTTCTCTTCCACATTCCCTTTCTTTTCTGTTCTTTTCTGCTTGTACTCTTCCTGTCTGGCCTTGACCTTATCTACTGCCCTGACAGGTTTTGTTTTAGTCTCCTCTAGCTCCCCCAACTGGCTTAAAAGTGTAGTGGCTTCATGAATCTTGTTGTTTAATCCCAGGCCTCCCAGTAAGGACAATACAAGAGCCCTGAGATTAAATGGCGCAGACTTTATCAGTTTAGAGCGCAGAGCAGAGGAAAGGGTTCTATATCTGGACCCATCCGCTCTGGAAATGTATTTTATCCAGTTATACATCCCATCTCGTGTAACCTGGAAATACCCTCTCCTATTGATCTCCAGGAGTGGGTATTTTCCAGGTCAGTAGGACTAGCATATACTCTGACTATTCCATCTCTCACAAGGTCTAACAGTGAAAAAATTCACACTAAACTCCCGGGCTTTTCGCATTGTCTGACGCAATTGTGGATCATGGGTTAACACTCCCAAAGCCACTGCTTCCTTACCTGACAAAAGAAAGGAGATTAAGGTCTGGTGTGACACCTCTGACACCTCCATCCCTAATAGTGCACAGAAAAAAACAAAAAAAACAAAACAAGAAAAATAGCCCTGGGACTTTAGATGAGGTGAGAGAGGTTTAGCCAATGTCCACAGCGGACACTGAGACAAGATCAATTTATTTGTTTCAATGTACACAACACATGAAAGTAAATATACAAAGATTTATTATAAATGTAATACATCAATGAGCAACAATAAAACTTGAAAGTTGCTGGGTCAGTAAATACACATACAGAATAAGAAAATAAAATGTACATACATGTGGACAGGGAAGTATGTAAACATAATGCAGACATCAATAATACCCAGCATGTACCGGCATAAAACAAGCATCAATAAAGCCCTATGCATTTTGCAAGACCCTGCTTGTTTCTTCAGGGGCGGATGCATGAATGTCGTATCTGCAATGTAAGTAATAAGATCAATAAATGTATGTTGTTGATAAGTGGGGGCAGGCGGAATAATTGGCAAGAGAGGTCTGAAACAGAGACCTCATACTTACCGAAGGTCTGAGATAAATCGCCAAACTCTGGATATCAAGATGGCAGCAGTGTAGTGCATCCAGCTCGGGAGCTGAGGAGCTTTTTTACTTTCCTGACACCTATTGTGTTTGTTACATTGTTTTTACACACATATAATACTTATATCATTTCTACATTGCCCTGTAGTCTCTCTGCCCATACCATATTTATAACCATGTTGGTCTGCATTCATGCATTTACCATATTCCATATCTCAGACAGTCCTTCATACCAACATATTCTAATAAGCTTAATTCACTTATTTACATCTTTATATATATATATAAATTAAATTTTAGAACCTTATACATTAAGCTCATTTTGCAATTATGATGCCTTCTGATATATGCGCATCCTTGCAGATATTTTCCAGACACGATTTTAAGGGGCTAAGTGGAGATCGCAGTGAGAAATACCCCTATCCAGACCGTGCTGATCCTCCAGATGTTCCCCTGTTGTGGCCTTTGTTTGTTCCGCCTCCTCAGCTCCCGAGCTGGATGCACTACACTGCTGCCATCTTGATATCCAGAGTTTGGCGATTTATCTCAAACCTTCGGTAAGTATGAGGTCTCTGTTTCAGACCTCTCTTGCCAATTATTCCGCCTGCCCCCAATTATCAACAACATACATTTATTGATCTTATTATTTACATTGCAGATACAACATTCATGCATCCGCCCCTGAAGAAGCGAGCCGAGTCTTGCAAAATGCATAGGGCTTTATTGATGCTTGTTTTATGCCGGTACATGCTGGGTATTAGTGATGTCTGCATTATGTTTACATACTTCCCTGTCCACATGTATGTACATTTTATTTTCTTATTCTGTATGTGTATTTACTGACCCAGCAACTTTCAAGTTTTATTGTTGCTCATTGATGCATAACATTTGTAATAAATCTTTGTATATTTACTTTCATCTGTGTTGTGTACATTGGATTTTATGCCGGGTAACTCACAATTGTTGTTGCCGCTCCGTTACATAACATTTTGAAACAAATAAATTGATTTTGTCTCATTGATCCCTGTGGATATTTGCTAAACCTCTCTCACCTCATCTAAAGTCCCAGGGCTATTTTTCTTGTTTTTTTTTGTTACCTGACAAAACAACACTGTCCGCCCCTTCATCCCACAAGCGTAGGAGTCAACTCCATAGCAGCTCCCCAGACCTTTGATTGTATTGTTTTGCCAGCTCATGGAGTTCAGTTTGTGTAAACTCCCGTACTTCTTCAAATTCAACATCTCTTAGGTTTGCGATAATGCACCTCCCCATCTGCCATATCCTCTCTATCATGTAGCCGTTTCCTATGCTTAGTAATGAGAGGTCTGGCATACTTTTTCTTTCCCACTAGCAGATCATCATCTGAAATAACAAACTCTATCTCCTCATCCTCACTATCATTTGAGGAGAGCACAACCTCACAATACCAGTTTTGGGATGTGACAATGGCATGTACCCTGGCTTCACTAACAGGTTTACGGCCCTTCCTTTTCTTTAAGGCATTAAGGAAATCATCAGCCCGACTAGCGGTTGAATGTACACACTCTGAGGCAACTGCTAGCTGGTCATTTAATACCTTAATAAATTCAACATTAGAGGTTGGAGATTTCACCATGTATACCACCTCCTTAGGATTCAGAAATATTACCAGGGACAAATATGGAGTTTGAAGGTGCAGACAATCAATAGAAATTGCTATTAGAAAAATATATAATTTTATTAGACAAATATAAAAAAAGACAATTAGTATAGAGCACAATAGAGCTCAGTGGTCGCTATACAAAAGAATAGGTGCCTCTACATGTTTCACCACAATCATGGCTTCTTCTGGAGCTTTTGTAGGACCTTATTACATTACTACTAATCACAAGACATGAAACAAAATTATAAAGCGATAAGAATACAAAAATACAACGATAATAAGGACCTAAAAAGGTTTCTATCAAATTCAATAAATCTTTGTTTGCATAATTGACATAACAAATGGATCATCTGATGTATGCACTCTAACCCCTTTAAGAAGGTCACGGTTCCAAGGAATTCTCAGAGCCCATCAAGAGCTCTAATGAGGTGTTTGTATACTGAAAATAACCCTGTATTCACAACTGCAAGACCATATAATTAACATCCATGAATCCTAGAATCATCTAATTTGATCTTTTACCACTTAAGCAAAATCAATTTGAACCAACCCTGTTATATCGGGAAGTTTGACAAGTTAATTTGGACCTATTTGGGATTGTCTGTGTCTGTGTCCATGGTGGCCATTTGGATGGCTAAGGGAACACAAATGACTATGGTGAACTGGATTGTGGCCTTTTCTTTTCCCTTTTTAGTCCAATAAAACATGCAGTGCTCATTTTGAACAATAGGTGGTTTTCTGTGAAGTATTTCCTGTTTCTACAATTGCAGTTGGGAAGGGGGTAAATCTCAAGATGGCCATGGTGGCTTCATGCTGTTACTGCTTATCCTTCCTCATGAGATGATTCTAGATACACCTGGCCCGATTGCCCATCGTGGTGAGTATAACTGAGGTGGGGGATGACTTGGAATAGACCGTGTGGGGGCTTTTCCCAGTGCAGAAGGTCGCTGTTCAAAGGGACGGTGGAAAAACCTAGTAACCTAGTAAATAGATTTCTAAAAATGGCCATGGTTGTTTTGCGCATGCATGGTATGGCGCCGTGGTTAATTCACACTTGTTTCCTTACTGCTGGAAAGAACCCCCAAGGTCTATTCCAAGTCATCCCCCACCTCAGTTATACTCACCACAAATGGACAATTTGGCCAGGTGTATCTAGAATCATCTCATAAGGAAGGATAAGCAGTAATGGCAAGAAGCCCGCGCAGCCAACTTGAGACTTACCCCCTTCCCAACTGCAATTGTAGGAACTGGAAATACTTCACAGAACACCACCTAGTGTTCAAAATGAGCACTGCAGTGTTTTATTGGACTAAAAAGGGAAAAGAAAAGGCCACAATTTAATTCACCATAGTCATTTGTGTTCCCTTAGCCATCCAAATGGCCACCATGGACACAGACAATCCCAAATAGGTCCGAATTAACTTGTCAAACTTCCCGATATAACAGGGTAGGTTCAAATTGATTTTATTTAAGTGGTAAACGATCTGGAACAAGTGTGGTGACGTCAGCACAGCGCTCCTCCCTATGCCATGCCCCTGGAAGACGTCATCTGTGACAAAACAGCGTATGGAGGAGCAGCTGACGTCACCATGAACCACGCTTGTCCCGGAAGCAACGGGCAGCGATCAAGAGCATTTGAGTATTTGAGAACGCTTTTATAACCACGGCAAAATTGTAAATGCAATTTTGTTGTTTTTTAAATAATAAATGTTTTTAAAGAATGACGCTATGGAAGCCTTTCTATCCTTACATGGGGAATGAGTGAACCCCATTCATACTGTGGATATCTTGAGTGGAGTTTCTGGAAACATCTTGCTATCTAAGCACAGACACCCGGGGCTGGGGAACAAGCCACAGGCATATGTGATCTCCCTAACAAGAGATCTAGCAAGCTGGTAAGCGGTAGTATTATCATTGGTGGAGGATCTTTCCTGTTGTACCCTGTCACATCTTCTTGGGTGTCGTGGTTTTATGTCACTACAGAATAGAGGGCTGAGGAATCATCGTTTAAACTCTCACTTTAAACTATACATTTTGTGCAATATTTGCTCAGCAATCCATTGGAGTCAATTGGACACTTAAAGAGCTCTTGTAGCCCTTATAGTTTTGTTTTATGCACTCTTTAATAGTTTTGTGTCTTCATATTGACATAGCATTGGGTCACATGGAGTATTCATAACTTTCATTTTTTTTGATGCACAGTTAATGCTTATATGTCACAATAGTTTTTTTCTTTTTCACAGAATTTTTATTTAGTGCAGCTTTTTTACTTATTATTCTGTTTATTGTGTGTGTCTCACATTAAGTTGCAGCAGTTTTTCTCACATATTGATATCACTCTATGAGTGATATTAGGACAGCGCAGTAATATATTTTTTACATAGTGGATACAGGGTTATTTTCGGTATACAGACACCTCATTAGTGCTCTTGACGGGCTCTGAGGATTTCTTGGAACCGTGACCTTCTTAAAGGGGTGAGAGTGCATACATCAGATGATCCATTTTATATGTCAATTATGTACACAAAGATTTATTGGATTTGATAGAAACCTTTTTATGTTCTTATTATTGTTGTAGTTTTGTATTTTTAGCGCTTTATAATTTTGTTTTATGTCTTGTGTTTAGTGGTAATGTAATAAGGTCCTACAAAAGCTCCAGAAGAAGCCACAATTGTGGTGAAACCTGTAGAGGCACCTATTATTTTGTATAGCGACCACTGAGCTCTATTGTGCTCTTTTTTATACTAATTGTCTTTTTTATATTTGTCTAATAAAATTATATATTTTTCTAATAGCAATTTCTATTGATTGTCTGCACCTTCAAACTCCATATTTGTCCCTGGTAATATTTTTTAATACCTTAACTTCTGCCTCTGCCCTTTCCCTTCTCTGTGATTTGGTATAAATAACATGAAGGAAGTACCAACTCATTGTGGACACTGTCCTCTTCTCTTTTTTACTTAAATCCAACCCCTTAAGGCTAAAATATACAAAATTATCTGAGATTTTATCACCCCAAGTCATATTCAAGGGAGAAGCATACTTCACAAATTCTTTAGCAAGAGACTCCCACTCATTGTCTCTGGCCCAGACAGGTAAGCTGCACACTTTCTTTCTTCTAAACAGCTTATGCAGCATTTTGCCCAGCACAAACTACACAACACACCACAGAAAAAAAAAACAGATCTGCTTCAGTTGAATTATAGCACAGATCACGGCACGAGCCCCCAAATTGTTTTGCTTGTGTTTATCTAGCAAGGTTACTTTGTGGTATAAGCAAGGAAGCTGAGACCTCTGCAGTGTGTAAATGTGCTTTTACTATACAAAGATGCTGTATATACAATACTATTACAATATTAGGAATACAATACAAGACTGACAGATCTATAACAAGCAAAATGCCTAGAAAATAGCCTATGGTCTGTAACAGTAGAAATACAGTTAAAAGTTACTTAGCTCCAGTTACTGTGATTATGATCTCCGTTGCTCCTGGAGATCAGGCACCTTCTTCTTCGCTGATTACAGATCCGAGTGTCCTTCAGTGTTAATCCATGTTGAGTGGGCTACACTATAAATCTCTAGTGCTCCTTTTTTTGGGCTTTTGTTTGCTATGGTTACAAACTTGTTTTCCATAACAACCGACTAACAGTCATTCTTTTAGTTTGCGAGACCCTCTCTTACCTGTTAACTGTAGCTATAGAGACAAAAGCCTATTCAAACTGTCAATTGAATACAACAATGGCATCTATGTTCCCATTGTATCCAACAGTGTTTGAGAAATATCTACTGAAGCCAAAACCTGACAGTAATCTGATTTCTATGACCAACTAATATTGTAATATTGTCCTATGTAATGTTATGTCTGATTAATTTAAAAAAAAAATCATATTTTTAACAAACGCAACACAGGAACCCGTCTCATTATCTGGCTGGAGTCAGCATCATCTAGTTGTTTCTTTCTCAGTATTACTGTCAGC
This sequence comes from Lithobates clamitans, assembly GCA_037952925.1. NCBI lineage: Eukaryota > Metazoa > Chordata > Amphibia > Anura > Ranidae > Lithobates > Lithobates clamitans. Next base: position 9,988,105 of record JBBGZY010000400.1, on the reverse strand, counting down.
GGCCCACACCTTTCATTTAATACATTTCAGTCTTGTTCAATTACGGATCTCAGGAACATATGTGGGTGTTACCACAGCTTCCTGCTTTCAGGAAGCTTTGTACGGCACCCTGCAGGACCTTCCCACTAGCCACAGACAAAGTATGGAAAGGTATTATTTAATAATTCATTAAGATGTAATATGGGGGGGGGGGGGGGGAGGAGACCAGTAAAGGCAAAATATAAGCAGAATAAACTTCAGCAATAAATGTGGGACCAAGCAGGGTCGATCCTAGGGTCACAGATGCCTTGGTGCAGAAATATTTCTGGTGCACCCACATGGGCGTGGTCATCTTACTAACTCCTCTCCTTTACAAGTGTTTCTATGGCAACGACTGCAGTCTCATCAGTGCCCATCAATGCAGCCTCACCATTGCCCATCAATGCAGCCTCACCAGTGCCCATCAATGCCCATCAATGCAGCCTGACCAATGCCCATCAGCGTAGACTGACCAGTGCCGATCATAGCCCATCAATGCAGCCTCACCAGTGCCCATCAATGGAGCCTTACAAGTGCCCATCAATGCAGCCTCAACAGTGCCCATCAATGCAGCCTCATCAGTGCAGCCTGATCAGTGCCCCTAAATGCAGTCTCACCAGTGCCCATCGGCGCAGCCTTACCAGCGTCAATCAGCGCAGCCTCACCAGGGCCCATCAGCGCAACCCCCTTCAGTACCCTTCAATGCAGCCTCACCAGTGCCCTTCAATGCAGCCTTACCAGTGCCCATCAGCGCAGCCTCATCAGTGCCCATAAATGCAGCCTCATCAGTGCCCATCAATGCAGCCTCACCAGTGCCCATCAGTGCAGCCTCACCAGTCCCCATCAATGCAGCCTGATCAGTGCCCATCAATGCAGCCTGGTCAGTGTCCTTCAATGCAGCCTCACCAGTGCCCATCAATGCAGCCTCATCAGTGTCCATCAATGTAGCCTCACCAGTGACCATCAATGCAGCCTGACCAGTGCCCATCAATGCAGCCTCACCATTGCCCATTAATGCAGCCTCACCAGTGCCCATCAATGCAGCCTCACCAGTGCCTATGAGCACAGCCTCACCAGTGTCCATCAACGAATGACTCATCAGTGTCCATTAATGCAGCCTCACCAGTGCCCATTAATGCAGCCTCACCAGTGCCCATCAATGCAGCCTCACCATTGCCCATTAATGCAGCCTCACCAGTGCCCATCAATGCAGCCTCACCAGTGCCTATGAGCACAGCCTCACCAGTGTCCATCAACGCAGACTCATCAGTATCCATCAATGCAGCCTCACCAGTGTCCATCAATGCAGCCTCACCAGTGCCCATCAATGCAGCCTGATCAGTGCCCATCAATGCAGCCTCATCATTGCCCATCAATGCAGCCTCACCAATGCCCATCAGTGCAGCCACATCAGTACCCATCAATGCATTCTCATCAGTGCCCATCAGTGCAGCCTCACCAATGCCCATCAATGCAGCCTGAGCAGTGCCAATCAATGCAGCTTGATCAGTGTCCATCAATGCAGCCTCACCAGTGCCCATCAATGCAGCCTGATCAGTGCCCATCAATGCAGCCTCACCATTGCCCATCAATGCAGCCTCACCAGTGCCCATCAATGCAGCCTCACCAGTGCCTATGAGCACAGCCTCACCAGTGCCCATCAGTGCAGCCTCATCAGTGTCCATCAATGCAGCCTCACCAGTGCCTATCAATGCAGCCTGATCAGTGCCCATCAATGCAGCCTCATCAGTACCCATCAATGTAGCCTCACCAATTCCCATCAATGCAGGAATGCCCATCATATCGCCTCACCAGTGCCCATCAGCGCAGCCTGACCAATGCCCATCAATGCAGTCCTGGCACTCACAGTAACACAAAGTCTTGCCTTCTGGATCGGCTTCTATGATAGACTTCATACGTACTGGCATTAGACCAGTGTGCTGTCTATCAAAGGAGCTGATTCAGGAGGTGGGACTTTGTGTGACTGTCTGTGGGCACCCAGCAATTCAAATCAAAGCTGTCACAGCCCCCCGCCAGAACATACCGGTCAGCGCTCTCAGCCATTGGCTGAGAGCGTTGATCTGATGCTGATCGGTAGACCTTTTTTGGTGATGCCCCTTCGACAGAAGCTAGATGTTTGACCGGCTTCTGTCAGACCGAATGTTGGTCACATGGGCCCAATGTCAGAAAGTTTCTATCAAAGTGGCCGATACCACCTGATATTTGACCTGTGTGTACAGGGCTTTGGTCCCCCTGAAAATTCTCTCAAACGCCTAGAAATGCTTGGCAACAATTTTATACTTCTACTGAATTCAGAGCAGTGTTGCCACCCTGGCTACACACTATACAATTTGTATACAATTTTCTTGTACAGCTTCCCTTTAGATTTACCAAAACCATATAATAGGAGGTCAAACCTAAACACTTTCAAATTGTATGCAATCAAGCAGGCCCTTACACTACATAGTTGAAGGCAAATCTAAAGGAAGTTGAACAACAACAATTGTATAATGTGTATCCAGCTTTAGGTTGTGGCTGCTTGCCTACAAAGAAATTAAACAAATGTTGCAGATGACATGACTATCAGCATTGTCACTGTTGGTTCACAAGCCTGTAGCTTATCATCCAGTACCTAGCCTGTCATTCAGGACACCTAGTCCTGTCCAATGGCTGACTGCAGTGCCTTGAATGGGGAGCGTGTGAGGCACAAGCAAAGTAGAATTTGGCGCAAACAGAGAAGGATTTGGGACTTTTTTTACACAGGAGCCTTTAGATTTATTGTCTGGAAAAAAAGACTGGGTAATTGGGCTTCAACACCATGAATCCAGTCATTGAAATTGAAAGTTCAATGAGCCCTAATCGCATTGAGCACTTTACACATGACTAAATAAACTAGAGTTTATAAAACTCAATGCCAAAATCAACTAAAGCTTAATCACGTCATTGTAATTTCAGTTCTAGGGAATGAGCTTACATGAAAGAACATGAGAATATGTAGCCTTTTATTTTACTTTCCCCACCCTAAATCTTTGTCTTCCTTTCACTACCTGTACACAGCCTGTTGTCCTTACTATGTTCCCATAGTGTCTGATTACAAGTTTCCTTCTGTGTCATATTTATGACCTTTTTTATCAATAGAGATAATGTTAGAGATAAAGTCCTAATCTGAGATACTGTTCTCTGAGCTAATTGTACAGAATAGTTTCACAACTGCACAGCTTGTCTTCATCCCATTAACCACTTCCCTCCTGCCATATTACAAAATGACAGTGGCAAAGTGGTTTGAATATCCTGACTGGACGTCATATGACCTCGGCCAGGATGCGCTGCTATTGCGCGCCCCTGGAAGCACGCACCGCGGCAATTAGGGATGAAGCTTGTCCCTCAGACACAGCCGGTCACTTGTAAAAAAAAATCAGATGCGTGCCGCCATCAGTACCGCCATCGGTACCGCTATCAGTACCGCTATCGGTAACGCCATCAGTGCCACCATCTGTTCCATCTGGATATGTCAGCCCATCTGTCACACAGGCCACCATCAGTACCACCATCACTACCGCCACACAGGCCCATCATCAGTACTGCCATCAGTACCGCCTCACAGTCCCACCATAAGTGCCATCACACAGGCCATCAGTAACCTGTCAGTACTGTCACACAGGCCCGCCATCAGTGAGCTGTCAGTAGCACTACCAGTTCCGTCACACAGGCCCGCTATCATGTCTCAAAGAGTTTATTCAGCTGAGGAGGCATAAAACATCCTTACAATGTCGGATGATGAGAGCAGCAGGGAGCTCCCATTATCCGATTCTGGTCCGGTATACGAGCCAGTGGAGGGTAGTCGATCGGAGTCCAGGTCAGCGGAGAAAACCGCCCCTCCTAAAAGAAAAGGAGATCAGGACCTAGATCAGGACCAAGATCAGAAGACCTGCCTACCACCAGCAGCGCCAGACCCCAGGAAGAGGAGCCCAGTACAAGTACTGGAATTCCACATCCAGCCTGTCCTACCTTCCCAATGCCCTGGCAAACCCCTTTATGGTTGCCTGCCAATTTAGGATCCACTAAAATCCCCCCTTTTACCGCACAGCCAGGTGTGCAGCCCAATACTTAAAATTTTTCACAATTGGACTATTTTTATTTGTTTTTTCCCCAAAGATTTGTTGCAGTAAATGGTGGACCAAACAAATCTCTATGCAGAGCAATTTATTGCTGCCAACCCCAATTTGTCCTACGCCCGCATGTTTAATTGGCGACGTCTCACATTAGATTAATTCAAATTGTTTTTGGGCCTTACTTTTAATATAGGGCTTACAAACAAAAACAAACTGCATGCCTACTGGTCCACCTACCCCATCCACCACATGCCCATATATTCTGCTGTCATGTCCAGGACACGCTACGATATGATTATGCGTTTCCTACATTTAAATGACAATTCACAGTGCCCTCCCCAAGATCATCCCAACCACCATAAATTGTATAAGCTTCGCCCCCTAATAAATTCTTTTACCAAACGATTTTCTGAAGTGTTTATCCCTGAAAATATTTGTGTAGACGAATCCCTTATCCACTTTACTGGCCGGCTGCAGTTCAAGCAGTATACCCCAAGTAAGAGAGCCAGGTACGGGTTGAAATTGAATAAATTGTGTGATCGAGCCACTGGGTACGTGTACACCTTCCGGATTTATGAAGGCAAAGACTCCAGCTTCAAACGGCTACAAAAGGGGGAAGCTGCATTCATGAGGAATGAGAAGGTGTTGGCCATGAAGTGGCGGGACAAGAAGGATGTTCACATGATGACTACCATGCACAATGACACCTTGGCGGAGATTCGGAGAAGACGTGGCCCCATAGTAAAGCCTGAATGTGTCCACAATCTGTATATGGGGGGGGGGGGGATTTAAACGATTAGATGCTACAACCATATTTGTCAACCCGCAAGTCCCATTATTGGTATAAGAAAGTTGCATTTCATCTGTTTCATATGGCCCTGTTCAATTAATTTGTCTGCTATCAAAAATCACCCGACCTCAAATATATTGAAGACATTGTTGCTGCCCTGATTTACCAGCAAGGATCCGCCCCAGGAAGCATTCGCTCTGATAGTGTGAGTCGACTTTATGAGCAATATTTTGCCTATAACATTCCCCCACAGAATCCAGAAGAAGACGCCCAAGGAGATGTGGTGTATGCAGCAGTGGAGGAGTTAGAAGAGATGCCAGCTATTATTGTCCCTAATGTCCCACCCAACCTGGCCTGTGTATCGGTGATTGCTTCAGAACTTATCACACATCCATCAGATATTAGTTCCCTTTATTAGTAATTAGTAGTTAGATATTAGATATTAGTAGTTCCCCCTCATTAGACTGCCATTTCCCATTTAAAATACCTGTGTGGATCATTTGCCTGCTACCATGTTTCTACCTTCCACATTAACTGACCCTGGCCTGTTTGCTGATGATGTCTTTGCCTGCCGTTTTAACCACGTTTCTGACTTCCAGGTGCACCAACCTCAGCCTCTTTACCGATGATGCCTTTGCCTGTCATTTTAACCACGTTTCTGACTTCCACTTGCACCGACCTAGGGCCTGTAAATCGACCATGTTTTTTCCTGCCATTTGGACTGACCTTTACCCTTCTACTTTGGTACACAGAGGTCTCACATATGTGAGGGGCTTCATAATAGTGTTCTGAGTAGAGAAAATCTGTTTTTGGTTTTCTGTGTTCCCAGAACAGGGTCTGGTTGCCCGGAGGCTTCAAAGAGATTTGGGTGGGAGAAGCCTCTACTCCTGTCCCCCTGACCCTAAGCTTGATGGTTCTTCCTGCTGCCTGGACCAATACTTTGGCTGTGCTGACCATATTGCTGCCTGTAATGACCAGGACTTTATGGACTATGTTTCTTCCTGCTGCCTGGACCATATCTCTGCCTGCTGCCTCTACTGACTATGGACAGTATTTCTGCCTGGTCATCTCTGCCTGCTACCTGAACCAATGCTTTGGCTGTGCTTTGGCTGTGCTGACAGTATCTCTGCCTATACTAACTATGGACAGTATTCCTGCCTGCTGCCTGGATGATTGCTTTTGCTGTCGCTGACCACATCCCTGCCTGCTGCCTGGACCAATGCTCTCCTCTGTGGACCACTGCAGTACTACAACCACAGGTGATCTGTAGTCAGCAAATTACATGTGTAATTTATGCTCCTAAAATGCCTGGAGGTGCTACTAAGATGTTGGGCCTCTGTATATGGCCAGGCTGTGTAAAAGTCTCACACATGTGGTATCGTTATACTCAGGAGGAGTAGCAGAATGTATTTTGGGGTGTCATTTTTGCTATGTACATGCTATGTGTTGGAAATATCTTATAAATCTTATAAATGGACAACTTTTTTCCCACCTTTTCCGAAAACTTCTGGAAAAAATGAACCGTTCAAAAGACTCATTATGCCTCATAGATTATACATTGGGTGGTTTGCTTTCCAAAATGGGGTCATTTTGGTAGAGTTTCCATTGTCCTGGTGATCCAAGGCCTTCAAAAGTGAGATAGGTCGTCATGAAATTATATGTGTAATTTTGCTCATAGAATGCCTGGAGGTGCTACTTCAATGTTGGGCCTCTGTATGTGGCCAGGCTGTGTAAAAGTCTCACACATGTGGTATCGCCATACTCAGGAGGAGTAGCAGAATGTATTTTGGGGTGTAGTTGCAAGTATGCATATGTTATGTTCAAGAAATAACCTGTCAATACGATAAGTTTGTGTAAAAAAAAAATCTTCATTTTACCAAGAATTGTGGGAAAAAATGACAACTTCAAAAAACTCACCATGCCTCTTACTAAATACCTTGCATTGTCTACTTTCCAAAAAGGGGTCATTTGGGGGTATTTGTACTTTCCTGGATTGTTAGTGTCTCAAGAAATGAGCCAGGCCTTCAGTACATCAGGTGTGATCAGATGTGATCAATTTTCAGTGATTTGCACCCTAACTTGAAGACTCTATAACTTTCACACAGACTAAATAATATCCACTAATTTGAGTTATTTTTACCAAAGATATGAAGCAGTATTTTTACCCAAATTTATGAAGAAAAATTACTTTTTTGCAAAATTTTACAATAGAAACTAAAAAAAGTGTTTTTTTTTTAAATTTTTGCTCTTTTTTCACTTATATCGCAAAAAATAAAAAACCCAGCAGTGATTAAATACCACCAAAAAAAATCTCTATTTGTGATAAAAAGATGATAAAAATGTTGTTTGGTTACAGTGTAGGATGACTGAGTAATTGTCATTCAAAGTGTGAGAGCACTGAAAGCTGAAAATTGGTCTGGGCGGGAAGGTGTTTAAGTCCCCTGTATTGAAGTGGTTAAAGAAAATCAGTTCAGTGATTCAGAAATTGAAGCCAGTAGACTGTCATGATAGCAAGCTACTTGTATTTTCAAAAGGAGAGGTCAGCAACGGCAATCTACCTATTTTTCCAGTACAGGTTTAGTAATGTGTCATCAATACTGTGGTCATGTGGCAGAGCTCCCATTTTCTGAGACTGAGGTTGCTGTCTTTCATTGTTCTGAATATTCTACGCAAGCCATATGTTTACTAATATTTTGTGTTCAGTCATATCACGGTTTGTAATGTTATCTCTGCTAAAGAATCTATTGCTGCATCACAAGGCTTTACAGTTGAAGAGCATAGCAAAGGGAGAAAACAGACATATACACAATTTTGTCTCAGAAAAGGGGTGTACTGACCAGGTGGCAAGGTGAGTCTTCTTCTTCTGGTGTTTGTGTTTTGGAGAGGGCTTACTGGTTCAAAACAGAACGCCCAGCAATACGTTTTACCAGAATGCATTAACATCAAGTAACTGCTAATGACCATTATTTTCCTCAGGTTTTAGCTGCTTTATGAAGAAGGACATTTTAGGGGGCACAATAAATCTGCCAGTTTTTTTTTTTATTGGGTCAGCTATTACACCAGATGAAAAATTCTAGTGGGAAATATTCTGTTCATAATAAGGAGACAGATAACTTTGATGGCTAAGCAACAGGACAGCACTTAAATACATAGAAACACACAGAAACTTAAAGACCTAGTTGTGGAATTGTTTGCTGCATTCATAGAGATACAAAAAGTCTACCACGACTTCACTTATGAAAATGACAAATATGGACAGATACTGCTTTCTTGGATGTCACACTATTCATTTGTGCACACAATGTACACTCAAGAGCTTATTACATCAAGAAGCCAACTCGGTCTTAGAAGTTTGCCCTTATCCACCTGGTTAAGAAATTGCTCATTGTGGCACTATAGGAACATCTAGTGCAGATGGTGGAGAAAATGGTTACTTATCAATGCATAAGGATATTGCCATTGTAAATATTATGCTGGGTTGGACAGAAAAGACCATCAGAGCCTAGGTGAAATGATTTACAAACAATGGAGAACTCTCACAACCACTTCCCAAAAGCAATATTCTTTCAAAATGGCAAAAAATGTATTATAACTGTTAAGTTTTCAACAAAGTTGTTATTGGACTTTGGAAGTTGGGTAACACCAGGGCTTTTTTTTCAGCTGGAACTTGGTGGAACTCCACCTCTGGCTCAGGCCCTTTGCTCCCTGCTCAGCACTATAACTTGTAAACACAGAAGTCCAACTTCTGTGTTTACAAGTGACAGCTTGTCTCTCAACAGCTCCCACAAATCTGGTCTCCTGAGTAGCTCCAATTGAGTGCAGGACGGGGACAAGGGAGATGTGGGTGCCTGAGGTGCAGTGCAGATGCCTACTCCCCCACTGGATGATCTCTCTGCAAGTGAGTTTACAGTGTGCAGGGAGGTCCTAGAGCTGGCTGGGAAGAGGCAGGGCAGTTTTTTCCACTGGGCACGCTGGGCAGTTGCCCAGGGGCCCCACTTGCCTGGAGGGCCCCATCCAGGGCTGATCCTCAGCGCTGCAATCTGCTGCTTAAGTTGACTGACTGCACTGGTTGCTCACTTGCTAGAATTGCCGGCCGCCCAGTTTCTAGCTAGCAACCAGTGACGTCAGTCAGAGGCCGCGGTCACCCAAGCATTCATAGCGCGTTGCGGCCGCCCCTAGCGGCTAGTGAACAAGCTCCTCCCACCTCTGCCATGTTCTTCAGACAGCGTGTAGAGGGAGCAGAGTGGAAAGATGGCCCTGATTGATAGCTGGCGCTGCCTTGCTGCTGTGAGTGACACACTGTACTGCACCAGGCCGGCGGCCTCAAGTAAGTCTAACACTGTCTACTTAAGTAAGTTCAAGTTGTGCATCAAACACAGCCACTGTCTTTGCCCCTCAAAAGCTGCCACTGTGCCCATCAAACACAGCCACTGTGCCCATCAAAGCTGCCACTGTGCCCATCAAAAGTTATATTTTCCAAAAGTTGTGTTAATGTTTAAACACTGATTTTGTTGGAAGTACCAATAAATATAGCCTTATTGATAATTTGCATTTTTATTCTCATGCGTGATTGTGTAGACAGGGCCCCAGTGCACTGTATTGCCCGGGGGCCTATAATGCTCTTAAGATGGCCCTGGGAAGTAGGGTTGAAAGAGAGATGTGGATGGGGGATACAGAGGTAAACAGCTGTGGAAGAAGGCTGAACTCTGCACTCTGTGTGTAGCGCACACCTGAACTCTGCACTCTGTATGCAGCGCACCCCCGGACTCTGCACTCTGTACATAATGCACTCCTGGTATTTAATGCCCCTTTAAGACCTTCCCACTGTTAGTGAAATATGACCACACCCAGTATTTGATACTGTTTGGAGGGTGTGTGTGGGGGTCAAGGGGGTTTTGGGGGTCATGGTTGAGTTCCTTCCCCCAACGGCTTGTAGAATCCTGACTTAGACAGGGGGAGAGAGCCTGCTTAAGGTGTAATAATTTGTTATCAGTGGAGAGATTCACTGAATGTTTTCGTTCTGTCCTTGCTTCACGCAGACACGGCAGTCCAAATTCCTACGGCGACTGGTGTTGTGGAGAAACCCCTCTGTGTCCACAAATACAACCTTAACATGGGAGGGGTGGACCTCAAGGACCAGTTGTTGGCGCTGTACCTAATTGTCCATAAGGCCAGACGCTGGTACAAAAAAGTGTCTGTTTACTTATTTCAATTGGCTTTACTGAATGCTTTTGTGCTATACAAAGCTTCAGGATGGACTGGATCCTTCCTTAAATTCTGGGAAGAGATCATCAGAGCCCTTGTTTCCAGACTGTGCTCTTGCCCAACTTCCCAATCCAAATGCAGTGAGCCGGCTGCATGAGAGACATTTTACTTTTGTCCTCCCTGGTACCCCTACCCAAAGAAACCCCAACTAAAGATGTCATGTCTGCAGCAAACGTGGATTTAGGCGTGACACCCGCTTTTATTGTCCCTCCTGTCCTGACCAATCTGGTCTCTGCATTGACGAATGTTTCAAACGCTACCACACACTAGTGGAATTTTAGCGTAGGGTACAGCACCACACAGTCCTAGGCACACTAACACAGGGTTTCGGGGTCTCGAAAGATGTGATGGCCATCACATTCTGAGAGACCCCAATCTGCAACGTTCAGTTTACAGTTTTTTTTTACAGTTTTTATAAAAGTGAAAAAAGTGAAAAAAAAAACACACACAAAAACACAAAAAATATAAATTAAAAAATCCAAAAATAGTTGTAGTTGTGTTTTTCTCCTCTCTCTCTATTGTTCTCTCTCTTATGTTCGCTCTCTACTGTCCGCTCTACTGTTCATCCACTATTGTTCTATATCTATCATTCTCTCTCTGTTTTATTTTTACTATGTTTTATTGTATTTGCTTTGCAGGTATTGTATGTTATACTGTAATGTTTGTTTTATTGTTAGCCATCATTTGCTTAGCAGGTACGCCATTCAGCTGCAGCACAGGTTTATTTATCTTGACAGCAACAGTGTTTGCTCCCATGATACATAAAGCCAAGACTCCAGCGTTGTAGGAGGTGATTTCACCACCACAGTTAAAAAAAAAGAGCATATATGCCAAAGCATGGGGGCAGGGGTGGAGGAGTGATTTGCTCCTAACATTAGGGGTGGATTGCCCCCATGCTTCGGCATATATTTTTTTAGGCACAGATTGCAATTTTTTTTTTTAACTATGTGTTATTGTATTTGCATTGCAGGTATGGTAAGTCTTACTATTACACTGTAATGTTATTTTGTTTTATTGTTAACCATCATTTGATTAGCAGGTACGCCATTCAGCTGCAGCACGGGTTTATTTATCTTGACAGCAGCAGCGTTTGCTCCCACGATACGTAAAGCCGTGACTCCAGCGCTGTCAGAGGTGATTTCACCACCACAGTTAAAAAAAATGGTGCATGTATGCGGAACGGAAAGTGGCGGCCAATCTAGTGCGCATAGGCACCCGAGGCCGCAACAGTAAAATGAAATATAGACACCGGTCACTCATAAAGGGTCTGTCATATTTACATATGGAACCTGGTCAAATCAAAAGGATACATATCCTCGAGGGGTCCACATTCCATGAAATGATGTGTGTCTACATCATAAAAGGGGGGGGGAAGGGGAAGACCCCTAGTGGCCATCCTAGAATTTACATGCAATATTTAAAGAGATGAATGTGCATGTAAATATATGTATAAAAGAAAAAATATATAAAAAACATTATATAATAAAAATAAGAAATGAAAAATAAAAAATAGGCTAATATATTCGCACTAGAAATGTGAAATTTCAAAATATTAAATTTTGAACTGAACGCAGATCAACCCACTACTGGGAGTTCCCCGCCACCCTCCCCAAAAGAGGGGGTGATTATCTTAGTGTATAATTGTCTAACACAATATACAGAGTCAGCCACAAAACCGAAGTGGTCAGAAAAACGATAGCTCATTCGGTGCTTCAGATGTGGGGACCCAGAGCGATGACTTTAACAGTAAATCAATCAATAGAAACACCCCGTAATCAAACGTCATTGTCATATTGGGAAAGGGAAGATAAAGAGGGGGAGGAAGGGGAAAGAAAAAGGGGAAGGGAGAGGGAGGGAGGGGAAGGGGGGAAAGAAAATTAACTGGCTATGTGTTAGAATCAAAAGCAAAGCCATCAATTGAGTTAGGAGTTGTTAATGAAGGCATTCACGTCTGTATTGACGTTCATGCCATATGGCACATAACTCTTAACCCTATATATCCAGGACATCTCTAACTTGGGGATCTCCCTAATAAGTGAACTGCCTCGCCAATGGGGTTTGTACTTATCTATACCTACAAAAAGTGTCTTGGAGGGGTCTCTTCTGTGGATCTGGTCCTAATGTCTGGAAACAGGGTGTTTATCATATCCTCTTCTTATATTCCCTAGTGTTCGTTTAAACGAACACGTAGGGCCCTTTTGGTCCTCCCTATATATTGGAGCCCGCAAGGGCATTGTAGGAGATAGACCACCCCTTCAGAGCCACAAGTGATGAATGGTTCGAATTCATGTAAACACCCAGTGCTAGTGGATGTGAATGTCGTAACACGTCTTGATCTATTAGCATTAAGAGAGCACACTTGGCATTTTCCACACCTATAGAACCCAGTCAAATTCTGGAGAAAAGATCTGTTTTCCCATGGGGAATCTTGAACTGTAGGTGCTATCCTGCTCCCCAGGGAGGCTGCTCCCTTGAATATAACTCTGGGTCTCGATGGTAGAATGGTATTGAGAGCTGAATCGCTGCCGAGGACATGCCAATGCTTTTGACTTAATTGTTTAATCGCACGATGCTGCACTGAATAGGTGGTAATGAATGGTACAACATCCAAAACCTCGTTCTTAGGTCTGGGAGCATCAGACAGAAGAGTCGCATATCCATGTCCCTTGCCAATTTCACGGCCTGAGAAAGGGAGAGCTGGTCATATCCCTTTTCTCAGAATCTTTCTGTCAAAATGGATGCTTGGTGGTCAAAGATGGCTATATCTGAACAATTGCGTCTAAGGCGCAAAAATTGTCCATAAGGGATAGCCTTCAGCCAGGGTTCGTGATGGCAGCTGTCTACAGAGATGTAATAATTTCTGTCAGTTGCCTTAAAATATGTAGACTTAACGAACTGTCCTTCCACGATCTGGATCTTCAGATCCAGGAAGTGGATAGTTTCCTGGCTGGCTTTAAAATGTAATCTGATGCCTCTATTGTTGGCATTGAGGATGCCCATGAAGCCATGAAGTTCAGCCTCACCTCCATCCCATAGGAGGAGGACATCGTCGATATATCTAGTCCACAGGAGCACCTCAGGTCTCCTGGGGGCATCGACGACGTCCTCCTCCCACTTGGCCATAAAAATATTGGCCAAACTTGGGGCATATTTGGCCCCCATGGCCACGCCACGGTCCTGCCGATAAAACTGGTGCTCAAAGCAAAAGTAGCTCTGACTGGTGGCATATTGCAAGAGTTCCATGATGAATTGGATTTGTACAGCAGGTAGACCAGAATCTCGATTGAGGAACAGTTCTACCGCCTGTAGGCCCAGTTGGTGGGGGATGATGGTATAAAGGGATGAAACATCCGCAGTTACCATCCAAAGGCCCTACCTGGGGGTGATAGTGCTTGGAGTGCTTAATAAATGATGGTATCCTCCCCACCAGCGGTTGTAAGAAATGGTCAATATATTTGCCCACCCGGGACGTGATTGAGTCAATCCCACGTACAATGGGACGTCCCGGGGGGCAAACCAAATCCTTATGTATCTTCGGGAGGTAGTAAATGACTGGAGTCCGAGGGGCAATCGGAACCAAAAAACGTCTCTCTTTGTCATTTACAATACCTCTCCGAAGTCCCCTATCAACAATGGATTCCAGTTCCTTCTTATATTTAATCAAAGGATCTCTGTTCAGAATCGTGTATGTATCAGTATCATCTACAATACGATGCATCTCTAATTGGTAATCGTGACGATCCAACACCACAATCCCCCCACCCTTATCAGCTGGCCTAATGACCAGAGATTTATTATTACAGAGAGATTCCAGTCCAATCTGGAGGTCTCTGTGCAATTTCACCTTCCTGACCTTAATCTGCTCAAGGTCCCGTAGGACCACATCCCTGAAAACACGAATAGCTGGGGCAAGGGAACCCGGGGGATTGAAGAGGGAAGCGTTTGCCAAATTTGTGTGTTGATATTGACTACCTACATTATCCACCCTGTTGATATATCGCTTGATTTTTTTTTTAACAACAAGGTTGGTCTTTATTGAAAAAGAAATGGCATACACAATAGAGTAGATCAGAACAGTGAGTGGTCACAAGATAATGCACACATGGCTTACAGGAAGAAACAATTACATAAAGTACATATCATAAGCAATTTGACTTGGTCCTATCAGTGGAATAGGGGGGGGAATGGAAGAAGGGAAACTGGAGGGGGGGGGGGAACAAGGGAGACCAGCAATATCACCATACTACGTGTAGCATTGAAACGGTAACATTTTTGTAATCAACATCCGGGGTCGCCACACTCTCAAAAACTTCTGAGGGCACCCTCTGCTTATATAGGTCAATTTGTACAAAGGTAGGAAGGCATTGACTGAATTTTCCCACGCCTTTACCGTAGGAGCGCTACGGGAATTCCATTTCAATACAATCCCCTTCTTGGCATAAAATAGCAGCAATGATATCAACAACAACGTATATCTAGGTCTCTGGTCATCATCGTGTATGCCTAACAGCGCCAATTCTGGGGTTAATGGGAGCTCTAGTTGTAGACGAGCATTAATACCTTCCATTATAGTGGACCAGTAGAAAAACAACCTGGGACAGGACCAAAACATATGTATATATGAGCTGTCCGGTGATCCACATCTGGGACACTCCGGGGATCTTTCAGGGTATATTCTGTGCAACCTCTGAGGCGTGAGATATGTCCTATGGAAAAACTTGGCCTGTACCAATTTGTCCCTAGAGGATATCACTAGTTTAAAACTTTCCTCAAAACTTTCCTCGTAGGACTCCCTATCCAAAGTAGGGATATCAGCTCCCCATCTAGTCCAAAGTACCTCCATCTTGGGAGAGTCTTTCTTAATGAGAGTGAAATATAGCGCAGACAAAGGCTTGGGCAGATCCTCCTGGGCCAACAAGTCCTCAACCGCATCAGATGTGAGATCTGGCGGGGTTGGGAACTGCGCACTTAAGGCGTGTCTCAACTGGTGGTATCGGAACAGCATCCACCGAGGAAGGCCAAACAACCTACCCAATTCTGAAAAGGAGCGGATAGAACCGGCTACCACAATATCCTTTAGCAATTTAATGTTATACCTAGCCCAAACCTGTGGGTCCGGGATTGTCCGGAAGTGTGGGAGGGAAGGGTTTCCCCACAAGGGACAAAAGGGCGACCACCTACCCGGAGAGACAAACCTCCGTCTAGCCAGGCTCCACACCACTAAAGTAGTTTTGGTAGTTATCGGCAAGGAGGGGTATGCTGAGACTCCCCGATATATCAAATTACCCAATTCCTTGAGAGACCCTACGACAGTCGCCTCAAGGCAGACTGCAGCATTGGCTTTAGATTGTTCCAACCACCATCTGACCGTGACCAATATGGCCGCCCAGTAGTAGATCAGCAGGTTGGGCATCGCCAACCCCCCAAAATCCACCGGGAGCTGCAGAGTTGACCTAGCCAGTCTAGGGGAGGAGCCCCTCCACAAAAAGGAGCCAATACAACTGTCCAGCTCCCGGAAAAGGGAACGAGGCAGTAGCACCGGGCAGTTCCTGAACAAATGAATACATTTGGGGAGATAAATCATCTTGAGAACGTTGCTACATCCTAGTAGATTAAGGGTCAGGCTGGCCCACCTAGAGCAGTGTTCTTTAAGGCGTGACACCACTGGTTGAATATTAAGGCGTTGGAAGGACTGGGGATCTCTCGCTACCCTAATTCCCAAATACATGAATTCATCCACCCATCTCAGCGGCGACTGAACCGCGGTCTGTCTGGTCTGCGCATCAACCGGGAACAAAACTGATTTGCTCCAGTTGACCCGGACCCCAGAAAATCTTCCAAATTTGTCGAAGGCCGCTAGCGCAGCTTGTAGGGAAGGGCCAGCGTCTTGCAGGTACAACAGAGTATCATCTGCATATACAGTAACAATATTTTCTCCTCCAGAGAGCCAACCCTAAATCCTTTAATATTATCAGATTCCCTGACCAGAACCGCCAGGGGCTCCAAGGCCAGAGCAAAGAGACTTGGGGACAGAGGACAGCCCTGCCGGGTTCACCTCTGGAGGAGAAAGAAATCTGAAAGGGTATTATTGAACCTTATCCTTGCTCTAGGGGCTCTATATAACAGCTCTAGCCAATGTAAAAATCTAGGTCCAACTCCAAATCTCCTCAACACCTCCCACAGGTACTCCCAATATACGGATGATATTATAAGCTATACTCCAGGAGCTCTTAGGAAACACGTCCACTCAGTCAGCCATGCCGGCCACGCCCCCCATCGCTTGATGTTTAATCTACGTGTAAACTTATGCACATTCATGTAGGTTTGAAATTTGCTCAAATTTCTGGGCGGGGCAAATTTCAAACCATTATCCAAGAGACGCTTTTCAGCGTCAGTAAGCATTTGTTTGGACAGATTAAAAATACCTGAGCCTAAGTTTTTCTTCTTTTTGAGTGTCTGGACTCGCCTCCCCCCTTTAGTTCCTCTTTTCGTTCTCCAGGACGTTTGAAAACCCAAGCGTCCCTGGGAAAACCCCAATGTTGGTTGTTATTCCCTCCTGGGGGACCATAGGGTTGGGAGGGGCCAGGGTAGATGTAATCCCGTTGGGAGTTCATAGAGTACTGAGTGCCCTGATATATCCTTCTGTACTCGTGCCTCGATGTCGAGGGGTATCAAGGTCTGACAAAGGATAAATATATTTATAGTATATTGTTATAGTATATCGTGTGTTAATATTGACTATATTATAGTCAATATCAACACACGAATTTGGGAAACGCTTCCCTCTTTAACCCCCCGGGTTCCCTTGCCCCAGCTATTCGTGTTTTCAGGGATGTGGTCCTACGGGACCTTGAGCAGATTAAGGTCAGGAAGGTGAAATTGCACAGAGACCTCCAGATTGGACTGGAATCTCTCTGTAGTAATAAATCTCTGGTCATTAGGCTGGCTGATAAGGGTGGGGGGATTGTGGTGTTGGATCGTCACGATTACCAATTAGAGATGCACCGTATTGTAGATGATAATGATACATACACGATTCTGAACAGAGATCCTTTGAATAAATATAAGAAGGAACTGGAATCCATTGTTGATAGGGGACTTCGGAGAGGTATTTTAAATGACAAAGAGAGACATTTTTTGGTTTCGATTCCCCCTCGGACTCCAGTCATTTACTACCTCCCGAAGATACATAAGGATTTGGTTTGCCCCCCGGGATGTCCCATTGTAAGTGGGATTGACTCAATCATGTCCCGGGTGGGCAAATATATTGACCATTTCTTACAACCGCTGGTGGGGAGGATACCATCATTTATTAAGGACACCAAGCAGGTGATCAATACACTCTCCATTATCACCCTCAGGGAGGGCCTTTAGATGGTAACTGCGGACGTTTCATCCCTTTATACCATCATCCCCCACCAACTGGGCCTACAGGTGGTAGAACTGTTCCTCAATCGAGATTCTGGTCTACCCCCTGTACAAATCCGATTTATCATGGAACTCTTGCAATATGCCGCCAGTCATAGCTACTTTTGGTTTGAGCACCAGTTTTATCGGCAGGACCATGGCGTGGCCATGGGGGCCAAATATGCCCCAAGTTTGGCCAATATTTTTATGGCCAAGTGGGAGGAGGACGTCGTCGATGCCCCCAGGAGACCTGAGGTGCTCCTGTGGGCTAGATATATCAACGACATCCTCCTCCTATGGGATGGAGGTGAGGCTGAACTTCATGGCTTCATGGGCATCCTCAATGCCAACAATAGAGGCATCAGATTACATTTTGAAGCCAGCCAGGAAACTATCCACTTCCTGGATCTGAAGATCCAGATCGTGGAAGGACAGTTCGTTCGTCTACATATTTTAAGGCAACTGACAGAAATTATTACATCTCTGTAGACAGCTGCCATCACGAACCCTGGCTGAAGGCTATCCCTTATGGACAATTTTTGCGCCTTAGACGCAATTGTTCAGATATAGCCACCTTTGACCATCAAGCATCCATTTTGACAGAAAGATTCTTAGAAAAGGGATATGACCAGCTCTCCCTTTCTCAGGCCATGAAATCCGCGAGGGACATGGATAGGGCGACTCTTCTGTCTGATGCTCCCAGACCTAAGACCGAGGATGTTGTACCATTCATTACCACCTATTCAGTGCAGCATTGTGCGATTAAACAATTAATACAAAAGCATTGGCATGTCCTCGGCAGCGATTCAGCTCTCAATACCATTCTACCACCGAGACCCAGAGTTATATTCAAGGGAGCAGCCTCCCTGGGGAGCAGGATAGCACCTACAGTTCAAGATCCCCCATGGGAAAACAGATCTTTTCTCCGGAATTTGACTGGGTTCTATAGGTGTGGAAAATGCCAAGTGTGCTCTCTTAATGCTAATAGATCAAGACGTGTTACGACATTCACATCCACTAGCACTGGGTGTTTACATGAAATCAAACCATTCATCACTTGTGGCTCTGAAGGGGTGGTCTATCTCCTACAATGCCCTTGCGGGCTCCAATATATAGGGAGGACCAAAAGGGCCCTACGTGTTCGTTTAAACAAACACATAGGGAATATAAGAAGAGGATATGATAAACACCCTGTTTCCAGACATTATGACCAGATCCACAGAAGAGACCCCTCCAAGACACTTTTTGTAGGTATAGATAAGTACAAACCCCATTGGCGAGGCAGCTCACTTATTAGGGAGATCTCCATGTTAGAGATGTCCTGGATATATAGGGTTAAGAGTTATGTGCCATATGGCATGAACGTCGATACAGACATGAATGCCTTCATTAACAACTCCTAACTCAATTGATGGCTTTGCTTTTGATTCTAACACATAGCCAGTTAATTTTATTTCCCCCCCTTCCCCTCCCCCCCTCTCCCTTCCCCTTTTTCTTTCCCCTTCCCCTTTCTCCCCCTCTTTATCTTCCCTTTCCCAATATGACAATGACGTTTGATTACGGGGTGTTTATATTGATTAATTTACTGTTAAAGTCATCGCTCTGGGTCCCCACATCTGGAGCACCGGATGAGCTCTCGTTTTTCTGACCACTTCGGTTTTGTGGCTGACTCGGTATATTGTGTTAGACAATTATACACTAAGATAATCACCCCCTCTTTTGGGGAGGGTGGCGTGGGAACTCCCAGTAGTTGGTTGATCTGCGTTCAGTTCATAATTTAATATTTTGAAATTTCACATTTCTAGTGTGAATATATTAGCCTATTTTTTATTTTTCATTTCTTATTTTTATTATATAATGTTTTTTATATATTTTTTCTTTTATACATATATTTACATGCACATTCATCTCTTTAAATATTGCATGTAAATTCTAGGATGGCCACTAGGGGTCTTCCCCTTCCCCCCCCTTTTATGTCCCCTTAGGCCCCATTTTTCATGTTTTGTTTGCATGTGTCACGGCTTAGGCCGGGCGGATTTTCAATATTGTGTTTCAACATACATTTAGAATCTCCGCCCTGATGTAGACACACATCATTTCATGGAATGTGGACCCCTCGAGGATATGTATCCTTTTGATTTGACCAGGTTCCATATGTAAATATGACAGACCCTTTATGAGTGACCGGTGTCTATATTTCATTTTACTGTTGCGGCCTTGGGTGCCTATGCGCACTAGATTGGCCGCCACTTTCCGTTCCGGGTTACATTTAATTTATCGCCCATGCGCACTCGAGTGGCTGCGATTCTCACTTCGGGTCCATCTAACTAGCAGCCTGACACAGCATCATGTGACGGAGGTCGTGATTCAGGGCGCGCACGCGCACAGGCATTCCACCAACTCTCATTCCGGGTTTGTTTAGTTAGCCGCCCGACGTAGCATCATGTGATGCAGGTCGGGACTTAGGGCAGAGTCAAGTCTTTTTCTCTGTGAATCCATCCATCTGTACTACAGTCCCTGATGTCCCATTCCAGCAGGATTTCACAGCCCATTTAGACCCTCTGTAACGGGGGGTCATGGGGTTCTGGTAAGCGGCCAGACACTTTATCTGTGGTGGTGGACCCATACACCTAGGATTCCATATAATTGGACAATTTTGGATTGCTTTATCACTGTTGGGTGTTTTTGTATATGGACTAATTTTTCACTATTTTTAATTTTTCATTTTGTTTATATCATACACTGTAACCTTTTGTGATTTTTTGCACCAATTTTGATATATCAGTGTATACATCCTTTATATTTGCTTAAGGGGGGTTCGATCACTTCCCCAAATTTTGCATAGTGTGGTTTGTCATATATTATCACATTTTCATTCTGTATTTGGTTTTCATTTAGGTTGGGATTACCTTCAAGCCATATACACTGTTGTTTGTTTAGCGCGAGTCACCAATTTTATAAGCAGTGGGAGGCCACAGTCTTCCATGGTTTTCTCGGGCTCTCCTGTCCCAACAGGGAACCCGAGAATGCAGCCGGTGGTTTAGCCAGCTGACCATAGAGCTGATCAGAGACCAGAACAGCTCCAATCATCTTTATGGCTTAAGAAACCGGAAGCTACAAGCATTTCATGACTTAGGTTTCGCCGGATATAAACAGCACCATTGGGAAATTGGCAAAGCATTTTATCATGGTGTGGTCAGATGCTTTGATGGTAGAGCAGAGATCTAGGGTCTAATACACCCCAATCTTTTTAAAAAAGAGTACCTGTCACTACCTATTGCTATCATAGGAGATATTTATATTCCCTGTGATAACAATAAAAATGATTAAAAAAAAATGAAAGGAACAGTTTAAAAATATAATAAAAAAACAAAATAAATAAATAATTAAAAAAAGCGCCCCTGTCCCCGTGTGCTCGCGCACAAAGACGAACGCAAGCGTCGGACTGGTGTCATATGTAAACAGCAATTGCACCATGCATGTGAGGTATCACCGTGTAGGTCAGATCGAGGGCAGTAATTTTAGCAGTAGACATCATCTGTAGATCTAAAATGGTAACCTGTAAAGGCTTTTAAAGGCTTTTAATAATGTATGTAGTTTGTCGCCGCTGCACGTTTGTGCGCAATTTTAAAGCATGTCGTGTTTGGTATCTATGTACTCAGCATAAGATCATTTTTTTTATTTCATCAAACATTTGGGCAACATAGTGTGTTTTAGTGCATTAAAATTTAAAAAAGTGTGTTTTTCCAAAAAAATTGCGTTTGAAAAATCGCTGCGCAAATACTGTGTAAAAAAAAATTGCAGCACCCACCATTTTAATCTGTAGGGCATTTTCTTTGAAAAAATATATAATGTTTGGGGGTTCAAAGTAATTTTCTTGCAAAAAAAATATTTTTTCATGTAAACAAAAAGTGTCAGAAAGGTCGTTGTCTTCAAGTGGTTAGAAGAGTGGGTGATGTGTGACATAAGCTTCTAAATGTTGTTCATAAAATGCCAGGACAGTTCAAACCCCCCCAAATGACCCCTTATTGGAAGCTATTTGCTGATCGGCATGTTGAGTCCATGGAATATTTTATATTTTGTCACAAGTTTTTGGGAAAATTTTTTTGCACTAAGTTGTCACTAAATGGTATATTGTTCAAACATGGCATGGTTATATGTGGAATTACACCCCGAAATGCATTCTGCGGCTTCTCCTGAGTACGGGGATACCTCATGGGTGAGACTTTTTTTGAGCCTAGGTGTAAATTTTTGATGCTACTCCTTTACTACCTATCACAGTTTTGAAGGCCATAAAATGCCAAGACAGCACGAAACCCCCAAATGACCCCATTTTGGAAAGTAGACACCTCAAGCTATTTGATGAGAGGCATGCTGAGTCCATGTAATATTTTATATTTTGCCACACATTGCGGGAATATGAATTTTTTTTTTTGCACAAAGTTGTCACTAAAAGATCTATTGCTCAAACATGCCATGGGCATATGTGAAATTACACCCCAAAATACATTCTGCTGCTTCTCCTGAGTATGAAGATACCACATGTGTGAGACTTTTGTGGAGCCTAGCCGTGTACAGGACCCCGAAAACCAATCACCGTCTTCAGGCATGTTGTGTCCATGGAATATTTTATATTTTGCCACAAGTTTCAGGAAAATTACTTTTTTTTTGTCACTAAATGATATATTGTTCAAACATGGCATGGTTATATGTGGAATTATACCCCAAAATACATTCTGCTGCTTCTCCTGTGTACAGGGATACCTTATGTGTGAGACTTTTTGGAAGCCCTTTGGGAGGTGTTTTGCGCAAACCAATAAATATACGCTTATTGACATTTTTTTACCATGTGGCTGAATACATTTTGACCTAAATGTATGACTCAAATTGAGTTTATTACTTTTTTTATAATAAAAAGTAGAAAATATCATTTTGTTTCAAAATTTTCTGTCTTTTTCCGTTTATATCGCAAAAAATAAAAATTGCAGAGGCAATCAAATACCATCAAAAGAAAGCTCTATTTGTGGGAAAAAAAGGACGCAAATTTTGTTTGGGTACAACATTGCATGACCGCGCAATTACAGTTAAAGCAGCGCAGTGCCAAAGTGTAAAAAGTCCTCCAGTCATTGAGCTGCCAAATCCTCCGGGGCTCAAGTGGTTAAACATCTGATACATGAATGCTTTCATTATTGAGCATTACCCCCTAATGTTGGGGGCTGTGGGAGATTGTAAGTGCATCAGAGAATGTAATTGTTTTGAACAGTGTTCCCCAGGAACCAGATTTTGCTGAAAACAAAACTGACATAAAATATGGCATGCTTAATTGAGTTATCAATTCATATATGTAACAGCCCCATAAATGCATGCTCCTTGATATATTTTCTAACCATGTATTAGGGTACAATGGGGATAAAATAAAAAAGGCAAGAGTAAACTATGCAACTATGCAAAAGTTTTTTTGGACAGTGTTTTACCATAAACTAAAAGAAATATTAAAAACATGAATTTCTTGTTGGTTAGCCCTCCTGTATCTCATTTTTCAACAAATAAACTTGAGGACCATTTAGAATATGGCTGTACATTTTTAAAGTGCAATATTTGTTTTCCATCAGGTACCTTTAAGCTGTACAGCTGCCAAGTTTTCTTATTCCAACTGAGGAGTTTGATTAGAGATATTGGTGTTCTTTTTTTTTAATCAGCCTCCGTCATTATACTGCGGCAGGGCCGCCACGATCCCGCGAACCATCATAGCTGTACGTCAGTCCCCTTAAGCGGGATAGCAGGTGCACCCGCTGCACGGCAAGGGTGCCGATGCTCGTGAACGGTGGTCGCGATGACCGCCAGCCACGAGCAATTGCGGACACGAGAGGCAGAACAGGGACGTGTGTGTGTAAACACACACATCCCATTTCTGTGAGGTGAGGAGAGAGAGATCGTGAGTTCCTGTGAGCTGGGAACCACAATCTCTCATCTCCTATAGTCAGTCCCCTCCCCCACAGTTAGAACACACACATAGGGAACACAGTTAACCCCTTGATCGCCCCCTAGTGTTAACCCCTTCCCTGCCAGTGACATTTACACAGTAATCAGTGCATTTTTATAGCACTGATCGCTGTATAAATGACAATGGTCCCATAAATGTGTCAAAAGTTACCGATATGTCTATCATAATGTCGCAGTCCCAATAAAAATAGCAGATCAACACCATTACTAGTAAAAAAAAAAAATGCCATAAATTGGGGCCCATGCGCGCAGCTGGAGATGGCGGGGGAGTAAAGCTTCAGCTCCGCTCCCCGCTGGCATAACAAACCCCGCCGGAGCTGCCAGAGACCCCACCCGCACTCAAGACTCACCTACCGGACTCCCGCAGCATAACTGACCTGGTGGAGGACTGGGAGAAGGCACACAAAACCCTCACAGCCGCCTGCGAACAGAGGCAGTGACGAGGCTGCAGCTACGGCCCGCCGAATGGGCAGATCCCGCCGGAGCATCCAGCAGCCCTCCTCATGGCATCCACACACCCGGCCGGACTCCTGCTGTCTCCCTCATCTGGGGAAAAGATAAGGGGTAAGCTTACATACCCCCATTCTTACCCGCAGACACAGCCACATTAACAGGCCACATGTCCAAAATGGTGGCGGTGGCCCCAAAGCACACACATGTGCTGCAGCCAGAGACGCAGACACGGCCCCGAGATCTGCCTGGACAGAGCTTAATGAAGGAATCTAATGCCAGAACTTCTTTGGCTGTGTCCATGTCCCCGGACACTCTTTTGGAACAGGGGCTAGAAAAAGCAAGCAAACGCATAACCTCTGACCTGGAACATGAATTTCAGGAGCTGGGCTTCCGCATAGGAACAATAGAGAACACACTGGAAGACACCATTACCAGAACCAACCAGAACACTGAATGCATTGAGGGCATACACAAGAGATTGGACGATGCGCTAAATAAGATAGATGACTTGGAAAATCGGTCCCGCCGTTATAATTTTAGGGTGCGTGGCATCCCTGAAACCTTTCTTGACACCGAAGCTATCATTAAGGAACTTATCCACCATCTCATCCCTGACATACCTTCCCACAAGATGGACTTGGACAGAGTTCACAGGGCCCTGACGGCGCCCCGGGAGGATGGACTGCCAAGGGACATCATAGTAAAGCCTCATTACTATGCGGTTAAGGAGCAATTATGGCCAGAGCCAGAGAAATAGCTGATCTGCAACTCAGGGATCACAAAATCCAGATCTTTGCTGATATCTCACCGGCAACTATCCAGAAGCACAGAGCCATGAAACCTTTGCTACAGCCCCCTGATAGCTAAAAATATTAAATACTACTGGGCCTTCCCTTTTCGGGTGAATTTTGCTTTCCACGACAAGAAACACTCTTTTTCCACGTTTCCAGAAGGTGAAGTTCTGCTGAAGAAACTGGGACTTATATCCATGGATCCGGAGAGATCCACCCGCACCCCTCTACCCGGGTCACCCACCACCAAGCCCGTGCTGAATCCTCCATCTCCAGTATGGCGCTCCACCACAAGCCAAGCCAGGCTCAAAAGTAAACCCCCATGATAGAGAAGGAATATAAATGCGGCTTTTGGGTCAGATGAGACCTTGCGGAGTGAATTTTTTCTTCCGGTGGTTTTTCAAAATTATTAATTGATCCTATGGCGGGATCACAGATGGAACATTTAGGAGTCTTCCTGAAATTTCATTGCTAAAAGTGGGAATGAGAGACCCTGGGATTATGTTTTAGGCTTACTGCTGTGTTTTTGTTGTTTTCCTGAGGGTTTTCTGATTCTTACAATTATAGCTCCTTATGTTGATGTTGACAATTTTTAAAGGCGGGTTAAAGCCAGTGGTGGTAGTCATGCACCCAGTTTGTCTTTGTTTCCCTCCACTAATGATGAGACCAGAGCCAAACCAGGTCCTGGGCTTCGCCCTGGGTGATGTTTGTGGACGACCAGGGTGACTTTTTTCCCTGGTCTAGGATTCATTTGATTGAATTTACTGTCTAACACACAGTATACGTTGATCTCTTATTTGCAGGCCAGTTTTCCAATAGAATCTCTTCTGATCTTTTTTTCTTTCTGAGTATAACCCTTTTTGTTTTTTATCTTAACGTTTACCCCTTCTCCTTTCCCTTGGAACCAAGCCTTCAGCTGCTGAGCGATACAGTAAACTGGGAAAAGCAATTCTCATTCTAGTGAAGACCCTCCACTTTCTTCGTGCACCATGGTGGACAGGACTGCTGGGGTCCTCTTCAAATTTATCTCACGCAATGTTAAGGGGCTGAATTCTCCGCTAAAACGGAGGATGGCCTTCCAACGCTACAAATCCCTACAGGCAGATGTTCTCCTCCTTCAGGAGACACATTTTCCACCGACCTACAACCTAAAATTTTTGCACCACTACTATCCCCATTTCTACTTAGCGAATGGTCCAGGGAAGACAGGAGGTGTTGCAATCTGCTTTTTAAGCGGGTTTCTTTCTCGCTGGAAAAGAAGAATTGTGATCCAGAGGGACGCTATTTAATGCTTGTAGGGCATCTATAGGGCTCCTCAGTTTCACATCTCTCCTATTACGCTCCTAACACAAGTCATCTTCCTTTCTTCAGAATTCTGCTTCATGCTGTGTCCCCTCACCTGAAATGGATGGTACTCTAAGCGGGGGATTCCAATGTAGCCCTAGATTACATATTTGACAAGACGGCCATCAACTACTACTAAACACCCCAAAATTGGGTCAAAACTGGCGAAAATGTTACACTACCACAATCTGATTGATATATGCCGGAACTCAACTCTTCTAGGAAGGACTACATGTTCTTTTCCACTGTTCACCGAACCTATTCTAGAATCGATCACTTTTTTACCAATCCTGAAACGGTGCCCCTCTTCTGGGCAAGTAAGATAGTAGACGTGGCATGGTCAGACCACTCTTTGATCTGGACATGGTGTGACTCTTTACAAATACACAGGGGTCCTACCTCTTGGAGACTGCATGAATCGCTCTTGAGTAATCCATCAGTCTGTTTTGACATAGAACAACACAAGAATACATCAAATAAACCAGAAGACACCTCACCAGTAATTAACTGGGCGGCCCACAAAGCCATGATCAGGGGTTACATGATTCAAATAGCATCCTGCCTCAAGAAAAGCTCAAAGGCGGTTTCCATAATAAAGAAAAAAAGTTGTCTGACCTACTGACCCGACATAAACAAAATACAAACTTAGACCTTAGAGACAAAATAGATTCTATCTGGCTGGAATTAAATCTATGTTTGACGACGAGAGCGGAACTAAATCTTAGGTGGTCCCAAGCCTCCTTTTACACACTAAAAGATAAACCAGGAACCATGTTAGCTTGTAACCTAACACCCCAAATCCGAAGAACGGAGATCCCTAAGCTTAGACACACGAATGGCACCCTGACACAAAACCCACAAACGATAATGAAATACAAAACCCACAAACGCTAATGAAATTGTTCCACGACTACTACTCTTCATTATATGGTGCACAGGAGCTTGCGTCCACGGGAGCCATAGATGGTTTTATCAAGGATCTCGCCCTCCCTTCCCTCTCGACCTCTCACCGGGAGATTTTGGAGGGGGGAAATCACAGCAGAGGAGGTGCTGTCAGTAATTAAACAGGCCAAGACCTCTAAAACCCCAGGCCCAGGTGGCTTCTCTGCAGCATATTATAAGAAATTTGCCACGCAGTTCGTCCCCCATCGTCTACAGTTCTTTACGGCAATAAGAGATGGCGCAACCCTTGACGCAGACTCTAACAAAGCTAACATATGTTTAATACCTAAACTGGACAAGGATCATACTGACGTGGCCAATTATCGCCCAATATCCTTGATCAATAACAACCTAAAACTCCTGACCAAAATATACGCAAATAGATTCAATACATTTTTAACACAATACATCCATATTGACCAGGTTGGATTTGTTCAGGGTAGACAGGCCGCGGATCAGATTACAAGGGCCATAGACCTGGTCTCCATAATACGTTCAAATTGGGACGGTGGGGACGATCGACGGGGCATGCTATTGTCACTGGACCTACATAAGGCCTTTGACTCCATTTCCTGGCCTTTTCTATTCCACATATTGCGGAAATGGAACTGTGGACAGAATTTTCTTAATCTAATGAGTGCTTTATATTCCAACCCATCGGCTAATATTATTGGGTTTGGTCGTACATTGGACCCATTGCAAATCAGGAGAGGAACCAGACAGGGTTGTCCTCTGTCACTGCTCCTCTTTTTGATAGCTATTGAGACATTGGCAATAGCTATCCGATCCAATCCCAATATTCACGGTATTGAAAGTGGCGGCAAAATGCACAAATGTGGCCTATTTGTCGATTATATGTTACTATTCATATCGGATCCTATCGTGACCTTACCCAATTTATTTGCCTTAATGTTCGACTTTGGAACTATTTCTGGACTGAGGGTTAACCAATCAAAATCGGAGGCTCTAAATATAAATATCCCCGAAACAGTTTTAGACTCTATACGACCATTCTTTTCATTCAAATGGTGTACGCAGGTGCTCCCGTATCTTGGAGTTAAACTGACCTCTGACATTGCTACATTGTATTGGACAAACTACACTCCTCTTTATGACTCCACAGAATGTGACCTGAAAACCTGGCAAACACATGTTATTTCCTGGATGGGTAGAATAACGGCCGTTAAAATGACGGTTCTCCCTCGAATACTTTACTATTTTAGATCCCTTCCAACTCCAATTCCATCTATTTTCTTCCGGAAGTTACAAACCCTGATCTACAAATTTATATGGAACAAAGGGGACTACCAGGTAGCCCGTTCTACACTGTATAGGTCTAAATGGAGAGGTGGACTTGGAGTTCTGTGTATTATAGAGCGGCGCAATTGGTACAATTATATCAAATTTTTAATGAATGATATAGACCTGAATGGGTCCACTTGGAGTCACAGACCAGCCCCACCATCCCCCTAGATCTCCTTATGTGGCTCCCTGCGAAAGAACGTCAGGCGGTGCTGAGTCCTACTTTGTCCCACTCCCTGCGTTTGTGGGACACAGCATGTAAGAAGTTCCCCTTAAAACCACCCCACTCCACTATTCAACAATCCTCATTTCATCCCGGGCCAACAGATTGTCCAAGTCACCTGGTGGGTCAACAAGGGGCTATACAGAATCACTCATTTTATAGATCATAAGGGGGTAAGAAAGCCCAATTACTTTAAGGAAACCTTAGAAATGCCCCCCACAGAGACATTTCGTCTCTACCAAATAATACACTTTCTACAAACCTTACAGAGAGAGGGGGTAAATATCACTACAAGGACCCTCTTTGAGAACAGGTGTGTGAAAGGGCTAGCAGCATGGGGGGGGATCATGGAATTATACAACATGTTCAATCAGGGTACCAAACCCTCCTACCAAACAGCATGGGAGGCAGGCCTAGGGGAGATGATTGAGGAGGAGGTGTGGACGAAATGGTCAACCATGGTGCACAAAGGAATACTCAACACCTCATTGGTTGAGGCGAATTATAAAGTGTTATCGCGCTGGTACCTTGTTCCTACAAAGCTAGCAAAAATATACCCTGGTACCTCTTCCCTGTGCTTTCGGGGATGTGGACAGGGGGGAGATATGTACCATGTTTGGTGGTCCTGCCCTAAGGTCCGACGGTTCTGGATTAGAATGTTTAACCTGATCTACTCTGTGACCGGACAAAATATACCTAGAAGGGCTAAAACAGGGCTGTTCAGTGATCTTCCGGAGGAGATCCCCATACATCTGCCCACTCTCATATATTTCATCCTTCTAGTGGCCAAAATAACCATTGCACGTGCATGGAAATCGCCTGTAGTCGATATCGCCCTGGTGAAACACAAGATCTCATGGATCATGATCAATGAAAAACTGACTAGTATCCTTCAGGATAGGCAAACTTGGTTTGAAAAGGTGTGGAACCCCTGGATCCCTTATCTCCAGGCTCCTTGAGAGCGTGACAGGTTTGTGAGGGGAGACCCGGAGTGAAGGGACCCACCCAACTCTACTCTTTCCTGATTCTGCCCCCCCCTTCCTTTTTTTTTCTTTCTTTTTCTTCTTTCCTTCTTTTTCCTTTTTTCTTTAAACTTTCCTGTTACCAGCTCTGTAATGCTGTGTGGCAAAATTTTGGTAGGATGCCAATAGGAGACAGTAAAATCTCTCCAACTACGCTATATCCTTGATTGCTATATCTCAGTGATGTTTACTGAGGAACACTGATTTTATTGGATTTTGCATTGTTGTGATTATTTTATGATGACTATTTGAACGTGAACATCTGTATGTTGATTAATCTTGTAATAAAAAACATTGAAACAAAAAAAATGCCATAAATCTATCCCCTATTTTGTAGATGCTATAACTTTTGCGCAAACCAATCAATATACGTTTTTTTTGAGATTTTTATTACCAAAAAAATATGTAGAAGAATACATATCGGCCTCAACTGAGGAAAAAATGAGCTTTTTTTAAAAAAAAATTGGGGCTATTTATTACAGCAAAAAGTACAAAATATTGTGTTTTTTTCAGAATTGTAGCTCTTTTTTTGTTTATAGCGCAAAAACTAAAAAACGCAGAGATGATCAAATAGCAGCAAAAGTGTCTGTAAAATTCCATTCTTTTATTGATCAGTCAACTCTGGTCATGTTGATTAGAAGACAGATTTATTACAAATGTATCGATACATAGGGGTGAACTCTCACAGCAAGGAGTTCTGTCCAGAGTCACACACAAACACTGTACACAGGTTGTTTTATAGCAGTATTTGGCAAGCTACCATTGGCTAAGGTACACTGGTGACTCATGGTGCATTGTCAGTTTTATTGTCAAATCCAGCGTGCTTTCACAAGATTACCTAATATGGTAAACTTTTGCTAGTTCTTTAAATATTGTTGTACTTATTGGTCGGAACTAAGCAGATTGCATAAACAATAAGTCAGGGCCATTTTAGCTAGAAAAAGAGCATATAAGGAACAAGGCATGTCGATATCACCTGCAATTCTTTGCATATTTCTTATCATTCCCTCCTCTGATATCTATATTTGCTTCCTCAATTTATTACTTCAGTGCAGGTCCGTTCCACAACTGGGTTTTCAGACCTTAGCAAGTCCTTGACCTTGGCAAGTCCAGTCCATTTCCCAAACCAACCTTCAAGCCAATTTGTGAATCGATCATCAATACCCGAGTTTTCCGCGAATTCATTCGATAAAGCTGTCAATCCTTCGAGGGCTCTAGTCACGGTTCCTCCAGGAGCTGTAATGTTAGAAATAAAGGTGCAACACATACCCCCAAACATTTTACAGACCCCTCCTCTTTCTGCTAGGACCATATCTAATGTCATCCTATTCTGCCATGCCGTCAGAGAGGTAGGGGCTAATTGCTCTGTCAATCCCTTAACTGCATCCCTGGTGTAGTTTACAAACCTTTGTTGGTTATAGTGTATATATAGTTAATCCAGTCAACATTTTTGTTTACTGTCACCCACCAGAGAAGAGACTCAAATCCAGCTGCTACTTGGTTCCTAGCCTTAAACTCGCTCGGCACTCCACGCGGAACCCCAATCTCTTCTATATAGATCTGGGGGTCAAAAGACCCCGCAGGAGAGGTGTCCCTTCTGCTCCTCCGGTGACCCTTCTTCCAAGGGGACTCTGACAGTAAGTGCAGAGGCATTGCCAGCTGTACCAGGGCACATACCCCTCAGGAATTGGCTGGGATGCTCGCTCCGAGCCTCTTGTCTCCGCATAACCACCAGACGTCCACCCTCTGGGTGTCGTGCTCAACCCAGTCGTCACCCTCTCCCTTTACAATTTTGTTAATCTTCTCCATGCAGTAGTCATCCGGTAAAGACCCCAAATCTTTGCCACTCTCATTCCCCAGAAGTGCAAATCAAGTAAAGTTGTCAGGGTATGCCATGACAGCAGGGGGTATCTGAGGTCTCTGAACCTGGGGAAACAACAAATTTAACATGTGACAGGGAGTGTTGGTGTCAGGTTTGTATGTTTTTTGATATAGCTTTAGCATACACCCTAAACCATCTGGATCTATATTGTTATTTAAGGGAAAAGGCACTGTAGCCAGCTGGGGTCTGGCCCCTGCACAGACCAAGCAGTTCTCTTTTTTAAGGGTGTTAGCAGCATAGATTAACCATTCAAGCCATTCATTCTTATCCTGGTATCATGTTTCTTATGTTATAGCTTCTTCCACTGTGAGATTGGTGAATCTCACTGTGGGTCCTAATACCTCTACTTTTAAATTGGTCCTCATTATCTAATTCTTTCTTCTTGTTTGTCTCATTCTTTGGTTTGACTTCAAGGAAGAATTTTCCCAAAGGGTCAGTTCCTGATATCCAAGCTCCTACACGATATAAACTCTGATCTTCTAGTTTGGGGTCCTTCAGGGAAATCAATAATATATTACAATTCTTTGGTTCTGTACAGGGAGAGTGGGCTGCTTTTAGTTATGGTTAATCTATTCTTTAAATCCCCTGCTGCTGGGATCTCATATCCCCAATCCTGGGCTGCAGCTGTCCACATAACTGAATCCCAAATAGTACACCTGGTAGTTCCAGCCAGGTAGCACACGTATTTGTCTGCCCAGGTCAACTTGCTTGCTTCTACCTTATCTCCACAATCTGTCATCTGGCAGAAATCCACCTGTATAGTACTGGTGGTTCCTTCAACAAAGGTAAGGTTCAATGCTCTTCCTGTCTCTTCCCAATTTATTGGTTCCACTATCCTCCCATGTCTCCTACCTCCTAGTATAGAGGCCTTTCCTAGAGTCACCAATACTCCCACGAGGAACAAAATCCCTACCATCCGATCTGAAGTGAGGGGGGCCTAAATAGGGCCTTTTCTTCACCAAGGTTGAGACAAGCAGACCTTTTATCTGCCTCCCTTTGTAGTTGGACTTTCCCCCTCCTTCAGTCTTTCTGTCCCTACTCTGCCTATGTTTACCTTTTTACAGTGGGATTGGTGAATCCAGATAGTCCTTTCAGCAATTCTTACTGCAGTGGGAGTAGTAAGGGGTACTTGATATGGCCCGTCCCACTTAGGGGAGTGACAATGCTTCTTTCTGATCACCTTGATGAGCACCCGATTTGTACTTTGTCTTCTCCTATGGGCTCTCCTTCTGGAATGGAACACTCTTGATTAATTTGTTTCTGTTTTAATAACCTTGACATGTATTCTGCTAAGGTTCTCTCCCCTTCCTCTGTGTGGGTTTCATTTGGTAATAAAGGTATTTTATAAGGTCTACCATACATCATTTCAAATGGACTCAGCCCCTCTTTAGTGGGGGTGATGTGCATGCTTAAAATAGCTAGTGGGAGACAGTACATCCAATTTTTCCCTGTCTCTTCCATAGCTTTTTTTTAGCTTGCTCTTTAATATCCCATTATGTCTTTCTACAAGCCCTGCTGACTGAGGGTGATATGCACAGTGATTCTTTACTTCTATACCCATCACTTCTGTTAGGTGTTTTATGGTCTGATTTACAAAATGTGGACTATTATCTCTATAAATCTTCTCTGGTATCCCAAATTGTGGAATGATATCTTTGAGTAAGGCTTTGGATACTGTTAAGGCGTCAGCACTTCCTGTGGGGAATATCTCTATCCATGTGGTCAATGCATCAATGATTTCTAAACAATATTTCTTCCTTTTCACATTTGTCTAATTCAATAAAATCCATGCAAATGTGTTGGAATGGATATTGCGGTGTGGGGAACTTCCCTTTTCGTGGTCGTATGCCTCCCTGAGCATTGTGTCTTGCACATACAATGCATTGAGAACAAAAAGTTTTTTAGTAGTTTGTGAAGCCATAGGCTGTACATACCTTATTTAACATCTCAGTCATCCTCCTGTTTGACACATGAGTTACTCCATGTGTCAATGCTGCTGCATACCTAAATAAGGATTTTTGGCAATACCAGCTTTCCTTCAGGTGATGTGTAGATGTTATCTTTTATTGTGCAACCTTTTGTTTTCCAATATTGTTTCTTCTCAGGGGATACATTCTGCTGTATATCAGTAAGGACTGTATGATCTATCTCTATGATTTCCTGTTCTGTCATGTGTCACTTCTGCATATCTAGTTACACTTGTGCCATTTGGGTTTTTCGTACTGGAGCCATCAACAAAAAGTGTCATGTCAGGGTTAGATAACGGTACATCTTTCCAATCACTTCATGGCAGTACCTTTTCAGTGATAGCAGCAGTACAATCATGTTTATGACCATCAGTAGGAAGTGGTATTAGTGTGGATGGGTTTAATGTAGTACATCTCTGTATTGTTAAGTGAGGTTGTGTCAAAAGTATTGTCATACAGGAAAGGTGTCGTGCTGGGCTCAAATGTATGGACCAACGGGGCACGGTCAGTATTGAATACCTGGAAATCCAAGCTCTACAAAAATGTGTCATGCCCAAAAAAGACATAATTTGTTTCTTTGTTTCTGGCTTCGGCACCTGGTGGAGGGCTCAAATTCTCTCCTCATCCAGGTGTCGACCTTCTTTTGAGATATTATACCCTAAGTATTTGACCTGCTGTTGCCACAACTGGAGTTTAGTTTTATTTACCTTATGCCCTTGGTATACCTGCCTGGTTAACAGCTTGTAAATCCTGTACCATTCTCCAGCCTGTGGAAAGCAGAGCCTTCTTTACAGGAAAAAGAGGGGTATTGCAGGGGCTATACCCTCCTCTGCTTCCTTCTTAAGGGGGTATCTCCTTCATCACCTTGCACAAAAACCTTTACTTTCACATTTTTTTTATTCCATCACTTTCAAATACTTCTCAGAATGCTCAACATATTGCAAAACATCTAAAACTGATGCAGTTCGGTAAGTAACCATGTTTTTAACAATGTAATACTTCTGATCCTGTTTTAATCCATTAACAAAAGCTACCTTTAGCTGTTGTTGATATGCACTATTCACATCCTCAGCTTCGGGGAGCCCAGAGAACACTTTAAAAACTTCTCGTAGTTTATTTAGATAATTACTGACACTTTCCTTGTCTTCCTTTACAGTCATATTAATCTTTTGTCAGTCAGCTCGTTATACCCATCGGAGATTGCATCTCTGATAGAAGGTAGTCAATCTGTCTGTCAAATCTTGGCTATCAAGGGCCAGTGGTTCCCCTCTTTGTTGAGGGGGCACTGTGGCTACACAGGGGTCCCAATTTCCCTTTACTGATGCTCAATCTGATCCTAGAACCCTCTTTAAGGCCCTTTCCACTTCGACCCCATTTAGCCTATAACTGTTCCTCAGACCTTCCATATTTTCAATGATTTCTGGGGCCCCAAACTTAGGATGTTTAATATGCTCGGTAGCCTTCTGCACGTCACTCTAAGTCCATGGTTTAAAAACAGTCATAGTTAGGGGCTGACCATTTTATCTACCTCTTTGTCCACTAGGGGCAGTTGGGCTTGGCATTTCTCTTTTGTTCTCCTTCCTTCTACTCTAATTTTAGCATGCTCAAACCAGTATTCCGCCATTTCTAAGCCATACTTTTTTTTCCCTTGAGTTTAGAATACAAGACTGGTAATTCTACTCTCGAACTTTGCCAAAATCTATATAAAACAGCAAACAAAGTCCAAACTCTCCAAACAGGAAATAAATATATATATATATATATATATATATATATATATATATATATATATATATATATATATACTGTATTCATTGGCGTATAACACTCACTTTTTCACCATGAAAATTGGGTGCAAATAGCGTGTGCGTGTTATACGCCAATACTTCAATTTTAGCTGCCTCAGAGGGGACTGGGAAGGGGGCGGGACGAGAGCCTTCAGATTACATACAGTGAGAAACTTCTGTTTACTTAGTGGCCTCTGTAATAGCAGGTCCCATCTCCTGGGCCGCCATTGGACCACTGTTCTGTCTATCATAGGAGATTCTCACTGTATGTAATCTGTCGGCGCTCATCCCACCCCCCTCCCTGTCCCCTCTAGGCTGGGCATCGATCAGGCTGCACTGATGGCAATAGTGAGGCTGCTGCATTGATGTGGACTGATGAGGCTGCATTGATGTGGACTGATGAGGCTGCATTGATGTGGACTGGTGAGGCTGCATTGATGTGGACTGATGAGGCTGCATTGATGTGGACTGATGAGACTGCATTGATGTGTACTGGTGAGGCTGCATTGATGTGGACTGATGAGGAGATTCTCACTGTATGTAATCTGTCGGTGCTCATCCCACCCCCTCCCTGTCCCCTCTAGGCTCGGCATCGATCAGGCTGCACTGATGGCAATAGTGAGGCTGCTGCATTGATGTGGACTGATGAGGCTGCATTGATGTGGACTGATGAGGCTGCATTGATGTGGACTGATGAGGCTTCATTGATGGCAATGGTGAGGCTGCAGATGGGCACTGACCCTTATTTTGCTTCAAAGTTCCTTATTTAAAATGTAGTTTTTTTTTTCCTGATTCTTCCCTCTTAAAATTAATGTGCGTGTTATATGCCTGTGCGTGTTATATGCCTGTGCGTGATATACGCCGATAAATACGGTATATATATATATATATATATATACATACACACATATATATACATACACATAAACATATAAAACAACTACCTATACCTTTACCTTATTTACTACAAAGTACAGTTGGTCAAAACAAACAGTATTCTTAGCGTTCTGATCAGATTTTTTTTTTTTTCTACACACACACACACAAAAGAGGAAGTGCACTTAGGTGTCCATGAGGGGGGGAGTGAGTGAGTCCAGTTTTTTTTTTTTTTAACCACAAGTTTGCAGCCAGACAGATCATAAAGTGGTCCTTTTATCAACCTGTAAACCACCAGACTAGCAACCCTTGGATCACGGTAACAATGAGAATATAAGAAAAGCAAAAATATCAAGACTCCCCACACATAAAGTTAGCAGTAAGGTTAAACACGAGGAGGAAAGAGCGAGAGTTTAACAAATGCAGCAAAAGGAACAGTGCAGGAAATATTGCTCTTGAGAGAAAAAGAGAAAAACAATCGATCTATGGGGGAAGTGTTTCTGATCAAGTTAAATTGATTCCTGCTCGTATATTCACTTCCTCTTTTATCCCAACCACCACTCAGTTAGAAAAAAAATCTGAAATGGCCACTGTGACTCTCTGTAATCTATCCAGATTACTTGTAGTCACTATTCACAACAATTATCAATCCTCTATCATCTATCATCTTTTGGTACCTTAAATTTTTTGTAATCTGTCTCGAACAGCGGGCTACGTCTATTTATCATAGGCAACGTCCCCAAGTGCCTTCGGCCCCTGTGTCACCTAGATCTTTTATGATCAACTACAGTGCCGGCATACTCAATAAAAACCCAAATCACCTCGAGTAGAAGAGAAAAGAAGAGAAAAGAAAAGATCTGTCTTACCTTTCACAGACCCTGAGGACTGGATCAGAAGTCTTGGAGTAGAAGTCAGGTGTGGATCCCGGAACCGACTAGCCTCTTTTTACCACTTAACTTGAGTGGGAGGACCTAGGTCTCGGCGAGAGGGAGTCTGAATACTCACCGATATTTTGGATGGAACCATTCGATCCACCACCTAATCCTTACTTCCGGCTCGTAAGGACCATAATGTCTGTAAAATTCCATTCTCTTACTGATCAGTCAACTCCGGTCATGTTGATTAGAAGACAGATTTATTACAAATGTATCGATACATAGGGGTGAACTCTCACAGCAAGGAGTTCCGTCCAGAGTCACACACAAACACTGTACACAGGTTGTTTTATAGCAGTATTTGGCAAGCTACCATTGGCTAAGGCACACTGGTGACGCATGGTGCATTGTCAGCTTTATTGTCTAATCCAGCGTGCTTTCACAAGATTACCTAATATGGTAAACTTTTGCTAGTTCTTTAAATATTGTTGTACTCCTTGGTCGGAACTAAGCAGATTGCATAAACAATAAGTCAGGGCCATTTTAGCTAGAAAAAGAGCATATAAGAAACAAGACAAATGTCAATATCACCTGTAATTCTTTGCATATTTCTTATCAAAAAGAAAGCTATATTTTTGGAAAAAACGGACGTCAATTTTGTTTGGGTACAGCGAAGCACGACCGCGCAACTGTCAGTTAAAGCGACGCAGTGCCGTATCACAAAAAATGGCCTGCTCAATGAGCACCCAATTCTTCTGGGGCTGAAGTGGTTAAGATTCATGAGTAATTTTAACCAGAAGATAATTTTCTCAGTAAAATGTCTGATTCACAAACGTAATAAAACATTGGTGTGGAATGAGTATCCATTCACATGAAATGGGTATTTCTACTTAAAGTGGTCCTAAAGCTATAAAGTTTTTTTTACCCTAATGCATTCTCTGCATTAAGGTAAAAAAAAAAATGTTTTGCCCCTTGCTGTAACACCCCCTTCCCCAAACACTTACTCCTGTATCGATCCAGCGCTGTGCACAGCTGCCGGTTTTCTTTTCCTTCTACCCACTCTCACAACCTTTGCTGAGAGCAGCAGGAGCCAATGGTTCCTGCTGCTGTCAGTGAAATGATTTAAGGAAGGAGTGGGGGCAGGGCTGAGCTGCACTGTGTGTGTCTATAGGATCGCACCTGCATGTCTGTCCCTATAGCAACTGACTGGCTATTGGGGCAGACATTGAAGTGGAGGAGCCAAGATCACCAGCAGGGAACCTAAGAAGAGAAGCTTCAGGGCCACTCTGTGCAACATTCCACTGGGAAAGTACCGTATATACTCGAGTATAAGCTGAGTTTTTCAGCCCATTTTTTTGGCTGAAACCCCCCCCCCCCCCGGCTTATACTCGAGTGAGCCGTAACTTCCATTAGTAAAACAGCGTGTGTAACAGCATGTGTCTCTTGCTGTGTATGCAGTCTGTTCCGCTGTCCATTGTAAGAAAGCCCCGCCTCCTCCTCGTCTCTGATAGATGGAACGCTGATACGGTTTCCCAGCATTGTATCAGTGTTCCTCTAGCATGGACGAGGAGGAGGCAGGGCTTTCTTTCAATGGACGGCGGAACAGACTACATACACAGCGGGAGACACACGCTGTTATACACGCTGTTTTACTAATGGAAGGTACGGCTGCAGATTGGCACAGTGACACTAGAGATGGGCACAGTGACACTTTTCGCCAGAAGACAGTGATGCTATTGCGGCTAGTGATAATCGTAAGAGACTCCGGCAAGCTGGTTGTACCCAAGTTGATCGATCAATCAACTTTGTACATTCAGCCTGCTCATTAACAGTTCAAATCTCGACTGGTTCCTGCTGAATAGGTCGAGATTCGAACTGTGTATGGCCGGCCTAACAGACATTTTTGTCTACACCTCCTGACTTCTTTCACTCAAAATTATCTCCAAGCAGATACTAGTAGTAATAACATGTGCGATCTTTGTGAATTTACTTTTACATTGATTTTATCATAAGGGATGCTAAAATAAGACTGATAATGTTAAAATTGAATTGATAGTGATAAACTAGTAGAGCAGACAAAATAAAAGTATGTTAAGTGCCTACCTGAATAGAGATCTAAAAGATGTGAGCTGGATATAGCGTACTATGAAGGATATAGTTGAAAACCATGAGAAATGCACCTTTGTAAATTCATCCTAATGCAGGATACTCACTTTTGTAAACTAGCCAATGTGATATTTTCTTAAACAGATAATGGAAATAACATATGACATAAATGATTATGTTTCTCCTAATATGACTCCACTGACTCTTCCTGTTTGTGCTAGACTAGTCATCAAACAGGAAAACAGATATGTGGGTGGTTTGCTACACCGACAAGTTTACCAATTTAGAAGAAAATTGTGTTTTGCATTATTTCCATCACAGAAGCAGGTATGAATCCCCAAATAAGTTTTCAGATCCTTGCAAAATATGTAGTAAACCATTTTTTAGCACGTTTTTAGTTTTGCAGACACACACTACAGTCCATTTAACATGGTTACCTATGGATGTAGTTCACATCTGTGCATTTTATGGAAAGAGCCAGGGACTTTTTTCTGGTTTTTGGTTTCATTTACTTCAATGGTTGAAAAGCATGTATTGAAAAACGCAAAATGCACCTGCAATATGCAAACTGCAACCTGCATAAGTGTGAACCAGGCCTAAATAAATCTTTAATTTCATTTTGGATCAAGTAAGAACACGTTAGAAAGCCCAGTTTTGAGCTTTACAAGGATGTACATGTGGTGATATTAATTTCAGGTCTGCCAGGCTCTATAGAATGTCATTTATACACATTTAAACACTGTGCCCTCAGTCCATCTGAGCTGCGGAATTAAAATGAAATATTAGGCTACTGTGCCAAACTGCATTATTTGTACAGCTGTACAGGACAGAAATATTTGCTCACAGAAAATCAAGGAATTGCAGGCGGCTAAACTGTAAAAATAACAATGCTGGAAGGATTAATCAATCCTGAACCTGTCATCAGCTCTTTTAGTGTGTTGCAACTACTTTAATTAGAACTATATAATTATATTTTAAAAATATTCCTAATGACAGATTTCAGAATATTGGCTGCAGGGTTTGAAGTTTACTCAGAAAAAGTAATGGTTTATAAAGTTGAGAATGTTTACATACTAACATAAATTTAGGTGCACTATCAATGCCATAACCTCAGTCAACCGAGTATTAGCTGGCAAGTGTCAGGAATGTGAACAAAAATTAGATACATGAGTGGATGTCAGGCTGGTTGCATCTACATACAGTGTGTATAAATAAGTACTGATAAAAAAAGGTATGGTGGTTTGGTTAGGGACCCATTTAAATGTAATTTTTAAAGTAGACATATACAAAATAAGCATACAGTTATAAAAAGTTGAGCTATTTCCATAGTGGCACTGTGGGTATGCAGAAATCAACCCAGTCCTATTCCATAGGGTTCAATATTGAGTTGGCCCACGCTTTGCAGCTTCAATTCTTCTGGGAAGGTTGTCCCCAAGGTTTAGGAGTGTGTCTATGGGAATGTTTTTTGTTTTGTTTTTTCACAGAAGGAATGTTTATTGGAGTAATAAAACATTACACATGTATATGATACATTAGTATAACATAAATGAGTAATTTAACAGTGCTGTTACAGATCTGTTCTTCACCACAGGAACCAGCCAACATAGATCAACTATCCATAATGCTTAGTATCCAATGCCAAATTGCAGTGTCTCATCATCTGGGAGAAGGTTTGTATTCAGAGCATCATGGCTAGTGGAGAATGCAACATACCATCGAGCAACTATTCAGCCCTACAGGGGCTCAGTATGAAAAAGTAGAAGCGGGTGGAAGGGGGATGGAGAGGGGGGACAGGGGGAAAGGGAGAGGGGGGGGCAAAGAGGAGAAAGGGGGGGCAGTGGGAAAAGCCACATCCACCATAGACCATAGGATATATTTCCGGCATCTAGTAGGCAAAATGAAGATCTATCTATACCTGCAGATTCCTCAGCCAGTTACTTATTACAATATCTCACATGTTCGTAAGGTGCCTAGCTTGTACCCAGGTTGCCCAGATTTTGTCAAATTTCTGAGCGCAGTTGTGCCCTATATATATATGTAAGTTTGTATAGGGGTAGAACAGCGTTAATGAGTGCCCTCCACGCTGAGAGCTGGGGGGGGATCTGGGAGGTTTCATCTGAATAGAATCGTCTTCCTAGCATAGTAGGCCACGTAAAATATAAAGAGTTTAGTGTGTTTAGGGTCCTTGCCTGGTTTGGGTATCTTGACAATAATAGCTGTAGACATCGAAGGAGGGAGAGGACTCCTAACAACCTACTAGCCAGTGCTTCCATATGTGCTTTGTAAAATTATGCTAGAAGACCATCGTCTCCCGGTGTTTTCTCTACCTGCATGAAACCAATAGCCTGCTGAATTTCCTTTAAGGTGAGCGGAGCGTCAATTCTCCGGCGAGCCTCCTCAGACAGAGTCAGAAGCTGGGAGCAGGACAGATATTTAGGTGTAGCAGGATAGGCGTGTGTTCAGATATTCCCCTAGGCAGAATAGATATGTTTTATGGAAATTAAACATCAAAAAGCGCTTATTCCGGGAGTTTAGGCCCCTGACATTCCATGAAATAATAGTTAAAGGAGCCATGACCGAGGGTAGAAATTAAATGAATGGTGCGGTAGGACTAAGTGGATAAAAGCATCCGGACCCTGGGAAGAGGCCAGCTCCAGACCCCTCCTCATCACCTCACCACAGAACCCAATGAGGAAAAAAACTTTGGCCAACATGTAAATACATAAAATACATTCCTTTTTCTTGAACATGTAACCATCTTAACCAGTCCCAACTAAGCCCAGCTGGGCCGTGATGTGGTGGCATCCTGTGCGCTCTCTCCACCGCAAAGAAGGTTGAGAAGGCCGCCTGAGGGAAAAATGTGCGGAACAGCCGCTCCGTGTATACAGGTGTATCCAAGCCTTCTGACACTTTAGGCAGACCTATGATCCTAAGATTGTTCCGTGAGCGTGGGCTCCGGGGCCTCCGTCTGAGACGCCATGTTGCTCTTACTGGCCACATGTACAGCTGCTCCGCCAGGAGACTTGGGGGATTTAGGGGTGTTTCCCTGTTTTTGCGTCTTAGTACGGTTCCGCGTCCCTGCCATTCCCTGCCGGGAGGATTTAGGGAGAAATACAGATAACCTAGGAGAGTCCTACAGTAGAAAAACAGGATGAATTCCCCGTGGTGGTAGCAGAGCTCTTCAACCAAGCATCCTACAGCGCCGCCATCTTGGTCATGACCATTGTCTATGGAAATGTTTGACCATTGTTCCAGAAGCGCATTTGTGAGGTAAGGCACTGATGTTGGAGAAAAGGCCTGGCTCGCAGTCTCCGCTCTAATTCATCCCAAAGGTGTTCTATCCCGACCACAACACTACCTGCCTGGAGTTTGCATGTTCTCCCTGTGTCTGCGTGGGTTTCCTCCGGGTACTCCGGTTTCCTCCCACACTCCAAAGACATGCTGGTAGGTTAATTGGATCCTGTCTAAATTGGCCCTAGTATAGGTATGAATGTGAGTTAGGGACCTTAGATTGTAAGCTCCTTGAGGGTATAGGGACTGATGTGAATGAATAATATATATATGTAAAGTGCTGCGTAAATTGACGGCGCTATATAAGTACCTGAAATAAATAAATAAATAAATATCCGGTTGAGGTCAGGACTCTGTGCAGGTCAGTCAAGTTCCTCCACCCCAAACGCACTCATCCATGTCTTTATGGACCTTGCTTTGTGCACTAGTGAGCAGTCATGTCAGAACAGGAAGGGCCAACCCCAAACTGTTCCCATAAAGTTGAAATTGTCCAAAATGTCTTGGTATGCTGACGCCTTAAGAGTTCCCTTCACTGGAATTAAGGGGCCAAGCCCAACCCCTATAAAACAACCCCACACCATAATCCCCCCTCCACCAAATGATTTGGACCGGTGCACAAAGCAAGGTCCATAAAGACATGGATGAACGAGTTTGGGGTGGAGTAACTTGACTGGCCTGCACAGAGTCCTGACCTCAACTCAATAGAACAACTTTGGGATAAATTAGAGCAGAGACTGCGAGCCACATCAATGCTCGACCTCACAAATGGACTTCTAGAAGAGTGGTCAAACATTTTCATAGGCACACTCCTAAACCTTGTGGACAGAGAAGAGTTGAAACTGTTATAGCTGCAAAGGGTGGGCCAACTCAATACTGAACCCTATGGACTAAGACTGGGATGCCATTAAAGTTAATGTGCATGTAAAAGCAGGTGTCCCAATACTGTTGGTAATATAGTGTACACCAGTGGTTCTCAACTCCAGTCCTTGGGACCCACCAACAGGCCAGATTTTAAGTATTACCTTGGGGATTTGCAGACTAGAATACTGCAATCACTGAGCAGCAAGTGATATCACCTGTGATGTATTTCAGTTATCTTGCAAACCTGGCCTGTTGGTGGGTCCTGAGGACTGGAGTTGAGAACCACTGGTGTACACACATCTTTGCTGTCCTCTTTTCTGTACAGACTTTATTTGTATTCAGATCATTTATTAAAATATTATGCAATGCATATCTGCCTGTAAGGGGGAGTATGAGTAGGAGTATGAAGATTGTAATTGGGCCCCCTGGAGATCCACAGGGCCCGTGGCTCGCTTCTAAGTTGCCTTTGGCTCTGGCCCCTCCAAAGCTTTCTCCTTGCAGTTTTGATCAGGCAGAGCCTAAAGTATTAGTGTTGACAGCAATAATTCTTAAAAGGATGTTAATGTTCACATCATACACTTTCGTTTTACATATCAGCATAGTAACATCAATATAAACAATAGGTATTTTTTTACAATCCAATATAAGCTTACTTGAAATATCTACTTTCATGTTTTGAGTTCTGTCTACTGGGTATTTCTTTGTAAAACTTCCAGGATTCCCTGCATGCTTTGCCATTTCTCCTCTGCTGGTTACTTTACATTTATAAGGACTACATGTCCCATGGTACATTGCTGCTTGCAACAGTGATTCCTGTACTGCCTCTGCCTCCTA
Organism: Lithobates clamitans; assembly: GCA_037952925.1. Classification (NCBI taxonomy): domain Eukaryota; kingdom Metazoa; phylum Chordata; class Amphibia; order Anura; family Ranidae; genus Lithobates; species Lithobates clamitans. Next base: position 9,943,954 of record JBBGZY010000400.1, on the reverse strand, counting down.
AAACTCCTCCTCTCTGCACCTCTGTAGCTCAGAAGGCAAGCTCTATGAAATTTGTGCCTACTCAGGGTATAGTGAATACCTGTCACAGAATTCAGGAAAGTATATGTGTGAGGATCTTCACAAAGTAAGTATACAGACTTTAAGACCATTAAGATTAATAGGAGAAGGCTAGAAATAAATGACATACAATGTGCAGTGGAAATGAATTTTGACCATAGATATGCTTTAATCCCAGTGATGAACTATGGGTTTTGCCTTATAGGTACTGTTTGAACTGTATTTCACAGAGGTTTGAAGAGTTTGTACTCATCCTGCTGTGGGATTAGAAAAGTACAGTAGCTTTACAAATTTAGCTTTGGGTCCCTACACCACTAATTTAAAAATAGGACAAAATACGTATTTTGATATAACTGCCACTGCACCAACATTTTACAATTAACAGTTTATTTGGATTATTTCTAAACAAACAAAAAGACACATCTGCAGTAGCATATGCAATTGGCAAGTGTAAATGATTTATAGTGGATACCATATCTACTGATGAGTGAAGATAAAACAAATTGATGCATACAATGATTGTGCAAATGTATTTGATATTCTCAAAATATGAGCATGCTATGCTATGCTTTGCAAATAAATTGTGTTAAAGGCAAGTTGTTACTAGCTTATAACAAAATAAATAGGTATTTGTATTTTGCACATTTTACTTGAAGGAAAGGGTATCACGGTAATATAGGACTGTTCAAACTTTACTATGGTGAACTGTGGTATTTTAGTTAACTGTTACACAGGCGCAAAAGTGACTAGGATCTCAAGACTTTCCCATGTTGCATAAGATTCTCTGTTCTCAGATCTGACAGCGTCAGCCTTGTAATTATACTTTTTTGTTTCATCATAATAAAACATTCCTGCTCTAATGGCCCAAAAACCACAAAGGGGAAAAACTGCTTCAAACTCTACCATGCTGTTGCCAAAAGTACTAGTATGACTTTCACCATAGCAAACTCTGAATAGACCATCTTATTTGAAAAGTCTTCTTTGTATAGAAAATACATCCCATTCCCTCTAAATACCATCATTTTGATCTTTTGAACTGATGCCATCTTGGATTAAAGAGATTTTTATATTTCGATCTATCATTAAATTACACATTTAAAAAAATAATATACATTGGATAGCTTGGCCTATACATTGACAAAAAGAAAAACAAAATTATACAGTAATATTTTTTACTTGATGACATTATAAATGATCTTCAGTCTTCTTGTCAAACCTTAAAGAAAACAGAGCATAATCTGTCATGATAAAATACATAAGGATAATAATATATTATATATATATATATATATACAGTATCTCACAAAAGTAAGTACACCCCTCACATTTTTGTAAATATTTTATTATATCTTTTAATGTGACAACACTGAAGAAATTACACTTTGCTACAATGAAAAGTAGTGAGTGTACAGCTTGTATAACAGTGTAAATTTGCTGTCCTCTCAAAATAACTCAACACACAGCCATTAATTTCTAAACCGCTGGCAACAAACGTGAGTACACCCCTAAGTGAAAATGTCCAAATTGGGCCCAAAGTCTCAATATTTTGTGTGACCACCATTATTTTCCAGCACTGCCTTAACCCTCTTGGACATGGAGTTCACCAGAGCTTCGCATGACGACATCACAGAGCTGGTGGATGTTAGAGACCTTGGGCTCCTCCAACTTCTGTTTGAGAATGCCCCACAGATGCCCAATAGGGCTGGAGACATGCTTGGCCAGTCCATCACCTTTACCCTAAGCTTCTTTAGCAAGCCAGTGGTCGTCTTTGAGGTGTGTTTGGGGTCGTTATCATTTTGGAATACTGCCCTGGGGCCCAGTCTCGGAAGGGAGGGGATCATACTCTGTGTTATGAGAGGGTTTACTCGTTGGTGGCGCTATCAGTCTCTTGGATCGCAGTACCAGTGTCCACCAGCGGGTGTCTTCCAACACCTGGGACCTGGAGTAAGAGGTCTCTCCTGCTGGTGGCACTGTTGCATCCTTGGGCCGTAGTACCGGTATCCACCAGCGGGTGCACTCCGGCAGTGTGGAGCAAACAGCACACTCTGCGCTCAGCTGTGACATGAGGTCAATTACCACAGCCTTATAAATACCCGGCAAGCCCTCATAGGCTTGCCTTGGTATCTTTCTCCCTGTGCCCTAACCTTGCTGCCTGTATCCTGATCGTGAACCTGTTTCTGTCCTGCTCTGCTCTGCTCTGATCCGATCGCTATCCCTAGGCCATCCTGTTCTTGTCCCTCCTGATTCCCTTGGATCCCTGCCCTGCAGCCTATCCATCCATCCTCTCCCTGTCCTGCTGGTTTCTTGTCCTTACCCATCTGCTGACCTCCCTGTGTATGACCTTGGCTTGGCTAACGTTTATGCTTCTGGTATATCCCTTGTCCTGCTGACCTGTTGGTTTTGCACTGTTTATATTTTTCTTGCTTGTCACTTATTTAATAAACAGCATTATCTTTTCACTAAGGCCCCTTTCACACATGCGGACCGTATGTCCGTATTTCATCCATCCGTTTTCGGATGAAATACGGACATACATGCATCCCTATGGGATAGCGGGTGTCAGCGGATGTACATCCGCTAACACCCGATGTTGTCCGGCTCCGCACTCGTCCGATTCTGCGGACGGAAGAAAATCCTATTTTTCTATCCGTCTGCAGAGCGGATCGGATGAACACGGACAGACGGTCCGTGTTCCTCCGATCCCCTATAGGGGAGAGCGGAGATCTGACAGGGCGGTCCCTGCACAGTGTGCGGGTCCCGCCCTGTCATCTGCCTGCTCAGCTGGGGAAAACGGAGCGATCCCCGCTGAGCAGCGGATAAACACGGGGCGGATCAACACGGATCCGTCTCGTGTGAAAGGGGCCTTACAGTACATGCGTTTCTGGTTTCCTCTGTGCAGTCCACACAGTCTGGTCTCCTAAATCCCCTGACAGTATACCAAGGCCATCCCTGACCAGACGTGGCTGCACTGAGAAACCGTCCTGGTACGGTGGGCGCGCAAAAGATGGACTTTGATGAAATTGTCTATTATTCTCTGCTGGCGGCAGAGGATAATGAATATTGCCGTCAGACTCTTAAAGATTGGACCCATGACCAACTGCTGGAAACGATCCAATCAGCCCATTTACTAGTAAATCAGGGCCATGCGTTATTTGAGGATGTTCAGCCTTTGATCCAATTATGTACAAAGTCAGCCTTGTCATGCGTTCCCGAAGGTATGGACGATTTCTCCCCTCCTTTCAGTTGTGACCAGGTTGAATCCCTGGTATGGTTGTTAGAGGACGATCCGGCTTTCTTTGATGAACATTATTCCGCTTGTTCCCAGCAGGTGTTATCCGATTGCATTTATTCAGTACAATCTCTGGTCAGTCAGGCTGTGTGTGAATCAGCATTTGTTCAACCTGTGCTGCAGGCATGGTCAGATCTCCTGTCTTTAGCTAAGCCACAATATTCCAGCCCTGCCATTAATCATCTGCCTCCCCAAAAATCTACCTCCCCGTCGCCTATGGCAACCTCAGCTACAGCCCAGTTTAATCAGCCCCCTACCAAATACTACCACCCAGTCTCCAAGTGTCGCACCTATCCTGCCTTCAATCCACCTGTCTCTTCTCCTCCACCTGTAACAGTCCCACAAAACCCTCCTCCAGCTACAGTTCCTTGGTCTTCCTTCTGCCCAGCTACTTTCTTTTCTTACAGCCCTGCATCTACATACAAAACTGCACGGGCTAAACCAAAAAAGAAACAAAAATTCTTCCCGACCCACACCATCTTGCCAGTAACCCAACCTGCTCCCACTTTCCAGTCTGATGTGCCTGCCTTCCAGCCGGATGTCTCGATGCCTGCCTTCCAGCCAGATGTCTCGATGCCTGCCTTCCAGCCGGATGTCTCGATGCCTGCCTTCCAGCCGGATGTCTCGGTGCCTGCCTTCCAGCCTGATGTCTCGGTGCCTGCCTTCCAGCCTGACATCTCGGTGCCTGCCCTCCTGTCTGACGTCTCGGTGCCTGCCCTCCTGTCTGACGTCTCGGTGCCTGCCCTCCTGTCTGACGTCTCGGTGCCTGCCCTCCAGCCTGATGTCTCGGTGCCAGCCCTCCAGCCTGATGTCTCGGTGCCAGCCCTCCAGCCTGATGTCTCGGTTCCAGCCCCCCAGCCTGATGTCTCGGTGCCAGCCCTCCAGCCTGATGTGCCAGCCCTCCAGCCTGATGTGCCAGCCCTCCAGCCTGATGTGCCAGCTTTCCAGCCTGATGTGCCAGCTTTCCAGTTTGATGTGCCAGCTTCCCAGCCTGATGTCTTGAAACTTGCCTTCCAGCCTGATGTCCCGATGCCCGCCTACCAGCCTGATGTGCCAGCTTTCCAGTCTGATGTGCCAGCTTTCCAGTCTGATGTGCCAGCCCTCCAGCCTGATGTGCCAGCTTTCCAGCCTGATGTGCCAGCTTTCCAGTTTGATGTGCCAGCTTCCCAGCCTGATGTCTTGAAACTTGCCTTCCAGCCTGATGTCCCGATGCCCGCCTACCAGCCTGATGTGCCAGCTTTCCAGTCTGATGTGCCAGCTTTCCAGTCTGATGTGCCAGCTTCCCAGCCTGATGTCTCGATGCCTGCCTACCAGCCTGATGTGCCAGCTTCCCAGTTTGATGTGCCAGCTTCCCAGTTTGATGTGCCAGCTTCCCAGCCTGATGTCTCGAAGCTTGCCTTCCAGCCTGATGTCCCGATGCCTGCCTACCAGCCTGATGTGCCTGCCCTCCAGTTTGATGTGCCAGCTTCCCAGTTTGATGTGCCAGCTTCCCAGTTTGATGTACCAGCTTCCCAGTCTGTTGTCTCAGTGCCTGCCCTCCAGCCTGATATCTCGAAGCTTGCCTCCCAGTCTGATGTGCCAGCTTCCCAGTCTGATGTGCCAGCTTCCCAGTCTGATGTGCCTGCTTTCCAGCCTATTGTCCCAGTGCCTGCCTTCCAGCCTGATGTCTCAGTGCCAGCTTCCCAGACTGATGTGCCGGCTTCCCAGACTGATGTGCTGGAATTCCAGACTGATGTGCCAGCTTCCCAGACTGATGTGCCAGCTTCTCAGACTGGCATGCCTGCTGCCCAGCTTGAAGTGCCCATGCCTGCTGCCCAGCTTGAAGTGCCCATGCCTGCTGCTCAGCTTGAAGTGCCCATGCCTGCTGCTCAGCTTGAAGTGTCCATGCCTGCTGCCCAGCTTGAAGTGCCCATGCCTGCTGCCCAGCTTGAAGTGCCCATGCCTGCTGCCCAGCTTGAAGTGCCCATTCCTGCTGCCCAGCTTGAAGTGCCCATGCCTGCTGCCCAGCTTGAAGTGCCCATGCCTGCGGCCCAGCCTGATGTGCCTGCTTCCCAGCTCGGGGTGCCCGCTGCCCAGCTCGAAGTGCCCGCTGCCCAGCTCGAGGTATTCCTGCCCGCTGTCATCTCGGATGTGCCCGCTGTCTGCTCGGATGTGCCCGCTGTTTTCCCGGATGTGCCCACTGTCTGCTCGGATGTGCCCGCTGTCTGCTCGGATGTGCCCGCTGTCTGCTCGGATGTGCCCGCTGTCTTCTCAGATGTACCCACTGTCCAGTTTGTACCCGATGCCCAGCCTGATTTGCCCTCATCTGTTGTTCGGTTTGAGGCCATGAACTTTGGACAATTCCACCTTGTTGGAGCGTCCGGAGGCCGCTCCTTTGGGGGGGGTACTGTCATGAGAGGGTTTACCCATTAGTGGCGCTATCAGTCTCTTGGATCGCAGTACCAGTGTCCACCAGCGGGTGTCTTCCAACACCTGGGACCTGTAGTAAGAGGTCTCTCCTGCTGGTGGCACTGTTGCATCCTTGGGCCGTAGTACCGGTGTCCACCAGCAGGTGCACTCAGGCAGTGTGGAGCAAACAGCACACTCTGCGCTCAGCTGTGACATGAGGTCAATTACCACAGCCTTATAAATACGCGGCAAGCCCTCATAGGCTTGCCTTGGTATCTTTCTCCCTGTGCCCTGACCTTGCTGCCTGTATCCTGATCGTGAACCTGTTTCTGTCCTGCTCTGCTCTGATCCGATCCCTATCCCTAGGCCATCCTGTTCTTGTCCCTCCTGATTCCCTTGGAAACCTGCCCTGCAGCCTATCCATCCATCCTCTCCCTGTCCTGCTGGTTTCTCATCCTTACCCATCTGCTGACCTCCCTGTGTATGACCTTGGCTTGGCTAACGTTTATGCTTCTGGTATATCCCTTGTCCTGCTGACCTGCCGTGTATGACCCTGGCCTGGCTTTGTTTACGATTCCGGTATCTCCATTTACTTGTATATACTATTTGTTGTTTGTGGGTCTGTGGTTGGTTTTGCACTGTTTATATTTTTCTTGCTTGTCACTTATTTAATAAACAGCATTATCATTTCACTTACATGCGTTTCTGGTTTCCTCTGTGCAGTCCACACAGTCTGGTCTCCTAAATCCCCTGACACTCTGCTTCAGTATGTCACAGTACATGTTGGCATTCATGGTTCCCTTAATGAACTGTAGCTCCCCAGTGCCGGCAGCACTCATGCAGCCCCCAGACCATGACACTCCCAAGACAATGCTTGACTGTAGGCAAGACACACTTTTCTTCGTACTCCTCACCTGGTTGCCACCACACACGCTTGACACCATCTGAACCGAATACGTTTATCTTGGTCTCATCAGACCACAGGACATGGTTCCAGTAATCCATGTCCTTAGTCTTCTTGTCTTCAGCAAACGGTTTGCAGGCTTTCTTGTGCATCATCTTTGAAAGAGGCTTCCTTCTGGGATAACAGCCTTGCAGACCAATTTGATGCAGTGTGAGGCATACGGTCTGAGCACTGACAGGCTGACCCCCCACCCCTTCAACCTCTGCAACAATGCTGGCAGCACTCATACATCTATTTCCCAAAGACAACCTCTGGATATGATGCTGAGCATGTGCACTAAACTTCTTTGGCTGACCATGGCAAGGCCTGTTCTGAGTGGAACCTGCCCTGTTAAACCGCTGTATGGTCTTGGTCACCATGCTGCAGCTCAGTTTCAGGGTTTTGGCAATCTTCTTATAGACTGGGCCATCTTTATTTAGAGCAACAATTTTTTTTCAGATCCTCAGAGAGTTCCTTGCCATGAGGTGCCATGTTGAACTTCCAGTGACCAGTATGAGTGAGAGCAATAACACCAAATTTAACACGCCTGCTCCCCAGTCATACCTGAGACCTTGTAACCCTAACGAGTCACATGACACCTGGAGGGAAAATGGCTAATTGACCCGATTTGGACATTTTCACTTAGGGGTGTACTCACTTTTGTTGCCAGTGGTTTAGACATTAATGGCTGTGTGTTGAGTTATTTTGAGAGGACAGCAAATTTACACTGTTATACAAGCTGTACACTCACTACTTTACATTGGAGCAAAGTGTAATTTCTTCAGTGTTGTCACATGAAAAGATAGAATAAAATATTTACAAAAATGTGAGGGGTGTACTCACTTTTGTGAGATACTGTATACAGTCTTTGTTTCACGAATTAATAATTAGTACATACAAATATATATGGTCTTTTCTCCACAATTAAGTATGTAATATGATAAAAAGCGATGTGGGTCTTTAAAGCGAGTACAGCTGTGGTTATCTCTTTATAGAAATAATGTTTCTCATTCAAACCTCAGACAGAAGGATTTGAAAGGTGGGCAAGTAAGGGGGGGGGGGGGTAAGTTGCTCTGACTCATTTATTTGTATGTGTGCAAATTTTAACTTGAACTATTGAGCAATGTAAAACAACTCAGAAGCAACTCAAAAGCATCTCAAATGCAAACCAGTTACACACATGTAGGCAAACTGTAACAGGGCTGATTAAAAAGTATGCTCAGCTTCCAAATGTCCTTTTTTTGCAGTCTATAAATTTAATACAATACAAGGATCCTGACAAATTGCTGTGGGCACCAGGAAATTTTTGCAGTAAGCAATCGTTTCATACATCAGCCAGAAAGTAACCAAATAATCCTATCACACCATTAACTACACTGTAGGGACCTGGAGAATTTTTAATCTCTATCCAACATGGTTGTAGAGTGTATTACAATCAAGTGTATTATTTTCTTAAGCAAAGCAACACAATTGAGCATGGTGTTAGATAACTGGTAGATTGTGATTACGGGTATGAGTGAGAAAAATAAATTTTAACCACTTAAATTGGGTAGCATATCTTGCAGAATGTTTAAAACTTGCTGGAAAATCTGGGAGCTGCATCCAATAGTAAAAATGTCTTGTACATCTAACTTTGACATGCGTAGAGAAGAAAATAAAGTTTCTGATTTGTGATAGTATCTGAGAAAAGACCAATCTTTCAGTGATATGTGGTACCATGGTTTAGAGGAAGTTGGGAGTCATTCTGAAGGGTGTAAATTCAATTAGAGACACTAATGGAACCTTGGGTTCAAATAACAATGGAGTCATTTTTTTTTTCATAATATGTATGTCATTATATTTACTTTGCTTCGTGTGACATTAAATTTATTATTTTATTGCACAATACATATTGAAGTGTAAAGTGAAATGTGCGTCTTATTTCATTTGTATTGCATAGGGGTGGGGGTGAATGTGGAACAACTATAGCCCTACATAGGTACCATACCAAAAGAAGGATATCAAATCAAAAGTTAGTTAGAGTTTCATTGAGATGGAATTACATATAGCTTATTTGATATCAAGCGTTATCTCATAGACCAGGGGCAAGCAAGGGAGGCTCAGAGTCTTTTCAGATTGTCAAACTATAGAATAAAAACTTTAATTTAATTAGTTTGTCTTATCAATTTATTTACCTTTACACTGTAAAGCTTGAAGTGCTTGACATACTGGTCCAATGGGAAAAAGGAGCCTGGGGAGCCCGTGGGGTTAACCTCCCTGTGCTCACCGAGGGAAGTGGGGCGGACTCCTAAATGTGTATAATTATATCATGAGTATTTATACTGATATTATGTCTGTAAGAATGAGTATATAGGCCAAGAGTTTTAAGTAAAGAGATCATACCTGATGTTAGAAAAGAAGTCCTAGTATAGTTGCAAATGTTCCACTATGGCAGATACACATATAGTGGATGAGGAGCTAGGTAGCTATAATAGATCACTCTATCTTTAGATCCCCAATTTCCACAGTTGTGTACGTATAAAACTCCCCCTTACTTTTCCAACTGGTCCAAGGGGGAGTCTGGGATGACCCCAAAGAGATGTATCAGGTCCTAACCAATATGGAGCCAGATATCCCCAACTTTACACCCCCTGAATACAAAATTTCCAACTTTCTAAAATTCCAACCTTAATTCGTTTGTTGACGGAACGACTATAGATATTCAAAAATTTCATTCAAAATCCAAAAAATCAAATCTAATCTCTACCCAAAGACTGGCCCTAAATCGGATTAAAGATATAATAATTAAACCCTCAGACAAGGGAGGCAACCTTGTCATACAAACCACAGAAGATTACATGGCTATGTGCCAGAAGATTCTGGAAAAACCCTCTTGGTATCGAAAGATCCTAATTTCGCAGATCCACGATTTCCAACAGGAATTTTTCAGAATCATTGATGGAGCCTTCTCCAGAAATGTAATTTCTAAAAATACATAAGATTTCTTGAAAGTTCACCACCGCATCACCCCTACTTTCTATGCCCTACCCAAAATTCACAAATCCCTTCAAAATCCACCTGGGAGACCAATCATCTCGGGGATAGGCAGTTTAACCCAACAAGCTAGCTCTTTATTTGACGACTATTTGCGCCCTCATGTGGGAAGCCTACCAACCTATTTAAAGGATACTATCCATGTACTTACAGTTTTGGAATGTTCCTAAAAATCTGGAGGAAAATGAAAAAAAAAATTTTCTTTTTAACTTACCAGAAATGGCTGTTGCTAGGCAGATCGTCCTAATCTGCCACTTCCTACACCGCAGTGATCTTCAGTCTTCTCCTCCTCGCGTTGTCTTCTGGGAAATGGGGTGCGCTATATTCCGGGAACTGTGTGTGTCCCCATTCACAAAGCGGTGCGTGACTCACGCATGCGCAGTAGGAAACTGGCAGTGAAGCCGCAAGGCTCCACTGCCTGTTTTCCTTAGTTCGAATGGTGGCACCGGGACCCGAGAGCCAAGGGACGGGTCGGCCTCGGGTGGCCGACATTGCGGGCACCCCGGACAGGTAACTGTGCTTATTAAAAGTCAGCAGCTACAGTGTTTGTAGCTGCTGACTTTTACATTTTTTTTTTCCGCTGGCCAATCGCTTTAAAGGGATTGTAAAGCTTCTTCTTTCTTTTTTTAAATAACAAACATATCATACTTACCTCCACTGTGCAGTTCGTTTTGCACAGAGTGGCCCGAACATCCTCTTCTGGAGTCCCTCAGTGGCGCTCCTGGCTCCTCCCCGCATCGAGTGTCCACGTTGGAGAAGCTCTCTTCTACAGTGGACAACCGTGCGGGCGCGCTCCTGAGTCCTGCATCTGTGTCCATTCACAGAATGCAGGACTTGGCCCCGCCCCCTGGCGCCGTGTCACTGGATTTGATTGACAGCAGTGGGAGCCAATGGCTGTGCTGCTATCAATCTATCCAATCAGGACACGAGACACCAGAGCTGGTGTGCTCATTCCCGGCCGGCGAAGGATCGGGGTGTCAGGGCTGGGCTCAGCCCTTCCTTCTCTGAGCTGGCCGCTCAGCTGTCGGCTAATTGCCAGCTCCCATCTCTCTCCACAGTTACCCAGCTGTTGTTGATTCTGCTCGTCACTCCTGCCTACTTAAATTCGTCCAGATCACTTGATCTCTGCCTTCGCCTTTGTCAACATCACAGAGACTTTCTCCTGCGTTCCTGTTGAAGACTTGCTCGGCTGACGTTCCTTCTGGCTCCTGATCCTGCTTGCTGTACTACTACGTTTGTGTGGCTCTCTGACATTTGCTTGGCTGACTACCCGATCCAGTTACTGAACTCTGGCTTGTTTTGACTATGCTTACACTGTTTACCTTATTATTATTAAACAAGTGTGATTTAACTTTACTTCTGTCTCGGTCTGATTCATGGTTCCTGATACGGGGTCAGGTAAGCTCGGGGGGGCTGCAGCACCACAGGAGGTTTTTCACCTTAATGCATGGAATGCATTAAGGTAAAAAACCATAAGGGTTTATAACCCCTTTAATATTTAAACGCAATCAATCCTTGTGAGACATTCTGGTTTCCAGTCACTTTTCATCTCAGGAAAACAAGGATCCTTGTGGGTCCTTGCCTCGTGGCACCTTTCAGTGTGGGAATTGTGACTTTTGTAGGTTTATTCGAACCTGGGAAAAGTGTCCACTTGCCTATGGGCAAAAATTTAACCATGTATCACTTCTCAAATTGTGACACTATTGGTATAGTATACCTACTTACATGTGGCTGTGGAAGCCACTATGTAGGCAAAACTAAACAGAATTTTTGGAAACGCATAAAGGAACATGTTACAGACATACAAATAGGAGTCATTGAAAAATCTATACCAAGACATTTTGCACAATTTCATGACTATAAAACAGACTCTTTAAAATTCCAGGTACTTGCCAGAATCCACCCCCCAGTAATTGTGGGGGGCGACTTTGACCAAAACATTCTACAGGTAGAAGCCAAATGGATATTCAAATTAAGGGCTACTCAATCACCAGGGTTAAATGGTACTATTAGCGACGCCCCTTTTCTTTGAACATCCGATTCCCACTGTTAGTGAATGACATTTCATGTTTTTCCCTCACATCCCCATTCCTTTCCCCGCCCCCCCCCTTTTCTCCCCCCTTTCTCCCCCCTCTTTTCCTTTTGTTAGTGTTATCCCATGTTTATCTTATAAAATTCACTTGTTTATATTTTGAAACAATATTACTAATGAAACTTTTAGGGGTATATTACTGTATACCTGTTGGAATGTACAATGTATACATATTTAGTAGGTATCTGTAAACACTGTATAAATACCCGGCGTTGCCTCATATGAAAAACTAGGGACAAGTTTATTTAAGGCCATACAGTATGTGCATCTGCCACAGTGGAACATTTGCAACTATACTAGGACTTCTTTTCTGACATCAGGTATGATCTCTTTAATTAAAACTCTTGGCCTATATACTCATTCTTACAGATATAATATCAGTATAAATACTCATGATATAATTATACACATTTAGGAGTCCGCCCCACTTCCCTCTGTGAGCACAGGGAGGTAACCCTCATGGGCTCCCTAGGCTCCTTTTTCCCACTGAACCAGTATGTCAAGCTCTTCAAGCATTACAGTGTAAAGGTAAATAAATTGATAAGACAAACTAATTAAAATAAAGTCTTTATGCTATAGTTTGATAAACTGAAAAGACTCTGAGCCTCCCTGGCTTGCCCCTGGTCTATGAGATACCGCCTGATATCAAATAAGTTGTACCTTATTCCATCTCGATAAGGGAATTAACTGTTATATCAATTTTGCTATAAGATTATTTGGGCAGCTGTGAATACTTTATAAACTCTTAATGTTAATGTTTTGGAAATTTTATGTCTTTTATATAAAAAAATGCTAATATTTATTAACATCGATCTATAATTCTGTTAATATCTTAGGTCACTGCAATATTTCTATTGTATTAGTGCTATTCTAAGGCCCCGAAGAAACGTGGCTTCCCGCGTAACACATAGGCCATACTCTTTGATTCATCGCACCAGGATCAGCATGCCCTGGACCCAATTAACAGTAACTGTATCTGTATAACTGTAATATGTTTTTAAACAACAGATGAAAAGTAAAGTTTAAATGTATCTCTTTTAAATTTGTGTCATACATCTTTATTGAAACCGTACAAAGGTACATACAAAGTCCCACCCTACCTCACTCTACCTTTTGATTTTATATTATTTCATTTGTAGCTTTTCTCCATTAGGCAGTTAAGTATTTATTGGGGTGAGCTATACTTTACAAACTACATTTCAGATCTTGGATCATATGTGAATGTATAAGATAATAAATCTTACTCTTGGTCCAGGGAAGTTATTTCTGGCTCGGTCGGCATACATGCAGCTCTGAAAATCATAAAACAGAAAAAAGTTAAAGCATGATTTGGGTAGAGTGGGTAGAGTGAAATACAAACACATGCAGAATGCCTTTTTATAAGGCATGAATGGTAAACATGAACTGTTAATCGTGTACAATCAAAAGTGACCAAAAAATGGCGCCAAAAAAGGATTTGATATATGAGTGAAGCTGCACCTTTTAAGAGTGGATATAAGTGTAAAAAAGTGTGGAACTACCTCAGAAAACAACCAGTTGGTTAATAAGTGAACTAGTGCACTCAACACTTGAATCTAAAACCTCTAATAATAGAACAAAAAATAATACACAGCAATAAAAATAGCTAATGAAGAAAATTAAATCACCGTGATAATCCGTGAAAGACTCAAATTCTCATGACAATATAGTTAACAAAATAATAAACGTGACAGTCCACCTGTTGAGGCTGCTTGTCCATCCCTCACTGACGTCACTTCTGTGTCTGCTGATTTCTGCATCCCCTGATCTTGGAACTCAGGCCGCGGCCGGTAGGAAGGCATGCAGAGGTACCTGAAAGCTGTTTATGCTGGTGCTAGCACATAGCACTTCCAAATGTGAGTGGGCATTTGTTTGTTAATCTATATCTGTTCCTGACTTCTTTCCTTGCTACACTATGATCGTCCCTTCATTGTGTTTTCCATGTTTTCATTCCGGAGCACGAGTACCTGAAGTCGATTAAAACATAAGGAACTGGGTTTTTCGGGATGTGACGTGCTAGAACCGGGGGAGGGGCCTGACGGTGGCGTGGTGGAGGAGGGCAGAGGTTTGAATGGCAATGGTGGCAGGGACAGTGCGGGGTGAGAGCCCATGTTTGTCCCGCTAATCTTCCACCTCGGTACAGCGGGAGGAGTGGCTCCAGAAGAGGAAGCAGATGATTGTGAAACCGGCCACAAACATTACCGGAGCGGGGCTAGGTAAAAGTTCCTGGTTCGAGCAGAGGAGCACACAGCCCGCTGATACGTCCTCCCTGCACCCGGCTCCCTGGCTCTGCTCTCTGCTTGGGATATCCCCTTTACAGCCCTGTATGGAAAAAGACCCATAGGTTCACTTTTTATAGTAGCCCCCACCACAAAGTAAGTGATCCGACCGATCTTGGAGGACCCCTGAATTCCAGGCCACCCCTTGAAAATGTATCTGCACCCCCCCGGTGACCGTGAGACATGACCGCGTTGGCAGCTTGGTCTCCTCTTGAAATCTGCTGGCTCCAGGTAGGATCAGCTGACGCTGAGTTCTATTCATATTGCGCTGGACTCTTTTATTTCTCTCTGTGTTTCTTTATATCCATCAAGCAAAAGAAGAAGTACTGAGGTACTGTGGAATTGTATTGTGGTTCAGTAGAACTGAATAAATAATTTAATCTGAGTGAGCGCTGATGGGAATAGCTGTGGTGAGAGTAACGCGCTTGTCTAAAGGATTTGAGGACTTTTTTTTTTCTTTGTTTTTTTCCTTACCTCGTGTTACCTAAGTTAGACAGTTTGCGGAGAAGTGAAATGGTCAAGGCATATATGTACCGCAGGATCTCCAAAGGCATGCACTGAGTCTCACTTAAAATACCTGGACTGTAGCCAGCTTTGTGAAGTGGGGGAGGGTACATGGTGAGGAGGCTAAGTGGGTCGAAAGAGTTACAGTGAGAGATTAAGAGCAAGCCAGATGCAAGGAAGTGGAATAGAGCTGGGTGGCGAAGAACATGAAAGGTCGCTCCCAAAAAGCAGCAGAATCTAAAAAGCCGAGAGAAAGTCTGAACTCAAGCTCCATTCAAAAATATTTAAAAGAAGCACAACTAAAAAGCCCGGTCATGGATAATAGGCAACAGAGCGTGAAAGATAAGAAAAAAGATCCAGCTAAGAACAAAGAAGCCCAAGGGGGGACCCCCAGAGGGGAGATTCTCCCAGAAGCGGATTTAGAACTCAGCATGGAGGCAGATACGGATGCACTCCCAACAAAAATGGAGATGCAGGACATGTTTTCCAAACTAGAGAACTCAATTAAAGCTGAGATTCTCAATGTAAGGTCAGATTTGGGTCACCTCTTGAAGCGAGTAGAAGTAGTTGAGGAGGCATCAGAACAACAGGCGCTTGAGATTACAGCTCTTAAAAATCAAGTCAAAAAGCTACAGTCAGATCAGCGGGAGATTCTTTACAAATTGGAGGAACAGGAAAACCAAATTAGGCGGCAAAACTTAAGGATTAGAGCTATTCCAGAACAGAGAGGAGAGGATTTGTTCTTCAAAATGAAAGAAATTTTCAACCCACTCCTGGGAAGAAGTTTAGATGAAGAATTAAAAATCGATCAAGTCCACAGGATAAGAAAACCCCCAAGTGTGAGGGAGGACATACCCAGGGATATTATTGTTAAGTTTCACCAATATGAGGACAAGGCAATAATCTGGAGCAAATTGTGAGGAGTCCAACCTGTGAAATTTAACAACAGTGAACCTCACCCCACTACACGGGGGGACGCAGGTTGAGACGGTGGCAACCTCAATGCTGCGACCCTGGGGTCAGGTATTGGCAAGGGAGGGGAGGGTGGTGGGGTTGTGGGGGATCTGGAGGTGGAAGGGGGAGGGTGGAGTGGTGGGGGGAGGGGGAGGAGGGGGTTGGGAGTTCCGCAGATTCTTTTCAGGAGACGAGGGAATGGTACTGGGACCTACATGTTCTTCTTCCCTCCCACCCTATTGGAGGGGGGGGACCACCGCGGCCCGTTGTGGGAGCCTCACCCCACTGCACGGGGGGACGCAGGTTGAGACGGTGGCAACCTCAATGCTGTGACCCTGGGGTCAGGTATTGGCAAGGGAGGGGAGGGAGGTGGGGTTGGAGTGGGGGATCTGGAGGTGGAAGGGGGAGGGGGGTGTAGTGGGGGAGAGGGGGAGGAGGGGGTTGGGAGTTCCCGCAGATTCTTTTCAAGCAGAGGGCAAGGAGGATGTGCATGAGTTTGAAATAAGGTGTGTCTTAAAAATCGGGTCTGATGGAAATTAACTGCTTGACATATAACGTAAAAGGGCTAAATTCTCCCGGTAAGAGGCTCAAAGTGCTTAAAGAGTTGCAGCACTATGGAGCGGATATAGTTTTTTTGCAGGAGACCCACTTGGTGTTGGAGGAGGGCATTAAGCTATACTCAAGGAATTTCCCGAGTTGGATCTACTGCGATTCCCCCATTAAACGGGCGAAGAGAGTGGTAATCGGTTTCTTGAAACGGACCAAATATGCACTGATAGAATGGAGAGCGGACCCGGAGGGCCGTTTCCTATTTTTAAAGGTTAAATTGGGGGAAAGGATATTCACTCTTGCCAATGTCTATTGTTCGAATAGAGACCCGATCAAATCCCAGTCCCTGAATAGATTGATGGAATTTAAGGAGGGGGAAGTAATATTAGCAGGAGATTTTAATTTTTGCCTAGATCCGGCCTAGGATAGGTCATCTAGTGCACAGGAGGTAAGCAAAAACCTCTTAACGAATATAGGGCGTAAGTTGCATGACTGCCAAATGATAGATGTATGAAGGGTACAGCATGCGAAGGTGAGGGATTATACATTCTTCTCTCCTGTGCACGGGACCTATTCAAGGCTGGATTACTTGATGGTGGATCATAGTTTACTAGACTCTGTAGGGGAGTCGAAGATAGAAATCATGACATTGTCAGATCATGCCCCTGTCATGATGAAGGTGAAAATAAAAGGGCTCCAAAGGTTTCCGTATACTTGGTGTCTGAGTGAAAAATTAATTGGGGATGATAAGATAGCCGGAAAAATCCAACAAGAAATAGATGCGTTTTTCTTGATCAATGATACCGGAGAGATCTCGGGGGCAGTCCTTTGGGAGGCCTTCAAGGCATATATAAGGGAGGTTTTAATTTCCATTGGAGTGCGTGAGACGAAAGAGAGAACTAAAAGGAAAGAAAGCCTTATCGTTGAAATTCATAAACTAGAACAACTACATAAAGCCTCTAAGGGATATGATAAGCCCCTGCTACAGATAATTAAAAGAGAAGAATTAAAAGACTTATTGGAGAATGAGTCAACTAGGATTATGAATAAACATCTAAGAGATAGCTACCGGGGGGGGAAACAAGGTGGGTAAACACTTGGCATCAATTTTGAGGAAAAAAAGGGATGTGAATTTCATAGATAAGATCCAAAATAAAAAAGGTGAAATGAGGCATACATCCAAAGAGATAGGAGAATAATTCAGGCAGTATTTTTCATCCCTCTACTCTGTCAGGCAGAGGGAAAATAGTGGCGGGAATAAGGAGGAGAGGGTGAGAGATTTCCTACTTTGTCTGAAAACGACATAATAGAATTAGAGAGACCTATAACCGAAGAAGAGATTTGCCTAGCTCTGAAATCATCTCCTCCGGGGAAAAGCCCTGGACCGGATGGCATCACAACTAGCTTTTACAAAAGATTTAAAGACTCCTTGGTTCCAAGGCTCTGCCAGGTTTGGAATGAGCTGGGGAGGCAGGGAGAATTGTGTAAGGGAGCGTTAATGCCATCAGTGACTCTAATACCTAAAGAGGGCAAAGACCGTACCCTATGCTCTAGTTACAGGCCGATTGCGCTTTTAAACGCAGACATCAAACTATATGCCAAGGTGTTGGCGCTTCGGCTTAAGGAAAATATCCACCCGGACCAAGTGGGATTTATTCCAGGAAGAGAAGGAAGAGATAATGGGGTGCGGTCTCTTCTCATATCTGAGGCTATCAAATCAAGCGGATCCCCAGGCCTATTTCTGTCAATAGATGCCGAGAAGGCATTCGACAGAGTAGACTGGGGATTCATGTTTTAAACGCTTGAAGCCATGGGAGTTGGACCTACAATGCTAAAATGGATTAAAGTCTTATATAACCAACCCACAGCATTTGTGAAGGCTAATAATTTAGCCTCAGCACAGTTCGTAATGGAAAACGGGACTAGGGGAGGATGCCCGCTGTCCCCTCTTTTATTCCTATTGACTTTAGAGCCCTTATTGGCCAAGATCCGAAAAAATCCGGACATTAGTGGCTGCATAGTGGGAAAGGAGGAGCACAAATTGGCTGCTTTTGCCGATGATGTTCTTTTCTTCATCACGAAACCCAGGATCTCGATCCCCAATTTGCTGTCTACACTGAAGAAGTACGGAGAGCTGTCAAATTATAAAATCAACCTTGAGAAATCCGAAGCTAAAGATAAATGTTTATAAGCAGGAAGTGGCAAGACTTAGAGAGGTGTTTCATTTCCCTTGGAGGGAAAATATTAATTACCTGGGGGTTAAGTTAGCAGGATCTCTTAGGAGGATTTATCTGCTGAATTTTATCCCATTATTAGATGAAATTAGATCAGAAATAAAAAGAATATCGCACCGCCCGATCTCATGGATCGGGCGAATTAACACAGTTAAAATGGTGCTGGCCTCAAAGGTGTTCTAAAAGATGCAGATGCTCCTTATTCCCTTACCTCAAACATACTTTAGAACATTAACAGGATTAATAAGTAGCTTTGTATGGAATAATAAGAAACCTAGGATAGCGTACACGGTGTTGAGTAGAGAGAAAGCACAGGGGGGGTTGGCTATCCCAGACTTTAAAAAATATTATAAAGCGAATGTTTTATTATGGGCAATAGATTGGGCAAAAAGGAATTACTAATAAAAGATGGGTTAATTTGGAGATGGGTTTAAGTAATACACGGTTAAATCACTTGTTTTGGAATCCTCCTCATCATAGGAATCTAGGTCCAGATACACATGTTATAACTCACCACACATTTAAAATTTGGGACCAGATCCATCTTAATAGCAAATGGGAGTATAATTCACACTTTATTTATTTAAAAGATAACACGTATTTTCCCCCGGGGATGGTGGAAGTGGGAGGAAATTGGATTTTGAATAGTGAAGCACAATTAAAAGATATCACTAATAGAGGAAAAATTTGCACATTTCAGGAACTATTAACACAAAGGGATTTAATGAAGGTAAATGGTTGGAGGTACGGCCAGCTCTAGCATTTTGTCGGGAGCATTCCTGGGCCCTTGAGAGAGGAAGAAGATTACAGACCGATAGAGAAGTTATTTTGTAGGGAAATAGCAAGGAGGAATGTTTCTGCATTATATAAAATTTTGTCAAGTAGAGGAGAGCTGGAAGTACCGCCATTCATTAAAAAATGGGAAGATGAATTGGGAGTAGTTTGTAATAAAAGTTCGGTGGGGAGCATCCTGGGGGCAACACATAGTTTGGCAGTTGACATGAAAATGATTGAGACAAATTACAAGTGTTTGGCCAGGTGGTATGCGACTCCTATTAAAATCAGCAAAATCCAATCTGACAAATCTCCTAACTGTTGGAGAGGATGTTTGGCCCTGAGAACGATGGCGCATCTTTGGTGGGGTTGCCCAAAAATTAAAACATTCTGGCGGGAGGTAATCCAGCTTATCGAGGAGATTAAGGGTAAAGCTATCCCGTATGACCCATGGGTCTGTCTGTTTCACGGTTCTGAGGGTTTAAATAGACGGTTTAAATCTTCCCTAATCCCTATGTTTCTAAATTCAGCAAAGAGCGT
This sequence comes from Lithobates clamitans, assembly GCA_037952925.1. Taxonomy (NCBI): domain Eukaryota; kingdom Metazoa; phylum Chordata; class Amphibia; order Anura; family Ranidae; genus Lithobates; species Lithobates clamitans. Next base: position 9,924,300 of record JBBGZY010000400.1, on the reverse strand, counting down.
AATTCCAAAAAAATGGCAGGAAGCGGAGGGGCCTAGAATTGGGGATTGGATTTCAAGGGTAAATGAAATTTATATTTTAGAGAAGACTGAGGTAGCTGATTCCCTGGTAAGGGATCAAGAAGACAGTGGAGGCAGATGGGTCAGATGGGGAGCCTTTAAAAAATCTGAGAGATTTGCTGAAGTCATCATGAATTAATATATGCACATCTATACTTTTTGCCGTTATGCTTGTTTCGGAGGGAAAGCACCTGCGGGGAGGGGGGGGGGGGCACTGGGGTGGAGGGAAGGATGGGGATAAAATTGGGGATTATCATTGTTTTACTGAGATATGTATACTTTGAAGAGTGTAATTTCCTTTTTTTGTATTTTTATATATAAAATTAAATAAAGAATTAAAAAAAAAAAAAAAAAAAAAACCATAAGGAACTCTCATCGTCTGCATTGCTGGTTTCAGAAAACCTACCTATTTGGGGTTCCTCAGCACCTAAGTAGTGGTGAGTGTGAACGTACCACACACCCTGCTAAGTGGACTGTCACGTTTATTATTTTGTTAAAGCGGAGGTCCACCCACCGCTCCAAAAATTAAAAGCCAGCAGCTGCACATACTGCAGCTACTGACCTTTAATAATCGGACACTTACCTGTCCAGCGACAGTATGGTGCATGCCGCCTCCATTGCGAGTAAGGGCACCCAGCCTCTGCTCCTCTCTCCTACTGGCCTGGCAGCAGGGGAAGGAGGAGGGAGGAGGAGAGAGCCTGGGTGGTGACGTAAATACCTGTGGCTGAGGCTCCCGGAAGTGGGAACAGGATACCTGTATTAGACAGTATCTGTCCCCCCTCCCCCTCGAAAGGTGCCAAATGTGGCACTGGAGGGGGCGAGGAGTACAACTAGTAGAAGGTCCACTTTTGGCGCTTTAACTACAGTCAGGTCCATAAATATTGGGACATCGGCACAATTCTAATCTTTTTGGCTCTATACACCACCACAATGGATTTATAATGAAACAAACAAGATGTGCTTTAACTGCAGACTTTCAGCTTCAATTTGAGGGTATTTACATCCAAATCAGGTGAACGGTGTAGGAATTACAACAGTTTGTATATGTGCCTCCCACTTTTTAAGGGACCAAAAGTAATGGGATGGATGAACAATCATCCATCAAACTTTCACTTTTTAATACTTGGTTGCAAATCCTTTGCAGTTATAGCCTGAAGTCTGGAATGCATAGACATCACCAGACGCTGGGTTTCATCCCTGGCGATGCTCTGCCAGGCCTCTACTTTAACTGTCTTCAGTTCCTGCTTGTTCTTGGGGCATTTTCCCTTCAGTGAAATCGGATTCAAGTCAGGTGATTGACTTGGCCATTGCATAACATTCCACTTCTTTCTTTTAAAAAAGTCTTTGGTTGCTTTCGTAGTATGCTTCGGGTCATTGTCCATCTGCACTGTGAAGCACCGTCTAATGAGTTCTGAAGCATTTTGCTGAATATGAGCAGATAATATTGCCCGAAACACTTCAGAATTTATCCTGCTGCTTTTGTCAGCAGTCACATCATCAATAAATACAAGAGAACCAGTTGCATTGGCAGCCATACATGCCCACGCTGATGAGGTGGTATGCTTTGGATCATGAGCAGTTCCTTTTCTTCTCCATACTCTTCTCTTCCCATCACTCTGGTACAAGTTGATCTTGGTCTCTGTCCATAGGATGTTGTTTCAGAACTGTGAAGGCTTTTTTAAATCTGGAATTCCTATTTTTGAGGCTCACCAATGGTTTACATCTTGTGGTGAACCCTCTGTATTCACTCTGCTGAAGTCTTCTCTTGATTGTTGACTTTGACACACATACACCTATCTCCTGGAGAGAGTTCTTGATCTGGCCAACTGTTGAGAAGGGTGTTTTCTTCACCAGGGAAAGAATTCTTTGGTCATCCACCACAGTTGTTTTCCGTGGTCTTCCGGGTCTTTTTGGTGTTCCTGAGCTCACCGGTGCGTTCTTTCTTTTTAAGGATGTTCCAAACAGTTGATTTGGCCACACCTAATGTTTTTGCTCTCTCTCTGATGGGTTTGTTTTGTTTTTTCAGCCTAATGATGGCTTGCTTCACTGATAGTGACAGCTTTTTGGATCTCATATTGAGAGTTGACAGCAACAGATTCCAAATGCAAATAGCACACTTGAAATGAACTCTGGACCTTTTATCTGCTCCTTGTAAATGGGATAATGAGGGAATAGCACACACCTGGCCATGAAACAGCTGAGCAGCCAATTGTCCCATTACTTTTGGTCCCTTAAAAAGTGGGAGGCACATATACAAACTGTTGTAATTCCTACACCGTCCACCTGATTTGGATGTACAGTAAATACCCCCAAATTAAAGCTGAAAGTCTGCAGTTAAAGCACATCTTGTTTGTTTCATTTCAAATCCATTGTGGTGGTGTACAGAGCCAAAAAGATTAGAATTGTGTCGATGTCACAATATTTATGGACCTGACTGTATATTGTCATGAGAATTTGAGTTTTCACGGATTATCACAGTGATTTAATTTTCTTCATTCATTATTTTTATTGCTGTGTATTATTTTTTGTTCTATTATTAGAGGTATTAGATTTGAGTGTTGAGTGCACTAGGTCACTTATTAACCAAACTGGTTGTTTTCTGAGGTAGCGCCACACTTTTTTACATTTCCTATGAACTGTTAATAATCTACAGAAAATTATGAAAACAATTCTGATAGACAAGAGTAACTGAAATGTAGAGTTTGGTGTAGCACATAATGGAAAAAACAGATGTGAAATATATATATAGCCCCTAACTGTCCCTCTGTTCAAACCTCAAATCCCACTGTTCCTTTTCCTCCTCAAGTGTCTCTTTTTGGACTAATGTATAGAAACACTACAGAAATGTGCTACTTAATTACCAAAACTGCCATGCAGCAGAAAAACTCTAAATAAATGCATATACCATTTATAAAAAGCCAAATTAAATGAAAAGTAACAATGAAACTAAGGTTTAGTAGGTTTAATAATTCATTTCTGGCATATTCATTCTATTGGTCTGTGTAACTGGGGGGCCTGTTGGGAGCTTGACATGTACCTTAAAATTGTGTCCTACGTTTGCTTCTGAAAGTTGGGAGGTGTTTATCTCTCTCTCTCTTTGTATATATATATATATATATATACTCTGACTTCTGCAGGCAACCTGGTGTAATTCATCCTCAAAGTTTACAGCAGAATCTCTAATGTTGAGACCCACTTAACTGCCATGGCGGTAATCCGAGTGTGGCTCTGGATTAATTTTCAGTACCAAAAGTGGTAACCCCGAGCCACACTCGGGGTTACACCGTAGTAACCCTGTACTGTTACTTACCTTGTCTATACGAGCCCCCGACGTCCTCCTGCTGTGTCCTACGGCCGATGCATCCCTCTTCTGGTTTCCTTTCCCTGCGAGCGCCTCCATGCAGGTGGGCGCAGCCGGCAGGAAATTTTAAAAAGTTCAAAACATAACATACACATAATACAATACATACACACAATACATTGTAATCTGTTAGGATTACATTACTGTATCAAACCATTTCACCTCAGTTTTTTGACTAGTGCTTTGTCCAGTGCCCTGCCTGCACTTTTACCGTTCTTTCTGCATTTAAAGCTTGAAAACATCCATTGCATCCAAAAAGCATCCCTATAGGTCAAAAGCGGTTTTAGACCAGCTAGAAAACAGTGATAGTGAAGTAGAATCACTTGCAGAATTGAGCGATAGTGATTTGTGAGGAAATTTGTCATCAGACACTGAAAGTGACGACAGCGATGATTCTGCGACCGAGCTCAGTGATGTGCGAACTTGGTGCTCTATTGACTGTGGTACAGATCAGGCAGCGCCCCCAAGATTCCTATTTACTGGAGCATCTGGTATGAAAGTAGACGTTGAACACGACAACCCCTTGGCATACTTACAATTATTTTTGACTGATGAGGTTATTGAAAAAATAGTCACTGAGACAAACTGGTACAAAAAGCAACAATTAGCCACTACGCATTGTAGGTTTCCAAGACGCAGAAAGTGGGAACCAGTGACCAAAGATGACATTTCTTGAATTTCTGGGCCTAATAATACTTCAGGGAGTGGTGGGGAAACCCCTGCAGAAGTGGTATTGGACAACTAATAAATTACTTGCCATCCCATTCTTTGGCACTGTCATGTCAGAGTACAGATTTTTTCCTGATCATGAAATATTTACACTTCGAAAACAACAAAGAATTTGATAAAAATACTAATTCTGCACCAAAACTAAAACTAAAGAAAATTTGAGAAGTATCTCAAATGAATCTAAAGAATTTCCAATGGAGCTAGGTGCCAGAAAGAGATATCAGCATTCATGAAAGTCTAATGGCCTACAAGCTGGGTATAATACATTGCATCAAAGAGAGCACGATTTGGCGTAAAATGCGAATCGTCAACTGGCTACATTTGGAATTCAGTCATAAACACTGGAAAAGGAACAAAATTCAATCCAAAATACAGCAACTCTGGATTGGCAACATCTTCCGTTCTTTCACTCATTGAGCCATTGCTAAATCAGGGCTATTGCGTAACAACTGACAACTTTCATACGTCTCCTGAACTTTATGAGTTTCTTCTGCAAAACAAAACAGATGCCTGTATAACCGTGAGGGCTAACCGGAGCAATGTTTGGCAATAAGAAGCTGAAGACTGGAGAAATGGTTGCCTGGCAAAAAGGCAAAACAATGCCCCTTCGATGGCGTGACAAGAAAGATGTGTGCCGAATGAGTATAGTTCATAATACCTCCACTGTTATGGTACGCGTGAAAGGTGGGAAAGAAATCATGAAGCCACAAGTAGTGATAGACTACAATAACACCATGGGAGGTGTCGACAGAGCTGACCAAGCAATGACATTCTACCCAGCAATGAGGAAACAGCAAAAGAAGTGCTACAAGAAGATCTTCAGGCATCTTCTTGAGCAATGGTTGTGGAATGCCTACATTCTGCTAAAAAAAAAAGAGTGACAAGTCTGTGATTTATTCTGACTTCATTTGCAAAGTTGCCGAACGTATCTTTATGAACCACCAAACACTATCAATGCCTGTGAATAGAGCTGGATGTTATGCTGTTGGCGTTGTCAACCCGGAACGCCTGACTGATCATCACTTCATGGACTACATCCCACCAACCGAGAAAAAGTCAGCACCTACAGGGATGTGCGTGGTTTGTTGCTCGAAGCGAGATGACAGTGGAAAGAAAATTAGAAAGGAAACCAGGTTCCATTGTCCTGATTGTGACGTCGGACTTTGTGCAGTCCCATGTTTAAAAAATTTTCATACCCAGGACGTTTACTAAACCAATTTAGAGTGTCTAGTATTACAGTGACTAGTAATATTGCACCCATGTTTGGCCAAATTTCAGTGTTTTTGGTTTTATTACATTATTGAATAAAATGTATTATTATTACATTATTATTTTTTATAATTATTTATAATTATATATTATAATTTATGATTTCTTGTTTCAAACTTTATCATTCCCGGGATGTCTACTAGACTCTTGTTTGGACAGATTTAAGTGAGCTATTTCTAAGACTTACAGGCCTACAATATAAAACAACACATTTCCATGCAAAACAATGTACCGCTTTGACATTCAAAAATACTGACATAATCAGACCGCGAGGGAGGTTAAAGGACTTCAGTTTTCTTCCAGGTGAGCCCCAAGCCAGACCCCACAACTATAATATACAAACTTTTCATGTGATCATCAACAGATTGGGCATGGATCAACTGGCTGAAGCCTTTTATTTAAAGATGATAGGGGAAATCACTTCTTTGATAAACGATAATAAAAATATATTTATGATGATTTTATTTACTCTCTTTATTTTTTCTGTTGGTTGAAAGAGATGGACTAGATTGTCTTTTTATAACTTGACTATCAATGTAACTATTTACTTATATTGTACCTTGATGTTAAACAAAAATGAAAAATTCACTTTGGTTCAAAAATAATTTTCACTTTGTTGACAATAGTTTTTCACTTTGAACTTCAAACTATGCAAGTCAATGATTGTATACTTCTATATGATTTTATGCCTCTATACTTATCAGATACAAGACATCCAGCCTGTCTTGTATGCCTATTTTGAGAAAAAGAACTCTCAGCTGTGCAATTTGTGACAGTTAATGTGCAACAACAAAAAAACCCCAGTGCAATATCTAAGATTCTCAATTTTGTTCTCTGAAATTATTTTATAAAGCTCAGCAAGTCTGAATCAGTTTTTTTTACAGATTTTGTTGCACTAGAGTTATGGCACACGAATGATTGAAATTGGAGCTCAGAACAGAGATTGGTGTCCTCTGGGTATATATCATTTAGCTTTTGAGAACACTGAAGCTGGCCATTCACCAAAGTAACTTCATCCACCTAAACAGGTGAATGGAGGAATCCCCCTCGCTGGGACATTATATTCTCACAGCAACATCCACTGATGTCAGAATAAACTGATCAGTGGATGCAAGAGCTGACATTTTCCAACATGTCACTTCAACAGAAGTTGATCCAACAATCAACTTCTGTTGAGCAGGGACGGCCACACACTGATCGAAATTCATTTGATCCTTGCTGAACCGGCCAAATTTAAATAAACATATGGCCTGCTTGAGGGTACCTTTTTCTTCCTGCACATAAAGTGACATAATTTGACACATCACTAGAAAGAAAATGTATTCGCTATTTCTTTGTACATATATTTTCTTCTTATCTGGGTTTCTAGTTTCTGGGTTTCAAACATTTTGTAGACGGTGGTGATAAGAAATCTATATTTTGCTGTAATGTTCAATTATCTATTAAAAGTATAATAGCTAGAGGAAAAACTTGGTGGTACCCTCTTCCCTTGGTGCTCTAAGCGTGTTTACCTTTTTTGCTTAATGGTTAATTCAGCCCTCAATGAGGGGAGTGACCGTTAACAAAATTTTGCCACTCCATTATGTTTACTGAGTTGCTTCTGTAAAATCTGCTTGCAACCCTATTTCCAACTCCCATTTGGTATTTGAAGCTGAAGCAGAAGCCAAATAGGTCAGCTAGCCACTAATATCCTACAGTGTTCCACTTGGTCGTGGTGAGTATGTACGTGAATAGATTATTCTTTTATTTGACCTCAAGATCCTTGCCATACAGGTAATCCTTACACTTGTCTACCACTATCATTTTCAAGGCAAGGAATTTTAGCTTGTGAGTGGGATAGCTCTCTTCAGGGGGGGGGGGGGGGGTAAGGCTCTGGCCCACACAGGTGACAGGCTGAAGGTGTTTGTCATGTTCCTGATACAACACCCCACCTAGTCCTTCTCAGCTGTCATTGACATGTAGTTCTTAGGACCAAGCTCGGTAAGTGTAAGCCAAAACATAGGCATTGCTCCTCTGTAACTGGAGAATGGCCTGTTCACAATGGTAGGACTGTTCATATTGTATTGATTCTCAAACCTTCCTGGGTTCTTTGGCTTGACAGGCCTGTCTTGACAGCTCCAGGTCATCTTCTTCATCTTGGCTTCTCCGCAACACATTGTGGCGCCTTGGCAGGATATAAGTGATAGATGGTTAACAGAACCAACACTTTTTATTAGACAGCTTTAAACCCCTCATCATGGAGGCACTCAAAACCTTTCCAGGTGCTCCTTGTGTTGTTGTGTCCTGCCGAAGATGATTATGTCATCCAAATTCATCATCATCTCAGATTGATGTGTAATTATCTACTCCATCAGTCACTGGAAGGTCACAGGGGCTCCCAATAGTCCTTTCAACATCTGATCAAACTCATAGAACCCCAGTCAGCAGAAAAAAAAACATATTTTTGGTTGGTCCTCATAGTGCATGGGAATCTGATGATATCCTCTTCTTAGATCTAATACACTGTACCACCTAGAGAGATGGTGTGATGATTAATGGTGTGGTAGTTGATGCACATCCTCAGGGAGCCATTCTTCTTCCAGACCACAACTATGGCAGAGGCATTGGGACTCTGGAACACTCAAATGATACCTGTCCTCTTCAGCTCTGCCAACTGCTCATCAAACAGTCGTCTAGTGCAGGGGTCTCCAGACTATGGCCCTCCAGTTGTTCAGGAACTACAATTCCCATCATGCCTAGTCATGTCTGTGAATGTCAGAGTTTTACAAGACCTAATGGGAAGTGCCATAGGGCCGTAGTTTGAAGATCCCTGGTCTAGTGGATTTCATTGGGATATCTCAATCTTTAAACAGTTTGTCTACATGCAGGCAGATTCAGTGCTGAAAACTCTTCTCACACCCCACATCAACCTCATTCTTTGACAATAGTTTCCACATCTCAAAAGAGTTTGAATCCTTTGTTTCCATTCAGGTGTAGTTGGAGTGTTCTTTAGGTAAAAAAAAAATCTGTATTTACGGGGTTCTATTAGTATTTGAGTCTATTACTTCACAGAAGAGGCAGTAATATTGCAAACGCTGACAGGGATTCTTCCTTGGGTTTGTTGCAAGACCTTTGTCGACAGCTTAGTGATCAGCTCCACCCTAGTGTCCTTTTCCTTTGGATCAAGTTCATGGACAACAAAAAAATATTATTGCAACTTCTTCTAGCTACATTATCTATTCTTCCTCGTCAGTCTACACAACTTTACCACTCTTTCCACTGGGGCTTTTTGCTCTTGCACAAGGTGTTGGTACACATTCCACACCATGAGGTGGTACACCTTCTGTTGTGGGGGTCTCTCTTTAAGACAGGGGAAGTGAGTAATGAAGGGAAGCATTAAAGTTTCCTGGGCACTGTGCTCTAAAGTGTCCAGCCTCCCCACAGCTATAAAAACAAATTCCATAAGGAGGAAGGGGGGTTTGTAGTACCTGACTCAGTTGCCCCTGATACCTTCTTTTCACCCACCATTTTCTGCACATCAGTGAGAGATTTCTGCAACCCCATCTGAGTCTTTTTTTTACAGGTATAATTGTTATTGTTTACATACAAACAAACAAATACACAAATTTGCATGTGTCATTATTGGAGCAAACAGTGCTAAATCAGTAATAAAGTACATTTACATGTTATCCAATCAGTTAGTACATATTAATAGAGGGTCTCATATTTGCCTTCTGAGTTGCATTTCGAGAAATCAAGGAGCAGGTGGTATGGTTCGATCTGAACCAACCCACGGGCTCCAAATCTTTTAACATTTTTTGGGCATCCTCTGGCCTCATACGTCAATTTGTATAGGGGAAGTGAGTAATGAAGGGAAGCATTAAAGTTTCCTGGGCACTGTGCTCTAAAGTGTCCAGCCTCCCCACAGCTATAAAAACAAATTCCACAAGGAGGAAGGGGGGTTTGTAGTACCTGACTCAGTTGCCCCTGATACCTTCTTTTCACCCACCATTTTCTGCACATCAGTGAGAGATTTCTGCAACCCCATCTGAGTCTTTTTTTTACAGGTATAATTGTTATTGTTTACATACAAACAAACAAATACACAAATTTGCATGTGTCATTATTGGAGCAAACAGTGCTCAATCAGTAATAAAGTACATTTACATGTTATCCAATCAGTTAGTACATATTAATAGAGGGTCTCATATTTGCCTTCTGAGTTGCATTTCGAGAAATCAAGGAGCAGGTGGTATGGTTCGATCTAAACCAACCCACGGGCTCCAAATCTTTTAACATTTTTTGGGCATCCTCTGGCCTCATACGTCAATTTGTATAGGGGTATAGCTTGGTTGACTACTTTATAGTGAGCCAGAAGGCAATAGTAAGTGAGGATTGAGATTTCCAATGCATAGTTATCGTTTTCTTTGCATAAAACAGGACAATTCGCAGGAAGGTTTGCACATTCTTAGATATACCTTCATCATCTGTTTCCCAGCAAGCATCTCTAGGGATTACAAATATTAGGCAGTTGAGTGAGGGAGTTGATAAGGGCCGTGACCCTCGACCAGAATTTCCTAATCAGCAGGCATTCCCACATTAAATGGAAAAATGTGCCATCAGCCATGCCACATCTAGAACATATTTCAGAGGGCAGTCTTTTTAGTCTATAGAGTAAACAAGGAGTAAAGTAGGACCTGTATAGTAATTTAGTTTGAATAACTTTATCTCGGGAGGGGATGACAGACGATACCTGGAGGGGAAGCACTTCCCACCAAATATACTCCGTCAGCTCTGGTATGTCAGAGCGCCATTTTATTTTCTGTGGTGCAGATCCTAGTTTTCGTAGTATGAAGAAGAGTTTTGTAGTATGTGGCAACAATTTTGGTGTGAGCAGGGTCAGTCAGTAAACTTTCGAGCAGGGAGGGTTGAATATCGGAGGCCAAATTGCGTTGTGGCGGTATGGCGTATATGCAGATATTGAAAATAGGCCGTAGGAGGAAGACCATAGTCTCTAAGAAATTCAGCAAAGGATCGAAAGATGTTTGTTATAAATAAATGGGAAATCAATCTCACCGCCCGCTTGAACCAGAACCCTCCGTCTCTTCTGCAGAAGAATTCCGGTAGACATGGATTGTCCCATAATGGAGCATTGGGTGAATATGTGGTGTGTGGTCTTGATGGTAGCAGCTTCGACAGCTTGAATATCCGTAGGGTCATAGAGAGAACTTTCGTACCCTCCCTCCCCCTAGTGGATAAGCGATGTATTAGAGTCTGGAGAGGTTCATAGGAAGTGAGGATGGCTGCCTATTTATTCTCAATCTAGCCTTAGGTTTGTGATATAGTAATTGAACCCATTTAATAAATGTGTTACCGAATCCAAATTTTGCTAAGACTTCCTGTAGATACTACCATTCGACCGAATCAAAGGCCTTATGAGCATCCAGAGCTAAAACAGCCCATTGAGCAATGAGTGGTCTGCATGTTGGTGAAAAGCCGGCGTAAATTGATTGAGGTAGATCTGCAAGGGATGAATCCCATCTGATCCGCTCCAATGACAGTAGCAACGACCGTATTTAGTCTCTGGCCAAACACTTCGGTTAAAATTATTAGATTCAAGTTAATTAGGAAAATTGGTCGGTATGATTTGCAGTGAAGATTGGTTTGGGGATAAGGACAAATAACGCCTCAGACATAGAGAACGGTAGCTGTCCTGTCTTCAGGGCATAGTTATATACCCTGAGCAGATGGATCTCTCTGAATTGCATACACTATTCTATAGAGAAGCCGTTCAATCATGGCGTCTTATTTATAGCAAAGAATTGGATGGTGTCTGCTATTTCGTCATTCGTTAGAGGGGCATCAAGCAATAAAACCTGAGAATCTAGCAATTTTGGAAGTGAGATATCCTGCAGATAATAGTTCCACAATAGTATAGTGGGCCCTGGTGGAGTATAGGATGGAGTAGAATATAACAAAAGCCTCCACTACCTCCCTAGTCTGTTCCACTATTATGTCCTCCGAGTTGTTAATTCTGGGGATGTTGCATGGCTGATACTCAGGCCTAGACAGGTAAGCTAGCAGGCGACTATTTTTGTCACCAAATTCGTAAAGCTGCTGATTTTGGTATAACAATTTTTTCTGGGTTCATTCCAGTAGTACCACATCTAGCACTCTGGCCTTATGCTGTCAGATAGAGTGTGTAGGAGATGCAGAATAGGCAGCCTCCGCCACCCTAAGCTCCCTCTCCACATCCACCAGTCTGTCAGACGCCTTACGGGCCTGCCCTATGGCCGCAACAAAAGAGCCCCACATTGTGGCCTTCAAGGCATCCCAGACCACAGGGAGGGATGCACTCTGTGTATTGGTGGCCCAGTAGGAATTCATATCAGCCAGTCCCCCATCTGTGACGGTCTGGTCCGCCAGCCACAGCAGGCTCAGCCGTCATACCGTAAGGAGGGTGATACTCCCAGGGCAAGGTCCACCAACAGGGGAGAATGATCAGATACCACCCTAGTGAGGTATCTGATGTCACTTACCATGCCACGTCAGAGGATAGCAGACATAAATCAATACGTGATAGTGTGCCATGAGGATCAGATTGACAGGAATATTCCCTTACATCCTCATGTTTCCATCTCCAGGCCTCTACTAGGTCACATTGGGATAGATAAGTGCCTAGGGGGGTGGGGGGTACAGTGGAGAATCAAAATCTGTCAAGAGAATTGTCAAGGACCATGTTGTAATCCCCAGATATTAATAAAGGGCCCTCTGCAATTTCCAGGATGGAAGTGAGTACGCAATCAAAGAATTGTTTAGTAAAAGGCTGTGGGCTGTATAGGCTAGTCACCGTGTATGGTTTACCAAGGAGTTCTAATACAACGATTACATAACAGCCACCGGGATCTAGCTTAATATGTTTTATAGGGACAGGAGCTGATTTGGCTATAAGAATAGATGTGCCCCGAGAGTACATGAAGTGAAGTGCATAAGCTATTTTTGACCTCTTAAGAGCCATGACTCTGGAGCCATGTAAATAAGTTTCCTGAAGAAGGATCACATGCAGATTGTGTCCTGCCAGGTACTCAAACATCAGTGAACGTTTAACCTTGGAGTTAAGCCCCCAACATTCCATGAGATCACGCGTAGTTTAGACATAACCATGTACTGTATACCATAATGAAGGATATTTCCCATATTGCAGTGAGGTTACCCTTATCTTGGAAACCTGCGACCCCAATATAGCATTAGTCAATAACAACAATAATACATAGGTGAGAAGGGATAGTATTTCTGTTGCAGCTGTAGACTGGATACCAAGGTGACCGATCTGGCCAGAAACCATGGAGGAGAAAAGGCACAAAAAATAAAATAAATTAAAAAAAAGGAACATGTCCCAAAAACAAGGGAAACAGATAAAACCCCCATATCCCTCCTGGCCCCCAATCCCAAACATTTGGGGGCTTTGTTCCCATAACCAAAACTGCAAAGCAGGGGGGACATGGTGTAATCCCACAACCAACAAACTATGGTGGGTGGTGATAGAGTTTGCAGCAGCAGGGTTCCATCCGTGCCCGCAATGTAGTATGGTAGGTGACCCAGGCCCTACAGGGATGTGCCTTTGACCTCAGTAGGATATTACCATTGGAAGGACTGTGACAGTTATCCAGGAGTAGTTGTGCCTGGTTTAGTGGACTGCAGCATGAGGCAACGGTTCATCAGCCTCTCGGGTGAGAAGTATCAAGAAAAAATAGGGGGGGGGTCATGAACAAGTTTGCAATCTCCATTAGTAACCATGTGGAGTGGTGTGGATGAGAAACTTAAAGCTGGGAGGAGGGTTAATCACAGGTCATTGAGGAGGAGATCTTCGGTTCTGGTGTCACTGATCAGGAGGTCCCAGGGTATCTACCCAGTGGGCTACTTCTTTCGGATCTGTGAAGAAGTAGGCCTTGCCCTTATGAATGATCCTCAGCCATGCAGGATACAGCATGCTATAGGGTAGTTGGAGGTCTCGCAGTCTCCTTTTAATGGCCAGAAAAGTAGCTCTCTGTTTCTGCATAGCCACTGAGAAATCTGGGAAGATAGTGATCCCATTGCCATTGAAGGATATACGGCCCTTTACTCGGGCAGCCCTGATGACCGCTTCCCTGTCCCTAAAGTGTAGAAGTTTGATGAGCATGGCACATGGCCGTGCCCCAATAGGTATAGGGCGCAAAGGAAATCTTTGGGCTCGCTCTATGGCGCTCTCGCTCTATGGCGAATAGCGGAGTGAAGGTGGAGGCGCCAAAGGTAGATGTTAACCTCCTCTCCATGAAAGCCTCAGGGGTCGTGCCCTCTGTACCCTCTGGGAAACCCAAATAACGCAGATTATTACGCCTCAGGCAGTCCTCCATATCTGTTAACTTATCAGTGGTATATTCTTGGGTTTGCACAGGGGATAGTGGCGCTGACACTTAGTATGGAATGATAAAAATAACTATCCATTCAAACAAATCCTTGTAATATAATTCTCCGTGCAAGATGAAAAAGGAATAAACTGTAGGTAAATGGGGGAAGGAAGTGGAAAAAACAACAACCTGTATATTTTGAGTAACAAAGCCTTCAGGGGAAAGCAGACTCCAAAACATGCAAAAGAAACAAAAAGAGGTGCCTCCAGATTAGAGCCAGTTGCATTTAAGATACAGTGGGGACGGAAAGTATTCAAACCCCCTTAAATTTTTCACTCTTTCTTATATTGCAGCCATTTGCTAAAATCATTTAGGTTCATTTTTTTCCTCATTAATGTACACACAGCGGCCCATATTGACAGAAAAACACAGAATTGTTGACATTTTTGCAGATTTAATAAAAAAGAAAAACTGAAATATCACATGGTCCTAAGTATATGGACCCTTTGCTGTGACACTCATATATTTAACTCAGGTGCTCTCCATTTCTTTTGATGATCCTTGAGATGGTTCTACACCTTCATTTGAGTCCAGCTGTGTTTGATTATACTTATTGGACTTGATTAGGAAAGCCACACACCTGTCTATATAAGACCTTACAGCTCACAGTGCATGTCAGAGCAAATGAGAATCATGAGGTCAAAGGAACTGCCTGAAGAGCTCAGAGACAGAATTGTGGAAAGGCACAGATCTGGCCAAGGCTACAAAAAAATTCTGCTGCACTTAAGGTTCCTAAGAGGACAGTGGCCTCCATAATCCTTAAATGGAAGACGTTTGGGATGACCAGAACCCTTCCTAGAGCTGGCCGTCCGGCCAAACTGAGCTATCGGGGGAGAAGAGCCTTGGTGAGAGAGGTAAAGAAAAACCCAAAGATCACTGTGGCTGAGCTCCAGAGATGCAGTCGGGAGATGGGAGAAAGTTGTAGAAAGTCAACCATCACTGCAGCCCTCCACCAGTCAGGGCTTTATGGCAGAGTGGCCCGACGGAAGCATCTCCTCAGTGCAAGACACATGAAAGCCCGCATGGAGTTTGCTAAAAAACACCTGAAGGACTCCAAGATGGTGAGAAATAAGATTCTCTGGTCTGATGAGACCAAGATAGAATTTTTTGCCCTTAATTCTAAGCGGTATGTGTGGAGAAAACCAGGCACTGCTCATCACCTGTCCAATACAGTCCCAACAATGAAGCATATTGGTGGCAGCATCATGCTGTGGGGGTGTTTTTCAGCTGCAGGGACAGGATAACTGGTTGCAATCGAGGAAAAGATGAGTGCGGCCAAGTAAAGGGATATCCTGGATGAAAACCTTCTTCAGAGTGCTTAGGACCTCAGACTGGGCTGAAGGTTTACCTTCACACAAGACAATGACCCTAAGCACACAGCTAAAATAATGAAGGAGTGGCTTCACAACAACTCCATGACTGTTCTTGAATGGCCCAGCCAGAGCCCTGACTTAAACCCTATTGAGCATCTCTGGAGAGACCTAAAAATGGCTTTCCACCAATGTTTACCATCCAACCTGACAGAACTGGAGAGGATCTGCAAGGTGGAATGGCAGAGGATCCCCAAATACAGGTGTGAAAAACTTGTTGCATCTTTCCCAAAAAGACTCATGGCTGTATTAGGTCAAAAGGGTGCTTCTACTAAATACTGAGCAAAGGGTCTGAATACTTAGGACCATGTGATATTTCAGTTTTTTTTTAATAAATCTGCAAAAATGTCAACAATTCTGTGTTTTTTCTGTCAATATGGGGTGCTGTGTGGACATTAATGAGGAAAAAAATGAACTTAAATGATTTTAGCAAATGGCTGCAATATAACAAAGAGTGAAAAATTTAAGGGGGTCTGAATGCTTTCCGTCCCCACTGTATGTACAGGTGCATAAATCCACTTACATGTAATAAAGGAGATATCCAGCACAATGTCCTCTTTTTGTGGCATCCGTCCAGCGTTATTAGCTTGTTAACAGCTCTTCCATGTGTGCAAGTCGTCCTGTCCAGCAGGATTTCCTAAACATAGGAAGTGTATAAAGTGTAGTGCTATATGTGTAAATATAATAAATGAAAAAACAAAGTGAACTAGGCCCAAACCATTCCTGGGGGGCCCATGAAAAAAATAAAATTAATCTGGTTCAAGATTGCATATAAATGACTAAATACAATCAAAATTAAGCAAAGTGCCACATACTGTCATATAGATTGGTACTAGTGGACCAGTGAGAAAACAATGTGAAAAATGATATAAAAGTGAAAAAGTAACAAAATGTCCATAAATGTTAAAAATTATGATCTAAATGGAATTCAACACCCACCACCCAAAAGTCTCTGAGGGTTGAATAATGAAAACAATGATGGAGAACTTCTGCCAAGTGGATAGATGGAACACCAGGTAAATAAAACGTCTAAATAAGTGTCGGGACCACCACCAAAGCATCGGAGGAGGCTTACCGGAACCAGGTGACTTGAGAAGACATACGTCTTACAAGTCCCAGAAAGCTTGTTTAGCCACCAAGGCTGGCAGGATGGATCCTCAGATGTCCTCAACTTCCAATGGGGGGGGGGGGAAAGATAGAGATCCCGTCACAGCTTCAGCCGTCCAGACTTATCAACAGGCCAACCGGATAAAATTACATGCCATGGGAGAAATAAAGCTCACATGGCATGATATCGTTTAAAAACATGAATTTATTGAAACAATAAAAAGAACACTCACATTTTTGAAGATCAGAATAAGCTCAAAACAGTATAACAAACGCGGTAATCGTAGGGAGTCCACCCAACATGTTTCGGCTAACGAGCCTTCATCTGGGGTGTGGAGCCCCCCTACCTCACCGCTATTTAAACTAGAAATGACCCCCACTGGGAGTGTCACAACACAGGAAGTGCCCCACTGATATCACTTCTGGTTCAATAGATAGGTATGGGGTATATATAAATTGTGGGGTTCTGATCAGTGGTATTAAGCCACTAGTGCCAGTTAATAGCATTCAAGCATAAAAATGGTAAAGCAAAAGAGACATCTATATTATTCATATGGTCAGCCGACCCGGAAGTGCTCGGAATATAACCAAGCCTCGGTGTCAGCATGGCCAGATAGGCAGATCAGAGCGCCGTCGTGCTCCGTCCGCCGGGCGTGTCCAGGTGGCAGGGCCGTGCGCAATGGCGGAAGTCACACACGCATGATGACGCTCCGACCTACGGATTCGCCTACTGAGAGCGAGGCTTGGTGCGCATGCGGGCTCTCCCCTGTGACTTCCGCCATTGCGCACGGCCCTGCCACCTGGACACGCCCGGCGGGCGGAGCACGACGGCGCTCTGATCTGCCTATCTGGCCATGCTGACACCGAGGCTTGGTTATATTCCGAGCGCTTCCGGGTCGGCTGACCATATGAATAATATAGATGTCTCTTTTGCTTTAAAATTTTTATGCTTGAATGCTATTAACTGGCACTAGTGGCTTAATACCACTGATCAGAACCCCACAATTTATATATACCCCATACCTATCTATTGAACCGGAAGTGATATCAGTGGGGCACTTCCTGTGTTGTGACACTCCCAGTGGGGGTCTTTTCTAGTTTAAATAGTGGTGAGGTAGGGGGGCTCCACACCCCAGATGAAGGCTCGTTAACCGAAACATGTTGGGTGGACTCCCTACGATTACCGCGTTTGTTATACTGTTTTGAGCTTATTCTGATCTTCAAAAATGTGGGTGTTCCTTTTTATTGTTTCAATAAATTCATGTTTTTAAACGATATCATGCCATGTGAGCTTTATTTCTCCCATGGCATGTAATTTTATCCGGTTGGCCTGTTGATAAGTCTGGACGGCTGAAGCTGTGACGGGATCTCTATCTTTCTCCTCCCCCCCCCCCATTGGAAGTTGAGGACATCTGAGGATCCATCCTGCCAGCCTTGGTGGCTAAACAAGCTTTCTGGGACTTGTAAGATGTATGTCTTCTCAAGTCACCTGGTTCCGGTAAGCCTCCTCCGATGCTTTGGTGGTGGTCCTGACACTCATTTAGACGTTTTATTTACCTGGTGTTCCATCTATCCACTTGGCAGAAGTTCTCCACCATTGTTTTCATTATTCAACCCTCAGAGACTTTTGGGTGGTGGGTGTTGAATTCCATTTAGATCATAATTTTTAACATTTATGGACATTTTGTTACTTTTTCACTTTTATATCACTTTTATATCATTTTTCACATTGTTTTCTCACTGGTCCACTAGTACCAATCTATATGACAGTATGTGGCACTTTGCTTAATTTTGATTGTATTTAGTCATTTATATGCAATCTTGAACCAGATTAATTTTATTTTTTCGTGGGCCCCCCAGGAATGGTTTGGGCCTAGTTCACTTTGTTTTTTCATTTATTATATTTACACATATAGCGCTACACTTTATACACTTCCTAATTTTATTTTCCTTTGTCTAAGAGGAGTGTCAGCTGCTTACTGTGTAACCATTTTTCCACTATTATTGGTGCAGCGCTGTACTCATCTCCCAAGGATTTCCTAAACAGTCTGTGGGAGCTGGGACCGAGGCTTGGCTTCGGTCAGCGGTGGA
The DNA here is from genome assembly GCA_037952925.1 of Lithobates clamitans. Lineage (NCBI taxonomy): Eukaryota > Metazoa > Chordata > Amphibia > Anura > Ranidae > Lithobates > Lithobates clamitans. The sequence continues at coordinate 9,905,890 of JBBGZY010000400.1, read as the reverse complement.
ACACAGGCATCGGGCGCGGTGACATCACGGGCAGTAGCAACGACATTTTGGAGCGTGCGCTCTGTATAGGCAAACAGGCGCGCTCCTTCTTCAAGCTTAGGGGACATAGGCTATGTACAGCCTAATAAGTGCATCGGTTTACTGCCATCTAGTGGATGCAGTGAGGAAAAACCGCTAGCATACTCTAAGATGGTTGCAAACACTAAGAGGGCTTTCACACCGAGCCACCTAGGGCGTCAGCGGTAAAGCGGCGCTATTTCTAGCGCTGCTTTACCGCCGTTTTAGCGGCGCTATTCGGCCGCTAGCGGGGTGGTTTTAACCCCCCGCTAGTGACCGAAAAGGGGTTAAATCCACCCACAAAATGCCGCCGGAGCGGCATTTTGCCGACGGTATCGCAGCGCATCCCCAATGATTTCAATGGGGAGCAGCGGTGGAGGAGCGGTGAGTTCACCGCTCCAAAGAAGCTGCTGGCAGGACTTTTTCTGAGGGACTGCCAGCGCCCTGCTCCAGTGTGAAAGCCCGAGTGAATGGAGCCGCTTTTTTCAGGCGCTATTTTTAGTGCTGTGTGAATAGTAGAAATTTAAAAGTAGTCATATAGGGAATTATTATGTATATTTATATATTTAGAAGCCTCATATATGCAAATATATAAAACATTGTGTTTAGTGAAAATGCCATTGGGAAAGATCAAGTGGGAAATATATATATATATATATATGTAACCTGGAAAGGGGGGGTTGTTAAACACATCTTTTATTATATATTGTTAATTTGTGTATAGTAGATACCAAAGGAAAACCATGCTTTGGAGGAGGAAAGATATATATATATATATATATATATATATATATATATATATATATATATATATATACACACACACACACACACATATATACATATATATATATACATAATAGATATGTACTAGCCCTATTGGTTGTTAAACACCCCAAGAAAAGGGCAAAAAAGGGGCAAAAGGGCAGGGGAGGGGATAAAGAAGGGGGGGTTGGGGAGAAAAAGGAAGGGAGGGGGGAGGGAAAGAGGAAAAGGGAAGGGAGGGATAATGGGGGGAGGAAGGGACAGGAAAGGGAGTTGGCAGGAATGAGGTATAGAGACTGAGTAAAAGGGAAGTAATTAATAGATTGAACATAATAGAGTTATGGCCTAGTTTCATTACAACATATATAGGTTTACTTACTAAGGAACGGGTTTGGGCTCAGTTCTCTGACTGAGGCTTGCAGAGGAATGGGTGTCATCCTCTAAATCTCTTATGCGTTGTTCTGCATTGGTTACTCTGTGACGGAGATTGTGTACATCTTGTTTCAGGAAGGATAGATCTGTTTTGATAGAGTCTATCTGAGTGTGGTGAGGGAAGCTTGGCTGTGCTGAATAGCCTCCATGTTCTGTGTCAGCATGGGTTCTGCAGGGCCTGTGTCAGCATGATCAGCGCTGGGGAAGGAGCTGTGTCCTCAGGCTGAGAGAGCAGCAGGGGGTTTTTAGGGCTAGAAGCAGGGGGGTTTTGTGGCTCACCCTTCCCTGGTGCATGTTGCGCTGCTGCAGATGAGGAGGATGGCTTGCTGTGACCCCATCCATGAGGCACCATTTTGCTGTGGTTCACATGGAGAGGGCAGTGGGAATTCAGCGATATCCTCCAGTATGGCGCCATATTTGACTATCCTCAGGTGTTCCCGGGGGCCTCAGGAGGTTAAGGATGCTGGTGGGTCCCCACAGGAGCGATCAGGTCAGCAGGATCAGGCGAGGATAGAAGCGGGAAAGACGGAGCTCAAGCTAACCGCTTCTTCACATCCCGGTAGTCGGCCATGCCCAACCCCCCCATCTGAGTCTTCACCTCGTGCATCACTGTCTTGTTCATCTCAAGCTGAACCTGCACCACTTGAGCCAGTAAATTTTGTGTCCCAGGATGACAAGGCACCTGGAGTGTGGTCTTTCTTGATAGTCCAACATCTGACTTGGAAACCAACTCTTTGTCATCTTCATCTAGGAAGTGCTCTTCCACATAAGCAGGGTATGAATCGAGGACAGGTGGGTGATTGAAAGGTCTGCTAACTCCATTCATAGACCTTGTTTCATTCATAGAAGCTGTAGTATGGCTTCTATGAATGGAGAATCTGGGCAGAAAGAGCAGGCTAAGCTGGGCTCACTCGATGAGAGGCTGTGACAGCCCCCTAGTTATTTTAGCACCCCACTGCACCAGAAGATTATGGGTTGGAGGGGGAGCATAGATAGAGGAGAAATTCACCTAAAAGAAGAGGCATCAGTGACACATCCTACTGACTGCAAGTTATGCCCTGTTTGCTGATTTTTCAGTTTTTTAAATTTTGGCTGCACTTAGACTTTAAATAGTGGTAAGCAGTGCAATCTTGCTGGTTGAATTTCAGGCTCTGGATAGCCTCTGAGGTGGTTCCTCTTAAGCGCTCTGTGATTCTTAGCTTTTCTGGTCCTTGGAAATGCCCTATTCTTTAGGTCACTCTCCAAAGTCCCCCTCACTGGCATACACTGACTGCCTTCCCAAAAAGGTCCTGAATTCTTGGTAACTGGACCCAGTATACATTTGGCTACTCTTCTGGAATTTTGCCACTAAGTCTCCTAGGGTGGCAATTAATTCAGGCACTATCATGACCAAAAGGACAAGTACAGATACTCCTTCTTTTGGACTTGCCTGACTTGTAGTTGAGGTCAGGTATTCTCAGTTAAACTAGACATTGATGGTCAACTGTAGGCTTGCACTTCACTAACAGGGTGGGATTGGATTTCCCTCCTTCACCCTAACAGGGTGTAATTTGCGAGAAGTGGCCTGATCCACTTTGAAGGGGATGCCCTTTGATTTCAATAGTTATTCATACAAAGCATAAGAGGAAAAAATGGTAATCGTTTAAAAAATCTCACTGGAGTTGGTTATGTGGCTCGTATGCAACCAGAGCTACTCTCCAATGGGCACCCAGCAGCATCACTCACCAAAAACCAAGAGGATGCGCCAGACCAAATTCATAAAGGAGTTCAAAACAGATATTGAGTCCCTAAAAGCATGTATATTTAAATCAAATTCTGTATGTCCAAATGCAATTTGTTTTTTGACAGAAATGGAGCAGTTCACCCTTAACTGATTTCAGATGCCTTACAACTTCTTCAATTTTTCTTGGACTCTGATGGCAAAATCTCTGTGCTCCGAGGGCAAGACCCCTCAGAATTCCAGAGTGAGTGGGAATTGAGTTAAAAGCTAAAACAGGAAAATGAAACAGTTGCCAAAGGGCATCAGCTTCAACCTTTAACTAAAAGAATACTTCAGGGAGTTCTGCTCCTTTAATTATATGGTTTCCAGGGATACTTAGATGCTAAATCTGAGTCCCACTAAAATTGTAACCTTCTAATACTACATAGCATTACATTAAATGAAATCATTTATATAATTTGTTTCCTGGATAAAGCAAATCTGTGGAGGGGGGAGGGTGGATCATAACCATAAGTGTGCATTAATAGTACAGTTATCCTTTAAAGCCACCATTTTACTAACTTAACATAATTACACTAAGAATTAGATGGTGGAAATTAGGGAACAGACAGCATGAAATACAAAATGATGATGCAATGGCACTCCCATCCCAACATTCCTTGCTAACGGATGTGCATTGCAGTAATCCACAATGCATGGTAATCGAGAACCACAGATGCAGTGACATATAAAGTTTTCAGTACACTTTCCCTTTCCCCCACCATCCCTATCAATATCTAACCACTGATCTTCTTCCCTACTCCTCCAGAACCAGAAAATCCAGGGAAACCTCCCCCCCCCCCCCCCGCAACAATATGGCTAACCTGCTTGCAGCTAAAGGTGTTTAATAATTCCCCATTTAGACCGTTGTCAACACGACCCCACAGCTGCTAGTGACAGCTCAGCCAGTTGGTGCCTCAGGAATGAGAAGTGATGTGCATCTCTGTAGTTAAAGTGGTTTTAAAGGCGGACTTTTTTTACCTTAATGCATTATCTGTATTAAGGTTAAAAATCTTCTGTGACCAGGATAACCACCCCCCCTTATACTTGAGCCCAATCTCAATCTGGCGCTGTACCCAAGAGCAGTGGCTCTCCCTTCTCTCTCCTCACTGGCTGTGGAGGCAGAAGCCATTGAAGCTGCTTCTGCTGTCAATCACAGCCTGTTATAAGAGATCGGAGGGCGGGGCTGAGCTGCGCTGTGTGTTAATGGATACACAGAGCACAGTTCGGGATTGAGCCCCACAAGTTCCCCAATAGCAAGCTGCTTGCTAAGGGGGCAATCAGAAGAAGGGAAGAGCCAGGAGTGCTGACAGGGGACCCAAGAAGAGAAATAGAGCAGGTGTGTATATCATGTTTTTTTATTAAAAAAACATTTTCCCTACAATCATTTTAAATAATTCCACATTCAGACACAGGAGCAGTGACAGATTCCAGCACATGAACACTTCCAATACTCACTGTTGTGCTGCCTCCTTGTTTACAAATGAGAGCAGCAATCCACTGAACTTTTATGTATGAAAGGGAAATTATTTAACTATTTAACTATAGTGGTGTCCGCCAGTGCCTCTAATGTTAACGCAGATGTTTCTAAGCTGTTGAACACCAAATTAAATACAACTTTAGAGTCTTTGCTGTAATCTTTAATCTGTAATCTTTGAGGGTCTTTGAGGATGAATTACTTCACAGTACAAGTGGCTAGAGGATGAATTACTTCATAGTACAAGCAGATAGAGAAATGAGCAAAGATGTGTTTTAAATCTCTATTATCGCATGACAAGAGTATGTCAAGAGTATGTAAGTACTTTAATGTTCACTGGGTACAGGTGAACTAAAAATCCTTTGAAAACAAAACTGGATTAATGGGAAGAACACCTAGATCCAGACCTGTGACAACAACATTTCAGAAGTCCACAGTTTTCCTCACATTCCTCTTTCTAACCACATATATTATACATATATTATACAAGCCTGCACTGATGTCACAATGAGGAGATAATATATACAGTGGGGACGGAAAGTATACAGACCCCCTTACATTTTTCACTCTTTGTTATATTGCAGCCATTTGCTAAAATCATTTAAGTTCATTTTTCCCACATTAATGTACACACAGCACTCAGAATTGTTGACATTTTTGCAGATTTATTAAAAAAAAAAAAACTGAAATATCACATGGTCCTAAGTATTCAGACCGTTTGCTGTGACACTCATATATTTAACTCAGGTGCTGTCCATTTCTTCTGATCATCCTTGAGATGGTTCTACACCTTCATTTGAGTTCAGCTGTGTTTGATTATACTGATTGGACTTGATTAGGAAAGCCACACACCTGTCTATATAAGACATTACAGCTCAAAGTGCTTGTCAGAGCAAATGAGAATCATGAGGTCAAAGGAACTGCCTGAAGAGCTCAGAGACAGAATTGTGGCAAGGCACAGATCTGGCCAAGGTTATAAAAAATGTCTGCTGCACTTAAGGCTCCTAAGAGCACAGTGGCCTTCATAATCCTTAAATGGAAGATGTTTGGGACGACCAGAACCCTTCCTAGAGCTGGCCATCTGGCCAAACTGAGCTATCGGGGGAGAATAGCATTGGTGAGAGAGGTAAAGAAGAACCCAAAGATCACTGTGGCTGAGCTCCAGAGATGCAGTCAGGAGATGGGAGAAAGTTGAAGAAAGTCAACCATCACTGCAGCCCTCCACCAGTCGGGGCTTTATGGCAGAGTGGCCCAACGGAAGCCTCTCCTCAGTGCAAGACACATGAAAGCCTGCATGGAGTTTGCTAAAAAAACACCTGAAGGACTCCAAGATGATGAGAAATAAGATTCTCTGGTCTGATGAGACCAAGAACTTTTTGGCCTTAATTCTAAGCGGTATGTGTGGAGCAAACCAGGCACTGCTCATCACCTGTCCAACACAGTCCCAACAGTGAAGCATGTTGGTGGCATCATCATGCTGTGGGGGTGTTTTTCAGCTGCAGGGACAGGACGGCTGGTTGCAAATGAGGGAAAGATGAATGCGGCCAAGTACAGGGATATCCTGGATGAAAACCTTCTCCAGAGTGCCCAGGACCTCAGACTGGGCCGAAGGTTTACCTTCCAAAAAGAAAATGACCCTAAGCACACAGCTAAACTAACGAAGGAGTGGCTTCACAACAACTCCGTAACTGTTCTTCTTGAATGGCCCAGCCAGAGCCCTGACTTAAACCCAATTGAGCATCTCTGGAGGGACCTAAATATGGCTGTCCACCAACGTTTGCTATCCAACCTGACAGAACTGGAGAGGATGTGCAAGGAGGAATGGCAGAGGATCCCCAAATCCAGGTGTGAAAAACTTGTTGCATCTTTCCCAAAAAGACTCATGGCTGTATTAGATCAAAAGGGTGCTTCTACTAAATACTGAGCAAAGGGTCTGAATACGTAGGACCATGTGATATTTTAGTTTTTCTTTTTTAATAAATCTGCAAAAATGTCAACAATTCTGTGTTTTTCTGTCAATATGGTGTGCTGTGTGTACATTAATGAGGGAAAAAAAATGAACTAAAATGATTTTAGCAAATGGCTACAATATAACAAAGAGTGAAAAATTTAAGGAGGTCTGAATACTTTCTGTCCCCACTGTATATATATATATATATATATATATATATATATATATATATATATATTACTTATAATAGTAATATTATAAAAAGTTGTTACAGGGCCAGAATAGCAGTATAAAACAGGAGCAGAAATATACTTCCACCATAATGTTGGGGCATCTCATTGTTATGGCCTGCTGATGGTCCACAGATCCTCTCTAGAAAGCAACCTTTGTTGCAAGTGTCAGACATGCTAAATTGCCAGATTACAAATGACAGCCCTGGAACATTCACCTTCAACAATAAGTAAGCAATGGGAGCTTCCATATTAATATCCTGACAGCATGCCTATTACTCACTGCTCAGTACATCTGCAAACCATCTCTACAAACCTACAAATAACATTAGATTTGGAATACTTTTTTGTGTACATGTTTACACTGTAGTCTCTTACAGAGAAAATTAAATTAAAGTGTAAGTCCAGGCAAAAACTAACTAACTCTAAATCTGCTCTCTGCCACATTCTAAACCTAATCTATCTAACCCTGTAAAGCCAAAATCCCTGTACTTACCTATTCTGCAGCCGATCCGGTCTGGTTTCCAGCAGCGGAAGCCGCCTGCAGGAGAGAATCGACAACGGCTGTGAAATGGCTGGGAAGTGACGTCACCCATAGAGTTAATATGGGGCTTCCATTGCCGGCTGCCTCTACTGCACCCGCCTCAGCACTGAAGCCACCGCTAACAGCTAATGCTGGGACCGAACCAGAGTGGCTGCAGAATAGGTAAGTACAGAGATTTTTGCTTTACAGGGTTAGATAGATTAGGTTTAGAATGTGGCAGAGAGCAGGTTTACCATGAGTTAGGTTTTGCCTGAACTTTCACTTTAAGTAATTCATGACAATCTAAACATTCAATTTTTTGCTGTTAGGTGTTTTTCATTCAGTTAGTAGTAACTTCATCATGCTGAAGTTATATGTTTAAAATGGAAAAAATGCACAGGCAAAGATTTTAAGAAGCGACAGTTTAGCACACATATGAAGTCATACTGGAAAATATCATATAATTCACAGCAAGAGTACAATGTCTGGAAAATGGCTACGCATCACATTGACAATTAAATGACTTGGAACAGTCAGTAACAGGGTGGAGAATTTGCCACTATAGTATAGCCAGAGCACTAGTCATCAGCTAGACAGGGAGTGTTACTGCATGTGTTAGAGGTTTCAGTAACATTTGCCAGATGAATTACTAATGATGGCAATGCAGATAGTTATTGGCACTGAAAGCCACAATGAAAGCCAAAAACACTCTTTCATGCAGTTGTAAATATGGTTATTTTTTTACCTTTTTCATTTTATATTTCTAAATACACAGGCTTTTTGGAAAACAAAAAATAAGGCATTAGAATCTTTCAGTATTTTGTTATTGATGAAAAGCGATGCACAAATCAGTTCACTTAAATTGAGATTTAATCTAGACTGAACAGATTATTAGTTGGACAGATTCTCAACTACTCTCATGTCCTTGAGGCTTCACACATATGCGTTGTGATTATGTACAGTGCACAATGACGGAGAGCACTATGCAATGTACTTGTAGCCCTAGTACAAATACTTCAGGTACCTAGTTAGTGGGGATAAGACTCTTGTCCATTTTGTCACATGAAGCATACAAATGTTTAGCAGGTTGCAGGTGAACTTTCTGTACTACGGATACTTTTAAAGAAAATAAAACCAAAGAATTTTTTTAGTGCACTGAAAATACCCGTGAATATAAAAATGTAAATTAAAGAACATGTGGAATGTAAACAAAAATCAAGTCCATCAGAAAAAAAAAACGTTCATGTCCATAAGTTGATTAAACCACAAATCCTTAATCCAGGCACTGGAATTATCAAGAGTAATAAAACACCTCTTGCTGCCCTAGACACACACAATGTGTGCTGCCCAAGTCCCACCTCACATTTCATTGACAGCAACAGGAATGAATGGCTCCTGCTGCTTATCGAGTCCCTGTGAGAAGAGAAAAAGAGGGGATAGAAGATTGCAGCCAGGCACAGCTCTTGATCCCTGACAGGTTCTGGTTAGCTTTAGAGAGGGAGGGCGAGGGAAATAGTTGATGGGGTGTTGTTTACCTTAATGCAGGGAATGCATTAAAGTAGAACTATGGGCGGTCAACACTGATACGCCCGACCTCCCAAGGTGGCTTGGCGTGTCCGGATCTATACAAGTATTATCTGGCCGCCCAGCTAGTAACAGCTGCCTGGTGGCTCAATCCGGACACCTCCAACCCAGCTACCCAGGTCGAGACGGCAGTGCTGGGATCCCTAGAGGCGCTCAAATTTTTGCTTTTTCGAGGCCCTCGAGTCCCTTATCCACTGACACCCTCCATGCGCACTACACTGCGTGCATGGGGGGCAGGTCTCAAATTAGAAAAATACCCTCAACAGGCAATCTCACCCAATGCTCCCCTTTGGATAAACCCAACCCTGGAGCACATCTATAAACTACCTGAGCCTCATGCCTGGACCAAATTTAACATTAAAACGGTGGCACAGATTATCTCCAATCAATCCCTAGTCCCGCTCTCCAAACTAAACTCCGATTTTAATATACCACAGTCCTATTTTTTCCGATTCCTTCAATTTTCCCATGCCTTCAGTCACCAATTCTCCAACTCCCCTCCTCAACTAGTCCAATCTTCACTGGAGGACCTTCTTAGATCAGATTGTGCGAAAAAACCCACTTCTCAATTATATTCACACCTGACTGTCACCTCCCTCCCGACTATGGAAAAGCTAAGATCTAAATGGTCCCATGACATCCCCAATTTTGACAACGATGACTGGGATGACATATGGGATTTCCCATTTAGCTCCCTGGTCTCTCTGAGAGATTGCCTGATCCAATTCAAGATAGTCCATCGGGCATATTTTACCCCTCACAGACTACACAAAATGAACCCCGACTCCCCTCCCGGATGTTGGAGATGTGGTGGGACTCCTGGGGACTTCACCCACATCTTCTGGACCTGTCCGGCAATTGTCGGATACTGGAGGGAGATATTGGACTTTATCACACAAATCACCTCTGTGCCACTACAACCATCAATGTCAATCTGCATACTAGGCCTGGTAGAACAACTAATTCCTACGGTGGCGGGACGCACACTGGTGGGATTGCTCCTGTTCTATGCCTGTAAAGCTATAGCCCTTAGTTGGCGCAAACCAACCCCCCCTCCTCTCTCCCTGTGGAAACAATTAATCAACAATAGCTTACCTCTGTATAAAGACACATATGACAACAGAGGCTGCCCCAACAAATATAACAAAGTCTGGTCTAAGTGGCTGGCAGATCCCTCCACCGCTTCAGAGGCCTCTCAGTAGACCCCAATCACAAAGTAGCTCCCAAGCGGGTGCCAGGTGTACACAATAATCTACAATATGCTATTTTACCATGTACAACTGCACATAGCACCACCTCATGACCCAGTAAACTGTACCGCCATGACTGATTTCATAATATATTTTTCATAAATAAGGTGACAGCGTGATTCCTGCAAGGATCACATAGACATCATATTAGACCAATGTATGTTTAACTGTTTGTTCTCTTTATCTGTTTTTGTTTCTCTTTTTAAAAACCAATAAAAAGATTTTGGAAAAAAAAAAGTAGAACTATGGGTAAAACTTTCTTTTTATTTCTGATAGAGTAAGGGAGGGTAATAACTCCTGTCAAATTTTTTTCGCCATCTCCATCTCTGTCCCATTGTGGAGATTTCCCTTCACTTCCTGTCCCATAGCCAAACAGGAAGTGAGAAGATATCTCTTAAAATTACAGGATTTTTTTAGGGGCCCCCAGCTCACCAGAACTAGTGTCCCCATTGGAAGATATCGCATCTATTACTTTTCTGGGGACAACACAGAAATTGGGGTTTTCTTTTTACTTTCACTTTCAATGATAATGGTAAACAGGACAAATAGAGCGGGTGAATGTCCTTAACAGGGGCACAGACCGCAATAAAAACTGACAGGGGTTTTAATCCCTCTTCACTCTGTTACATAGTTACATAGTAGGCGAGGTTGAAAAAAGACACAAGTCCATCAAGTCCAACTTATGTGTGCTTATGTGTCAGTATTACATTGTATATCTCTGTATGTTGCGTTCATTTAGGTGCTTATCTAATAGTTTCTTGAACCTATCGCTGCTCCCCGCTGAGACCACTGCCTGTGGAAGGGAATTCCACATCCTTGCCGCTCTTACAGTAAAGAACCCTCTACATAGTTTAAGGTTAAACCTTTTTTCTTCTAATTTTAATGAGTGGCCACGAGTCTTGTTAAACTCTCTTCTGCGAAAAAGCTTTATTTCTATTGTAGGTTCACCAGTACGGTATTTGTATATTGAAATCATATCCCCTCTCAAGTGTCTCTTCTCCAGAGAGAATAAGTTCAGTGCTTGCAACCTTTCCTCATAACTAAGATCCTCCAGAACCTTTATTAGCTTTGATGCCCTTCTTTATACTCGCTCCATTTCCAGTACATCCTTCTGAGGATTGGTGCCCAGAACTGGACAGCATACTCTAGGTGCGGCCGGACCAGAGTCTTGTAGAGTGGGAGAATTATCGTTTTATCTCTGGAGTTGATCCCCTTTTTAATGCATGCCAATATTCTGTTCAAAACTAAAAAAAAAAGTTTTTCCTTTAGTTACACTTTAAGATAAAAAAAACACCCAGCGTTTAGAACCACTTTAACCACTTCAGCCCCGGAAGATTTGGTTGCTCAATGACCAGGCCATTTTTTGCGATACGGCACTGCGTCGCTTTAACTGACAATTGCGCGGTCGTGCGATGTTGTACCCAAACAAATTTGACGTCCTTTTTTTCCCACAAATAGAGCTTTCTTTTGATGGTATTTGATTATCTCTGTGGTTTTTATTTTTTGCGCTATAAACAAAAAAAGAGCGACAATTTTGAAAAAAAAACACAATATTTTATATTTTTTTGCTATAATAAATATCCCCACTTTTCTTTTTTTTAAAAACCCCTTTTTTTCCTCAGTTTAGGCTGATATGTATTCTTCTACATATTTTTGGTAATAAAAATCGCAATAAGCGTATATTGATTGGTTTGAGCAAAAGTTATAGCGTCTACAAAATAGGGGATAGATTTATGGCATTTTTATTGATATAATTTTTTTTTACTAGTAATTGCGGCAATCTGCGATTTTTATCGGACTGCGATATTGCGGTGGACAAATTGGTCACTTCTGGTGCATTTTTGGGACCATTGACAATTATACAGCAATCAGTGCTATAAAATGCACCGATTACTGTATAAATGTCACTGGCAGGGAAGGGGTTAACACTAGGGGGCGATCAAGGGTTAACTGTGTTCCCTCACTGTGTTCTAACTGTAGGGGGGATGGGACTGACTAGGGGAGGAGAGAGAGATCGGTGTCCATACTTAGTATGAACACACGATCTGTCTCTACTCCCCTGAAAGAACCGGGATTCGTGTGTTTACACAGACAGATCCTGGTTCTCGCTCTGTCACAAGCGATCATCGCGCCCACCGGGCACTCACATTGGCTCTGGGCACACACTGCGGGTGCGCACGCTCGCCCCCAGTGGCCAAAAGGCGAAGCGATGTAAGGTAACGTTGTTTCGCCCAGCTGTGCCAACTGCGGCGGCTGGTTGGCAAGCAGTTAAGTTGATGGCGGGGTCTTTTTAATTTTAATTTTATCATGAAAGTCTCATGCAAGACATATAGGTAGTTTCTCATACTCTTACTGGTCAGAAAGGTACAATTAGAAAATCCTTCTATGGACTCGAGCCTGCCTACCCCTGCTACTGTGCTATTAAATGCCAATTGCCAACTACTTCTAAAAACAAGCAGTAAGTACCTATTCCCATCCCTGCATGCCTCCCAGACTGCCAGCATCAGCTATTAAAAGGAAAGCATGCTACTAGTAGCATGCTTAGTGGCACTTAGGGACTGGAAATAGACTCTAGATCCTAACCTCTCAGATATAGTGAGACTGGTCGATGATAACTGTGCCTTTGAGCGCCTATTGGCCATGAACACTCTGAAATATGATGCCTTCTCCAAGTCCTGGAGCATCTGGACGGAAAGAAGTTTGGCTCTCCGATGTATGGCTAGATAAGTAAGGCTCTGTTTCCACTACTGTGAGTTGTGCGACTTGACACATGTGAAGTCGCATGACAAGTCAAAAACCATGTATTTCAATGGTCCCCATTCTAATTGGTGCGACTCAAGTCGCAGCGACTCCAAAAAAGGTTTTTGTACTACATTGTTCCAGTGCAACTTGTTCTCCCATGGTTCTCACCAGAAGCATGACATCGCATCAAAAATCGCATTGCAAAGTCACACTATAAACCACGTGACTTTGGGGCCGCAATAGTGGAAACCTAGCCTAAGTAACGTTCATAAGTGATGAACGTTGTACCCTAAACTTTATATGCCGAGAGGTTCTTGAATATTACTGAATTACTATCCACATGACAGACTTGCACCTGGCTGCTCTTTGAGACTTGTACTATACTTTACACACTGAATGTTTGTATTTCACTTATGTTAATTCAATAAAAATGTAATGAATCTGTAAAACTGAAAAGATTTAAAGAAAAACTCCAGACATTTTCCCAGTTCTGGGTAAAGTGGGGAAAGGTAAGTACCGCTATCACAATTTTGTTTCTGTCTGTACCTCTACTGGATAGACTCATTCTCACATTCTATGTGAAGAAATGGTAAATTTTAGAGTTTTCAAGAGATCCCTATAATGGGGAAACCTTCCAATGAACACAATAGTGCTGGTGACAGCTTTGGGGAATCTCCCCCTCACTTTACTTTTAATTTCTCGTGGGTCTTTGGAACAGGAAGCAATGAAAATTTGAAAATTCCCCCAGTGAGGGATGTGGAGAGCAAAAAACACCCACAAGTGACTCTAACTAATCCTCACTTTTTAGAAAACTGTAAAAAAAAACCTGTCTACAGCTTGCTTTAATCTCAAACTAAATTTCTGCTGTATTTGTTCAGTAGGGTGTGTAAAATAGTCTTCACTTATTCTTTGGGTAGCCCACAAATTATCACTAAGCTATGGTACAATTCACATGCAATCATGTATTTGCAATAAATTAAGCACAATTATTTAATGTCATGATTGTGTGTGATAAATTCTGGTTACACCGTATCATCTTGCTTACGCTATAATATCCAGTTGTGCAATACCTTAGCACTTGTAGACTATTTTGCCTGTGGGATAGAATGATTACATATCCCCCACGTGGCACAGAACTTTCTCATCAGTTTAATGAAGCTTTATATTTTATAGCTAATGATAGTGTCTAAACATAGTTTGGGAGGTGCAGCAAGACTAGAGTTGCCACCTCATCCCGAAGACCTTTGAATTACACAGGTTCTGAGGCTAATTAAATGCAGATAAGGCACCAAGTGAGTTTAATTACCACCTTAAACAGCCACAGAACCTGTGTAATTAATATGTCTTCGGATTTAAAGGGATGAGGTGGCAACCATAAGCAGGACAGGAGAAAGGTATATTAGAGAGTGGGCAGGCAACAATATGTGGGAACGTAATGATAGTAAGCATTTTGTAAAACACCAATGAAGAGCTTATTTGTAGAAACATATGCAGAATTAAAATATAAGCAACAGTTGATTGGTTGTAATATGCAGCATCACTATTTCTTTTGCACTGGTTTTCATAAAAATACATTCACCCGACAACATTTATATACATTGGCAGAAGACTTTCTTACTTGGCTTCACTTTCTTTCAATTCTTCATCCAGCCTGTGTTCGTAATCATTCATTGATGCAAAAAAAAAAACAAAAAAGGGAAAGAAGCAAGCATAACATAAGAAAAAATGCCAAGCAAAGCAAAGCCAAGGCAGCATTGAGTGTATACACTGCTGTTTTAAAGATTGCTGGAATATTTTAAGATTGGCATTATACTCTAAATTTAAAGTGTATACTCAGAAAAGTGTGACACCTAATTAAATGTGTTTGCTGTCCTTCACTCTCCTTTTCCATCTGGGCTTTGGGCCCTTCTAAAGATCTATTTGTGCTACACAGGGTCAGGACAGACGTGATGGAAATGAACAAAGTACATAATGTAGACATAAATAAAGAGGAAGACTCTCATGTCAAGGTATGCACTGAGAGACTGATGTGATGTGTGCACAAGTATGAAATGATGTGTATAAACCTATTTTGTCTTCTGCACTACAGGCAAGAGACTTACCATTACTTTTATAGGATTATTCATAGAACAGCCATTAAATTAAACACAAATTTGTCAGCTTTTCCCATTTTTTTGATACTGGTTTTATTAAGGATTTCTAAGAATATTAAACATCAAAGGGAGAAATAAAAAAAATAAATAAAAAACAGGAAAATTAAAAAAAAAAATCCCCCTCCTGGTCAAGAGTTGCAATATATGGCAAAATTTCAGAGGGGGAACTGGGTAAAAAAAAATCATAATATCTGTTCATAAATAAACAAAACTCATTAGAATATGGATTCTCTAGTGATAATAATGCAGTCATGTAAAGACAGTAAAATACTGAATAAAGAAATATTGTGTTTTTAAAAATAGGAGAAAGGGATAGAATAAAGAAAAAATCTATATTTTGTTAATCTTGTTTTTCTTCTATACAAATAGGCCCCCTAGATCAGTGATGGCGAACTTTGGCACCCCAGAGGTTTTGAAACCACATTTCCCATGATGTTCATCTACACTGCAGAGTGCCGGAGCATCATGGGAAATGTAGTTCCAAAACATCTTGGGTGCTAAGGTTCACCATTACTGGTCTAGATGATGTCATAATAAAGAAGCTTTGCTGACCACTGAAACCTATAAATTGTCCTACTGCTGGCTCTACCAAATGAATAATATTAACTGCATAGAGAAGGTCAAGAAAATGAAATGCGCTCCACAGTAAGTCTTTGCCTAAGGACAATTATTGGGTTCACCATAACTCTGTGGTAATGGTGATCATCAGATATAGTCACTCTTTATTTGTGTCAAGCCCTGTTATTTAGCACACAGCACTACTATCAGCAGCTCAGCAGGCTGACCTTGTTCTTGGTAGTTGTGAGAAGCATGTCTGAAAATATCACCAATCTTACACTTACTTAGATTTAATTATCTTCTGTTTGTAAGTGTTGTGAAACTAATCATAAATGTTCACCTCTTAATATATAGTTGCTCTCTAAGTCCAGGTTCACACCTATGCAAATTGGATGCAGGTTTCACCGCATCCAATTCGCATAGCAGGAGAATCTGACTGGCTACCTATGGAGCCAGTTCATATATCTCCGTTGCGGCTGTAGAGCGCACTGCACAGAAACGCTGTGCATCTTTGGCTCCATTTCAGGGCCAAATTCACGCATTGGTTCGGCCCTGATTCGTCCCTGAAACGGGGAACAGGGATGGCCAGGGCTCCTATGCGATCCGCAGCCAGTTCCACTCAAATGACATGTCCACAGTACTACCTGTAGCCTCACTAAAGCTGAACTTTTCCCAATCACTGGCTTTCCATGCCTTTTTTAAGCACTGTGTCTGTGTGGAAGCAGCCATCTAAGTAGAGAAAAGGCTTTGCTTCCTCGTGTCAGAACCTCCAGCAAAGAGAACAATGAGCAGCATGGGAGTGACATCTCCAAATATCCTGAAACTAGCAGTCAGAGGCAGCAGTGCCTTATATCCCATATTGCAGATATACAGTGAGGAGGCTGTAGATCCAGGGGTTCCCTGGCACCCTCACATAACAGAAAGTGTTCTACTGTTTAGTAGATGGAATTGAAACCAAAGGGTAGACTTTTCCCGGTATTGCTTAAGCACTCTTAACTTAGGCACAATTACCATTTCTAATTCTCCCCTACAACATAAAAAAGAAATAAGGCTAGTTTGGAAGAAATTCAGTTACTAGAATGCAAGCAGCCTTAACCATCTTTATTATGGTACTTTATGTAATATCTAAGTTTTGTAACTCCAAACATGAAATGGGCAATTGTCCTGGGCAGAGGTGTTCCTTCACAGAATCTGGACCAAATAGAATCAAACTTTGACTACATTATGATGTAATCACCCTACCTCCATTGGAAGCCTGCATGTATTGAGAGTCCTTCTGAGAACCCCGTTCTCAGCATAGAAAACTGTGTGGGGCCTCCCACATTTTTACCACATTTTAGCTGGGGGTTACATAATGGCACAGCTGGCAAACTATGACCTACTATTTGTTGGATGCTTTGAAAGGCACATACATTTCTTCCTTAAGTAAATATTATCTACCTCATAGTGCCTTTATACCCACTTATTCATCAGAGTGGCTGGATTAAGCTCATCAGCCTTCAGCTGGAACAAGCAAAAGGGACAAGCAGAAAATAAAAGGAAATGAGAAATCATGCTTACACCATGGAAAACATCTTGTATTGCCCAAAAAGCAAAATTGCAGGCATGGGGAACTTCATTGTGTTAAATTCAAATCAGTTATGTTTTAGAAAGATGATCTTAGATCAAGACCTTGCGTGCATGTAAGTAGCTTTTATGTAAAAGTCATGCAGGCATACATCAAAGAATGAAAGCAAAAAGGGAATATAGTTAGCATTCTTAGCCAGTTAGTGTTAACTAAGCTGTAAAGGCTACTTGTAGTTTACCTTACATTCCTTGGAAAACACCTTGATTCTTCATACCTTGCAAAAGAAAAGTGATTGAGTGGGGAGCATGAGTGAAATGTTTTAGGGCAATGGAAACAACCCACCCAGAAATCCAAAGCTTGTTTGAATAGGCTCTGCAAAAACTGGTTTTACATCTTTAGGTGTTAAAAATCTACCAATAATGTTTATGACCGGTATCATGCACTCAGTAAAACAAGATGTCCAGAGATATTAATCACATGAAGTTTTACAGTTGCAGGTTTAGTAGACAGCCAGTTAATAGGTGATCAGTACCGTATGAAAAGGATATAATCAAAGCTGAACATTTTTGGCCCTTTTGTGAAGAGATTGCCTATGATGCTATGCATTCACTGTACAACAAACTGCTATGGGTTACCATGTGTGCAACTTTACAGGGTACTATCAGACATGCAAATGTATGTACTTCTGACACAAGGATTAGTTGTCATGTATGCATTTTATGTCTAGGTATAGGACTATGGATAGTCAGTTGTAATAGTGGAACAATAAAAGATGTAGGGGGGATTATGAATTCTGCTGACCAACAAGGCAATCCTAAACAGGAGCAGTGAGAGGGATTATGACACATTTTTTTTATTATTATTATTATTATTACTATACAGGATTTAAATAGCGCCAACAGTTTAGGCAGCGCTTTTGCAACTATAACAACTGTCTCAGTTGGATGCCAGGATTGAAGGTGATGGAGTGCAAAAAACGGTCTCAAACACTTGCTAAAATTCTTTGGGACAAGAAATGCCAAGACTGTCAGTCTGATCTGTATTACATGTGTGTCTAATTTTGTCATTAGTTTGCTTAATAATGTTCATTATGTGATTTTAATGATCATGAGGACAACATAAAAATGAACATACAAAGACTGATCCCAATCTAATAGAAATAACAATTTGAATAACATTAACTACAAACAGGAATTGTACACTCTATCACATGCCCCATTATACAGATAACACCACAAAAATGCATGTCCTACCGCTGCTTTAACTAATTGTTGTATTTTAATTTTAGTAAATGTGTCTGGCCACTACCACAGTGCCAAAGGTTTATCCAGCTCTGCCATTATAACCAAATCTGGTCACAAAGAGTGGGGAGAGCTGTTCCTTAGAAAGGACCAACTACTCCACAGTTTCGCAAGGAGCTAGAGATATCAATAAAGACTCAAACTTATCATACACTTCGGTTTGATGGTACAATTTTCTTTACAGCAGAGCACCAGTCACCATAATCAGTTTTTTTTTCTAAAAGCACCCTCATGATTGGCACAGATTGTATATGACTATTTGGATACTGTTGCAAATGTAATTAAGTGTGTCTTTTTTTAATCACGGCTGTTATGGCAATCTGTCAATCAAAAGACAATCAGGCAATTCCCTTGGACTCCTGGGATTGATGGCACTGATTATTATTATTTATTATTATTATTATACAGGATTTATATCGTGCCAACAGTTTGCGCAGCACTTTACAACATGAGGGCATGATATCCCAGGAGTCCAAGGGAATGGCCTGATGATGACATAGGTGACCACCAACACTTTTAAAATAAAGGTATAATAAAGACATAATAAGGAAAAAATGTATATCCATTTAGTACTGTACTGCGGGTGGGCATGTGGATGAAAGCAACTTGCAAAAATGAGTGGAACTCCGCTTTAAATCCACCATTGGATTGTAAAGATCGGTCCTTAAATTGTTTTGGTTGATCTACTGTAGAGCGCACAGAAACTTAGAATTGGAATGTAATGTATACAGCCATCTTAAATTTCAGAACTGTCCATCAGGTGGTTGCCTCCAGTGTGCAGCTAAAGCTGGCCATTAGCAGATTTTCAAGCAATGCGTATGAACATTTGTACAAAAATTTGTAGGGAAATTCAAAGGTACTTTTGATGACTTGATGAATGTTGTTCGTACTTCAAAATTTTGTTTGCTTTTAACAGACAATTTTGAAATGAAATGAATGGACTGTTCTGAATGTAAACTACATTTGTTGTTAGAAAACTTTTTGTTGGAGAAAAATAATAAATAATAAACATGTTTAAAGGAATGTTTTTTTTAACAAAATTCTACTAGTACATTGCCAGCTTGACTAAAAGGAAATTCAGCTTTCCAAGAGACTGCATAGAATGGATAACAAAACCATTCATTACATAATACAGCGAAAGATAAGAAAATGTTAATTTATCACACAGGGGCTCATATCCCAAGATGACCTTTTTTAGGTTAAAGGTTTGGAGGATGTAAGCTCAGCTTGATCACTTAAGCCTGGTACACACCACTAGAACACACCAGTCAGCGCTCACAGCCATTGGCTGCCAGTGCTGATCGGATACTGGTTTTCCAGCATGCCCGTTCATCAGAAACTGGTCGTGAGACCGGCTTTTGTCGGACAGGGAGCTGTGCACATGGGCTGAAAGTCGTCCGACCATTTTCGGCAGATTTTTGGCCTATGTGTACCCAGAATTATAAGGATTTTCTACTTGCTTTGTAAATCAGGTTCTAAGGTGAAGTCGGTGTTGAATTTGTCTCGCCCCAATTACACCAACAAGGGCTAATCAGCAAGCACTTCATGTCAAACGAGCAGGACTCTAAAGAAGTCTGAAGATTATCAGTAATCTAAAAGGGCAAACACATCTTTCCTTATTTCTAACAAGAAATTAAAACTCCCTTAAAGCAGAATGCACATGGGGAGGCTAGGCCTACTTATTTTGATTATCATCTTTCTCTTATTAAAACATTTAATGATCACTATTATTGCATGTTGCTGATTTTGAATAAAATATCCCCCAAAATTTGGATGTTACGATGTGGACCTTCCTTCTGTTTTAAATGAATACACAAGTTGACACAAAGTTCAGTGAAGAGCACACTGTTAATCCACCACTGTGTATTTTCCTAAAAAATGTTAATATATACAAAACCAGATTGAATGACTCGATGACTAAATTACCAGGCTTTTAAAAGGAATTCCACAAATTTTTATATGTGCATCAGAACCTGCTTTAGCACTGTTGTATGATTTTTTTTTCAATGGCATTTAGGATAGCATTTTTTTATTTTTAGAAGACAAAGGTTTTCTATACAATTTTAAAGGACTATAAAAGAGCATTCTATCATATGGTAACTCAGCCAATTGAATCTTGCTGTTCATGATAGCTTAAGATTATAGGTCTGTAATGAGAAACAGGTCATTTCATATTTGCACCTGCAGCTGTGCTGAGGTGAGCTGTGAAAATGAAATCTGGCTCACTGTGACATAATAAACGTCATTTCCTTGTGTTTTCTGATTCTATTCAATCACTGTGGGCATTTACTAATAGAGTATTCAAATAGCCAGGAGCTATTTTAGGTGATTCAGATTACAATACCATTGTAACAATTCACACAAAGCAATTATACCTAATTTGTGTAGCTACCTAAATTAAAATGTAATTTAAAACAAACTTATTATGCACACACCCACTGTGTGTGTATGATAGGGTTGTTTTAAATTAAATTAAATTTCTGTGGGTAAAACCAACATTAATAAAACTATAAATTATTTTTACGCTGGCAATTTGTAATATTAGTAACCAATACTACATGTCTTCGTGAGGTTAAAATGTATGTTGCTAAGTAATACCTGCATTTAAACTGGCCACATAACATAACCCAAATGGAATTGCAGAAGAACAACAACTATACAGTAAAACCATTTGATGCAAATAGTTACAGATGCTTTGAAACATAACTATATAGCATACAGCATTCTCAGGTTGGACGAGGTGGGTCTCGTCCAATCAGAGAATGCTCAGCATTTATGTAGAAAATGCTCTGCATTCTCTGGATGGCACAAGTACTGAGCAGCTGACTTTCTGTGTTCAGAATGTGATAGGGCAGGTGCTCAAATGGGAACCTGGAAACAAATGGAGATCACTGGACTAGAGGTGCCTATTTCAAAGTTTTTCAGCTTCCAGGGGCATCAGCCAGGTATGGTATATACATAATTACATAAAACAGCTTTCTGATGACCTGTATAACACGAAATGCATAGAGGCTATGTGTCCGCTATTCACTGATGTAATATCCAGCCTTGCTGGTTTCCAACCCTTGGGCTGTGGAACGCACACCGTGGCTGCTAGGACAGCGTGGATGTTCACTTTGTGCTGTACATGTTGGTGCTAAGATATAGCACGTTTAAATGTAAATAGGCATTACTACATTTATCTGCCTTTACCAATTTTGAAGAGCTTGTTGCGCTATGATCTCCTTTATGTTTTCTCCGAGTCATATTACCTAAATACTGCTAAAGAAAAGGGATCATGTCTACACATGTTGTTGGTTTTAAGAAATCCATCATAGCTCCAAGGTTGTTACTACTTTTTGACTCTGGTGAGTTTGAATTTCTCACACGTGTGTGGTGGAGCATCACTTGGAGGACATTACATTATATATATATATATATATAGAGTATCTCACAAAAGTGAGTACACCCCTCACATTTTTGTAAATATTTTACATTTATTTATTTATTTTATTTCCCTCCCCATTGTCATGTGACTCGTTAGTGTCACAAGGTTTCCGATGTGAATGGGGAGCAGGTCTGTTAAATTTGGTGTTATCACTCTCACTGGTCACTGGAAGTTCAGCATGGCACCTCATGGCAAAGAACTCTCTCGTTGCTCTACATAAGGATTGGCCTAGGCTATAAGAAAATTGCAAAGACCCTGAAACTGATTGCAGCACGGTGTCTAAGACCATACAGTGCTTTAACAGGACAGGTTCCACTCAGAACAGGCCTCACCATAGTCGACCAAAGAAGTTGAGTGCACGTACTCAACGTCATATCCAGAGGTTTTCTTTGAAAATAGACGTACGAGTGCTGCCAGCATTGCTGCAGAGGTTGAAGGGTTGGGGGGTCAGCCTGTCCGTGCTCAGACCATACACCGCACACTGCATCAAACTGGTCTGCATGGCTGTCATCCCAGAAGGAAGCCTCTTCTAAAGATGATGCACAATAAAGCCTGCAAACAGATTGCTGAAGACAAGCAGATCACAGGAGATGGACTACTGAAACCATGTCCTGTGGTCTGATGAAACCAAGATAAACTTATTTGGTTCAGATGGTGTCAAGCGTGTGTGGCATCAACCAGGTGAGAAGTACAAAGACAAGTGTGTCTTGCCTACAGTCAAGCATGGTGGTGGGGGTGTCATGGTCTGGGACTGCATGAGTGCTACCAGCACTGGGGTGCTACAGTTCATTGAGGGAACCATGAATGCCAACATGTACTGTGACATACTGAAGCAGAGCATGATCCCCTCCCTTCGGAGACTGGTCCGCACGGCAGTATTCCAACATGATAATGACCCCAAACACACCACCAAGACGACCACGACCTTGCTAAAGAAGCTAAGGGTAAAGGTGATGGACTGGCCAAGCATGTATTCAGACCAAAACCCTATTGAGCATCTGTGGGGCATCCCCAAATTGGAGGTGGATGAGCGCAAGGTCTCTAACAACCCACCAGCTCCGTGATGTTGTCGAGGAGGAGTGGAAGAGGACTCCAGTGGCAACCTGTGAATCTCTGGTGAACTCCATGCCCAAGAGGGTTAAGGCAGTGCTGAAAAGTAATGGTGGCCACAAAAAATTTTGACACTTTGGGTACAATTTTGACATTTTCATGTTGTACTGGCTCCGGCCGGCACGACAGCCCGGAGAGGGAGAGTGGGATCTGCGAGCACCGGCCTGTCCCCTGGTGCGACCGGCGGCCCTTCCGAGGACCGAATGAACAGCGTGAGAGGGAGGGCGCCTCTATCCTGGGAGGACGGAAGATGGCGGCGCGCACCTCTGGGTCACAGTCAGGGCCTGGGAGACCTGGGACTGTCGGGACACACGCTAATGATGTCAGCAATGGCAGGAGGTCGGGAACAGCACAGAGGACACCACGAGTGGCCAGCATGTCAGCTATGCAGGGCTCGCCTGTGGCAGATGAGGGGAGAGGACAGTCTACAGCCCGGAGGTCGGCGGGACCCGCAGTAGCAGTCCCAGGCGGAGGTGGAGGAAGAGGGGGAGCTGGAAGAGGACGTTCTGGCGGCAGCGAGGGAGTCTGCATCAGCTACTGGGGGGATCACCGGCCCCATGCAGCCTAGTGAGTGCTCTTCTACTATGTTGCCTTTTCTTTCTCCTTCTGTAGTAGATGAGCCAGGGGTCGGGGGTCGGGAGGCATGAGTTAGGGCTTCTGTTCAGAGGTTAGAGTTGCTTGCTCGCGACGTATTGGCCAGCCTGAGGGAACTGTTGCGTAAACTCGAGTGGGAGTGGTGCATGGGGTGGCGACGGAGATGTTGCAGGATCTGCCAAGGACGCAAGTGGGATCTGAAGAAGGGCAGTGTGGCCACGGGGCTGGAGAAGTCAAAGGATGAGATTGGCAGATTCGGTGAAGTGCGAGATCTACGTATGCTTCGAGGGACCCCTGGGTGCTCACCTTAAGCCCGAGGTAAGGGACAAGATTTGGAAAGGGGAGTATGTGGAAAACTTTTCCTTGCTCCCCCTTGAAAAGTTTAACCTGGACCGGGTAAAACCTGACAAAAGCAAGAAGGAAGAGGAGGAGAAGCGGAGGTATCGCCTCATCCCTCGCACATTTTCCAATTGGTTGCAAGCTTTTGCGATTATGGCTAGTGTGATCGGTGAAAAAACGCCGGAGAATTGTTCGACTCTTTTTTGTTGCCTGGACACCATTGGTGAGGCCAATAGGGTTAATGGTGGCGTGACGTGGCTCCGTTATGATGAGCAATTCAGGCAGCGGAAGGGTGTCTGGCCTGTTATTCGCTGGGAGCATAAGGATATTGGCCTCTGGATGAAACTGATGACCCACGGCCAGGGTTGGGAATCAGTTTTTTCCAGGAGGGGCTGGCGGCACCGGTACCTCAGGTATGTCGGGCTCTAGGAAGAAAGGGGTCTGTTGGCAGTTTATTAAGAGTTACTGCTGATTCGGAGGTACTTGTCGTTTTAAACCCGAATGTTCCGGCCATTCACTCACCCGCTGTTTTAAATCAGGAAAAGGTCGGGCAGGTGATACGTCTGGAAAGAGGGAGGACTCCAGTGAGGGTGGAAAGGATGGTTCCTTTCCTAAATAGGTACCCGGATTGACTCCTGGGGGGGATTTACAGGGAAATTTCATATCCCGTGCACTTTTGCTGTTGTTCCACCCAATAATTTATGTTCGGCGCTCCAGTACCCGGAGGTGGTGTCAGAGAAACTTTCTAGGGAAGTTTCCCTAGGTAGGATGAGCGGTCCTTTTTCCTCTCCTCCGTTTCCGGGCCTGGTTATGTCCCCCCTAGGGATGGTTCCCAAGAAAGAACGCGGCAAATACCGCTTGATACATCATCTCTCCTACCCTAAAGGGGGCTCGGTTAACAATGGTATTGACCCGCAGGCCTGTGCGGTCACCTATACATCGTTCGATGCTGCTGTTTCCTGGGTACGCAAGTACGGCCGGTGCTTTGTTGGGCAAAACAGACTTGGCGGCATCGTTTCGCCTGCTTCTGGTTCATTCTGAAAGTGTTCACCTTTTGGGTTGTCGGTGGCAAGGTTCGTATTTTGTCGATCGTTGTCTACCAATGGGGCGTTCTATCTCCTGTGCTCTGTTCGAAACCTATAGTTCTTTTGTCAAATGGGTTGTGCGGGATATGTCCGGCCTGAATTCCATCATCCACTATCTGGATGATTTCCTTTGCATTGGACCGCTGGATTCCAACGCTTGCGCGGTTTTGCTGGGGACGCTGCAACACATAGCGGACCGTTTCAGCATTCCTTTGGTCCCAGACAAAATGGAAGGACCGGCGACTGAGCTGGTTTTTCTAGGCATAACGATTGATTCGGTGGCCATGGAGTGCCGTTTGCCCTTGGACAAACTGGTGGCCCTGCGGAGGGAGGTTGGCGGCGTGGCAAGCAGGCACATGGTTCAGTTATGGGAGTTGCAGTCCTTGTTTGGGAAGTTGAATTTTGCCTGCAGGATCATTCCTATGGGCAGAATTTTTAGCCGCCGGCTGTCCTTGGCTACAGCAGGCGTTAGTGCCCCATGGCACTACATTCGTTTGACTAATGCCCTGTACACACGATCTGACATTGATCGGACATTCCGACCACAAAATCCATCGGATTTTTTCCAACGGATTTTGGGCCAAACTTGTCTTGCATACACACAGTCGCACAAAGTTGTCGGAAAATCCGATCGTTCTGAACGCGGTGACATAAAACACGTACTTCTGGACTATAAACGGGGCAATAGCCAATAGCTTTCGTCACTTAATTTCACTGTGTGTACAGGGCATTAGGATTTACGGGCCGACCTTAGGATTTGGGACTCCTTTTTGGAGTCCTACAATGGTCGATCTCTGTGGATGACAGGTCCTGTCAGCAATGCGGATTTGGACCTGTTTACAGATGCGGCTGGATCGGTTGGCTATGGGGCATACTTTCTATGTAAATGGAGTGTGGAACAGTGGCCGAAGGAATGGAGTTTGGCAGGTTGCTTAAAAAACCTGGTATTGTTGGAACTGTTTGCGATTGTCCTGGAGGTCGAAATTTGGGGGGATGCCTTTCGCAATAGGAAAGTACGCTTCCACTGTGACAATATGGGGGTGGTAACGGCTATCAATAACATCTCGGCCTCTTCCCCGCCTGTGGTGCGCCTTCTGCACCACTTATGCCCTGTACACACGATCAGACATTGATCGGACATTCCGACAACAAAATCCATCAGATTTTTTCCGACGGATGTTGGCTCAAACTTGTCTTGCATACACACGGTTGCACAAAGTTGTAGGAAAATCCGATCGTTCTGAAAACATGTATGTCGGGACTATAAACGGGGCAATAGCCAATAGCTTTTGTCTCTTAATTTATTCTGAGCATGCGTGGCACTTTGTGCATCGGATTTCTCTACACACGATCAGAGGATCGGATTTTGTTGTCGGAAAATTTTATATCCTGCTCTCAAACTTTGTGTGTCGGAAATTCAGACAGAAAAAGTCCGATGGAGCCCACACACAATCGTAAATTTCCACAACACAATCCGATCGCACTTTCTCCATCGGGAAATCTGACCCTGTGTACAGGGCATTGGTGTTGCTATGCTTGCAATTGAATGCTTTCATTTATGTGCACAATCCTGGGATTTGTAACAAGATAGCGGTTGCTTTGTCTCGTTTTCAGTGGGATGAGTTTTGCGTGTTGGCACCAGCAGCGGAGCAACATGGGCGCCTTGTCCCTTGGCTGTGGAAGATTGCATTGGAGTCACTGCTGGATTGATTTGGGATTCCCTGAGTGTCGTGACGTGGGAAGCATACTCCAGGGCCTGGCGGTAATGGAGTTTGTTGCTGTTGGAGGTAGGAGGAGTGGAGCCTGGGGTGGAGGTGTCCTCCTTGGTTCTGTATTTTGTGGTGTGTAATTTTGTTCGGGGGCGTCAGCGTGGATCATAAATTGGCGGGCCTAGCTTTCTGGTTCAAGTTTCAGGGTGTTGGGGATTTTACCAAATCCTTCGTGGTCAGACAGGCTATGAAGGGGTATCACAGGGCACACCGTACCAGTGACGGTCGTCTATTTCCATATTGCGGGCCATCTTGGAACAGCTGCAATTGGTTTGTTCTTCAGCTTATGAACGGACATTGTTTTGGGCGGCCTTTTTTCGGAGCCCTCCGGATTGGTGAATTGGTCAGCCCCTCAAAACGGATAGCTGGGGGTGTATTATGGGAGGATGTGGTATTTACTGATTCATCGGCACGTATTAGAATACATCATTCCAAAACATATCAGTGCGGCAGGGGTATTTAAATAGAATTGTTCCAGGGCAATACTACAGGTCTTTGTCCAGTTTCTGCTCTGGAACAGTTCTCTTTGGTACGTCCGCATTTAGGAGGTCCCCTGTTCGTGCATGCTGATGGTTCCTGTTTATCCAGGTTTCAATTTGTGGTGGTTTTTCGCAAATGTTTGTTGGAGGCGGGTCCTGACCCATTGGAGTACACGTCTCATTCTTTGCGCATTGGTGCGGCCACCGAGGCGTCTCGTCGGGGTTTGAATGACAACGCGGTCAAGCAGATAGGCAGGTGGGAGTCCAATAGATTCCGGATGTACGTCAGGCCTCAGTTATTGTAGGCTTTAGGTGTCGGTTATAATTTCCCGTTTTTTCTGTCTTCTTTATTCTTTTTTATGTTGTGTGTCAGTTGGTTTTTCATATTGGTGGGTGGTACTGTAGTTTTCTGTTTACTTACAGGTCAGCGATGCCTCGTCTGGATCCTGGGGCATTCGTACATCTTTTGAGGAGCCAGAATGGCAGAGGCCAGGCCAGAGGCTAAGCAGTTAGACCTCCCCCGGGAGTTAGGCAGCGTCCGATGGATTGGTGTTCGGGGCATGCTGTGGAGTCGGGTGGTCCCAGAGGTTAACCATTTTGCCAGACTGGACAGGGCTCCAGATATCCTTATCATACATGCAGGGGGCAATGATTTAGGCATTAGATCCATTTAACCATTTTGCCAGACTGGACAGGGCTCCAGATATCCATATCATACTTGCAGGGGGCAATGATTTAGGCATTAAGAACCCTG
Organism: Lithobates clamitans; assembly: GCA_037952925.1. NCBI lineage: Eukaryota > Metazoa > Chordata > Amphibia > Anura > Ranidae > Lithobates > Lithobates clamitans. Next base: position 9,877,984 of record JBBGZY010000400.1, on the reverse strand, counting down.
GATGACTGAGGTCAGTTGGGTTTAGGCCCTGAGTCAGTAGGGTGGCTGGGGTGGCAACTCAGCTAGCTGGTGCCTCAGACACAAAAGTGTTAGGGGTATTTGGTACCGTCAAGGATCTCAAAATCAATGTATCTGGATTAGGTCAGAATTATTATGTTAGTTATTTTAAAATAAAGCTGTTTGTTAATAAAAGGTCGATTTCGGCCATTTAACCCCACCCCATGTGTTGTGTGGTTCTTATATAAGTAAGGGAGTGGCATTGGTTAAAATGAGGTAGCATTTGGTCAGTTGGGTGGTTAGCTCTTAGCTACCCTAGCCAAGAAAAAAACAACTGTAAATTGTTGGTTTTCCATCATTTGCTGTCTTGGTGACAATGGTAACCAGAACAAATAGCTCTTAAAACAGACAGCTCTTAAAACTTAAGAGGAGCTCAAGTCCACTCTAATCTATACAAGAAAATAAAAGAAAGCAAGCTGTCATGAATGGAAACCCATTTGTGACAGTTTAAACGATTGCTGTTACAGTTCATCACTGTACACTCACTGGGATTCTTTTTTACCAATGACATGTAGGAGAATAAATTTATAAAGAATTTTGATTTTATTGGATATGTTTTATAACAGAAAGTAGAAAATATATATATATTTTTTAGAATGTTCTGTCTTTTTTTGTTTATATAGCAAAAAATAAAAACCCAATAGTGATCAAGTACCACCAAAAAAACCTCTATCTGTTAGAAAAAAAATATATAAATTTAAGTACAGTGCTGAATGGCAAAATATGCTCTGGTCATGAAGGGGGTAATACTTTCCGAAGTGGTTAAACTAGTATTTCAAACCTGATCATCTATAACTGCAGTCAAATTACTTGGCACTCTTAGATAACTGCAATGGTGAGCTGTGGATGGTATTGAGATTTTCACACCATTTAATATGTAATAACCCTCCACTCAAAATTACTCAGAGGATACCCATTTTAAGTGACACTAACATTTCAAAATTGTTTTGTGATGGCTAGCACTTCAAATGCTCAGAGATGTCCATTGTTGCCCACTAGGGACATCCTATATGGCCTTATCTTGCCCTAATGTTGCAAGCAATGCCAAAATCAGATGCATTACTTTTAATGATCACTCTGTATATGGGCACACTAAGTACAGGTGGGCAGCATATATGGGGCTGTTGTCATACTACTAAAAATCCAACCTCTCTTTCCAGAAACATTCTCTGTTATAAGTTGTTATCTTACTTGATAATACTTTCCGGAATCTGCACATAGTCCATTGGAATAAGTTCTCGTAGCTCAGCTAAGCTGGACACATATTTTATCTTGCTGCTGAACTTGGAACTGAAAAAAAGCAGATTAATAAGGTTAATATTATGTGAGTTATGATAAGTATGAAAAGTTGCTGAGTTTCTTATGACAAAAAAGTGTCAGTATTACACATCATCAAATAAACCGAAGTGTCAATAGTACATGATGAATTTAAAAACTATAAAATATAGATAACGATGATAACAAACATCAATAAGATAATATTATGCTCAAAGTCCACAATAAAATATCAGTGTTGCAAAGTGGATATTAAACACTATCATATAAACATAAATGTTGCTGTTGCAAAGTGAAGATAAATAACATTATAAAACCAATAATGTAAAAATGTTCCCAAAGTCTCAAAACCCCCAAAAGTTCAAATGTGAACCAGTGTTGAAAATTAATATAAAACGATGAATCCCCAACTCCTACCGCATCCAATCCTCAATCTCAAAAGTTTCAAAGACTTCTTCAGCAACATGCATTACTAGATTCCTGGCGTGAAATTAACCCTATGAAACACCAATATACATTCTAATCCCATTCTCATAAAACATTTTCCCATATCAATCACAGACTGATCTCAATAAGCATGTCCCCAGAACTGTTTACTTCATCAGTTATCCCTTTTACATGGACTGATCACTGTGCTATTCTCTCAACTTTTACCTCTCTAATACCTATAACACAAGATTCCACGTGGTATATTAATGATTCAATCCTATCTCACCCATCACACTCCTCTGATTTAGAAATAGCTATAAAGACTATCTAGCTCACAATAAGACTCCTGATATATCTCCATTAACATTATGGGAAGCACATAAACCAGTTCTCCGAGGGGTCTGTTTAGGCCAGGCATCATTTCTTAAAAAAAGAAAATGACAAATGCAATGAAAATTAGAAATGGAATTTAATTCTTGCCACGCAAATTTTCCACCTAATCCTACCCCTATAACTAAAAAACAGCTTGATAAGGTATGTTCTAAATCTCAACCTTTTTTTATCAGAATCTGCTGACAAATCCTTGCATAAAACTAAACATAAATTCTATCTCAATGCAAATAAACCTGGTGCTCTTCTTGCCTTAATTAAAAAATAAAAATCGCCCTTCTAAACCGTTTCGACTAAAATTACCCCATGATAAATACACTAGTAACCCAGTAAAGATCCTTCATACCTTTCACAAACATCTCACTTCCCTATATAAAAAAGAAGGATCTTTTGATCAAACCTCTGCAGAATCATTTTTCTCACAAATTAAACTCTTGACTATTCCCTTAACACAACGTGATAGCCTTGAAATCCCATTATATCTACAGAAGTTGAATTAGCAATTAAATCTCTTAAACCTAACAAACGTCCAGGTCCTGATGGCTTCTCGGTCCTCTATTATAAGAAATGTACTCATATCCCTGCTCCAATGTTAACAGATGCTTTTAATTCCCTTCTCAATAATCAATCATTTCACTCTGAGACATTAACAGCTATAGTTACGATTAACCAAACCACAGTCAGATGAAACATCTTGTGCTAATTACAGACCTATAGCTTTACTTAATCTCGACATAAAGGTACTAGCGAAAGTTCTAGCAACCCGCTTAAATAATATCATAGGTTCTTTAATAAACAAAGATCAAGTACTCTATTGATTCAAGCAGCCAAAACACGACGAATACCCATGTGTTTTCTATCTCTAGATATCAAAAAAGCATTCAATACAGTATCATGGTCATACCTAGATTTTACCCTACAATGATGGGTATTTGGTCCTCATTTTCTTAAATGGTCTTATAACAATAATCCACAACCATCTTATTACTTTACCTAATATTGAATCACCATCATATGTAGCAAAATGGGAGAGGGACCTTGGATTTCAACTGGATGGGATAAAATATGGGCCACAACAAAATCTTCTTCACAGAATATTACTGCCTTAGAGACAAACTATAAGGTACTCACTCGTTGGTATTTGGTCCCTGTCAGAATCGCAAAATTTGTTTCCCAGTATTCTCCATTTTGATTTCATGGCTGTGGTGAACTAGGATCACATATTCACATATGGTGGGTCTGCCTGGTTGCAAAAAACTTTTGGAATTATGTTTTTCTTATGATCTTAACAGTATTTCAGATCTCTATCAAACCCGATCCTACAATTGCACTTCTAAACATAAAACTGACCACCATTTCTTATATCCAATTCAAACTCCTATTACAAATACCCACAGCCGCGAACAATTGCCAAAGCTTGGAAAGCCTCATCCTTCATGATTTCTGAAACTAAAAATAGAATAAACCAAGCATTGATTCATTCCAAAATAGAAGCCATATATAATGATAGAGTATACATTTTTTTAAAAATATGCAGTCATTGGGTGACTCACTTTTTTCCTCCCAACACCTCCTTACTAAGGCCTTTGTAATTCTACTTCATCCCTTTTTTTTACGTTCATAATATAAGGCTACCACCACGTGATTCCCCTGGGATTCCCACTATCTTTGCTTTCTTTTTTCTTCTCTCATTTTCCCTTTTCAAACTTTCCGCCTTACCCATTTCTCCCTTTTTCAATTTTCTTTATACACAAATTTGGTGGCGGATTTCTTATTTCATTATTTCCTTAAATACCATTAAACAAATGTTATATTGTTCCATAATATAATGCAAACCTATCGATTCTACACAAATTTAATCTTTAATATCATCTATATTGTATTCAAAAGATTTATGTGAGTTAATGTTCAGAACTTTGTGTCATTTATTGGTACATCAGAGTGACAATAATGCTTGCTTGCTTTTTTTCTTTTTAATGTTCAGAACCTTTTTTTCTTTTTTTTCTCTCCAGCACTTGAGATCATATTATAAATACGTACTTTATCTGAGTTTTAACCTTTCATTTTCAACATAAAACGTATTTTTTGTGAGATGTTAGATTTTTACCCAAATAGGTTAAGTCACAATATCTTAAAATAATATTGGAACTTGATACTACATACTTGTTTATGTTCTTTACTTCCGCTACCATCAATTGTATCTCTGTATGTTACTTATTAATTGTTAATTATTGAAATTCAATAAACAAAATTGACAAGAAAATTAATATAAAACGTTCTGTACGTGAGTGACACCAATCCTCCACTGGGTCTCCCAAGGATATGCTCTCACCTAACTGATACTACAAAGGTCAAAAATCGCATGAGAAACCAAGTACACAGATCAACCAGAATAATTCAATCAATGGAGGAAAACACTCAATCAAGAGGTCAATCCGTAATTGTTTTCTCACTGTCCTGTGGCTCTTGTAATCTTTAAATCTCAAGCGCAATAAAATAAAGGACCATCCATAGTGCTCATTAATAAACCCCTTTTACAAAATAAAAAGAAACAAATGTATATGGCAGGAGCGCCCAACCTTTTGAAGAGCGAGGGCCACTTAAGCGACTTGGTAACCATTTGCGGGCCACAATGAGCAGAGTGGGCAGATGACAGGTCCGTGTCCACTCTGCATATACAGAGTGGACACAGACACAGCCCACTCTACTGTATGGACCCTCCAATCTGATCCGCCCAGACGGAAGGGGGCGGATCCTCTTGTTTTTGTTTAGCGGATTGAATTGAAGGTAGGCATGTGTAAACGGACACAAGTCCGTTTACATCTGTCGCTCCATAGAGGTGAATGGAGGATCCAATTGGGTCAGACTGATCATGTGAAATGGGCCTAAGGCTGCTTTCCCACTAATGCGCTGTGGTTTACCTGTACCGCAGGTGCAGTGCAGTGCACTCCCCACTTTCCTGTGGGTTAGCTGCACTTTGCCGTAGACTTCTATTATATTCTGCAGGCATGGTGCACTTTCTGAAAACGCACCAAACCCACAGGTAATAAAACAGAAGTCTATGGCTCAGTGCAGGTAACCCACAGATGCACTGCTCTGCATTTGCGAAGCAGCCCAGTAACCACTGCAGAAGATATATGCCCATATATACACCCACGATCTGGGCTTGCCAACCCGCTATCCCAGAGCAGGAGGTCGAGGGCCACATTAGAGGGCTCCGTGGGCCACTGGTTGGGCACCCCTGGCATATGCAGTCGCATAATTAGTTCAAAACAAGCACCCTGAAATTTTGTGGATCTACTGCTGCTCTCCCTCACATGTTGACCTGATCATTGCCACCCCTGGATGTCAGAACCAAGCTCAGGGATGGATCAAACATGAAACCTGAAGGATCTCACACACACTCTCCCAGATCACTTAGCTCCGCCCTACACATTAGGTTGGAATTACATCATCAGGAGCATGGAGTGTGTGCGAGATCCTGTAGGTTCCATGTTTGATCCATCACTGAGTGGTGTTCTGACAGCGGCAACAGTGGTGTGGTCAACATGTGAGTCAGAACGACAGTAGATCCACAAGATTTCACTTGTTTTTAACTATTTATGTGAGTGCATATGCATTTTTTTGTTTCTGTCTTTAATAAAATGAGTTTATCAGTGAGCACTATTGATTGTCCTTTATTTTATTGAGCTTGAGTTGGAGATTACAAGAGCCATGGGGCAGTGGGAAAACCATTGGGAATTGACATCCTGACTGAGTGTCTTCCTCCATTGATTGGACCCATCTGGTTGATCTGCGTACTTAGTGTTTACTTAGTGTTTGCGCACTTAAGTGTTGTTTTTGACCTTTGTAGTAAGAGTCAATCAATCAGGTGAGAGTACATCCTTGGGGGACCTGGAGGAGAATTGGTGTCACTCACCTACAGCACGTTTTATATTGATTTTCATCACCAATTAGGGATGCCCTTTAAAACCAAACACATATTAATAACACAGGTTCTGTGGCTGATTAAGGTGGTAATTAAACTCACTTGGTGCCTTATCTGCATTAAAATAGCCTCAGAACCTGTGTAATTTATATGTGTTTGGGTTTAAAGGGATGAGGTGGCAATCCTATCACTGGTTCACATTTGGACGTTTGGGAGTTTCGTGGACTTTGAGTATATTAGGATATTATTGGTTTTATAGTGTTTTTATGTTCACTTTGCAACATCAACAGTTTTACTTATATTCCCTTTGCAACATTGAAACTTTATTGTGGACTGTGAGCACATATTTATATTATTGGTCTTTATTATCATTATTGTTGATAGTTTTTTATAGTGATATTTGCATTAATGTTGTAATATTGACAGCTTGGTTTATTTGATGTTTATAGTCACTTTTATTTATATTTTATTTTGCACCATTTGCGCTAGCAGCAATCTATTTTTACATATTTACTGTTGTGCAATCCATATATTTTAATATTTATTCAATATGAGTTATGATACTGACTTGACAATATCCTTTCAAAAATACAAATGTACCTTTCCTTCCTTTATTGTTTCATTAAGACAATAATTCTTGAAGACTGATATCAACATTTGGCCCAGTTTCAAAGACAATAAACTGGACTCAACCATGTATGGCAATGTGAAAGGATGCAAAGTTGATGATATACCGTAGTAAGCAACATGTATAATATAGTTTTAAAGTACAGCAACCAGAAATATTTCAAACATAAGTTAAATCACAGGGGTAGAATTAAGTATAGAGAATGAACAGCAGCACATTGATCAGTTAATCACTCAAATCTCTCTTTTGGCTTGTTCACAGACAATATTGCCAATGCAGTTGAGTCTGCTTGGATTAAAATGATTACAGATGGTTGATATGTAGACAAATGCAGTTTGTTTTTACTATTGCTCTGTAACCACATTTAGTGATTTCCTCATTAACACATAAATAGGTTAAAGTGCATTTTTTATATGCCAGAAGTTCATCATTTTTAGCAGGAAGAAGTCATAGAAATGAATTAATGTTTGTGCTTCTTACTCATCTTTATTGGTATCATCAGCAGTCAGACTGAAAGGAGACAGGTTGTGGGCCTGCATTTAATTCTATTCAATCACATTGCAGCATGTGTATGATCATGTAGAAAGGGAAATCTGACAGGGAGTACTATCCATGGGTGTGCCACATCCCAATTGAGTCAAAAAAGAGAAGGATGGATTCCCCAAATACGGGACTTTAAAAGCACTACCACAATGTAAAAAAATATAAATTTTATTGACAAAGAAATATTAATTATAACAAAAAAATTGAAATAATACTTGTTACATATAAACATAAATATGGATACATAGAAAAACCGTCAATGAAGGTAAGTAGATCTCTCTGAACCGACGCGTTTCAGAAATGTTTTTCTTCATCAGGGTTCATACGGAGGAAATTACATTTAAAGTTCATTGACACTACATCAGTATTCATATAGTTAGAAACAAGAGAAATGCAGCTTAACGTCTGGCTTCATGCAAGTATCCACTCAAGAATTGAATTTAGGACCCCCTGGGTTGTATAGAGAGATGTATCTCCCAGAGGGGAAGGAGACTGGCCAGGAGAGGCGCTGAAAAGCGCTGCAGCCTGCGCTCAGGTACAGTGCCTGTGCGTGTACTGGGGTCCAAAATAAAAGGGATCTAGACGCAAGAATGCAAGAATATATAGGTGGGTAGTCTAGTGGATGTAAATCCTGGTCAGTGATTTCAAAGGCAGGACGGTTTAGAGCGCATCCTGTGATCTTAAAATCCGACCATTTCTGTCCCAACCGACCCCAGTACACGCACAGGCACTGTACCTGAGCGCAGGCTGCAGCGCTCTTCAGCACCTCTCCTGGCCAGTCTCCTTCCCCTCTGGGAGATACATCTCTCTATACAGCCCAGGGGGTTCTAAATTCGATTCTTGAGTGGATATTTGCATGAATCCAGACGTTAAGCTGCATTTCTCTTGTTTTTAACTATATGGATACTGATGTAGTGTCAATGAACTTTCAATGTAATTTCCTCTGTATGAACCCTGATGAAGGAAAAAATTTCTGAAACGCGTCATTTCTGAGAGCTATACTTACCTTCATTGACAGTTTTTCTATGTATCCATATTTATGTTGATATGTACCAAGTATTATTTCTATTTTTTTGTTATGATTATTTTTTCTTTGTCAATAAAATTTATATTTTTTTACATTGTGGTAGTGCCTTTAAAGTCCCGTATTTGGGGAATCCTTCCTTCTCATGTGTATGATCACATTCAATATTCCTGCCCATCATAAAGCTTTCATTACAATTACTTTGTTAAATTGCATTTTCATTCATAAGCTATGTGTGCATAGAAACCTTTCTATATTGGCATTACAAAAAAGCAGTATGTAGAAATTAAGATCAACACGAACCAAGGCTGTAATGCATGTGACTAAAATTAGATTTTCAATGTAATGTAATTATCAAGAAGATGGGGGAAGAAAATAGGCTTGGTAGGCTTTTCTGTTTAACCATCGCCTTCTGTCATGTTAGGTCAGTCTCTTTATAGACTTGCTTCTTATATACAATGTGATTGATTTACTAAAGGGGTATTTGTTCACTAAGCCTATCAGAAATGCATTTGTTTAAAAAATCCAGTTGTCTGCAGGTAGAGACTGCAACACTGGAAATAGAGAATGGCAAGTTAAACGGAAACGGAGCATTAGAATTTACATTACAAATGCCTATTCCTATTACACCCAGCTTAGTGTTTAGTACATGGGTCCTCAGGTCAAATCCCGGCCAGGACACTATGTGCTTGGGGTTTGCACTTTCTCTGTGCTTGGCTTGGTGTCCTCAGGTACTCTGATTTCCTCCCACACCTCAAGGAAATGCTGGTAGGTTAATTGGCTCTGGATTAAATTGGCCCTAGTATGTGATTGCATACGAGATAGATTGTAAGATTAGACTGTAAACTCCATGAGGGTGAGGACTGAAGTAAATGTTCAGTGGATATATTGTTGGTGCTATATACTGCTACTACTACTACTATTAATAATAATTAACTTTAGTGTAAATAGTTTGTGCACAGTTTTAGCTAAACTTGTATTTTGCAGCAGGCATACAACCGGGTTCAAGTCTTAAAATAGTACAGCACCTATAGTACTTAAAGCTACACTGTACCTAGTGGGAAACATGTAATGAGACTGCATAGACAAAACAGGAAAACAAAAAGATGAATAAAGAACATAACAGTCCATACAGCAGTGTTTGTGTCACACAAAGGCCAGATAGGAGTATGTGAAGAGGGAAGAAAAGAAGTCTAACTCTGATATTTTGCATTCCTAGAATGGTAACGTGCAGTCTATAAAAACCATAATAATAAAAAAAAAAAAAATTGTATCCGCAAGAAATAACCACATACAGCCACTGCTATATCTGCTATCCACATAATTCTTTTGGGCATTGTTAGGTCTAGCACTATGTAATCTCAGAACTTGTTTAGGAGCAAAAAAAAATTATATATATATATATATATATATATATATATTATATATATATATATATATATATATATACACACAGTACATGGGCGTCTGCAGCATAGGGCAAGGTGGGGCAATTGCCCCTCCCCCTGGAATTGTAAGAAGGCGTTTAAGAGTGAAGACAGTTGCTCTGTGTAAGGCAATGGCTGCTGCGGCAGCCGTGAACTTTTTTTTCCTACGTCTGCTGGCCTGGGGCTGCTCTCAGTTGGTTCCGACTTATCACAGAGTGATACAGACATCTGTCCCTCCCTCCCTCACCCCCAGCCCAATCATAGGATTGGCTCTGACTGCCGCTCGGGCCTCTGCTCGACATCTCAGCTGTTCCGGAATGTGACTGGCTGCCTCAGCCTGCCTGTGTATTGTTGCTATGCCGGTCTGGCCGGTGCGGGCTCCTCCCACAGGTGCGTGCAGTGGCCGAGAGAGAATACACTGCCAGTGCTATCGCATCACTGAAGAACCACAGGTAACAGCACTGCAGTGCCACTGTGCCAGTTAGGAGGAGAATATATATAAATTGCTTGGAAAGTTGGACAGCTGAGCTATTGCTGGAAAAATATATTTGTGTGTGTTATAATATCTTCTTCACTTTGTATGGAAGTTACACAGTCTCTCAGGCATACCAGTCCATGAAGCCCATATAAATTTAGCCTAGAGAATGTACATCTTTCTATATTGCAATGTATTGTAATACATCTGTTGTGGCCATATTTTGATCTTGATGAAAACAACCTATACAGTATAGGCTGTTTTCATAAAGATCAAAATATGGCCACAACAGATGTATTGCAATACATTGCAAATAGAAAGATGTACATTCTCTAAGCTATATTTAAATGGGTATGGAGAGAAGCTGAATTATCTCAAGAGCTATTTCACACTGCCATCTGACCGCGTTATCGGTAAAGCGCCGCTAATTTTCGCGGTGCTTTACCATCATTTTAGCGGCGCTATTCAGCCGCTAGCAGGCGCTTTTAACCCCAACTAGCGGTCGAAGAAAGGGTTAAATGTGACTGTGTATCGCCGCTGCAGAAGCGCCCACCCCTGAAAAAAGTTCTGCGGACGCCCATGATACAGTATCTCACAAAAGTGAGTGCACCCCTCACATTTTTGTAAATATTTTATTATATCTTTTCATGTGGCAACACTGAAGAAATGACACTTTGATACAATGTAAAGTAGTAACTGTACAGCTTGTATAACAGTGTAAATTTGCTGTCCCCTCAAAATAACTCAACACCTACCCATGTCTAAACTGCTGGCAACAAAAGTGAGTACACCCCTAATTGAAAATGTCCAAATTGGGCCCAAAGTGTCAATATTTTGTGTGGCCCCCATTATTTTCCAGCACTGCCTTAACCCTCTTGGCATGGAGTTCACCAGAGCTTCACAGGTTGCCACTGGAGTCCTCTTCCACTCCTCCATGACAACATCACGGAGCTGGTGGATGTTAGAGACCTTGTGATCCTCCACCTTCAATTTGAGGATGTCCCACAGATGCTCAATAGGGTTTAGCTTCTTTAGCAAGGCAGTGGTCATCCTGGAGTTGTGTTTGGGGTCATTGTCATGTTAGAATACTGCCCTGCGGCCCAGTCTCCGAAGGGAGGGGATCATGCTCTGCTTCAGTATGTCACAGTACATGTTGGCATTTATGGTTCCCTCAATGAACTGTAGCTCCCCAGTGTCGGCAGCACTCATGCTGCCCCAGACCATGACACTCCCACCACCATGCTTGACCGTAGGCAAGACATGCTTGTCTTTGTACTCCTCACTTGGTTGCCGCCACACACGCGTGACACCATCTGAACCAAATAAGTTTATCTTGGGTTCATCAGACCACAGGATATGGTTCCAGTAGTCCATGTCCTTAGTCTGCTTGGCTTCAGCAAACTGTTTGTGGGTTCTCTTGTGCATCATCTTTAGAAGAGGCTTCCTTCTGGGATGACAGCTATGCAGACCAATTTGATGCAGTGTGCAACATATGGTCTGAGCACTGACAGGCTTACCCCCCACCCCTTGAATCTCTGCAGCAATGCTGGCAGCACTCATACGTCTATTTCCCAAAGACAACCTCTGGATATGACGCTGAGCATGTGCACTCAACTTCTTTGGTCGACCATGGCGATGCCTGTTTGAGTGGAACCTGTCCTTTTAAACTGCTGTATGGTCTTGGCCACCGTGCTGCAGCTCAGTTTCGGGGTCTTGGCGATATTCCTATAGCCTAGGCCATCTTTATGTACAGCAACAATTCTTTTTTTCAGATACCCAGAGAGTTCTTTGCCATGAGGTGCCATGTAAAAGTTCCAGTGACCAGTATTAGAGAGTGAGAGCAGTAGCACTAAATTTAACACACCTGCTCCCCATTCACACCTGAGACCTTGTAACACTAACGAGTCACATGACACTGGGGAGGAAAAATGGCGAATTGGGCCCAATTTGGACATTTTTACTTAGGGGTGTACTTACTTTTGTTGCCAGCGGTTTCAACATTAATGGCTGTGTGTTGAGTTATTTTGAGGGGACAGCAAATTTACACTGTTATACAAACTGTACACTCACTACTTTACATTGTAGCAAAGTGTCATTTCTTCAGTGTTGTCACATGAAAACATATAATAAAATATTTACAAAAATGTGAAGGGTGTACTCACTTTTGTAAGATAATGTATATAAATATATCATTTTGTATTGTTATGAATTTTCACAATTACCTTATGAAAGGTCGTGTCACAGCTAATATAGTTCTGATAAACCATGATGGATGAACAATTATGAATGACTTTAGGTTCTTCCTTAGCCTGTATTAAAATACAAAAGTTTAACAATACAAAAGTTACAAACATAATGATCTCACGGGAAGAAGAGTAACATCACACTGCTAATACCCCCCTTCCATTTTAACTTTCATACTTAAAGGTCCCCTTCACACGGACGCCTCCGCTAAGCAGAATCTGTTTGCTCAGCGGGGATCTCTCTGCTGATCCCGATTGAGCAGGGACCACAGGTCCCTGTCCACTTCGTTATGCAGTGATGGACACAGTCTCAATCTCCTCTATGGGGCAATCAGATGGAAAATAGGACCGCCATCCATCTGTTTTTGGCGGACAGCATCAGATCAGATGGTGGCGGATGTCAGCAGGTATGTGTCCGCTGACATCCGCTGCTCCATAGAAGACAATGCAGGACCTGATCAGGTCCACCTGAAAAATTGACAGGTGGACCTGATAGGACAGCCCATGTGAAAGGGGCCTTAAGCCAGTCCTAATAATATGCAGTAGAGCCAAGGTTCCCAAAACACATTTGTTCCTTTTCTTCTCTCCAGATGTAATCAGTCAGCCCAATTTGTTTTGATGGGCAGAGAATTGTGAATAGATCATCTAAAGACAGATCTTAGGTAGTTATAATACCCATATTTTAAAATTATTAAAATGTCTCTATAGCCAAAATGTTTTTGGATATCATGTGAATGGATGAAAACATTTCATTGTCACCATCTCTATTTGTCCTGGTGACTATTATCAATGGAACAGAGGGTGATGGGAAACCACAAATGTATTGTTATCAAAACAGAAGGGTAAATCTTCCAATGGGGACACCTATTTTGGTGACAACTGTCTAATTGGGAATTTCCCAATGTGTAGTAATTTCCTCTCACTTCCTGTTTTGCATCTCCAGAATGGAAAGTTAAGAAAAATCTCCACAACAGGACACATAAAAAATAAACTCATGGGGGTTTTAAACTATCTCTGCTAACAGAATGAAGTTGGTCTCAGAGTTTGAGAAGACTAATTATAAGATACGCTAGCACAGCATATAGTATACACATAACATAAATTGCAGCTGACCACTTACCGCCTGTCTATCATTTGGTAACACCTCTTCATCCATCCTAAGCCTGGCATCTTTCTTCGTGGAGTGGCTCCATTTAGATAAACTATCATATAGTCCTCTGCTACCATGAGTTCCAGTGTACTTATTACATATCTGAATAGAAAGAGACATATATAGTCATATTTTACAAAGTCTTGCATTAACTCATATCTATATAAAGTACTTTAATTCATTTTTTAGTTCTTTTTTTTCTGTTTTAGTGTTATTATATTTTACATCAAGCATCAAACCACAAATCACTGTTTATCGATATTGGATCAACCAATTTTCTGAGTTTCCACAAATCACTGTTTATCGATATTGGATCAATCAATTTCTGGAGTTTCTTTTGATATTTTTTCTATATTATTTGTATATAGATTAACTAAGTTGGCTGCTTTCAGAACAGCTAAAGACCCAAGCTGATAGTCCTGTTGCAATGTACACGCCAGTACCAAGGCCTCGTGCAATGGGAATCAGGCTGTAATTTTTCAGGAACCTGTTGCTCTTCTCCTAACCCCAATCAAAATCAGATTTCAATCTCCATTAACTGATTTGATTTTCTTTAATTATGGTATCAACACATAAATTATTAAATGATACATCTATTACCATCAAGTAACATTATACAGCAATCTAACAAATACATACCGGTATATACTATGGCAATAGCATACCAGTGTCACACAATCTAAAGAAAATGTTTGGAAAGTTTATCTAATACCTATCTGCTAATAATGGTATAGGTAAAGGGATAAGACTCAAGCCCACTTGTGGTTTTGGGTGAATGTTGGGTGCAAAAAATTCTTCTAAGGGTTTGATCATAAACCCTGAGGCCTTTTGCAAATAGGTGAAAAAAAAACAGTGCCTATAATGCAGCGATGCATTTAGACCCTTAAAAAAAAAGTATTTTTTTTTTCACATTTGAGTGCAGTAAATTACATGCATTCATGTGTATACACAAATAATACAAGTGTAAAGGTTTACATCGAAATACTGTCACCTAGGAGAGGATGCAGAAGAATTTTTCTCCTGTATAAGCGTACACATGTTTGCATGCCTGTACGTATGTATATGTGAGGTCTTTATGAATATACCTTGCATTTTTTACTTTGGACTTTTCTGCCAGCCTCCGCCAGCAAGATCCTGCGTATAAACATTGGTAAATTCCATCCATGTGCAAAAGGCCTAATTTATGGCCATGTTAAAGGATATCTATACTTTAAGTAGGTTTGAGGTTAAATGACATTCCTTCACCTCTTCATGCCATGTATATCTCCCACTACCAATCTCAGATCAACTGGTCATCTACCCCACCTGCTGCAGACTATGCCAGTGTCCCAGTCCTGGCTGGCGGCCGGCGGCCGTGGCAAACTGCACATACACAGATCTTTTCACGTAGATCCTAACAGCTGAGCTGCCTATTTGCAAGTAGGGATGGGCGAACGGTTCGGCTCGAGCATAAGTTCAGGCCGAACTTTCGTTGTTCGGACATTCTGGGAACATGCGAACAAACGGTCGAACGACCCCGAACCGACCACAATGCATTGTGGTGCTGACCTTTTTCAGCACATCTACAGCAGATTGCACTGTTGCTATCTGCAAACTGTGTCTCAGGCACATCAAACGTGGCAAAAACACCAACCATATGCATATAATTGCAATTTTTTTTTTTGCCTTCATCAACACCTCTATAGGGTTACGGTGGGAAAGCGCCCCCGACACCCAAAGAGTAATTTTTCTGCACCTGTTTGACAGGTGCATATCATTGCAATTTTTTACAGCAAGACCAGTTCTTGCTTTTATCAAGAGTACCTCTATAGGGTTACGGTGGGAAGGAGCTACCGACACCCAAAGACCAGTTTTTACGCACCCGTTACTTCTATACAAAGTCAAAGTGACACCAGAATGTATCCAAAAAATCTCTAATCTTGATCCCAGTGCACTACATTGTGGCCTCATCATACGCACTGGCTCCCCAGCTGTTGCTGAGCAAAATAAAGGCAACTTGCAGGGAAAATTTCATTTTTTTGGCTTTATAAATGCAATTATTGCTGCAGCTGCATACGAGACATGGTACAGATCTGCTACTTTACAGGTAGACTAAACCCCCCCCCAGGCACTATATTGGAAGGAATTTTTTTTCATTTTTAGGCCTTCACTTTAAAAATTATAAAATCACTGCACGTTTAAAAATGATGTTTTTCACAAACTTTTTTTTTATTGATACATGTCCCCCAGGGCAGGACCCGGACCCCATAACCATTGTATGCACAATTACTTACATAAAAGCCTTCAAAATGGGCACTTTTGATTTTTGATGTTCGGGTCCCACTGACTTTAATGGGGTTCGTTATTCGGGTCTGAACTTTCGCGGTGTTCAAAAGTTCTGGTGCGAACCGAACAGGAGTCCGTTCGGCCCATCCCTACTTGCAAGCACGCAACTAGATGGGTTCTCTATTAGGGTCTATAAGAGAAATGGCTGCACATGTGCAGTACGCTGTAGCCTGATGATAGCTCAGTGTTGTGTCCTTTCTGAATACTGGTACTGGCAAACCAAAAACTTCACACTCCAGCTAGTAAGCTTAAGGTCCCTTTCACACGAGCAGTCTGATTGGGTCCGCCTGTTTGTTTTTCAGGCAGACCCAATCAGACCCCTTATTCTACTCTATGGAACGGCCAATGTCAATGGACAAAAACAAAAGGAAGGGGATTAGTTCCCCTCCATCTGGCTGAATCGGATCACAGTCTAAATGGACAGCCAACTGCCCATAGAGCAGAGTGGTCTGTGTCTGTGTCCACTCTGCATGAGCAGAGCGGACACAGACCTGTCATTTACCTGCTCCACTCAGCTCAGCGGGGGGTCAGTTCTTCTTCTGTTACAAACTTTAAATACACATAATGACATAAAAGGTACTTTTTAAAGTGGATGTAAACACAATTTTTTTTTTTATGTTATAATGTTTAGTATAAGATTTCCTATCATTTGAGCCCAGTCTTGCCACAAAGAGTTAATCCAGCTCTGAGCAATCCTCTTTTATTGGTCAGTGAGATAAAACTTGACAAACAGAGAAAAAAGGTTGTCAAATCCTCCCCCTTGCTGTGAGTGACAGGTGATTTACATATCTCGTGCACTAGCCTAAGACGGGCATTATTTTTTCATTCCCACCCCCACTCCTTTCTTCAGCAGCTCTGCAAGGATTGGCTGTTCCACACCTCAGCATGATTTGGCATGCTGAAGTCATGTGGTTACTTTCCTGTCTTTTCACTGGATGTTAGAGATCATAGCAGAAGTTCAGTTTAAGAAATACACAGGAGAAAATGCATATTGACAAGGAGAGTGTAGAGGTGGGCGGGGAGTCTACTGACATCACAACTCCACCCACCGAGCTCCAGACAACAGACCCGCCCACAGAATCTGCAGTTTTTCGGGTCTCATAACAGACAGAGGGGAGACATTTGACAGGTAAAGATACATGCAGGAGGCGTGTATATCCTTATAGATAACCCCTATGGCAGTAGTTTAGAAAGGATGACATTGGGTTTATATCCACTTTAAGTAGGTTTGCCAGTTCTGTTTAGTAAAGGAATTTCTCTTTTTTTTTCTTTTCTAATTCAGCCTTTTTGTTTAATTATTTTTTTTAGCAGTTATTATACAAACCCTATATTGTTTACTGTCAGGCACACAAGAGGACCAACTTTTTTTCCAGTTAAACTTTTTTCTTTTAGTAGTTATTGCTGCATTTTATCTTATATAAGCATACAGGTCCTTCTCTTGTTTACTACCAGGCACATACAGTAAAAGGACCAACTTTTTAAACTCTTTTTTGGTTCAACTTTTTTTATAGCAGTTATTGACACATTTTATTTTGTACAAGCCCTTATATTGTTTACTGTCAGGCACATAAGAGGACCAACCTTTTTGCAGTTCAACTTTTTTTTAGCAGTTATTGCCACATTTTATTTTATATTACTCCTTATGTTGTTTGCTGTCAGGCACATAAGAAGACCAACTCTTTTCCAATTCAACTTTGTTAGCAGTTATTCCCACATTATATTTTATAATTGACTTTATATTGTTTACTGTCAGGTACATAAGAGGAACAACTTATTTCCAGTTCAACTTTTTTTTTTGCAGTTATTGCTGCAATTTAGTTTATAATACCCCCTATGTTGTTTATTGTCAGGCACATATAAAGACCAACTCTTTTACAATCCAACTTTTGTTCAGCAGTTATTCCCGCATTTTTTTTATTAACAGACGTTATATTGTACACTGTCAGGCACATAAGAGGACTAACTCTTTTCCAGTTCAACTTTTTTTTTTTTTTTTTTTTTTTTAGCAGCTATTGCTGCATTTTAGTTTATAATAGCCCTTATATTGTTTACTATCAGGCATATACTGTAATAGAACCAACTCTTTTCTGGTTTAACTTTTTCCTCTTGTTTAAAATAATTTATTAATGCAAATTGGAAACAAGAAAGCTCTGCTGCTACCGTATTACAAAATGTATTTTTATAGCATGTCATTGTATCTATGGGGCAATATATTTCACACTGTAACAATATAAAACACTAAGTCATACATAAGGACCTTCACATTATATTTCTTTAGCTAAGCAATAAGATGTATTACAAGACCGATTAGTGGTACCAAAGTAAAAGCTTTTTGCCAGCTTTTCTTTTTGCAGAAAAAGAGTATGCTGCTTTATCCAACAGCACTGAACCATATGTTTTCATAAAGACTAAGCCAAAATGCAGCAGACTCACAGGAAAAGATTTTCCATGACATAATTGTAGTCAGTATGACTGCTGTCCGGCAGGAAACAAGCAGCAAACACAATGATGGCATTTACATCTTCTCCGTAGTAACCTGCCAGGAAAACACAACTTCATTATAAAACTTTAAAATAAATAGGAATGACAGAAATAACGTACAAAATCAAATGTAACTTAAAAGCAAACTATTTTAAGTTTAGGTATAACTTATTATAAAGGATTGCTTAATAATGCAATGCAATAAAATATACACATCTGCTCTATGGATCTCCATTTAATACTATGAAATTGAATGACACATTACCATAATCTTTGTTAGGTTTACCACATATAACACATCTTTCAGCAGCTTTAAGTGTGCTGACTACTGGAAATGTATTTTTTCTTTATGTTGCCAATCGTTTATATTGATTTTTCCAAGCGTCAGTGTAAAAACAATGAGACTAAATTACTAAAAGAGTTGAAAATATTAATTTATTAAATTGAGCAACGTTTTGCTTCAATTACCCCATCAAGTAAAAAGTACATTCCTGTTTTTTTTTTTTACCATGACTGGGTATTCAATGTGAACACAGCTATAGTTTTTGTAAAAAAATTTCTTTAGCACAGCAGTGTTACTGAGATTGCATATATGCAAAATGATGTTCTGATTATTTCGGACAGGATGAATAAACGACTCATAGCCAAATTTGAAGCACAAGACAGGATAGTAATAGACAGTATACCATAAGTAGTTGAATTTGCTTTTGTGCATGTGAATGTTATGTAGAGCAAAACAGGAAAAAAAGAAAGAAAAGATAGGAACAGAAATCTACAGAGAGAAATAAGGAAGAAGAAGGATAAAATAAATCATTAAAAGAAAAAGAAAACTTTAAAGGAGGGTTGAAATAAATGGTTCAGCTTCTTTCAAGGGGAAGTTTCCAGGTCTATAGAGGATAATATTGCTACCTACTGTATATACAGTATACCTCCTCCTTGAAAGGAAAAATCGGGCAACAGGAGAATGCAATCCAAGGAACACTGCATCCATACCAGGCTCAGAAATTCCACCTAATTCACTTTACTCTGGGTTGCAGCCACTGCAGCCAGATTATAGATTACAATTCAGGTTTAAAGCGGTATTAAACCTAAAACTATAAATGTAATATATTGCAGTTTACCAATCCTTAGAGGTTGCGTCTGCCTTTGTTTTCTTTTTTTTTTTTTTTAAGCTTTTTCCCTCTGTTTTCCCCCCCTGGTGATCTGGCCAGTAACACGCCTCTTGTATTAGAGTGTCCCCACACTGGATGAAGGAGCACAGTGCGCACCTTTGGACAGCAGCATTTCCAGTCTGGACGGGAGGGGAGTGTTAGATACTAGCAGATTTAGATACACTAACAAATTGAAGCCAAACTCCAGCTCACACTATATAAGCAATTACAGCAAACATTTTTTTCCCTTTGGGATAAAGGTTTTACATGAATAAATAAAAGTTTATGAATCATTGTGAGCACCCCTGCTAGTGGTAAATACATTGTCTCATCTCTATAAATGATACATTCTGTTAGAGAACTTGTTCTTTTGAAAAACAACAGACTTACTGGCTGGATGACCAGATAAATATAGAAGAAGGAAAGCCTAAAAATAAAATGAATGCAGCCATCACATCTAAGAAATTATAATAAAATGTATGCCTGTGGAGGGCATTGTTTACCCAGACGGTAATACCAAGTGGTATAAATGAGCAATTTGCATTCAGGGCAGTGCACCCACATGAATGTTTAAGCAGCATCTGTGTAGCCGCTGCATGCCAATGGACATCAATAGGACTGCCTGCAAGGGGATGCATGGAATAGCTGTGCGTTCCTGTGCAGGTAAACCAAGTCCTATGAACAAGACCTAAAGCTGAATTCCAGGAATGGATTTTATAGCACAGTTACATTGGTCAAGCTTGGGTCAATGTAGGTATGCATCTGCCATATCTGTGGAATATTGTGGCGTTTTAGCTTCTACAAAATATGGGACATATTTATGGAATTTTGATTTATTTATTTTTTACTAGTAATGGTGGCGATCAGTCACTTATAGCGGGACTGCGATATTGCGGCAGACAAATTGGACACTAACTGACACTTTTGACACTTTTTGGGGACCAGTAACACTAATACAGTGATCAGTGCTAAAAAATATGCACTGGCACTGTACTAATGACACTGGCTGGGAAGGGGATTAAACATCAGGGGCAATTAAATGGTTAAGTGTCTGCCTAGCCAGTGCTTTTGTACTGTGTGGGAGGTGCTTTTACTGGGGTAAGGCACTGCTTTGCAGAAACACAGGATGCCTTCCCTACTGACAGAACAGCAATGTACCCCCAGATCAGCTCCCACTGTGTATAATCACAGTGGGAGTGGGTCGCTGGCAGCGCGCGCCCCAGACCCCGAAGTGCAGAATTGGATAAACTTATCCACAGTTGAATAATGGAGTTTGCCATTTGACCATTATGGTCCATTTGAAAGACTGATTTTTCTGGACTGGTTATGTATAATACATTTTTTCAGTATTTTTATATCAATTACTGTAGCACAACACACCTTAATTTTGTTTCTTGTTTTTTGTGGTAATATCTCACATTTGCAGAACTGCTTTTTTTTTTTTTTTTTACACTGAGTAATCTTTTCACATGCGCAGTATTATTTTTGTATTTAGATATGCTCGAAAACCAGCATCCAATCAGCACTGGCAGCCAATGGCCGTGAGCACTGATCAATGTATTCTGGCGGGGGGCTGCCCCCCTGTCAGAACACAAAGGCACAGCGGGTGAGATCACCACAGTAGTACAACAACCTCTCAGTTTTTTCTTCGCTGAGCCCACTGGGTTGAAAAAAAACAAACTTCCTGTGTTTACCTAGCTTAAGGAAAGTCACTGTCTTCTTACATTTCAAAATAATGGAAACTAATCTTCTGTACTTTACTTATCTGAAGTAAAATCATGTTGGAGACATAATCCCACCCAAGACCAGAGAGTCTTGGGTGGGACGAAGCTTTCAATTCTGTGTCCGTGTCTTACAGGAGACCTGCAGGCTGGGTGTGTGTCCAGGCGCTCACAGTTCTTATTATGACAGGCTCGGGCATAGCTCAGGGCTCCAGCCAGGAGACAGATGCACTCCACTGAGGGGACCGGTGTTCCACCCAAGAGATGGGGGGTCCCTGTCCAGAGGCCAGGGTAAGGGCCTGTGCTACAAGGGGCAGCAAATGCACATTTGCACTGACTAGACTGACACCTGGAGTTACAGTGGCTCTAGGGATCAGTGTGTGAACAATGTTGTGGCATGGACTGAGAGTCTGCGTTCTAAGCTGAGAGGTGTGTAACTTGAGGTGAGCTGCTATATAGCCAGAAGGCTATATAAAACTGACACCACTGCATAGGAAACCCCGATGTAAAGGACTTTGCTTTGAGTTTTGTCTTATATAATTGGTCTGACAAGCCCTAAAACACTTTTTATAGTGTCTGCCAGTGGTCTCCAGATTAGAAATTTATAGCAGTAAAGACATGTAATGCACTTTTATTTCAGCTGTGTATTTAACTATTTGCCAACATTCGCACGGTGGACCCCAGCAGCAAGAATCTACTGATTGACAGCTGTGTACGGATAGCTATGGCTGCTAAGCCCATACAGTGCAATGACAGGTTGTCCGGCTACAATCATCACAGGTGAACTTAGGTCTGTACTCACAATGTCACAGGATAGCCGAATGCCCCCTTTGCAGGAGACTTTTACGGCTGGTATTCGCAGCATGGCTAAATCCCCACGTGAAGGGATCCCCCTGACATTCATCAGTTCACCTTCATTTATATCACATACATTGTACCGCCGCCACTCCTCACCCACCTCTCCCATTCGAACTCCTATAGACAGTGCTATCCCCACACTGTTTTCCATCTAGATAAGCTTTATACTACTAATAATGAAATGTCCCTTTTCTTCTTTACCTTAGAGGTAAAGGGACATGCCTGTACTGCTATGTACACTCCAGATCACATTACAATTCCATCCTCCGGAATCCCTACCGGGACCTTACACAACCCTCCACCACACCACCGATTTTAGCTTTACCTACTGGCTTCTCGAACCTCCCGGTCCATTCACAGCGTAGTTCCCTTTGGGGGTGAATGACGCCGGGAGTATCAATTAGTGGTGTATACACTACACTTCCCATGGGTTTATTCCGGTCTATGCATTACTTACTGCATATCTCAGCAGAAGATGAAGAAGATAATATATTGTATATCAGTTGACATTGCAATTAGGCCTCTTTCCACTTCCCATAGGCTATCTAATTACCACTGGTCATCACACATACATTGCACTTGCAACAGGTTTATTGCATGTTTCAATATTCAAATGCTCTTTTAGGTTACTCCGCCTGACTTAAGGCGCTCATTGCTTCCCTTGTGGGCGGAAAACATATACTGTTAAATTGCAATTGCATACTACTTATCTGTAACCGTGTTATTGGAATGCATGTTGTACTCTTGCTGTTCAACCATAAAATTCAATAAAACCTTTTCTGACAAAAAAAAATCCCCACGTGAAAGCAGCTTTAACCTGGCCATACACTGGTAGAATAGTGTTTGAAATTGTTTGTTTCAAGAACATTCATTCAATTTTCAATTGTTAGTGGGGTCAAATCGACATTCATTTTTGATCGCAGTGACGAGAAAAACCGAAGGGGCAGGATGGAAAATTTTTCTTGAATGAATGATATTCTAATGCCCCGTACACACGGTCGGACTTTGTTCGGACATTCCGACAACAAAATCCTAGGATTTTTTCCGTCGGATGTTGGCTCAAACTTGTCTTGCATACACACGGTCACACAAAGTTGTCGGAAAATCCGATCGTTCTAAACGCGGTGACGTAAAACACGTACGTCGGGACTATAAACGGGGCAGTGGCCAATAGCTTTCATCTCTTTATTTATTCTGAGCATGCGTGGCACTTTGTCCGTCGGATTTGTGTACACACGATCGGAATTTCCGACAACGGATTTTGTTGTCGGAAAATTTTATCTCCTGCTGTCCAACTTTGTGTGTCGGAAAATCCGATGGAAAATCCGACCGTGTGTACGGGGCATAACAGTGTATGTGGTTTTCATTTGGTAAAGACTTTTCATTTCAAAATTGAATGCTAAAAGCAAATTCAATTTTGAAGTACTTTCAAACGACATTCGTCAAGTCAAAGACATACTTGCCAACAGTCCTGATTTTCCCAGGACAATCCCGATTTTGGGACCCTCGTCCAGATCGGAGGCCGTCCCAATTAAAATCCCAGAATTTTACTTTTGTCCCGGGAAATGAGGACTGTTTTTGGCAGCTGCTTCTGGCTCCAAAAATATGGCCGCCGCCACCGCCGCAAGATCTCTTTCCTGTTTCCCCTGGCTCTCAGCTCAGATTTGAACTCTGCCCCTCCAGCCCTTTACACTGCAGCTCCTTCCACTCTCCCTCGCAATGTTATTCGGCTGTCTACCACCACCGTGTGCGCCCCCTGTTTTCATGGTGTTGTACTTAGACAGTTTTCCTATATGAAAACCGGGGGCGTGCATTGGGCGGGGGCGGTAGACAGCTGAATAACATTGCGAGGGAGAGTTGGAGGTGCTGCAGTGCAGGGGGCTGGATGGGCCGAGTTCAGATCTCAGCTGAGAGCCAGCCAAGAGCCTGGGGAAACAGGTGTTCTGGGGGAAACTGATTTCGGCACAACAGGTGTTGTGAGAGGCAAAACCAAGGGACTCTACTGCACTGGGGACACCTGACGTAAGGAGGCACTCCGCTGGGGACATCTGATGTAAGGATGCACTCCGCTGGGGTCATCTGATGTAAGGAGGCACTCCGCTGGGGACACCTGATCTAAGAAGGCACTCCGCTGGGGACACCTGATCTAAGGAGGTGCTCCGCTGAGGACACCTTATCTAAGGATGTGCTCCGCTGGGGACACCTGATCTAAGAAGGCACTCCGCTGGGGACACCTGATCTAAGGAGGTGCTCCGCTGAGGACACCTTATCTAAGGATGTGCTCCGCTGGGGACACCTGATCTAAGAAGGCACTCCGCTGGGGACATCTGATCTAAGAAGGCACTCTGCTGGGGACACCTGATCTAAAGAGGCACTCCACTGGGGACACCTGATGTAAGGAGGGACTCGGCTGGGGACGCCTGATGTAAGGAGGGAATCTGCTGGGGGCACCTGATGTAAGGAGGGAATTTGCTGGGGACACCTGATGGCATCTGGTGGCCGGCGACGTGACAGGTGACACACTCAGGGCTACCACTGATTCTGCATTATGGTGAGTTGAATTATTTCATTTTATATTACAATGTAATAATAGAAATAATGCGCTTTAATAATCCGGACAACATACCAACCATGGTGCCGGGATGGACTGAAGCGCTATCTCCGGGTGTTTGGAGTATCTTAATCTACTGATTGTTAAACTTTCTGGAATACACATATTTCTATTGTGGTGTAGGATCTGGGCCTGCTGTCCCTCCATCCCTCTTTCTTTCCTTCCTTCTCTCTCCTTCCCTCCCTATCTCTTTCTTTCTCCCTCCATCCCTTGTTCATCTCAGACTCAGACCACACCCCCTTGAGCCACGCCCTCTTTAAGCCGTGCCCACTATTTAGTTCAAACGGCGCATTTTCCTTTTCCCTCTACACCACACCTAAAAATGAATGCCCCGCCCCCTAATTATAATAAGACTCCGCCCACATACAAAAAAGTGCCCCTATAAATTTTTATACAATGTTGGCAACTATGCAAAGATGAAAATTTTGTATGCATGTCTGTATGTATGTTCATTCCAAAAAATATACTAGTAGGAAGGGTTCCAAAGCCCACTACCCAGATAGCTAGGATAACTTGTCACAAATTTGTGGCAGTGTTGAATTGTAAGTCTGTTAACTTGCTGCACATTTTCACTGGCAAGTTGTACACTTGCAGAGCATGTGAAGCACAAGTTCTAGTTGACACTTTTCCAATTTGTAGAAAATTCACATGGCAAGTCTCTAGCAAGAGCAAAGTTGCAGTGGTGAGTCTACAGCAAGAGCTCTGCAAGTTTACAGCATGATAATTCAGCCACAGTGACACCTGTGGTCAGATGACTATTGCACAACATAACTGAAATAAATACTGAAATTGAAATAACTTCTAAACTAAATATTATCCAAAGGTGATTACGGATACCCTCTATTTATCCCATATATGTATTAATTTGTCTATACCTATAGTTAGCTAATCTATTGAAACTCTGATTACTGTTGATAGCACAATAATATAAGGTTAGCTATGAAAACAAACACATTGCTTAGTAAAACAACGTCTTATTTATTTCCCAAGAAAGTAGGAAAATGCTAACATGAAAATACTAAAGGAATATATTACAAAGCATATAACAATAGAACATCAAATATACTTATCGCAAGGCTGTCCTCTAGATATTGTCTCCTCAGCTGGGCTCAAAATGATGGTAACAGAAAGAGCCATGAGGCTCAGAGAGCCATCAGGCATGAGCCAAGAGTGAAAAGGGGTGATTTCCTTTCTGTGTACACTTTTTACACATTCATTCAGACCCACTCATACCCACACCCCACTACCCTCCTGTTCAATGAGATATTGCCAAGAGGTAGTCCTTTTAATACATTATATTTCTATCCGTCCTGCTGTATTGGCCTCTAGGGGCAGCATTGTCCATGTATCATGTCTATGTATCCTGGGTCAATCATCAATGCCTTTGATCTCTGTAACCCACCTTCATCAATCATCCTGCCAGTGTCCCTGCTGTTTAGCCTCAGCATCAGCACAGTAGAAGCAATCAGAGATTCGGAGTGCAGCAGCCAGCCCCCCTTCTATTGTGCCCCATCCCCTCAGTTTAATAAGGGGTCCCCCTGAAAAGCATGAAATTACTGCGAGGTCTCAGATGCCGTCAATTGACAGTGCACAGTTGAGGGAACTCCTAGACTCCTCCTATCATACGACACAGCCGAAGAGAGACTGGGGATGCAGAAGTTTTCCTACTTCTATGCTGTGCTGAATCTGAGGTCTGGTAAGTGGGGGGGCATCAATTTTCTGTGGGGAGTTTCTTTTTGTGGGGGGTTAAGGAAAGGGGGGTGGGTTTGCTTTTTGGAGAAGGGGGAGTTTCTTGTAGAGAAGGTTAGAGGGGGTGGTTAATGGCAGGGACTTGCTTCTGGGAGGGAGTTTGATTGGATGGAGATTTTCTTCATAATTAGAAATCTTTGCTGGGGGAGAGGGTATTGACTGAGAGAGATATTTTAGCTTTGGTGGGTCGATTTAATTTTTGGGGGGACATTTGAGGGAGGGAGATATTTTACAGTGGGAATCTTTGCTTGGGGAGAGAGGGTTCTTAGGCGGGAGAGGGGGATTTTTTTTCCTTTAAAAGAGATGTTTTTTTAAAAATTATACTTACCTAGGTGGATGGAGCATCGATCCAATGTTGCATCTGTCCCCAGCTGCTTCTAAGCCCAACAACAGAGCCATCAAAGACCGCAAATTACTCAGTTCTCAGCCTTCAGTGAGCAAAGAGTGGTGACCGTCAGTCCCTTTTTCTGCCCCCGCTCCCCCAAGGTCACTGGAATGCCAGGCTGTGGAGGGGGCAGGAGCGGCTGGCTCAGGGTCTCTGCGGCTCACTGAGAGGCTGAGCAAACTGCTGGTCCAGGCATCTGGGTGAATCCTGACTTTAAAGTTAGGATCTTTCCACAGCCTGGACCTGCTGAGTGATGTCAGCTAACAGCGTGCTATAGCTGGCTGTCGGCTAAAAATAGGTCACAAAAGTACAGAACAAACTGCGCTCCTCCCCAGGAGAAGAACAACCAAGCAGTATGCCGTCCCTTCAGAGCTCATGCACCAGTAACATCACCGGCTGCTTTCCATGTGAGTATCTCCTAAACACCACAAGTTTAGGAGATATTCACTATACCTGCAGATAAGCGTTATTATATATTACTTGGTAAGCCTAGGTACAAGTTCAAAAGCTGGGTTTGCTACAATTTGAGACTGAATAAAAGCCAACCATATTGACCAGGTGCAAAGGGCACCATCCTGTGGTAGGCAGTGCACAATATTTTTTTATCTTTTCATCTCTTAAAACATTTCAAAAAATTTCTTAGGACACATTTTTTTAAGGTTTAAATAAATCACTGAATTTACTACCCACCACAATTTGTTGCACCTTGCACCTACTGAACTTGCACAGTAAGGTTAGCTAAAATCCAGTCTTGGGTCTTATCAATGGTGTACTAAGTCGGGGGCGGGCCGCCCCGGGTACCACACACTGGGGGGGTGTCAGGCCGATGCCCCCCCTCCGCGACTGAAGTGGACTTAGCGGAGCAAAGTTTAAAAGTTTAAGCAGTGGCACGGCGCGGTGACAGGCAGCGGCAGGTAACACACCCATGGAGAACCTGGCTTTGCAAGGGAGAGGGGTGCGGGCCGCATCCAAATGCCACCCGTCGGCACACCCGGGACCCGGCCGCAACGATCCGCTTCTCTCATGGCCGCGCCGTGGCTCTGATCAGTCTCGGCTGTCTCACACAGCCGAGCAGAGTGAAGTCCCCTCCTCCTTCTCCGTCACGTCCACAGTTGCTGTGTGTGCATGTCCCACACTGATCATCTGAGCCGAGGTACATTATGGGTCTGGAGGGCGGGGGTGTCTGGACTGTAGGGGGGGTCTGCACTGTAGGGGGGTCTGTATTGTAGGGGGTCTGCACTGTAGGGGGGGTCTGCACTGTAGGGGGGTCTGAATTGTAGGGGGGTCTGCACTGTAGGGGGTCTGCACTGTAGGGGGGTCTGTAATGTAGGGGGGTCTGTATTGTGGGGGGTCTGCACTGTAGGGGCGGCCTGTACTGTAGTAAGGGGGTCTGCACTGTAGGGGGGATCTATATTGTAGGAGGGAGGTCTGCACTGTAGGGGGGGTCTGTGTAACATGCAGGGGGTCCAGAACTGTTAGGGGGGTGTCTGTGTAACATACAGGCGTCTAGAGCTGTGGGGGGCTGTGTAATGTAAAGGGGTCCAGAGGTGCAGGGTCCTGTGTAATGTAAAGGGGTCCAGAGGTGCAGTGTGCTGTGTAATGTAAAGGGGTCCAGAGGTGCAGGGTGCAATGTAATATAAAGGGGTCCAGAGGTGCAGGGTGCAGTGTAATGTAAAGGGGTACAGTGTAATGTAAAGGGGTCCAGAGGAACAAGGACTGTGTAATGCAAAGGGGTCCAGAGGTGCAGTGTAATGTAAAGGGGTCCAGAGGTGCAGGGTAATGTAAAGGGGTGCAGAGGTGCAGGGTGCAGTGTAATGTAAAGGGGTCCAGAGGTGCAGGGTGCAGTGTAATGTAAAGGGGTCCAGAGGTGCAGGGTGCTTTGTAATGTAAAGAGCTCTAGAGGTGCAAGGTACATTGTAATGTAAAGGGGTCCAGAGGTACAAAGGCTGTGTAATGCAAAGGGGCCCAGAGGTGCAGTGTAATGTAAAGGGGTCCAGAGGTGCAGGGTAATGTAAAGGGGTGCAGAGGTGCAGTGTAATGTAAAGGGATCCAGAGGTGCAGGGTGCAGTGTAATGTAAAGGGGTCCAGAGGTGCAGGGTGCTTTGTAATGTAAAGGGCTCTAGAGGTGCAAGGTACAGTGTAATGTAAAGGGGTCCAGAGGTACAAGGGCTGTGTAATGTAAAGGGGTCCAGAGGTGCAGGATGCTGTGTAATATAAAGGGATCTAGAGGTTGTGGGGTCCTGTGTAATGTAAAGGGGTCCAGAGGTGCAGGGTGCAGTGTAATGTAAAGGGGTCCAGAGGTGCAGGGTGCAGTGTAATGTAAAGGGGTCCAGAGGTGGAGAGTGTAGTGTAATGTAAAGGGGTGCAGGGTGCAGTGTAATGTAAAGGGGTCCAGGGTGAAGGGTGCAGTGTAATGTAAAGGGGTCCAGAGGTGCAGGGTGCTGTGTAATGTAAAGGGGTCCAGAGGTGCAGGGTAATGTAAAGGGGTCCAGAGGTGCAGGGTGCAGTGTAATGTAAAGGGGTCCAGAGGTGCAGGGTGCTGTGTAATATAAAGGGGTCCAGAGGTGCAGGGTGCAGTGTAAAGGGGTCCAGAGGTGCAGGGTGCAGTGTAATGTAAAGGGGTCCAGAGGTGCAGGGTGCAGTGTAATGTAAAGGGGTCCAGAGGTGCAGTGTAATGTAAAGTGGTCCAGAGGTGCAGGGTGCAGTGTAATGTAAAGGGGTCCAGAGCTGCAGGGTGCAGTTTAATGTAAAGGGATGCAGGGTGGAGTGTAATGTAAAGGGGTCTAGAGGTACAAGGGCTGTGTAATGTAAAGAGGTCCTTAGGTGCAAGGTGCTGTGTAATGTAAAGGGGTCCAGAGGTGCTGTGTAATGTACACAGTAGTGACAAAGAGATATTGAAGGATGCAGAAGTATGCAGGGGGAACAGTGGGGTGTTTTTACATTTTAAGGTGGGGGGTGCCAAATATAGGATCCGCCCCGGGTGCCAAATGCACTAGGTACACCCCTGGATCTCATTCATATATCCTACATGATCATGGTGCACCAAGTATACTGCAAATACCTGCTCCTGGGATCAGATGTTCTAATATCTGCTCAGCCTGTACACCTGTGTGATGGGCTGAAAAAAGCCCAGGCTGTCTGCTGCTGTAAACATGTATCCACCTGTATCTGCACATCCAGTGGTTACCTGCAGGTAGGAATACATTTTTGCCCTTGGATAAAATCTCTCTGCATCCAGGGTCAGAAATTTGTCCCTAACAGCAGGGAACCACTGTGACCCACGGTTTGTTAGTGTGTTGCTCAGGCTCAATTGATCTGGGGAGCAGGGGCGTTGCTAGGTCTACAAAAGATCTGGGGCTAGAGCCCATAGCAGCGTAGTAAAGAAAGTCATATGCTTGGGCGGACAAACACATGTATATAATATACGTGTGTGTATATATATCCCCATAGAGCCCCCCCTTACATCAGGGTCCCCGGGGAGCCTCCCCCTTGCATCAGGGTCCCCAGAGAGCCCCCATTACATTAGGGTCCCCAGGGAGCCCCCCTTACATCAGGGTCCCCAGAGAGCCTCCCCTCCCCTTAGGGACCCCTGCAGAGACTCGGGGCTATGGGCCCTTGATTCGGGGCTACAACCCCAAAAGTCACCCCCTAGCGACGCCACTGCTGGGGAGTAATGTAGAGGATACCGCATGTGCTGCAGAAGTGCCGGTGTTTTCCCGAGAAAGGTCCCCCATTGCATAGTGTCCTCCCTGTACTGCGCAGGCACATTGCTTGCGCAGTACGGAGGACAAAGGAGATGACGAAAGTCTCCGAACATGAACAGCTGTTCATGAGCTGTACACGGCACCTGCACTATTAACACTACATTGTACCACACCCTCCCGCACACTCCCGATGCTCGTGCAGCTCTGCAAGGGGCAGGTGTAGGGGCGGATGCATACAGAAGATGGCCAGAGCTTATACGATGGGGGAGGATTTCTCAAAGAGGCGGATGTAATATTAAGAAGCGTGTAAAAGCAAACCCGCCCATCAACATTGCAAAACCCACCCTTCAGTTGTTTAAACACGCCCCGCAAAGATCCTCCCCTTTGAGAAAAACACCCCCATCGTATGAGCTCAGGCAATCTTCTGTATGCATTCGCCCCTTCACCGGCCCCTTGCAGAGCTGTACGAACATCGGGACCATGCGGGAGCGTGTGGCACAATGTATTGTAAATTTGCATGCAACGTGTACAGCTCATGAACAGCTGTTCATGTTAAGAGACTTTCGGCGTCTCCTTTGTCCTCCGTACTGAGCAAGCGCTGCGCCTGCGCAGTACAGGGCGAACACTATCCAATAGGGGACAGTTCTCGACAGGACACAGGTGAGGGATGGCGCTCATCCCAGCTCCTGTAGTCAATGAAGGGAAGAGAAAAAAAAATCCCTGTTGCCACATATCCAGAGTCCTATGGTAATGTAGTAGTGATGGGAGAGACTACCTCAGCCCGGGTTCCCGTCAGGCCACACCCCAATGTGTTTTGCTTTGCTCCCTGGAGCTTAAACATGGGGACCACTGGATGTGCAGATACATGTTAACAGCAGTGGCTCTTTTCAG
Organism: Lithobates clamitans; assembly: GCA_037952925.1. Taxonomy (NCBI): domain Eukaryota; kingdom Metazoa; phylum Chordata; class Amphibia; order Anura; family Ranidae; genus Lithobates; species Lithobates clamitans. The sequence goes on along the minus strand of JBBGZY010000400.1, from coordinate 9,846,539 downwards.
CCCAACACTCAGGTGTACAGGCTGAGCAGCTGACAAAAATTGGAACATCTGGGATCCTGGCTGTAGGTATTCATGGTATATTTTCCATTCCATGGCCATTTAGAACATATGAATGAGATCTAAAGCCTGGTTCACACGGTACGTTTTTTTTAGTTCAACCCAGCGGGCTGAAGGAAAAAAAAAAAAACTAGGGAGCTTAGGAGGAGCTCACTGTAGTAATAAGTACACTACCGCTCCACAACTGCGTGCATTGCGTTCTATTCAGTTGAATGGGGATCATTTGTGCTGCGCTGCATTGCAAAGTCTCATGTCCCCACTCTGCTGTCACATGTTTTCACCATACCCCCCCAACATAAAAGTGTAAATGATGCCTTTAAGTTTGAAAGACCTGAATCCCCCCCCCCCCCCCCTAGAAAAAAAAAAGATCTATGACCCTGTTCAGATGAATAATCTGATATGCTACAAAGCTTTGATGTACAACCTGTTACGTTCCAGACAGCCCCCAAGAATGCGAAGGTCTGGTATAGCCATAGTTCATATTTCAAACACCTCTTGTATTTATGAAATAAAAACATGTTGCCTTCCAACAATAACTGAACCAGAACTTGCAGCAGACTTGCAGAATGTTTGCAAAGAATGTTGATCTGGAGTCCTGTAATGCGGACTTGCTGCAATTGTGCAACAAACTTGTGAAGCCTGGGAAGTCTAATGCCGCGTACACACGAGCGGACTTTACGGCAGACTTTGCCCGGCGGACTGGATTTCGCCTGACAATTCGATCATGTGTGGGCTCCAGCGGACTTTGTTTTCTCAAAAGTTGGACGGACTTAGATTTGAAACATGTTTTAAATCTTTCCGTCGAACTCGAGTCCGGTCGAAAAGTCCACCCGTCTGTATGCTAGTCGGACGGACAAAAACCGACGCTAGGGCAGCTATTGGCTACTGGCTATGAACTTCCTTGTTTTAGTCCGGTCGTACGTCATCACATACGAATTCGATGGACTGTGGTGGATTGTGTGTAGGCAAGTCCATTCATTCAGAAAGTCCGTCATAAGTCAAAGTCTGCTGTAAAGTCCGCTCGTGTGTACGCGGCATTACAATAGCTGAGCAAGTCATTTTCAAACTTGCAGCACAATTGTTTGCGCTCTGTGTAAATTGTTACTGCTGTCTGTGACACCACTGGGGAGATTTTCTGTCATTTGGTGTCCCATTGACAATTCTGTCACACCCAGACAAGAAATAGGGAACCATGGTTCACCAGAGCAGGAAAGTGCAGAGAGTAATAAACACATTATAGAGGTTCTTTTTTTACTGTAATTTAAAAAGTGGTCTAGTATAGTCACTGTACACAATGGAGAGATTTCCTGTCACATCATGTCTCAATGACCCCTGTCACCGGAACATGAGGTGAGAGGAAATGTTCTCAATGGGAACACAGACGGCAATAAACTTCAGAGGAATTCTCTTACCCCACACTATCTTAAAGAAAAATAAAAGTTTTGGCAAGAGTTAAAGGAGAAGTCCAGCCTGAGCTCATTTGGTTGGGCTTCTAATAAGGGTCACAGGAGTGCAATTTGTTTTGCACTCCTGTGACCCGTTTTCAGCAGAGAGCGATCTGAAGACCACTCTCTGCTCACGTCACAGGAATCAGTCCAGGCACCGCATCATCCCGACCCTGGAAGTCTGGATCCGCCAGGTGCCTGGACTGATGGCAGTCTCAGTGAGCTACTGAGACGGCCGCTCCCCGCCCTTCCACAGCTCAGCGCTCCAATGAGGGTGGAGGAGCAGTGGGGAGAGCTGCTGATTGACAGTCAGCAGCTCTCTGCTCGGGGAGCCGAGAGAACCGCGCCATCGGCGGTGTTCGATGACTCGGCTCTCAGTGCAGGGACACAGGGGGACATAATGCATCCAACTAGGTAAGTATAATAGGGGAAAAAACCCAAACCCATACTTCTCCTTTAGGCCGAGCACACACATACTGAAAATTCTCTGCTTCAGTAGGAACAGCAGGTTTCTGTCGAACGCTCATGCTGGAAAACCAGCATTCAACCACCGCTTACAGCCAATAGCTGCAGAGCTGGTCTGTATATTCTGACAAGAGAAAGGGGAGAGGGGGAGTGTCAACTGTCAGAATACAATAGCACAGCAAGGGAGATCCCCCTATCCACATCGCTTATGCGGATGTGAGTGTCTGTCAGGTTTTTTTTTGCTCAACCTGCTAGTAGAACGAAAAAAAAACAAAAAAACGTGCATGTGTACCCTGTATAAGGCTTTAAAATAATAAAGCAGATTTACTGTGCAAATCCTGCAAGTAATAAAAAACAGTGAGCGTAAAATATGAATGGCATCTTTCATATGTAGAATGTATACTTTCTGTAAGAAACAACAGCTGTAGTAGCTATGTAGAGCATTTAATATGATCATTTCATTACAGAGCAGAGTTGACTGTCATCTTTTCAGGTATGCAAACGCATTGTAAAGACAAAGCCTACAAAAACCACAAGCATGTAGTCACTGTTAAGTCACCCAAGCACTCCTTTATATCCTTCTAGCAATGATAAAAACTCTTCCTCTTTTGGATTCCTTCTTTCCACAGTCACTCCTCTTATTATTACACCAAACAGCTGAATTGACCAAAGGCATGTTTTGGTATGTGTACAGATCTCATCCTTTAAATACTTGGTATAATTCTATTTGTGAAAACCCAACTACCTAGACCTGCTGTGGAATGTGATTCACACATTGTTGTGATTATATTGTTTTTTGTGCAACCATGATAGATACCACCGAACTTATGAATCATAGCTATAAATGAAGATTATGTTTATGGTGGGTGTTGAAGGGTGGGGAGTCATGTAGCAAAGTGAATAAACCTACCTGTCAGCCATAATTAGCCAAATCATTTAATGCCCAATTCCAAGTTTGGTGATCTGAAGTCAACAATAGTTGATGTGACCTGCAGAAGATCTGTATTGTGGGGATTAATCTCAGCAAAGACTTTGTTCACTTTAATGTCAGGACTTCAGTGCCACAACTTTAAATCAAGTGACCTGGAACCAAAGCACCAAAGGACTTGCAATTTTAGCTGTCAGAAAAGTTTATTTATTGTTAAATACTGATGCTCACCCTCCCTAATGCGTCAAACACTTCTTAAAGTGGACCTAAACTTGGATATAAATCTAATTGAATTTAAAGAGTAACTGCACTAAATTAGGTAAAAACATAGCAATAAAATTATATATATATATATATATATATATATATATATATATATATATATATATGTGTATACATACTAAATTACCAGAAGTATTGGGATGCCTGCCTTTCCACGCACATGATCTTTAATGGCATCCAGTCTTAGTCTTTAGGGTTCAATATTGACTTGGCCCACCCTTTGCAGCTATAACAGCTTCAACTCCTCTGGTAAGGCTGTCCACAAGGTTTAGGAGTGTGTCTATGGGAATGTTTGACCATTCTTCCAGAAGCGCATTTGTGAGGTCAGGCATTGATGTTGGACGAGAAGGCCTGGCTTGCAGTCTCCGCTCTAATTCATCCCAAAGGGGTTCTATTAGATTGAGGTCAGGGCTCTGTGCAGGCCAGTTAAGTTCCTCCACCCCAAACTTGCTCATCCATGTCTTTATGGACCTTGCTTTGTGTACTGGTGTGCAATCATGTTGGAACAGGAAGGGGCCATCCCCAAACTGTCCCCACAAAGTTGGGAGCATGAAATGTCTTGGTATGCTGATGCCTTAAGAGTTCCCTTCACTTGAACTAAGGGGCCAAGCCCAACCCCTGAAGAACAACCCCACACCATAATCCCCCTCCACCAAATGATTTGGACCAGTGAACAAAGCAAGGTCCATAAAGACATGGATGAGCAAGTTTGGGGTGGAGGAACTTGACTGGTTTGCACAGAGTCCTGACCTCAACCCAATAGAACACCTTTTTGGATGAATTAGAGTGGAGACTGCGAGCCAGACCTTCTCATCCACATCAGTGCCTGACCTCACAAATACGCTTCTAGAAGAATGATCAAACATTCCCTTAGACACACTCCTAAACTTTGTGGACAGCCTCCCCAGAAGAGTTGAAGCTGTTAAAGCTGCAAAGGGTGGGCCAACTATGTTGAACCCTACGGACTAATACTGGGATACTATTAAAGTTCATGTACGTGTAAAGGCAGGTGTCCCAATACTTTTGGTAATATAGTATATTTTTCAATAAGATAACAAGCCAACATGTTTTAAATTGCAGATATGGATTAGGGAGTTGAACATGCTTCAGTAGCTGAGTATTGTAAAAGGTTTTTTACAATAACCAGCTACTGAAACCTGTTCGTAGAGCAAGAAGGGATTCTACTCAAGCACCTGTCAAACTCAGTTATGTTTTTTCTCATCCTAGTCTGCAATTTAAGCCCTGTTGAAGGGGGTGTGTATAAAGCGCCTTAAAATGTATTGAAATGTACACTTTAATAAAGATGACATGGGTGCTGGTCTGTGAAATTTTCTTATGCCGCGTACACACGGTCGGATTTTCCGACGGGAAATGTTCGATGGGAGCTTGTTGTCAGAAATTCTGACCATGTGTGGGCTCCATCGGACATTTTCTGTCGGAATTTCCGACAAATAAAATTTGGGATCTGTATCTCAAATTTTCCGACAACAAAATCCGTTGTCGTAAATTCCGATCGTGTGCACACAATTCCAACGCAAAAAGTTCCACGCATGCTCGGAATCAAGCAAAAAGAGACACACTGGCTATTGAACTTCATTTTTCTTGGCTCGTTGTACGTGTTGTACGTCACCGCATTCTTGACGTTCGGAATTTCCGATAACATTTGTGTGACCGTGTGTATGCAAGACAAGTTTGAGCCAACATCCGTCGGAAAAAAAACATGGATTTTGTTGTCGGAATGTGCGATCGTGTGTATGAGGCCTTAGAATTCCATGCTTCATTACAGTCACAATTATTCTTTACTAGAATCCTGACTGGCTGTGAGCATGCTGTACAGTGCCGAGACAAGGTCATCTAGCACCCAAGGAAAATATGCCAAACGGCACCCCCCCCCCCCCCCCCAAAATGTATGAGCATTTTGTGTCAGAAAAAAATCGCCTCCCTCCCCTCCAAAAAAATTTGAGCCCTAGTCTGCACGATTACCCCAAGCATAAATTCCCTTTGCAAGCCAAAGTTCTCCCCAAGCAAAAATTCCCCCTCTTCCAGTAATCCTGCCAGCTTGTAGGTAGGTACAATCTATGCAGCACCCCCCCCTCTATGTGGTAACAGACCAGTTAAGCATAGGTAAAGTTTTTTAAATTCAGCAGCATCTAGCGCCATTCAGTCTAGCTGCGCTTACATAAACAAAAAATTAAGTGTCCAGGAAACATTTGGCCAGCTCTTTTGCAGCTAAACACATGTAAACTCATGTAAATGCAGGTACGTTAAATGCAGGAGAAATGGATCTGGGAAGTATAACATTTGTTTTTATTTCCCAGATTAATTTCTTTTGCATTATATGCAGGAGGCCCACGTGCATAAAGGACTTAAAGTGTGACTCCACCTTTGCTGAGAGCAAATCATTCCCCTTTGGGGTCTCTTTGTTGATTGGAAACTTTTTTAACAAACTTTGTTACAGAGTCCTGCCTTTTTCTGCTCTGAAGATATAGCTGTTTGTTTGACCATGTCCTTGTCGGAGTGATTCTAGAAGGACCTAGTTCATTATAATCACCTGGTGTACTCTGTGTTCTGCATCCCTTTAGAAATATTCAACCCTAGGAGAGTATCTCACCAAAACTGAAATTCCTATTGCAAGGGATACCTAAAATCAGACTTAGTTTATCTTAGTGCATATTTCTGGGAAAATCAGTAAGCCAATCACACAAGCAGGAAATTATTTTTTGGGGGGCCATTCAATACACCAACTGTGTACAGAATGCCTCCAGGTAGCCGTTTTGCATTACATTTTACAGAAATCTACAGCGGTTGCAGATTGAAAGGTAAAAATATTTTTTTATAATGTTGAATTACAATATGGCTGTCTAGAGATTTTACATATGTATATATAGCATATATATTTTTTTTATTTGCTATATTTATTTTTAATGAAAGTGGAGTTATCCTTTAAATGTGACTGTGGTCCACTGTAAGTACTAATAATTAAACAGCTAAAATTAGCTTCCCCTTTGCAAGCTTGCATGAACAAACCCTCAAACCTGAACTGTACCATGTTGTCCAGAAACCTGGCCCCTATTCTGTCTATTTTTACTGGTTCCATCTGATCCTGCTGTACATGTAAAGAATGACAATTAGTCATATATACCAGGCTCAGTGCACGACATGTGGTTGCACATCTATTATCTCTTTCTTTAACAAATTCTTCATGGTTCTCACTAAAGACAAAGTATTGTGTAGTATCAGTGAGTGCACATTTTGAGTTATTAGTGTAACATTTACCTAAAAAAAGCTTTGCGGAAATTCTCTTTTTATTGTTCCATATTAGAACTACTAGAAAGGAAAGAAGAGACACAGCTGTACCCCGATGACATAACTGCATCAAAAAAAAAACACCACTCTACAGAGCCAAAATGACAGTCTCTAATGTGTAGGTGACCTATGATTAAGCCCGCCTTGGGTGAAACGCATTAGAGTGGGCGGTCAGGAGGTAGGGACTGTTGTTTTGGCTCTGTGGAATAAAGTTTTATCTATTGAGTGATGTCACAATGTAGCTGTGTCTTCTCTTCAGTTTGAATTCAGAACACGGACAGCTTCCTTTGGTCTGACACCTAATCTCTGGGAGGTTGTGAGAGCACAGCTTTCTAGCGGTGGACAATATCTTTTCTGCTATTAGAAGGGACAAGCTTAACGTAAACAAACAGGATATATTGCATACAGTTTCCATACCTCCATGCGATATCACTTTTTTGTAAGGTTCAATAGCTTTCATGTTAATTCTTTGTTCCTGCTCCCCAATGATGACAGTCCTCCATAGCTTGTTATCAGCTCTCTCTTCTTCTGCTGTATACTCTTCAATAGAGTCAAAATTACAATAGCTGAGCAAGTCATTTTCAAACTTGCAGCACAATTGTTTGCGCTCTGTGTAAATTGTTACTGCTGTCTGTGACACCACTGGGGAGATTTTCTGTCATTTGGTGTCCCATTGACAATTCTGTCACACCCAGACAAGAAATAGGGAACCATGGTTCACCAGAGCAGGAAAGTGCAGAGAGTAATAAACACATTATAGAGGTTCTTTTTTTACTGTAATTTAAAAAGTGGTCTAGTATAGTCACTGTACACAATGGAGAGATTTCCTGTCACATCATGTCTCAATGACCCCTGTCACCGGAACATGAGGTGAGAGGAAATGTTCTCAATGGGAACACAGACGGCAATAAACTTCAGAGGAATTCTCTTACCCCACACTATCTTAAAGAAAAATAAAAGTTTTGGCAAGAGTTAAAGGAGAAGTCCAGCCTGAGCTCATTTGGTTGGGCTTCTAATAAGGGTCACAGGAGTGCAATTTGTTTTGCACTCCTGTGACCCGTTTTCAGCAGAGAGCGATCTGAAGACCACTCTCTGCTCACGTCACAGGAATCAGTCCAGGCACCGCATCATCCCGACCCTGGAAGTCTGGATCCGCCAGGTGCCTGGACTGATGGCAGTCTCAGTGAGCTACTGAGACGGCCGCTCCCCGCCCTTCCACAGCTCAGCGCTCCAATGAGGGTGGAGGAGCAGTGGGGAGAGCTGCTGATTGACAGTCAGCAGCTCTCTGCTCGGGGAGCCGAGAGAACCGCGCCATCGGCGGTGTTCGATGACTCGGCTCTCAGTGCAGGGACACAGGGGGACATAATGCATCCAACTAGGTAAGTATAATAGGGGAAAAAACCCAAACCCATACTTCTCCTTTAGGCCGAGCACACACATACTGAAAATTCTCTGCTTCAGTAGGAACAGCAGGTTTCTGTCGAACGCTCATGCTGGAAAACCAGCATTCAACCACCGCTTACAGCCAATAGCTGCAGAGCTGGTCTGTATATTCTGACAAGAGAAAGGGGAGAGGGGGAGTGTCAACTGTCAGAATACAATAGCACAGCAAGGGAGATCCCCCTATCCACATCGCTTATGCGGATGTGAGTGTCTGTCAGGTTTTTTTTTGCTCAACCTGCTAGTAGAACGAAAAAAAAACAAAAAAACGTGCATGTGTACCCTGTATAAGGCTTTAAAATAATAAAGCAGATTTACTGTGCAAATCCTGCAAGTAATAAAAAACAGTGAGCGTAAAATATGAATGGCATCTTTCATATGTAGAATGTATACTTTCTGTAAGAAACAACAGCTGTAGTAGCTATGTAGAGCATTTAATATGATCATTTCATTACAGAGCAGAGTTGACTGTCATCTTTTCAGGTATGCAAACGCATTGTAAAGACAAAGCCTACAAAAACCACAAGCATGTAGTCACTGTTAAGTCACCCAAGCACTCCTTTATATCCTTCTAGCAATGATAAAAACTCTTCCTCTTTTGGATTCCTTCTTTCCACAGTCACTCCTCTTATTATTACACCAAACAGCTGAATTGACCAAAGGCATGTTTTGGTATGTGTACAGATCTCATCCTTTAAATACTTGGTATAATTCTATTTGTGAAAACCCAACTACCTAGACCTGCTGTGGAATGTGATTCACACATTGTTGTGATTATATTGTTTTTTATGCAACCATGATAGATACCACCGAACTTATGAATCATAGCTATAAATGAAGATTATGTTTATGGTGGGTGTTGAAGGGTGGGGAGTCATGTAGCAAAGTGAATAAACCTACCTGTCAGCCATAATTAGCCAAATCATTTAATGCCCAATTCCAAGTTTGGTGATCTGAAGTCAACAATAGTTGATGTGACCTGCAGAAGATCTGTATTTCTGTTTTGCATTACATTTTACAGAAATCTACAGCGGTTGCAGATTGAAAGGTAAAAATATTTTTTTATAATGTTGAATTACAATATGGCTGTCTAGAGATTTTACATATGTATATATAGCATATATATTTTTTTTATTTGCTATATTTATTTTTAATGAAAGTGGAGTTATCCTTTAAATGTGACTGTGGTCCACTGTAAGTACTAATAATTAAACAGCTAAAATTAGCTTCCCCTTTGCAAGCTTGCATGAACAAACCCTCAAACCTGAACTGTACCATGTTGTCCAGAAACCTGGCCCCTATTCTGTCTATTTTTACTGGTTCCATCTGATCCTGCTGTACATGTAAAGAATGACAATTAGTCATATATACCAGGCTCAGTGCACGACATGTGGTTGCACATCTATTATCTCTTTCTTTAACAAATTCTTCATGGTTCTCACTAAAGACAAAGTATTGTGTAGTATCAGTGAGTGCACATTTTGAGTTATTAGTGTAACATTTACCTAAAAAAAGCTTTGCGGAAATTCTCTTTTTATTGTTCCATATTAGAACTACTAGAAAGGAAAGAAGAGACACAGCTGTACCCCGATGACATAACTGCATCAAAAAAAAAAACACCACTCTACAGAGCCAAAATGACAGTCTCTAATGTGTAGGTGACCTATGATTAAGCCCGCCTTGGGTGAAACGCATTAGAGTGGGCGGTCAGGAGGTAGGGACTGTTGTTTTGGCTCTGTGGAATAAAGTTTTATCTATTGAGTGATGTCACAATGTAGCTGTGTCTTCTCTTCAGTTTGAATTCAGAACACGGACAGCTTCCTTTGGTCTGACACCTAATCTCTGGGAGGTTGTGAGAGCACAGCTTTCTAGCGGTGGACAATATCTTTTCTGCTATTAGAAGGGACAAGCTTAACGTAAACAAACAGGATATATTGCATACAGTTTCCATACCTCCATGCGATATCACTTTTTTGTAAGGTTCAATAGCTTTCATGTTAATTCTTTGTTCCTGCTCCCCAATGATGACAGTCCTCCATAGCTTGTTATCAGCTCTCTCTTCTTCTGCTGTATACTCTTCAATAGAGTCAAAATTTTGTTGCACCGAGTGTCCAAGTGCCGGTCGATCATCTGAATGAAGTGAATGAGTATATACTTAAAGAAGAGTTTGCAACTCACTAAAAAGAAGATGCTGCATATCTAGAAACTCAAGGAAATTGGCATTAGGCATGCATGCTTTGGAATGATAAAATGTTGAAAGTTTCAATTTGCTGCAGGAACGTTTTAAAGCACCCAATATAAAGGCTGTAAATGTTAGGGTTTTCACCTAAAAATAAACTTATTGGTATGTTCTAGATTTTATTAAACAATCTTTTGAGTATGAAGAGACACCAGGTCAAATTCCAACTGTTGTCATTGTCTGTTTTAAATACTGTATGTAAAATACAGGTTAATTAAAGCGGAGCTCCACCCAAAAGGGAAAGCTCTGCTTCCTCCTCCCCTCCGCCACCACACTTGGCACCTTTTGGGGGGAGCGGTACCTGGTTTTCAAAAGGTACTTGCTCCAATCTGTGGCTGTTCCAGAAGTTCGGCCCCCCTCCTCCTTCCCCGCCGTTGCACTTCCACAAAGTACAGCGTGCTTTGCGCATGTGCAACGGGGAACCAGCTGTGAAGCCACAAGGCTTCACTGCCAGTTTTCATCACCCATGATGGCGGCAGCAGCAGCACCTGAGAGCTGTTTGAAAAATCGGCTCTGGTGAAGACAACGCTGAATTTGTAGACAGGTAAGTGTCCTAATATTAAAAGTCAGCAGCTACAGTATACTCCTGCCAGAAATAATCAAATGAAAGGTTGAAAGGACAGTGCATTGACATTTCATATTTGGCATACTTCTGCAGCAGTCACTTTAGTGCAGAGCACAAGTACACATCTTTCAGTTAAGCCATGTTTCCTCTCCTCTGTTCCTCCCCTTGGAAGCACCACAGAATTGGGACCACTTACCCCCTTTCCCCCACAAGCTTTTTTTATTAGTGTACTGCCACTCTTCTAAATGTCCCTTCTATAGCTTTGCCCAGCCGGATGCAGTCCCTGCTGACTTCTATTACCAGGTTCCATTGTCACTGATGTTTAGAAGACCCTATCCAGGCCTCTAGGCAATATACACTATGCTAAAAGGACCTGCAGAAGAAAGTCAGGAGTAGACAAGGCAACTACAGCTAGTCCTCTTTTGATCTGTGCCACTCTCTCTGGGAATTCAGCATTTATATGGGTACTAAATTCACCCACCATATCACTATTGGGGTCTAAAGGGGAGCTAACACCTGATATAACTTTCCCATTACCATGTCATAATGGCAACAGAGCCATCTAGTGGTAGGCAAACAAACTGCATGTATCTACAACCCTTCCTTTCGCTATCCAAAATGAAAAAAAACTGTTGCCATTAGTTCTACTTTAACCACTTCAGCCACAGAAGGATTTACCCCCTTCCTGACCAGAGCACTTTTTGCGATACGGCACTGCGTCGCTTTAACTGACAATTGTGAGGTCGTGCGACGTTGCACCCAAACAAAATTGACGTCCTTTTTTTCCCACAAACAGAGCTTTCTTTTGGTGGTATTTGATCACCTCTGCGGTTTTTATTTTTTGCGCTATAAACAAAAAAAGAAAAAATTTTGAAAAAAAAGGGAAGGTGTTAAACACTAGGGGGCGGACAAGGGGTTAAGTGTGTCCTAGGGAGTGATTCTAACTGTAGGAGGGATTGTCTCACTAGAACATAACAGAGGTCACTGCTCCCGATGGCAGGGAGCAGTAGATCTCTGTCATGTTGCTAGGCAGAACAGGGAAATGCCTTGTTTACATAGGCATCTCCCCGTTCTGCCGCTCCGTGACACGATCGCGGGACCCCGGCCAACATCGAGTCCGTGGGACCCACAGGCACGCTCACGGAGTACGTGGCGGGGTGCGTAAGCGTAGGGCGCGCCCACTATGGCGCGATTTAAAGTGGGCATACCTGTACTCCCATTTACCCAGCCGTGCCATTGTGCCGACTTATATCGTCGTGCACTTGTCGACACTTTTTTTTTCTTTTTTAATAAAGGAATTGTCAAATACTGTGTATTGTGGTTTTTACTTTTTGGCACTTTTTTGGTGAATGGGTAGTGTATAATACAATGTACCCCATACACAATCACATAGGGGGGTCTGGTATGGATTTTGGGGGGGGATCCCACGCCATTTTTAAAAAAAATTTGGAGTGGAGTTTCCCTAAAATCCATACCAGACCTAAAGGATTTTGGGGGGCCCCACACTGTTTTTTAAAACATTTTTGGCATGGAGTTCCCCTTAATATCCATGCCATACCCAAAGGGCCTGGTATGGACTGGCGGGGGGGGACCTACGCCAATTTTATCATTGATTTTTATCTATATTGCCGGGATCCGTCAATACATTACAGCCGCAAACAATTTTAAATTATATTTTTTCCTTTAGAAAAGTAAATTTGCCGCGGCACAGTAAAACACATCAGAAAGATGTGCCACTTTACAGGCAAACCAAGGGGACCCCCCAAGCACGATATTTAAAGGAATATTTAATTTTTATTGTTTCACTTTAAGCATTATTAAAATCACTGCTCCTGAAAAAATGCAGTTTTAAAAAACTTTTTTGCATTGATACATGATCCCTGGGGCAGTACCCGGGTCCCCAAACACTTTTCATGACAATAACTTGCATATAAGCATTTAAAATGAACACTTTTAATTTTTCACGTTCATGTCCGATAGACTTGCACTTGGTGTTTGCATGTTCGCACAAATTCTTTGCCTGTTCGCATGTTCTGGTGCGAACCGAATAGGGAGGTGTTCGGCTCATCTCTAACCTTCAAAACCAAAAGGTTTTCTTTGACTCTTTACACTTGATTCTGTGTCATGTTTTGGCATTCTGTTGTTAGTCAATAAAATGTTATGGCATTCTGTTAGTCAATAAAAGCACTAGCAGTCTGCCATCAAAGGTGTTGGTTCAAAATGATTGCACTACAAAGTATGAACAAAGGTTGTCAGAGAGTGCAGCAGCACCATAAAAATGACATATATGGAGAAGCAGCATTAACAAACATTTCTGGAGGATGTGCTTATGTAATCCTGTGCACCAGAGGAAAAGGTCAAATAATATTCAACAAAGAAGCAATTGTGTGCATAGAAAGAGCAGAATTGCTAAATTAGAAGGGCCACTGATTTGACTGCTATTCATAGTTAGTCTTTCAAACAAATATTGAAATACTCTTTTGTCCTCAAATTCAACATTCCTTGGCATGCTGCAAAGACGAGTTGACAAGCACAAGCAGGTTTTATGCATTAGATGTAAGATACAGATGGAAATAAACTCATTTTATTAAGTAAATCCTTAAAACTGAACTTCAGGCAGATATTTAAAAAAGCAACATAATGCAGTTATGTAAGCATTGAAAAAAACATTGAAGTGATCATTAGATCTGCTTCTCTTGAACAGAAACGGCCATAGATGGATCGAATTTCATCCAGTCCCTGTTAAACCAGCCGAATTTCCCTTATTTCAATGGCCAGCTTTAGACAGGAAGTGTGTAACCGGATGGGTCACTAGGTGAAATATAGGACAAGAAGCCTAAAGAAACTAATGCGGATACCACATTTAGGGATTGTAAGCTGTAATATATTACATTTTTGTTTTTGAGCTTAGTACTGCTTTTAAGTCTGTTATAATATAATGGCAGCATTGATTAACAGGTTTTCTACGTATTCACATATGGAGAAAATGTGTTACGAGATTGCCATTGTGATAAGCCAAGAAAGTGACGCATTGAGCCTCAAACAATTTTCTGACATTTTAAGACTGAAATTATTTTTATGAAAAGGATTAACTCTCTTTTAGCAGTCATTAAATGTAAATAGTTACAGAGTGAGGTAAAGAACTGGGCTGGGCAAGTCTGGATCCACACAGAGGCATAACAGGCTCCTGCCTTAGTCACTGTAGTGGGTGGTGCATCTGGAGTCACAAACCAGTTACTCCCACAGATTTACACTTTTTGGTCTTTCATTTAATTTGCAGGTCTCCAACTCAGGGAGGGGGGTGTGAAAGGTAGCACTGAAGCATGGACTAGGAATCCTGCAATATCATAGTTGCCATATATATTTAAAATACCATTTGGGAATTGGACATATCATGAGGATCTGATGTAATCACCTGGATCTTAGGATGGAACACTAGGACACTGTTTTCAGGCCAACTTGACTCCGTAATAGAGTCCATAGATTCTGGTAAGAGTCCAACCAACTACTGGTGATGGCCCACGTGGTGAACATAGAAGCTTTTTGATACCCTTCACTATGCAGTGGTGTACACATTTTCTGATTGGGACTGCTGTTCTCATCTTTGCACATTTAAAATGGACTTACAATATTTTTTGTCACATAAATTTTCTTTCACTTTGTATCATGATATTTGTATCATGATATTTTTAGCGTGGCAAAATTTTGTTTATTTTATTGATTGCATAGTGTGTCTGACTGTTTTGCCAGAGGCTTTTTTTGCACATGGCAGTGCGTTTTCTATTACTAATGATTAGGGAATGCTACATGGCTGCATCAAAAAGCACATGTATTCGGCTAGTGTTTCTCAATCTTTTCTTCAGTCATTACACACTTTAAAAGTATGCAAAGTCAGAAAGTACCTTAGTCCAGAACTATACAGTATTTTTCAGTCTGAAGGACACTGACATCTGTACTGGAATATGATCTCAGCCATTTCTTGATGCAACATGGGGGCGACCCCCTTTAACATCAGAATTCCCCCTTCACATCAGAGTCCCACCATCATGTAAGAGTCAGCCCCCTTTACATCACAGTCCCTTTGTTACATCAGAGTCACTCCATCACATCAGGGCCATGCCTTACATCACATCAAGCCTCTCCATTACATTAGAGTCAGCCCCCTTCACATCAGAGTCCCCCCTTCACATCAGAGACCCTCGGTTATATCAGAGGCAGCCCCCATCCCATTAGACTCAACCCCTCTCACAACACAGTCCACAGTCCCTCATTAATAAGTAGACTCCCACCTTCAAATTCTAAATGTGGCTGCAGCATCATGGCAGGGGGGTGGAAGGCAGAGCAGGTCTAGACAAAAGCAAGACTTCCATCCTCTCCTGTACCCCTGCCCTAAATCATCTGCTTTCATGGTGTGGGTGGGCCGACCATCAGCACCATAGCAACAAATTCTGTTTTTTGCACTTAGCAATATGGAGGACAAAACAATCATAACATAAAAAATAAAAACAGGTAAAATAAATTGAACAGGAGAAGAAAACCTGGACCAACAGCTAAGGTGATCAACAAGATGAAATGTTTATTAAAGTAAAGGCCAAAACCTAGCTAACCCTTGACTTCAGGGAAAAGCAGATTGGACAGACAAGGCATGTCCCAAAAAAGACCAACCAGTCTACAGCTGGAGGCTTATGTAAAACCCCTTAAATCCCCTTACTTCAGGAAGAAGAAGGTTCAAATTAAGAATAATGCTACCTGATAGACAAGAAATCTCTTAAAGAGACTCAGCATATAATCCAAATGGAGAGAGAGAGGAAAAAAACACTTAAGCTGGCAAAACAAGAGTAATAACCCTGAACCCTTTTAAAGAAGAGGTTTGGATTAGAAGATTATAGTTCAGTCACAGAAAAGCATTTATTTTTCAGTAACCAGGTCCCACAAAGGCCTCTAGACTGGCAAAATCAATCTTATACACTATGTACTATGTACTTGTATATTGTTCCTTCTATTTCTGTATGCATGTGAGGGCACTGTAATTATTTTAATTAAAAAATGTAAGTACCTTTTTCCTAATCGATATACAACTGTCACATGACTCAGATCTTTCCCAGCCTGTCTGCAGGGAAACATAAGCAGGAGGAGCTTCTAGTCCTCCGCTGTTGGCCAGATGTTCAAAATAAAAAAAAACAGCCTTTGGAGTACAGAGTAAAAATAAATAAATAATATCAATAAAATGTTTTAAATTGTCATACAAATATATATTTGCAATCAAATGTTTATTATTTTTTGGCAAAAACATAGTGTGGGCGGATTTCTGCCAGTCACAGGCTGTGTCATGCCCCTCCAGCCTGTGTCTTAGAATAAAAAGGAGGTAAAGCCTCCATTAATCAAGATGTAATATCTTGCCTCCATTGTGTTTAGATGGTTAGTGGGCATGCAGAAGGAAGGAGGGAGTGGGCTGTCATTTACCACTGTGTATACGCCCACTTGTGTGACTCTATAGTCACATGGGCAGCTCAGATGTGATAGGGAGGACATGCTCAGCATAGAAACTCAATAAAAACTGAGCATGTGCAGAGTTGCCACCACAGCCGCAAAATCCTTAGATGAATTTGGGACACATACAGAAGGTGGAGATAGACAGCATCCAGGTTTTTTGCAGAATACAGAAAACGAATGTCACAGTGACTGAGTATGAACAGCAGGTAATACAGAATTTATTGATAGTATTTTATGATGTGGGTTTAGTGACACTTTAAGGGAATGCCTCAGCAGGGTAACCATGTATTGGCTGCTGACCCTCCATAGAAGAACGTGATTTATTTACATTTAATTCTTCCTTGCAAGAAAGACAGGAGGCACATTCTAGGGCAAAACCCTCATTCTTCAAAGTGGGAACATTAAATGGGGGGGATCCAGAAGCCAATACCTTGACTCTAAGAAGAAAACAAATGACACACCCAACACTGACCAATGTAGGTCACATGTTCAGATACTGGAGTGCTCTATTTTTTTCAGAGTTGAAGATCTAACAATCTCCAGATGAGATCCAGCGGGCCATATTAAAAGATTGACCAACAGAGAGATCCCCTATTGCCTTTTTAAGTAAAACCAGATTCAAGGAGCAGGAAAGTGGATACATTGATTAGGAGAATCCTCCAAGGATGTGGGAAAAAAAAGGATAATTCCAACTTAGAAAACAATTAGAGAGACCTCTTGGTCTCAAAAACCAGCTTGGTGTTGGTTCAAATTCTCAAACTCAAAGGGAGAAATATAATTAGAACCAAGGTACAGCATAACAAAAGGGACCATGTTAAATTACATTCCCCAACAATCCCATTAACTTCTAAAAGGTGGCAAAGGTCCACAAAGAGTGTATATGATAACCTCAACCCTCTTCTGCTGAATTGAGCTGCCATGAGGTAAGTATGTTAATCCTCCCATTTGTGGAACACTGACACTTTCTTTTCCATTACATGGGTAATAGGCCATGCACCCCACGCATGGTTCAAGTTTTGGGTTCAAGTCCACTCTGGTTTTTAGGATCTGGGCAGGAGTGTTGCTGCCCTTGGGTGGCCTTTTACTTTATGTACATAGTTTTGTGGTTGTATGTATGAAGTGTGGATGGATGTTTGAATGGGTGCAAATGTGTCCCACCTTTAACACTGTGGCTGTGCCTGGTTCATGGGGGGTTGCGCAAAGGCCCACTTTCTTTCTCCTTGCCCCATGGATGGTCTCTTCCAAATATGGCTGAGTTAAAGAGCTCTGGTTTTTTGAGCAGGTTAAGCAGCTTAATCTGAATATTCTCTGCTTTCAAGAATTCCACCTTATGGGCTCCAAAGTCTTAACGCTAAAGAAACAGTGGGTCTTACATAAATAGAACTCCACGTAGTCTAATTATGCTTGAGGGGTGGTAATTCTAATTCGTAAGGGACTGCCCTTTTCATGTCACCAGGTGATTTTGGACCCCAAGGGCCAATATCTTGTGCTACATGCCACTGTTCATAGGACTCCTGTTTTACTGGTCACGTTTTTTTTTCAGCTCGTATACATGAGCATGGGGGGAAAAACAGAAGGCTGCTGGCTTTTCTTGCCCATACCAACTTCCAGGACAGCTCGATCTCTGCCATACAGCTATCTGACAGCTAGAGTCCGTACAAATAGAGATGTCTCTTCGCCATTTCCATTAAAGAGAGGCACTAGGCAGGGGTGCCCCCTCTCTCCACTCCTATTCGCTCTCACTACTGAGCCTCTGGCGGTGCGTCAGACATCTGAGATAGGGGGTATCTGCTATGGCCCGATGGAGGAGAAGATATCTATCTATGCGGATAATGCCCTTGTGTACCTTGATGGCAAGGAAAGTTCCTTTAACAAGCTGATGCAGGTGGTAGGGGAGTTTGGAGAGGTGTCTGGGCTGAAGGTCAGATGGGACAAATCTATAGCCTTCCCTATTGGTCCACCTTTTTCTGATGACTACCAAAGGGGTTCTAACCTACAAACGACTCAATCTTTCAAGTACCTGGGTATTCAGATCCATAATGAGCTCTCCAAATATGAAGACCTCAATATTTCCCCAATAACAAACAGATGACGGACAAACTTTGCACATGGTCAACACTTCCTCTGAATCTTATAGGTCACATAAATATTTTTAAAATGATTTATTTGCCAACATTTTTATATTGTTTACATAAGTATTTTATTGCATCCCAACTTGCCTATATCTACGATTGGTTACACTATGACCCTCAGACCCCTTCCACAGCTCTCCTGTCAGCTTTCTTTGGCCCTGCTGCCTCTCTCAAAGATGAATTACATAGAGCGATTAAATCTAATGCCCTGTACACACAATAGGATTTTCCAATGGAAAATGTGTGATAGGACCTTGTTGTCAGAAATTCCGACCGTGTGTAGGCTCCATCACACATTTTCCATAGGAATTTCCGACGCACAAAGTTTGAGAGCTTGCTATAAAATTTTCCGACAACAAAATCCGTTGTCGGAAATTCCGATCGTGTGTACACAAATCCGACGCACAAAGTGCCACGCATGCTCAGAATAAATTAAGAGATGAAAGCTATTGGCTACTGCCCCGTTTATAGTCCCGACGTACGTGTTTTTCGTCACCGCGTTCAGAACGATCGAATTTTCCGACAACTTTGTGTGACCATGTGTATGCAAGACAAGTTTGAGCCAACATCCGTCGGAAAAAATCCATGGATTTTGTTGTCGGAATGTCTGATCAATGTCCGACCGTGTGTACAGGGCATAAGTGTTCCCGACATTCCCCCGTAGATGTGGGTTTTCTAGCCTGGAGAGAAGGGGATAAAATGCTCACGAACACGGTTCAGAGAAAGTCACTACAAACTCTCCTATGGAACAACTTCAGTCTCCCTGAGCTCTACGGCATCGTGTCCTTTGACAACTTGAGGAGGGGTCATGGCACTGACCATAAATTCATTTTCAAATACTTACTACTCTGACATGCCATCCGGACACAGTTCGGGTCCCTGAATATAGAGCTCACGGAGTTTCCAATGGAAGACCTACTATCCTATCCTGAACTTAATAAATTAGTAATAACCTTTTATAGTCGTCTGTCCTTGGTGGGGGCAGACCCGTTTCAGAACTCGTATGATAAATGGTTGGTGTTGATGCCTGAGCTCATTGAGGAGGGCTGGAAAGAAGCCACTGAGGTCTGTTTTCAGGATATTATTATCAATTTATTCAATTCAAATTCAACCATCATCTACATTATACCCCATCTAAGCTGGCTCGTATGGGTTTAGGAGCTGGTGCAGTTTGCTCCAGATGTAACTTAGCTAATGTTGATTTATTTCATATGTTTTGGAGCTGTCCGGGACAGTCACACAGTTCTGTACTATGCGCGTAAAGTTATATTGTTGCACTGGAAGGATGCTACCTCCCCAACAACTCAAACTTTCTACCATATTATTAATGGGGAGCTCCCCAAAACCAAGCTAATATATAAAAGTAGAGCATGCTTGAAAAAAATTACCAAATCATTTTGGGGTAGAGCTGAACTGATCAAAATCGGCCTTTACTGCTTTGCGGCTAAGTCAGGCGGATGTTGAATAGTTGAGCTGGGCATTGATCTATAGGGTTCTATGCTTATTTTTTTTATTTTTTTGCAACGGTGGAACCGTGGCACTGTGGTATTAGGGTGGGACGAGAGTGTGCATGGGTGTGTGTGGGTGCATGTGTATGGTTGTTTTGGTTTGTTTGTTTTTGGTAACCGTACCTTTATGACCCAGTTTATGATGGTCCCATCCCCCGCCACCATTTTGTTGGTTGCGTGGAAACTGGGTAATATTGTTCCCTCTCAACATATCTAATCGGCCATGTCAGCCTACAAAACATAATATGTTTATGCGCTGTATTTCAATAATGTATTTGTAATGTACCATATTGTTTGTTTTGTGTTTATGAAAATTATAAATAAACACCTTTCAAAAAAAAAAAGAAATATAGTTCCCGGTCTGACCATGCCCTTCCCATATGACAATAACACCCTTCCTTTCTGAAGATAATTAGGAACTATGTCACAATCCACAAACAAAGACATAATTTTCTCAGGCCTTTACCACCTCCGGAATTCATATACACCACTGTTTCACCAGTGTGAAACACCATCTCAATCCCATAAACACTTCTCTCTGGCACTGACAGTTTACCTAACTCTAAACAACAGTGGGAAGAAGAGTTGCATATTTCTCTGACCAAGGAAAGATGAGAAAAATTACATTCTCAACCACAAATGCTCCATTAGCTTTAATATCCAAGAATTTGCATACAAACTCTTAAGATGGTATAGGACACCACAAAAGCTACAAAAAAAATTCCCAGAAACCTCTGACCCAGAGTTTTGCGTTTTTCCTCCCTGACATCTCACACTATCCTACCCACAGTTCTCCCCATCGTGACCCTCTCCTCGACACTGTATAACCCCCCACTTGCCTCTTTTTTGTCCCCTTTCACACATTGGTTATCTTATGAAGCTCCCTATTTCTCCTCACCTTAGCCTTCCTTTCCACTCTCCACCTCTGTATATATTCACTAATCTCTTTCATTCTATCTATCTTATTTATTTATTGTAGTCTAAACTTGTAAAACTATAATAAACACAACCAGGTCAAATGGTCTGACTGAAACCTGTATTTCCCAAAGTGCTCCATGCTAACTCCGATTCACATGAGAATAATATTACCAGTTTTGCTGTGACAAATGTGATCTACAATCCTGTATGTACTTGATTTTGATTTTATCTGTTCCTACGATCAGTGACTGTCATGTGCTAAACAAATCTTAAAAACACACATACGGTAATTATGGTTCTATTTCAAATGTAAATAATGTTATAATGCTTTTTGCTAGAAACATAATTTTAGAGCCTGTAGAAATGGGACAACTCAAAGAACAACATTTTTACTTTTAATAATTCTCAAAGGAAAGAGCACATTTTGTTTACCATTATATTAATGAAAAGCTGGCTTATTACAATAAAATCATAGTTGTTTAACCATGCAGCAAACAAATGGTGGCAGCTCTGAGATGGTGGACACCAGCTGCCATTCCTGAACCATGCAACGGCCTAGCCACTGAGCCTGCCACTGCACAGGGCTTTCTGGAGAGGGGAGGATGACACACTTTGGCATCTTCTCTTTGGGTGCCAGATTTGACCTTAGGTATTAATAGTCAGGCTAGTTGTTACAGTAGAAATATAAAATATACACAAAGCAATAACCTACATTTTTTGTTACAGTTTTGATACATACATATTTTTAGTACTTTGGATGTGACATATTCAATCAAAATGAAAGGCTTCTGTATAACATATTAGCAATTACCAGATATAATTATTAAGTGGTATACAAACCTCATAAATTAAAGGGGTTGTAAAGTCTCCAGGTTTTTCACCTTAATGCATATGCATTAAGGTAAAAACCTTCTGTGCTGCAGCTGCCCCCAGACCCCCCCTTTTTCTTACCTGAGCCCATCCGTTCCAGCGATGTGCATGAGCCCAGCAGCTCCAGCTGCTGTCTCTGTCCTCATTGAAAAGATTGATAGCAGCAGGAGCCATTAGCTCAAGCTGCTGTCAATCAAATCCAGTGACAAGGGAGCCAGGGGCGGGGGCGGGGCCGAGTCCTGCTGCTGTGTCAATGGACGCAGCAGTGGGACTCCTGTGCACTCCCACACAGGTGTCCGCAGGGAAAGCAGCTTTCCCGTGGGGGCACTCGATGAAAAGGAGGAGCCAGGAGCACTGCTAGGGCACCCCAGAAGAGGAAGATCAGGGCTGCTCTGTGCAAAACCCTTGCACAGAGCAGATAAGTATAACATGTTTGTTATTAAAAAAAAAAAAAAAACCTTTACAATCACTTAAAACAAAAAAACTTCCCTTCCCTGGCTAAGCCAAATTCTCCTTCATTACTGTCTCACAAGCTCCCTCTCCCAGAGACTGCAGCTCACAGTGAGAGGTTTTAGCAACAGGGGCAGTGCAGCCAATCCAGGGAGTATTAGGCAGGACTAGATATGGCCAGGTGCTGATTGGCAAGTTATACATTTATAAACTGCAGTGACAGATAGATGTAGATAGTCATGCACCTGCAACATTTTTTCATCCCACTATAATTTAAGCAGGCACAGCCTTCATTAGAGTGACAATTCTGGTCCTATTTCAAAAGCAGTGCAGCACTGTTGCCACACCATCACGAGGATGTGCATTATGTGGACTTCACTAGCACACTTAAAGTGGGAGTAAACTCCCTTGGTTTATTTCTAACTATAGGTAAGCCTATAATAAGGCTTACCTATAGGTACAGTAAATATCTCCTAAACCTGCACCATTTAAGAGATATTTACTGTAGAATCAGCTGGTGACATCACAGGCGCATGCGCTCTGAAAGAACGGTATACCTGTGTTGTTCCTTCAGAGCCCTGTGCTGTAAGCACAGCACAGGGCTGTGGCTCAGCCATTCATACTGCCGAAGCCCGCGAACCCGGATGAAGATGCAAGCGCCTGCAGCGTTGAGAATGCGCTACTAGAGGGCTACATTTTCAGGTACCGTATATACTCGAGTATAAGTCGAATTTTTCAGCACCTTTTTTTGTGCTGAAAGTGCCCCCCTCGACTTATACTGGAGTCAAGCACTTTTCTGCAGCAAAAAATTTCATTTTCCGAACCGACTTTGGGGCCCCGTATCTCAGGGCCACTTGGTGCTAGAAACCCCAAATTTGGTGTGCAAACCCAGTGGACTTGGTTCCATAACATATCCAAAGCTGGAGTTCCTAGCACTAAGTGGCCCTGAGATACGGGGCCCCAAAATCGGTTCGGAAAATGTCATTCTCTGCTGCAGGAAAGTGCTTGACATTTTCTGAACCGACTTTGGAGCCCTGTATCTCAGGGTCACTTAGTGCTAGGAACCCCAAATTTGGTGTGCAAACCCAGTGGACCTGGTTCCATAACATATCCAAAGCTGGAGTTCCTAGCACTAAGTGGCCCTGAGATACGGGGCCCCAAAATCAGTTCGGAAAATGGCATTCTCTGCTGCAGAAAAGTGCTTGACATTTTCTGAACCGATTTTTGGGGTCCTGTATCTCGGGGCCACTTGGTTCTAGAAATCCCAGCTTTGGATATTTTATTGTACTAGTTCCACTGGGTTTGCACACCAATTTCGGGGTTCCTAGCACTAAGTGGCCCCGAGATACGGGGCCCCAAAGTCGGTCAACTGTGTCCATCTGTAGCAATGTCATTTCGGGACACTTTGGGTTCAGAGACCCCAAATTTTGGCTGCAGCTAGGGGGCATCTAGGAACCCTTAACTACCAAGTGTGAAGTTCGGGGGACCTATGGCTGCAAATGGGCACAGTGATGCTGCAAATGGGCATTGTTGACCCTCTTTTCCACTTACAGTAGCTGTGCATTTCTCACCCTCGTCTTATACTCGGGTCAATAAGTTTTTCCCATTTTTTTGTGGCAAATTAGGGCCTCGACTTATACTCGGAACGACTTATACTCGAGTATATACGGTAAGTTCGTCATAATAATACGGTGCATATTAGAACATTATGACTTAAACTGGCCAGGGCCCAATTTTTTTTTTTTTTTTGCTGTTGTTTACTATCGCTTTAACAGGTATTTGTGGAACTTTACATGGGGACTAGAAGAAAACTGTAAGTGAAGATGCACTTAAAACTTTTTTTTACAGGGCAATCATAGTTTTAGTTTATTTCTAATGCAGTAATTGCAGACAAATTTATTTGTCTTTATATTTCAGGGTTTACATTTTAGACACTTTGCATTTGTATCTTGCACAAATTACACTTAAGGTCACAGCTCAATTTAAAAGTGTGCATGGAGGAATCTCAACTGCCTATTGCATTCAGGCAGTCAGGGCACCTGTTGCTGCCTGAATACTATAGCACTGCTGAACAGTAACTGCATCTGATAGCCAACAATATCTAACCTGGTTTCGTTTATTTTTAAATTAACTTCGGTCAAGCTGGGGGGGGGGGGGGGGTGACTGCAGGGCCATCCATAGCTCTTAGTTTGGCTGATTCAGCAGGCATCAGCTGAAATTTGAGTCATCTATAAGGGCCTTAAATTATAACAAATGAACAATTGTTATTTGCATTCTACACAGACTATTCTTTAGTTAGCTGGCCATATACGAATGTCCCTATAATCAGTTTGTGATATGATGCAGCGTGGTGCGGCAGCAGTAAACACTCTAATTGCAAAAAACAGAACTCATATTAAAGTTCAAGTTTGGCAATTCACAACAAGCCTTGCGGGAAAGCACATGACCTGGAACACTCCCAAAATTAATGTCTAAACCGCTGGCAACAAAAGTGAGTACACCCCTAAGTGAAAATGTCCAAATTGGGCCCAAAGTGTCAACATTTTGTGTGGCCACCATTATTTTCTAGCACTGCCTTAACACTCTTGGGCATGGAGTTCACCAGAGCTTCACAGGTTGTCACTGGAGTCCTCTTCCACTCCTCCATGACGACATAACGGAGCTGGTGGATGTTAGAGACCTTGCGATCCTCCACCTTCTGATGTAGGATGCCCCACAGATGCTCAATAGGGTTTAGGTCTGGAGACATGCTTGGTCAGTCCATCGCTCAGCTGTTTTAGTAAGCCAGTGGTCGTCTTGGAGGTGTGTTTGGGATCGTTATGTTGGAATACTGCCCTGTGGCCCAGTCTCCGAAGGGAGGGGATCATGCTCTGCTTCAATATGTCACAGTACATGTTGGAATTCATGGTTCCCTCAATGAACTGTAGCTCCCCAGTGTAGCAGCCCCAGACCATGACACTTCCACCACCATGCTTGAGGCTGCATTCACACCTGAGCATTTCAAAGTTGCGCGTTTTTTACCACGTTTTTGCCGCAATTGTGTTCAGGTCACCAATGTAAAAAAAGCAGAAAACCACCTGTAATATGCCCCAAAGAAGCTCATGTTCTTTTTTGTGCTTAGGGCATTTCTCAGGCATTTTGCTTTAGGTGACAAAAAGCTCAGATGTGAACAGAGGCCATTGAAATGAATGGAATTTTGCTTATTGGGCGTTTTTCAGGCATTTTACGAGCGTTTGATGAGCTGAAAACGCTCAGGTGTGAATGCACCTCACTGTAGGCAAAACACACTTGTCTTTGTACTCCTCACCTGGTTGCCGCCACACACGCTTGACACCATCTGAACCAAATAAGTTTATCTTGGTCTCATCAGGTCACAGGACATGGTTCCAGCAATCCATGTCCTTAGTCTGCTTGTCTTCAATAAACTGTTTGCGGGCTTTCTTGTGCATCATCTTTAGAAGAGGCTTCCTTCTGGGACGACAGCCATGCAGACCAATTTGATGCAGTGTGCAGCGTATGGTCTGAGCACTGACAGGCTGACCCCCACCCCTTCAACCTCTGCAGCAATGCTTGCAGCACTAATACGTCTATTTCCCAAACACAACCTCTGGATATGACGCTAAGCACGTGCACTCAACTTCTTTGGTCGACCATGGTGAGGCCTGTTCTGAGTGGAACCTGTCCTGTTAAACCGCTGTATGGTCTTGGTCACCGTTCTGCAGCTCAGTTTCAGGGTCTTGGCAATCTTCTTATAGCCTAGGTCATCTTTATGTTAAGCAACATTTTTTTTTTCAGATCCTCAGAGAGTTCTTTAACATGAGGTGCCATGTTGAACCTCCAGTGAGAGAGAGTGAGAGCGATAACACCAAATTTAACACACCTGCTCTCCATTTACACCTGAGACCTTAACTAACGAGTCACATGAAACTGGGGAGGGAAAATGGCTAACTGGGCCCAATTTGGACATTTTCACTTAGGGGTGTACTCACTTTTGTTGCCAGTGGTTTAGACATTAATGGCTGTGTGTTGAGTTATTTTGAGGGGACAGAAAATGTGCACTGTTATACAAGCTGTACACTCACTACTTTACTGTAGCAAAGTGTCATTTCTTCAGTGTTGTCACATGAAAAGATATAATAAAATGTTTACAAAAATGTGAGGGGTGTACTCACTTTTATGAGATACTGTATATTATAAAAGAAGCATACATAAACCACAATCGCATTGTCTAATTTGAGAAACAAGATGTGACAATTCTCAAAGAGTGGTAACTTCATAGTATACTATATAACTGTATGTACAAGCAGCCAGTAATCGTCATCTTACCTTGACCTGTGTAGTCAAAGGAATCTGCTTCATCTGGAGTATCAAGGTCATCTACATTAATGTCCAACTCATCTGGGGTGTCAAGATTGTCATCAGACAAGATGGAACCTTCGCTGTGGTCCAGAGACAAGTTTATGTTGGGAGCTGTGAGCTTTATTTTTCTGGCATGAGAACCATTCAGATCCAGTGAATTAGGAGGTTCTAAGAATACAGTAAAAATGTTTATATAAAAAGTATGTTTTTTAGTTGTTTTTTTTCTATAGCAACACCAAGATGCATTTGTTTATACCTAAGGAAATTCAGATCTTGCCACACATACGTTAAATAAGCCCAAGGGTTATAACAACAAAGTGACTACCTATTACATTTTACAGTGAATAAGTATAGTTTACCTTTGTTATAAAAATGTAAAAGCCAGCTTAATTAGGCCTCTTTTGATAGCTAGGAGGACTGGCTGCTATAGTCCGTCACTAGAGTACTTCTCAACCTATGCTGACAACCTTGTTTGTCATAAATTGATTGATCTGTGTTTCATAAACAAAAGTTTTCAGCTGCTTACGTATAGGCTATATTTTTGTTTTTTGCTGTATTATTAAGTAGATATAAAGTAACATCATAAATACCACTCTTATTTTATGTATTGTTATATGTCTCCCACTGTTGATAATCTCTTGGATTAGGAATCACCCACAATTTGCAGAAAAACCTTGACGTGGTTCATGGTTTCCACATATTTTTATTAAAATGTAAGAAATAAGACTTAAAGTGTTATCAAACCCACTACAGTAAAATCTGTCTGTATATGCAGTAAAGCATGCTTGTTATACTCACTGTGGAACCTAAGGGACTATTCCACCTGCATTGTGTAAAAATGCTGTTTCATCCTGTCTACTCTGATCCTCCCCTCCTTCCACTGTCCCCTAATAATTTTCTGATTACACTGAGTCTATCGAGTCAGGCTGCACAGGCTCAGTTTGGTGTGTGTTGCTAGAGAGGTTTTTTTTTTCTTGGGAAGATGCATGTGATCAGCACAGAGCCAATCAGCACTGTCCAGACAGAGGGTCAAGGGTCTTGCAGTCTCATAGGAGAGTCAGAAAACTCCTCCTTCAAGCTTTAACCAGTGCTTGGCTGGACACTGATAAAAGTCACAAGAATGCTATATACTGCGGGTGAGAAAAAGTATTTAGCCGTTTATATTTACTAAAATAATTGCATTTCAAGGTTCTTTGGAAGACCAGATATAGTGAATGCAGGTTTTGGGTTTAGTAACACTTTAAGGTGATTATAAACGATCACCTTGTAAGACAACCCATTCAGTTCAAAACAGAAATGAAAGACAAAACATTTGTGCATAGATATTAAAAAAATAAATTAAATTTTTTTTTTGGGGGGGGGGGGGTTCGTGTCAGGACATGTCTAATCATTGGAGGAGAGTACACAGACTTCCCAGCATAGCTAGAGAACCGACCACGATGTGCTCTCCTGCTTAGTGTGGTCAGTTTATATTAGGAAAAAAGAGGGACTAGCAGGAACACCAGGGATTTCATATAAAGGAAGCAATACAAAGAGAACAGGATACTTTCTCATACGAGTACATGGTACAGCAGGCACATATCAGGAATATGAAATTCTGGGTAACAAACACTTAAACTCAGTAAACTTTGTTGGCTATCTAAGAAAAGTGCTTGGATTTTTATTCTATGTGCTCATAGCATGCTGCCTCTTTTTAGTTGTAAACTGGTTGAGCTGATGACATAAACAAACTATGCCTCTCGGTAAATTCCTAGTTAAGTGCAGTTAAGGTAGCAAAAATCCCAAATATGTATTTGACGTTATAATAATGTACTGTACTGTCATGGAATCATTATCAAACACTGTATATATGGTATCAAATACTGAAAGGGTTGTTTAATTGAATTGAAATAGATAAACAACAAAACATAAAAAGAAATAACACATATAAATGCATGTAGTATTACTTAAATGACCAATCAAATCATTGTGCGGCTGTTCTACAGACTAATTAGAAACTAAGAAAGGCAAACTGCTTTTTTCTTCACAAGTGAAATTAAAGTTGAATCACTTCCCATGTTTAAAAATAAATCATTTCCTGCACCATTGTGACAGTACGGGTGTAACTTCACAGGACAACGCTACCATAATGAATAAATAGAAATGTTGAAGACACGCTTATAATTAAGGAAGATGTCATCTTAGTTTGTAAGCTCCTTGAGGTTAGGGACTGATGTGAATGTACAATGTATATGTAAAGCGCTGCGTAAATTGATGGCGCTGTATAAGTACCCGAAATAAAAAAATAAAAAAATAAAAAAATAAATGTCATTAGCTTCTATTACCAGGTCTGATTTCTGCTGCATCGTATGGGATGTCCATTCCCACATCATCCAATACTGTTGATCTGAAAAAAGAAAGGACTCAAAATTAGTTGTTATGTTTTGGACTTAAAATTTAAACATGAAATACTAGATTTACTAGTCTTAAAAAAAAAAAAAAAAGTATTATAACTAGGTGTCTGCTAATCATATTCAGATTTATCTGTCTTCCAATTAAAGTAGACCTTGCATCAAAACAATTATAGCCTGGAATTATGGCCTAGATCTTTTTTCTCTTCTATGTAAGATAAATATAACATGTAAACCAGGCCCGACAGGTGGATCGTGTCCACGGCTCTGCCTCCCCCAACCTGAGCCGCTCTCCTGTTAACTGCAGAGCAGAGAATGGGAGGCGGGAGCTGGATGGAGGGCGGGGGTGGGAGCTGCTTAGTGATTGGTTGCTTGACATTCCTAGCAACCAATCACCAGCTTGCTAATATGAACTCTGACAAACAACTGCTACCTACAGAGCGCTGTGTGTATGTTGGGGGAGGGGGGACAGAGGATGCCACGGAGGGCATGATGTGAAGGGGGTTAGATGACACTGTTTTGGGGGTGTACAGGACACTAATGGGGGGGAGGAAGGGGGCAGAGGACACTACAGGGGGTGTTGTAAAAGGGGCAGAGGACACTACCTTGAGGGGGGGTTACAGAACACTACTGTGGGGGGGGGGGCAGAGGACACTACAATGGGGAGGGTGATGTGAAGGGGGCAGAGGACACTGCATTGAGGGGGGGTACAGAACATTACTGTGGGGAGTGGGGCAGATGACACTGTTATGGGGGGCAAAGGACACTACAGTGAGGGGGGGAAGGGGCAGAGGACACAGTATTGGGGGATACAGGACACTGCTGTGGGGAAGGGGGGCAGAGGACAATACAGTGGGGGGGGTGTGATGTGAAGGGGCAGAGGAGATTGCATTTGGGGGGTACAGAACACTACTGTTGGGGGAGGGGGCAGAGGACACTGCTACTGTATTAGGGGCAAAGGACCTGGGAGAGTGATGTGAAGGGGACAGAGGACACTACTGTGATGCTGTATTTTAATTGGGAACTTAAAAGAATTTTTTTAAGGGCCTGCATAGTAGACCCTGCACGCCACCCCCCCCCCCAATCCTGATGTTAAACATTACCCTATGTCATGCCCCAAACATTGCATGTGGCCACTGTAGCTTGGAATATAACTTTTTTATCTGTTATACCAGCCCAGAAATCCCAATCAGCTGTCATGTGATATATGATGTCAGATACCCCCCCCCCACCTTGTTATATGTGGCTGAAGTAATCCCTTGCTTACAGTCTTCGGTCACTCAAATATGGAACCTTTAAAATATACTCCTATATATGAGATTAAAAGAACATTTGGACCAGATAGTGCTACTTTGGAATATAAGTGCACTTTTTACATGACTACTTGACCAAAGGGTCTGGATAGACTTACCCACATGTAGTTATCTGTCCTTGCATTGACTGTAGTCAATGGTTTCATAGGGGTGGAGACTGAATACATTGTACAAGGCACAACAAAAGGGACATTGGGGAGATGGTGTCAGTAGATACATGAGGCTGACACAGAGTTTGGTGTATTGGCTCTGTGTCCTAGAGTTGGGCCTGTCCCTGACAATGTTCAACCATAGAAGACTGGTGAGCCTTTGCAATACAAGCTGGTGTACAACCCGGTCAACAGTATTGGAAAGAGTAGAGCTCAGGAAAAAAAAACAGCTGCCCTGGAATTGTTTTGTATGCTTGGAAGCACTCTCTGGAGGTTTCTTTAAGGCTAAGTAACAGTAGAACACTTGCATTTACAATTCTGTGTCACAAACCTCAATCAGTAGGGCAGCTGCTACAACAAAGTAACCTTGCCTCATCCAAGGTAATTTAGTAGATTAATGTTTAAAGCTTGCTATACCATGGCCCTAGATTGGCCATTAATGCTGGCTGGAGAGTTCGACAGAGTTTCTTCTTGGCCTATTTCAATGCTACAGTGTAACATTCTACCAATAGATATTGCTATACAGGACCATCTTTGTACAGACAACTGGCTTTTCAGAAGGGACTGTTGCCATTAGTTGCACACAGCGTTTTTATTGCACTTTTTCCTTGGTGAGGCTCTGGGTCATTAAAGAACATTGTACACAGTTACTTTGAATTTGAACTTGCCTATAATGTTTGTAAAGTAACAACAGTGCTAATGTTCCGGTTCCCCATCAAGGTTTTAGTGGAACTAAAGGCAAAAATACTTACCTGATCTCCAACGCTAGAGTTGGCATCTTGTTCTTGGCTTCTTCCATCTTCCGCCATCTTCTTTCTGGCTTCTTTTATCTTAATTGGCCAGTGCAAAATGATGTCACTCCTGTGCATATGTGGGAGTCACTCGTCCTGCCCTACTGGCACTGTGCCAGAAATGTAAACAGAGCTGAGCATGTGCAGCTTCATGTTTATTCCTTTAGGATTGCGAACAGGCAGGTAAGTGCATTTTATTGGCTGGACACTGATAAAAGTCACAAGAATGCTATATACTGCGGGTGAGAAAAAGTATTTAGCCGTTTATATTTACTAAAATAATTGCATTTCAAGGTTCTTTGGAAGACCAGATATAGTGAATGCAGGTTTTGGGTTTAGTAACACTTTAAGGTGTTGTAAACAATCACCTTGTAAGACAACCTATTCAGTTCAAAACAGAAATGAAAGACAAAACATTTGTGCATAGATATTTAAAAAAATAAATGAATTTTTTCTTTTTTTTGGGGGGGGGGGGGGGGGGGGGGTCGTGTCAGGACATGTCTAATCATTGGAGGAGAGTACACTGACTTCCCAGCATAGCTAGAGAACTGACCACGAGGTGCTCTCCTGCTTAGTGTGGTCAGTTTATATTAGGAAAAAATTAGGAAAAAATAGGGACTAGCAGGAACACCAGGGATTTCATATAAAGGAAGCAATACAAAGAGAACAGGATACTTTCTCATACAAGTACATGGTACAGCAGGCACAGATCAGGCATATGAAATTCTGGGTAACAAGCACTTAAACTCAGTACACTTTGTTGGCTATCTAAGAAAAGTGCTTGGATTTTTATTTTATGTGCTCATAGCATGCTGCCTATTTTTAGTTGTAAACTGGTTGAGCTGATGACATAAACAAATAATGCCTCTCGGTAAATTCCTAGTTAAGTGCAGTTAAGATAACAAAAATCCCAAATATGTATTTGACATTATAATAATGTACTGTACTGTCATGGAATCATTATCAAACACTGTATATATGGTATCAAATACTGAAAGGATTGTTTAATTGAATTGAAATAGCTAAACAACAAAACATAAAAAGAAATAACACATATAAATGCATGTAGTATTACTTAAATGATCAATCAAATCATTGTGCGGCTGTTCTACAGACTAATTAGAAACTAAGAAAGGAAAACTGCTTTTTTCTTCACAAGTGAAATAAAAGTTGTAAAGTAACAACAGTGCTAATGTTCAGGTTCTCCATCTGGGTTTTAGTGGAATTAAGGCAAAAATACTTACCTGATCTCCAACGCTGGAGTTGGCATCTTGTTCTTGGCTTCTTCCATCATCCGCCATCTTCATTCTGGCTTCTTTTATCTTAATTGGCCAGTGCAAAATGATGTCACTCCTGTGCATATGTGGGAGTCACTCATCCTGCCCTACTGGCACTGGGCCAGAAATGTAAACAGAGCTGAGCATGCGCAGCTTCATGTTTATTCCTTTAGGATTGCGAACAGGCAGGTAAGTGCATTTTATTGCAGAAGGGACATCTGCAAAAAAAATGCCTGCCCGTTTGCATTTCTTGTTTTTTGCACATTTAGTTTTGCTTTAAAGTTAATGTGCAAACCACTGCTCCCTGTTAATGAACTGTCAAATTCCAGAATTTCAGTAGGCAGCCAAGGATCTGGCATTATCTGTTAGGTTTCAATTGCTGTCTATGTGGTTTGTTCTCATCTTCTGTCCTGATGACCATTGTTAGCAGGACAAAAAAAGTGAGGGGAAATGTAATACTACACAGTTGTTAGAGAAACAAGAGTAAAGCCTCGTACACACGATCCGATTGTTGGGCAACAAAACCATGGAGTTTTGTCCAAAGGGCACTGGCCCAAATTTGTCTTGCATACAAACGGCAAAGAATTGTCAGCCAACAAATACGAATGTAGTGACATACTACGTTGTTTTTCACTCTTCAGCGCCACCCTTTGGGCTCCTTCTGCTAATTTCATGCTAGTAGAAGTTTGGTGAGTGTTGATTCACGCTTTTC
Source organism: Lithobates clamitans (assembly GCA_037952925.1). Taxonomy (NCBI): domain Eukaryota; kingdom Metazoa; phylum Chordata; class Amphibia; order Anura; family Ranidae; genus Lithobates; species Lithobates clamitans. The sequence continues at coordinate 9,813,450 of JBBGZY010000400.1, read as the reverse complement.
ATTTCGCACTTTTCATTTCGCGCTTTTCAGTTTGTTTCTGAACAGCCCTTCGTCAACCAGCTATGTTGCGGAATCGGAGGAGATAACGTGTTATTTATTATTGACCTTGGAGTTATTGCTTTGACCCAAGTCCAGTGCAGGAACAGGAGGAGTTCTTGGACCAAAAATTGGTTGCTTTATTAATCGTGACCAATTATGTCATATGCCTTTGCTGCGGGAGCTCCAGGAGAATAATCCAGATGTTTTTCGGAATTATCTCCGGATGCTGGACCCCTGCTTTCACCAACTCTTGGCATTGTTGAGCCCTTTATTAAGAAGCAGGACACATGCATGCTTTTATTTTATTTTTTGGTTGAATAATAATGATTTAATTTGGTATATTTTCTATATTTTTGGATGACTAGAATGCACTTTTTGGTTCCATTGGCAGATATCATTTCTAATTGTATGTGTTTTCTTTTTTTAATGCACAATAAAAAAAATTGTGTACAATAATACTTGGCTATGTGTTTCACTTCAAATGACAGTTTGGGAGTAGGCAGTTACATTTAAAAAAAATACAATGTAAAATTGACAAGGGACACCAACATAGTTGTATCTTTGATCTTAAAAACTATGGGATAATGGTGTTGTGGTAACTTGCACAAAGAATAAAAAAGCAAAAAAAAAAGCATAATATTATTTTTGATATCACTAGAAAAAAAAGCCTTTGAAAATGTGTTTGCATCAACTCCATCAGTATCACCAGCAAAGCAGCTTCATTATTATCCCATTAAAGAAGAAGAGAATTGTGTGCTGCATTTGAAGATTTCATAATTTGCCACGTCACGAATGTTAGTTCTCCATTACGAACGCTAGTTTACAAGACCGACTGCTTCTGGCTCGTCCTTGCGTCCGAGCATGTGTGTTTTGTACTTTGGACTTTTGTCTGATGGACTTGTGTACACACGCTCAGAAAATCCGACAACAGACATTTGTCCCCAGAGAATTTTAAAACCTGCTAGCCAACATTTGAAAATCTGACAACAATTGTCCAATGGAGCGTACAAACGACCAACAGCCTGTCATCACCCATTTCCTGTCAGAAAAACTGATTGTGTGTACGAGGCGTAGCCTCCCTGGCGGTTTTCCCGAGTGTGGCTCGGGGTTAAAAATCAGGACCATTAGCGGTAACCCCGAGCCACACTCGGGATTACATCGCAGGATCCTGGTGTGCCTTTACTTACCTTGCCCCTAGGATCCTGCGATGTCCCCCGCTGTGTCCGAGGGCTCTGTCCTCGTCCGAAGCCTCTCCGTGACAGGCTCCGTTCCCTGCGAATTTTGCGACGCACGGGGGCGGAGCCTGGCGGCAAATTCAAAAAAATGTCAAAATCATAACACATACAGTACTGTAATCTTACAGATTACAGTACTGTATGAAATGATTTCACATCCCTTTTGTCCCCAGTGCTTTGGCCCATGCCCTGCATGCAGTTTTATGTGATATATACTGTTCTTTCTGCCTGGAAACTGGAGATTGTCCATAGCAACCAAAAAGTGTCCCTTTACGTCAAAAGTGGCTTTAGACCAGCTAGAAAACCGCGATAGTAAATTAGATAGATAGTAAATTAAATTAAACACTTGCAGAATTGAGCGATAGTGAATCGTGGGGAAATTTATTTTATTACTATTTATTTTTATTTTTTTTAATTATTTATTTTTATTTATTATATTATAATTTATGTTTTTGTGTTTCAAACTTTATCATACCCGGGATATCTACTAGACTCTTGTTTGGACAGATTTAAGTGTGTTTTTGTTAAGAATTACAGACCTACAATATAAAACGCCAAATTTCCATGCAAAATAAGTGTACCGCTTTCAGCACCTAAAATCCGAAATAATCATACCGCCAGGGAGGTTAAGACTGGCCATACACCATTTGAATTTTTTAAGAATGTTTTAAGAATGTTTGTTCAATTTTCTTTTTTTTTTTTTTTTTTTTTGGCTTGAGTTAAAACTTTTACTTATAACCGAATGTTATTGGAAATAAATTAACAAATACTGTATTTCAAATACAGAGAATTAATTTCAATAACAAATTGTTCTAAAAAAAAATAGTTTATATATATAATATATTGTTTTTTTTTTGTTTTTTTACTTTTGTTTTTTTCTTGATTAAATATTTTTATTTAAACAATGTATGATACAATAAAAGTAAGTTATGGTCCAGGAATGGACTACAAACAGGTGTGAAACATAACAGTAGCCATAATAAACTAACATATGAATAGCTATTCATATGTGGGTGTGGAAAGCAGGTATTTGGCCTGAGGAGCCATATCTAAAGGTCTAGTAGGCTCAAGGCCGTTGCTGGCCCGCATGTGAGTAGATGAATGTGAATAAACGTGTCTTTCCCAGCATAGCAATAGTAAAAAAATAAAAACTAACAATGCTCCCAAGTAAAGCCAATATTTGGCCACTTAATAAAGAAAGATGGTTTTACAGGGAGAGATAGAAAGAGAAATATAGAGGGGAAGCTTGGGGAGGAGGGGGGGAGAGAGAGGGTGAAGTGGCGAGAAGAGAAGCAGAAGGAATAAGGAGGGAATAAAGAGGAGAGGAGTGGGGGCAAGGAAGCCCCAGGTGTCTCTAGAATGTGCAAAGTGGAGCTCATCAGGGAACTTCCCATTAAGGGAACCTGTTTGTTTGATTTTCTAATTGTTAGTGGTCAGTCCGTTTTTGCAGTGAAAAGAAAATTGAAAGAAGTGGAATGGAATTTGTTTCCCTAATGCAGTGTTTCTCAACTCCAGTCCTCAAGGCGCACCAACAGGTCATGTTTTCAGGATTTCCCTCAGATTAAACGGCTTTAGTAATTACTAAAGCAGTGAAACTTATCAAATCACCTGTGCAAAATAGTGGAAATCCTGAAAACATGACCTGTTGGTGCGCCTTGAGGATTGGAGTTGAGAAAAACTGCCCTAATGAATGAATTTCTAACATGTATGTTTTTGTTCGGAAAAGTTAATTCACTTCAAAATCACATGTTAAAAGCAGTCATTAAATGAACTGAGAATTTTTGTACAAATGTTTTTTGAAAATCTACTAGTGTGTGACCTTTTCTAGGGTGAAATCTCAAATTAGGACACCTGTTTGGATGGCAACTATCCAATCTGGGAAATATATACTGATTTGCTTTTTTTTTGTTTTAAGTAATCCTTTCCCAGCATGAGATATAAAATGAAATGAATCTAATACATTTTGTTTGTGGTGGGTGCGGACGGTAGTGCGAGCAGCAATTAAGAAGTGTAGTGGCAGCTGCTGACAGTAGTGGTTAATGGTTTTCTGTTGCATGACAATTTAGATATATAAAGAAGGGTCTCTTTTTAAATACTTTGACATATTGCTGGATCCTTTGGAATTATGTTATATTGGTCTTGGTTAGGTAACAGAGTAGCTGCAGATAATTTTGTTACCTGTGCAAGTGGTGTTGGGGCTATAGGTCATGGAGTCTCTCTCTTTTTTTTTTAAATTACTGATGTTATTGGCTAGTGGTGACTGACAACAAAGACGGTGTACTTATTCTGTCCCATCGGGCACAGGTAGCAGTTATGGTTTATCCATTTTATGAATATCGACGTCTTTAGTTACTTTGTTTCACTGCGCCAGAAGTAAAAATTTCCCCACTGTTACTGAGTCCTGCAGACTTTCCCTTTGTATACTGTTGCTTTCTTTGGCCTTCTTGGTTATTGTGGAAAACTTGTGAGACACTGCTACCCTTCAGTTTGCATTAAGATCTGCTTTTTTTTTTTTTAGTTTATCTGTGTTGGAAATATTGTGGTCGGCTGTGCTGCTTATTTTAGCTATCTGTGTCAGCACAGAGTTTCCATTTGTATCCTTGTTCTACAGACTGTTGCTTTGGTTACTACATAAACACCACTTTTAGGCAAACTCAGAGTTATTACCATTGCTATAATCAATAGTGCAGTAGTCAGCAAGGGATAAACTTAGGGGGGGAGTCTGGCTTCTGTGTTGCCTAAAGATGCAATAGAAAAAGGGGGGCAGTGAGTGGGAATTTGTGGTTATGGGGCATTTGCAAGAAGGTGCAGGAAAGGAGGAAAGTAAAGAGCAGCAGTTTAGATGCCAGCAGGCTGGTTCCCTCTTGGCACTTTAGTCTGCAGACACCCCCCCTGTGTTGGAGGGGTGAAGTGTGCCAGAGAGATGAGTAATAATAGGGAGAGGAGCTCTTTCCAAACAAGGAAAGTGAGAGCTGTGCTAGAGCAGGGAGAGGTGTGAGAGCAGGAGCTGTCAAAGGGGAAGAGGAGCCAGGGGAGAGTTGGGCTGGAGCAGAGAAATGTATGAGAATAGGAGATATCAAAGGGGTAGAGAAGTGGGTGCCGATATGTGCTGCAGCAAGGAAAGATGTGGGGGTGGGAGCTGTCAAAGGGGGACAGGGGCCAGTGAATAGCTGTGCTGGAACAAGGAAATAAGGGAGCAGGTACTGTCAAAAGAGGAGAAAAGAGTAGAGGGAGAGTTGTGCAGGACTGGACAAAGGTGTGTATACATGTCCTTTACTATTATAAAACTGTCAGTACTGACCATTGACAGATACCCTTGGTACATTTATTCATTTACTAACTCTCTCCAGCATTCTCTAGAATTGTTACAATGTATCTCTTTCTAGTTCTACCGAGATGTATTGATTTCCTATGATCCTCAGCAACATCCACTGGCCACAATGCGGACATTTTCACTCTAGGTGTTTTATTTACAAATGCAACAATTCAGTGCTGCAATAGATTCATATGTCTGCAACACTTTTTAAGAACTCCCTGGATTGTGCTCTATAATTGCCAATTTCTTTGGACTTGATCAACTCATGTATTTAGTGTACGACTAGAGTCACACCATAAGTACCATATTTGATAAAGGTTAAGATGGCAGTTTCTTCTCCCAAACATAACCCTCTTAGATGGTATGATCTGATTGATCAACATTTTCCTCTGTGATATACCGGGGGGTTGGTTTTATTGACTTCTGTGCAAAGGCTAAAACATGTTATCTTTTGTGCTTGCAAGAACTGGGCACTGGCTAATGCATATGTGTCGTGTTCACCTGTAACAGATGTTCGCGCCAAATGGGCTATTTAAACTCGGCCAGTGCTCAGGATCAGTGCTGCTTTGTCTTCCGCTTCCTGTGTTCCTGTTCCTGTATCCTGTATCCTGATTCCAGTTGTTGATCCAGCTTGTCCTGATCACTCTCTGAACTCTGCCTGCACTGACCTCGATATGTCCCCTGACCTCCTCTTTTGTCTGCTCCTTTGGCTCCTGCTTCTCTGATCGGTTCCAGCCTGGCTTGTTTCCTGACCATGCTCCTGCCTGTGCCCTGTACCCGATCAATCCTGCCTGTGTATGACCCAGCCTGCCTAACCCTGCTGCTCTGCCTGCTGTTATTGGTACCCGCCTACCTTTCTGCTGTTCAGACTGCTACCAGCAACCATTCTCATCTGCCTGCTGTCACCCGTGCCAGCCTGCCTCAGTCTACTGCCTACCAGTTGCCTACCAGCTTACTTACTGGAGCCCTCTGACTACTTCAGCTGCCCAGCGTAGACGCCTGCCCTTCTGCTAGCAAGACTTACAGGCACTCATGCCACTCTGTACTCCTGTACCTCCTGTCTACATTATCAGAGGCCCCGAGCAAAGGTGTAAGAGAGACCTTCCTCATCATATCAGGCTCTGCTATCAGGTACGTGATACAGAACGAAAAACACCTGATGCACCCAAACACATCTAAATGCTCTCAAGCGCTAGCCACGTCAAGTGCTTGGGCATTCATTCTTTTCAACGAATAAAAAGAGTGGAGTTGCACGTATGGCTCAATCAAAAAAGGAAAAGCAGCTAGAACACCACTAGATATAAATTTTTATAGAGTATAAAAATTTATAGCTAATCAATCAAGTAAATATATAGCTAATCAATATATATAAGTCATCATATTGCAATTCTGTGTAATAGAAACAATTGATAAAGATAAAAGGGAAGATAAATTAATAAAAAAGATAATATATAAAATACCAACAATAGTGTCACAAGAATAACAAGTCCATTCAACATTAAATAGTCCCCGAGGCCAAACCACTGATGATGTCAGTTGTGACGAAACACGTAGGATGGAGATGCCATAAGGTGTATGAATGGACGAAGAAGCGATCCACACATACTTTTAGGAGTACTCTGTTATAAAAAGCACTGGGGTTGATTTACTAAAATGGGAGTGCAAAATCTGGTGCAGCTGAGCATAGTAGCGAATCAGCTTCTAACTTCAGGTTTCTTCAATTAAACTACGACAAAACTAAACATGGAAGCTGATGGGTTTCTATGCAGAGCTGCACCATATTTTGCATTCTCCAGTTTTAGTAAATCAACCCCATTGTGTTGATTTAAACATGTGAGTAGTTTTCATTATATGTATGGCTTTATGCTACGTGGAGCGTCTGGCTCCTTTTTATTTGTCCTAATATGATCCTGTGACTTGTGAGAGTGGTATCCTCTGGGCTCATCTGTTTTCCTGGATAGTTATACTAACCTAAATGCTTTTTGACTTCTCTGATTCAGGGGGTCTTGGCTCTGCGGTAAGCCTCTTGTGTGAAATAAAGAAGAGGAGTACGCAAGTGGTGTGGATCACATCCAGTTGAATCCCTTTCATCCTTTCACACTGTTTTTTGCACTGAGATTATTACTGTGGGACTTTTTCCTCTATTTTATGGTGAATAGACTTAGTTTGTTTATTTTTGTGACACTATTGTATTTTATTTATCTTTTTTTGATTCATCTTCAATTTTATCTTTAGCAATTATTTTTATTGCACAGAAATGCATTATGATGATATACATATTTTGATTAGCACAGCACTGGGTTTTCTATATTCATTTCAATAGCCACAATAAATTAAATAATAAACGCCCAATTGTTAGACGTGCTTAAACGCACCTAAATACATATGCAAATGGCTTTAGGCGCATTTTTGATGCTGCTTTTCTCCTGCTAGGAGAAGGGTGTTTAGAAGAGCTGGGCAAATACCCAGTGTGTGTAAATTCCTTTAAAAGGAATTTACTATTTTAAGTGGAGCTTGATGCAAGGTTGAAGGTAATGATGTTTAGAATAAGGACATACCGTATTTTTCGCTCCATAAGACGCACTTTTTTGGGGGGAAAGTGCATGTGTGTCTTATGGAGCAAATATTGAGCAGGACTCCCCCCCCCCTGTCGCCACATCACATACCGGGCCGGATGTAATCCGAGGGCACAACCACAGAAGGGAGGCAGCCAGCACCGTCTGCGGGAACACACTGGTGGGGGCAGAGCGGCAGGGATCATCTTTTTCAGGCCTGGCCAGACCCCAGCAGCACGCATGAGATGATATAGCAAGGGAAGGGGGCCCAGCCCAGGTAGAAGTCCCAGCAAAGCCTACATCCCAGTAGGCTTTGCAGCAGGCGAGCAGTCCCAGTGCACGGAGGCGTGCCGTATGCCCACTCAACGTCACTACATGTTGCTCCGTGCCCTGGGCCTGTGCTCTATCAGAATATGCAACCAAAGTGACGTTACGTCACGGCCATCTTGGTACACCCGCACTCTTCGGCAGTAAGCCTAGAGTTAGAAGTCAGCAAGCGGACATCTTTATACACCCACCGGAGTCTTGCTTTTCACAGTTATTTTTTTACAGTAAACTCAGCAGCTTTCTGACAGGACACCTGCTCACCTGCTGCCATTAGTAAACCTATGGCATAGTGTACTCACATTGGTCGCCCCCTCACTCACAGATCCCAGCAAGCCAAAACAGGGCCAGTCAGACCAGCAAGCCACAACAGGGCCAGTCAGACCAGCAAGCCACAACAGGGCCAGGGACCGGTTGCCAGCATAGCCACCCACTGCAGGGACCGGGTGCCAGCCCATTTTGCTCAGAATATTTTTTTTTCTAGTTTTTCTCCTCTAAAACCTAGGTGCGTCTTATGATCAGGTGCGTCTTATGGAGTTAAAAATACGGTAACTGATTTCTGCAAATTAATGCAAAGTTCAGTATCCTATTAGTATCCAAGTATTGATAGCCAAGGACTAGAGGGGCACATGTCATGTCTTTTCTGTAGCCAATAAATGTGAAGGGATAGAGTAAACAGTGTAAGTGACCCTTTGCCTCATATTAATTCTGGTGTATGAGGGCTATGTCAATTTTAATTGGTTTAGTTTTAGTTCTTGTTAAGGATGTATCGCATGCCATAAATGCATCCCTAAAACTTAATTTAACTGCTCTAGTGTTAGTTTTGAAGGTGTCTCCACTTCCCCCACCACAGATCTACCAAGTTCAGTTACATGTTGTGGATCACTCTTAGTATGAGGAGAACATTGACCTCATCATAGTAGTGGGATCTGGGGAACCCCTTTAGCCACTCATAGGTGGTCTGATGCTAATTTCTGCTCAACCTAACGTAGTTGAAAAGGGCTGGTCACAGGACTTTTCAGGATTATAGAGCTTTCATTGGGAGCTTTCTCAAATGCAGCAAAGAATTGTTCCTACAAGTCAGGTGTGGTGAATTACTTTATGAGTTGGACCAGCTGACTGCAATACATTTTCTATTGCTCATCTGTATGGCATGCCAGGAATGTGGGAAAAGATCCCATAAACAGCTGACTTGCGAGGGTAATAAATATAAGATTAAAAAAAGAAGAGCATGTAGGAATGGTGGTAGGACAAGCCCAATACTGTATTTACCTGCCACCGGTAGCAAAAGCAGTCCTATTCTAGGCCTACGGTATCCTAAAGTGTACTCCAACTTTTATTTTATTTTCCTTTTTAGGCCAATCTGTACTTACCTTCTCCATGCTGGTAACCCTCTTCAGGCAGAACGACAGTCCTGCCATTCTGCTAATTTCCCTTGAGTTCAGTCTGTGGTTTACATAACCCACGGCAGGGGGGGATCATTTTTAGCCCTGTCCTGTTTCTTAAAGTGATTAAAGTCTAGTTTTTAAAAAGAATAACAAACCTGTCATAATTAACTGCTCTGTGCAGTTGGTTTTGCACAGAGCAGCCCAGATCCTCCTCTTTTTGGGTCCCTTTGTTGCTCCTGGCCCCTCCCTCCTATCAAGTGCCCCCTCAGCCAGCAGCTTCAGCTTTCTATGGGGGCACCCGAGTTGAGTCAGAGCTCCGTGTATCCATTCAGACACGGAGCCCCAGCCTGGCCCCGCCTCTTTCTCCCGTGATTGACTGACTGACTTTGATTGACAGCCGCGGGAGCCAATGGCCACCGGACCCTTCAATTATTCAATCAAGGGATGCTGGAGCAGAGACAGCCAACAGAGCCAGTGATAAATTTTCACGTGGTTCCAGATGAACCATTTGAAATTTGAACAGTAAAGCATTAACTAAACCTTATGTATTTTACCTCCTGGATCAAGAAAGAAAGTGGCAGATGACACAACCTTAAATAGGGCACCACATTGCAGGCTTCCTGCACTTTGAGGCTAAAGCATTGGTTTTTGCAGATGCTGACAGCACAGACTCAGAAACTAGAAACAGTTATGCTCTGTACACACGGTCGGATTTTACGACGGAAAATGTGCGTTCGGAGCTTGTTGTTGGAAATTGCGATTGTGTGTGGGCTCCATCTGACTTTTTCCATCGGAATTCCTGACACACAAAGTTTGAGAGCAGGCTATAAAATTTTCCAACAACAAAATCCGATCGGTTTAATTCCGGTCGTGTGTACACAAATCCGACGCACAAAGTGCCACGCATGCTCAGAATAAATTAAGAGCTGAAAGCTATTGGCTACTGCCTCGTTTATAGTCCCAACGTACGTGTTTTACGTCACCGCATTCAGAATGATCGGATTTTCCGACAACTTTGTGCGGCCGTGTGTATCCAAGACAAGTTTGAGCCAACATACGTCGGAAAAAATCCAAGGATTTTGTTGTCGGAATGTCCAATCAATGTCCGATCGTGTGTACAGGGCATTACAGTCTGTGGCAACAACACCAATCAGCAATAACTTTATGACCACCCACCTAGTATTGAATAGGTCCATCTTTTGTCACCAAAACAGCCCCTTTGGCTGCCAAAACAGCCCTGACCTGTTGAGTCATGGATGCCAGTAGACCTCTAAAGATATGCTGTGGTATCTGGCACCAAGCCTTCAGTTTTAGACCCTTTAAGTCTTGTAAGTTACGAGGTGGGACCTCCATGGATCAGACTTGTTTTTCCAGAACATCCCACAGATGCTTGATTGGATTGAGAGCTGGGAAATTTGGAGGCCAACTGAACGCCTTAAACTTGTTGTTGTGTTCCTCAGACCATTCTTGGACAATTTTTACACTGTGGCAGGGCATATAATCTTGCTAAAAGAGACTATTGCCATCAGGGAATTCCATTTCCATGAAGTGGTGTAGAGGCAATCCCTGGTTACAAACAAGAAAGGGTTTGTATGTTTGTTCTTAACTTGAATCTGTTTGTAAGTTGGAACAGGTACATTTTTAAGTGTAGCTCCAGCCAAAAAAATGATTTTTAAGCTTTCTGAATAGCATAGGGAAGGGTTAACACCACTGTAACGTTTGTTTTGCTGTCTGTGCATCTGTGCAGAAGATTTCACCTCACATTCTGTCCAAATGACAATTGGATTTTGAAAATTTTGGGTTGTTGATGAAATAAGGATTGGTGATAAAGCATCAGTGGAGACACCTTTTTCCAATGATAACTCTTACAGGAGTGAATTTCCTTTCCTAGGGGTAGATTTCCTCTCATTTCCTGTTGTCTCCCTCCGTTTGTAAGTAGGAGTCGTTTGTAAGTCGGATGTTTGTAACTAGGGGACTGCCTGTACTTGTTTAGGTAGGTGGTACGTATCGAGTAACATCCAAGTGTAGCACCCTCTAGTGTGCTAGAGTAGGTAATGTTAGGATTTTTGTAGTGTAGGTAAAATATTTTGGCTGCCAGCCAATCCTGTATTTTAATCTTGGTCGGGTGAGTGATCCAGGGAGGAGGCTGGTATGACTCATCAGGCAGCATCGCTGGTACCTAACCCTACTTTTGAAACTTGTGAGAAATTTCCAGGAGAATGGGAGCGAGGTTAGGAGGAGCTGCCTGGAGTATTCATGAGGGCCCTGACCAATCCCCAACAGATGGATTGGCAGGGGCAGGCCCTCTCAAATACTCAGGGTCAGCCCCGCAGGAAGGAGAGAGTTCGGGTGGAAGCTGGAGATGGAGTGCTAAGAGGCTGTTGGTGGCTCATTGAAGGTAACCCCCTCATCTAGAGATTAGGGGGTTACCTGAGAGTTCAGGCGCAGGAGGGATCATCTAATATCCCAAGGAGGAATCCTGTCCAATGGCATGGGAGCAGGTGTGAGGACAGCAGGAGCCAGCAAGCACGTCCAGGAGATCTCCAGGGAGAAGACAGCCAGGTGGGCTTGTGAGTGATACAGTCGTGGAGGACTGAGAGGCAGCCTGAGAGGACTGGGTGAGAGAAGTCTGAGATGGATACAGAGTCAGTCTGGTAGGACTGTGGAAGATTAGCCGGGTGGGTTAGTCAAAGAGGCAGCTGCAGCCAGATGGGCTGGCAGTGCCTGAAGAGATGGTGCTGGGATCAGTAGCCATAGGATGACAGCTGGGCACTAGGACTTTGCTACACAACCAGGGAGCCCACGGTCCCTGCCTGTAATGGGCATTTGCTACATCTGACTGAGCCCTTAAGTCAGATCACCTAATAGTGTGTCAGCTGCTCCCGAGAATTTTGTGCTGCAAGCAAGTGTTGTGCTGGAGGAGCTGAGGAGTGTGTAAATAGACTGTACAGAAGAAGTTGTCCCTGAAGAGTTCTGCTAAAAGCAGTGAGTATCCCATAATACCCGTATCCCCATCCAAGTTTATTACCCTCAATAAAAACACAAAAACAAAGCACTGGACTTTTTCCTGACTGCAGTGTCCTTGTGAAGATGCGGTGTGCCTGGCTGTGCAGGGTGTGGGATCCCTTCCTACCTGCAGCTCCTTGACTACATGAATGGCAGGGCCCAATGTTTCCCAGCAGAACATTGTAGGAGCTTTTGGCTGTGGACAACATGGGCACTCTGACCAGTCTTTGGCTATGCAGCCCCATACGCAACAAACTGCAATGCCCATTTTTTTGCTTTCAACACATCAACTTCAGGGACAATATCTTTACTTGCTTCTCAACTTATCCAACCAACTTTCAGATGCCATTGTAACGAGATAATCAATGTTATTCACCTAATCTGTCAGTTGTCATAAAGCTATGGCTGATCGACGGGGGTGGGGATCTAATGTCACACACACACTGCAAAGCTATAGAATGGAGCTCCCTGTAATCTGATAACTGAGTGGAGGTAAGGGACATAACCCCTCTAATCAGGCTCATATAAAAATATACAGAGCTGAGGCAATATATTGCCTGCTGTGTGCTGGGGTGGTGGGTGGGATGTCTCCCGGAAGGCTGTGGTGTCAGCATAAATGTCTATTAGAGTATAAAGGGGTGAAATTGCATATACTAGAGGCCCCCCCCAAAAAACACACAAAATTGTGTGTCAGTGGGAGATCTCTGTGGGATCATTGCACCGGTCTCTAGGGTATTACCATCCCTAGTTTACCTTAATAAAGCTTTTCAGTTTTTTTCCATTTTGTATTTACCTTTTTATTATGTTTGATTAACCCTTATATTGTTGTTTTTATATTTTGTTTTATTGAGACCTCTGCTTCCCCAGTCCTGGTCCTGGCTTCAGGCGCCGGCGCGGGCCCCTCCCCCTGTGTTCTCCCGCGGCGGCCTGGTGAGGTCCCTGGTGGAGGGATCGGTCCCCTACACGGGACCGCCCCCTCCTCTTGCACCGGCCTTGGCTGGGACGACGTCCCCTTGGCCTTGCGGCCGGTGCGCATGCGTGCGCGCGCGATCTCTCCGCGCGCGCGCTGTGTGGAACCTCTGACCCTGTGACGTCATGTGCCGGCGTCCCACCGACGCGCGGCGCAGCGTTGCAGGGTTGGGAGCTATTTATAGCAGGCTATGCCTGCTAGCCGGACGGTTCGGTCTGCTGCCCTTGGGTGCCTATACCTCAGCCAGCCTAGTACAAGTCTATGGCAAGTACCTATCCACCCTTTTACCTAAGTCCCATACCCCTGGGCACTAACATCGTGTATCTCTAAACTACTGTATTCTACCTTGCAGCTGTCCTAGGCTTAGGTTTACATGCCTCGGTTTGTGTTCGCCCATCGCTTGCAGTCCTCCTCATTACCCTCCCTCTTACCCTATCATGGAACCAGTTCCTGGCAGGGTGTCCCCTTCGGGAGCCCTTCTATGCTTTTACTAGTACCAGGTACCGTTTGGCCCCTATTCACCAATATGTTCACATTGCTGTATCCTCCTTCTTACTTTCCCCTCCCCCCCTCTTACCTCCTGTTCCACCCTCCTCCTTCCCTCCCCCCCTCTCTCCCTCCTTCCTTTTTCCCCCCTTCTCTCCCCACCCCCCTTTCCCCTTTTCCACTCTTCCTCCCCCGCTTTCTTCCCCCCCTTTCCTCTCTTTTTTCCCCTTCCTTCCCCCTCCCCCCCCCCCCGTCTCCCTTCCAATCCCCCACTACCCCTCCTCCCCACTCCCCTATCCCCTTCTCCACCCCCAATTCCCCTTCCTTTCCCCTGCCCCATCTCCTCACTTGTTTACCCTTTCACTCATACCATACAACACCTTTATGCCCTGTTTATCATCACCTCTTCCTATTTGTTTGGTCACCTTTTGTAATCTTTTATTCTCTACATAATGCGACTTCAATTTTTGACATCTTCCACAATTTTCACCCATTAACCCCCCTTTGTCATCACCTTTTCTCCATACTCACTATTTCATGTCTCACTTCTTCTTCTATGTGGCAATTCAGGTTACCTTAATCCCTATATACATTTATCCTTACTATCCCGTTATTTTGTTAGCTCCCCCAGGCTGCCGCGGGAGATCATTCGTTGGTGTTGGGGCCTTGCGCCTGGGGTCTGCTGGGACCTGGGTAAGCAGATTCGTTCTCCCCCCCCCCATTACCTATCTGTATACTTTGATGCTGGAACATAAATTGTCTGATCATGTATCTTTATAAACCTTGTATATTTTTTAATTGTCAGGTTCAGACTGTTTAGTCAGAAAAACTTATCTCCAAATTCCCTCCTGATGAAGCGGATTGTGTCCGCGAAACTAGTCGAGGAATATGATATCTGAGATTTTGTGCTGTACTGTATACTATTGAATCCATTGGTGATATGCCTGTACTTTTATTAAGTGTTCTTGTATTATCATGTTCTGTCCGTTGCATCAATAAATGAATTACAATTTTATTACTGCCGTCACTTGTCCTTATGGTTACCCTTAATTACTGTACCGTAATAGTCCAATATGCTCCATTTTTGGTCGCCTGACTGGGGATCAGGCTTCCAACCCTTTTTTGATATTGATTTCTGGATGATGGTACATATGCACTTTTGCTACCTTTATATTTTACTGTAGAGAGGCCATTTCTCTAATTGAATTACTAAAGTAGTAGATACTGTTCACTTTGAAAAGTGAATAATACTGAACTTAGTAAATAAGGTAATCATGTGCTGATAAAAAAAACCTTTTTTTTTTTCTAAAATACCTTAGTTACTAACATTCATTTTGCAAACTGAACATTCTCTTTACTAAATGAACAGCATCCACTAAAAAAAATAACAAAACTACATAGCTGGCTAAAAGCACTTTAAAATGAGTGTTCATGAAGTTTTTATAATGAGATAATATTGTGCCAAGTCCAAAGGAAATGCAAATTAAAATCAGTTGGTAGAAACTCAGTGGAAAATATATATTATGATATAAAACAACCTTATATTGCTATTTTGTTTTCTTCACAATGAATACAGTTTTTGTCCTGTCTTTTTAGAAATCTGAAAAGAATTTATTCTTCTGGAACATCCAGTACAAATTTAGTTCTTGGCCAGCAAACTAAAACTTCTAAAGGAAAAAAAACAATATGGCCAATCAAAGAACCTGTTTAAGTTTTAAGTATACAACAGACACATTTACAGTTACAGGTAAGAGTGTTTGGACTAAAATCCATGATTTGCATCGGATTTACAATAGAGCAAAATAACTTTGCAGGACTTCATTATGTCAAGCAGTCTGCCAAAAAATAAAAACATAATAACAACATAGCTTCGCCAGGACATTTTATTGCTAATTGAATTGCACTGCTTTTCAAGTTTTCATATGTAAAAAATTATCAACTAATGTGTTTGATTTATAAAATGAGATTTCCAAAATAAATTGATCATTTTAAATTTAAGTAATGCCACGTACACACGAGCGGACTTTACGGCAGACGGGATTTCGTTGGACAATTCGATCGTGTGTGGGCTCCAGCGGACTTTGTTTTCTCAAAACTTGGACGGACCTAGATTTGAAACATGTTTTAAATCTATCCGTCGAACTCGAGTCCGGTCGAAAAGTCCGCTCGTCTGTATGCTAGTTCGACGGACAAAAAGCTACGCTAGGGCAGCTATTGACTACTGGCTATGGTCTTCCTTGTTTTAGTCCAGTCGTACGTCATCACGTACGAATTCGACGGACTTTGGTGGATTGTGTGTAGGCAAGTCCGTTCATTCAGAAAGTCCGTCATAAAGTCCGTTGAAAAGTCCGCCGGGCAAAGTCTGCCGTAAAGTCCGCTCGTGTGTGCGCGGCATAAGTGAAACACAGTGACACGGTCACCTCCAAATGACTATTCAGTATTTATAAAAATGAGAGTGGATCGGTGTCTAGTGCCAAATCTATTAGGAGTTATTATTTGTGCATTGTGGTTTATGTTATTTAATCTTACAGAAAATGACATTTACTTATGAAGGAGAACCTATTGATTTGGTGCTTTTATTAGCTAAAAATCCACTTAGAACGTATCTTAGAAAGATGAGCTTAATAATGTGATAGGTCAGCATGAAGAATTCGGAATTGGGAATCTTTCTCAATAAATTGTGTGAATTTTGACTTCAACTATCCAATCATGCGAAAAGCAAATTCCTGCTGTTTACTTAGTTCATCTGCACATGGTTGGTTACTCAAAGTAAACAAAACTTAGCTGTTTACTTGATTAGATACTTGGAAGCCTGGCTATGAAACCTCCCGCAACCTAACTTCCTGCCTGGGTGCGCAGTTGCTTTGGGGTAAATAAAATGACAAAAAAGCCATCTTAAAATTAAACTCAAGGAATTATTTTATTTGTGTATTGACATTGAGCTAACTTTGCTCAATGTATGTATCCATATCTGATATCTGGAGGGGCACTAGAAAAGTGGAAAATCACAGAAGTAGCCCATGCTACATACAGTGAGAGCTGTGATCTTCTGTGTTTTGTGTGAGGGGCTTCCAATTTGAACACAGGGTTTTGCTTGTTTGACCACTCCACCATTTATAGAACGCCTTGTATTTTTTTCAATGAATTCTCTAATTGGGTGAGATGAAGGTCGTGACAGAACTGCCCTCCTCTCTACCTCAACCAGAGGATTGCATTCTATTTATTGAAAAACATACAAGGCATTCTATGAATGGCAGAGGTGCTGAGCAAGTGGACCCCTTGTGATCAGTGTGCAGAGGGGAAGTCCTTTACATAGAACCCAGAAGATTTTGACTTTCATTCTATGTAGCATAGATCAATACAGTGATTTACAGCAACCCCAGCGGTCCTTTGGATATCAGATATGGCCATGTACATCCAGCCAAGCCGGTCTAATGTAACTATGCAAAAAAAACCTTATTTCTTTAAAAAAGTTTTAAGGTGTATGTGTTTATAGTGTGAAGGAAATTAATGTTCAGTATGTAGTACATACTCTATGTGCTACATATTCTATCAATTGTAATCAGAACAAATAACTAGCTTCAGATATTGTTACATATGTTCCCATGTGTGTTTAAATGTCAAATAAATTACCATATATATGAAAAGGTCCCTCTAAGAGCAATATATACTAAGCACCTTTCTCCAAGAGTGAATATGTGTGTTTAAATGTCAAATAAATTACCATATATATGAAGAGGTCCCTCTAAGTGCAATGTATACTAAGCACCTTTCTCCAAGAGTGACCAGATATATCCACGTACATCCAGCCAAGCTGGTCTAATGTAACTATGCGGAAAAAAAAACAATTTCTCTGAGCTTAGCTTTAAAATTTTTAAGGTGTATGTGTTTATAGTGTGAAGGAAATTAGTGTTCATACTCTATGTGCTACAATGTTCAGTATGTAGTACATACTCTATGTGCTACATATTCCATCAATTGTAATCAGAACAAATAACTAGCTTCAGATGTTGTTACATATGTGCCCATGTGTGTTTAAATGTCAAATAAATTACCATATATATGAAGAGGTCCCTCTAAGAGCAATATATACTAAGCACCTTGCCCCAAGAGTGACCAGCCAGAAAATAACTTGCTTGGTCATCATGGGAAACAACTGTTTTATCTGCTGTAATGAGCTAATTGTTTTTACCTATTACTAATTCAGAGGTTTGAGCAATGTGCAGCTCCTTTAGATATTATTGTCATGCAAAGAATATTTATTGTTTTACAATTGTACAGGACTGTACAATAAAAAACCAGTGACCTATAGGCCAATCCTCATGGTTGGGCGAGGCTCAGTCAATTAAGAATACACATTCAATGTCAGAATTGATTGTTTTCACCAATTACAATTTTCCATCTTGCTGTAAAATCTGACTAATGCTTTCCTCGCCTGGCTGAAAAGGTGAAAGAATGTGAGGAATTGCGCAAGTCATTTAACAGGAAAACTGATAAAGTAACAAAAGTAAATTCTGATGTGAAGTTGAGCAGATATTTCCCCACGTGTTGATGTCTAGGAGAAATCTGCCTTTTTATGGGAAGCCTAAGAATTATCCCAAAAAAACTGAGGGTGAGTTTGTCAATATGCTCAGTACAAACATCTAAAAAAAACTATAATTTGAAACTGTATAGACACTTAGGATAAAAAATATGAGCAGCAGTAAATGAAAGTTTTTGCAACGTTTTGGTCCATAGTGTACAAATGGCTACTGATTTATGGGAAGTCATATTTTTTTCATGCAGGCTCTGCTCCCCGCCTAGAGGAAGGAACAATAATTGTGCTTCTCTGCTTTTCTATCTTAGTGCAAGCTACAGGTCAGGCCTGGACTGACTGACAAAACAGAATAGTTGTAAGCCTAACAAAGCTTTAATAGAGAAGAATAACAGAGGCGCCACTCTAAGTGCAATATTAAAAGAAAATTTAATAGATCTTTAAAAATAGTACGCACAAAGGTACATTGTAATCAGGCATATGGGTAAAGAAGTAGTGCTGCCGGATGTCCCGGGAGTTGTGTCTGATCAGGTCGTTAGATGGCGTTGATCTCCATACGACAGGCTGCGCTGCTGTGTGCCGATGCTTTCTGCCGCTGGAACGCACAATAGTAACCAGAGGGACGGGATCGCTTCCGGGTCTGTGTACGAATAGGCGACACGTTGGCGGAGCTACGCTCCTTCCTGAGGCCTGAGGAAGGCCTGTTGGACGAGAGCTACAGAGCCCTCCAGTGGTATGTAGTCCAAATGTGCCCATGGACAGCGGATGACAGCCCCACGGAAGGCTTTGACTACGATGGCCTGGGATTGTTGTACTGGAGGCTGTCCAGGGACCCTGACTTTGGGAGTGATCGGGATTGCGTTTGGAGGAATTAATGGAGCACAGAGAGCGAAGACTGAATGTCTCGGAAGTGCACTGGGCACAGGAAGATTTGGAGTTTCTGGCCATTCAGGAATGGGAGCTTGAGATGGCCTACAGACAGCTGCTAGACTCCGCTCAGCAGCAGGGTGGGGCTCCCTTTGCCTGGGACTATCAGGAAATACCAGATGACAACTCTGAAATCCTGGATGAAGAGTTGACAATGTGGCAGAGTAACAGTGTGCTTTGCCAACCTGCCCCCGCAGTTATGGAGGCAGAGGTCTTATGGCGGATGCAGCAAGTGCTGACTGACCTTGATGAACCTGTTTCTGCATTGGGTGATCTTGGATGGAGGAATGTGCCTGTCCAGCAGAATGCCAGAGAATCGTCAGTGGAAAATCTGAAGATTGCTGTCCCCAAACCTGAAGTGCTGACAACAGGGCAGAGCTCTGCTAACCTCTGTCCAGCATTGATAGCATCTTCTGGGTTCCACGGAGAGGAGATGGTGAACCTTTATCCCCAGACACCAGTTGCACAGACAGGGGATTTGATAGACTTTTCTGCTGAGGAAGAACAACCTGGTGAGCCTCCAGCAGAAGAAGAGCTGTTATTAGGGCCAAACTTCACTGTGCTCTGCCCAGCACCAACAGAAGTATCTGTGAAGTTACAAGGAACTTCCCCAGCTGAAGCGCTGGCAACCGGACAAGATCTCTGCCCTACACCTGCGGCGGTTCCGGAGGCTCAGGGTGAGAAGGATGTGGTCACTTCCCAGCAGCAGATCAGGATACAGGGGGAGAAGGGAGAGGAGGTGTTCGTCGTCCCTCCCCAACAGTTGGCCAGGATGGAGGAAGTGGTCTTTCCTCCCAAGCAAAGATCCGTGCACCTGGGAGACAGTACCACAGACATATCGTCCCAACATCCAGATGAGGGAATGGAAAAGGAAGCAGCCGGCTCACCTCCCCAATGGCAGCTACACAGTTTGGGAGTGGAGGAAGCCAGCCTCCTGCCCCAACGGTTAGCTGGAGCGGAGGATGCGGAGTCCCCAGCAGAAGTGCTGGCAACAGGCAGAGTGCTACCAACCTCTGCCCAGCACTGGCAACAACTACAGAGTTCCAGGGAGGCGGGGCAGTCGGCCTCCCTCCCCAACAGGTAGCCGGAGCAGATGGTGTGGGGTTTCCAGCAGAAGGGCTGGCAACAAGGCCGAGTACTGCTGGACTCTGCCCTCAACTAACAGAGGATGGATTTCCTGTGAACGTGGATGGGACTTCAGTCTCCACCTGTATACCCCAGGGATGCTGGGCAGTCGGCCCAGATCCCCAACAGCATGATGGAGTGAGCCCAGACACCCTGTCTTCTCTCCAGCGGCAGAAAGGACTCCAGGGAGAAGGGCCAGTCCAGGCCTCTCCCCAGCGGCAGATATGTTCTCTGAGAGAGGCAGAGGTTGGCTTGGTGAGTAATGCTTTGTTTGGAACAATTTGTTTGGGGTACTGTGTGGGTACAGGCATTAGAGGACTGGAACTACTGACTAACTTTGGAGTCAACCCGTCTGGGGTCTCCTCCTGTGTTAGTCTCCTGCCGAAAGGGGAGAAATGTGACAGACCTAGCCGGGAGAGAGACTTTTGGAGGGGACTGAATGCTAGCCTCTTGCCGATCGATCGTGGGCCCTGGCATTTGGGGGAACGGTGCTCTTTGTGAGCTGTATGCCTGGGGACCCTTGAGGTGGTATTACTGTGGATTCGGGTCCTGGTCCCCCAGGACACACAGACTCTGGGGACCATGGATTTGCCATAGTAGAAATACTGGCTGATTCATAATGCTGGGACAAATACTGTTAGGAGATGCTGATGTCAATTCCAGCCACTTGTCTGTCTGTGGCCTGCTAGAATGTGTATTGTAAATAAGTCTAGTATGGGATCTAAGAGTCATTAGATCACCATTGTTGTTTGTGTTCATTAACTCTGCTATTGTGACAATAATAGCATACATAAACTGTAGAGGTAAACATACACTATAAAACAGCGCTATTGTTGAGCAAAAATACATAGGAAATTATGCGGCCAACTACGCATAAAAACATCACACAGAGAAGTAGAGAGTCCGTGAAGTGGTCAGAGGACAGTCCATAAGTGACAATACAGCCGTATCCCAGTGTGCGCCTTCCACCGGTCAGTGAAGCATCACCCTGTGTTGACACTCTCCCCCTAGGGGGTCAGACTCACCAGATCTGCAAATAATAACAAGCCTCCAAGAATAAAAAGATCTCCTCATCACCTCTCTCTCAGTCCCACTCCGGGGGGTTTTCAGGGGGGGTTACAACTCCACACAGATAAGCAAAAAGAAAAGAAGTATGCACATAGCGTAATTCTGTTTATTGGAGCCAAAACCCACAATCTTCTAAAAACCCTTCAATCAATATACGTACATATAAAACAGTCAATCAAGCATGAAAATAGAAAAGGCTGCGTGTCACCATTCAAAGGATCAGCCGGCTCGGTGCCCAGGGGAACAAATCACTTCCTGGTTGTAGATCGGGCTGTGGTGGAACGCAAACCTCACTTCCGGCGTCGTGTAAGCCGTGGCTTACACGACGCCGGAAGTGAGGTTTGCGTTCCACCACAGCCCGATCTACAACCAGGAAGTGATTTGTTCCCCTGGGCACCGAGCCGGCTGATCCTTTGAATGGTGACACGCAGCCTTTTCTATTTTCATGCTTGATTGACTGTTTTATATGTACGTATATTGATTGAAGGGTTTTTAGAAGATTGTGGGTTTTGGCTCCAATAAACAGAATTACGCTATGTGCATACTTCTTTTCTTTTTGCTTATCTGTGTGGAGTTGTAACCCCCCCTGAAAACCCCCCGGAGTGGGACTGAGAGAGAGGTGATGAGGAGATCTTTTTATTCTTGGAGGCTTGTTATTATTTGCAGATCTGGTGAGTCTGACCCCCTAGGGGGAGAGTGTCAACACAGGGTGATGCTTCACTGACCGGTGGAAGGCGCACACTGGGATACGGCTGTATTGTCACTTATGGACTGTCCTCTGACCACTTCACGGACTCTCTACTTCTCTGTGTGATGTTTTTATGCGTAGTTGGCCGCATAATTTCCTATGTATTTTTGCTCAACAATAGCGCTGTTTTATAGTGTATGTTTACCTCTACAGTTTATGTATGCTATTATTGTCATTTTATGTAATATTTTAAACGGCTGCTGTCCTTTAAAAGACTCAGTTTAGATACTGTAAGTCTTTTTATACCTGTAATTTCCAGTCTGTAGTTCTAGCTCTGCTTAGAAGCATTAACTAAATCCATTTTGGCGCTGAGTGGTGTGCTGCAGGCCTGAGCAAACCCATCCCTACACAACTCTGCTATTGTGTTGATTTGTGATAATGTTGATTGGGTTTTCTGAGCTACAAGACGGCCAGTCTGGCCTAAAAGTCATGTCTGAGTCATCTAGGCTGTCTAAAGGGATTAGTTAATTAACCCGTGTTAATTAGGTTTCTGGTCACGGGTGTATGTTCAGAGTAATATGAGCAGGAGGTATACACCTGCTCTTTTACTGTCTAAAAGAGCAAGTATTCCTTGCAATAAAAGAGATTCCTGGTTGAACTTACATACAGCCTGCCTGGTGTTTGTTCAGAGCTACACAACTGGATTAGAATGGCACATAGCTGTAGTTCTAGTCCCAGAGCATCGGATGACCGAACCATCAGATGTTGCGATCTGCAATCTGATTCTATAGCCGCAGAGGAGTGTCGGGAGAGTGGAACCGAGTTCATTTTTACTTGTAACTACTCATAAGACCCGGAACTGCAGCCAATTAGAAATTTCTGATATCATCATGTACCAGACCTTTCCTGATTGGTTGCAGTCCAGAAATTCTGAATGGTTACAAATTAGAATTATAGTGTACCCACTATAAGAAATTCGGGCGAACCATCGTCTGATTTTCCTCGTCGTTTCAGAACAAATTGGAAACCGATGAACAAAAATTTGTGCAAAAATTCTTGTATGGCAAAGGCTTTTTTTTTTGTTGTTGTTTCATTGATCATGCGCATTCTCTCGTTTCTGATTCAAAAACCGTACAAAAACGGTACACGTTAAACAAAAATTGTTCGTTCTGCTCCCATACGAGAAAAATTCTGGAGTTTGTCCCTTCGGGAATTTTCTTACGAAAAGTCGGAATCGGCTGTCAAAAGTTGTGTATTCACTAAATGAAAATCGTACGAAAAGTCTTTCCTATTCATTGGTTGAGACAACGCTGTTGTCAATCACAGCCATTGAGCCAATGAGGAGAGAGAGAGGCAGGGCTGAGTCGCAGCTCTGTGTGTATAGACATGCAGAGCAGTGGCTTGGGAGCAGGCCTGCTTGGGTGCCTGCATAGCAAGCTGCTTGCTCTGGGGGTAGGAAGGAGATGTCTGAACAAAGATGGTACTCAGCATGGATTCGGCAGATGAAGACACTGTGGGGGGCATACTGCAATCTCTAAGAGGCAATAAATACATGTAAGTGTTTCATTCACCCATTATGTAGCATGCATGGGCTTAACTTAAAAGTTCTAGGTCCTCTAGTACATATTGACACAACTTGACATGCTTGCCTTTCCAAAATGTTGTTATTGTATTAAATACAGAAATCTGTAGAAAAGCCACTAGAGGCTGGGTAGATTAGCCTCTGCAAGTACTTTGCCTAAATACTTAGCAACCATTGAGATAGATATAAACCAGACAGGGAGTGAATCTTTTTCAAGGAGTAGTTGACTAACAAACTTGCTGTGTGAGAAGGTACACTAAAGCACAAACAGGGTGTGGCATTGCAAAGCAGGAAGCATGGCCTGAATTTGCAATGAACAAATATATATTATAGTTTACCATTTCTTAGATGTAATGGCTGCATTAGGTTTCTCATTGAGGCTGTCTTTCTTCTATTTTCATCTGGTAATCCAGACAGTAAGTCTGTTGTTTTTCGAAAGGGCAAGCTGTCTTGCAGTTACAGCAGGGCCGGACTGGGTATAAAAACCAGCCCTGGAAATAATTTCATACCAGCCCCATAGCATTATTATACCAGCCCAACAGCATAATGTCACAGAGGCTGTGTGGACATGGTACAGGAAGAAGTAATAGGCTGTGTGGACATGATATAGGAGGTGGTCATAGGCTGTGCGGACATGGTACATGAGATGGCCGTAGACTGTGTGGACATGGTACAGGAGGTGGTCATAGGCTGTGCAGACATGGTACAGGAGATGTCAGAGGCTGTGGACATGGTACAGGGGAAGTCAGAGGCTGCGGACATGGTACAGGAGGAGATGTCAGAGGCTGTGGACATGGTACAGGATGTGTCAGAGGCTGCAGACATGATACAGGAGATGTCAGAGGCTGTGGACATGGTACAGGAGATGTCAGAGGCTGTGGACATGGTACAGGAGGAGATGTCAGAGGCTGTGGACATGGTACAGGAGATGTCAGAGGCTGCAGACATGGTACAGGAGGAGATGTCAGAGGCTGCAGACATGGTACAGGAGAGTAATAACAGGAGGTGGTCAGAGGCTGCGGAGGGGTCTGGTCTTACCAGGCCATGATGAGAGGTGCACACTACTGCCCAGACCTCACTGAGACGAGTGCGACTGCTGCCTTACATTTAAAAATGGCACCGCCCGGCGCTATTACATCACTGCACATGCGCACATGGGCTTTCCTGAGCCTGGCTAGCTTCAGAATGGTGGCGGCGCAAGCGCAGTTGGCCCGCAGCCATATTTTTTATGGGTGCCACTGCCCTCAAAGCAGCAGACTGCCTTGCTGGCCTACCAGGAAATATCCCGCTATGCCGGTAGGCCAGTCCGACCCTGAGTTACAGGGATGAGGCAAACCATTTACTACTGAGAGAGGTGTGTACTATGATATTATTTATGTAAAACCTGTATCCCAAAAAGGAACAAAACTGCTGTAACTGCTTATAAAGTGTTAGCTGGAGTTTGGCTTAAATTTGTAAGGATGGCCATACATGAGTGAAAGAAACTTACTTGATTCCCCATCCACACAAACAACGCTGAATTATTGTATTCTAACAGTGGGGAGACTTCCCACCATTAGAATACACTGATCAGTACTGCCGTCTATAGCTGGCAGCACTGATCATATGCAAAATTTTCCAACAGGCTAGTGATACAGAAGTAGATCGATAGGCTGACTTCATCCCTGCTGAACCAGCTGAATTTCAATCTATTTATGACCATCATTAGTGTAACTAAATCTGCTAGTTAGAGGTCGACCGATATGGGTTTTTCTCTGGCCGATGCCGATGCCGATATTTAGAAATCGCGGTGGCCGATGGCCGATATGTGATGCCGATTTTTTTGGGCCGATATATTTGGCCGATTTTTTTTTTTTTTCCCTTCATCTCATAAAATCTAACAGTTAAACCCCTTTCACACTGGGGCGTTTTTCAGGCGCTTTTGGGTTAAAAATAGCGCCTGTAAAGTGCCTGTAAAACGGCTCCCCTGCAGTCTCAGTGTGATATCCCGAGTGCTTTCACACTGAGGCGATGCGCTGGCAGGATGTAAAAAAAAGTCCTGCAAACGGCATCTTTGGAGCGGTGTATACCGCTCCTCCACCACTCCTGCCCATTGAAATTAATGTGCACCGCTGCCGAAGCGCCTGCAAAGCGTTTTGGCAGCGGCGCTTCAGGGGCGCATTTAACCCCTTCCTCGGCCGCTAGCTGGGTTATAAGCGCCCCGCTAGCAGCCGAATAGCGCCTCTAAAATGACGGTAAAGCGCCGCTAAAACTAGCAGCGTTTTACCATCAACGCATGCCTGCTCCAGTGTGAAAGCAGCATTTTATTCCCTAGGGTCTCTGCTAAAAAAATATATATAATGTTTGGGGGTTCTAAGTGATTTTCTAGCAGAAAATACAGGATTTTTACTTGTAAGCAACAAGTGTCAGAAAAGATTTAGTCTTTAAATGGTTAAACTGAAAACTTCTCCACGGAGTTCAGTCTATTGATAAAAAGAACCTGAAAGATACAAATGTATCTTCTTATCAGACTTGGCAGGCTGCCCAGAGGGGGAGAGAAGAAAACTTCACAGATAACTTAGGGAAACTTGCATTAACTTCTATTACAGAAGTCATTTGCAAGTCACGGCTGAAGTTACAATCGGCCTTTTTATCAGCACAATCGGCCGATGCCGATTAAGTAAATAACGCCAAATATCGGCCGATATATCGGCCGGCCGATATATCGGTCGACCTCTACTGCTAGTACATCTACTGTACATAAAGGTTCTTATTTAGTTACTTCCTGTTATTGGGTGACAACTGCCTCCCAATCATGTTCCTGCATTGTCACTCTGTCAATTGCACCATAGATGAAGACTATTAGCCTAGGTACACATTTTTGCGTAATTGTTAATGGCACCCCCATACATCTACAAACATGTGCATTTTCATGTGCACCAAACCGCATGGTTCTGTAGCACCATGCAGGTCAATGCTGCATGTTTTTGGAAAAGAGTCAGTGACTTCTTTTTTGCAAAAGAAATTGAAAAAATAACTTTCTGCGCTGTGAAATGATCTCGGTGGCAGCTTTCACATATAAGTAATATACCCAAAACCTAAATTAACATGTATATAAAAAATGTGCAGCGCCAATGTAATCAGTGAAATAAACTTTGAAGTCCTCAGAGGACTCCTTGATAACGTCCTACTGGACGAAACGCAATGAGGGAGGAGCGGCTAGTGCTGACATCACCCCGCTGTCCGGTCCTGGGTCGGCAGCAGCTTTCTATGTAAGACATTCATGATTTTTTATATACATATGCTTTTAATGATACATGAATTTAAAATAAATGCTACACTACCAAAGCGTTTTTCTGTCTCCTAGTGAGCTTTATTCACTCCAGTTTACATCCACCGAGGAGGCTTTATGAAGTGGATAACGGCCGAGAGCTGCCTACTCGCAGCAGATATTTGTCTTAAAGACACGTGTGCTTGCTGCTGTAAGGGCAGCCATTGCATCTGGCAAGTGTTGATCTGAGGGGGAGGTGATGGCTGATATCTGAACACTCTTTTATAAGACCCCTTTCATACTGAGCCGTCAGCGGTAAAGTGTCGCTATATTTAGCGTTGTTTTAGCGACGCTATTCGGCCGATAGTGGGGCAGTTTTAACCCCCGCTAGCGGCCAAAGAGGGGTTAAATCCGCTCGCAAAACATCACTACAGCCACGCTTTGCTGGCGGTATGGCAGCACTACCCCTTGTTTTCAATGGGCAGGAGCGGTTGAGGAGCGGTGCATTCACTGCTCCTCCACTGCTGCAAAGAAGCTGCTGGCAGGACTTTTTGTGACGCCCTGCCAGCGCAGCGCCCCAGTATGAAAGCACTCGGGCCTTTACAATGGGTTTGCAGCTGAGGCTTTTTTCAGGCGCTATTT
The DNA here is from genome assembly GCA_037952925.1 of Lithobates clamitans. Taxonomy (NCBI): domain Eukaryota; kingdom Metazoa; phylum Chordata; class Amphibia; order Anura; family Ranidae; genus Lithobates; species Lithobates clamitans. Next base: position 9,786,315 of record JBBGZY010000400.1, on the reverse strand, counting down.
TAGCGCTGTAGCGCCTGAAAAACACCTCCAGTGTGAAAGGGGTCTAACACGACTTTTTTTCCACTGGATTTTTGTAGTTGATTTTTGGATTTTTCTAGGATACACACTTGTATTCATTAAACTATTACACATATTGTTATATGCAATTCTTTTTTGCATTTCTTAAATTAAAGATCTGCCCTACATACGATGTGCAGGAACGCAAGAAAAATGCACAGAAATGGGCCCACACTCAGGGTGCACCTGTAGATGTTAACACATATTGGCATAGTCCACTGTTGTCACCAACAGGAAGCAAGTCCAAAGCAATGATGTGCAGCCCACAATGGAGGAAATTAATGCAGAAAGAAAGTGGCTGAAAGAGGCTGGAGGCAATCAGCAATACTGAGATGCAACAAAAGGGGGAAACAAGGTACAAACTGAATGAACTTACAAGAAGAACGTCACATTTTTTATGATACATGTTCCTTTAGAAAAATAAATGTTACCCGGTTATGGCATAGATTTACTTTAATTATTTTTAAAGCTTATGGATTAAGTAAAAATAACGCAAATACTAAAGCATACACATTTGCAGTGTTGCCAACCGTCAGTATTTTTACTGGCAGCCAGTAAAAAAACAGTCAATTTTCTCCTGCCAGTAAAAAGAAAAAGTTGCCAGTAAAAAATATGGCTGTGATGTTCGGCTCAAGACCATCCGAGTGCCTGCTACAGTGTGTTTGGGCAGCTCTGGTAGAAGCGGTTGTGTGATGCCATGGTGCAAGGGAGCGGCCAGAGCCTCGTGTGTAATTCTGCAGGACAGGAGCAGGGCAGGTTGGGAACGGGACTGTCAGTGCTGTTCAGACCGGACTGAACTTAAGGGACCAAGACTCAACCTTATGTGTGTGTGTGTGTGCCTTCCTATTCTAATTTCTTGCCCTCCTAAGTCCTGTCCCTGAGCTACTTACTTACTATATTGAAAATAAAATAAGAAATATGTTTTTTGGCCTAATATTTATCTTAAATCACATTGCTAATTGCATATTATACTTGTTTGAAGCCTAAATACTAAAATTTGCATTTAAAACTGCAATTTTGTAACTTTTCGAAATGCCAGTAAAAACTTGGTTATGCCAGGAAATTTTGGGTGTCTTGTCAGTAAATTTCAATCTGGTAGGTTGGCAACACTGCACATTTGTTTGATTTTCTTTTCCATATTGATAAAACAAAATTAAAATTTCAGTCTGATTCTCTTATAAAAATCTGTTTTATGCACCCTTTCTTAGGACATAACTCTAATTTCTAATAGTCGTATACAAAAGGTTTCATTGTGTAGATCTCACTTTAGAAGCCTGTAAATGTTTATGGTAATGATAGGGGTCATTGATATACTTGACGAGCCAGCTGCACTTACACTCTCCCCCTTTAAGCCATTACAGTGTTTGAAGGCTGCATTTGGAGGAGGGGAAAGCGCCAACATGTTCCCAGTTCTCAGGCCACAACGTAGCATTCACTGTAGCAGCAAGGGTTATACTTTACAGAACAATAATCAGTCTGTACCATCTGCCCCTCTGTATTTATAATACTATGTTTAGAGCCTGAATACATTTTTTAACGTTGCCTTCCAATTTTTATTTTTTTTTATTTTGCTCGTAGCATTCTTACTAGTGCGTATAACCACTTTAAAGATGCAATTAGAAGCATGTGACGATGGATGCAAATAAGAGAAAGTGAATTGTAATTAGAAAACCACGGCTATCTTCATGCATGTATTAAAACATAGGATGAACGTTAAAACAACAGAACGGCAGTACTATATATAGGATTTACATAGCTGCTGCTAAAAATAGAATCTACGGAGCAAGCAATCGGAAAGCATATACGTCTTATCAGCATAGAAATATAATATCCTAACAAAACACACACAATATAAATCAGAGCATCACTGTAAAATACAAGCCACACAATTCTGCTAGGTATTAGTATACAGCTGCCTGCATGATTTAGCTAAAGAAATGGTGCTTTGCATCCTCCTAGCTGACAGCTGGCTCTGTCCCTGTCCCTGCCTCTTTTTTTTTTTTGTTGTTAAAAAATAACAAAAAGCAAACATAAAAGCTTGTTTAAGGTTTACAATTGCAGGATCGCCTTTGTAAACACATTTACCTTGCAAATGCTTGAAATAGCTCCCTGCCCGCAGAGTCTTTGTAAAGATGCTTACTGTAGTCTCAGCATCCCTCTTTGTTTTGCATGGAATGCAGCGTTCCACCATGTTCTGGTCACATGACCAGTGGTACATCTAAATAGAGATGATCACCTGCTCTCAAATGAACGCAGTGTGAAGCAGATGCAGTGATCTGAAGAATCATTTAAAGGAGGACTAATATGAGAAGACAAGAATGGTGGGGTATGACGCTGTTTTTTTTTTTTTTAGAAGTTTGTCTATTGAATACAATTTTGGGGTTAAAAAAACAATGATTGTATGTTAAAATCACTATGTTCATAAGATATATTCAGTAAAAAAAATTGACTTTTGTAATTTTTTTTATTTAGCCAATAAAGAAGAGTGGAAACTCTTTATTTATTTATTATATTGGACTAAATTAATCGTATTGGTTAGATTTTTTTTTTAAATGACAGATAAGTTAAAGTGTTTATTAAATAAAAATAACAAACATGCCAAATGTCCTATACTTACCTGCTTTTTGGTTCTGCACAGAGCAGCCCCGATCCTCCTCTTCTCGGGTCCCCCGCCAGTGCTCCACGCTCCTCCTCATAATCGGGTGCCCCCACGGGAAGCTACTTTCAATAGGGGCACCTGTGTGTGCTCACTCCCAGACCCACTGCTGTGTCCATTGACACAGACAGCAGAACAAAATATTACAACGCACACATGCAAAAAAGACATTTACCTCCTGCAAGGCTATTTAAAACAACTAAACATTTTCAAAAAATATGGGGATTTGGTCACACCATATTGCTTTATGGTGCTTAAGCCCACTTACTGCGACCCCATATGGAGAAAAAGAGACTCCACCGCACAGGTAGATCCAAACCGGAATAAACAAATCCTTGACCTCCAGGGGAGAAGAGCCCAAGGTGCTGGCTAATGCTGAGACAGGCAGGAAGCTATGAGTAAGCACTTAGTATACGTGTGAAACGCGTCAGCTGTTGTCCTGTACTTTTTTGCTGTGGTGTCCTGTGTACTTCGTGATCCAGTATCTTTAATAAAGACACATGAAATTCCTCCCGGGGTGCGTCTGTCCAGAACTTTTTTCGCATACTTACTGCGACCCCATAGTTAGTGGTTCCTATACTATCCATAGAATGGAAGATCCTGCTTCTCTGAACCATGGGAGAAATACACGCCTCTACAATAGACAAACAAGATATCTTGTTGTGGTGTGACCAAATCCCCTTGCAGGAGGTAAATGTCTTTTTTGCATGTGTGCGCTGTAATATTTTGTTCTGTTTTATGGTCTTATGGCTGCGCCATCTTAACTGCATCTTTTAGGGTGCGCCCCCCAAATATCTTGTTTGTTTGACACAGACAGCGGGACTCAGCCCCTGCCCCCCCCCCCACTCCAATGTCACCGGATTTGATTGACAGCAACGGGAGCCAATCGCTCCCGCTGCTCTAAATCTGTCCAATGAGAAAAGCCATGGGAGCTGCTGCGCTCATGCACATCGCTGGATCAGATCGGCTCATGTAAGGAAAACGGGGGGGTCTGGGGGGCAGCTGCAGCACAGAAGGTTTTTCACCCTGATGCATTGTATGCGTTAAACCTTAAGGCTTTAGAACCACTTTAAGTTTAGTTCCATTTTAACCGCTTGCTGACCGCCGCATGTACATTCACGTCGACACAATGGCACAGACAGGCAAATGGACGTACGGGCACGTCCCTTTAAATTTGCCACCGTGCCATCGCGTGCGCACCACCGCGAGCTCCGTGAGTGTGATCGTGGGTCCCGCAGACTCTGTGTCTGCGGGGATACCCGCAGTCGTCTCACGGAGAGGAAGAACGGGGAAATGCTGATGTAACCAAGCATTTCCCCATTCTGCCTAGTGACACTGACACTGATCACCGCTACCTATAATCGGGAGCGGTGATCAGTGTCATGTCACATGTAGCCCCTCCCCCCACAGTTAGAATCACTCCCTAGGACACACTTAACCCCTACAGCGCCACCTAGTGTTAACCCCTTCACTGCAAGTCACATTTACACAGTAATCAATGCATTTTTAATCGCACTGATCGCTGTATAAATGTGAATGGGCCCAAAATAGCGCCAAAAGTATCCGATGTGTTTGCCATAATGTCCCAGTCACAAAAAAAATCGCTGATCGCCGCCATTACTAGTAAAAAAAAAAAAAAAGATTAATAAAAATGCCATAAAACTATCCCCTATTTTGTAGACGCTATAACTTTTGCGCGAACCTATCAATAAAAGCTTATTGCGATTTTTTTTTTTTTTTTTACCAAAAATATGTAGAGGAATATGTACCGGCCTAAACTGAGGAAAAAAAATGTTTTTTTATATATTTTTGGGGGATATTTATTATAGCAAAAAGTAAAAAATAATGCGTTTTTTTCAAAATTGTCACTATTTTTTTGTTTATAGCGCAAAAAATAAAAACCGCAGAGGTGATCAAATACCACCAAAAGAAAGCTCTATTTGTGGGAAAAAAAGGACATCAATTTTGTTTGAGAGCCATATCGCACGACCGCGCAATTGTCAGTTAAAGCGACGCAGTGCCGAATCGCAAAAAGTGCTCTGGTCTTTGGCCAGCCAAATGGTCCGGGGCTGAAGTGGTTAAAGTGATTGTAGAGGCTATTTAAAAAAAAAAAATAACAAACAGATTTATAATTACCTTCTCTGTGCAATGGTTTTGCACTCCGCTAATTCTTCTTTTCTCAGGTCCACCGCCGGCACACCTAACTCCTCCTCTTCTCGGTACACAACCAACTATTGTGACACACCTACCAACGCTGCCTGTATCTATAGACACAGGCAGCAAAACTGGACCCTGCCCCTACTATATCTTCACAGGCTAAGACTGACAGCTGCAGGAGCAGGTGGCGGCCACTGAGCCAGTGAGGAGAGAGAGACAGCATCCCTGGATCGAGTTGGGGTAGGGTTAGTACAGTATTTAGGGGGGGCTGGGGGGGAGAAAAACATGAAAGGTTTTTACCTTAATGCAGAGAATACATTAGGGTAAAAAACCCTTAGCATTTACAACCACTTAAGGCCCTATTTACATTAAAAGCAACAGTTGGGGGGAGGGGTGTTGTTCACATTATCAAAACACAAAGCGTTTGCATTGCATTGCATTGCTGCACTTCAAAAATTACGCTTCATGTGAGTTTTGAAGCATCTCAACTCCTTCCATTCAAGTATATGGTAAAGTCCCGGTGTGCATTTCCAGTGCATTTGTGGTGCATTAGGCCATGTTCACAACAGCAAAAAAAAAAAAGGCATATGTGGTGTGCCAAATGCGCATAGGGCGTTTTTTTTTTACTCGCCTTTAATGCGATGAACATTGCACATTAACGCTATAGGCGCATTTGTTCAGCGTCAGCATTTTGAGCAAGTGCTAAGGCCTTAAGGAAGTGTAAGGCTGGGTTCACACTGGTGCGACACGACAGCCGTCCTACTTTGGATCCGACTTTGCCCTGCGACATGAAGCCGGCATGTGTCCGACTTTCAATGAACGGGGATCCGACTTGGATCCCCGCCAATGCCCGGCACTGTGTTTGGTATGAATCTTTAGGGGGAACTCCGCGCCAAATTTTAAATAAAAATCCGGCATGGGTTCCCCCTCCAGGACCATACCAGGCCCTTGGGTCTGGCATGGACCTTGAGGGGAACCCCCCTACGCCGAAAAAACGGCGTGGGGGTCCCCCCCAATCCATACCCGACCCTTATCCGAGCACGCAGCCCGGCCGGACAGGAATGGGAGTGGGGACGAGCGAGCGCCCCCCCCTCCTGAACCGTACCAGGCCGCATGCCCTCAACATGGGGGGTTGTTGCCTTGGGGGAGGGGGGCGCGCTGCGGCCCCCCCACCCCAAAGCACCTTGTCCCCATGTCGATGAGGACAAGGGCCTCTTCCCGACAACCCTGACCGTTGATTGTCGGGGTCTGCGGGCGGGGGGCTTATCGGAATCCGGGAGCCCCCTTTAATAAGGGGGCCCCCAGATCCCGGCCCCCCACCCTATGTGAATGAGTATGGGGTACAGCGTACCCCTACCCATTCACCTATGGAAAAAGTGTCAATTTAAAAAAAAACACTACACAGATTTTTAAAGTATTTTATTAGACAGCTCCGGGGGTCTTCTTCCGACTTCGGGGGTCTCTCCGGTTCTTCTCCGCGCCTTCTGCCGGGCTCCTCCGCTCTCTTCTGCTCTTTTGCCGCTCTTTTGCTAAAGCAGAGGAGCCCGGTCTTCGGTCTTCTGCCCTTTTCTCTTCTCCTGATGTTGACACGACGCTCTCTCCGTCTAGAATGCTCTCTGTGAGCTCTGCTCTGACTTATATAGGCGGTGACCCCGCCCCCTTATGCCGTCACAGTCCCTGGGCATGCTGGGACTATGACGGCATAAGGGGGCGTAGTCATCGGGTGATGACCACGCCCCCTAAAACGTCACAGTCCCAGCATGCCCAGTAATTGTGACGGCATTAGGGGGCGGGGTCACCACCTATATAAGTCAGAGCAGAGCGCACAGAGAGCATTCTAGCCGGAGAGAGTGTCGTGTCAACATCAGGAGAAGAGAAGAGGGCAGAAGACCGAAGACCGGGCTCCTCTGCTTTAGCAAAAGAGCGGCAAAAGAGCAGAAGAGAGCAGAGGAGCCCGGCAGAAGGCGCGGAGAAGAACCGGAGAGACCCCCGAAGTCGGAAGAAGACCCCCGGAGCTGTATAATAAAATACTTTAAAAATCTGTGTAGTGTTTTTTTTTAAATTGACACTTTTTCCCTAGGTGAATGGGTAGGAGTACGCTGTACCCCATACTCATTCACATAGGGTGGGGGGCCGGGATCTGGGGGCCCCCTTATTAAAGGGGGCTCCCGGATTCCGATAAGCCCCCCGCCCGCAGACCCCGACAACCAACGGCCAGGGTTGTCGGGAAGAGGCCCTTGTCCTCATCGACATGGGGACAAGGTGCTTTGGGGTGGGGGGCCGCAGCGGGCCCCCTCCCCCAAGGCAACAACCCCCCATGTTGAGGGCATGCGGCCTGGTACGGTTCAGGAGGGGGGGGGGGCGCTCGCTCGTCCCCACTCCCATTCCTGTCCGGCCGGGCTGCATGCTCGGATAAGGGTCTGGTATGGATTGGGGGGGACCCCCCCACGCCGTTTTTTCGGTGTAGGGGATTCTCCTCAGGGTCCATACCAGACCCAAGGGCCTGGTATGCTCTTAGAGGGGGAACCCATGCCGGTTTTTTATTTAAAATTTGGCGCGGTGTTCCCCCTCAAGATCATCTGAGCGCAAGTCGCGTGCCGAAGTCGGATCATGCAAGACGGCGATCCGACTTTGATCCGACTTCAATGATAATCAATAGGCTGAAGTAGGATCAAAGTCGGACCAAAGTAGTACAGGGAGCATTTCTAAAGTCGGAACGACTTGTGTCGGACCAGTTAGGACGGCTCCTAACTGGTCCGACAGTTAGGAGCCGTCCTAGGGAAACATTAAATTTCACACGTCATGCGACATGAGCTCCCAATGTCGGAGCGTTTGTCGGACCAGTGTGAACCCAGCCTAAAGCACACCTGGACAATGTGTCTGCAATAAAAAAGTGACTTTTTCTATGTTTGATTTACCACTAACAGCTGGTTGATAAGGAACCAAAGAGTATATTTTTAGTAAAAGATAAAATGTATAAAGGACTAAAGAACAGCTGCCAGGTAATGTTACAATGAAAGTAAATATGGAGCATCAGAGAGTCAAGCCCGACATCATAATGACACTCTGGAGGTGATTTACGAAAGCCGTGCACCATCAGTAGAGGCGCACGGAGAGGCGCAACGCACATTTTCATATTGACGAAATGGTGCGCTGGTAACAGAGCGCAAATCTCCCATTTACTATAGTGATCTCGGAGCACGGGAGAATGCAATCTGTGCGCCTCTATGGACATGGTGCACGGCATCTCCAAATCAATATTGACAGAAGATGGAGGTGCCAAAATTATGCGGTGATGTGAGGAAGTATAGTAATAACTGCCCAAGTAACAAATATGCCCAAATTAGAATGATAAAGTAACTTTTTCAGAGAAATCCTGCTGTGCCTGCAAGTACGTTTAGAACTGTGTGAAAACACTGTAGGAAGTACACATGCGCAAGCGGCTGTTGCGCTCGTTCACATGCGTTTGTTCAATGCGAGGCCAAAATCTTAGTAGATGTTAAGCAATTGCAATTGCATGGGTTGAATGGGTGCACCTCTAAACTTGATAATTTTTTTTTAGGCTGGTTCACCTTTATGTATTTTTTTAAGGAGATTTGCACACAGGTCATGTTAGCATGTTACGTTGCCAACATGTGACATGCACCTTGTTAAAATTACGTAAAAAGACTCTAGCTCCTCTAGCTGCTCCTAAAAGGGCATTTAACCTTCCCCCTCTAATGCATATGATTTCCTTGGGCTAACTTTTGCTTTTAAAGGGGAACTCCACACTCCATTCTCCAATGCTCTTGTCTTCCTCATCTAACCTCTTGGATTTCCATGGGCTAACTTTTGCTTTTAAAGGGGAACTCCACACTCCACTCTATTCTCCAAAGGCTGTGAGCTGCCTTCACCAATGCAAACCACATCCTTTTTCAGAGCATACAACAGGGCCAGCTAGTAAAGGGGCGAGAAGAGCGATCGCCCAACCCCCTCCTGAACCATACAAGGCCGCATGCACTCAACATAGCTGGCTGCCTTTGGGGCATGTTGGGCTCAGCCCAATACCAACCACAAAGCACCTTGTACCCACTAGTTTAAAGGGGTTTTCCACACTCCGTAAAGCCCCCTGTCTGCAGCCTCCCACAACCCTAGCCTAGGGTTGTGTGGAAGAAACCCTTGTCCCCCTGAATAATGGGAACAAGGTGGTTGACTTTTGGGGTGCCTGAGCCCCTCCTGCCCCCAAGCATCCACCCCCTTTCATGGGCTGGCTTGCTGTGGGTTTGGCTAAGGGTTTGTTAGTGTGTGGGAGGGGCCCAATATTTTTATAGTTTGGGGTGGTATTTTTCACATGGGGGTTCTCATTTTAAGCCTTAACAGACCCAAATGGCTTTGTATGTATTGGGGGGGCAGGCTATGAGGATGCACCACTTTATAAACAGAGTAAGCCCCCCCAAGTTACTAGCTTTTGAGCAATTTAGCATTTTTAAAGGCACTTCTCCTTGTTTTGTTTTTAGGGTTGTCCAAATTGGTGACATTGATATATGTCCCTCAGGGTGGGACCTGGGCCCCCATTCCCATTTAAAGGCCAAACACTAGAATATAAGCCAGCCAAGTGGGGACTCGCAAAATTAACAAGTCAGTTCCCATAGACTGCAATGGTATTTGTTGTATAACTTTTGCCCATGTTAGGCTCTTTGTTTGCCCCCCTGGACCGGGGGGGTGTTTGTCCCATCTGTAGTTTTGTAGCATTCTGGATGATGTGCTTAATTTTGGACCGGGGGTGCAGGGGCATTGCTAGGTGGCAAAAAAAAACAGGGGCTTCAGCCCAAAGTCCAAGCTCAGCACCGGGGGGGTGTTACCTATCTGATGTGCACTGACCTACCTGATGTACACTGACCTACCTGACATTCACTGACCATTACACTCACTTACCTGACACACACTGACCTACCTGACATACACTGACCCGCACTGACCTACCTGGCCCACACTGACCTACCTGATATACACTGACCTACCTGACACACACTGACCATTACACTCACCTACCTGTCATACACCGACCTAACTGACATACACTGACCCGCACTGATCTACCTGACCCACACTGACCTACCTGACATACACTGAACTACCTGACACACACTGACCTACCTGACACACTGACCTACCTGGCATACACTGACCTACCTGACATACACTGACCTACCTGACCCACACTGACCTACCTGACACACACTGACCTACCTGATATACAATGACCTACCTGACACACACTGACCATTACACTCACCTACCTGACATACACTGACCTACCTGACACACTGACCTACCTGACATACACTGACCTACCTGACCCACACTAACCTACCTGACACACTGACCTACCTGATATACACTGACCTACCTGACACACACTGACCTACCTGACAGTAACCTACCTGACATACACTGACCCACACTGACCTACCTGGCCAGACTTCAGGTCACGTGACCTCCTCCTGCAGCTGAGCCATAGTGTGTGGTGAGCCCTTCATAGACAACAGGCATTCTAGGCAGCCAGAGCCAGAGCTATGATGACAGGACAGGAGAGGAGAGTTGAGCACCGAGTGGGATTTTCTCACAGTGGCGCGGCAGCCGCATTGTAATTCCCACCTTCTGGAGCCTGCAGCGCCTATGATGGATGTCACACGTCCTGTGGTCCCCGCATTGGACCAGTGGGACGTCCATCATAGGCGCTGCAGGCTCCAGAAGGCGGGACCTGCTATGTCTTTTGGCCGCGCTCGGGGTCAGATCGGTTCCCGCTCAGCCGCGGCGCTTGGGGCTAATAATAGGCCTGTGTATGCCTGAGACCTGGGGCTTTTGGGGACCCACTCGAGGCTCCAGCCACCATCAGCCCCCCTCCCGACGCCACTGGGGGGGTGGCTTATTTTGTGATAGCTGCATTAGGGTTGTTCTGGGCATGATCAGGGACTTTAATTTTTCGTTGTTGCTTTTGGTGTGTGAAATACATTTGTGTTGGTCTGGGCAAGCTAAGGGACTTTGGTTTTTTGTTGTCACGGTTGGTGTGTGAAATGTATTTGTGTTGGTCTGGGCATGCTCAGGGACTTTGGTTTTTTTTTGGTGCTTTTTGTGTGTGAACAGCACTTGGATTTTTCTGGGCATGCTCAGAGAGTGTGTTTTTTGGGTTAATAATGTGTGTGTGTGTGTGTCTCAGTGTAAAGAGAGTACATTTCGGTGTCCGTATAGAGTTTGTAACACGTGTATTTCCTCTTTGTATTTTGTTTGTTATGTCTTTGCTAAACAGATGTGTTTTAGAGCAAGTATTTTATTTTTGGGGCCGGGATATTTTTCACTGTAATATTTTTGATGTTGTCAATCTGTGTTGTTTGTAGGTTGTTCGTTTCACTTTGATTTAATTGTCTGTGCTGCATTATTTTGCTAAATCTTCCTCAAGCTGTTGTGACTACTAAACGTTTAAATCCTTAAGAGACTGTCCGTTTGTGTGCACAGTCCTTTTAACTGTTCATTTCCTCTGCAAAATGGTCAGACCACCAAAACCATATTCTGCTAGCGTCTCAAATTAACATACATGTTTTTTGCTTTCCTTGTTCTTTTCCAAGTTCTGTTTTGTTGACCAATAATATTTGTAGCAAATTTTTATGTTTTATGTGTTTTGTTAATAATTTGTTTTGCAGATGCATTCTCAATCCAAGTAATGCATTGTACACTCCCCCCCCCCCCAATCAAGTTTCATGCAACAGATTTTCCCAGCTGCAGCTTAAGTAGGCTGATTGGCATGGCAAAACAAAAAAAGGTGTGATTTGTCTAAAAGTTACTTTCCTGGTGCCCTCATGGTAGCATATGCATGGATTGTGCGTATGCTGCCATGGATAGGCACTAGGAAAGGAAAATTACAGAGAGGTAAGTTTTCCATTTTAGCGCAGTGGTTCTCAGCCTCTGTCCTCAAGTACCCCCGACAGGACATGTTTTGGGAATTTATCTTAGCTAAATAGCTGTCCAAAATACCAAGCCATTGACTCTGATTTAAAGCACCTGTGCAAGATGAAGGTAAACCTGCAAACATGGCCTGTTGGGGGTACTTGAGGACAGGGTTGAGAACCACTGATTTAGAGCACTGAGCTAAAATCTAGCTCAAAACAATTCTATTCTAATTGGGGGCATTTGAGGTAAACCAAGGGAGTGTTAGAACACCTGCTTGTCTTTTTTAGTTTGGGCTTTGTGTCCCTTTTCGGAAAATTGGCTTCACTTCCTGTCACATAACCAAACAGGAAGTGAGGATAAAACCCTACCAATGTCTTTCCTTGGGGACACACAGGTCAACTAGTGTCCCCCATTAGGCAAATTGCACTCTAGCACTTTGTTGCTTACACCCCAAATTATTAGGTATTTTGGGGCTTATTAAAGGCTGAGCGCCGGGTGGCGATGTACGGAAGGTATCTGACACAATCATATTACAGAAAAACAAGCATTTTAAACTAGGTCTTATTTTCGGGGTAGGGCTTAAACTGCAGCCCTCCTGGAAAATAACAGTAGGTCTTATTTTTGGGGAAACACGGTAGGTGAAGTTCAAGCTTGGTCAGCAAGAATTTGCTGAATCTTATAGTGCATGGCCAAAACCCCTGCTAAATATATAAGATACCTGAAACTGTTCATAGATGGCTCGAATTTCAGACAATTCCTGTTGAATCTGCAAAAAGTGGAGCTGTGGGTGTCCCTGTTGGCACCAACTTGCTCAGTAAAACTTGACTGAAAAATCAAAGGAGCTGAATGGAAAGTTGTCAGCTAAACAGTGACTGTATCCTCTAAGATGCAGTCACTGTTCCAGTATAGGTGATGTCGCTGCTTGAATACAATGCTGGTTATGGTGGATGGAGGAATCCATTGCTACATATAGCTCACATCAGTCTATATCAAGGCATGCAGACACTGAGGAAGAATCAGTGTAGGGGGACACAGCAAAACTCAAATGGTACACCAGAGGGTACCCCAGAGTAAACCAGAGCAAAAGAATCAGAGAGTGAAGTGGCACCAAGCTGGGTCAGCTAGATTAATTTGTCAGGCAAAGGCTCAGTGCACAATCTCAAATCATATGGCCAATCACAATAATGCCCTGTACACACGATAGGATTTTCTGACAACAAATGATGGATGTGAGCTTGTTGTCGGAAAGTCCGACCGTGTGTATGCTCCATAGAACATTTGTTGTCGGAATTTCCGCCAACAAAAAAATGCAGCCCAACTCACCGCACTACATGACACCACACAACAGATTATTCCAACACGTTGTTGTGCATAAAGTTGAATGATTTGTCGACACAAAAAAAGAGAGGAAAGTGCACCAAAAGAATGATTGAATGATTTGTCATTCTGAGACATTTCTAAAGTTAGCCTCTTGCTGACCGCATAGTGCATAAATGCCACAGCAAGAAATGTGCATTTATGCCCAGCCACCACACATATGTGTCCACGGCAGGGCTGAAACTAGGGGGGAGGGGGGGCGGGCAGGGGATAACATGCCCCGGGCACCACATTGAAAGGGGCACCACAGCGTACAGGAGCAGTGAGAGCAACATCAGTACTCCTGTCAATCCAGCGCTGGGAGCGAGTAGGGGAGAACAGGGCTGTGGGAAAAGAAGGTGCGGGCTGTGCTCTGTCCATGCAGCACCTCCTGATCGCACAGATTGGATCTTTACAAGTGTTCTCTCTCCTTTTGCCCTTGGCTGTTTTGCTTTCCTGGTGGGCGGCTGTTGGGCATTCTGATGTGCCAGGGATCAAAGGGAGCCTGAGGAGGACAGCAGTGGGGGTGCAGGATGCCTGTACCGGCAGGTGTTAGAGAGGGAGCGCGGAGCGGTAGGAGAGTGGGGCCGGTGTGGTATGCAGAAGTACATGCGCGCCTCCCTTCCCCCCTCTTCCCCTAGCAGCGGTACACAGCAGCAGTGATCTGTCCCGAGGAGCTGTGTAGAGGGGTGTGAAAGCTTTATGCAGGAGAGAGAAGGCAGATGCTTGTGTCCAGGAATGCTGTGTTTGAGAGGACATCTGAGCGCCCCCCCCCCCTCAACTGTTCTTTGCAGGTTGGTGACCCCAAATGGGTGGAGGAATGTGCATGGTACACAGCAGATCCCCTGGGCTAAATCAGAGGTCAGTGAGACTATCACACATAGACAGACAGATACATACACAGAGTCAGTCCCCCCCCCCTCTCTCTCTCTCTCTCCCCCCTCTCTCTCTCCTTCTTTCTTTCTCTCCCTCCCCCCCTGCTCTCTTTTATGATATTTAGGGGGTAAATGTATGTAAGGGGGCACTGATGTAAGATGGGGAATTAATATAAGAGGGGACACTGATATAAAGGGGGGAAGTGATGTAAGGAGGGCTCAAAAATAGGAGGGGACACTGATGTAAGGAGGGACTCTAATGCAAGGAAGGCACTGTTATAAGGGTGGACACTGATGTAAGGAGGGACTCTGATACAAGTAAGGCGCTGTTATAAGGCCACTGATATAAAGGGGAACTGATATAAGAGGTGACATTGACAAAAAGGAGCAAACTTTGAGCAAAAAGGGGCTCTGATGCAAGGAAAGCACTATTGTAAGGGGGAATTGAAGTAAGGAGGTGCTCTGAAATAATGAGGGACTCTGAAGTAAGAGGGCACGCTGATGTTAGGAAGGTATACAATTCTTAAAATTCTTAAACAATGGAGCGCTTGCTCTGTGTATAATGTGCATAAAGTGACATGTGCATAATTCAATCAAAACATAGATAGTGACAATTTCAAACATAGAATTTATAAAAAAAAATATATACAAATATATGATAAAACCAAAATTATAGTCCATATATATATTAATAAAAGTGCTCCTCCACAAAGTGTAATAGTCGATGGTTTAATCCGTGTCACCACTTCCACCACCAGGTGCAATGCCTGCTCACCTTCAGAAGTGACCCCCTTGGGTCATATACAGCTCTTAAAGACAAAATTAAAGATGGTCCAAACATTTCCTTAGGAGACCCCCCTTGGGTTATGCAAAGCTCTAAATAATATGTTTTAAAGATAGTCCAGCCGTCTTCTAGGATGACTCGGGAAAAAAAAAACACCTTTCATCGCGCAACAATGTAATTACATCAGGGCCATAGATAAAAACATATAGCGATAGCCCACTCACATATTACATCATCTTGTATATAGCTTGTATTATGTAAGGCTAATCAGGGAGACACTGCTCTCCTCATATATATATATATATATATATATATATATATATATATATATATATATACATATATACACCGTATATACTCGAGTATAAGTCGTTCCGAGTATAAGTCGAGGCCCTAATTTACCACAAAAAAAATGGGAAAAACTTATTGACCCGAGTATAAGACGAGGGTGAAAAATGCACAGCTACTGTAAGTGGAAAAGAGAGTCAACAATGCCCATTTGCAGCATCACTGTGCCCATTTGCATGCCTCACTGTGCCCATTTGCAGCCATAGGTCCCCTGAACTTCAAACTCGGTAGTTAAGGGTTCCTAGATGCCCCCTAGCTGCAGCCAAAATTTGGGGTCTCTGAACCCAAAGGGTCCCGAAATGACATTGCTGCAGATAGACACAGTTGACCGAATTTGGGGCCCCATATCTCGGGGCCACTTAGTGCTAAGAACCCCAAATTTGGTGTGCAAACCCAGTGGAACTGGCACCATAAAATTCCCAAAGCTGGGGTTTCTAGCACCAAGTGGCCACTAGATACAGGGCCCCAAATATCAGTTCAGAAAATGTCAAGCACTTTTCTGCAGCAGAGAATGACATTTTCCGAACCAGTTTTGGGGCCCCGTATCTCAGTGCCACTTGGTGCTAGGAACCCAAGCTTTGGATATGTTATGGTACCAGGTCCACTGGGTTTGCACACTAAATTTGGGGTTCCTAGCACCAAGTGGCCCTGAGATATGGTGCCCCAAATCGGTTCAGAAAATGTCAAGCACTTTTCTGCAGCAGAGAATGACATTTTCCGAACCGATTTTGGGGCCCCGTATGTTGGGGCCACTTAGTGCTAGGAACTTCAGCTTTGGATATGTTGTGGTCCACTGGGTTTGCATACCAAATTTGGGGTTTCTAGCACCAAGTGGCCCTGAGATACGGGGCCCCAAATTCGGTTTGGAAAATGAAATTTTTTGCTGCAGAAAAGTGCTTGACTCGAGTATAAGTCGAGGGGGGCACTTTCAGCACAAAAAAATGTGCTGAAAAATTCGACTTATACTCGAGTATATACGATATATATATATATACCCCTGCTGAGAATGCATCATAACAGATATGAAACATATGCAGGAAACTAAAATTATCTAAAAAATCTCTACAATCTAAAATAAGGAAGGGGGAGGAATCTAAAATCCATAGAGTCCATTTCAAACATCACATATAGGGAGGAAACCAGGTATAAATATTTAGTAGTCTGATATAAAGTAGTTTAGGTTGAATTCCACAAAAAAGTATTAAGTTCAAAAATCAATTTTGACTCACTTTTGCACTTTTTGCACTCTCTGATTTCATGGCTCCCCTTCCAATGCGGTTTGCATTTCTCTATAGCCCAAAACTTCAAACAAGAGGGTTTTTTTGCCTGATACTGAGAAAAATGTTTTGAGACAGTGTGTTTGGGGAAACCATTTCGGATATGTCGGATATTTTGTACATGCTCTCTCTTATTCGTTTCCACATAGGTCGTTTTGTTCTGCCCATATATTGCATAGAACATGAGCATTCTAAAATAGAAACTACACCCTCTGTTCTACAAGTAATAAAATATTTTATTGAATATTCTTTCTGAGTAGTGGTGGAGATAAATTTATTGCACTTTTGCCATTCATGTTTGTATATCTACAGGCATAGCATCTTTTGCATGGATAAAATCCCTTCCCCTGAAAAAAAATCAGAGTGCCTGATTTAATGGGTGGATCTGGTACATTTTTTTAAAATTAATGTCGTAGAGTAGGTGCGTTTCTATAAATAAATCTTGGTTGTTGAGGTAGAATTTTTTGAAGTTGTGTATCCGCTTGGACAATTGACTAATTTTTTAAAAATATTTTGCCTGAACTGAATATTGTAGTCGAGAATAATTGGCACATCATACAGTTTCTCTGGTTGTCTTAATTTATCCTTAATTCCTCTCATTTTACAGTGGATGCTTCTTCTATTTTTTCTTTAATAAAATGCTTATTATAACCCATTGGACAAACCTTTCTCCAATCTTCGATGCCTGCTCTGCAAAATCTTCTATTTTACTACAATTTTGTCGTAATCTGATAAGCTGTCCTTTTGGAATATTAATGAGCCATGGGTCATAATGACCGCTATCCACTGATATATAGCTATTCCTTTCCATGGGCTTAAAATATGTTTTGGTTGTAATTCTGTGTTCTTCCAACTGTATAATGAGATCTAAAAAGTGAATAGTTTTTTTTATCATATCTACCAGACAGATGTATATATTTTTTGGTTATCTTTCAATTTTTCAAAGAAATTTTTTAGAGACTCTTCATCTCCCCTCCATATTACAATAAGATCGTTTATGAATCTTCTTATAGAACCAATTCAGTCGGTCAATTTCAAAATACCACTTCTTCTTCCCATTTTGACATAAATAGGTTTGCTACACTCGGTGCAAACTTTGCTCCCATCGCAATGCCTTGTAATTGTCTGAAATAATCAGACTGGAACCAAAAATAATTATGTTGTAAACCAAATTACAAACATTTCAAAATATACTTCTTTTGTTTTCTCGAGTGGTTTCCAAAATTTTCTAATGCCCAATTTGATGCCTGAATGGCTTCTTCATGATTGATTATCGTGTATAGTGATGATACATCTGGTGTCGCTATTAAATATTCACTATTGTCCAATTCAATTGTGTCTAAAAC
Source organism: Lithobates clamitans (assembly GCA_037952925.1). Taxonomy (NCBI): domain Eukaryota; kingdom Metazoa; phylum Chordata; class Amphibia; order Anura; family Ranidae; genus Lithobates; species Lithobates clamitans. The sequence goes on along the minus strand of JBBGZY010000400.1, from coordinate 9,768,532 downwards.
CTGAATGAGATGTTTTGTGTCTTTCAAATATGATACAGTGTTCTTGATGAGGGGTTGCAGAAAATAATCAATGTATTCCTGCAGTCTTGCATTAATCGATTGAATCTCATTAACAATCGGTCTTCCCGGTGGATTAGTCTGATCTTTGTGAATTTTTGGAATAGTATATATAATCGGTATATGTTAGGTGATGTTAGGAAGGACTCTGATGTAAAGGGTCACTTATGTAAGGCGGGACTCTGATGTAAGAGAAGACTCTGATGGAATGGGTTACTCTGATGCAAGGAAGGCATTGTAAAGGGGGAAACTGATGTAAGGGGGAATTGATGTAAGAGCGGACATTGATACAAAGGGGGAACTAATGTAAGCAGGGGCTTTGAAGCAAAGGGGGATACTGATGTAAGGTGGGGCATTGATATGGGGAGGGGTACTGATGTAAGTCAGAACTCTGATGTAAAAAGGGATTCTGATGATCGGGTGAAAGAATGTCTAGCTTCACCACTGGTCCACTAAGGGCAGGAGGTTGTGTGCTGAGAGCCAATCACAGCGGTCACATGATACAGAAACCTCCGGTGATCCTTTAAATACATGTAATACTTAGTTTTGAAGCAGCATGGCCTCTGTATTATATGACCGCTGTGATTGGCTCTCAGCACATAACCTCCTGCTGCCATGGGCACTATGTGCCTTTAGGTGTTAAAAAAAAGGTAAATAGTGCCTTGTGTGAGCTTACTGTGCTAACTTCAAATATTTTGAACATTATATATTATTATTTACTAGCCCTCAATACCAGGCAGTAACAGTATTAGTTGCCTTATGCTCACGTCACACGTTACAATCTGATGTTTCAATTTCCTTTAGAGCTACCATCATGTATGTAATGCAACAGCCTATCTGATTGGATATTAATAGCTTGGATAGATTAGGTAGGCCCTCAAATGATATTGGTAGATCTAAAGTTGATTTTACAGAGATTGTATTGATCAGATTGTAACATGTATGGTGAGCCTTACGCTCTTTGCAGACTGAACATTATAAAAGTATTCTTACCTTTGCTCATCAGCATTCTTACCCAGATGGAGAGCACATGCGCCACCTTCTGGAGAAAGCTCTGAGTGCAGCCCTTTGCCATACGAAAATAAATCATTGTTTGTTGCTGTGCTTGTTCTGGTATCACTGACGTCCATTTTACACAGTTCAAAGCTTTCTTCAAGTTCTGCATAATCATTATCTCTGATTGCTGTCTGAGATCTTTCCTGTATATCACATTCTTCATATAAAGCCAGATCTCTGTCACCATCTCCGGTGTCAGCTCTGCTGAAAATATCTTCAGGAGAGGTATCAGAAGTTTCAGTTTGGCTTAAAATTATGCTCCAGCTGTGTTCTGAGATTTCTTCTGATGTCTTCTTACTTTGTCTCCTTTGAAGAAGAATAGAGGGACTCTTCTCCCCCAAGTGAAAAGGATGGAATCGGGACTCATAGGTATCTTGGTTTTCACTTACAATGGTCATGGAGGTTGACTGAACTGTATCTGGGGACTCTGCTGAAAAAACTGTATCAGGCATTGTCTTTTGAAATATGGTGTCTGTATCTGTGAAAGAAAAAGAATGTTTATCTTTGTATGACAGTCTCTACATCCCCTCAATAAAATACTTTTAAAGACACTGATAGCCTAATTAATAAAGGTACTATCTAGATTTGTTTCCTGAGCTATTCTGCATCTACTGCCAAATCTAGATTATCTAATATCATACATTTTCTAATCTAACATTTCTAATTTTCTAATCTTTCCTTGTTTGAATGTGGCCACCAATAAATAAATTTAAAAAAAAAGAATAATTGAGATGATTGCAAACATTTAAAGAATATTTACTCTAATGCCCTGTACACACGATAGGATTTTCCAACAACAAAATCCATGTTTTTTTCCAACGGATGTTGGCTCAAACTTGTCTTGCATACACACGGTCACACAAATCTTGTCGGAAATTCCAAACGTCAAGAACGTGGTGATGTACAACAGGTACGACGAGCCGAGAAAAATGAAGTTCAATAGCCAGTGCGGCTCTTCTGCTTGATTCCGAGCATGCGTGAAATTTTTTGCGTCGGAATTCTATTTAATTTGTTCATAAACGACCTGGAGGATGGGAAACAGTTCAATCTCTGTATTTGCAGACAATACTAAGCTAGGCAGGGCAATAACTTCTCCGCGGGATGTGGAAACCTTGCAAAAAGATCTGAACAAATTAATGTGTTGGGCAACTACATGGCAAATGAGGTTTAGTGTAGAAAAATGTAAAATAATGCATTTGGGTGGCAAAAATTTGAATGCAATCTATACACTGGGGGGAGAACCTCTGGGGGAATCAAGGATGGAAAAGGACCTGGGGGTCCTAGTAGATGATAGGCTCAGCAATGGCATGCAATGCCAAGCTGCTGCTAACAAAGCAAACAGAATATTGGCATGCATTAAAAAGGGGATCAACTCCAGAGATAAAACGATAATTCTCCCGCTCTACAAGACTCTGGTCCGGCCGCACCTGGAGTATGCTGTCCAGTTCTGGGCTCCAGTCCTTGGGAAGGATGTACTGGAAATGGAGCGAGTACAAAGAAGGGCAACAAAGCTAATAAAGGGTCTGGAAGATCTTAGTTATGAGGAAAGGTTGCGAGCACTGAACTTATTCTCTCTGGAGAAGAGACGCTTGAGAGGGGATATGATTTCAATATACAAATACCATACTGGTGACCCTACAATAGAAATAAAACTTTTTCGCAGAAGAGAGTTTTAACAAGACTCGCGGCCACTCATTAAAATTAGAAGAAAAGAGGTTTAACCTTAAACTACGTAGAGGGTTCTTTACTGTAAGAGCGGCAAGAATGTGGAATTCCCTTCCACAGGCGGTGGTCTCAGCGGGGAGCATTGATAGCTTCAAGAAACTATTAGATAATCACCTGAATGACCGCAACATACAGGGATATATAATGTAATACTGACACATAATCACACACATAGGTTGGACTGGATGGACTTGTGTCTTTTTTCAACCTCACCTACTATGTAATTATGTAACTATGTAACTATGGAATTGTGTACACAGGATCGGAATTTACGACAACGGATTTTGTTGTCGGAAAATTTGAGATCCAGGTCTCAAATTTTGTGTGACGGAAATTCCGATGGAAAATGCAAAAAGCTCCCATCGAACATTTTCCGTCAGAAAATCCTATCGTGTGTACAGGGCATAAGTGTGGATATCATACTGTGTAATATACCGGAGCTTTGCTTTTGTCCTCATTCATAAATGTCAGTTTACCAAGATTTAGAGCTTAAAGCCATAGTCACAGAATTTAGACAGCACTTTAAGGTTCTGTTCACAGTGTCAGGTTGTGGGAACGTGCACATTTCTGTACATGTTACCGCATTGGACGGTACTGTGCGCTACTTGCGATGTTGCAATGCAGTGCCATTCATTCTGAATGGCATCCTAACGTACCTTAAAGATGAAGATGTGCCACACCGTAGTACACTGAGAGGCAATGCACTATGTGCGTTGCAGTGTGGAGCACCGTCCAAAAAAAGTGCAGGTCCGATATCTAGTGTGACAACCCATTAATGCACTGCACATCAATAGCAAGGTTTAAACCTAGCTTAATATTTAGAAACTATGGTTAATGTTCTTACCATTATGCAGTCCAATGTTGCCACCTGGAGGAGAAATCGGGTTATTCAGAATCCTTTCTGTGAATCCAGCATCTTTCCCAGCTTCTTTGCTATTTAGAAGTGGATTCAGATGTGCATCCTCTTCTTTTGCCTGTGTACCTCTTATCTGGTTATGATCTTCAGCCTCCTCACTATGACTAATTAGTGATGCATTGTCTACAAACATTAAAGTTGATGTCTCTGGTCTTATCAAATATTCATTCTCTCTAGTTGATGGACTTTGGCCTCTAAGAATTAAGTCAACATTATGTTTGACAAAAAACACTGCGTTAGCAGTATCAGTGTTTACACTGCTATGATTTTCATAATCAATGAAGTCTAACTCCAAGACATTACTAGCAGACGTACTCGATGTTTTTGAAGGTTCCTGTTCCTGAGAATCATATTGACTCACATTTGTACTGTCAGATTGAGCTGCTGTTCTTGGGAAGTAGTCTGTCCATACGTTTAACTGCTGCCTGTAGAGTTGACCATTTTCATACTCTTTACAGAGATCTGGGCTATCAGAAGCCTGGGAACTGTTCTCACAACTATTTAACACATCAGGACTGTCTTTTAAAGATACGTTATTGCAATTTTTTTCTGCCATGTTCCAAAGGTCTGGATCCACACAAAAAAAAGGAGAAGATTCCAGATTGTGGTCATCTAAGATATCAGGCATAAAGTCGGAGTGCAAGGAACTTGCAGAGTGTAATCGTTCACAATGCTCAAAGCTACTTATTATACTATTGTGTTCAAGCTCACCAATGGACAACAAGTCATCATCCTGTAGACCACAGTTTGTATTGCTTATTTCTGTAGTGTCAGATATGTTTATCGGGTTTGTTTTAGTATTTACATCGTTGTAGCCTGGCAGAGTATATAAATTACCTTGCTCATTTACAATATGAGTTTGGTTGTTTTTACAAATATTTGGAAAATTGCTTTGAACTTGCGCCATGAAATCTGTTTCTTTAACGTGTTGGACAACCTGTATATCGTTTACTCTGTTTAATTTAGGGTTGAAGTTATCTTCAGAGTCAGACGGAGATGTATAGCTAACATCTGCATTTCTTGTCCAGATATTTAATGACTTTTCCTCTTCCTTTGAAGGATCCTCAAAGCAATGATGAAGTGAAGGATAATCTCCACTAAATGATGCCAAGGGGACTATATCTGCACACTTACAATTTCTTGTAGGCCAATGGCTTTGTTCAATTTGTGACAGTGTATTGCTTTGTGAAACAAAGGAGGAATATTCTAATATTTCATTTTCTTGCTGTTCGGAATTCTTGTAGTCAGGTAATAATGTTTGTAATAATATTGCATTCCTGACATTTGGATCTACAGCAGAGCAATCCACTAGATTGTTATGAAATAGAGTAGATTCAGTTACATCGAGATCTGTGTTGCTCTGTTCTGCTTTGTACTCCAAAGAAGAAAAGTTGTGGACCCAACCGATCTGCTCTTCTAATGTTTGGTCTTCTATGCCTGGAGTAGTTGAATTTGACTCATTGTTCTCAAATAATGTTGATCCTGTAGACTCCAAATCCAATAGTTGCTTCTCAAAACTTTTTTTGGTATCTTTCTCCAATGAACTGGAATTATCTAGAACTTCATTTGACTCAGGGCTAGAAGTTGAAGACTCAGACTCTTCACATACCCGAGTATTCCAAATATCTAGATTCATTGGAACTTTGTTAATGGTGTTTAGTGAGCTCTTCTGGGCATTAACATTATCACTTGTATCTGAATTACATTTCAAGAAGCTGTAGAGTTGCACATTATTTTTTGAAACTGGAAGATATCTATTTTTACTTGCACACGTTGGCTCATCATATGTAGTGTTACAGCCATCGGCCGCTGGCTCTGGGCTTGTTGAACTGGAAAGTGAAGAGCCACTTAGATTGTTTTCATTATAACAAGCATTCATTTTTAGTTCTTCAGATGTATTGATATTAACTACCTCTGGACTTAAATCTGAATCAGTTTCAGCAGATCCTGAGATGCTCTGAGGACTATTTATTATATCATCTTGGCAAACAGCACCTTCAACAGTAAGGCTTGAAGGGTTGAAATGATTTTCTTTAATCTCAATCTTCTTGCTAACAGATTCTTTTTCAGTAAGTGAACATTTTTCTGAAAATGAGGGCTTTTGTAACTTATAAGTCTCTGGGTATGAGTTCTGAGTTAAATTCTCAGGATTGTCATTATTGGCCTGAAATCTAGTTTCATTGACAGGTGACAAATGAATAACTGAATCCGTATCTTTGTTTAAGGCCTCATGGCCTTCTTTTTTACATGAAACAGAATTATTAAGCAGATTAACATTTGGTAAATAACGTAAGCTAGAATTGTCCAATTCATCTGGAGTGTTTAAAGAAGAAGATTCTGTGTCACACTGCAAATCCCAAGCATCTTCATATTCACGATTAATGTTGACATCAAAGTTTTCATCTTCTTGTGTGTGAAACATGAGCTGACGGTCGCCTGTGGTTTCATTCTGTGTTTCAGACACTTTTAATACCTTCTGTGGTAGAGTAGAACAACCCAGTTGGATAGCTGGTGGCTTTACAGACTCAAGGTCATCAAAGAGATCGGTGTTTAAACTGCTATGTTTATGAACTTTTGGATGAGGCTCATGCTTTCTTAACAAAGTATTATCTGATAAATTATTTGGTGATAAATCTTTTGAGGTACATGGCAACAAGTAGCTCTGAAAATCACTCGTAATAATATCAAAAGGACTTGAACAATTACTTGCAACAGAAAACTGAAATATATTTTCATTGCTTGCTTTGGGTGAACATTCCGACCTTTCATCAATCTCATTAGATAAATGTATTCTATTTAGTACTTTTTTTTTTCCATTGTTGCATTCAGTGCCAGTGTCTTGCAATAAGCAAATTTTCTGGTTGTTCATTGTGTCGTTTTCTTGCATTTTGACAACAGCTTCAATCATTTTCTCAGTTGTTATGGAAAAGGCAGGAGATTCTCCTTCATTCACATCACTATTTGCAGAATTTGGTGCACTTGTATTATTTAATAAGGATTCCTCAGTGTAGGCAGCAGGTAAGAAATTTAGAGTTTGCTCATGTGCATTTTGCTCTTGCCACAAGTTTTCATGCAAATCATCATCACAAAGAGGTGATGAAATTGAGTCAGATGTGGAGTAGTTGGTGTCTGGAGGAGAAACTATGCAATCCTTACTTGTAGCAGGAGATGTAAAATCAATACATCTATAAGACAAAAGGGGATCTTCCCAAGCAATATGGTCATCTATAGCACTTGGCTCTTGATTACGGTCATATAAATCCCAGCCACAAAGATTTCTGTGTATGTGTTTTAAATCAGTAGTTGCTTCTATATCTGATTCAAAGACATTGCATTTTGAACTTAATCCTAAATTAGGAATTCCATTTGCCTTTTTGGTATGTTTGTTTTCTTCGAGCATATCTTGACCCATTTTAGTTTCCATGGCAACGGGAGTATTTTCAGAAGACTGGTCACTCTCTGTATCACCTACTTCATTCACTTCTGTGAAATATTTCCTATGTTTTACGCCATGCAATGCGCTCCAAGAATTATCTGGTTCATTGTTACACTTTACAAATTTATCTGAGGAATCACACCATGGATCTGACCCGCCATTAAATGGTTTGTTTGATTTCCATAAATCAGAATAAGGTCTGGTTTCTTGCATAGCGTTTTTATCATGCTTGCCTCTGTTATTTTGTCTGTAACAGGATGGTCCCATTAGTTGAAATGAATCAACTAAGTTTCTACTTTCACTATAGTCCTTTGGCTTTTGGTCTTTCCAAGAGTCTGGGCTTTGAAATACGGACTCCTGTTCACTTGAACTCCATGTGTCATTCAACAGGGCATCTGGGTCCTCTCCATTCCTCCAGTATCCATATTTAACCTGAGATATGTCTGAAGATCCTAGTTTGTTTAAATTTTCTATGACATCATCTGAGAAAAAGGTTGGTGGTCCATTATCCAGTGGAGAACTTTCAACTAAACTGTTCATTGGTGTTGGGGGAACTTTAACTTCTGCTTGTCCAAGGACCTCAGAAGATAAAGTGGCATCATATTCAGCCAGATCACTAATACTTGGATTTTTATCACATAAGTCCTCATGGTTCTCAGGACTATGCATGAAGTTGTCATCAAATTCTACTAAACTTATATTTTCTACTTCCGCTAATGAAACATTAGCAACTTTTGTTTGCAATAATGAGGTTGAACAGTTAGCCATATTTTCTCTGTAGAACCGCAATTCATTATGTTCTTTCTGAGCAACAGCTTGCTGTCCTTCTGAGGAATCACTCTGAAAGAAAAAATCATCAGCCATTGAATAGTCAGCAGAATGTGAAGAAGATTCAGAATGAATGTTTGGAGCTAGATCAAAGCTGAAAAGATCAATGTTATCACTGTTTCTAGATGAAGGTGTTTCTTCTTCAATGATGACACATTCTGGGATAGGCCCATAAGAATCAATACCTGCAGAAAAATTATGATGAGAACCAGCAGCTTCAGCAACTGGACTGTCATCACTAAGAAAAACAGAGCTCTCTTTAGATGAACGGCTGCTTCTTATTGTAGCAAGGCCACTGTCTGGGCTTACAAGATCTATGTTGACATCCACCTGGACTTGTGCAGATCCATTTGCCTCCTGCTGATTATCTGGAAAATTCACAGGATTTTGAGGAGGGTCTACATCAGAGCCATATAATTCCATAATACCAGATGAACCCTGAGACAAGGGAGCACTCCCTGCAACAGCCTCTGTAGAGGAAGTACGGCTATTGGGAACCATGCCTATACGTCTTCTGTTGATGGCATCTTTGATGATTGCTGCAATTTGGTCACAGGTCACCAATGGGCTTTCTTGATGGTAGACAAAAAACTGATCCCACCCATTGTCTGATGGCTGGAGATCTAGAAAGGGATTCTGACATTCTTCCAATTCACAGCAAACCTGTAAAATACACATAAAGTTAGTTACCTAATGTGTGCTTCATTCACATATACCGTATATACTCGAGTATAAGTCGTTCCGAGTATAAGTCGAGGCCCTAATTTACCACAAAGAAAATGGGAAAAACTTATTGACTCGAGTATAAGACGAGGGTGAGAAATGCACAGCTACTGTAAGTGGTAAAGGGGGTCAACAATGCCCATTTGCAGCATCACTGTGCCCATTTGCATGCCTCACTGTGCCCATTTGCAGCCATAGGTCCCCTGAACTTCAAACTTGGTAGTTAAGGGTTCCTAGATGCCCCCTAGCTGCAGCCAAAATTTGGGGTCTCTGAACCCAAAGGGTCCCGAAATGACATTGCTGCAGATGGACACAGTTGACCAAATTTGGGGCCCTGTATCTTGGGGCCACTTAGTGCTAAGAACCCCAAATTTGGTGTGCAAACCCAGTGGAACTAGCAACATACAATTTCCAAAGCTGGGGTTACTAGCACCAAGTGGCCCTGAGATACAGGGATATGTTATGGTACCCGTTCCACTGGGTTTGCACACCAAATTTGGGGTTCCTAGCACCAAGTGACCCTGAGATATGGGGCCCCAAAGTCGGTTCAGAAAATGTCAAGCACTTTTCTGCAGCAGAGAATGACATTTTCCAAACCGATTTTGGGGCCCCGTATCTTGGGGTCACTTAGTGCTAGGAACTTCAGCTTTGGATATGTTGTGGTGCCAGTTCTACTGGGTTTGCGCACCAAATTTGGGGTTCCTAGCACCAAGTGCTGCAGAAAAGTGCTTGACTCGAGTATAAGTCGAGGGGGGCACTTTCAGCACAAAAAATGTGCTGAAAAATTCGACTTATACTCGAGTATATACGGTAGTTATATTTTAAAATGTAAATGGTCAAATCCAAATAAAAACTATTTGAATAGATCAGATGACTTGCTATCTTAACTACACTCATTTCAGACTTCCTCTAGAAGTTGCTAGTTTCCTGAGTGTGATGGTAATCTTTTAGTTTTATTACCTAGTGTGTCACTATAAGATATTAGCTATATATGTAAATGCGATCTTTATGTAAACAATCTTATGAACATGTGTTACTTTATTAAAACCTCTTCTATGCAATATCAGTATTTTTGTATAAGGGACAGGTTTTTGACCCTTTTATATAGTTGATGATTGAAAGTGCATGGACTGTAGCTGATAACTGCTGTGGAACTTCTTTTGTTGCTGCTCTATTATCCTTCTGCAATGTGGCCAGGGTTAAACTGAATATTCATTAATGCAGAAGTCTGGGTTTGATTCCTGGAGGTGATAGGATGATGTAACAAAGCAAGGGTCTGTAGCCTATGAAGGAGTGAGGAGAGGACTGTCTGGAAGCAAGCAGGTGTTTGGGTAAAAGACAGATCTGCTGCAGGTGGGAGAGAGACCTCAGAGAAGACTCGCATTGTGCAGGACCTTGCCTGAGAAATCCGAAACTTTCTCCCTGAGAGGTTGTGAGGTGTGATTTGGATATCTTGTGAGATCAGACTGTACTAGAGAGCACTCCCACTGCTTGTAAGGAAGGAAAAGAGAAACTGTCTCATTGAAAGAGAAACATCACAGCAACACCTATCCCTGTCTGGGAATTTGAACTGAACCAGAGCACATGTCTGGGGACCCAAAAGAGGGCGCCCTGGGTCTGGTAAGGGACTACCATTGCATAAGTTAACCTCTTGTGTTGGGAACTGTGGTGCTTTTTTTTTTTTTTCTTTCATTAATCACTGGCCAATGTGATACAACGGGGACTGTTATAACAAGTTAGGACTGCCTTTATATACTGTTGCTAGGAAAATGCAGTTCAGTTCTGTTAATTACTGTTAGTCAGAATACTGCAGGAGTTTAACCATGTCCTTATGTAATGTTGTCTTATTGATTGTTTGTGTAAGTATACTTTCTAAACCTCTCGTCTTTTAAGCTATGCTTGGCCTAATAATTTCTTTGAAATACCTTAAGGTGTGTCAGAAGGTGTTGGGTGAATGACATGTGTCATCTATAGGTGAAATCACAAAACAATTTAGCAGCTCCTCTGGGGGTAGCGCTACAAAAGATATATATTAGCTGCAACAATGATTGGTTGCAGATGACAATTTGATCCAATCAGCCCAAGCTGGTTGCTGGGGAACAACAGCTTTAATTTTTTTCAACAAAATGATAACTTGATTTCTTATGCTGACATGCACGCTATTCATTCATATGTGCTGTCAATTGTAATGGTAATGCCGCATACACACGAGCTGACTTTTCGACCGGACTGGTTCGACGGTCTATCCGACTGACTTTCTGCGGACTTCCGATGGACTTTCCTAACGAACGGACTTGCCTACACACAATCACACCAAAGTCCGACAGATTCCTACTTGATGATGTACGACTGGACTAAAATAAGGAAGTTGATAGCCAGTAGCCAATAGCTGCCCTAGCGTCAGTTTTAGTCCGTCGGACTAGCATACAGACAAACGGATTTTTCGACCAGACTCGAGTCCGTTGGAAAGATTTGAAACATGTTTTATTTCTAGGTCCGTTGGACTTTTGGGGAAAAAAATTCTGCTGGAGCCCACACACGATCGAATTGTCCGACGGAGTCCGGTCCGCCGGACCAAGTCTGCCGGAAAGTCCGCTCGTGTGTACGCAGCATTAGTCTACATTAGGTTGTGTAAAAATAGACAAACATTAATTCAACTTTATTTAATTATTCAAGTTATTTATTTCTATGTTTTGCAAGTTTTTAATAAATCTTTAAAATGAAAACTATGAGTACTTTAAACAAACTTAAAGATATTGTAAAGCTTGAATTTAAGAAAAAACAAACATGTTATACTTAACTGCTCTGTGCAAGTAAGTCACCAGTCTGCACAGAGTAGGCTCGATCCTCTTCTTCTGGGGTTCTCCACTGGCGCTCCTGACTCCCCCCCACAAGTGCCCACCATAGAAACCCACTTTCTATGGGATGACTCGACATAGCATTTGATTGAGAGCAGTGGGAGCAAATAGCTCCCACTGCTATTAAGCTGCCTAGTGAAGAGGGGCAGGGCCAGGAGAGCTGCTGGTCTTGTGCACAAGGCTGGATCAAAATCAGGCTCTGGTAAGTATTAGGCAGGCTGCGGGGGATCCTCTGCAACAAAAGTTTTTTTTATCTTAATAATGCATAGAATGCATTAAGGTAAAAAAAAAACCTAAAACTTAAAGGGGTTCTAAATCCTCGAGGTTTTTCACCTTAATGCTTTCTATGCATTAAGGTGAAAAACCTACTGTGATGCATCAGCCCCCCCCAAAGCCCCCCTTTTACTTAACTGAACCCGGTTTTTCCAGCGACGGAGATGAGCACACCAGCTCAAGCCGGTGTCTCACGTCCTGATTTGATAGATTGATAGCAGCGCAGCCATTGGCTCCCGCTGCTGTCAATCAAATCCAATAATGTGGGAGCCAGGGGGCGTCAATAGACGCAGCAGCAGGACACGAGAGCGCACCCGCACGAGTGCCCAGAGGGAGAGCGGCTCTCCAATAGGGCACTTGAGAAGAGGAGGAGCCAGGAACGCCGCTGAAGGACCCCAGAAGAGGAGGAGCGGGGCCACTCTGTGCAAAACCAACTGCACAGAGGAGGTAAGTATGACATGTTTGTTTTTTTTTAAACAAACCTTTACATATCCTTTAAGGCTATAGAAAGCATCTACTTATACTCAAAAAAAAGTTTACCTATACGTCTTTATTTATACTTTAATATTACTGTTCACCAACTGCACAATGAAAAGCGATTTATCTGAAAGTAGTTGGCTTATAGTGGTTAGTACCTCATATATTCTGTAGTAATTAATAACCTTGTGTTAACAAACTAAACTCCCCTTTGTATGGTATAGAGAGGAATTGGGATACCTTGCAGTTAAGTTAACAACATCTCTAATGTTCCAGTATAAGGCCAATTACATTCCTTTGCTTAATAAGATTTAGGAGCAGTTGAAGTCCTTGAGGTATAAACCCCTCTCATGGCTAGGCAGAATAAATGTGCTAAAAATTAACATTCTACCCAAGCTAATATACCTATTTGAAATGCTCCCAATTACTCTACCAGGGATTACTTTAGGAAACTGAGGTCTTTAGTATTAAAATATATATATGGGCACATAAACGTCCTAGAATCACCTATGCTGTACTGGCAAAGGAGAAAAGGGCAGGGGGGTTAGCAGTACCCGATTTCAAAAAGTAATATTAGGCAATCACCATCACACGAATAGCAGATTGGATTCCCAATAAGGGACATAAAAGTTGGATGGGCATTGAGTTGACACAAAGTAAAGTTGATGGTGTGGATTCCACGTTAGTATGGAGAACTAGCAAGGAGCACAAATCCACTGACTAAAAAAACGTTTAGAATATGGGATGGCCTTTTCAGGCTTTACCATTGGGAATATAACGCTCCTTTAATTTCATTGTTAGACACTAACTATTTTAAACCAGGAAAGAGGATTATTTATATTTTGTTAGATGGGCAAAAAGAGAGGTGATACAGTTACAGGATGTAATGAAAAAGTAATAGATTATGCCAAGTTTTTGAATTAAGACAACAATGGGGTAGTATGCCACTAGATAAATGGAGATATACACAATTACAACACTTTGCACAGACAATGCCACAGCCAATGGGGAAAAGATAATTTGAGACCAACAGAGAAATTGTTTAGTTCCCCCTTATGCACGAAGCAAAGTATATAAAAAATATACAGGATACTGGTAAATGAAACAGAACCCGTATATCTACCATATCCTGGGAAATGGGAGCAAGAATTAGAAGTTTCGTTAGATGGGTGTACGGCTGCATTCACACCTGAGCTTTTTGTACCTTGAAGCTCAAAAACGCTGGAGGAGAAAAAAAATCAATGATTCTCTATGGAGATGGTTCACGTCTCCACTCCATGTCACCTGAAGCCAAACGCCTGAAGCTCAAACAAGTTCTGGAGCTTTTTTTGTCTCTCAAATCGGGCAGATTTGGCCGTTTTTGGCGCGTTTCTATTCTCATAGAAATAAATGGAAACGCGCCATTTTGTACGTATTTGTGCTTTTGTCACGCGTTTATGTGCGATTTTCTGCTCAAATGAAAAATTTTAAAAATAAAATGGTAATAATATATGAATAAATAAATGTAAAATAATATACAAATAACTAAAAATCATCATAAATAATTAAACAAATTAATAGTATGTAATCATACGTTAATAAATAATAATTAACCTTAAAAAATTTTAACACTTCCGGTTCCGACGCCACATGAGGAGGAGGTAGATAGCTCCAGCTCCCGCAGCGCTCCTCACTAATCTGCTATCTAAGCCGGCTATTGCTCTGAGGAGACTCCCCCTTGCATTGCTGAATCACAGCGGGCTCCCATGGATCGCTTTGTGGAGCGATCGTACGCCCGGGCGGTGGCATCTACGATATCCCCCGGAGGAGAGACAGCGGCAGACACAGCCAAGATGGCGACCGCCCCAGGCGGTCGGGGGCGGACGGAGCAGGCACACACGCAGCCACAGCCCCCCTCGGCTCCAGACATGACAGGTATGGACCCTGCCTGCCCTGCTGGAAATGCACAAGCAGTAGTTACACTGCTGGGCCCTACTCTTACAGCTACTGTGGATGCTGCAGTTCATAGAGGGCTAGAGCAGCTTCACATTGATTTACAAGCACAGGCACAAAGAATCACTCAGGTGGAGGAGAGGATATCCTCCCTGGAAGATGAACTCACAGCTTCATCTGCAGCGGTGGCACGCATCACAGCTACTAACAGGGACATCTGGGACAAACTCGACGATTTGGAAAAACGTTCGAGGAGAAACAATTTACGTATCATTGGTTTGCCAGAATCGGTATCCACAGCACAGCGAACAAATATAAGCGCAAAAATCATCCCCGAACAACTGGGCCTTCGCATACCTTGCACTATTGAACGCGCGCACCGCATAGGTCAATTCTCAGAAACCCGCGCCAAACCCCGCCACGTTATTGCAAAGTACCTCAACTACGCGGACAAGAATGCTATAATGCAAAAATTTCGTCGTTCGCGTTCTTTAATGGTCGATGGTGCAAAACTCCTACTTTTCGCAGATTATTCCATGGAGGTGATGAAACAACGTAAAGCGTTTTCACCGATCTGCTCAACCCTACATCACAACCAAATCCGGTTCTCCTTAGCCTACCCAGCTATTCTCCGCATCCAAACACATGAAGGAGAACACCTCACATTCAACACACCTGAGGAGGCGGAACATTACGTCGCCACTCGAGGCACCGAGATGGAACACAGCAACACTGAAGAGGGTTCACCATTGCCATCGCCATCGGCATCAAAGGCACCACCCAAACATCAACGCAGCCCCACCAAACCTCCATACAAACGCAGTCGCTTTACCAACCAGGAGGACCGCTCTGAAAATCGCTGAAGGACCCCAGGAACTTTATCTCGCCAATCGTGCTTCCACGGATGGGTAATATTACCCCCCATTATCTCTAACCTGTTATCTTTTTGATTCATTTGTTATTCTGATTATTTGTAATGTCATCCACTGTTGTTGCTACTTGCTAGCTCAAGGTTCTGTTCTGTTGCTCCCCAGCCTGTGTTACAACCCCCCCAGTGACCACATTAGGCTTGCCTAAGGGGTCACCCTAGCGACTCATGTAATCTCCACAGCTACTGACCCTTTACTGGGCAGACCCTTTGACTGAACCCTCTCTCATCTGAGCCTACCTCATGGGACAGATGCAAGTAGCCCTTTCCCTGACCCTCCTTCCTTTGCCTACCCCTCTCCACCAAACCCTACCTATCCCCCTCCCCCCCCTCCCCTCTTCCCCATCCTTTCCTACCTCCCTCCACTCCTCTTAGCTAACATCTTGCCCATATGTGAGGAGCTAGCGGACCGCTGAGAGTTGTTATGGTTAGTTGAACCCCATGTGGAAAAAAGTGAAGTACACTGTTTGTAGTTTGTTTCTCTTTAACCAAAACTTTATCTTGTTACAGTTCAATTCTTATTGCTTAAAAGTTTTGCAATTCATGTTTGCCTTTTTAGTACCTATCCTTTTATGTGACCTACAACACTCGGGTGATTCCTGTATGGTTGACGCTGTACATATCAGGAGGCTTCTTGACAAGCCTCTCACACAATACAATTTTTATCTCCAGTCATGTCTTTCTCAACCGATGGGAGTCACCTGAAGTTTATTTCGTGGATTGTTAAAGGGCTCCGATCCCCAAATAAACGTATGTCCATTCTTAGACACTTGCGACGCCTCCGGGCAGATGTGGCTCTACTACAGGAGACACACCTCTCCGCAGACGATTTAGCACGCCTTCAAAAAATGTGGGTAGGCTCTGTATATGGGTCTCCTGCAGTGGGCCGTAAAGCAGGTGTAGCTATTTTAGTACACAAAAACCTACGACACTCTATCAGAGAGGTTAGGGCTGACTCCCTAGGCCGAAAACTGACTTTACATATGACCATAGGCAACAAAGCAGTGGCTGTCACCAATATATATGCTCCCAACTCTGCAGACACTTCCTTTTTCCAGGACATGGTTCAGTGGGTTCTCACTGCCCCCGAGGTGCTGCATTTAGTGGGCGGGGACTTTAATTCGGTCATGTCTACACTGGCAGATCGCACATATCGCCCTACGCAAAGGTCACGTACCGCTACTTCTCATACACCAGACTCTACCCCCTTAGCACATTCCATTGACTCTATGCATTTTGTCGACATTTGGCGCCTAATGCATCCAACGGATCGAGAGTATACCTTTTTTTCGCCCCCACATAATACCTTTTCTCGTATAGACTATTTCTTTGCCTCCCCAGCCTTAGTCTCTGTAATCAATGCCCCACACAATAATGACGCCAGAATTTCAGATCACAGCCCTATCGCAGTCCACATGACTCAGACCACATCCTCAACTCCTTCCCCTACCTGGCGTTTCCCTTCATACTTGGCGGATAGTGAAGACACGTATTGTATCAAACATGGGAAGAATATATCTCCACAAACGGAGCACATATTTCTGACCCAAACCTCTTCTGGGAAGCAGGCAAAGCCTTCCTACGGGGTAAAATCATTTCCTACACCGTCCAATTTAAAAAGCACACCCAACAACAATATATGCAAGCAAGTGAAGCTTTACGCTTGGCCCAGGAGAAGCTAACACTAAATCGCACCTTAGCTAACATACAGGAATGGAGGCAAGCCAAATGCGCCTTTGATCTTTGAGCAGAACATCACGAAGCTGCTAAAACTTCGTACTCTACTCTTCACTTTCACAAGTTTGGCAACAAAGCAGGCAGATTGCTGGCCAGATTATGTTCAGGACCAAGACGTCCTACGCATATCTCTACCTTGAAAAATGCTTCCGGCTCGCTGGTTGCCTCGCCTGCTGAAGTTAGCAAACTACTTGCAGAATATTATACTGAATTATACCGAGCAGACCCAGCGGATCAACTTGCCGCGGAAGCTCTGCTAGACAAGATACGTCAGCCCAAACTTCAAACGGCACAACTGGAAGCACTTAATGCGCCTATCACGTTAGACGACATACGAGGTACGATAAAATCTATGGCTTCTGCTAAAGCTCCAGGCCCCGACGGGTACACTGCGGAATTCTTCAAATTAACGACTGATTTTATTCCCGACACCCTGAAACATGTGTATGCAGCCATGTGGGACGGAGGTCCATACCTCCCCACAGGGACGCAGGCCCATATTAAATTGATTTCCAAGAAAGGGAAAGATCCCCTACTTCCAGGCTCCTATCGTCCAATTTCGTTAATTAATGTTGATGTAAAAATCCTGTCTAAAATAGTAGCATCACGCTTAGCCCTCTTGCTTCCGTCCCTCCTACACCCAGCCCAATCTGGTTTTGTCTCAGGATGATCAGCTACACTAAACATTCGTAAGGTCTTAATGGCTCTAG
Organism: Lithobates clamitans; assembly: GCA_037952925.1. Classification (NCBI taxonomy): domain Eukaryota; kingdom Metazoa; phylum Chordata; class Amphibia; order Anura; family Ranidae; genus Lithobates; species Lithobates clamitans. Next base: position 9,750,876 of record JBBGZY010000400.1, on the reverse strand, counting down.
AATATGCTAAAACCCACCCTGATCAAGACGTCGCTATCATGTCCCTAGACGCGGAAAAAGCCTTTGACAACTTTGGTTTCTCATGGCTTTTCACAGTAATGGAAAAATTTGGCTTTTCGGGACAAATCACATGATTCCTCTCACAAATGTATGCCTCACCGACGGCACGTCTTGTCACCCCGGATTTTATTTCAGACACTATTCCCTTAGCGAAGGGAACGCGACAGGGCTGCCCCCTATCCCCGTTGTTGTTCAACATTGCGTTAGAACCTTTATCTAGAATCCTCAACTCAGCTGAAGGGGTTAGTGGCATCACTATGGGAAACCAAACACTCCGTTCTGCACTATTTGCGGATGACATTTTATTGTTTTCTACCGACCCCATATCAGACTTTGACAGACTTAAACAACTGTTTGCGGCCTTTCGACTCTGCTCTGGCTTTCGTATAAACTTTGATAAGAGTGAAATCTTAGCACTACACCCACGCCTATCTACTAAATGGAAACATTTATCCCCGCTGACCATTGCATCTCAACATATTACATACTACATTACATATAGGTATTCATATAGGACGGGATCCATCCTCTTTATATCCACTTAATTACCCCCCCTTGATTGCCAAAATTGTTAAGGAGTTGTAGGCTTGGGGGGGCCCTCCCCCTCTCGCTTTTTGGGAGATGCCACCTTTTTAAAATGGTTTAATTTGCACGCCTGCTCTACCCCATGCAGACCATACCTCTTTTACTGAGACACTCAGATGTACAAAAAATCCAGAAGGCATTAACAGCTTTCGTATGGTCTAGCAAAAAACCACGCATTGCGCTTCAAAAACTATGTCTCCCGAAGGGCGAGGGCGGGGAAGGACTCCCCAATATTCGTTTTTATAACCTAGCATGTTCACTTAGACAGGGCCTAGATTGGTTAACAGGAGAATCCAAATACTCCAACTATGCATTAGAAGATTCTATGGCTTCCCCATACGATCTATCAGGCATCCTCCACTCTAATCCTAACAACCTGCCACACCACCTCAAAACTAGTGTACTTTTCAGAGATACTGTCATCACCTGGAGGGAGGTCAGAAAACTACTTGGACTGCCTTCTAGCATTTCTAGACATCTAAGAATACAAGGCAACCCTATGTTCGTACCTTCCACTCTACACAAAGCTTTCACTCAATCCAGGGGCCTCACGAAGATAACCTCAATATATTAAGACAAGCCAGGTAAATTCAAACCCTATCACACCTTGATGCGGGAATTCTCCCTGCCACCAACTCACAGTTTCTTCTATCACCAACTCACTGATTATTTAAGATCCTGCTGTGGTCCTGAATCTGATCCTTTTAAACCGTCCTTCATCGATAACATACTTCAGAGCAAAGACTACTCTATCTCCAACATTTATTCTCACCTCATTCAACACCAATCGCGGAAGTACCGCCTTACACCTTTCCAAAAATGGTCCCACCTACTGGGGGACGAAGAGTTACCAGACAAAATCCTTGAGGGATATAGGCTTATCCGAAAACTCACAACATCTGAAACATGGCGTAACACTCAATTTAAAATTATCCACAGAGCATACTTCCCATTTCGTTTCAACAAAGCAGACCCGTCTCAAGCACTCCATGTCCATTGTGCTCATTGCCCCGTCCCACACTGCTCCACAGGCTTTGGGAATGCTCTGCTGTTACCAGTTACTGGAATGCTGTGATAGCCTACATTAACAAAATCAGCCATATCCGTTTAAATAGTGACTGCCTACTATGCCTGTTCTGAAATGGACCTACAAAACATACCACACTGGGCTCATATCTGTCTTCTTGTAGCCCGCAGGACTATCATGTCTCACTGGATTACGGCAACACCGCCTAGTCTACCCACGGTTATAAAAGCTATGATGTCATTATTTTATTTGGAGAGATTGGACATCATCACATCAAATCTCCGCTCTACTCCACGTTTTTTCAAGCGATGAAGAAGGTTTTTGGAAGCCACATTCACTCAACAGACCATCCAAGACATAATGCATCCATTTCGTTTCACAGCATGGTACCTGAAGAGTGATATTACTAACACACTTGGCAAACTTAAAATATCTTCAGCTTCTGACCCTTCTTCGTTTCAGCCACCATAAGCTGTCTACAATCTCATAAAGCTCTTTGACATCCACCAACTTCATTTATATCACCCTGGGATTATTCTCACCCAAATTAATTGTTTTAACCAGATCATAATGTAGGTTATCTAGTTAGACATGTTCATAAGTCGCCTCCATTTCTTAAAGGTACAAAGGTTTAAGTTAAACCCTTTCAGGCAATTTCTTGCCAAATGACCGTGACAAGATGGTAAATGTGAATTGCTAACCCCCCCCCCCTTCCCCCTCCCTTCCCTCTCCCCTGTGTTCCCTCTATAACACGAATTTTGTACCAAGAATAGTTGTATATCCATGCCTTACAATCGTTTTGTACAATGTTTACTATGTCTATATTTTGAAAATAATAATAATTTATTTTGTGTTAGTGTTAGGGTGTTTAGTTATTTATTATTATTTTTATTTTTTTTAAGGGGTAAGGGTTAAAGTTAAGGGTTAATTATTTATTTATTGTTACTTTGTATTTATTTATTGAATTAATTTATATTTTTATTTATGATTTTTATTTATTTGTTTATTTATTTTACATTTATTTATTGATTTATTATTATTCATATAATAATAAATAAAATAAAATAAAAATAAATAAAATAATAATAAATAAACCTAACCCCAATTCCCAATCCTAACCCTAACCTAAACTGAACTTGAACCCCTTACCCTAACGGAAAAACATTATAATAAATTAATAATAATAATTAAAGAAGAAATAAAAGCTAATGGAAAAGCTAAAAAAAACTGAAATAGCTAGCAACAAATGATAGTCTTCTGTAATAAAAAAAATGCATACAAACGCGCAAGTCGTGCAAAAATGCGCAATAAAACTCCGGAAAAACACTCAAAGACGCTACGCTCAGGTATGATTGCAGCCTAAGAGGAGGAAGGTCCTGAGTCTAGCCTGCTTCTCATCAATTGACTCTAAGCCATCAGAGATGTGCTTTAAGCTTTTTTCCAGTGGTGCGTAGCCCACTGTGGTCGCAAAGGTTTGGAGCAGACGTGTCCCAAACATGTTGGAGAGGATGCGACTCCCCGGGAACCTTTGCGCACCTTTTGTGGGATTGCACAAAGATACAGCCATACTGAGAGGGTATTATTAGGCTACTTTCACACTGGTGCGTTAGTGGTAAAGCGCCGCTAATTTTAGCGATGCTTTGCAAAAGCGGTGCTTTTCGGCCGCTAGCGGGGCGCTTTTAACCCCTGCTAGCGGCCAAATAAAGGGTTAAACTTTTACTAATGCCCTGCAAGTGCACCGCTCCAGTGTGAAAACACTCGGGCTCTCACACTGTGGCTGCAGGTGAGGCATTTTTCAGGCGCTTTATGGGTGCTATTTTTAGCCCAAAAGCGCCTGAAAAACGCCCCAGTGTGAAAGGGGTCTTAAGGTAATCCACAAAATAACAGGAGAAGACATACAGGCTGAGCCATGGAGTTTCCTATTTTATAGTATGGGGAAAACGGTAAACCAATATAAGAATGTGTTAATACCGCAATTATTAAATGCGGCTAAAAGCCAAAACATCAAACATCAAAAGTCCAGAGTATGAGAGAATGGGCCTCAAAGATTAATTGGGTAAGGTCTATTGAAGAAACAGTGTATACAGTAGGAGGTGACCTTGGGAATTATGATAACATCTGGGGGAAGTGGTTGGATTTAAAAAAAAAACTAAGATATATATATATATATATATATATATATATATATATATATATATATGATGAACACCTGATATTGCTGGCAAAGATTAGGAAATTAAATCACCTGGGGTATAGAGGAGTAGAGATGACACCGGAATTGACAAGAGAAAGAAGAGGGGGGGGGAGGGTATTTAGGGGATGGAGGATTGGGAGAGGGATGTATTGTTGGGTTATTTTGGGTACCTTTTTTTTCTGTGCAAATATACATCTATCATTGAGGCTCCCCTGTGGTGAGAGGTACAGCCAAACCATTCTATGCATTGAGATAAAAAACCTTCTGTGTATAGCAACCTCCCCAGCACCCCCTAATTACTTTCCTGAGACTCTTCTCTCTCCAGCGATTTCCAAAAATGTCTAAGCCGTCCGAAACACTCTTCCTGATTGTCTGAGACACAGCAGCGGTGCCACTGGCTCCCGCGGCTGTCAATAAAAGTCAGTCAGCCAATCAGGGGAGAGAGGGGGAGGGACCAGGTCGGGGCTCCATGTCTGAATGGATACAGGGAGTAGTGACTCAGCTCCAGTGCCCCCAATAGGAAGCTGCTGGCTGTGGGGGCAATCGATAGGAGGGAGGGGCAAGGAGCAGCAAGGAGGGACCCAAGAAGAGGAGGATCCAGGCTGCTCTGTGCAAAACCAATTGCACAGAGGAGGTAAGTATAACATGTTTATTATAAAAAAAAAGCTACTTTACAATCACTTTAATTCTCTCCACCCCCTAGGGGGTTCACAACACTGGCTTGAGTGTGTATTGGGCCATACGTCACACCTCTAGACAGATCTCCTCACCAAATTGAGCCAGGTCACAACTTCCTAAACTGAATCAGCCAAGGTTTAGCTTTTTACCATATATCTGTGTTGTATAACAATGATATTAACAATGATTTTAACCCTGACATTACTAGTCCGTACACCCTTTATCAGAAAAGCTTGATTGTTTCCATTTCCTTTCACACCCGCTTGTCTTTTTACAATCTGACTCTGTACATACATTTTTCAAAAATCTAAACAAAAAATAAAAAAAAATACAAAATAGGATTTAAGAATGACTTACTTGACTACATAGTTCAGGATTGTCTGAATAGATTGCAATTTGTTGTCTTGATGACTGTTCTCCACATGTGTAGCTGGCCAAAAGGATAAGTATATCAATTTCATATTTATCAAGAAATACTTTGAGATCACCAATGATGTTCCTGTAGCTCATTAAGTCCTGGTAACAATGAAAACAGAAGATAATATATTAAATGTATGTACATAATGTTCTCACACAAGGTGTTTTCTAGCCCCAGGAAAGCCAGGTAGCTACTTAGGGTGCTACACTGAGTCTGCCACCTAGTTCTGTTTTTTTTTTAGCACGGTTGGCAGAGCATTTAAACATTACTGCTATACAAGAGTCCCTGCAGAGCCATGACACACACCACCCATGGCTGCATAGGGACTTCCATAGCATAATTCCAGCCTGGAAAGCTGCCTGTTAGAGTCTCAGAATGTAGAAGTCTTCTCATGCTTCCTTTCTTCTGCTCTCCATGTCATGTGATCATCGCACAATATACAATAGTGAAGAAGCATGGGAATGCTGTCACATTCATTTATTTGGCAGGAAATGCCCATTTCAAAAACGAGGTCTGATACAGACTAAGGGCTCTACAGATAGAGCAGATTAACTGGTTATATTAAAAATGCCTAAATCCGAACTCAGGTAAACTGTCTGCTAGTACCGCACCAGTGTTCCTAAATATTCTCCAGTGACTCCCTTCTCTCTTGATACATACACTAATGCCCCGTACACACGATAGGATTTTCAGACGGAAAATGTTCTATGGGAGCTTGTTGTCGGAAATTCCAACCGTCTGTAGGTTCCATCGGACATTCTCCATCGGAATTTCCGTCACACAAAATTTGAGATCTGGATCTCAAATTTTCCGACAACAAAATCCATTGTCGTAAATTCCGATCGTGTGTACACAATTCTGATGCACAAAGTTCCATGCATGCTCGGAATCAAGCAGAAGAGCCGCACTGGCTATTGAACTTCATTTTTTTCGGCTCGTCGTACGTGTTGTACGTCACCGCGTTATTGACGTTCGGAATTTCCGACAAGATTTGTGTGACCGTGTGTATGCAAGACAAGTTTGAGCCAACATCCGTCGGAAAAAAAACATGGATTTTGTTGTCGGAAAATCCTATCGTGTGTACAGGGCATAACACTAAAGGCAGGAAGTGGGTCACAGCATTTATAAGACACTATGTTGTATATGTATATAATGGCAAAGGGGACCAATGGCATGACTACAGAAAGAAAAACCTGTATAGTGACTTGTTATACTTGTTACATTGTGTGACAGTGCGAGGCCCTACCACTGTGAAAATGTAAGAGAAAATGACACAGGATTCACATTAAGGCTTAATGCAGGTTCCAGACTGTCGTTTCTGAGCAGAGAAAGCTGTGTTTTTTACTTTCTCTGGATTCTGTAAATGTGGATTGGGACGTAAGGCTTGAAGGTTCCAAGGTGCCTTGGGTGGGATGGAACTTTCAATACAGTGTCTGTATTGTACTGCGTGCCTGCAGCCTGTGTGAGTACACAGGTGTGTGGGGTCATTATATACTCAAGCTTGAGGACACCCCAGGGCTCCCACTTTGGAGACAGCTCCCATATTGAAGACAGAAGGTCTCACCCAGGGGTCAGAGGAGCTCCAGCCAGGAGTCAAAGACAGAAGGTCTCACCCAGGGGTTAGAGATGCCTCAGCCAGGGTTCAAAGACAGAAGGTCTCACCCAGGGGTTAGAGATGCCCCAGCCAGGAGTCAAAGACAGAAGGTCTCACCCAGGGGTTAGAGATGCCCCAGCCAGGAGTCAAAGACAGAAGGTCTCACCCAGGGGTTAGAGATGCCCCAGCCAGCAGCCAGGTTACAGGAGGCCTCATTCCAGTCAGGTGGGCTACTATCAGGGTGTCAGGAGAACCCCTATTCTGAGGTCTGGAGTGAGCTGTGCAGCAGGGCACTGCGACTAAAGCCTAAGAGATCCAAATGAACCAGGAGAGCTGTACAAGACAGTCAGAGGGACTGATAAGAAAAGCAGTGGTGCTGCTGACAAAGGGGCCAGGTGGCTTGGCATTTCCAGTTGACTGTTCATGTTGATGTGGAAGAACCCCTGCATGGGCTACTAATGTTAAGTGAACGTTCTATTCTGTTTAATAAAACTGGCCTGCCATGCCCTAAAATACAGTTTGGACTGGCGTATCATTGGAAAAGTACCTACCACATGAGTATAATCACCCCGATGCTACAATAGCTAAATCATCTTGCTGAATTTATTTCTTGATTTTCCATATTTTGCAGACTGCATTTATCTACATTATACTTAGGTAAATTATGTTTTATTAGCACTATAACTATATAGCTACAGTATTTTTAGTACTCTTTGTTCGGTTAGTATATTAAAGAATGATGTTTAATCTGCTTAGATTTTGTCTACATACAGTATCTTTTGCCTTCCCTGGTTCCTCGCAGCCTTAAAGTGACACTAAACTCTGTTTTTTTTTTTAAAAAGTTCCATTTCACATGTATTATTAACTCAAAGGTACCTTCTTTCGCTCTCCTCCTCCACCAAATCTCCAAATTCCTTTTTTTGTGCTGTTGTGATCTGACTTCCAGTTAGAAGGTGGCTACTTTCATTCTCTGTGATCTACGTTCAATGGCTACGTTCATTCACTGTATATAGGAACATTGCCACCCTCTCTTATTTGCCCCTTTGATGGAATAGGAACTATAGGCAATGGACTATGGATGTGTAATGTGCATAGAGCACAAGTGCACAAGATCACAACTAATGTGCACTGCTTGTTTCAAATAATAGAAGTGAGGGGGAAATGGAAAGGGTTTTAAATGGAGAGGCAGAAAAAGACAAAAAGTGATATCGAATATATTTAAAATATCACACTCAGTAGATTGATACATCCAATCCCCGTAAACTCTTCTCTACCTTCAACTCTCTACTTTGTCCTCCACCGCCTCCACCCACTGACTCACTCACTGCCCAGGAGATTTCTAATCACTTCAAAAACAAGATTGATACAATCCGTGATGAAATCTCCATTCTACAGGTATCGCCCCCAGCTAAGACCCCATGTCAACAGGTACAACTGACACTCCCCCTTTTCAAATCTGCTACTACAGATGAAGTTGCTAAACTCCTCTCTATCGCCCACCTAACCACCTGTCCCCTGGACCCTATTCCCTCTCAAATGCTACGGTCACCCTCTGACCCCATCCTACACTCTCTAACCCACATCTTCAATCTCTCCCTCACCTCTGGCATCTTCCCCGACGCTCTAAAACATGCACTGGTCACCCCCTTACTCAAAAAGCCGTCCTTGGACCCTACAAATCTTAACAACCTACGCCCTATCTCCTTGCTCCCCTTTTCCTCTAAACTCCTTGAACGCCTGGTTTACAACCAACTGAGTGACCACCTCATTAAAAACAACCTTCTTGATCCCCTTCAATCTGGATTCCGCCCTCAACACTCCACAGAAACTGCTCTTTTAAAACTCACAAATGACCTACTAACTGCAAAAACCAACGGACACTATTCTGTACTCCTACTTCTGGATCTTTCAGCTGCCTTTGACACGGTTGACCACCCCCTCCTCCTAAAAAAACTTTACTCCCTCGGTCTCCGTGACTGTGCTCTTCAGTGGCTCTCATCCTACCTATCCCAATGCACCTTCAGTGTCACTTACAATTCTACTTCCTCCACTCCTCTTCCCTTCTCTGTCGGGGTCCCCCAAGGTTCTGTTCTTGGACCTCTTTTATTTTCAATCTACACCTCTTCCCTGGGTCAGCTGATAGCCTCTCATGGCTTTCAATATCATTTCTATGCTGATGACACGCAAATCTATCTCTCCACCCCTCAACTCACTCCATCAGTCTCCTCACGCATCACTAACTTACTAACCGACAAATCTGTATGGATGTCACACCACTTCCTCAAACTCAACTTGTCCAAAACTGAGCTTATAATATTTCCTCCCCCACGTGCCTCTTCCCTTGACTTCTCTGTCAAGAGCAATGGCACAACCATCCACCCGTCCCCACACGTCAGGGTGCTAGGTGTTATCCTGGACTCTGAACTCTCCTTTCAGCTCCACATCCAATCACTTTCCAAAGCTTGCCGCCTCAACCTCCGCAACATCTCTAAACTACGTCCCTTTCTAACCAATGAAACCACAAAGCTCCTGATTCACTCCCTGGTTATCTCTCGCCTTGACTACTGCAACTCACTCCTCATTGGCTTACCTTTAAACAGATTATCCCCCCTGCAGTCCATAATGAATGCTGCTGCCAGACTTATCCACCTTACAAACCGCTCAGTGTCTGCTACCCCTCTCTGCCAATCCCTCCATTGGCTGCCACTCGCCCAACAAATTAAATTCAAAATACTAACAATAAGTTACAAAGCCATCCACAACTCTGCCCCCAGCTACATCACTAACCTAGTCTCAAAATACCAACCTAATCGCCATCTCCGTTCCTCCCAAGACCTCCTGCTCTCTAGCTCCCTCATCACCTCCTCCCATATCCGCCTCTGGGACTTCTCCCGAGCCTCGCCCATCCTCTGGAATTCTCTACCCCAATCTGTCAGACTGTCTCCAAATTTATCCACTTTTAGGCGATCCCTGAAAACCTTCCTCTTCAGAGAAGCCTATCCTGCCTCCATCTAATAACTGCACTATTTTCTCCATTAGCTCATCCCCCACAGCTATTACCCTTTTGTATAACTTGACCCTCCCTCCTAGATTGTAAGCTCTAACGAGCAGGGCCCTCTGATTCCTCCTGTATTGAATTGTATTGTACTTGTATTGTCTGCCCTAATGTTGTAAAGCGCTGCGTAAACTGTCGGCGCTATATAAATCTTGTATTATAATAATAATAGTAATAATATTTTATTCAAATGTTTAACACACATAAAAACTCAGACACAAATAGACTTCATTTTCTTTCATTAACTGATAGTGATCCTCTAAATATTAATGTAAGCTAATATTGAAACAATCTGAAAACTCTGTATCATTTTGATAAAAAGGAAACTTATAACAATAATTTTACCATCTGTGTGTTATATAAATACAATGCTGTAACCTGCTTCTTTATTTTACATTTAACTACTAAAATACCTTTAATTAATGCATTATACTTGTTACCATATGTTGATCTTTCAATAAAAACCTTTGAATGAGAAAATCCGTCGGACAAAAGTCCAAAGTACAAACACGCATGCTCGGAAGCAGAAGCGGTCGGTCTTGTAAACTAGCGTTCGTAATGGAGAATTGACATTTGTGACGCGGCAAATTATGAAATCTCCAACTGCAGCGCACAATTCTCTTCTTCTTTAATGGGATAATAATGAAGCTGCTTTGCTGGTGATACTGATGGAGTTATTGCAAACACATTTTCAAAGACTTTTTTTTTCTAGTGATATCAAGAATAATATTATTATGGTTTTTTTTTTTTATTTGTGCAAGTTACCATAACACCATTATCCTGTAGTTTAGAAGATCAAAGATACAATGTTGGTGCTCCTTGTCAATTTTACATTGTATTTTTTTTTAAATGTAACTGCCTACTCCCAAACTGTCATTTGAAGTAAAACACATAGCCAAGTATTATTCTACACAATTTTTTATTGTGCATTAAAAAAAAAAAAAATAGACATGCTATCTGCCAATAGAACTTAACCAAGTGCATTCTCTGCATCCAAAAATATAGAAAATATACCAAATCAAATCATTATTCAACCAAAAAAAAAAGTCAAAGCAATAACTCCAAGGCCAATGATAACACGTTATCTCCTCCGATTCCGCAACACAGACGTTCAGACACTAACTGAAAAGCACAAAATGAAAAACGTGAAAAGAAAAGCGCAAATCAACACTCACCAAACTTCTACTAACACGAAATTAGCAGAAGGAGCCCAAAGGGTGTCGCTAAAGAGTTGAAAAACCACGTAGTACGTCTCTACGTTCGTAATTGTTGGCCAACATTTGTGTGACCGTGTGTATGCAAGACAAGTTTGAGCCAACACCCTTCAGACAAAATTCCACGGTTTTGTTGTCGGAAAGTCCGATCGTGTATATGAGGCATAAGAATTCTATCTGTATTTTTTTTCATAAGACATTATGTTTCAGCATTGACAATGGTAGTTTTATTTTTTAATACCTGCATTTACTTTTATACCTAATATGTAGATAAAAAGATTAAAAAAGTATTGTCAGGCAAGTTATCTATATGAATACTTATAATTTCTACATTTTAGGATGTAGGAAAAACTTGAATGCTGGCTTCCGACCTATGCATTGCAGCAATGCGAGTTTTATATCACTTTGCCACAACACGTTGACACGTGCAACTTTGTGTGGTGCATTGGAGTGCCATTCATTTAAAACTGCCACCCCAACACACAAGCACTGTGGGTGGCCACATGCCTGCAGCACAGCACACTGCAATGCACAAAGTGTGTGTTGTGTGAAGAAAATGTTGCAGAGATGTTTTTTTCTTCTATTGCTGTTGGAATGAACTGCCGTACTGCAACACACAGTAATGCATAACATACAGCACAATAACGCATGTGCAATAATGCACTTCAATGGAGCTGAAAGGTCTCGTAGAATGTGAACAAAACCTGTTATATTACATGACCACTAGAGGTCAGAAAAGCCTTGTTGTATCTTTAGATGTATTAATTACTTCTGACAGATGAGATACAGCTTTGTCACATTCAGCCTCCTAGGATGTTCTTTGGTACATGAAACCTTTATGATTCCTCTGCATGAGAAAGAAAATACAATAGCAGTATTGAATGTAGAACTAGTGACTCATTTGCTGTGTTAGACCCCATACACACTGTTAGATTTTCTGCAGATTGTTGTCTTCAGATTTACCAAAACCATATAATATGAGGTCAAACCTTAAGAGTTTCAATTTGTATGCAATCAGGCAGGCCCTTGCACTACATGGTTTTGGTAAATCTAATGACAAAAATCTGCAGAAAATCTAATAGTGTGTATGGGGCCTTATTCATTTGTAAGATTGTGATCCTTACAGATTTAAATTTTTTTGGGAATTGTATTGTAGATAGATTTTTACAGTTCTTTGACAAATTGGGGAAAAAATGTGTGTAAGCTGTTTTTAATAAAGAAGACACTGTAGAAATGACTTTTGTTCCCAAAGTCACATCATTTTGTTTTCTCTGCATCTTTTGTCTGCTTTTTTAAACATTTGTTATGTGCCTTGACATTCCAGATCTGTCAAACCTTCAAAAGATGAAATTTATCAGCGAGTCAGAATTATAATACACAGCTTGCACCCTACACCATCTGCTGGAACGGCCATACTGCAGCTACACACTTGGCCTAAATTTGGGGCGTCGTAAAGGATAAGTTCACCTTTGCGAACATGTTGCTTGTTCCCACTCCTGCAGCTGTTCCCTGTGACAGTGGGCCAGGGATCTTCTCCCATTGTCACGATTTAAAAAGAGTGTGGCTGTGCAGGGCTCTGCCCACATAGCTGCGTCATTCATTCACAGAGTTCTGTGAATTAATGTACTACAAGTACCGACTGCCTTTGTGGCTGACGGCTTGTAGTTCTCAATGAAGCGCTCCAGGTGGCTCATTGTTTCTTCCTGTCAGTGTGTAACTGCCTGTCTGTATGAGGTACCAGTAGACAACTTACACAGACAGTCTGCAGGAGCCCTGCATTGTACCCGTGACCCGGTGCAATGCTTTCCAGGCTCCTACAAAAAAAAATTCTTAAATGCACTTTTCTACCTGCAAAAAAAAATGTGCACTTATCCTCTAGATTTTAGAGCATCCGGTCAGTATCTGATCAAATGTGTCTTATTGCCTTGATGCTTTTGGATTACTTTTTGATATTGACTTGGCCAGGTACCTTCATTGACCTTTGCTTTTTCTCCTGGCCATAGGTGGCTGCTGCCAGGCCTGACCACCTAACTGTCTGACCATTTTCCTGCTTGCCATCCTTAATTTTGGTTTTGTCTGTTCAGTCGATGGTCACCAGTCAGTGACACAGAGGATCCGCCATGTAGTATAACAGTTTGATTGGGTCATGAATCCTGTTGATGTGTAGCTGCCTGACACCCTGCAGCCTCTGATTTCTCAGCTCAGAATGCTATAGGGCAGTGATGGAGAACCTTAGCACCCCAGATGTTTTGGAACTACATTTCCCATGATTATCACCTACACTGCAGAGCACATGAGCATCATGGGAAATGTAGGGTGAAACATCTGGGGTTCCAAGGTTCGCCATCACTGCTTCAGGGTAACTTATGCCGCGTACACACGATCGATCGGAAATTCCGCCAGCAAAAGTCCGATGAGAGCTTTTGGTCGGAAAATGCGAATGTGTGTATGCTCCATCGAACTTTTGCTGGCGGAATTCCAGCCAGCAAAAAATTGAGAGCAGGTTCTCAATTTTCTTCAGTCGGAAAAAGTTTTGATTGGAAATTCCGATCGTCTGTACCAATTCCGACACGCAAAATTCCTACGCATGCTCTGAAAAAATTCGACGCATGCTTGGAAGCATTGAACTTCATTTTCTCGGCTCATCATAGTGTTGTACGTCACCACGTTCTTGACGGTCGTAAGTTCAGAGAACTTTTGTGTGACAGTGTGTATGCAAGGCAAGCTTGAGTGGAATTCTGACGAAAAATCCGCTCGTGTGTACGCGGCATAAGACTGCATTTTTCAGGTACCCTGTCTGACCACTTAGATTAGCTACAGTCTAAGGTGGGAATTATTACAGTGTCTGATTCATCTGCGACAGTGGCACCTGATCCGTTTCCCATTGCAACTCCTATGCCGCGTACAGAGATTCGGACATTCCAACAACAAAATCCTGGATTTATTTCCGACGGATGTTGGCTCAAACTTGTCTTGCATACACACGGTCACACAAATCTTGTCGGAAATTCCGATTGCCAAGAACGCGGTGACATACAACACATACGATGAGCCGAGAAAAATGAAGTTCAATAGCCAGTGCGGCTCTTCTGCTTGATTCCGAGCATGCGTGGAACTTGCGTCGGAATTGTGTAAACACGATCGGAATTTATGACAATAGATTTTGTTGTCGGAAATTCCGACGAAAAATGTCCGATGGAGCCTACACATGGTCGGGAATTTCTGACAACAAGCTCACATCGAACAGTTGTTGTCGGAAATTCCGACCGTGTGTACGCAGCACTAGTCTATATATTCTACCACACTAAATGAAAATCCTAAAGCCTGTTTTGGCTGTCGAAATCGGTGCCTGTTCCTATTTCGAGTTAATTTATATTATATTATTTCTTTGCTTGATATAAAAAAAATCTGTCAGTCTTTTTATCTTTTGTCAATAATTGTTTGATGAACCTGGTTGAACCTGCTGTGCTGCTTCAGAGATCTGTAGCTATAAGGTTCCCTGTCTGTGGCACAGTATGCAGTACATATCAGCAGGTCAGTTTTTGAGTTCTTATGGTTGTCTTCTGGCCCCCTTTTAAAGAAAGGGTGATGTTATATACATTCCTTCATATCAGTGGCTTTTATGACTTGTCAAAGTGGGACTTATGCCCCATACACACAAGCGGAATTTCCGTCGGAAAAATCTTGGATGGTTTTTCTGAAAGAATTCCGCTCAAGCTTGCCTTGCATACACACGGACACACAAAAGTTCTCTGAACTTTCGACCGTCAAGAACGCGGTGACGTACAACACTACGACGAGCCGAGAAAATGAAGTTCAATGCTTCCGAGCATGCGTCGAATTGTAGCATGCGTAGGAATTTCGTGCGTCGGAATTGGTACAGACGATCGGAATTTAAGATTGGAACTTTTTCCGACCGAAAAATTGAGAACCTGGAATTCCGCCAGCAAAAGTCTGATGGAGCATACACACGGTCGCATTTTCGGACCAAAAGCTCTCGTCAGACTTTTGCTGGTGGAATTTCTGCTCATGTGTACGGGCCAAAAGGCTATGCATTGCATTATAGGTCTTATTTCTCCTCCTCTCTCCTCTGCAAAATTCTCAGCCAAAAGTTTGCAATTTTGAAATTTGCGAATCCAGGGCATTGGACACAAATCCGTGTAGTGGTGAATCAAAACCTTATCCTTAATCTTTAGGAAAATGTATTCTTCCTTATATTAAAGTCTAAGAAACACTATTTTTTTTGACAACCCTGGCTCAGTCAACTGAATATTTTGACCAGGGGTAAGCTTTTTAAGCCAACAGTGTTTGTACCAGATCACGCCTCCATGCTAATTTATCATCTGGTAACAGTCTCTTCTGTCACAGCCTTGCATAGTGGTGCCCTTATCCAGAACCTGTAGCTCAGATTTGTATTTATACCCTGCTACAGCCAACTCTGCATTTGCTTTCGGTACCTTTTGGTGCTGTTTCTACGGGACTGAATAAAAAAAAAACATCTAATGCCCCGTACACACGATAAAATTTTCAGACGGAAAATGTTTGATAGGAGCTTGTTGTCGGAAATTCCGACCGTGTGTAGGCTCCATCGGACATTTTCCATCGGAATTTCCGTCACACAAAATTTGGGAGCTGGTTCTCAAATTTTCCGACAACAACATCCATTGTCGGAAATTCCGATCGTGTGTACACAATTCCGATGCACAAAGTTCCAGGCATGCTCGGAATCAAGCAGAAGAGCAGCACTGGATATTGAACTTCATTTTTCTCGGCTCGTCGCACGTGTTGTACGTCACCACGTTCTTGACGTTCGGAATTTCCAACCAACTATGTGTGACCATGTGTATTCAAGACAAATTTGAGCCAACATCCGTCGGAAAAAAAAAAAAGAATTTTGTTGTCGGAAAATCCTATCGTGTGTACGGGGCATTATACTTCTTGAATCTCAGACTCAAGTACTGCAGTATGGTCACAATGGGACTACACACCTGGTCTCAATAAGGAGTGCTTAAATGGAGTTCAGAGTCTTGATTCAGTCCCTGATTAAAGGTGTATTTGGCTACTTGTCCAGCTACTTCATTCTTCTGAATTCTTCTACAGTAGACATGTGTGGTTCGTTTAGTTTCTAATTGAAATTCGGACAAATTCTTCGTTATTAGGAAGTTCGGACGTATCTGAATTTCTGAATTACAATGATAACGAATTTAAACGAATCCGAAATAACGAAAAAAAAAATTCAGTAGAAATTTGAATTCAAATAGTTTTCGAATACAAATAGTTTTCAATTCGTTTTTGAATTTCCAAAGAGAATAAAATAAAATAGAATAGAAAATAAAGGAATAGAAAAAATAGAATAAAATAGAGAAGAATATAATAGAAAATAAAAGAGTAGAATAAGAAAACAATAGAATAGAATAGAAAGAATATAATCATTTTCCAAAATTCAAATAGAATCAATTTGAGTTAGAATAGAACAGAAAAGCATAGATTAGAATAGAATAGAAAATAACAGACAAGAATTGACTAGAAAGAATATAACCAACTTCTGAAATTCAAATTTCGAATATAATAATTTTGAATTCAAATTTGAATTGAATAGAAAAGAAAAGAATAGAATAGAATAAACAAATAGAAAAGAATACAATAGAAAGTATACAACAATTTAACTGTTCTCCGAAATTCAAATTTCGAATAGAATAAATTTGAATAAAGTAGAAAAGAACGGAATAGAAAAGAATAGAAAAGAACAAAATAGAATGGAATAGAAAGAATATAACCATCATCCAAAATTAAAATTTCGAATAGAATAATTTAGATTTCAAATGGAATTCGATTCAAATGCAATTTGAATGGAATTCAACTCAATTGGAATTCGGAAAATTTTAATCGATTCGAATTCGAATAAACAAAACAAATTCCGAAAATGAAATAAGAAAATTTACCGAATTTAACTAAGCGTATTTATGTAAATAACAAATTTGAAACAATACACATGTTTTCGTTCTGCACATGTCTATGCTATAGTACTGACACAATTCCCTTGGCTTCCACTTTTGCTTGTTGCATAATATGACTTTGCTTATTCCCTGACCATGTTTGCCTGCCCTGCTGCCAGTGCTGACTTCCAGCCTGTCTGGTTAAGTTCATCTCTTGCTATTCTGTATTGGGTTTTGTTCTACTTGTTTAATTGGCTATCATTCTTCAGCGACACAAAGGATCCACTGTATTTTATGAAATCTGGGATATTCAACAATTACTGTGAACAAAGGTGTTGCCAATGTAAGAGATTTTTACATTTAGCATGTACCAAAATTGCAAGAAATAAACATATCTGGATTGTCCATTGAAACAAATTAAATGCCAGATTAAAATTTTTGTGTTCAGGTTTAAAATACAGACAATGTCCATACTTTTGGGTGCGTCCCTGTATATGTGCATTGTGAGTGTATGTGTTTTATTATTTCAATTATTTTCGCTTTGGTGTTTAAAATTTGCTGTTGTGACATGGAAATGCACATGCCTCCCTTTGTAAGAGTATACAAAAATGCTAACACACAGAATATCCCAACCCCTGGGTGGCTGTCGTTGCGGCACTACTAACCCCTCCGGGCTGCCGGTGGCGCGGCACTACCACCCCCCACCCCAGGCGGCTGGCGGTCTGGCACTTATCCAATCTAGGTGGCTGTGGTGTCTTCCAGCACAGTCCGTCTGCCGTGCTTGCGGCGAGTTGCGGGCAGCGGCTTCTTCCTCTGCCATGTGCCTCCTCTCTATTCTGCCTAAGTGCTAGGCATCCAATAGGCTCACCTGACGCTTTGTCCAGTTGGGAAACAGGTCTCACGACCTGCCTCCTGATTGGCGGGGAGGAACTTTAGTGTGAGAATTGCGAAAATTCATTCGCTATCCTCACACAACTGGGTGGGCTCAGAGTGCAGTGCTCTGCGCCCTGAGCCCACCCTTTTTTGAAGCCTATTAGAGCCTTTGTTTCTAATCACATGTTTAACAAAACCCCATTGGAATCCATAATCCAGTGCCCTGATATGTAGATCAGGGGGCCGGACGCATGTATAGGGGGGGCGGTGCCCATGCACCCTCTATGGACGGGCCGCCACTGTTGGACCCCCTTTAACCTTTAGAACTACCTTAATTCTTCCTGGCATAGATTCAACAAGGTGTTGGAAATATTCCTCAGAGATTTACATGATAGCATCACGCAGTTGCTGCAGATTTGTCGGCTGCACATCCATGATGCGAATCTCCCATTCCACCTCATCCCAAAGGCACTCTATTGAAATGAGATCTGGTGACTGTGGAGGCCATTGGAGTACAGTGAACTCATTGTCATGTTCAAGAAACCTGCTTGAGATGATTTGAGCTTTGTGGCATGGTGCTTTATCCTGCTGGAAGTAGTCATCATAAGATGGGTACACTGTAGTCATTAAGGGATGGACATGGTCAGCAATAATACTCAGGTAGGCCATGGCATTTAAATGATGCTCAATTGGTACTAAGGAGACAAAAGTGTGCTTGGTTGTAACGGGTGGTTATTTGAGTTACTGTTGCCTTTCTATCATCTCAAATTAATCTGCTCATTCTACTCTGACCTCTGACATCAACAAGGCTTTTTCTATCTATTGACGGGGTCCATGAAGACAGCTATTAGAGCATGGAGGGAGGCCAGGGCTATTTATGCTAAAACCAACTGTATCTGCCCACACACTCCACTGTGGGGAAATCCTATACTACCTCATCTCTGTGATATACCAGATCCAGCACACTGGGCTAAACTGGGGATCACTGCCCTCAAACATGTCATAGTAAACGGGGAAATTATATCCTTTAATGAAATGAAGAGATAATACTCCATACCCAGCTCCTTTGAGTTGCAGTACTGGCAACTGAGACATGCAATGAGGGCTCAATTCTCAGATACACTAATGCCCCGTACACATGGTCGGACATTGATCGGACATTCCGACAACAAAATCCTAGGATTTTTTCCGACAGTTGTTGGCTCAAACTTGTCTTGCATACACACGGTCACACAAAGTTGTCAGAAAATCCGATCATTCTGAACGCGGTGACATAAAACACGTACGTGGGGACAATAAACGGGACAGTAGCCAATAGCTTTTATCTCTTTATTTATGCTGAGCATGCGTGGCACTTTGTGCGTCGGATTTGTGTACACACGATCGGAAATTCCGACAACGGACTTTGTTGTCGGAAAATTTTATAGCCTGCTCTCAAACTTTGTGTGTCGGAAAATCCGATGGAAAAAGTCCGATGGAGCCCACACACGGTCGGAATTTCCGACAACACGCTCCGATCGCACATTTTCCGTCGGAAAATCCGACCGTGTGTACGGGGCATAACTCTGGAGCCGGGCTCAGTTGAGCGACTACTAACTTCGAGTGAGATGGGGAAACCCCTCTCCATGCTATATCTATATCTCACGGTAGCCCATGACGTTAAACCCACCCACACTATGGACAAATTGAAGGAGGACATACCAGCTCTAGGGGAGGATGAATGGGAGGACTGTTTGTCCACCTTCATCCCCTCTATGATAGCTGCCAAAGACAGATTTATTCAGCTTAAATTTATACATAGGGCATATTTCACCCCACACAGACTGTCCAGAATACACCCCAACTTAGACCCAAACTGCCCCAGATGCAGGACTGAGGAGGGGACCTTCTGGCATATGGTTTGGGCCTGCCTTAGGTTCTGCACATACTGAGAGGGAGTGGTGGAGAAACTCAGCGATATGGGGGGATCTAGGGTGCCACTGGAGCCCATGGTACTTCTATTAAGCTACCTGGATGAGGTTGAGGGGGACAGATATACGAAACTCTGCATAACGTTCTCCCTGTTCTATGCTAGGAGAGAGATAATGTTGCATTGGAAATCAGCTGAACCCCCCACCCTCACGTCCTGGAAAAAGGCTATAGACTCAGTACTTTTCCTCTATAAACTCACATACGAGAGCAGACAATGCCCGGCTAAATTTGATAAGGTATGGTCGACATGGGTGGACGCGCGGGGCTAGGGGCCGGAGGGGAGGGGGACAAAGTGAGGGATTTCCCCCCCGTCTGGTTGGGGGCATATCCGCCCCCCCGCGCCAGACAACATTCGATTATGCCACTGAAGAGACCACTGGCGAGGAATAAACTTCTTCTGTGTGAGGGGTTCTCCTCCACTCAAGGGGGGAGAGTTCGACTGCCCTAATGAGCGAAACGTAGGGACTGCAAGGGTTTTTACTTGTAAAGAAATGTTAAGAAACGGCTATATTGACCTATGAGTTGCCAATGTCTGGTATGAACATACAAACTGACTATGTAAGAAAGGAATACTTGAATGTCGAATGCTGAATATATTGTAATGCTGATTTGTTCAATAAACTTTTCTGTTGTTGTTGTTGTGTTTTTAGTTTTTTCCTTTATTTTCACCTAGTGATCTGCCCAGTAACATACTTCCTATCATAGGGTGGCTCCTATATCTATGAAGTGAACAACGGAGACAACCTTGGACATCAGCACTGTCTGGAAAGATATAGTGTTCGTTAAGATTTAAATAAACATTTAAACTAAAATTTAGGAACACGGGGACATCAAACTAACTGGAGGGAAGTTTAAAACTAATCTTAGAAAGTATTATTTTATTGAAAGGGTAGTTCATGATTGGAATTAACTACCAGACAGTCAACAATACATTGTTTCATACATGCATGGGATAAACATAGATCTATAGGCAGAGAACAAAGTGAACAAAAAAAAAACAAATAAAACCATTAAAAAAAAAAAAAACTGGGCAGACTCGATGGACTACTTGGTCTTTTTCTGTCGTCACTTTTCTATGTTTCTATTTCATTAGTGACAAGCCTGGCTCGAGCTAACAGTTATTGAAACAGGTTTTTTTTCCTTTTGAGAAAGGTTTTAAAAGACAAAAGTCCAGCCAGTTTAACCAATGAACTTACATAAATCAATAAAAGCTGACAACTGTAAGCACAGTGTTAAATAGTTTGTCTCAACCCTCTAATTTCCACTTTACAGAAAAAACAAGACTAGTGAGTTACATAAGTTAAATCTTTATTTATTTTTGCTAAATACAAAAAACATTGATGACGCAACAATAATCCAGTTGGAGTATTTAAAACAGGTCTCAAGTACACATTTAAAAATGTTATACAGTAAAATTACCGATTTTGGCTTTTCCAAATTTTATTGAAGTAAGCTTTAAATTAGTTCACCATTTAGGCTGCTTAAGCAAAAAAACACCATATGATTGACATGTCATTGCTGATATGGTCATCAATGGCTTTGTCTGATGTCATATGATGTCAGAAGGGGGCGGTGCCACTAGGTGACATAGTCGGGTGGCCCTGCCCCTTGCCTATATTTAATAAATGTCAAAGCGCAGAGCGGGCATATACGGCAGGAGGCCTCCCAGGAGGCAAAGGCATTCTTATTCTCTTCTATTTTTTAGGTCCGGCGGGCATCGTGATTGACAATGGATTTACATTGAGGGACACTATTATTTTTATTTTTTTACCCGATACCCATTCACATTAGGGGGGGCGGGATCTGGTATGGACTGGGGGGGACCCAACGTTGTTTTTTTCTTTTTTTTCTTTTAAAGGCACTTTTGTATTTATTCAACTGTCAGCGGGGAAACCCATTGACGGCTGATGACTCATTGGTTGTTAAACAAAGTAGAGGCTCCCATCATCTCATGGAGCATGGTGGTCCCATCCCTTTTAATAGAAATGGAAATGGTTACCCCCTTTTATTGGGACTTTAAATGGACCACCGACTCAAAAAATGTTCTTTAATATAATAGATTAAAATACAAGAATACAAAAAAATACAAAAAAAATTGTATATGATAAGGATGCACTACATGTGCTACATAAGACAAATCAACCATAATGTGTAGAATAGCATACAGAATGAATGCCCAATTGCCCGACGCATTTCCGGTATAAGGTGTTCCAATACCTTCCTCAGGGGCCAAGGGTTCAGAGAGTTTAACATTCAAAATAAATTCCAGTATGGTGATTTGATGTTAGAGGTGAGCATTGGGGACCAGTGAGTCCATATTGGCACTACACGCCTTGCCACTCATAGATATCATAGATATAAGGTACGTTCTCTGGGTGTATAACACTTGCACAATCTATCGGGACGTGCTCATAATGTTTATTTCCATTGGGGGGAGCAGAACAGCTGGTTAAACATATTACTGTTGGGCTAAATAAAGTCCCAAAAAAAGGAGGTAACCATTTCCATTGGTTGTTAAGGACACTGCAGTCGGCTTCCCGGTCCCGCTCCTAACAACCAGCTTAACTGCGCCCTGATTGGTCAAAGCTTTGCCCAATCAGGGTGCAGAATGCACTGTGCAGCAGGTGTTCAGCAAACGGCCAAACAGGTAAATGTTCGGGCCCAACTCATGCTCGGGCCAAACCGTTCGCCCTTCTCTACTCTTAAGTGTGAATGGGGCCTTATAGTCATGTCAGTGCTCATATGGCAATCACAAGACTATTGTTCATAAACAAGGTTTTGGGTTAATGATAGTGTTTACCATTACCGTTCCTCTGCCCCACAACATCTAATGTCAATAATGTCATGTTCCCAGCTAACTAGGGGGTGTTTTTTCAAGTAAAAACAGGATCAGGGTAGATTAACTGAGCTTCCCTAGCTCTTAGGAAACATTTAAAACCCACTGCATCATTAATAACTACTTTAAAGGATAAGTTAACCTTTGAAAACATGTTACATGTTCCCGCTCCTGCAGCCTATTTCCAATCCTCCATCTAATCGTGATAGTGGGCTGGGGATCTTCTCCATGCACCTGCTGTCACAATTTGAAAAGAACACGGCCGCATCATTCATTCATTCACAGAGTTCTGAACTACCAGGGCACTAGTGAGTTCATTGATGCTTTCTGTCAATTAGTAACTGCCTGCCCCTTCGAGGAACAGGCAGACAGCTACACAGACAGTCTGCACTTCAATGACTTCAATGCATTTTGCTGAACGACAAAACTTCTGTGAAATGTTCAAATTATCACAGAAATTTCTGCAACGGAAAAACTACTAATTTCACTTACAGTGGGGCAAAAAAGTATTTAGTCAGCCACCAATTTTGCAAGTTCTCCCACTTAAAAAGATGAGAGAGGCCTGTAATTGTCATCATAGGTATACCTCAACTATGAGAGACAAAATGTAGAAACAAATCCAGACAATCACATTGTCTGATTTTTAAAAGGTGAAGCCCACAGTAGCTAGCTATAGTGTCTGACCACCTGCATTGGGGTAGACGTGACACAAAGAAATTTTGTAGCAATCCACTTACTGATACAATCAAATGATTCTTGTACATATAGGATCATAAAGCAAATGGGAAAGGAGCCTTAACTACTTCAGCTCCAGAGCCCGAAGAGCTTTAAAACAAAACAAGTTCATGGGTGCATGTGAGTTTGTATCTGTTTTGTTCAGCTTTAATGGTACTCACAGCGTCACCCCCTGATGAACCCTCCCCTCCGTGGTTCCCAGACTGCCCTGGGAGCCTTGGGGCCCACCAACTGTGTTCAGGAAAGCTATTAATCAACCACAATCTATGCTTGATTAGCTGCAGTTGAGGGCAGGGGAGACAGCTGGGACCTTATAGACCCCTAAAGTCTCTAAAAAGTGGACCTATCACCTGCTCAATGTTATCACATTGGGGGCTTGTTAAATACAAAAAAAATAATAAAAAGCAAAAATAAATTAAATATGAATAAAACTGATAACAATAACAAAAAAAAATTAAAAACGCAAACCTGTCACCCCCGATACATCCACAAATGCAAATGCATGCATACTGCACTAACGTGTATGTAACATCGATTGTGCCATATATGTCATATATTTCTGTGAAGTGTTATATATTGCTGCAGTAATCCTAGGTCCCTCATTTATGGTTTTCTCTAAACTGATGAGCTGTAAAGACATTTAAAGCACCACCCATTGATAATTTGGGGTTTCATTTTATAGATGCACACAGCTGTGTGTCCACTGTCCATGAACACAGCTTGCCCTGCCATCCAAAAATGCAAGTTAAAGCTCTATCATGCAAAGAAGCTATATCTGAACATGTTCCAGAAATGCCATTGTCTTCTCTGGGATGAAGCTCATTTGAAATGGCCTGCTGCAAAGTGGAAAGCTGTTCAGTGGTCAGACAACTAGAAATTTGACATATTTTGGCAACCATAGGCGCCATGTTTTCCAGACTAAAGAGGAGAGGGACTTCTGGTTTGTTATCAGTGCTCAGTTCAAAAGCCTGCATCACTGATGATATGGGGGTACATTAATTCGTATGAAATGGGCAGCTTGCACACGTGGAAAGGCACCATCAATGCAGAAAGATACAATATTGTGCAGGTGTGAAGAAATTATGTAAAGTAAGAATGCTTTCAAAAATATATATTTTAATTGTTTATTTTTATCAATTTACAAAATGCAAAGTGAGCAAACAGCAGAAAAATTTTAATAGAATCAAAAGGCCTCTACTTGGCAAAATGCGTTAGAGGGGATTCTTCCATGGGTGGGAGACAAAGCTAAATTTTTTATCAAGAGCAATTCACTTTATGCTGAGACTGTGCGCGGTCCGACACCATTTTGTTGTAGTTCTGGATGTGTTTAACGAGCCAGTACTAAACCTGACCAGCACCTGAAAACAGTGTGGTTGGTCGGTTGGGATAACAGAGCAGGGCATTTGAGAAGTATCAATTTTATATTGTTTTTGGTTCACTTCCGACTTTGTTGAGTGCCTGATCCCACCCCGGTGGTTCTTTCCATCAGCCTCAATATCACTACTGTGCCCTTTACGTATTATTGATTTTTTTATGGTGTAACATTTTTTTTATACATAAATTGGCAGTTACAGACCAAATGTAACCGCCCACCATAGATTTACTGCAGCAGGGCGTCCGCCCTGCGCCAGATCACATACCTGGTACGTAATCTGCCAGTTCTGGGTCTGGGGCGTGCAAATGCGGGGAGTACATTTAACCTTTGATCGCCCCCTTTCCTGCCAGTGTCAATAGTACAGTGACAGTGCATATTTTTTAGCACTGAATACTGTATTAGTGTCACTGGTCCCTAAAAAGTGTCCGTTAGGTATACGTTTTGTCTACTGCAATATCGCAGTCCCACTATAAGTCGCTGATCGCTGCCATTACTAGTAAAAAAGAAAAAAATATACAGTTGTGCTCATAAGTTTACATACCCTGGCAGAATTTATGATTTCTTTGCCATTTTTCAGAGAATATGAATGATAACACAAAAACTTTTCTTTCACTCATGGTTAGTGTTTGGATGAAGCCATTTCTTATCAATCAACTGTGTTTACGCTTTTTAAATCACAATGGCAACAGAAACTACCCAAATGACCCTGATCAAAAGTTTACATACCCTGGTGATTTTGGTCTGATAACATGCACACAAGTTGACACAAAGGGGTTTGAATGGCTATTAAAGGTAACCATCCTCATCTGTAATCTGTTTGCTTGTAATTAGTGGACATGTGCATTAGTTTTCATCCAAATGCATTTTCGTCCAAATTTTGGGAATTTTCGTGTTCGTTTTAACAAACGATAACGAACACGCAGAATCCGAAATCCGAAAGATCTGAAATTTTAAAAATGCTTTATTTTCGTATAAATTATGTTTGCGTATCATTGCGACAACAGTTCGATATAGATAGATAGAAGATTCGACATGAGGGCACAATAGCGATCTGTGTCTATCGAACCTGCGGTTGAATGTGCCTAAACTAACTCTATTAGTCCAAGGTTATTCGACATAGAGAGAAAAGATTCAACATTATAGAGACATGAAGATTTGATGAAGCTGTTAAAAACATACGATCGCTGCGATAAAATATAATTATTACTAGCCAAACAACATTAGAATCCTACTATAGCTTGTGGGCGGAGCATTCGACCTGAAATGTACGATCACGATGTCGTACAGTTTAGCTGCTTCATCGAATCTTCTTAGATACCATAAGCCTTCAATTGACAGATTCAACCTTAATTCGGATTTTCGGATAAATACATTTTTTAACGAAACAAAATAAAAAAAAACGAATTTTCGGAGTAACTAAATACATTTATTTTTCGGACGAAACCGAAATTCAGAAACAAAATATTTCAGTTTGCACATGTCTAGTACCCTGTTTCCCTGAAAATAAGACCTAGCGTGATTGTCAGTGATGGCTGCAATATAAGCCCTACCCCCCAAATAAGCCCTACCCTGTTTCCCCGAAAATAATCCCTACCCTGAAAATAAGACCTACAAGGACGCTAGGTCTTATTTTCAGGGAAACAGGGTAATTAGTGTGTGTGTGTGTGTGTATAAAAGGTCAGTGAGTTTCTGGACTCTTGCATCTTTCATCCAGTGCTGCACTGACGTTTCTGGATTCTGAGTCATGGGGAAAGCAAAACAGTTGTTAAAGGATCTGCGGGAAAAGGTAGTTGAACTGTATAAAACAGAAAAGGGATATAAAAATATATCCAAGGAATTGAGAATGCCAATCAGCAGTGTTCAAACTCTAATCAAGAAGTGGAAAATTAGAGAAGTGGTTTCTGTTGAAACCAAACCACGGTCAGGTAGACCAACAAAAATTTCAGCCACGACTGCCAAGAAAATAGTTTGGGATGCAAAGAAAAACCCACAAATAATTTCAGGTGAAATACAGGACTCTCTGAAAACATGTGGTATGGCTGTTTCAAGATGCACAATAAGAAGGCACTTAAAGAAAGATGGGCTGCATGGTCGAGTCACCAGAAGAAAGTCATTACTACGCAAATGCCATAAAGCATCCTGCTTACAATACACCAAACAGCACAGAGACAAGCCTCAAACCTTCTGGCACAAAGTTATTTGGAGTGATGAGACCAAAATTGAGCTTTTTGGCCACAACCATAAACGCTTCATTTGGAGAGTCAACAAGGCCTATGATGAAAGGTACACCATTCCTACTGTGAAACACAGAGGTGGATCACTGATTTTTTGGGGATGTGTGAGCTACAAAGGCACAGAAAATTGTTGGCAAGATGAATGCAGTATGTTATCAAAAAATACTGGAGGAACATTTGCATTTATCAGCCAGGAAGCTGCGCATGGGACGTACTTGGACATTCCAACATGACAATGATCCAAAACACAAGGCCAAGTCGACCTGTCATTGGCTACAGCAGAATAAAGTGAAGGTTCTGGAGTGACCATCTCAGTCTCCTGACCTCAATATCATTGAGCCACTCTGGGGAGATCTCAAACATGCCGTTCATGTAAGACAGCCCAAGAATTTCCAGGAACTGGAGGCTTTTTGTCAAGAGGAATGGGCAGCTTTACCATCTGAGAAAATAAAGAGCCTCATCCACAAATACCACAAAAAACTTCAAGCTGTCATTGATATTAAAGGGGGCAATACACGGTATTAAGAACTGGGGTATGTAAACTATTGATCAGGGTCATTTGGGTAGTTCCTGTTGCCATTATGATTTAAAAAGAGTAAACACAGTTGATTGATAATAAATGGCTTCAGCCAAACACTATCCATGAGTGAAAAGTTTTTGTGTTATCATTCATATTCTCTAAAAAATGGCCAAGATATCATAAATTCTGACAGGTATGTAAACCTATGAGCACAACTGTATATACCATAGTTTGTAGAC
Organism: Lithobates clamitans; assembly: GCA_037952925.1. NCBI lineage: Eukaryota > Metazoa > Chordata > Amphibia > Anura > Ranidae > Lithobates > Lithobates clamitans. Next base: position 9,723,332 of record JBBGZY010000400.1, on the reverse strand, counting down.
GCTGTAACTTTTGCGCAAACCAATCAATATACGAGTATTTTTTTACCAAAAATATGTAGCAGAATACATATTGGCCTAAACTGATGATGAAATTCGATTTTTAAAATTTTTTTATAGGGAATGTTTTAGTAAAAAAAGTAAAAAAGTAGAAAGTAAAAAATATTGTTTTTTTTTAATTGTCAGTCTTTTTTTTTGTTATTAGTGCAAAAAATAAAAACCGCAGAGGTGATCAAATACCACCAAAAGACAGCTCTATTTGTAGGAAAAAAGGACATACATTTTTTGGGGGTACAGCTTCGCACGACCGTGCAATTGTCAGTTAAAGTAACGCAGTGCTCAGATCACAGCAGCAAGGAGTCAGCGTGGAGGGAGGAGCCGGATGTCGAGGCGGGGTTAGTGTGGACGCCGAGCTCGCCCTGTGTGCGCGCAGCACGGGCTCTCCTGACATGCGGCTGATCGGGGACATGGCCGTATAGCCCCCCCCCATGGACCCCCCCGCCCGTCTTCCCGAGGCCGGCTGCAAGCGACAGGATACCCGCCGATCCCCCTGGTGAAAAGATTAAAGAACCGGAACTTAAGAGGGAGCTTAAGGGCAGCGTAGCGGCAGCAAGGACCGGACCATCCAACCGAAGGAGTTCCGCAAACAGGAGACGGCTACAGCCACAACTTTTACTTCCTGACTGAGACGGCAAACAACACAGGGTGAGATCTTTCCTTTTTGCATCCCTGATCTGGGACTGTCTTACTTGGTTATTCACCGCATGTGTCATTAGGCTTTCGTCCTACAGTGTCAGCTTACCATTCATCCTGCCTCCTCCATCCCAGCTGCAGGCAGGCGCCATCCACATACCTTGGTCTGCAGCCTTGTGAGCCATTTCCGGCCTAGATAGGTTCCGACCAACCAGCCCACAGACATACCTGTCCTGCAGCAACGGTGGTGTCATCCATTTCATCTCTCCCTGGTTATCCGCTTCATCACTACTCTCTGACATCATTGTCTCCCCCTACCACGGCCAGGCCTTTACTTTATCACTTTATCACTTTACTCAGTGCTGATCAAACCCCGATGCCACAACCACATAGCAATTAATCCACACTTGCTGTCCTCCTCCAAGCTTTCCGGACTTCCAATTAATATTTTGCATATGTACAACTTGTCCGGACATCTCGGCTGTTCATCTGTCCATAGTATATAAAGTTTAATATTTATCATGGGTGTTTGGATGTGACAGGTGGCCACCTGGGTCCGCACATGACAGTTAGTCCTTTTTAGCGGTGATGGTACCTGATTAACCAGGATATCTTATGGATTGGTGTATATTCTGAGAGGGAGGATCGCTGCGAGCCTTCGGAGCGCTGAAAAGGGCTGGAAACCGGCGGAGAAGGTTAAAAAAAAAAAAAAAAAATATATAAAACTTCTGAGGGACTGCCGACCCCAGGAGGAAGGAAGTAGTGGCAGCGCCCTGGGTGAGTTTGAAAAAAAAAAAACAAATGTGACAGTCTATGCCGAACAGAAGTCCATGATTTAGGATGCAGGATTGTGAAAGCCCATAAGGGGAGAACGAGGGAGGATCCATTTGCAGGACTGTTGGGGAATTTTGCATGGTATGCTGTGTCACTGTGTGCTTCCTTGCCGTAACTAGATCGTTTTTAACACTGTAGAGACACTTGACTTAGTGGACCTGCATGACGTGGGGGACTGAACCGCTTAGCCAAAGAACTACTTCTGCCTTAGTGTCAAGGAAGAGGAGTAAAGTAGATAGATCCGGGCCCTGACAATAGATCGAGCAGACCCTCCTCCCCATACCTACCCACAATAAACATTAGATAACTACTGGAGGTATAGGAAGAAGAGATTAATCAGCGACCTGGACACCTGTAAAACCTTCAGTTAGGAAACAGGAGGAGATGAGGGGTAAGGCCGGGAAAGGGACCCCAGGAATTCCACCTAGAGCAAACGCCAGTCCGGGGACTATAAGAAAATATATGACACAAGAAGCGACAAAAGAAAACCCGGAGACCTTGTCTGGAACAAAAAATAAACAAACAGAGAGCCCGCTGAGGAACGGAACAAAGAAACAACTGGTTGTGACGGAGACCCCAGTAGGAGGTGCGACGCCGCTAGACGAATTAACAATGGAGACCCGACAGAAAAAACAGCTACCAACAAAGGATGAAATGGCGGAAATGTTCGCAAAACTAGAAATGTCAATAAAAGGCGAAATCGCATCAATGCAAGAAAGTTTGAATCACTTACTGCAAAGGGTGGAGACCACAGAAGAGAACCTGACGACACAAGGAGAGGAGATCAAAAGGCTTAAATCACAGATGATCGAGATGCAAAGAGACCAAAGAAATCTACTGTATAAAATCGAGGACCAAGAAAACCGTAGCCGAAGGAAGAACTTAAGGGTTAGAGGCCTACCTGAGACAAGAGGCGAAAATGACAATCTACAAGAAAAAATAAATAGCATCTTCGGTCATATAGTGAATAAAGCAGGTTCAGACAAAAAAATCAAGCTTGAAAGAATTCACAGGGTGAGGAAACCTGCCGAAATATCGGGAGAAGTGCCAAGAGACGTCATAGTGAGATTCCATAATTTCCAGGAAAAAGAAAAGATTAGGACTTTCATGAAAACAAACCAACCTTTAAAATATGGGGAAACTACCCTGCAAATTTTCCCTGATCTAGCAGTGGAGACCCTAGCAAGGAGAAGGACGTTAAAACCCCTACTAGAGCAGATGAAGTCGCATGAGATTCAATACCAATGGGGATTCCCGGCATGTCTAACGGGGCGAAAAGAGGGAAGAACGGCAGTTCTGAGGTTCCCAGAGGACATGCCTAAATTTTGCAAATACTTCAACTTACCAATAATAGAAATACCCGGATGGTGGGAAAACCGGGCAACCGGGGGAATCGCAGAAGAATCACAAACATGGCAACCAGTTAACCATCCCAGACGATGATTAATTTAAATATTCAGCTATAGTAAAAGAAACGGGATCGAGACTGGATCATATAATCCTAAATAGATGATGGGGGCCTTGGGCGGTTGGGTCGGGGGGGGTGGGTGGGGGATGGGAGGACCGGTGCTGAGGTGGGACACACTTCCCCCCAAAATCCATCTGGGGGGAAAAAAACGAGCCCCGTCAAGTGTCGGCATCGGAGCTCAACCTCAGAGGGGTTAACCGGTCAGTTCGAGATGGGAGAAGGGGACCGGTTTCTTCCTACGTCTTATCTCTTTTACTCAACTAGGAGACCGAGGAAGGATAGCCCACCCCGGGCGAATTGGAGGGAGGGGGAGGGGGGGAGGGAGAGTGGGATGGGTGGGGGGGACTGGGTGGGCAAGGGGGGGGGAGGAGGAAGAGTGAGGGATTGGGAGAGGAATGGGGGGTTGGGGAGGGGGAGGCGGGGGGCACTAGAGAGGAGGGGGTAAGGGCGGCCCAGTTCCCTACTAAGTGTAGACACCCGAAAGTTAGAGAAGGAAGAAAAAAAAAAAGAAAAAAAAAAAAAAAAGAGAGAAAGTAATTTATAATGTCTAGGGTCAATTTTATATCCTATAATGTAAGAGGCATGAATGCCCCTATAAAACGTGCCAATATATTAAACGAACTAAAATTTTTAAAAGCCGATGTCGCTATGCTCCAAGAGACGCACTTATGTATTAATAATCATCAAAAAATATACTCCAGGGATTTTCCGGTATGGTACTATGGGGACTCCCCGGTTAGGGGAGCAAAAGGAGTCGCAATTGGGTTCGCCAGAGGGGTAAGGTTCGAGTTAGAGGAGAGAAGGTCCGATCCGGAAGGAAGGTATATTTTTTTAAGAGGCAAAATAAACGGATCCGCCTGCTCCCTGGCAAACATATACTGTCCAAATCAGAACACAATCAAATTCGTACTGGGAGTTTTATCCAAGTTTGAGGAGTTCAAGAGAGAGGGCGCCATAATAGCGGGCGACTTTAATCTGTGCCTGGACCCAGGGATGGACAGTACGTCCCGTGTGCGTGAGTTGAGCGGAGGGTGGGGGTCTAAGTTAAAAAGGAAGCTCCACCAACTTCAGCTGGTGGATGTATGGAGGTCACAGCATTTGGACCTCAGAGACTACACCTACCGCTCTCACGTGCACGGGACATACTCGAGAATAGACTTTTTTCTTGTAGAACATAGACTGCTAGAGGGGGTACCTGAGTCGAGCATTGGCAGCATCACATTCTCTGACCATGCCCCGGTGAGCCTCCAATGGACTACAGAGATGCCCCAAATACAGAGTAGTGGCTGGAGGTTAAACGAGGAGCTTCTACATGATAAAGAGGTAGAAAAAAGAATCAAAGAGGAATTAGATATGTATTTCAAAATTAATGCACCAGGTGAGACATCTGAAGCCACAACTTGGGAGGCGCATAAAGCCTACATAAGGGGCATACTTATGATGGTGGGGTCTGAAAAAAAAAGGAGCAGGGCCAAGGAGAAGAATATCTTACTAAAGAATATCCATGGCTTAGAGCAACAACACAAGATGACGGGGAGACACTGGCCAGATTGATGAGGAGAAGAGAAGAGTTGAGGGATCTAATGGAGCAGGAAACACGCAAGACATTCAACCTAGTGAAAAAAGACAGATATATCAACGGGAACAAACCGGGGAAGTTATTAGCAAGGGCCCTAAAAAAAAAGAAAAATAACAACTACGTAGAGAAAATAAAGACAAAGTCTGGGGAAATTAGATTTAGAACAGGGGATATAGCAGACACCTTCCAAGAATTCTATGGAGGGCTTTATGCCATCAACACTGAAAACACTCAAGAGAACAAAAGCAGCAAAAGTGCAGGAATCAAAAAGTTTTTAAAGGAAGCAATGCTACCCAGGATAACAGACAGTGACAAATGCATACTAGAGGCCCCCATCTCGGAGTTAGAGATTAGGAAAGCTATTCAGGGAATCCCAAATGGTAAAAGCCCCGGGCCCGACGGCCTAACTGCTCTTTACTACAAAAAATTTCAGGAACTCTTGATCCCCAGGTTGTGTTCGTATATGAACGGAATAGGGGAGAAGTGGGAGATGAGGAATGAAGCAATGGAGGCTAGCATAACTGTAATCTGGAAAGAAGGAAAAGATAATACGCTTTGTTCGAGTTACAGGCCCATTTCTCTCCTGAACGTGGACACGAAGTTATTCGCTAAAATCCTAGCTGACAGGCTGAAAAGAATAATTAATGGGGTCATCCACCCAGACCAGGTGGGCTTCGTGCCAGGCAGGGAGGGGAGGGATAATGCCATCAAGACGTTACTGGCAGTCCAGGGTGTTCATGATAGTGGGGCCCCAGGTCTCCTCCTGTCAATTGACGCCGAGAAAGCCTTTGACAGGGTTGACTGGGGCTTCATTTGGGACACCCTGGAGGAGATAGGCCTAGGAGACAGACTGATTAGCTGGATAAAAGCCTTATATTCACATCCCTCAGCGCGAGTGAAAATTAATGGAACCCTATCGAAACCATTTAGAATGTATAATGGTACGAGACAGGGGTGCCCCCTCTCCCCATTGTTGTTTGTGATTGCTTTAGAACCCCTCCTGGCAAAGATAAGGACCAACCCGGATATTAGAGGGGTAAAGGTGGGTGAAGAGGAGTATAAACTCGCCGCCTTTGCGGACGACGTACTGTTCTATATCACGCACCCGAGGATCTCACTCCCGAACTTGGTAGCGACCCTCAAAGAGTACGGCAGATTGTCCAATTTCCGAGTGAACCAGGCCAAATCAGAAACGCTCGAGATAATAAAGGGAAGTACGAGAGATACGGCGTATCAAACGTCATTCCCATTTAAATGGGGGGCAAAAGAACTCAATTACCTAGGTATTAAAATAACCACTACTAAGGAGTCTCTATTCCTCGCAAACTTCATACCACTTCTTAACGAAGTTAAAAATGACCTTAACAGAATTTCACATACTCAATTATCATGGGGAGGGAGGATTAATCTATTCAAGATGTCAATTTTGCCAAAAATCATCTACAAAATGCAAATGATACCAATTCCAATCCCTCAGATTTACTTCAATAAGTTACGCACTGTTTTCTTAAGATTTATATGGAGAGGGAGAAAACCTAGATTAAAATTAGCACAATTAATAAAGGACAGGAAGAAGGGGGGGTGGGGAGCACCTGATATTAGAAAATACTACTTTGCGATTGCTTTATCACGGTTGTTAGATTGGGTAAAAAATAATGAAGAAAAATTATGGGTGAAAATGGAAAAAAGTATGAGTGGAGTGGATTTGAGCAAGATGGTCTGGATCCCACCACAGTATAGAAAATTGGGCACAGAAACAACGTATATAACAAAGCATACACTTAAAATTTGGGATAACGTACACAAAAAAGAGCACTGGGAGTTCAACTCACCATTAATTTTTTTAAAAAATACAGATTATTTTGCACCAGGGAAAGAAGAGGAGTCTGGGAGGTGGATTATAAAGGAGGATTTGCAATTAAAAGATGTCATGATACAAGGGAAGATGTGTACTGAGGCTGAATTAAAAGCCAAAAATGAATGGCTGATAATAGACCCCTGGCGATACTACCAACTGAAACACTTCGTTAACTCACTCCCGCAACCAATCAGACCGATAGAGAATCTACTCCCTCTGGAGAAACTATGTGTTGAGAAAAAAGGGAAAGGAGGTATAGCCAAGATTTACAGAGCGCTTGGGGAGTTGGAGGGAGTAGGAGACCTGAGATTCGTGGAGAAGTGGGAGGAAGAGCTGGGTATTAAGATCGACAGACAGGAGGTGGGGAGGATCATGAAAAGGGTGAACGCAACTTCAGTAAATTACAAGCTCTCAGAAATGAATTACAAGATCCTCACAAGGATGTACATAACCCCAGATAGAGCGCATAGAATTATGGAGGGACGGTCACAGCTATGTTGGAGGGGTTGCGGAGGAATAGGGACTATGGCGCACATATGGTGGCAGTGCCCGGTAATCATGGAATTCTGGGGAGAGATTGGGCAAATCATCAATAAGATCCTTAAGATAGACATCCCCTTAGACCCCTGGGTGTTTTTGCACCACGGGAGGAAAGTCCCCACGAAGGCATATCTGAGGTCGTTATTCCCCCACCTCTTAAATGCTGCAAAAAGCCTCATCCCCAGATATTGGCAAGACAAAAGGAGACCTACGGTACGGGAGTGGCTAGGCAAGATAAACGAGATTTATAATCTTGAATACTTGAAGTATAGTGAAGGAGCAGAGATGAAAACCTTCGAGGAGACATGGAAGGACTGGGCGAACTTTAGGTACTCACTTCAAGCGGCAGAATTGTGGGGAACCTGACGGCAAAAATACAAAAAACTACCTAGGTAGTAACTTGCTAAACTTGGAATAGCACATCGACTTCGAACTCGCACCTGAGACACGGATGTAGGAGCTGGAGTTGGGAACGGGTGGGGCTACACGGGAGCAATGGGGGGGGGGGTAGGGGGAGGGTAGGCCTAGGCGGGTCACGGGGGAAGGGACTATGTTTCTTCTGTATTTCTTTAGTCTCTCCTTTCTCTACAGGAGATGTCTCTTCTAGAATTCTTCTTTGAAATTTTCTTTTTTTTTTTTTTTTTGAATTAAATAAGGAAATATAGCCACAGTGATGTGAATGCTCATTGGGACAGACTTGAACTGAAAAGTTGAAAACATAGTCCCTAAAAATACTTCGCTGAAGTGGCCAAAAGATAAAAAAAAAAAAAAAAAAAAGTAACGCAGTGCTTTATCGCAAAAAATGGTCTGGTCATGAAGGGGGGTAAACCTTCTGGTAGCTGAAGTGGTTAAAGTAGATGTAAAGCCAATCACAAAAATCTCATATAATCCTTAATATGTTCTTGTAATATCAGTAACTATTTTTAATCTTTTAAATCTGCAGCTTTCCTTAAAAAAAATACGTAGTGATCCTGCAATCCATGTTCAAATACTTCCTGTCATGCGGTGATCACACTCTGTCCCTTTCTCTCAATTGCCCAATCAATGATTTGATTTAAATGCTATATGCAGATTTTGAAGAGAAGGGGTGTGGGATCTGTGAACCCTTCCCTTGTAAAACAGCCTATTGAGTTTGATATAGAAATAAAAGGTAAACATTTTTTTTGGTGGGGGGGGGGGGGTTTATGTGCTTGGTTGTAACTTTATTTTTTTGCAAAAAAAAAAAAAAAAATTTGTTTTTACTTAACTTTTTTTTTTCATCACTTAGGGGACAAACAGTTCCCTATGTGATGATTTTTAGGTGACAGGCTCTCTTTATTGAGATATGCAGGGTCTAAGCATGTCTCCCCTGTACTCCACTTTCCAGGTCACAAGAAGAAGGGGAGGAGAGCGGACGTGTGTCCGCTCATCTCCTTCCCCTCTACCCGCTAGCACCCGCCATGGAGATCCCAGGCAAGCGGAGTCCAGTAAGCATGGTGGGGTGCTGTGGTGGGGGGGGGCGCCAGTACCGGGGGTGTGTGCATGTGATCGGGCAGTAGCATGCTCTCACCACCGGATTGTGTGTGATACCCCCCGCTGTTAGGTCCGTATAACATATGGACCTGGCGGCAAAAGGGTTATTGGCATTCCAGTCTTAGTCCGTAGGGGTCAATATTGAGTTGGCCCAACCTTTGCAGCTATAACAGCTTCAACTGTTCTGGGAAGGCTGTCCACAAGGTTTAGGAGTGTGTCTATGGGAATATTTGACCATTCTTCCAGAAGCACATTTTGTGAGGTTAGGCATTGATGTGGACTAGAAGGCCTGGCTCGCAGTCTCCGCTCTAATTCATCCCAAAGGTGTTTTATCAGGTTGAGGTCAGGAGTCTGTGCAGGCAAGTCAAGTTCCTCTCCAAACTCGCTCATCCATGTCTTTATGGACCTTGCTTTGTGCACTGGTGCGCAGTCATGTTGGAACAGGAAGGGCTATCCCCAATATGTTCCAACAAAGTTGGGAGCATGAAACTGTCCACAATGTCTTGCTATGCTGACACCTTAAGTGTTCCCTTCACTGGAACTAAGGTAAGGGGCCAAGTCCAACCCCTGAAAAACAACCCCACACCATAATCCCCCTCCACCAAATAATTTGGATCAGTGCACAAAGCAAGGTCCATAAAGCCATGGATGAGCGAGTTTCGGGTGCAGGAACTTGACTGGACAGGGTCTTGACCTCAACCTGATAGAACACCTTAGGAATGAATTAGAGCGGAGACTGTGATCCAGGCCTTCTCCTCCACATCAGTGCCTAACCTCACAAATGCGCTTCTGGAAGAATGGTCAAACATATCCACAGACACACTCTGGAGGCATGGACTAGCTCAGCTATGAGGAAAGATTAGAGGAACTGAATTTATTCACTCTTGAGAAGAGGAGATTAAGGGGGATGTGAACACCATGTATAAATATATAAGGGGTCCATATAGTGAACTTGGTATTGAGTTATTGACTTTACGGTCAACATTGAGGACAAGGGGGCACTCTTTACGTCCAGAGGAAAAGAGATTTCATCTCCAAATACGGAAAGGTTTCTTCACAGTGCCCTGTACACACGAGCGGAATTTCCGTTGGAAAAATCTTGGATGGTTTTTCCAACGGAATTCCGCTCAAGCTTGCCTTGCATACACATGATCACACAAAAGTTCTCTGAACTTTCGACCGTCAAGAATGCGGTGACGTACAACACTACGACGAGCCGAGAAAATTAAGTTCAATGCTTCCAAGCATGCGTCAAATTGTTTCAGAGCATGCATGTTTTTTTGCGCGTCAGAATTGCATACAGACGAATGGAATTTCCATCAAGAACTTTTTCTGTTGGAAAAATAGAGAACCAGCTCTCAATCTTTTGCTGGCGGAAATTCGGACAGAAAAAGTTGGATGGAGCATACACATGGTTGGAATATCCGACCAAAAGCTCCCATCACACTTTTTTGACGGAAATTCCGCTCGTGTTTACGGGGCATAAGAGCTGTGAAAATGTGGAACAGACTCTAAACTTTAATAGGTGGTTCTGGCCAGCTCAGTAGATTGCTTTAAGAAAGGCCTGGATTCTTTCCTAAATGTACATAATATAACTGGGTACTAACATTTATAGGTAAAGTTGATCCAGGGAAAATCCAACTGACTCTCTGGGATGAGGAAGGAATTTTTTCCCCTGCTGTAGGAAATTGGATCATGCTTTTCTGGGGGGTTTTTTCACCTTCCTCTGGATCAACTGTGGGTATAGGTTTGGGTATATGGGATTGTATGATATTTTTTATTTCATTTATTTATTTTTTTAAGGTTGAACTAGATGGACTTGTGTTTTTTTTTTTAACCTCACTAACTATGTAACTATGTAATGCCTAAACCTTGTGGACAACCTTCCCAGAAGAATTGAAGCTGTTATAGCTGCAAAGGGTGGGTCAACTCAATATTGAACCCTACGGACTAAAACTGGGATGTCATTAAACTTCATGTGCACGTAAAGGCAGGCGTCCCAACACTTTTGGTAATCTTTTGTATGTGTATATATATATATATATATATATATATATATATATATATATATTATAAAATACCTTTATTTTTTTATAAGTGATCACATAATCTCTGTTCTCAACTGCATAAGGAGCCTAGAGAGCTGGGGAGGAGAAATAGCAGCACACACTGATCTTCCCAGTGAATGGGCGTGCAGGGGGCATGTCAGCACAAGTCTGATCATTGGAGCCCTACATGCAGGCTGTGGGCTCCCCAGCACAGTTAAAAAAACTGACCACGCTGGGATGGATGTGCTCTCCTGCCTAGCATGGTCAGTTTGAAATAAGCAAGCAGGAGGACTTCCAGGAATTTCACATAAAGGAAGCTATAAAAAGAGAACAGGGTGTTTTTTTAACAAAAGTACATGAAACAACAGGCTCATTTCAGGAATATGAAATGTAGGAGTAACATATTATTTAAGTAAACTAACTGGTATGGTAAAGTTTACATTACATTTATTTCAGGAATATGAAATGTAGGAGTAACATATTATTTAAGTAAACTAACTGGTATGGTAAAGTTTACATTACATTTAAAAAAACAAAACTTTAAAAGTTGTTCCTTTATCCCAACTGGGCGAAATTAGTTCTAAATACTTTCTGTGAACCTTTAGCGCTTTGCATAAATTGCATGCAAGACTGCTTGAAATCTTAACTAGTAACTGATATCTGTCATGCAAGGAAAAAAAAGTCTAGCAAACACAATTCTGGAGTCTCTGGAACTAACTGTGTCAATATTAACCTGACCAAATTAAGAGCAAACTGTCTCTCTTGTTCTTCCCTCTCCTCTCATGGAGAGCACAATATGGCTTTTGTCAGAGGTGCTTCATCATTTTGGCTCAAGGAAACTGTCAGTACAGTTTGGGAATCGTTATTCATGGGCCGATGTCCTGATGAGTCTAATGAAGCCTTTCTGCTGACAACTCATTTGCTAAAAATACCAGGCAATAGAAAGTATTAATGGAAAAGGAAATTTGCTGTCATTTCACAAGTAAAAATATTATTACAGTGAATGGAGGTTTATAAATCTTGTCTTTTACAGCCTATACATTATATCACTGAAATTATTTAGTGCTCCCCTGTTGATAAACTTTGTGGTATATGCTTAAATTGCAACATAATAGGGTAAACACCAGTTGTGTTGCACACACGCAGAGCAAACAGTCTGTGTGCCATTTGTTGCAAATATAAGCTAATTACCAAAAGACCCCTCTTGAAGAAAAGACCTTTGTTTTCTTTCCAAAAAAGTTTTGAGGTTCCAACATTATTTCTTGTATTTTTAAGTTTGCAGAACCCTAAACCTACAGCTTCCTAAATTGCTCTTTCTGGTAACCTAAGTATACTTTGCCATTATTTTGGTGGTAATGGTCATATTCTATAAAACCATTTATCTTTTTTTCTTTTTTTTTGTGATTTCTAGCATTTTCCTTGTTTGTTATTTTACAGTTTCTGGGTGCTTTCCTGTTCTTCACTGCTTTAGTCAAGCCACTTTGTGCAACAGAGACAATGTTCAAGTATTGATCGGGCAATAAAGTGCTTTTTGATCATCATAGAATGTATTATTTTACCCAAAGTGTAGTTCATGCTTAGAAAGATGTCCAGCAGAGGTAGTCATTCAAAGTGAGATAATTTATACACGCTTGTGACAAACCTAGGTATACGTTTAGACAAAAAGGGTTAAAAAAAAAGACTCAGTGGACCACTCGGTCTTCTTCTGCCATCACTCTATCTATCTATCTGTAGTTCATGTATTTTATGGCTTGTCCATCCCTGTGCTATACATACTTATTTCTGTTTTGAATGCCTAATTTTGCTTCTTGTGAAGGTCATATTTGGTCCACTGATGTCGAAAAAATGACTGAAATTTTTGTTGCAGAGATGGTTAAAATCTGACTTTGTGTACAACACTGCTGCTAATTGCGAGTAGCGCTGTCAGTCTGCAACAGGATGTGTTGTTACTGGCAGGATCTCAGGTAAAAAACTGCAACAGATTTAAAAAAATATATATTTTTTAAGAAATCTGTAAACAATGAAGCATAATACCTAACATACTAAAAAAAAGATTTTGGTTTTACACACATTTTTTTTATGGTATCTCCACTCTTGAGGGAAAAAATATTGCAACCAAAAAAACAATAAAATAACATAATAGCATATATAAAAGGTAAATAAACAACAAAAAATACTGCGCGTGTGTGTTAAGTGCAAACAAATATAAAATGCAAAAAAGTTGCGCTAAACGAACATAATATAAATGTGAATAGATAATTGACATCCAACAAATGATTAAAGGAAATGTCAGCAATCAACCAGATTATTGAGTCCAATTTCTTGAAACATGTGCTAAATAAAGTGCTGGGTGCTAACTGCAAACGGTATCCTTCACCAGGTGAATCACCAACAAAAAGTAAGGCTGTACTCTTACCCCACACAGTGGACCCTCTGTTATGGAAGGTCAAACAAGCATAGGAAATTGTCAGCTTCTGACATCAGAACAGTGGTATAAGGGATAAGCCTCTCTCCGACAGTTCCTCCAATGGCCAGATCAGAACCTCATGTCCGCCAAGCAAATTCCCCAAAGAAATAAAAAAGGGGGGCCTCCAATAGTGTAAAAAAAAACGTTTTGTAAGGCGTTTTATTCTGTGCACAACATACTGTAGAATACACGGTGCATCATAGCTTAAAAACTGCAGTTGAGAGTTTAAAGGACTTCTTACGGGGCATAGAGACTGCTACCTGTCACCGATATAAGTACAAACGTGCCTCCAACCAAGCCACACTTCCATCTCTTATTTACAAGTAACAGACCAAGCCTCAATGTGGAGTGTCCAACTGGCTCGCTGGTTGCTACGAGACTGGCGGAAGTGACGGTTTCGACTGCGTCTCCCTACCACAGAGGAAGTGGATGCTTTGAACTGGAACAATAACAGAATGTATTCCCCCTAACAGAAAATAGAATTCACAGTGGCCCCGAATGGGCGAAAAGCCAAATTAATAGCCAATACGGTAGCAGATCACAACAAATGTTGGATCTAGTATAAAACAGGAAGTGGGACTAGGCAGGTATTGGGACAGTGTATTGCAGCTGTGCAATTATATACTAAGTAGCAAAACATAGTATAAATTAATAAATACGGTACATTTATGTGGAATAAATAAAATATTACATTTAAAGAAAATAAATTAATGCATGATGCAGAATATAAACAGAAAGACATTAGAAATGGAAAAGGAAAACAAATATATATAAATAACTAAACATAAAAATATATAATATTACTATTTTATACTAGATCCAACATTTGTTGCGATCTGATACTGTAATGGCTATTAATTTGGCTTTTTGCCCATTCGGGGACATTGTGAATTCTATTTGTATTCTGTTATTGTTCCGGTTCATAGCATCCACTTCCTCTGTGGCAGGGAGGCGCAGTCAAAACCATCACTTCCGCTGGTCTCGTAGCAACCATCGAGTCGGTTGGATGCTCCACATTGAGGCTTGGTCTGTTACTTGTAAATAAGAGATGGAAGCGAGGTTTGGTTGGCGGCACGTTTGTACTAGTGGTGACAGGTAGCAGTCTTTATGCCCCGGAAGAAGTCCTTCAATGTCGAAACTAGTCAGGCGAGGAGACACTATACTGCCACCGCAAATTTTAAACGCTCAGCTGCAATTTTCTAAGCCTTGATTCACCGTTAATTCTATGTTGTGCACAGTGTCTGAATAAACTGCCTTACACATTTTTTTTCACACTATTGGAAGCCCTCTTTTTTTATTTCTTTTGGGAATTTGCTCAGCAGACATGAGGTTCTGATCTGGCCATTGGAGGACCTGTCGGAGAGAGGCATATCCCTTATACCACTGTTCCCTTTGATGTCAGGAGCTGACAATTTCCTATGCTTGTTTGACCTTCCATAACAGAGGGTCCACTGTGTGGGGTAAGAGTACAGCCTTACTTTATGTTGGTGATTCACCTGGTGAAGGATACCGTTTGGAGTTAGCACCTAGCACTTTATTTAGCACATGTTTCAAGAAATTGGACTCAATAATCTGGTTGATTGCTGACATTTCCTTTAATCATTTGTTGGATGTCAATTATCTATTCACATTTATATTATGTTCGTTTAGCTCAACTTTTTTGCATTTTATATTTGTTCATGTGTATACCTCACATTTTTGTTGCTGCTTATTTGTTTGCACTTAACACACACGCGCAGTATTTTTTTGTTGTTTATTTACCTTTTATATATGCTACTATTGCTTTTTGGTTGCAATATTTTTTCCCTCAAAAGTGGAGATACTGTAAAAAAAAATGTGTGTAAAACCAAAATCTTTTTTTAGTATGTTAGGTATTATGCTTCATTGTTCACAGATTTCTTAAGAAAATATATATTTTTTAAATCTGTTGCAGCTTTTTACCTGAGATCCTGCCAGTAACAACACATCCTATTGCAGACTGACAGCGCTACTCGCAATTAGCAGCAGTGTTGTCAGCCTGCCATGCGCTCTAATTTAGTTAGCTGTTGGGCTGCCTATCAGGTCTACCAGTAAGGCAACCCAAAGGCCAACTGAACGAGCTTGCATGACAGGCTAACATCCCTGATGCTATTTGCAAGGCAGTGGCAATTATTGACTTATCGTACTGCTACTGGCAGGATCTCCAGGTAAAAAAACATATTAACCAATTCACAAAAATTACGCATGATGCCAAAGATATTGAAAAATGGATATTGAATTTACATATACTTTAACAGTATGTCCCAGCCTTGTAGTTGTTCACTACTATACAATGCAGCTTTCCTAAAACATCTGATTGTATATTATTTTTTTTCTTATTCTTGATTGCCTAAATAAATCAAAATAAGAATTTAAAAAGATTTTTTTCATTGTTTATAATTGCTTCCAATTGATCCATATTAAGAAAAAAAGGTTACAAACAAGAAAAACCAAAACAGCAATGGGTCAGTTCTGATCTTTTACCGCATGATGAGAAAATTGGATGAAAAAAAAACGCACTCAGTGCAATCATTCAATAATCTATTCATTAGTATACAGCTTTTGAGAGCCAATCACAACAGTTCATGGTAAAATATCCAAAGGGACAAGCACGAACATTTTTTCTTGTAAGTTTAAAGAGACCCTCTACCGCAACTAATTGCTTAAACTGATTGTGGACCACATCCCTGATAGAGTCAAAACATGAATTCCTCAGATTGGGACTTTAAACTGGGCCACAAACAGTTTGATGGTTCCAGATCTGTAGCTTATATCTCAAATGTTGATGCTTCACCCATAAAGACAAAGAACATAACTCAAAAATGAAAAGAAAGCTATGTCCGTCAGAGCAGCGCACAAACAACAGAGAATGTGAATGACATCAGCCAGGGATCCGTATATTGTGGGATGGTCTTATTATATAATTTAGTGGTATAACTCTATATAGACCATAGCTATGGAGGAGAAGTAAAATAGTACTTTCCCCTTAATGCAGGTCTGGTTGATAGAGAGTGTATATCAAAAGTTATTAAACCATCCTGAACATCAAGGGTTAAAGATGTTGTATCCATCAGCCAGATATCTGTATGTGCCTTATGGATCTTAATGTTGGAGTCAAAATAATGTGGCTGGAGATGTGGCTGGTGGTGTCTGGCAAGGTAGAGCTACAATGTAAAGTAGTGAGTGTTTGTATAACAGTGTAAATTTTCTGTCCCCTCAAAATAACTCAACACACAGCCATTCATGTCTAAACCGCTGGCAACAAGTGCGTACACCCCTAAGTGAAAATGTACAAATTGGGCCCAATTAGCCATTTTCCCTCCTCGGTGTCATGTGACTTGTTAGTGTTACAAGGTCTCAGGTGTGAATGGGGAGCAGGTGTGTTAAATTTGGTGTTCTCGCTCTCACTCTCTCATACTGGTCACTGGAAGTTCAACATGGCACCTCATGGCAAAGAACTCTCTGAGGATCTGAAAAACAGAATTATTGCTCTATGTAAAGATGGTCTAGGCTAAAAGAAGATTGTCAAGACCCTGAAACTGAGCTGCAGCATGGTGGCCAAGACCATACAGCGATAAGACCGAACAGGACAGGTTCCACTCAGAGCAGGCCTCGCCATGATCAACCAAAGGAGTTGAGTGCCACCCACTGCATCAAATTGGTCTGCATGGCTGTCATCCCAGAAGTAAGCCTCTTCTAAAGATGATGCACAAGAAAGCCCGCAAACAGATTGCTGAAGACAAGCAGACTACGGACATGGATTACTGGAACCATGTCCTGTGGTCTGATGAAACCAAGATAAACCTATTTGGTTCAGATGGTGTCAAGCGTGTATGGCGGCAACCAGGTGAAGAGTACAAAGACAAGTGTGTCTTGCCTATAGCCAACCATGGTGATGGGCGTGGAAACATGAATGCCAAGATTTATTGTGACATACTAAAGCAAAGCATGATCCCCTCCCTTAGGAGACTGGGCCGCAGGGCAGTATTCCAACATGATAACAACCCCAAGGACAAGTCCAAGACGACTACTGCCTTGCTATGGAAGCTGAGGGCAAAGGTGATGGCCAAGCATATCTCCAGACCTAAACTCTATTGAGCATCTGTGGGGCTTCCTCAAACAGAAGGTGGAGGAGCGCAAGGTCTCTAACATCCACCAGCTCCGTGATGTTGTTATGGAGAGATGGAAGAGGACTCCAGTGGCAACCTGTGAAGCTCTGGTAAATTCCATGCCCAAGATTGTTAAGGCAGTGCTGGAAAATAATGGTGGCCCCCCCAACCTTTGCCACTTTGGACCCAATTTGGACATTTTAACTTAGGGGTTTACTCACTTTTGTTGCCAGGGATTTAGACATTATTGGCTGTGTGTTAAGTTATTTTGAGGTGACAGCAAATGTGCATTGGGGTACAGAAACAGATAAGGGTACAGATGTACAGCCAGAGACTGAGTTACTATTTCTCCCATGGTGTGACAGAGTTCAGGTGGTCCAGGAAGGAGCTGTGCTGGGTATGTTCTAACCTGAGACTACAGTATTTATGGATATGGCTACAGAGATAAATTTGAACTTGCTGTCATTGGATGTGGCCTATAACACACAATGTTTTACTTGTTTATACAATTATGGATAAACTCGAGGTGTCCTCATACTCTGGCACATAGGCAGTTACTGATAAATCACTGATCTGTCTGTGTATGCCAACTTGGCCCCTTTGGTTTCTGAGGCCCCTACCCACCTCCCCTGCTGTACATCCAGTGGGATTAGGATGCTCGTCTGATGAGATGGTATTTGAATATATTTTTTATGTTTTTATGGATGTGACCTTTTTGAACCATGGTTTTAGGGACACTATGTAAGTACCGCATATGAACCCACTCTTGCTATATAAGTTGCCTGTATATATATGTGTGTGTTTTAATACGATATGATTTTGATTTTGTAGGATATATCTACATTAACTGCAAAACTAGCCCGGAGGATAGTGAGCCAAGTGACTCCGAAATGCGTTGGATATGTCTATGCACTCTTCAAATGTAGATACCATATACAGTCGTTTTTGTGTAAAATCATAATGTGGTAACACGTACCCCATATTTTATAGTGCATCATATTTTTGATAGGACTATATATTCCATGGTACCTTGCTCCCATGACACGGCAGTACACACAGAACATAATGAATACCTGCCACAGAATTTAAGAAAGTAAATGTGTGGGGTCCAGGATCTTCACAAAGTAAGTGTCAGGGACATGTCGGTGGCAATCTGGCTAACTTGCGTGCACGTAGGTGCACAAGGAGCATTCCTAGAGTTGCTGGGCTTAATCCCCCACTGGGGGGCGCTGGCGCGCTCCCGCGCGCGCGTTCGCGCATTCGCGGGTGCGCGTGCGCGCCCGTGCGCGCGCCCGTTCGCGCTAGCGCTGTTTGGCGCCAAAGCCCCTTTAAAAGGGTGTCAGTTACTCCCATTAGGTGCTGTTCGTCTTCAGCTCTGCACCTGAAAACCTGTATCCTGCTTGTTATCGTTACTATTGACCCGGCTCCGTCTGACTACTCTGCTATCTCCAACCCGACCCGGCTTGCCTGACCTTGTTGATATCCTGCTACCTGTTACCGAATACCTGCCTGCCTGACTATTCTGTGATCATTCCTTCTGCCTCATACCTGCCTGATCTCCTGCCAACTCGGACTGTCTGACGCTGCTTTGCTTGTGCCCTGTGACCCTGTCACCACCTGCTCTTCCAAGATCCAGGTTCTGCTGCTGCATACCATCCACCTGTCTGCTAACGGATCCGCTTCTGCTTACCTGCATCCGCTATACAGTCATTCCGGAGAAGTCTCCTCAGCTCCTGTGTTGGTTGTCGCCAGGAATCGCATCAGACACTCCTACCCACTGTGCTCAGGAGACCACTGTTCCCACTCCAGTGGCTCCTGAACCAGCGCTTAAGAGAGGTCTCCTTCCACCAGTCGGGCTCATCTACCAGGTACCTAACAGTACGAACAGCCATGTCTGAGCCCGCGGGAGAGGCCTCTCCTATCCAGGAGATCTGCACGCATTTAGCGGCACTCACACAAGCCGTAAAGACTCTGCAAGATAGTTATAATAGACTGGAAGGTCAAGTCCTGAACCTTAGTGGGCCAGGAGGCGCATCCCCTGCCTCAGCAGCAGCCCCAGTACAAGCTGCTGCACCTCCCTCTGTGGTCATGCTTCCACCCGAACCAAGAGTTCCCGTCCCTGAGAGGTTCTCCGGAGATCGCACAAAATTCGTGGCCTTCCGCAGTGCCTGCCAGTTATACTTTGCTCTACAACCACGGACTTTTTCTTTGGAGGCTACTAAAGTAGGATTTGTGATATCCCTACTGCAAGGAGAGCCGCAGACCTGGGCTCACCGCCTGCTGGAATCTAACTCGGTACAGGTCCAGACTTTGCCCTCCTTCTTGGAGGCCATGGCTCAGTTGTATGAGGATCCTCAGCGGACCACCACTGCTGAGTCAGCTTTGTTCGCGCTCCAGCAAGGCCGTAGACCGGCCGAGGACTATGTCATGGACTTTCGACGCTGGAGCGCGGACACACAATGGAACAATGCAGCATTACGCCATCAATTTCGCATGGGGCTATCAGAGAATCTCAAGGATGAGCTTGCACGGGTAGGAATGCCAAATACCCTTGAAGAACTTATTGCTTTAACAATCCAGATCGACCGACGCCTTCGTGAACGTCGGTCTGAACGATCCTCCCAGCAAACACGCCCCATGTGGATGACTGCAAAGGTTCCAATGCCTGCTTCCCGATATCTACCGTCAACCAGCTCTAACCCGGCCACTTCAACATTTGACGTCCCTGAACCAATGCAGTTGGGACTACTGCGTTCTACTTTATCCCCAGAAGAGCGGGCACGCAGACGCCAGCTAAACCTCTGCCTTTACTGCGGTGGATCAGGCCACTATGTAAACAACTGTCCGGTCAAGTTCCGTAAGTGTGTTTCCTATACTTCAGCCAGTCTTTCTGCATTAACCGCCAATGCCACTCAACTTGCTCTCCCCCTCTCGTTACAGCTCCAGGGAAGAACAATCCGGATCAACGCCATCATTGATTCTGGGGCTTGCAGCTGCTTTATTGACTCTGCCTTTGCTGCTCAACAAAATCTCCCTCTGAAAAACAAAACACACAAACTTTCAGTTTTCTTGGCCGATGGGTCTCACATAAAATCAGGACAAGTTTCTCAGGAGACCCTCCCATTGTCTGCCACCTGTTCATCTCAGCATAAAGAAATCCTGATCCTGGACGTCATCTCCTCTCCTCTGTTCCCGATCATTTTGGGCATGCCCTGGCTCCAGGCCCATAACCTTCACGTTAATTGGTCTACCGGTGAAATCAAGTTTTTGTCACCCTATTGTCAGAAACATTGCCTTCCTGAAATTCCCAAACCAGCTGCCACCTTACTTTGCATGGATGCGGATCCAGACCATCTCCAAGCCATACCAGAGGTTTACCATGAATTTGCGGATGTCTTCAGCAAGAAGGGAGCGGATTCCCTACCACCCCACCGCCCGTATGATTGCCCAATTGAGCTGCTCCCTGGGGCCGAGATTCCCTTCGGGCGCATCTTTCCACTATCTGAAAAGGAACAAGAGGCACTTAAACTATATGTTGATGAAAACCTCGAAAAGGGCTTTATTCGACCCTCTACCTCCCCAGCTGGGGCCGGAATATTCTTTGTTTCTAAAAAAGATCAAACTCTTCGTCCATGTGTGGACTATCGGGACTTAAATAAGATCACAGTTAAGAACCGCTACCCGCTGCCCCTGATACCTGAACTATTTCAGAAATTGAGATCTGCCATTATCTTCACTAAACTGGATCTAAGAGGGGCCTACAACCTGGTTCGCATTCGGGCCGGGGATGAATGGAAGACGGCTTTCCGGACCCGTTTCGGGCATTATGAGTACTTGGTCATGCCCTTTGGCCTGTGCAATGCTCCTGCAACTTTTCAGCATCTGGTCAATGATGTATTCAGAGATTTCCTGGACATCTTTGTGATAGTTTACTTGGATGACATCTTAATTTTTTCTAATTCCCTTGAACAACATCGGGAACATGTTCGCAAGGTCTTGGGCCGTCTTCGCTTACATGGACTGTACGCCAAAGCAGAAAAATGCGAATTCGAACAAAGTAACATTCAGTTTTTGGGGCTAGTGATCTCCCCTACCGGCATTAAGATGGATCCTCAAAAAGTGTCCGCTGTGCTAGATTGGCCTGCTCCTTTGGACAAGAAGGGCGTGCAGCGTTTCATCGGATTCGCAAATTTCTATAGAAAATTTATTAAAGGATTCTCTGCCATCATTTCACCCATCACGCAACTAACCAAGCAGAACTGCCGTTTTCATTGGAGCCCAGAGGCCCAGGAGGCCTTTGAAGAATTGAAAAGGCGTTTCACTTCAGCCCCAATTCTCAGCCATCCTGACCCGTCCCTACCTTTTATTCTAGAGGTGGATGCTTCTGAAGTGGCCGTGGGTGCAGTCATCTCTCAGCGACGAGGTAATAAGGATCTCATGCATCCTGTGGGGTTTTTCTCCAGGAAACTCTCGCCGGCTGAGCGAAATTACGATGTGGGTGACCGAGAATTACTGGCCATCAAGGCGGCACTAGAAGAGTGGAGGTATCTGCTAGAGGGTGCAGTCCATCCGGTTTTAATATATACCGATCACAAGAACCTCGAGTATTTAAGATCCGCTAAGAGACTGAAACCTCGTCAAGCCCGATGGGCCCTATTTTTCACATGTTTCTGCTTTCATATCACCTACCGGCCAGGAACCAAGAACGTAAAACCAGACGCGCTTTCGCGCATGTTTGATCACCCCAAGGAACCTTCTGTACCTGACACCATCCTGCCAGCAAACAGTTTTTTACTCCTCCAGACGGACATCCTGTCCTTGATCAGAGAAGCATCACCAGAATCTTCAAATCTTCAGGGACTCGCTTTAACTTCCCGAGATGGGTTGCTATGGAAAGGAAGTCAGATATTCGTGCCAGAAGATGTCCGAGTCAAAGTGCTGACTTTGTTGCATGATCACCCACTTGCGGGACATTTTGGGGTTCGTAAGACCCTTGAACTCGTGCAACGCACGTTCTGGTGGCCCAACATGAAGGATTTTTGCAGGAAGTACGTCAGCTCTTGTTCTGTTTGCATTCAAAATAAAACCTCCAGGAACCGAGCTTGGGGACTGTTGAGGCCGTTGCCCGTACCAGATAGGCCCTGGAGGATGATAGCCATGGACTTTATTGTAGAATTACCATGCTCAGAAGGATGTTCGGCGATCTTTGTGGTCGTCGATCGTCTGTCTAAAATGGCTCACTTCTTGCCCTTAAAGGGGACACCCTCTGCTGTAGAAACAGCCCGGGTGTTCATAAAAGAGATCGTCAGGCTGCACGGAGTACCTGCAAATATAGTATCTGATAGGGGGGTACAGTTTACCTCACGTTTCTGGAAAGCTCTATGTGAAATACTGAAAATTGAATTAGCCCTGTCTTCAGCGTATCACCCCCAAACTAATGGGCAAACGGAACGGACAAATCAAACGCTAGAGCAATATATTAGGTGTTTTACCTCATTTGTGCAAGACGATTGGGTGTCCCTACTGCCTTTAGCGGAGTTTGCTTATAATAATGCTAGCCATTCTGCCACGGGTCAGTCCCCGTTTTTTGCCAATTATGGTTTTCACGTATCTTTCTTGCCAGATTGTCTTCCAGAATCTCCAGTTCCAGCAGTCCAGGACACAGTACAGTTCCTCAGTCGCAACAACCGGATGCTACAGGAAGCGGTATCCAAGGCACAAGCAGACAGTAAAAGGATCTTCGATCAAAAAAGAAGAGGAGATCTAAAGCTGCAAATTGGTGATAAGGTATGGCTGTCTACCAGTAATATTAAACTAGCTTGTCCTTCCAAAAAGCTTGCTCCTAAGTTTATTGGGCCCTTTCCGGTGAAAAAGAAGATTAATGAGGTGTCTTTTGAACTATGTTTACCTGATTCACTTAAAATCCATCCTGTCTTCCATGTCTCATTATTGAAGCCTGCTGTAACCGATCCCTTCCCTAATAGGGGCACCAGGGTCCCCGAACCTGTCTTGGTGGACGGAAACGAGGAATACGAGGTGGAGGCCATCCTCGATTGTAGAAAGAGATTGGGACAGGTACAGTTTCTGATCAAATGGAAGGGGTACGGTCCGGAGAATAATTCTTGGGAACCTAATAGCAATGTTCACGCTAAACGTTTAATCCATGCTTATTTTGCTGCCCATCCTGAGAAGAAGAGTTATCTGGGCATCCGGAGGCTGCCCGTTGGGAATGGGCAATGTCAGGGACATGTCGGTGGCAATCTGGCTAACTTGCGTGCACGTAGGTGCACAAGGAGCATTCCTAGAGTTGCTGGGCTTAATCCCCCACTGGGGGGCGCTGGCGCGCTCCCGCGCGCGCGTTCGCGCATTCGCGGGTGCGTGCGCGCGCCCGTTCGCGCTAGCGCTGTTTGGCGCCAAAGCCCCTTTAAAAGGGTGTCAGTTACTCCCATTAGGTGCTGTTCGTCTTCAGCTCTGCACCTGAAAACCTGTATCCTGCTTGTTATCGTTACTATTGACCCGGCTCCGTCTGACTACTCTGCTATCTCCAACCCGACCCGGCTTGCCTGACCTTGTTGATATCCTGCTACCTGTTACCGAATACCTGCCTGCCTGACTATTCTGTGATCATTCCTTCTGCCTCATACCTGCCTGATCTCCTGCCAACTCGGACTGTCTGACGCTGCTTTGCTTGTGCCCTGTGACCCTGTCACCACCTGCTCTTCCAAGATCCAGGTTCTGCTGCTGCATACCATCCACCTGTCTGCTAACGGATCTGCTTCTGCTTACCTGCATCCGCTATACAGTCATTCCGGAGAAGTCTCCTCAGCTCCTGTGTTGGTTGTCGCCAGGAATCGCATCAGACACTCCTACCCACTGTGCTCAGGAGACCACTGTTCCCACTCCAGTGGCTCCTGAACCAGCGCTTAAGAGAGGTCTCCTTCCACCAGTCGGGCTCATCTACCAGGTACCTAACAGTAAGATTACAAACTTCAGTATCCTTCAGAGTGATAGGAGTAGGCTAGAAATAATTGAATTACAATGTGGAAATTAATATATGATTTTACATTTTGACCAAAGTTCCACTTTATCTGTATCTATTTGACCACATAAGGACCAGGCCTATTTTTGACACCTGTTGTTTACAAGTTAGAATCTTTTTTTTTGCTAGAAAATTACTTAGAACCCCCAAATATTATATATTATTTTCACACACCCTAGAGAATAACATGGCGGTCATTGCAATACTTTATGTTACACCGTATTTACGCAACGGTCTTACAAACGCAATTTTTTTGGAAAAAATAAACTTTTTTGAGTTAAAAAATAAGAATACAGTAAAGTTAGCCCAATTTTTTTCTATATTGTGAAAGATGATGTTATGCCGAGTAAATTGATACCCAACATGTCATGCTACAAAATTGCGTCCGCTCATGGAATGGCGACAAATTTTGGCACTTAACCACTTCAATACTAGGCACTTACACCCCCTTCATGCCCAAGCCAATTTTCAGCTTTCAACACTGTCGCTGTTCAAATGACAATTGCATGGTCATGCTACACTGTGCCCAAACAAAATTTTTATAATTTTGTTCCCACAAATAG
Source organism: Lithobates clamitans (assembly GCA_037952925.1). Lineage (NCBI taxonomy): Eukaryota > Metazoa > Chordata > Amphibia > Anura > Ranidae > Lithobates > Lithobates clamitans. The sequence continues at coordinate 9,698,607 of JBBGZY010000400.1, read as the reverse complement.
AGCTTTCTTTTGGTGGTATTTTATCACCTCTGCGTTTTTTACTTTTTTGCTAAACAAATAAAAAAAATACCGAAAATTTTGAAAAAATAAACGTTTTTCTTTTGTTTCTGTTATAAAATTTTGTAAATAAGTAAGTTTTCTCCTTCACTGATGGGCACTGATAAGGTGGCACTGACGGGCACTGATAAGGCGGCACCGATGAGGTGGCACCAATCAGGTGGCACTGATGGGCACTGACGGGCACTGATAGGCGGCAGTGATGGGCACTGGTAGGCGTCACTGATGGGTGGCACTGATATGCAGCACTGATGGGCATTGATAGGCAGCACTGATGGGCACCCCCACAGGCGTGCGGCGGCTGTTATCCTGCTGGACGTCATATGATGCCCAGTCAGGATAAATGAACCACCGCCCGGCCGTCATTCTGCTATAGGTCAGGCGGGAAGTGGTTAAATCCCCATAGGCAATGTTTAAAAATTTCTACAGGTTACAAGTTTTGAGTTACAGAGGAGGTCCTGTGCTAGAATTGTTTCTCTCGCTCTAAGGATCACGGCAATACCTCATATGTGTGGTTTGAACACCGTTTTAATAAGTGGGCACGACTTACTTCTGCTCGTGAGCTCGGAGGGACGGGGCGCTTTACTTTTTTTTTTTCTTATTTATTTTACTTCTTATTTTTACACTGTCCTTTTAAAAAAAAAATTGGATCACTTTCATTCCTATTACAAAGAATGTAAACATCCCTTGTAATAGAAAAAAAGCATGACAGGACCTCTTTAATGTGAGATCTGGGGTCAAAAAACCTCAGATCTCACATTTACACTTAAAAGCAATAACAATTAAAAAAAGTATTTTTTTTTCCTTCAATAAAAAAAAATTGTCCCTTTTTTGCTTTCATTCTTTTTATTGTTTTTGATATTACAAAGATTAAAAACATACATTGTGAGTTAACATGTAATATTACAAGTTGCAAAAAAAAACACATTGTTATTATTCTATATATCTTCCTCCAAGCACCCTAATAGCCATGTCTTGGCCTCAGGTTCTAATAGGTTCTAATAAACTCAGGTTCTTGGCCTCAGGTTCTAATAAACTCCTAAAGGTTTTATTTATCCTAGTAATTATCTCCCCCAGTATCTAAAGAGCTTTGGACACCTTCATACCATATGAATGAGGTCTCCTGTTGCCCTGCACTTGGGGCACTCATCATTTTGTTTCCAACCAAATTTAAACATTTTGTGGGGGGTGTAGTAGAATCTATGGATTATAAACAAATGAGAAAGCTTCTGCGAAGGGGAGATCAAGACCAGGGCTCCTTGTTCTAAGATCTTATCCCATTGTGCCGTAGTTATTGTCCCTACGTCTCTCTCCCACCCCTCTCTACTCTTAAGAGGGACCACCCCACTTATAATTCTCTCCCCCAGACTAGCATACATCTTAGAAATTAGACCTTTAGTAGAGGCTGAATTGATGATTTTCAGGAGTACGGGGATCTGGGTCCATTCTATAATTTGAGACTTAAACTGAGCTTGAATGGCATGTTTAATCTGCAGGTATTTATAGAACGCTTTGTTTGATATATTAAATTCCCGTCTTAGATCTAAAAAATACTTCATAAGGTTACCCTCGTATAAGTGAATCAGACGACTAATACCTTGCATTTCCCATTCCCAGGGTTTCTCTATACCCCGTATTTCAGCCAAGTGTTTGTTATGCCATAAAGGGGAATATTCTGTTACCCATTATACCCCATTAGTGCCTTCGTTACTTGCCACACCTTACTAACTAATTTTATCGTCGGGCATCTATGAGTAAAGGAGTCTGCCTCTAGTGCCTACACTAGTGTATTGTGTGGGACCCCCTTTATCATCAATCTATTATTAAAGTTCCTGCCACCTAGGGTTCCACAGCCCACTAGGTGTAGCAGCTGAGATGACAAAAAATATAGTCTCGGGTGCGGTATCGCCATACCACCATCTTTAATCGGTAATTGCAACGTTTGCAAGCTAATCCTAGATTGGCCCTTTTTCCAAATGAATTTCCTAAAAAGGGATTCTATTTTCTTAAACCACTTTTGACCTATCCAGGTCGGAGAATTGTGAAGCGCATACAATATCTGTGGTAACCATATCATCTTTATTAAATTACAACGCCCTGCAGCAGATAGGGGGAAGCGGCACCAAGCGTCTCCCTTTTATTTTAATTTCAATAGCAATGAGGCTAAGTTATTATTAACATACTGGTTTATATCACTCGTAATCCAAACACCCAGGTATTTCAACTTAGCCACTACTTTCAGGTGGGAAATACCCGGAGGTATCTGATCACCAAATGGGTTGATCGGTAACAAAGCCGACTTATTACAATTGATGACCAGACCGGAAAGGCGCCCAAACTCACCCACCATATGTATCACTGGGTTTAGCGAGGTTTCAACGTCCCCAAGGAAAAACAGGACGTCATCTGCGAACAGTGCTATCTTGTCCTGTTCTAACTGGCGCCGGAACCCCTGTATATCTGGCCTTGATTTAGTCATGACAGCTAGGGGTTCCATTGCAAGGGCGAACAATAGGTGAGAAGGGGGGCAGCCCTGTCTCGTCCCTGTCTCCAACTGGAATGCTTCAGAATAATTAATTTTAATTTTTGCTCTTGGTTCATTATATAATAGCTTCACCCAACCAATAAAGGAGGGGCCAAACCCAAATCGGATTAACACCTTCCACAGGTAGTCCCATTCTAGACTATCAAAGGCCTTGGTGGCATCCAAGGCCAAAATGGCCTTAGGATCTAAGTGGGAATCTGCATGTTTAAGAAGACTCTTCTAATGTTAATGCTTGTTGATCTATTGGGAATGAAGCTCGACTGGTCCGGATGTATCAACCCTGGAATACATCTATTCAAACGGGTTGCTAAAACTTTCGCCTAGATTTTTACGTCAGTGCATAGTAATGAGATTGGGCGATAGGAGGAGACATCCAGTTGGTCTTTCCCCTCCTTATGTATTACAATAATAGTGGCTTCTGACATTAAAGTAGGAAGTCTCCCACTAGCTAGTGCCGATCCTAATGTTTCCAACAGTTCTGGGAAAATTACCTCGCCATATCTTTTATATATTTCTACCGGGAGCCCATCTGGGCCCGGTGATTTTTGGCTGGACATCCCAGCCACTGCCCGTTTTAATTCCTCTAGTCACTGGTGCTTCCAAGTCTGTTCTATCCTGCTCTGACAAGGACAGGATTGATATTCCCTGGAGAAAATCGTCCGTTATTTCACTTCCTTCACCCCTGTTAGATTTATACAGAGACTTGTAGTAATTACTAAATACCTGCATTATCTCTATCGCGTCGGTGGTGATGTCCCCACTTGGGGTCCTAATCGCCTAGACGGTAGAGGGGGAGTATTAGATTTAATCAGGAGGGACAACATACGACCAACCCTTTCCCCCTCCCCAAAATGGCACTGCCTCTGAAACATACGTCTATTCTCCATCCTCCTAGTAATAGCCATAGTTGCTTATCCAACCAATCCCTCTGCCTATCTAGGGTTGGATCTTCAACATAGCGCTTCTCTGCCAGTGTCACTTCTTCCCTTATATCCCCCTCCCACACTCTGGATTTCCCCTTAGTTCTTGCCACCTGTTGGATCAGGAGGCCTCTGAGAAAAGCCTTCAAGGAGTCCCAAACCACATCCGGCAATGCCGTACCTGTGTTAAATTGTACATATTCATTTAAACTAGACACCACTTATCCAGAATTACCAATCAATTCCAGCCAGCAAGTGCTTATTTTCCATTCTCTAGGATGGGTCTTACCCTCAGCATTTATTGTCAGCACAAGCGGGGAGTGATCTGAGACGCCTCTTGGACCGTACTCTATACTGCTTATTGTTGATATTGCCTCCCAATTACCCAGGGCCAAATCAATTCTAGAGAGAGTGAGATGGGAACTTGAGAAGCAATTGTCCCTTTTAGGGGGTTGGGCGCAAGTGACGTTTGACGTTGCTGCCATCATCCAATGGCATAGAGTCGAGTGGGGGCCATCATTCCCTCACTTGACTTAGTGCCAAGCAAGGGAAAGCATCGGATAGTCTCCGCTGCTACAGAGGGATCCGGTAAGCTGCGGAGATAACCGGGACATGGCGGAGGGGGTTGGCACCTCTCCCGCCACCGATAAAAGTGATCTTCCAGCGAACCTGCCGCAGAGACCACTTTTATCTCAAAGCGGATCGTCCGCTGTTGAAGAAAATACCTGAGTTATGGCAGCTATCTGCTATCATAACAACAGAATTTAACGTCAAAGGACCAACGTATATCAATGGCAGGAAATGGTTAAGCTGATTTATTCCTATTTCCTGTACTTCTCGGAAAAGTTCAGTGTTCTATGTTGTATAGTGAATTTTATAAAACAAACTAAAACTTAGGTAAGGTAAAAAGGTAAGATTTTCCCAGTGCTGTCAATCAAAGCAAGTGATGACGGAGCAGGGGGCGGGGCCGAGTCCCTCTGTCTGTGTCAATGAATGCAGCAGAGGGACTCGTGTGCGAGCATGCACAAATGTCCCCATGGGAAGCCTTGAACTCTTCCATGGGAATAGCACTGGTTCAGGTATGTGGATAATATGTACATAATATAAACATAGATACACAGTTAGTAAGGTTGAATAATAAAAGGCAGTGCTTAGTAAATGAGGTAAATTTTACCTTTGCAAAGAATACCCAATCATGTGCAAGACAAATTAAAAAATATATTTTTTTTTTACATTTTTGCTTACAAATGATTGGATGTTGAAAGTCAGCAGAGCTTCTGCTCATTTGCTAAAGTAAAACTGCTCATTTGTAAAGTGGTAGAATTATAGTCTTATCTTCTGAGTAAATAACAATTTTAATGCATGCTAATAGTGTCCTAGCTTTGCTGCAGCTTGGCATTGCATCCTATTGCTAAGTATATGTTCTACTAGGACCTTTTTCCATGCTAAATTCCAGAGGTTCTCCTCCTAGCGAGAAACTTGAATTACTTTCTTTATGGCTGTCCACCCCTCCATTTAAACTAGTTCTTCATGTAAAGTTTTTATATCCTGTTGCGAAGTTATTGCCCTGCTTAGCTTCAGCAAACACTGAGACTGAACTATTTATTCCAACCTCAATTATCACTCGACCTACCACATTTTTTATTCTATCAGTCCTGTGCTTTTACAAAATGTATGGCTTTGGGGTTCTTTTATAAACTCTGAAAGCTGTTAGTTAAAAAAACTATAAAAAAGTAAACAAATTGCAAAATTGGTCTGGCAACCTAAGCTCAAAAATAGGAGCAGAGCCTGGCAACCAAGGCGCTAAAACAATTGTAAACTTTTTGATCTGTGAGGAAGAACATTTCTCCAAGAAATGAAAATGAAACCTAGATCAATTTTATATGTTGTACTGTAGAAAAATCCCATCACTAAAATGTTTCTCATAGCTTACAATCAGGTTTAGATTATATGCACTGGACATTTAGAACCCATCCTAGGGAAATTTGAAAATGATCTCTTGCAGTGGGGCTGTGCCTGCATAGTACGGGTTACCTGCTCATTTAATCTAGGTGAGAGGAGAAGCACTTTAACCTATCTGATACTTTGCTCTTCCGATACATACTCCGGTGGTGGACGGTTCCTCGGTATCATCACGTCCAGCACAGGGCTGTGATGATATATCCATAAATACAGTGCCTTGAAAAAATATTCATACTCCTTAATATTTTCCATATTTTGTCATGCTACAACCAAAAACTTATATGTATTTTATTGGAAAAGTATGTGATAGACCAACACAAAGTGGCACATAATTGTGAAGTGGAAGGAAAATTATAAACAGTTTTCAATTTTTTTTTGACAAATAAATATCTGAAAAGTGTGGTGTGCATTTGTATTCAGCCCCCCCCCCCGAGTCAATACTTTATAGAACCCCCTTTTGCTGCAATTACAGCCACAAGTCCTTTTAGGAATGTCTTTACCAGATTTGCACATCTTGAGAGTGACATTTGTGCCCATTGTTTTTTTGCAAAATAGCTCAAGCTCTGTCAAATTGGATGGAGAGCGTCTTTGAACAGCAATTTTCAAGTTTTGCCACAGATTCTCAGTTGGATTTAGGTCTGGACTTTGACTGGGCCATGCTAACACATGCATATGCTTTGATCTAAACCATTCCATTGTTGCTCTGGCTGTATGTTTAGGGTCGTTGTCCTGCTGGAAGATGGACCTTCGCCCCAGTGTCAAGTCTTTTGCAGACTCTAATGCCCCGTACACACGGTCGGAAATTCCGACCGTGTGTGGGCTCCATCGGACATTTTCCATCGGATTTTCCGACACACAAAGTTGGACAGCAGGAGATAAAATTTTCCGACAACAAAATCCGTTGTCGGAAATTCCGATCGTGTGTACACAAATCCGACGGACAAAGTGCCACGCATGCTCAGAATAAATAAAGAGATGAAAGCTATTGGCCACTGCCCCATTTATAGTCCCGACGTACGTGTTTTACGTCACCGCGTTTAGAACGATCGGATTTTCCGACAACTTTGTGTGACCGTGTGTATGCAAGACAAGTTTGAGCCAACATCCGACGGAAAAAATCCTAGGATTTTGTTGTCGGAATGTCCGAACAAAGTCCGACCGTGTGTACAGGGCATTACTGTTTTTTTTCTAAGATTGCCCTGTTTTAAATCCATCTTCCTATCAACTCTGACCAGCTTCCCTGTCCCTACTGAAGAAAAACATCCACATAACATGACACTGACACCACCCTGTCTCACAGTGGGGATGGTGTGTTCAGGGTGATGTGCAGTGTTATTTTTGCACCACACATAGCGTTTTGCTTTTAGGCCAAAAAGTTTAATTTTTGTCTCGCTTGACCAGAGCACCTTCTTCCACATGTTTGTTATGTCCCCCACATGGCTTCTCGCAAACTGCAAACGGAACTTCTTATGGCTTTCTTTCAGCAATGGCATTCTTCTTGCCACTCCTCCATAAATTTGTAGATTTGTGGAATGCAGGACTAATAGTTAGAGGCAGCTCATTCAGAGTTACCATGGGCCTCTTAACTGCTTCTCTGATTAATGCTCTCCTTGCCCGGCCTGTCAGTTTAGGTGGACGGCCATGTCTTGGTAGGTTTGCAGTTGTGCCATACTCTCCATTTTCAGATGATGGATTGAACAGTGCTCCATGAGATGTTCAAAGCTTGGGATATTATGTTTTAACCTAACCCTGCTTTAAACTTCTCCTCAACGTTATCCCTGACCTTTCTGGTGAGTTCTTTGGCCTTCATGATGCTGTTTGTTCACTAAGGGTCTCTAGCAAACCTCTGAGGACTTCACGGAACAGCTGTATTTATACTGAGATTAAATTACACACAGGTGGACTCTATTTACTAATTAGGTGACTTCCAAAGGCAATTGGTTCCACTAGATTTTAGTTAGGGGTATCAGAGTAAAAGGGTCTGAATACAAAATGCATGCCACACTTTTCAGGTTTTTTATTTGTAAAAAATGTTGAAACCCATTTTTCATTTTCCTTCCACTTCACAAGTATGTGCCACTTTGTGTTGGTCTATCAGATAAAATCCCAATAAAATACATTCACGTTTTTGATTGTAACATGACAAAATATGGAAACTTTCAAGGGGTATGATACTTTTTCATGGTACTGTAGACTCTGAATTGGTCTTGAGGACGTCAGGACCTTGGACCACTGGAGCATATAGGGGAGAAAATGCTGCAGGGACCGACTGCACCCACTGCAAGTGTTAATTGCTCATTAAGGTCTAGGAGACAATTCTCTGCTCCTTGCCCCACTGCAAGGGATAATGTATACATTTCCTAGAGTCGTGCTTTAAATGTGATTGGTGTAGGAGGATGCAGAGAAAGAAATAACGTTACACAGAACAGGCTTCAGCAAGTACATTCCTACTGCCCTGAGATGTGCCCTATTTAGATGTGTGTGCTTATTTTTTAGACATGTGCAATTCGTTTCGTTACAAAATCGTTTTTTTAACAAATTTCAACAAATTCGTAAATTTGAAAATATCCGAATGAACGAAAACCCGTTTAACAAATTTTTCCCAATATTCGTAAATTCGAATATTCGAAAATTCGTAAATTCAAAAATTCGTAAATTCGTAAATTCAAAAATTCGTGAATTCGGAAGTTCGAAATTCGAAAATATGAAAATTCGAAAATATGAAAAAATAACTAACTAATAATAACGTAACTATAACTAACTATTAAATTATAGGTATTGGAATTTCCTTTCAAATTTGGCTGTTAGTGAATGTAACAAATAAGAATTTCAACAAATTTGTAAATTCGAAAATATCCGAATAAACGAAAACCGGTTTAACGAATTTGTCCGAATATTCGTAATTTAACCGGTTCCCGACCGGTGCATGCCGATGTACGTCAGCAGAATGGCACGGCTGGGCAAATGGGCATATCCGTACGTCCCTTTGAATTTGCTGCCATGCCATTGCGTTTGTGCCGCCGACCGGGAGCTCCATGAGTCGGGTCGCGGGCCCCGCGGACTCGATCGCCGCAGGGATACCCACGATCGCCTCACGGAGAGGACGAACGGGGTGATGCTTATGTAAACAAGCATCTCCCCATTCTGCCTAGTGACAGTGTCACTGATCTCTGCTCCCTGTGATTGGGAGCAGAGATCAGTGACGTGTCACATGTAGCCATGCCCCCCCACAGTTAGTAACACATCCCTAGGACATACTTAACCCCTCCCTAGCCCCCTAGTGGTTAACCCCTTCACTGCCAGTGTCATTTACACAGGAATCAGTGCATTTGTATAGCACCGATTGCTGTATAAATGACAATGGTCCCAAAAATGTGTCAAAAATGTCCGATGTGTCCGCCATAATGTCGCAGTCACGATAAAAATCGCTGATCGCCGCCATTACTAGTAAAAAAAAAAGAATAATAAAAATGCCATAAAACTATCCCCTATTTTGTAAACGCTATAACTTTTGCAAAAGTTTTTTTAAATATTTTTTGGGATAGTTATTATGGCAAAAAGTAAAAAATAATGCGTTTTTTTTCAAAATTGTCGCTATTTTTTTGTTTATATCGCAAAAAATAAAAACCGCAGAGGTGATCAAATACCACCAAAAGAAAGCTCTATTTGTGGGAAAAAAAGGAAATCAATTTTTTTTGGGAGCCATGTTGCACGACCGCGCAATTGTCAGTTAAAGCGACGCAGTGCCGAATCGCAAAAAACACACTGGTCAGGAAGGGGGTAAATTCTTCCAGAGCTGAAGTGGTTAAATATTCGAAAATTAGTACATTTGAAAATTCGGAAGTTCAAAAATTTGAAAATCTGAAAACCCGAAAATCTGAAAACATAACTAACTAATAATAACTTAACTATTACTAACTATTAAATTATAGGTATTGGAATTTCCTTTTGAATTTGGCTGTTAGTGAACGTAGCAAATAAGAATTTATCCGAAGTTATGAATTATCCGAAATAACGAATGCCCTATCTAAACGAATGGAACGTAACAAATTATTAATAATAAATGATAATAATAATAACTTATTATTTTTATTTATTATTAATTCGTCCCGTTCCATTTGTTTAGCGGCATTCATTATTCCGGATAATTTGTAACTTCGGATAAATTCGTATTCGTTATGTTCACTAACAACCAAATTTGAAAGGAAATTCCAATACCTATAATTTAATAGTTAGTTATTATTAGTTAGTTGGATATTCTTTCAAATTTTCGTTCTTATTTTCGGATTTTCAAAGTTTTGAATTGCGATCATAACGAATGACGCGAAAAAAAGAAACGACTGAAACGAAAACAAATGATTTTTTTCGGCAGTGCACGTGTCTACTTATTTTGAAAGGGGTTACAAAGATTAAAACAAACTGAATAAATGTCCTGACTTCAGCACTGTTGCAGTATTTACTGAATAGCATCAGTGGTTTGCTGAATGCTTTCACTTGTTGCCTAGCCTGCAATTGTTCTTTAATGACATGTAATTTGCAAAGGCAATGTGTACTTTACATGTGTTTTATTTAAATATGTTTGGACATTTATTTAGTGAAATGGAAATATTTCACCTAATTAAATACCAAAAAATGATATTATATTATCGGTATGATTGAAAACTGCTGTCAAGGCAGTTTTCATTCACATACAAATGAAGCCTGAATTTAGCAGCAGCAAAGTAACAAGGGATGACAAGTATAAATATTATGAAACGACCTGAAGGCTTTAGTGCACCTTATTAAATGTATGGCACATTATGCAGAGAATGCTGGTTAATCTGACCAAGAGCTGTCTTTTTCAGCAGCTTACCCCCAGGTGTACATTTAGAAGCCATCATTCATATCTTACAGAATAACTCCCATGCAAACACCGTAATGCAGAAACACATTTCCTGCTGTCGAGAACATTTCTGGCAAAATTAATCAACCATTCATCCATTCAGGCTCTTTGCATACCCTTTGTCAAAGTGGGAATACTGAGAGATTTCTCCCCTCTTCCAAGCATTCATTTCACTGAGTTGTAGAATCCATCAAGCTCGCCTTGATTTATTGAACTGTCTCTTGTCTCAGCAGTACCACGACAGCAAATGAACTGGTAACTTCTCCAAAAACAGCAGAGATAAAACAATCTCAAGGAGATTTAACACTTTCTATGGCCGCCTCGTGTGTCTTGTTTAACCTTGCCTATACCAGTTCCTTGACATATCATTTACAGCTCCGTCTATACAATCATTTTTGAGATCTATGTCACTTGTCATCTCTGAACACAGACTTGATCTCAAATGTTACTGACCTATAACAAATATATTGATAGGTTAGGTGGTTTATGATCAGAATGTGTAGAAATGTGTGTTAGTATGGGATAATAGATTGTAAGCTTCTTTGTGGAAGACATATGTAACAGTTCTATTTACTGTGCTACATAATTATTAGGTGTAGTCTTTTAATTTATTAAGTACGTTTTAAGGTCTATTAAGCATAAAATATAATATTCACTGTACAAAAAACAAAAAACAGAGCTTCATACAGTTCCAGTAAATACAGAATATGTTACACATTCATTAAAGTCTTTTGATTAAAATAAGAGGTGAAATTATACAGTATGTTCTTGTTCACACTGCCGGGGCTTCAAAGTCAACCCTGAGTAACCTCATCGTGGCTTGCATACGACTTCTTTAACAGAAGTCAATGCAAGTCGTGTTGAAGTCGCACCAAAGTAGTGCAGGAACCTTTTTCTATGTTGGAGCAACTTGAGTCATACCGATTAGAACGGTTCCATTGCCAATAATGGGGCGTGACTTGTCTTGTGACTTTGAACTCTCAAGTCGCATGACAAGTCACGGCAGCGTGAACCGGGGCTATATGGTGGGTGAAATGAAATAATAGGTTAGTTAGCATGTAACAGCATCTTTTGGATGAAAACATATTTACAATTACAACTGGAATTTGAGTAAAGCAGCAAATTAATTAATTTAGTTTTTTCTGCAATGTTTTTGTGCTGTTCTTAGTCACATTAAAAGGCAGCTTAAAAAAAGTGCTTACAACTGTATTGCTTACAACGTGTGTTTTCCTACTAACAAAGCTCACTGGAGTCACAAAAGCAATGTCACCTCCTTCTGCTATCGAGATTAAACTCGTGACCACCAGAAGGTTTTACCCCTTCATGACTAGGGCATTTTGTTTCTATTCACCACTGCATGTTAACTGGCAATTACTCAGTCATTCACAGAAAAAGATGTTCTTTCGGTGATATTTAATAACCACTGCTTTTTTATATATATATATATAAACAAAAAATTCCAGAAATTTAAAAAAAAACACACATTTTTCTTAGTTTCTGTTATAAAATTTTGCAGACAAATAATCTTTTTTCATAAATTTAGGTCTAAATGTAGTCTTCTACATATCTTTGGTAAATAATAACCCAAATCAGTGTTAACTATTTAATCTGTATGACAGTTATAGAGTCCACAAACTATGGTGTGTATAAATATATATATATATATTTATATATATATATATATACCTTAGATTGTAAGCTCCTTGAGGGTGTAGGGACTGATGTGAATGTATAATGTATATGTAAAGCGCTGCGTAAACTGATGGCGCTATATAAGTACCTGAAATAAATAAATATATATATAAATATATATATATATATATATATATATATATATATATATATATATATATATATATATATATATATATTGTTTGTTTGTTTGTTATGCATGTTATATGTTTGAAAATTGATCAATCCTGATGTACAGATGGCCTAACTCATAAGACAGTACAAATATCCCCAAATGACCCCTTTTTTGGAAAGTAGACATTATTTAATAAGAGGCATGGCAAATGTTTTGAAGTTGTACATTTTTGTTACAATTTTTTGGAAAATGAAGAAATTATATAAAAAAAAAAATTCACCAGTTCAGTACAACATCATTATATGACAGGTATAGCAGTGATCAGGGATACTGACTGGTAACAGTATGTAAAAAAAAAAAAATCATTTTAACATTTTCTTTAAAATTTTCATTTCCTTTTTAAGATTTTTTTACATACTCTCATCAGAGTAGTTTAGTGTCACCTTAGTGGCACTGTCCTACTCTGGGGGGGGGGGTCATGTGATCTGTGATTGGCTACAGCTAATCAAATGGTACAAGGTGCCAAGTACTATGTGATAGCTGTGGGCCAATCACAGTATCACAATATGCCATTCATGACTGTTTTGTTTACATTGGTAATATGTGATTGCTGTGATTGGTCATAGCGATCGCATGATACCTTGGCCGCTGTACCGAGAGTTGTGTTCGACTGTGTCTACCTGACACAGCGGTCACGGGATCATGTCACTGCATGCCCCAGGGGGCACGCCAGTGCGCATATGCTTAGCGACATACCAGTACATATGTACTGCCGCCTGCTCGCAGTAAAAGTGCTGTGTCAAGTGGTAAACAAAGGTTTTATTTACTATAACAAGATCCTGGTTTGAACATACAATAAATGTATAATACTAACAAAGCCACAATGCAGATATCTCAACAGTAGAATTCCAGCTATAACTATCTACTCTTAAATCTGCTCCCATCCCCCTTCCAACTCCTAACTACCCTGTAGAAGAAAGATGATTATTTTTACACTATCTATTCTCAGAGCGCTCTAGTCTGGTCATGTGATCTCCCCAGCGGGTGGCTTCAGGGGAGAAGAGAGAGCACTGACAATGGATGGAATGCCCGGACAATGATGTTACCCACAGGCCTCTGTTGTCAGCTGAAGCCACCACTGGGAGCCGATCACATGAACGAATCTGAGTGCCCTGAGAATAATTAAGTATAAGCATCTTCCTTCTACAGGGTATTTAGAAGGGGATGATAGCAGATTTAAGATTAGATAGTTATAACCTGGAACTTCACTTTAATACAGATGTGTCCACACAGCACTGATGGATACCATGGAGGACAAAGTGAGGATTGTTTATAGAGTAGACCCAAATTCTCAGACTTTCTTAGCAACACAGAAGCTGTTTTTTTGATAATTTGCAGTTACTTTTTGGTAAGTTCACTTTAAATACGTCGACATGTCATTGTAAACTCATATTTGTGAATTCTCAAATCAGCTCTTAATCATTTTGTGATTTTCAGTTTATGAGCATTTAATACCTTTTTTGTGCACGTACTGTACAAAAAAACTAGCTACAGTATTTGGCAGACCCTGTCACTTAGCATATCCAGGACAAAGTAATACGAGTTTCTTTCAAAGCCCATTCCCCAATCCACTTTAACTTAGTGTTGCTGGATTCTTTCACCAATCATTTGCTCTGCTGAAGCCACTGTGAAATAGTCAGTCCTGCTGGGTATAGGGGAGAACATGCAACCTTCTCCCATCCTTCCATTACACAGTACTAAAGCCTGAGCACCCAATGTCGAATTTAGACCTTGGGGGGCCCTTAACATGGAAACTAGATTATATGATAAATAAAAAAGTGAACTGAAATGAATGACAAACTGCATTTATTATTTAAAAAAAAGGTTTGTTCCAAAAGAAGACACTTATCTGATGTTTTTTTCTTAATTTTATTGACTGTAATAATATACAATACACAGGTAATCGGAACTGGCAAGTCATACTTCGCAGTTATGCGTCACACTACAATATTTACAAAAAGTCTTTCTTCCTGCACTTAGCATCTGCAAAATCTTTAACTAACTCATCAAACTGTATCATCTTGAGAACACTGCCCTCAACAGCAAGGCACAGAGAATTTAGCTTTTCATGTGTCGTCGTGGTTCTCAGATAATTCTTTAGCAGTGCAACTTTGTTGAACAACCTTTCTCCCGAAGAACTAGAGACCATCATGCTAAAATATATATATTTTTTTTTAAAAAGGAAGTCTGGGGCCCCCTCTGGCAATTGCCCCTTTGGCCCCCTTATAAATCCAGGACTGTGAGCACCCAGATGACAGGCCTGGATATTGTAGTATGACAGCATCAATCCTTTGTAAGGTTCAACATCATGTGACACTGAGCTTCTGGGGGTTAAGTCTGTAGAAGACCGGAGCTGTGGGGAAGAATGGGGAAGGCAAGTACAAATGGGTTGGGATGTGGACTAAAGAGACTGTGGGTGAGATTTACTACAACTGGTGAACTGGGACAGCTGTACATAGTAACCACTCAGCTTCCAGGTTTTATTGTCAAAGCTTAATTGAACAAGCTGGAGTTAGAAGCTGATTGGTTACTATGCACAGCTGCACCAGATTCTGTGTGCAACAGTTTTAGTAAATGTGCCCCTGTGTCACCTTTCCCAAAATGGGCAGAGAAACAAAGCCTCTTTAACTAAACAGTTTCATTATGAGGTTCTGCAAAGTGGCGGCCCGTCCATAGAAGGCGCACAGGCACCGCCTCCCCTATCCATGCGTCCGGCCCCCTGATCCATATATTAATGGTGCCAGACCATGGATTCCAACGCGGTGGTGGTTTCTTTTAAGCACCTGAATAATTTTCCGGATTGGCCAAAGCGTCAGGCGATCCTATTGGATGCCTAGCACTTTGGCAGAAGACACATGGCGGAGGAAGCTGGAGGAGCGGACACTGGAGCCGCCGTGGCCCCTGCCCGCACTCCAGGAGGGGACACCACAGGCCCACCACACGAGCGGGTGGGTGCTGTGCCAGGCCGCCGGGGGGTGTTGTTTGTTTGCCCCAACCTAAAGAATAACCCACCAGTTGGCACTGGTTCTGCAACTTCATTAGGTGCACCAGAATGAACAGTATATACAAGGATTCTTCAAAGAGTTTGAAAAAAGTGCAGAAACTTTTTGAAGAACCCTCGTATATACCTGTGTATATATAGAGTGTATATCTGAAAAATTATAAAGCCAGTGTCATTTTGCAATATAGAAATAAACTGTATCTATGAATACTATTTAAAATAAAACTGTTACATCTTTAAAACATCTTTAGGCAAAATGAATCAGTAAATTGAAACTGTTGCCTTACAGACACATATAATTGGCTTGGGAGAAATGTTTAATGTGTTTCTAATCGTAAAAGACGTACAGATAAGCTCAAAATTTGCTCCTGATTTAATAAATTATTAACATTACTTTCTTCTATATCTAGTCTCTTTATAATCTCATAAAGTGATATGAAAAAACGCTATTTCATGTAATGGTTTCCTGTAAGTGTTTCAGTAAGCGCTCTCAATAAGTAATGATATTAGTTTTCACTTACACAAAGGTCACTTTTGTGAGTCTGTCCATTTGTCATGTAAAGTGTGTGAATGAATTACCATTGTGCAGGTAAAATCCACAAGAAAAACTCAGCAGTGGAAGCAGCATGTGGCACTGTTCAAACACGACTTCTTTTCTGCATCTCCAGAGTGTCCACCAAGTGCTTTAAACAGCATTTATCATGCCACATCGAGACATTTGTCTCCATAAAGATAGACGACCTTTGCCTGTTAGTGTTCATTAAGAGGGCACCACACAAGGATATTCTACATGTTAGGAGAGATCACTAAACATCTTTGCCTGGAGGATTGATGAGAAAGAGCCCATCTTCAATCTCTGTCCCTAGGAGGCACTTTAAACACCTGCCAACCACAGCACTATCATCAGAAAAACATTTAGAGATTTATCTTCAGGCTGGTAATTATAAGAGATAATTTGTTTGGAGTATGGATAAAGTTGGTCTAGCATAAACAAACTAGAAGCTTGAATTACATGACAAATGCCATTAGCTAGCTACTTAATCACATATATTTGCAGTGGAGCAGGAGAGAGGTCTATTGCAAAGCTTCACCATCTTTCAAAAGCCTGAGCAGTGTGGGTGGCACTACTTATGAGATATGCAACATTACAAAATGTAAAGGTATCGCACGAAATATTTTTCTTTTTTAATTCTTTTTTAATACCTGGTAGTTATGAACATATAAAATGTCAATATTGTAAGGGTTAATAGTTGAGAGCGCTTGCGTGTTCAATTGTATTTACATTCATACAGATACACATGAAAAAAATCCACTGTATAATTCAAGATACAATCAGATATCTACTCATAACCACAGAAAAAAAAAATATATATATATATATATATATATATATATATATATATATATATATATATATATATATATGTTGTTTTTTTTTTTTTTACGTTGGTGCAGCTTCATAAATAGAAAGCACATTTTGAACAGAAAAATCATCAAGAATGACCCAGATGTAGGTTGCTTTTGCATCTTGACTTCAAATCATAATTTTGTATTTATATACTTTTTTATGCAGCCTCATTATATACTGTACATCCCCTTTTACCAAGTTCCCTAATTACATGATGGATTGTATGACATGTAACATGGTCAAAATGATCACTTCAACCTGCAGTAAAGACACAGATTTTTACATTATCCAAACCAGAGGTAATGAATTAAAATTCATTGCATTCCGGTCAGTAAAGATTTCCTTCAGCAGAGGTCTGAATCTCACGTTTGGGCAATTAGTCAGATCCTTTACATCACAGCCTTCTCCTCTATATCACAATTCTGTTTTTACATCAGTGTCCTCATCCTGCACATCAAATTCCCCCAGTTCACATCACAATTTCTCCCTCACAGTAGTGTTTTCAGACCCACTTTACATCACCCCCCTCCTCACAGCAGTGTTCTGAACCCCTGACAGTAGTGTCCTCTACCCACTTCATGTCACCCCCCCTATAGCACTGCCCCATCACATTAACCCCCCCCCTCACAGCACTGCCTCCCTTCACATTATCCCTCCACAGCACTGCCCCCCTTCACATCACACCTCACACAGCACTGCCCCTTTGCACATTTCCCCCACAGTAGTGTGTTCTGTCCCCTTCACCTCAACCCCCCCCCCCCACAGCACTGCCCCGTTCACACCCCCTCCACATAACTGTCGCCCCTGTACCCCTGTAGGCACCATTACTACAGTGATTGTCGTTGGATTCCGAGTCCTGTGCAAGCTTTTGGCTTGCTGCATAGTGAACATTGGAGATTACTTACTCAGCACAGGCACCAATCAGAGAAAACTTTGCATTTCATCTCAACCCTCTGCATTCATTGAGAACATTCATTTCTGAATGGCCCCGTGTCAGGTAAGGGCCCTCCTGTGTTCACTAAGCAACAGGGCAGCCACTCCAGTAGTGGTGCCTACTACAGTCATTTCCAGCTTCCACAGGGATTGCTCAGGTATGGCACATGCATACTTGCATTGGTCCAAGCTGGACCAATGTAACTATACAAAATAGTCCATAACTGGATTTTAGCTTTAAGCTGGCCATACATGTGTATTGAAAAAGTGACAGAAATTTCGATTACTAAGATTATTAAGAGCGCAAGCAATCTAAGACATAAAATGCTGATTTTATTCAACTGCAGCGAGATTAAGATCTAAATTACCCCACGCACAATCAAGGAAAATTTTAGTGCCTTCAATGAAATTGAATCGCTACCTTCTGGTTTTAATTTGATCTTTTAATAAACTGTTTTAAAGATGTCAATGTATTGCCAAGTTTCAGCTTAACAATCAACCAAATTGGTGGTCTATCTCAAACTTGTGGTTGGTAGATTGCCTAATTTCCGTCAAATACAGTCAATCATAATTTCTATTTCCAGTGGTTTAAAAGTTGTTGAAAAGTGACTAAAAATTGTCACAGGTATGGCCAGCTTTAACTTTTATACGTCCTCAGCATAGAACAATGGATATTTCTCGATTATTTACAGTACTATAGTCAAACTGTAATTTTGCCATATTTGGCTGTAGAGCCCAATATTTTTATCTCCAATTGATCAAATCTTTAAATATATTACAAGGCTGTTCTCAACTATGGATGAGCTGGGTTCAGATCTGAACTTGGTTTTAACCCAGTTTGCCTGAACCCACTGGAAGCTGTTACTTGATCGCAAACCCACCGGCCCAATGAGCTGCAACCTTTTTGAGCCACAACTATAGACTAATGTACTGTAGTGTCGTTACTAAATGTTCTAAAATGCTTCAGTGATGAAAAAGCTTTCATTGATTTCAGAATGATCTTCCAGTGTCTGTCAGTCCACCTTTATCACCACTGAATAAGTTAACTTTATCCCCTTAGCCAGAAAAAGCAGAAGCAGCAGAGATGGGTGATGTCAACATTGTCCGGGATATGAGAAGCAGACTTAATGTAAGGAAGATGAAAAACAGAAGAGGGAGGGGAGAAAACTGTGCATGGCCTAGTTGAAAATAATTTGTATTCCACTAGACAGGGTGATGGTGTTTAACCTCCCTGGCGGTATGATTATATCAGATTTTTTATGTTTAAAGTGGTACAATTATTTTGCATGGAAATTTGGTGTTTTATATTGTAGGCCTGTAATTAAGAATAACTCACTTAAATCTGTCCAAACCACAGTCTAGTAGACATCCCGGGTATGATAAAGTTTGAAACACAAAATTATAAATTATAATATAATAAATAACTATAAATAATAACAAATAGTAGTAATAATAAAAATTGTCACAATCAGGACAATAGAACCTGGTTTCCTTTCGGATTTTCCTTCCAGCGTCATCACGCATTGAGCAACAAACCATGCACATCCTTGTGGGTGCTGACTTTTTTTCAGTTGGTGAGATGTGGTTCATGAAATGACGACCAGTCAGGCGTTCCCAGGTGACAACACCAGCAGCACGACGTCCAGCTCTATTTACAGCCGTTGTTGTTTGGTGGTTCAGAAAGATCAGTTCAGCAACTTTCCAAACAAAGTCAGCTTGAACCACAGGCTTGTCACTCTTTTTTTTAGCAGAATGAAGGCCTTTCACAAGCATTTCTCAAGAAGATGCCTGAAGATCTTCTTGTAATACTTTTTGAGTTGTTTCTCATTGCTGGAAAAAATGTCATTGTCTGGTCGGCTCTGGAAACACCTCCCATGGTGTTGTAGAAAAAATTGTCTGTAGTTACACAATAGCCCTGATTTAGCAATGGCTCAATCAATGAAAGAACTGAGGATGTTGCCATTCCATAATTACTGTATTTTTGGTTGAATTTGGTTCCTTTCCCAGAGTATAGGACAGAATAATCAGTGCTCGATTCACACAGCATGAAGGATTTGATGCCAGATTGTGCTCTCTTTGACACCATATATTGTATCCAGCTGTGCCTTCCCTTGTAGGCCATTAGACTTTCGTCTATGCTGATGTCTCTATCTGGCACATAACTCTGTTGGAAGTTTTTCTGAATCATTTGATATATCTCCCAAATCTTCTTGAGTTTGAGTGCTGGATGAGTGGTTTCATCAAATTTTTCACTATTTTCAAAGTGCAAATACTTCATTATCAGGGAAAATTTGTACTCTGACATGACCGTGCCAAAGAATGGAGTGGCTAGTAATTTATTGGTTGTCCAATACCACTTCTGCAGGGGTTTCCCCACCTCTCCCTAAAGAATTATTAGGCCGCTGGTTCCCTTTTTCTGCTCCTTGAAAACCTCTGATGCATAGCAGCTTGTTGCTCCAGGTACCGGTTTGTCTCCGTAACTATTTTTTCAATAACCTCATCGGTCAAAAATAGTTGGAGGTATGCCAAGGGGTTGTCATATTCAACACCCACTTTGATACCAGTTGTTCCAGTAAATGGGAATCTTGGGGGCGCTGCGTGATCTGTACCGCAGTCAACAGAGCACCAAGTTCGCACATCACTGGGGTCAGTCGCAGGATCCTCACTGAAATCACTCTCTGATGACAAATTTCCCCACGAATCACTATCACTCAATTCTGCAAGTGATTCTGTATCGCTATTGCTGTTTTCCAGCACGTCATAAATTGCTTTTGAGGTAGAGGTGCGATTTCTTGATGCCATGGTTGTTCTCCAGTTTCCAGGCAGAAAATACAGTAAAACTGCAGGCAAGGGCACTGGACAAAGCACTGGGGGGCAAACTGAGGTCAAATAATTGTCTACAGGAATGTAATCCAATAAGATTACAATGTGTTGTGTGTGTTGTGGTTTATACTTTTTGAATTTTCCACCGGTTCCACCCCTCTCTGTCGCGATGCTCGCAGGGAAGGGAAACCGGAACACACAAAGCATCGGGTGGAAGGTCCGGCCACCGTACACAGCAGAAGTACATCGCAGGATCCCAGGGACAAGGTAAGTCACCTCTTCCGGGATCCAGCGATGCAATCCTGAATGTGGCTCAAGGTTACCGTTAATGGTACTGAAATTTCACCCCGAGACACACTCGGGAATACCGCCAAGGAGGTTAATATGATAGACGAAAGTGGAGGTGCCCAAATGTGTGCCTAGCCAGTTTCAATTTAGCCATAGTTTGAGCACATTGCAAATGGAAATGAGGTATTTTTTCTCCAGTGGTTCTGAAAATAAAGATCAAGACCAGAACTGCCCAATCAATGCCACCATAATTCTATAAACTCCCAAACCTGAAACCACCCAACTTCAATGTCTCTTCTTCTTCATCCTTTGGTTCCCACATTTTCTCTTCTGCTTCATTGTTATCACCAAACCTGTCAACCTAAATGATGAGCTGCAGTTTTGAACTCATATAGTTCCTGTCTACCTTCACGTTCCTACCTGTAGATTTGGCACAGTTATAGTTATCATTAACACTTCCATCAGTGCAGACTTACCAGTTTTTCTTAACCTTTTTACACTAGAGGAACCTTTGAAGTAATTTTGAGGTCTCAGGGAACCTGTGCTAAAAAAAATTGTCAAATGTACACTGCACAGTAAAATAGAATTATAATAAGCTACTGAAATTTTAAATAAAATAAAAAAGATTATGGCATACCAAGAATATTTTACTTCACTGCTCTATGCATAAACAATAATCATGAAAATAAGTTAATCATTTTGGCCATAATAAACAAAGGCTGTAAAATTAGTAGTAATATCTAATGCCCTGTACACACGATAGGATTTTCCGACAACAAATGTTGGATGTGAGCTCGTTGGCGGAAAGTCCAACCGTGTGTATGCTCCATCGAACATTTCTTGTCGGACTTTCCGCCAACAAATGTTGGCTAGCAGGTTCTTAAATCTTCTGCCAACAAAACTTTGTTGTCGGACTCTCCGATCGTTTGTACACAAGTCCGTCGCCCAAAAGTTCATGCATGCTCTGAATCAAGTACGAGCCAGAAGCACTAGCGTTTGTAATGGAGACATCACGTACGCCTTGTACGTCACTATGTTTGTAATTGTTGGCCAACATTTGCATGACCGTGTGTATGCAAGACAAGTTGGAGCCAACATCCTTCGAACAAAAATCCACGGTTTTGTTGTCGGAAAGTCCGATCATTTGTACCGTCCATTGGTGATCAGGGGAGAAATGCCCCATTACATTGATGGTCATTGGAGACATTCCCTTTAGATTGGAGGCCACTGAAAAATCCCTTTTGGTGATCAGTTTAGTGAATTAAATTACTTATATTGAATGTCAGTGAGAAGTGCCTGATTACATTTGTAGTCATTATAGGTGGTAGATCAATCTGTCATTGTTCACTGCTCAAGGAACCTCTGGCAATCTCCAGAGGAACTTTAGAATTCCACTAAATCCTGCTTTATACTAAGTGCTTAAATTGCTTGTAATGGAACCGCTGACCACACTCTACTTGAGTGCTTCCGTCAGTATACAGCCTCCTCCAGTCTGAACATCAGAGATCAGATATTATAGCCGATTGTACAAGACTAGCTGACAATAGCTTGTATGAATCTGGAACACTTATTTGACAAACTCACACAAAATATATACCACAGGAGAACATCCCCCCCTCCTGATCATATTACCCTAACAATACAACCTGTAACCAGAAACATAATTTACTAGTCATTTAAACACAACTTAGGTGACTTAATGAGATCTCCACTTCAGGTCAGACTTTCCGTCACTGAGTTCAAAGTTCAACACACATTATCATAAGTATAAACACAGAAAACCTTCAGACAATAGCAGGAGACCCCAGTAGCACACTGTCCGGCTCCTATCTACAAAAGTCTGAGGGAAAGCTCATACAATGTTCCATCATTCTGATACAGTGGGAATAATTTATCATATATTTCTTGAGGGATATTGTTGATAAATATTACTGTCCCATTTGAAGTAATCCAAACCACTGTGTCAGTGTTCATTAAGTAGTTGTCCATCCTTTTCTCGGTCACCCTGTGCTCCTAATAGACACATAAGAGGTACATGGGGAGCTGAAACAAGGTTTTCCCAACCTCTCCAAGGGAAGCTGGGTTCCACGGGTCCCCCGCCCAAAGTGCCTCCCGTCACAGTGCTACTAGACTCGGACCCTGCATTTACTTTATCCAATCTCCCACAGTACACAGAGCATGGAAATGCAATTATTTTAGTAAATAAAAACGGCTAAATACCTTTTCTCACCAGCCGTATATAGCAGTCTTGTGACTTCTATGAGTATCTGGTTAAAGCTTGTAGGAGGAGTTTTCATTCTACTCCAACTGTCCTATGAGGCTGAAGGACCCCTGACCCTCTGTCTGGACAGTGCTGATCACATGCACCCTCCCAGGAAAAAAAAACTCTCTAGCAATGCACAACAAACTGAGTATGTGCAGAGTGCCCCAAGGCTCTGTTCTATCAGGCGATGGATTGGGGACTGTGGAAGAAGGGGAGGATCAGAGGAGACAGAATCAAACAGCCCTTTTACACAATGTGCAGGATTAACCCCTTAGGTTCCACAGTGAGTATACAGTAACAAGCATGCTTTACTGAATATACATACTGATTTTACTGTTGTGGGTTTAGTAACACTTTAGAGAAGGGCCAAAATGAAGGCAAATAAATCTGGGTATATTCAAGCAAGGCAAGGATGCCTAAAACTTTTTCTTTAGAACCAAAGTTTTTGAGTTATTGAATATTTAGCAAGTAAAAGAAGATTAATTGATATAATGTAAGATTCTACAAACAAAGGCAGTCTTAGAGAAATATTCTCATAAATACTCATGGTTATGCATAATGCCCTCAGCGAACTCATTTGTTAAACATTCAACATCATTGATGAACTATGCACGCTAAAATAAAGAAATGAAGTACCTAATATACACATTCCCTATTTATTCTGTTCAAAACAAAATATCCGTTTAGATTTAAGTTTTTAATAATTTACATCACTAGCAGATTAGTGATGATAATGGCTGAACAAATTAACTCACTATGTTAATTAAAATTAAATGAGGATGATTTAAAAATGAAGCCTAATTGTTCAAATGACTTCAGCTAAGGTTAAATTAAATATTTTTGTAACGTATCATGTAAAATCAATCACTATTCAGTGGTATAGTATAACGTATTATTCTTACAGTGGCTTGGGTGACTGTATATATAAGATTATAGTCAGTATATGTAGAACCATGGGCTGCCATGTAAAAAAAAATTATGCATTGCAACACCTAATTTTATGAGCATCTGCATTTACTGTTCTGTCTTACGCGGGTTGTGTGCATCCAGAGACACACACAGCATGGCTCAGCCCCGCCCTCTTCTCCCTTCTTACGGGATTTGATTGACAGCAGCAGGAGCCAATGGTCCCATTACTGTCTCTATGCCTGTGAGAGAGAGGGAGAGGAGACAAGCGCTGCTGCAGATTAGCACAGCGTTGGATCAAAAGAGGATCCAGGCAAGAATTTAAGGAAGGGCTGGGGGAAGCTGAGCATGAAAGGTTTTTTTATCTTAATGCAGAGAATGCATCAAGATAAAAAACCTCATGCCTTTAAAACCACTTGAAGTCCACCTAATGCAGCTTTCTGTGAGGATGTGGCAATAATGCACTGCTTCTAAATTCAGTGTAGTGTTGCAATTCTCATGTAGTCTGCGCCTGCTTTCAATACAGCAGAATGAGAAGATGTTGTAGGGGGCATGTATATCATCATCACTGCTGATTCAAAAGCCTGTAGCTTGTCAATCAGCACCTGGTCACACCTAGTCCTGCCCACTGCTATTTGGTGTAACAGCACTGCTTCTGTTGTTGAAATCCTCCCACTGTGTTTTAAAACTGACATTATGTATGTCAGCAACAGCCATAGTTGCTGTTTATCTGCCGACCAGTGCTGGGACAAGGCCATCTGGTGCCCAGGGCGAAGATGGCAAACTGCGCCCCCCCCCCCAGGTATAAAGAGTCAGTGTCCTTTCAAAACCAGAAAACACTTAAAACAATACAATACAATGCTGTAGCTGCAGCCCCGTTGCAGTATATGTACTGCGGCGGATCGGCAAATGGTTAAATTGTAAGTTCACTTTACAGAAAATCTGTAAGGTAAACTTACATTGGACCCCTCCCACCCCCCCTAGTCCTGCTAACCTGGAGTACAGTGATCCCCCGCACTGACCCCTTTACATTACACAGCCCGCTGCGCCTCTGGGCCCCTTTACATTACACAGCCCCCTGCGCCTCTGGATGCCTTTACATTACACAACACCCTGCACCTCTGGGCCCCTTTACATTACACAGCCCCCTGCGCCTCTGGATCCCTTTACATTACACAACACCCTGCACCTCTGGGCCCCTTTACATTACACAGCCCCCTGCGCCTCTAGACCCCTTTACATTACACAGGCCCCTGCATCTCTGGACCAATTTACTTTACACAGCCCCCTGCGCCTCTGGGCCCCTTTA
The DNA here is from genome assembly GCA_037952925.1 of Lithobates clamitans. Lineage (NCBI taxonomy): Eukaryota > Metazoa > Chordata > Amphibia > Anura > Ranidae > Lithobates > Lithobates clamitans. The sequence continues at coordinate 9,673,443 of JBBGZY010000400.1, read as the reverse complement.
CATTATACAGCCCCCTGCGCCTCTGGATCCCTTTACATTACACAACACCCTGCATCTCTGGACCCCTTTATATTACACAGCACCCTGCATGTTACACAGACCCCCTCTTCAGTACATACCCCCCATTCAGTGCAGATGTCTCCTTCAGTGTAGCCCCTCGCTCAGTGCAGACCCCCCTTCAGTGTAGCCCCCCATTCAGTGCACATGCCCCCGTTCAGTGCAGACCCCCCCTTCAGTGTAGCCCCCTCGTTCAGTGGAGACCCCTTCAGTGGAGACCCCCGTTCAGTGCAGATGCCCCCGTTCAGTGCAGACCCCCTTTCAGTGCAGACCCCACTTCAGTGTAGCCCCCCCGCTCAGTGCAGATGCCCCGCGTTCAGTGCAGATCCCCCCTTCAGTGTAGCCCCCCGTTCAGTGCAGACCCCCCTTCAGTGTAGCCCCCCCGTTCAGTGTAGACACCCCCGTTCAGTGCAGACCCCCCTTCAGTGTAGCCCCCCGTTCAGTGCAGACGCCCCTGTTCAGTGCAGACCCCCCCTTCAGTGTAGCCCCTCGCTCAGTGCAGACCCCCTTCAGTGTAGCCCCCGTTCAGTGCAGATCCCCCATTCAGTGTAGCCCCTTGCTCAGTGCAGACCCCCCTTCAGTGCAGACCCCCCCTTCAGTGTAGCCCCCCTGTTCAGTGCAGACCCCCTTCAATGTAGCCCCTCCCCCTTCACTGTAGACCCTCCCCCTTCACTGTAGACCCCCCCTTCAGTGTAGCCCCGTTCAGTGCAGTGTGCAGACCCCCCCCATTCAGTACCTCAGATCAGCGCGGCGGCACATGCTCAGCAGATCCCCTCCCCCTGTTTACACATAAACAGAGAGGAGGGGGAGGCGGCTTCACTCTGCTCGGCTGTGCCTGTGTGACATCCAGGATCACACAGACAGCCCGCGGCCACGAGAGGAGGGGATGGTAGGTGCAGCAGTGTCACCCTGCACCCCCCGCACACCCCCTTCTCCTTGCATCACAATATAGATTGCATCTCAATGCCTGCTGTGCCTGTCACTGCGGTGCTGCCACCGCTTCAATCCCGGAGGGGGGGGCATGGCCGGACAACCCCACCAGTGTGTGGTACCCGGGCGGCCCGCCCCCCACTTAGTACTCCTCTGCACTCAGCACGTTCTTTGCAAGCGGGCGCAGTGTTGTAGGGGCGGCCGGTGGCAGTTGCTAAGAAAGTTTAACAGCACACTGCCTGCCAGCACTGCGCCCCCTTCCTACAAAAAATTGCTCTGCCCAGGGCATCCACCCCTTCCGCCCACCCCTTGTACCGGCCCTGCTGCCGACCCCTTACAGTTTTTTTACAAAATGTCCCCAGAAGATGTGCGTTGGCAGGAAACTCGACAGGGCGGAGCTACGCACTGGCATCATGCTGCCACTTCTGGTTTCAGGGCTAGTGGTCATCTAAGTGTTTGGCTCCATGTGGTAAGCACTCTTTCCTTATACAGTGGCGTTGTGGTAATCTTACCCCCCTTGTGGCGCAGAATTGCATCTACAGTGAGAAGACCAGAAGTGGATGGATAGCGCTAGATAACCATATAGAGATGCTGAGCCCAAATGCTTAATTTGTCACACTTACCCCTAACGCAGGTGGGCAGACACTATAGTTAGCTTCTGTGTTCTTCACCTTTAGCAGCCTCCTTTCTAATAAGGCAAGCAGGCCTACATGAAATGAGCAAGGCAAACAGGTACTTGCGGTTGGCAGACAGACTTAGAGGTTCAATGGCAGTCCAGATACAAGGCAGGTGAGGTTCAGAATATTTAGGGACAAATCTGAGTCAAAAGCCAGGCAGAGTTCAGGCAGAGTTCAGGCAGTAGTTGATATCAGTGGCAGATGGTGCTCAAAATTTCTGAAAAATTCTGAAAAAAAAAACATCAAACGCAGCCACTGTGCCCATCAATTGCAGCCACTGCGCCATCAAATGCAGCCACTGTGCCATCAAACGCGGCCACTGTGCCCATCAATTGCAGCCACTGTGCTCATCAAATGCCACCACTGTCCCCATCAATTGGAAGAGAGGTGGTTCAGTGTTAGGAAAGCAAATATTCATTTACTGTTCTAACACACGTGGGTGAACTGCAAGCATGGCGCTCGCAGGTCACCTTTTTTGACACCTATTAGAGCCTATGGCTCTAATCAGGTGCTTCAAAAACACCCCCCGCCGCTGTAATTCAAGTGCCCGGCACCCGAAAAGAGGCCGGGTGCCTGAATAGAGGGTGGCAGCGGCGGCAATGGATAGTTTTATCCTATGCATGAAACTATCCATTGGTCATAGAGAGGGTGGCTGGAGAGAGGGGGCGGCGCCCATATGGATGGGCCGCCACTGGTTGATATCTGATACAAGGTAGTCAACAAGGGAATTCAATCTAGCAGAGCAAGGCAGATCAACAGGGAGTTTGGAACACGTCTTACAAACGCAATCACAAGCATGAGACTGTGGGCTTGGCTGGCTTAAATCAGGTTTGAGCTCCACTCAGAGATTGGCCACATTAATCACCTTGCAGGTGGACAGACAGACAAGGAGAATGCCACAGCCAAAACCAGGATGTTGGAATGAGGAGCAGGAAAGCTAGATGCTCCTGACATTACCCCCCTTCTGAGGAGGGGCCCCCGGACCCTTACAGACAAGCTGGACATGCCACATAGGACCATCAGGCTGGGCAAAGGTCAGGGGATCAGCGAGGTCAGGTTGGTTACCAGGTGACATGTCACTGTAGTGAAGCTACAAGCTGGATGCAGAGCGGCTTGAAGAAAAGGTGGGCTGGCTTAAAGTGGTTGCAACCCTAAAAAAAAACATGCTCCTGTCCCTTTTAGGCACGAGATTTAGCACATTGTTTTTGTCCTGCTCCATTTACAATACCTGGTTGATCCTGCCTGTTCCTGTCTTCCCCTCTTTAAAGTGAGCACGATTAACATTGGTTGCTGATCTCTGATAACGTGGTCAGTTTACATGTCCCTGTTAGTCTGCTCTCTTCTCAGCATCTCTGCATCTCCCCCCTACCCCTCCCTCTCTCCCTTTCATTTCCGTAGTCAGTGTGTGAGTCAATCTCCTCCATGTCCCTCCCCTCTTCTCTCCTGCCTGTAAATCTAATCTCTGCAGCTGCTCCAGTGCTTGTAAAGTAAAGAAACATGTATTAATTAGTTTGATCCTCTCTGTTTTAGGTCCCTGTTCAGTACAGTGTGTGTGTTTTCCTAAAATTATAGTGCTAAATACCTTCTTTCCAGAGCCCTGCTGTGCAGTCACATGACCTATCTCTGCTGGCTTGCATTAATCATCAGAGAATCTCAGCCCCTCCCACTGTACTCACTTACATCAGAAGGAAAGCAAAGGGAGGTCACATGACAGCAGGGCTCTGCAAAGAAAGTATTTAGCAATATAATTTTAGGAGAACACGCACACTGTACTGAACAGGGACCTAAAACAGAGGGAATCAAACTAATTAATACATGTGACTTTACAACCACTTTAAATCGGGATTGGTCTCCACCCAGGGACTGGCCACATTAATCACCTTGCAGGTGGACAGACAGACAGACAAGGAGAATGCCACAGCCAAAACCAGAATGCTGGAATTAGGAGCAGGAGCACTAGATGCTCCTGACATAAATGCACTATTTGCTGCACTGTCAGCTTTTGGAGTTGTCGAGTGCAGTATTTTTTCAGTCACAAGTGGTGATGTTATTTTCTGGATGGTGATTGGTGAAAGGCACACATGGACAGCAAGATTCTCTGAAGGACTTTTTCTGTCTTCGGTCTTCATGTTAATGAACTATTCTAGGTTTAATATATTTTTATATACAATTAATAATTTTTGGCATATGAAGGAGCTGCAATCCAGTTATATTGCATGTTTTGAGGGGTTTGTGTAAACCTACCCTTTGCTAGCTGCCTGCTTGCGTTTTTTAACGCTGACTTACTTTATAGTTTTTTTTGTTTAGTTGGGGTTGTTTTATTTTCTTTTACATACAGTGGATATAAAAAGTCTACACACCCGTTACAATGCCAGGTTTCTGTGATGTAAAAAAAATGAGACAAAGATAAATAATTTCAGAACTTTTTCTACCTTTATTGTGACCTATAAACTGTACAACTCAGTTGAACAACAAACGGAAATCTTTTAGGTGGAGGGAAGTAAAAATAAAAAACAAAAATAATATGGTTGCATAAGTGTGCACTCCCTTAAACTAATACTTTGTTGAAGCCCCTTTTGATTTTATTATAGCACTTTATCTTTCTGGGTATGAGTCTATCAGCATGGCATATCATGACTTGGCAATATTTGTCCACTCTTTGCAAAAACACTCCAAATCTATCAGATTGCAAGGGCATCTCCTGTGCACAGCCCTCATCATATCACCCCACAGATTTTCAATTGGATTCAGGTCTGGGCTCTGGCTGGGCCATTCCAAAAAGTTAATCTTCTTCTGGTGAAGCCATTCCTTTGTTGATTTGGATGTATGCTTTGGGTCATTGTCATGCTGAAAGATGAAGTTCCTCTTCATGCTCAGCTTTCTAGCAGAAGCCAGAAGGTTTTTTGCCAATATTGACTGGTATTTGGAACTATTCATAATTCCCTCTACCTTGACTAAGGCCCCTGTTCCAGCTTAAGAAAAACACCCCCAAAGCATGATGCTGCCACCACCATGCTTCACTGTGGGTATGGTGTTCTTTTGGTGATGTGCAGTGTTATTTTTGCGCCAAACATATCTTTTGGAATTATGGCCAAAAAGTTCAACCTTGGTTTCATCCGACCATAACACATTTTCCCACATGCTTTTGGGAGACTTCAGATGTGTTTTTGCTAAATTTAGCTGGACTTGGATGTTTTTCTTCATAAGAAAAGGCTTCCATCTTGCCACTCAACCCCATAGCCCAGACATATGAAGAATATAGGAGATTGTTGTCACATGTACCACACAGCCAGTACTTGCCAGATATTCCTGCAGCTCTTTAAATGTTGTTGTAGGCCTCTTAGCAGCCTCCCTGACCAGTTTTCTTCTCGTCTTTTCATACATTTTGGAGGGATGTCCAGTTCTTGATAATGTCACTGTTGTGCCATATTTTCTCCACTTGATGATGACTGTCTTCACTGTGTTCCATGTTATATCTAATGCCTTGGAAATCCTTTTATACCCTTCCCCTGACTGATACCTTTTAACAATGAGATCCCTCTGATGCTTTGCAAGCTCTCTGCGGACCATGGCTTGTGCTGTAGGTTGCGACAAAGAAAATGTCAGGAAAGACCTACTAGAAAAGCTGAACTTTATTTGGAGTTAATCAGACACACTTTAAATGATGGCAGGTGTGTACTGACTCCTATTTAACATGAGTTTGAATAAGATTGCTTAATTCTGAACACAGCTACATCCCCAGTTATAAGAGGGTGCGCACACTTATGCAACCACATTATTTTTTATTTTTTATTTTTACCCCCACTTAAAAGATTTCAATTTGTTTTTCAATTGAGTTGTACAGTTTATAGGTCACATTCTGAAATTATTTATCTTTGTCTCATTTTTTTACATCACAGAAAAATGACATTTTAACAGGGGTGTGTAGACTCGATGGACTACTCTGTCTTTTTTCTGCCATTACTTTTCTATGTTTCTATGTTAGATGTCTGGCTGAGAGAAGGAGCATGCTTGTTTCAGGTCGACAAGATCTTGTTTTGGAGAAGTCTTGAATGAAACTGGTTAATGCAGGGGTGTATCATGAAATGAGCAGGCCCGTGTGCAAGATCAAAAGTGGGCGCCAGGCATCAATAAATAAATCAATGTGGCGTGCATATTATGCCGTGGCAAAAGTGGGCGTGGTTTAAATTGTGTTAAATATTGGGCATGGTTTAAAAGGGGTGTGGTTAAATAGAGTCTGAGATGACTTACATCTCCCGCCGCCCTCCCACTCACTATATACTAGGTATTGACAGTGAGGCTTGGTTTCCGGATTGAGCAACCGGACCAATGCCAAACTGTATAAGTTAGTTTTCACCACAGATGGGGCTTTAAATACATTATGGGTTTCCATATATACAGCCCCTTTTAGCTATGAAAGAATTACTAGCATATTTGTTTTGTATGCCCCTATGAACCGGAAGTGATGGCTATCCGAAGCACTTCCGGTTTCAGACACTTCCAGTGGGGGTCATTATTTGTTTATATAAAGAGCGGTGGGATGAGGGGGTCCACACCCCAGATGATGACTGTTTAGTTGAAACATGTCGGGTGGACCTCTCATGACTACCGCTATACGATTTAGGTTCAATAAGTTTTTATTGTATATGAAATAATTTTCCAAATGGACAATAAGAACATGAATAAGATCAGATGCCCGACATCGGGCAATCTGATTCAGTAATAAAGAAACAAACATACATGGGCAAATCAATACAATATTATGCATTCTGTTTTCAATATTAATATAGTGTGTTGTCTCAACAGCTATCGGAACTTGTGTTGTTGGTCTTGTTAACTAAGGTTCCCGAGACCTGGACGCCCCTATGGGATCATGCTGCGCCCAGGTGTCCAGGGACTCGGAATGGGTAGACAAGTAATCTGAATACCAACAGCGCATAAACTCTTGGCATTCAGCCAGTCTGTTGGGGGTTGCAAGAGGATTGATGTTAAAGAGCAGGATGCTATAGGTAAAAAAAAAAATCATGACTCAAGAAAGCTCAAAAGAGGGGTTTAAGAACAAAGAAAAGAGTTGAAATAGCAGGTAGAGGGAGGAAAAGAGGTGGGGGGAGGAACAGGGGGGAGGACTGACAAGGTAGGCAGGATGGGGGGGGGGGGGACAGCGAGCCTCCTCCGGAGTCGGGGCCTTTAGTGTTGGGTTGGTTGTGTGGAACCAGCAGAGTGTGTAGCTTGGCCAGGTGCCTTCATGGCTGTGAGTCTATTTTTTAGCTTATCTGAGGTGGAGTAATGCCTCCATATGCTCCATATAAAGGAGAATTTTGCGTATTTGTCTATGGCTCTGGCTTGCATCTCCTCCATAAGCATGGTGTTATTTAGTTCACTTACCCACTCTAAAAGAGATGGGGGAGTAGTGGATTTCCAGTGTCTGGCGATTAATTGTCTACCACTGCTGAGAAAAAATTTTAAGAGATTGTGTTTTTGTGACTTGATTTTGCCAGGTAATATTGATAGGAGAGCAATGAATGGAGAGGGAGTGATTGGTTTATCGTAAATTTCTGTATAGATTTGGAAGATTTGGGTCCAAAACGGACCTATCACATCACATTCCCACCATATGTGGCTATACGTACCCTTCGTAGAGTTACATCTCCAACAAGTGTCAGTGGTTGATGGGAACATGATCCTGAGATTCGTAGGCACTCGATACCATCTTGATAGAACCTTGTAATTTTTTTCCTTGGTGTAGCATGAGATGGCTGATTTATGGGTGAAGATAAAAGCTTTACCCCATTCAGCATCGGTAATTTCCCTCCCGAGTTCCTCTGACCAAGCTTTAGTGTAGTTGGGTAAGGTATCATGGGTATGTTCTATAATCAGTTTGTATATCAATGAGAGGGTGTGGCGGGGGGTTTCTGAGAATGTGCATAATTGTTCAAAACCAGTCAATGGTCTGTGAATCTGTTTGGAGTCATGTAGTTTTTTACAGTAGGCTGTCAAGTGTAGTCGTGTTAACCATGTTACTTTGGGCAATGTGGTGTTTGATCTCGACGTAAAAGTACCCAGTGTGCTATTGACAAATTGTCGTGCCGTGGGCCAGGTGTCTCTGTTATGGTCGTCTATGACCTGTATTGAGCCGCCTTCTGGGAGAGCTGGGTTGTCAAATAGAGGGGTAAGGGGACTTGGTTCAGTGGAAAGTGAATATCTTTCTTTTCTGCGGTACCAGATTAACAGTGCATCTCGGGTCAGTGGAGACAGGCTAGTAAGAGATCTATGAGTCCGTTCATAGCCCCAAGGCAGAGCACGGAGGTCAATTGAAGATAAATCCTGTTCCACTAAAGTGGAAGCTTTAATTAGTGGGCGAGGAAACCACTCCAGTAAACGGGAAACCACTGCTGCTGTATGGTAGAGTTCAAAGTCTGGGAGGCTTGTCCCTCCTTTGGAAATGGGAGTACATAGAAGTTTGTGTTTCAGTCTGGGATGGTTTCCCCTCCACACGAATCGTATGGCCATAGAGCGAAGAGTACGGAAGAAGGCAGCTGGCAGAGCTATTGGGAGGGCTTGAAATAAATATAATAATTTAGGGAGTATATCCATTTTCAGTACGTTCATGCGGCCAAACCAAGATATTGGTAGGTCTCCTCGGCTATCAGTGAGGCGTCTGAGTTTCGTGAGAAGTGGACTGTAATTTAGGGCGTATAGTTCGGAGGCGCGGCTTGGAATGGCCGTGCCTAGGTATGAGATAGATTTTGGTTGCCATTGGAAAGTGAAATTAGCCTTAAGAGAGGAGAGGGTAGGCTGAGGTAGGGATATGTTTAGTGCCTCTGTTTTAGAAATATTCAATTTGTAGTTACTGAGACCACCGAATCGGTTGATCTCGGCCAGTATGGATGGTATACTAATATGGGGATTGGTCACATAGAGGAGCAAGTCGTCTGCGTAAAGGGAAAGTTTGCATTGTGAGGACGGGGTCTGTATCCCTCGTATATCTGGATTGGCTCTAATGGCTTGGGCTAGGTGTTCAATTACTAAGGCAAATAGGAGGGGGGAGAGAGGACAGCCTTGTCTCGTGCCGTTTGAAATAGTGAGTTTCTCTGATTGAGTTCCATTAACTAAAATTGTGGCTGAGGGTTTAGAGTAAAGTGACATGATGTGGGCTAACATCCTGGGTCTTAGTCCTATTTGAGAGAGAGTAGCTCGGAGAAAGGGCCAACTGACCCTATCAAAGGCCTTCTCCGCGTCACAGGAGAGAAGGCAGGTCGGTATGTGGTTACGGTGGGCATATGCCACGAGGTGGATAGTTTTAGTGGTATTATCCCTGGCTTCACGTCCAGGGACAAAGCCCACTTGATCTCTATGTATTAGATTTGGTAAAAGAGGAGAGATACGGTTCGCTAGGATCTTAGCATATAGTTTAAGATCTATATTTAGTAGGGATATAGGCCTGTAGTTAGAGCATAAAGAGGTGTCCTTGCCTGGTTTTGGGATGACTACTATTTGGGCTTGTAATAAGGTATGGGAGGGAGATAAGTTTTCATCTATAGCGTTGAATGCTTTGGCCATCAGGGGGGATAACAAAGGTGCAAATGTCTTATAGAAACGTGAGGAGAATCCATCTGGACCTGGGCTTTTACCATTCTTTAGATTTTTAATGGCGAATTGGAATTCAGAGTCGGTCAGGGGGGATTCCAAGTCCTCTGCTTCAGAGGCCGGGATGGTGGGGAGAGCAGTTTCCTGGATGTATGAGGACAGTGCTTGAGTTGGAGAGTCTGTTTGGTCTTTGGGTAGTGGTGTCTGGGGCTTGAGATTGTATAGGGTGTCATAGTATTGACGGAATTCTTCTACTATGGAGGAGTTATTTATTATTTTGCCTTTATTGGGTGAATTAATACAGGGGATAGGTCTCCGGGCCTGTCTGGGTTGCAGAGTCTGCGCAAGATGTCTGCCACACTGATTCGCTTGTGAGTAGTGGGCGAATCGCCCCTTATCTCTCGCTACCAGTGAGCGTTGTGTGAAGATTTGCAAGAGGTCTCTCCTAGCGTTTGTGAGTTCTAGTTGAATTTTTTCATCGGGGGATCGTTTATGGTCCTCCTCTAAGGTGGCTATTAGGGACAGAAGGCGTGTGGTGTCTGCTGTTCGCGCGCGTTTTAGTCTCGAGCCGTGTTGGATAAGTTTCCCCCTAATGACACATTTGAGGGCTTCCCATTTCATCAGTGGGTTAGTGTTGTCGCGGGCGTGGTCCGCGACAAAGTGTTTGATGGCTTGTGTGATGTCCTGGGTGCAAACTGAGTCCGAGAGCAAATTGTCATTTAATCTCCACGTATTTCTCCTTTTTTGTGTTGGTATGCTTCCTAGATTCATGTGTATGGGGGCGTGGTCAGACCACAAAGTGAGGCCTATCGAAGCGGTGGGTGAGAAATCCAGTAAGGATTGGGAGATGAAAATATAGTCTAATCTACTGTAGGTGGAGTGTGCTGGGGAGTAGTATGTGAAATCTTTAGTGAAGGGATGTAACGTCCTCCAAACATCCACCAAAGATAAATCTGAGAGAATTGCACGCATTTTGGTCAGGGAAGCTGGGGAGATTGAGGACTTACCCATTGAGGTATCAAGGCGTGGTATCAGAGCGGCATTGAGGTCTCCTCCCAGGATCATGTTGACCGTGCTAAATCTTTTCAGGCGAGTAGATACCTTGGTGAGGAATTGCAGTTGATCCTGGTTTGGAGAGTAAACATTAATTATAGTATAGATCATATTCATATATGAAAGTTTTAAGAAAACATATCTCCCTAGAGGGTCAATGAGGGTGTCTAGCACATCTGGTGTGAACGAGACATGAAAGGCGATCGAAACCCCTTTCGATTTCGCTGTGGGGTTGGTGCTATGGAACCAAGTGGGATATTGCCTATGGAGGAGATGAGGGATGTTGTCTGACCTAAAGTGAGTCTCCTGCAGGAGTAGAATTTGGGTACGGTTTTTGTGAAAATGATATAAGATTTGCCTCCTTTTCTCTGGGGAGTTAAAACACCTGCAGTTTAAGGAGGAGACTTTCAAGGGGGTCTGCACTGCCATGGGGAAAAGGATTTGATAATCCGGTATACTAAGACAAGGGAGAGGCTCGCTGTCTCCAGGGGGGTGGGGGAGGGGTGAGAGGAAGTAGAAAAGAAACCTCCGTTAGAATTGAGTTGTAGGGTAGGTTTAAGTGGATAGGTAGGGAGAGAAACAGAAAAAGAACAGAGAAAGAAGAACCTTGGCCTCGTAGGCCGCGTAAAGAACATTGTGTTCTAAAGTTCAGCTAAAGCCTCTAAGGGCGCTGAAAATCCTATGTGGGGGTTAGTGGCTAGTCCACAGAGGGGTCCGCACACACCGGACCACTAAAAGTAAAAGGCAATAAAACTTAAATACTTCTGTAACTTTAGCAACTCAGGACCCGCAGAGTCGCATATGCATCTCTAAACTATTATGAGCTGTCCAGCCGGACAAAGCCCATAGATGAGGTCCAATAATCCAACTATCTGCATGGTCAATAAAATGTGAGTAACAGTGCAACATAGAGCAATGAGGGATGGGGCGAGAAGGGCAGGTTCTGGGGGGGCCCTTAGCAAAGTAAGGAATCACAGTATTGGCTTGGGATCTCTGGTAACTGAGGAAGGACCGTACTGCTATGAACACAAAACAAACTTTGCATGTAAGAGGAACGACATAATATAGCTAAGCATAATGTCCCAACAATACTGTAACCATAAAACTGGGGCCGCTTCATCGGCACAGTGGTGTAGTAGGTAGCACTTTCGCCTAGCAGTAAGAAGGGTCGCTGGTTCAAATCCCAACCACGACACTACCTGCCTGGAGTTTGCATGTTCTCCCTGTGCCTGCGTGGGTTTCCTCCGGGTACTCCGGTTTCCTCCCACACTCCAAAGACATGCTGATAGGTTAATTGGATCCTGTCTAAATTGTCCCTAGTATGTATGAATGTGAGTTAGGGACCTTAGATTGTAAGCTCCTTGAGGGTAGGGACTGATGTGAATGTACAATGTATATGTAAAGCGCTGCGTAAATTGACGGCGCTATATAAGTTCCTGAAATAAATAAATAAATAAATAAATCGGCGCAATGCCTGTGAAAAAAAAAAGTGGTTAATCAAAAGTTCTGCGGCTGGGACTCATCCATCCGTTGCTTTGGGGAAATCCGACTTTGGGCGCTTGTTCTTCCTGGATTGTTTTTGCCAGTTCGATGCGATCGGGAATCCAGGAGTCGCTGCATGGATTGGCCAATCAGGGATGTGGATCTGGGGCAGTTCGAAAGTCCCGAGGAATTTTGGGAGGTCACCCAAAGTGCGAAATGTGGCCGAACGACCTTCATGAGAAGCAAAGAGGTTAAATGGGAAACCCCAGCGATATTTAATGTGCTTTTCCTGGAGAGCTCCTGTGAGGGGTTTCAGTGCACGTCGCATATCAAGGGTCAGCTTGGAGATGTCTGGTAATAAAGTCACAGCTGCATCATTAAAGTATATGGCGTCTTGGTTGCGAGCTGCACGCATGATAGCATCTTTAATCGCATAAAAGTGGATTCTGCAGATCACATCTCTGGGGTGTTCAAGATTTGGGTTTTTGGGGCCGAAGGCTCTGTGTACACGATCAAGTTCTATAGGAGATTCTTTATCTTTCTGGAGCAGGTCATTGAATATGGCTGTGACTGCAGGGGCTAGGTCTTTATTTTCCACTGATTCTGGGAGGCCGCGTATACGGATATTATTGCGTCTGGCGCGATTTTCTTGGTCATCCTGGTGATACATCAGTTGCTGTATCTGTATTGTGTGCTCCTGCAAGATGACTTCATGAGACTGTAGTGTAGAGACAGTCTCTTCTACCGATTGTTCCACATCTTCTAGCCTGGTTGTGACATCTTTGCGTAATTCAGAGATCTCCTGTTTGTAAGAGCGTTCAAGTCTCTGTACACATGCCTCAAAATCATGTCTGGTAGGGAGAGCTTTGATGTAAGCTTCCATGTCCCATCCACTAAAAGACCGGTGTGATGTGGGGGAATGATATGCAGAGCGCACAGATTCATTCTCTGAGTCTGGAGGGGATCTGGCGCGCTGCCTGGTTGTCATATGAGGTGTGGAGCGCTGTGAAGTGACTCCTTGTGAGGCCGCATGTGAGCTTGAGGAGCGGGTCGGCGCCATCTTGGATTTGGGGGGGCCGTGCTGATTTTGTCCCAAATGTTTGAAAAAACGGTCGATTTCCCCCTCGATTTGTGTGTCAGGGGTATGTCGTCCTTCTCCCCCACCTCTCTTCCCCATTACAGACCTGCCTGTAGAGTTCTGGAGTCGCTGAGAGCCTCTATTAGTCCGGTGTGTGCGGGAGCTCCTGAGAAACACGTCTCACTCCTCCATGAGCCAGGCCACGCCCCCCCGCTATACGATTTACATGCTGTTTTCTTCTTCAAAAAATGTGAGTCTGTTTTTATTCATTTTTTTAATAAATCCAAGTTTAAAAACGTTATCACGCTATGTGAGTGTTTTTCCCTCACATGCCACACATACTATTGGCCTATGGTGTATCCAGTGAAGAGGAAGCCGTGCTGATTTCCTTCCCCCCTTCTCTGTGTGACGACGACATCTGACCAGTTGTTATATTCAGACCTGTCGGTCATCAAGCCTTTTTGACCTGTTTTGGCATATGCTATTTCAGGCCAATATTTCTGGTAAGCCTCTATGATTCCTGGTGACGGTTCTGGCACTGATTCCAATCCTTTGTGCACGTTTGGTCTCCTCGTGGTCCATTCACCTACCAGGTTGCTTGGTCTAAACAACCCTTCCGCATGCTCAGGAAACACCTGTCCATCATCGTTTATGCACTATCATCACAGTTTTTTCTCACTTATTATGACATGGACTTTATATATAATATTATTTTGTGATGTTTTTTCACCTATTATTGGATTTAGTGAATGTATTAAAGTTTTGTTTACCAATCACATTCCCTTCACATAAGCACCATTTGGTCCACACTGAAATGTTTGCTTTGTAATCACTCAATATTTTAGAGTGTTCATTCTTTAGATTCATTTCAATTATTCTTTATGTATGGAGTTTATAGCGCCACACTTTTTGAATTTTTTAATGTCAGGCTCTGACTGATGACTTGTCTATTGCAGAGCTCAGCAGAGGAAGCCAGTGGTGGTAGTCTTCCTTTGCTGACACTTTTTGTTTACTTGTCTGAGCTGTCACTGCAGTGGCTGGCCACAGGAGCAGTGATATCACTGCCACTTCTTCTACACCCATGGATGATACGCCACTGGGTGAACGGTACAGCCTCAGAGAAGGCTACCATGAGGCCTAGAACTCTCATGTAGAATCTCACTGTGGGATGTTTCTTTGACCTCAATTCTCAAGTGAGGGCTCTGAGAGACAAAATTTTCTTCTCTGGAAGGAAACCTTTGCTTGGGATGTATCCAAAACATGACCCAACATTCCAGACAAAGGCAAGGCTGGAGAGCATATGTATAGAAATTGATTACCCAACCAAAATCATGGAGAATCTGAGCGTATTTGCAGACAGCTACAGATTTATCCTTCAGGAGAAGGTCCAGATAACCTGTGACCTGGATGCCTGGAGTTCTGAGAAGGGCAAGAAGTAGTACAAGGTCTTTGTGAATAATCCTGGAGCAGAGGATAATCCAATAGACAATGTGACTGGAATTGACTGTCTGCCACTGCAAAGTGCAGAAAGCGCTAATAAGGTGGTTAAATGTGCATATACATGTAGCACCCTCTACCATGGGTAGGTGCTAGCATAGGATTTTTTGCTAGGGAAACTGTCAGCACAGGTAAATTTAGGCAGGCTTATGCTGGGCTTGTTTGTTTTGATCTGGGGGCAGGGAGTGGTTAGTATAGCAGTGGGTGTGACCACCTGTGCTTCAGTGCTGAGATGCCTCCCCTGCTTCCAGGGAGAATGTTCTGGAAGAGGGGCAGGGCCTAGAACTGGAGTGGCAGGCAGCTCATGTGGGAGCCCTGACCAATCCCCAACTGGAATTAGCAGGGGGCGGGCCTTCTATATAAGCTGATGTAACAGGCCACTGGGAGGAGTTGTCGGCCGGGAGAAATGGAGAATGGAGTACTAGACAGCAGCAGGAGGGCACCCCCATCTGGGGGGGATGTGCCAATCGCAGGAGGAGGCCCGGGGAGAACTGTGAGGGAACTTCACCTTTACACGGTCATTGGTGAAGTCATCATCATTACACAGTCATTGATGAGGAACTCCTGGAGCAGAGGGGCAGGTGAAGCTGTCAGAACGTACGGTCCGGTTAAATTCTCCATCATGGACTTGGGGCAGAGAGAGGTCGGTGAGTGTACCACAGTGGAGACTGGATGTAGAGACAGGCCAGGAAGTCTGTGAGGGAACTTCACCTTTACACGGTCATTGGTGAAGTCCTCATCATTACACGGTCATTGATGAGGAGATCTGCATCAGAGGAGAGACTGTGGGTAGTAGTGTCAAATCGATGTGGCCCGAGGGCACAGGATTTGCAAGCTGGGCTGGCTGGGAACAGTAGTCCACCATCCAACACATGCTTTTAACCTACTAGGCCTCTGGGGAGAGGTACTGCAGGCCTCTGGCTTAGTAGCAGCGAGCAACCAGAGTCAGCATTAGAGTCTGTCAGAGTGGGATCTTTTGCACATAAAAGAAGATGTGACACGAAATTAATGTGCTTTAGTATAAGTTTGTGCAGGAGGAGAGGATTTCTGGAAACTTCACCCTTACATGGTCATGGGTGAAGTCCTTATCTTTACACGGTAATTGATGAGGAATTTCTGGGAGCAATAGTCTGCAGGAGTTACGCAGAGGAGGAGCAACAGTCTGCATGGTGATGCAGGGAAGAGACTGTAGCTGCTATAAATGTGCATCATTCTTCAGGCTCAAGCTATGTTCTAATCTATAAAGTCTTTAAATATGATGGCAAAGTGATCTGATCTATGGGCATCCCATATACCCCTTTCCCAACCAAGTTATACCCCCCAATAAACAAAAACAAAACAAAGCAAAAGACTGTTCATTGTCTCAGATGTGATATATGGAGGTCTGGCAACAGGGTGATATGGTGGATGTTTGTTACTAGTGGCAACTACACCGCTACATACAGATAGGCATCTTGGATGTCTTTGGACGCCAGAAATTCACCTTATCTCAAAAAGACAATATCTTGCCTTGCAGATTTCACGTAAAATTTGGGAATTTGAAGGTATTTGTTGAGGGCTTTTAAGTCCTGGATAGAATGAATACCTCTGTTTGCTTTGGTATCGTGAACAGGTTTGAATAGAAGCTTTGAACCTGTCTTGTGGGGCTACTGGCACAACTACCTCCTGGGACAATAGATAGTTCAGGGCATTTTGGAAAAATCTCACTGTACATGTGCAGTTTTGGTTGACTGGAGAGAAGAAGAAGCAGTGAGTGGTAGAGTTTTGAACTCTATTTTGTACCCCTCTGAAACCAGGATTTGACCCTACAGCTCTGAGACATCTGTCACCCATAGAGAGGCAAACTGTAACAAACATTCCCCAACTCTTAGGAGTGTGGGCACCCCAAGGCCGTCTTTAATATTGATTGGACCCCGGGCAAAACTTTTCTTGGGGGCCCCCCCAATGCAGTTTTGCTCTCCACCTGCTCTGAGACATACAATAAATAGCAGCTAGACTCAAAATCAGTTTACTGAATCAGATCAGGCAGCTACTGCGTTTGGTTGCCAGAAGTTACAGTGTATCATTACCGCTCACTAACTGGTTGCTAGCGGTAACAGCACACATTACGGCTCACTGATTAGTTGCTAGAGGTTACAGCACATGATTTCTGCTTGTTGATTGGTTGCTAGAGATTACTGTGGATATGACCTCAGGTAGGCATGATATACAAATCAATGTCGTCGGGCGCTGCTATTTAAATATGAATGCTGTCACTATTTACATATGAATGCCGGTAATTTACATGTAAACACAGGTTCTGCAGGTGAGTCATCTGAACACAACAATAGGGCAGAGCTGGGCAGCATTAGTAGCAGCACTTCACACTGAGATATCAGTACACAGCACAGGACTAAAACCTCAAGGGACAAGGGAATTTAAACCAGGATAGTTGGCAAGGATGAGGCAGCTGCTTTGGGCCCCACAACAATGACAGGGCCCAGGGCAGCTGCCCCTTTTGCCCTGCCTTAAAAATGGCCCTGGGGCACCCCTTTATTGGGCAGTGTGATTTGGGGAAGACTTGGTGGCCTTTGTGGGCTCTTAAGGGCTTGAAGCTGAATTTTAGGTGTGAAAGTATAACCTTCCCTCCTGTGACATCTTTATGAATTGGTCAAGTGGCTCTTCAAAAAGATATCTGCATTGAAAGAGCATATGTGTGAGGCACTTTTTACAGGAAGCTTCAGCTGACCAAACTTTTAGCCATAAGATTATGTGCATTTGAATGGAGACTGGGGTCACTCTGGAAATTTGTTTCATCACATGCTCTAGGGCATCCACAAAAAAGCAGAGCAGAAGGCAACTGCTTGCTCTGTTAAAGTACAGCCCTAGAATACAGGCTCATGTTTGCTGTTCAGTGCCCTAGTCACAGTTTGCTGCAGTGGCAGCTAAAGTGGCATACTAAAATTTCTGCAACAGCTGGTTGCAGGTCTGAGCCTGCAAGAGTAAAGAGATCCTTTACCTACTCCCTGTAGAAAATTACTTAGAATCCCAAACAGTATATATTAAATTAAAGCAAAGGCCCTGAAGAATAAAATGCTGGTTGTTGCAATTTATGTCACATGATATTTGTGTATGACTGTAGTAGTAGTAGATCAAACACAAATTTTCAGGAAAACATACACTTTAATTAATTTTAGTACATACAAACACAATATAATACTCAAATTATTTTGTAAAATGTAAAAGATGAGGTTACTCCAAGTAATAAATACCTAACAATGGGAAAGCCCAGGAAAGGCAGCGGCAGGAGGGGGGAGGACCCCCTTCTGCCCCACGTAAAAGTGATCAGGCTGCTGTATATCACCTTTACAGAAAAGAGAATGCCTGGCTTTGAAAATTTTTTTTAGGATCATGGCAGCAGCTGCCACTTTTGTTGACAAAAAACATCCTCCCTGGTTGATTTATGTAAAGTGCAAGGATTTAAAAAAAACATTTGTTGCAGATACCTACTTTTTGTTATTCTGATTCTATACAGTAGCTGTTTGTTTGTCTGTGTCCATGAGCAAAGTGAATGTGAATGGGAGTGACTTCATAATTATTAGTCACTTGGACTTGCAGTTTGGGGATGGCCCCTTCCTGTTCCAACATGACTACGCACCAGTGCACAAAGCAAGGTCCATAAAGACATGGATGAGTGAGTTTGGGGTGGAGGAACTTGACTGGCCTGCACAGAGTCCTGACCTCAACCTGATAGAACACCTTTGGGATGAATTAGTGGGGATACTGCAAGCCAGGCCTTCTCATCCACATCAGTGCCAGACCTCACAAATGTGCTTCTGAAAGTAGCTTTAAGGTTAAAAAATCAATCTCGCCTCAACTTGAAGGGATCTTATTATCAAAGTCTCCTCCTTGAATATGGGGATGGACTCTTGTCAGGGCTTAAAATTGTAATGCACTTTGTATTTGTGGTGAGTTGCAAAATGTTTGCGGATGTTTTTTCTATTAATCCCCAATGTGATCTTTTATGCGTTTCCAGAAGTTATGTTTTGTTTTCCACACGGTGGGGTTTATTTACTAAAGGCAAATCCACTGTACACTACACGTGCACTGCAAATGCACTTGGACGTGTAGTCGTTGTAGATCTGAAGGGGACATGCAAGAAAAATAAAAAACAGCATTTTTGCTTGCACATGATTGGATGATAGAAAGCAGCAGAGCTTCCCCTCATTTCAGATCTTCCCCTCAGATCTACAGCGACTGCACTTCCAAGTACACTTGTAGTGCACAATGGATTTGCTTTAGTAAATCAACCCCATAGTAGCATCCACAGCCACATATGAGAAAATTAATGACTCTTGTAGTATCACAATTTACAAAATGTGTGGACTTTAATGTTTTATATATGTTATAGCTTATTCTGGAATATGCTCCTACGGATAGAAATGAAATAGTTAAAGTGGATGTAAACCCGATTCATGAAATTTGAGCTGGGCACATCTATCTGCAGTGTTTTCTTATCTCTCTTCAAAGCATTATGTCCCATAGCTTTCTCCTGCTCCGTTCTTCTATTATCAGCCTGATAACTTCTGACAAGTTTTCCGTCACATGTAATAAAAGCAGCCTGAATTTTGTATTAAGCAGGATGCTATAAATAGATTAGCAGAGCCCTGAACTATTCAACCAACAGATCTAAAAGTCTCTACCTATGAGGAGGGGGGGTGTGCCTTTCCTCCAATCGGTTGTCTTGGCTGTATGTCCAGGCTTCACTGCAGTCTATCCAGGAAGAGAAAATCCCCTAACAGGAAGAGCACTTTCTAAAGAATATATAAAGCTGAAGACAGCAGATATACATGTAAAACTTATGTAGGGAGATTTGTTTCATCTCTGTGTATCATCTGGGACTGTTCACTTCACTGGGTATAGGAGAGGGTTTACATCCACTTTAACTTTAATTTACTATTTTTCAAATGTAATGGCTGCATTCATTTTATTTTTTTCATCTTGTGATCTGGCCAGTAAATCTGTTGTTTTTGTGAAAAAAAAGAAAAAAAAAAAAAAAACAAGCTCTCCACCAGAATGTATCAGTTGCAAAGGGGAGACAAGCCATTTACACTAGCAGAGACGCTTACAATGATCGGCTTGTATTTATTTATGTAAAACCTTTATCCCAAAAGAAAAAAAAAACCTTGCCGTAACTGATTATAAAGTATTGTTAGTGCATGTAAATCTGGTAATACATATAACACTCTCCCTAACTGACAATGCTGCTGTCCAAAGGTGCCCCCTGTGCTCATTCATCCAAAGTGGGGGCACTCAAACAATATTTCACCGCAAGATAGTGAAATATTATATATTATATGCACCATGTACACAAAGGACAAGGATCCTGGAGTCAAGGTACTGTACATTTCTTACAGTAGCATGCCATAGAATTCCTACAACTATTCCTACTCAATTTTTTCTTCGCTGATCTTTATGAAACGTATTATTACCTAGTTGCTTTCTGTTATCCCTGTGTTTGTATATATTTCTACCCATAATCCAACAAACATCTACTCTGAAAAAAAAAGACTACGTAATGGCTTCAGGAAGTAAGACTATCATATTTTATTAATCTTCTTTCTCTAAAAACTCATGGAAGTGCTGAATAAATGATGCATATATGCAAGGAACTCATTGAGATTGCTAATGGATTTTAATGGCAGCTATTACTACATATTCCCAACAGCTGTTTGTTTATGAAATTTACAGTTTGCTAAACCTTTGCGTCCCATTCTAAGAGATGTCCCCAATTTATTTTTAACAAGCTGACAAAAACACATGGAATGAAGAGATAAAATGAAATGTATATTGTAAAATGAAACCGATAGGTATTTAGCATGGAACTTCTAGCACAACAGGCAAAAAAATTAGGAATGGAATATAATGGTAGCATAAAGTTGGTACAGACCACAAATATACCTATTAAACCGCTTCAGCCCCGGAAGATTTGGCTGCTCAATGACCAGAGCATTTTTTACAATTCGGCACTGCGCCGCTTTAACTGGCAATTGCGCGGTCGTGCGACACTGTACCCAAACAAAATTGACGTCCTTATTTTATAAATATCCCACATTTTTTATCAAAAAAACAAATTTATTCCTCAGTTTAGGCCGATATATACTCTTCTACATATTTTTGGTAAACAAAATCGCAATAAGCGTATATTGATTGGTTTGCGCAAAAGTTATAGCGTCTACAAAATAAGGGATAGATTTATGGCATTTTTATTTATTTTTTTTACTAGTAATATCGGCGATCTGCAATTTTTATCAGGACTGCGACATTATGGCAGACACATCGGAAACCATTAACAATTATACAATTATACAATGATCAGTGCTATAAAATTGATTACTGTGTAAATGTCACTGGTAGGGAAGGGGTTAACACTAGGAGGCGATCAAGGGGTTAACTGTGTTCCTAATGTGTGTTTCTAACTGTGGGGGGGTGGGACTTTCTAGGAGGAGAGAGAGATTGGTGTTCATATATAGTATGAACACACGATCTGTCTCTTCTCCCCTGCAAAAAACAGGAACTGTATGTTTACACACACAGATCCCTGTTCTCCCTCTGTCACAAGCAATTGTGGGAGCCCGGCGGGCATCGTGCCCGCCAGGCACTCGCATCGGGGTCGGGCAGACACTGCGGGCGCGCGCCCCTAGTGGCCAAGAGGCGAAGCGACGTAAGGTAACGTTGTTTCGCCCAGCCGTGCCATTCTGCCGCAGTAAAACTGCGGCGGATGGTCAGCAAGTGGTTAATCAAATGAACACTACATCATATTTCCTTTTGAATACAAACTAGGGTTACACCGATACTAGTATCGGTATCGGTGCCGATACCGAGTATTTGCACAAGTATCAGTACTTGTGCAAATGCACAGATACCTGAAACCGATACTTTCAGCCTCGGTTCTTTGAGCTGTCAGTGGGTCTCCGCTGTTGACAGCTGAAGTGTTAAAGAAGTCCGGTAATTGGGGCTGTAAAAAAAAAAGCAGCGGGCAATGTTTATTAACAACATCGCTCAGCTGCTGAAACACTAAAATAAAAAGAAACATTGTTTCTTTCTTTTTTGAATCTTTCTGTTTCTTCATCTGTAGATCAAAGGGATGAACAAATGTTCCTCTGTTTAACCCTTTATAAACCCCTAATTTACTATAATCAGCCTTAATTAACTCCCTATTATCCCCCATTTAATTTTTTTTGCTCACGTCCATTTTATAAACGATAAACAATTAAAACGTTTTTTTTGTTTGCTTTGTTAGTGAATAATTTTACACATATATATTAACATATATTTATACATTTTACATTTTACATTGAAAAAGCGCAAAATTAAAAAAATATATATATATTTATTTAATTTGTAAATAACTTTTCAATGCTGTGTGCCATTGCTGACAGCTGAAGTGAAAACAAAACAGTTGCGGTAGTTATCGGTAATTGGTATCGGCGAGTACTAAAAAAAAAATTATTGGTACTCGTAGTAAAAAAAATGGGATTGGTGCATCCCTAATACAAACACACCATGAAGAGTAAAGTAGAATGATTTAGACTGCAGAGTGTGTGTAAAGTTAAAAGTAAAAACTGTTACACAAATTAAGTGAGTTTAAAGGTAAGGCTACATTTATAGTTCATGCTACCCTTATCTATTATATTATATTATTTCTTATTCCATCCTTTATTTCACACTGAATTATATTATCAATGCCAAGCTCCTATCTGACTTTACAGCATAAGTGTACGCAGCCAATTGCATTAGGGTGTGCACCCTAAGCACACATGCGTGTGTATGTGTGTGTGTATATGTATATACAGGGCTTTTTTTTCTTGGACAATAGGTGTAGGAATTCAACCACGCCCACTTTTCCTCACGCTGGGAGGAGAGGGGAGAGCACACCGCAACAAATGGTAAGTGTGGCAAAATTGCAAAAGGGCATTCAATTCCAGAACAGTACTACATACATAATGCAAAGTTCAGGAGTGTGCTACATACAGAGTGCAGATTTCAGGAATGGGCTTTTTTTTAACAGAGTGCAGTATCCAGGAGTGCACTATGCACAGAGTGTCGAGTTTAGGGATGCACTCCCTACAGACTTCAGAGTTCAGGAGTGGGCTATGTACAGAGTGCAGGATTTAGGAGTGCACTACATACAGAATGCAAAATTCTGAAGTGCACCACATACAGATTTCATGAGTGTGCTATGTAAAGAGTACAGAGTTCAGGAGTGCACTACGCACAGAGTGCAGATTCCAGGACTACGCTAGGTACAGAGTACAGTGTCCAGAAGTACGCTATGTGCAGAGTTCAGTAGTGTGCTATGTACAGAGTTCAGGAGTGCATTATTCACAGGGTGCAGAGTTCAGGTGTAGACTACCTACAGAGTGCAGGGTTCAGGAGCATAACTCACTGGCCACTTTAAATCACAAATTACATCCCCCTTTTCTCCACAAATCTTCCCCCTCCCCCAGTACAGAGTTCTTCTCCCACCCTCATATCCCCACCCTCCACAGGATTGGCATCCTAATTCTAGCACATTGGGATACATACTTCACTGTTCAATACTATGCATACCAGTATACTGGTGAGCTGCAAGGTCATATTAAAGCGAGTATTTGCACTATATATTTGAGCTCCTTTCTCCCTCTCTTTCTCTCTCTCCCCCTGCGACACGGGGGCGTGCAGCACGGTGATCATGGACGCGCAGTGTGGCGATCGTGGCCACTCTGTGTTGCTAGGACACGGCGTGACCCCGATCTGTGTAAAGAGCCACGTCCGTGGCTCTTTAAACATGTGATTGGCTGTGTCCAATCACAGCCGGTCACATGTAGACACAGAGATACTGGTGATCGGCTCTCCTTGCCTTACAATGACAGAGTGTGAGGTGAGGAAAGCCGATCAGTGGCATCTCCTCACAGGGGGACATCTAGGGATGTAATCAGGGAACTGATCATCAGTGCCCTGATTACAATAAAGAAATGAAGTGTAACAATACAGTGCCCACCAATGCCAGCATACAGTGCCCACCAGTGGCAGCAATCAGTGCCCACCACTGCCCACAAGTGCCACAAATCAATGCCCATTAGCCATGCCAGTTAGTGCTGGCAATCAGTGCCGCCAGTCAGTGCTGCCCATCAAAGCCCATCACTGTTGTCCATCAATGCCCATCAGTGTCGCCCATCAGT
Source organism: Lithobates clamitans (assembly GCA_037952925.1). Taxonomy (NCBI): domain Eukaryota; kingdom Metazoa; phylum Chordata; class Amphibia; order Anura; family Ranidae; genus Lithobates; species Lithobates clamitans. Next base: position 9,649,879 of record JBBGZY010000400.1, on the reverse strand, counting down.
GCCAACCATCAATGCCACCCATCAATGCCCATCAGTGCCCATCTGTACCACCTACCCATGCTGCCCATCTTTGTCCACCAGTGCTGCCTATTAGTGCCCATCAGTGCCACCTAACAGTGCCCATCAGTGCTGCCTTTCAGTGCTCATCAGTTCCACATATCAGTGCCACATATCAGTGCCCATAAGTGTGGCATATTAGTGCCTCTTCATCAGTGCCACCTCATCAGTGCCCATAAGTGCCGCCTCATCAGTGCCCATAAGTGCCACCTCATCAATGCCCACCAGTTCAGCCTATCAGTGCCCATCAGTGCCGCCTCATGAGCGCACATCAGTGAAGGCGAAAAATGACTTAGTTACAAAATTTACTGACAGAAAAAAATTAGAAAACCTTTTTTTTTCCAAAATTTTTGGTCTTTTTTTTTTGTAAAAAATAAAAAACCCAGCAGTGATTAAATACCACCAAAAGAAAGCTCTATGTGTGTGAAAAAAATGATAAAAAATTTGTTTGGGTACAGTGTAGCATGACCGCGCAATTGTCATTCAAAGTGCGACAGCGCTGAAAGCTGAAAAATGACTTGGGCAGGGAGGGGGTGTGAGTGCCTGGTAGGCATGTGGTTAAACATCTATCACTGCAGCTTGAGGTCACGTCTGGGATCCTTGTGTGGATCATCTGAGGCATCGGTGTCCCCTCACGAGGGATACATATGTGGGGGACCAACCCAACTCTGGTGCAGTCATAATTTCTGGTGTTTTTATCTGTGATGACCACTGTGCTGGTTGCCCTGCTGGTATGAAACTGCTTACCTTAATGAAGATCTGTAGCATAAATATATTATACTGTTATTTCAATGTCTAACGAATGTTATGTTCTGTTATAGAGTGTTTTAACCTTATGGTCTTCTCTATGCAAACCTCCCTGAAGAAGGGATTCTATTTTTTTCCTGAAACGTGTCAGCCTTAATAAGAATATATTGTCACTGCAGCATTGACTCATATCAATCATTACCTTACGGCGTTCTGTTATGTGTTTTTTCAAAAGGGTGATGTATGCACCAACTTTTTATCTATGTATCATCAGTTGTGCTCATAAGTTCCCTGGCAGAATTTATGATTTCTTGGCCATTTTTCAGAGAATATGAATGATAACACAAAAACATTTCTTTCACTCAAGGTTAGTGTTGGGCTGAAGCCATTTAATATCAATCAGCTGTGTTTACTCTTTTTTTTATTTATTAGAAAAAGAAAAGTTTATTGGAGAAATAATAAACAAACATTTAAAGAGAGAAAAAGCATTTTTGACAGCATATATATCCATCTATTAAGGTATATTGCATACAAGATTGAGGTTCACTCCACAATGAGTAAAGCAGAAAGACACTCTCATGCAGATTTTGAAGCTGGAAATGCAGTTATTTAGACATTGACAAATTATCATAACCTGGATTAAGTTGAGAACTGCACAGTTATGAGAACAACAAAAAAGGAACAAAAGAGAGGAAAAAAAAAATAGCTTCAAAAGGCCACAAAACTAGGCCAAGTAGTGAGGACCCAAACAGGCATGACTATAAATCAACCAAGTGTTTCCAGTCAGGGTACATAATGTCTGGATTTAAGCTTATTCATTAACCTCCCTGGCGGTATTCCCTAGTCTGGCTTGGGGTGAGATTTCAATACCAAAAGCGGTAACCCCGAGCCAGACTCGGGACCGCATCGCAGGTTCCATGTGGAGGTTACTTACCTTGTCCCCTGGATCTTGCGATGTCTCCCCGCTGTGATCTGCGAGCCGCCGTGTCTCACTCGATTCACAGTGCCGAGCTCCTGCGAGCATTGCGACGCATGGGGATGGACTTCGGTGCCAAATTCAAAAAGTAAAAAACACAGTATAGATACAGTATACTGTAATCTTACAGATTACAGTACTGTATTAACTAATTACACATCCCCTTTGTCCCTAGTGGTTTGTCCAGTGTCCTGCATGCAGTTTTAAATTATAAATACTATTCTTTCTGCCAGGAAACTGGAGATTGTCCATAGCAACCAAAAAATGTCCGTTTACGTCAAAAGTGCTTTTAGACCAGCTAGAAAACAGCGATAATAAATTAGAATAACTTACAGAATTGAGCGATAGTGATTTGTGGGGAAATTCGTCATCAAACACTAAAAGTAATGACAGCGGCAATTCTGCAAATTTCAGTGTTTTTGATTTGATTACATTATTGAATGATTTTTATTATTATATTATTATTTGTTATAATTATTTATAGCTATTTATTATATTTTAATTTATGATTTCGTGTTTCAAACTTTGTCATACCCAGGATGTCTACTAGACTCTTGTTTGGCCAGATTTATGTGAGATATTTCTAAGAATTACAGGCCTACAATATAAAACGCCAAATTTCCATGCAAAATAATGGTGCCGCTTTCAGCGCCTAAAATCTGAAATAATCATACCACCAGGGAGGTTAAATCCTCTGCAAAAACCTTTCCCTGACCAACTGATGGGGTGCCAGACCTGGCGAATTTAGCCATGGCTGTCACATTTTATAGAATTTGTTAGGTACTTTCCTCTGCATATACTGGAGTTTTTCTCTTTTTAGTACATTGTTAACCTGTTCTATCCACTGGCTCCTCATGGGGAGTTGTGGTGAAATCCAATATCGGGCTATCAGCTTATGCGTCATATAGAGTAGAGGTATCACTGCCAGATGTTCTTGTGGTGTGAGAAGATCCTCCTCTATAGCACCTAATACACATACTACGGGGTTGTATGGAAGGCAAAATTGAAATACCTGCAAAACTGTGGTAGTAACCAATATCAGAACAGTTTGGGGCACCTCCAAAACATATGCATAAAATACCCATTGTCTCTCTCACATTTCGGGCATAGTGGTGAGCTCCTGTTACCCCAACTCTGAAGCTTAACAGGCGTTCTATACGCTCTATGTAACATAACTGTGGGACAATCTCTGAAAAGCCGAAACCTACACCAACGGGGCAGAGGTCAGACACATATGTATCCCACACATCTCCATCAATAGGTCTCAAGTCCTTTTCCCATCCCTTTCTACATGGGAGGTTAGAGGCATTGTGTGTGGATTGAAGTAAAGTGGAGTATCCTCTAGAGATCATTCCCCTTTTATCTTCCTCTAAGAGGATCCCATGCATTAGGGGGTGCTCAATAGGGGTGAGTATAATTTTTCGTGCCTGGGTCTGAACTGCATGCCTAAGTTGCAAATACTTATAGAACTGGGTTCTAGGAACGGAAAACTCTCTTTGCAGTTCAGAAAAGGACTTAAATACTGATCCGGTAAATAATTGTACCATATAAATGATTCCCGCTCTTTCCCAGTCCTGAAAGTCTCGCAGTTTGAGTATTTCTAGAAAGCTGGATTTACGCCATATAGGTTTACAGGGACAGCTTCCCCAAACAACCAAAGCCCGTGTGATATATGACCACAGGATATTTAACATGCAGATGGTCGGTAAATCAGGCTGTAAGTGCGAGAAACCCACCTCCAAAAATGTTAGCGCCGGACTGGGAGATCCCCAGGGCACCAACAAATTGTGTACAGGATCCAGAGGGTTGTCCATTTCCCATGCCCCCAGATGCTGAATTTGGGAAGCAATGTAATAATGTTTTGCATGTGGGACAGCTAAGCCACCCTGATCCTTATCGAATTGTAATGTGTATAGACTGATCCTAGATGTTTTATTACGCCAGATCAATGCTCTGAACTGAGAATCGATTTGGGAGAACCACCTACGTGGTACCCATATAGGTGGGTTGTAAAACACATATATTAGCTGGGGAGCCCACACCATCTTAATAAGATTTACCCTTCCAACCACTGACAATGGAAGCTTAGACCAGGAGGAGCACTTAGTTTGAAAGCTATGAAGTAATGGCATCAAATTCAGCTCAATATACTGCAAAGGATCCGGTGTGATTTGTATACCGAGATATCGGAATGAGGACACTATTTTAACTGCCCTAGCACACTCTGGGACAGGAGCAGAGATGGCGTCTAGCGGCATCAGAACCAACTTACTCCATTTAATGAAGAAGCCAGATAGCATGCCAAAACGTTTAATTAGCCTCATAACATTCTGCGGGGAGTTCTGATTATCACCAAGGTAAATTAATGTTTCATCTGCATATAATGAGATGACTTCCTCACTGGGACCACAAATTAACCCAGTGATACTCTAGAATGCACAGGCATGGACAGCCAATGGCTACAGAGCCAGGGCAAATAGCAAGGGTGACAAAGGGCACCCCTGCCAAGTCCCCCTATGAAGCGGAAAAGAATATGACACCTCCCCGTTTACTCTGAGTCCAGCTGATGGGGCAGCATACAGCAGTTTAACCCATGAAATAAAAACTGGGCCCAACCCAAACCTGGACAGCACCTCCCAGAGATATGGCCACTCTACGCTGTTGAATGCTTTGGCTGCATCCAATGAGAAGAAGGCCCTATTTTCTGGGTTTTCCACTGGAAACTGCATATTCAAATACAGCCTGCGTAGGTTATGTTCTGTAGATCTTGTAGGAATAAAGCCTGATTGGTCTCTATGTATCAATTTGTGGATAATCTTGGCTAGTCTATTTACTAGGACTCTGGCTTTAACATCAAGGGTAAGGAGCAAAATGGAGCGATAGGAGTCAGGTGATAGGGCACCCCTTCCATGTTTTAGCAAGACACTTCTCGCCTCATTCATGGACTGGGGCAACCTGCCCTTGCTGCGAGCATCATTATAAACCTTGAGAAGGATTGGTATCAGCTAAGACGAATATCTTTTGTAAACCTCGGCCATCAGGCCGTCCGCACCCAGTGACCGCCCATTATGTGTCTGAGCCAAGGCAGTAAGAAGCTCCTCTTTGGTCAGTGGGGCATCAAGTATTTTAGTGTCTATTGTTGTCAAAGAAGGCATAGGATAACCATCTAAAAATTCATCTAGTTCTATTTGGGAGGGATGTACCTTAGATTTACCTTAGATGAGTAAACGTCTATATAGAATTCACAAAATGTGTTAATAATATCTGAGGTTGATTGCTATGAGTTGTCCTGTAGATCTAGTATGGTTTGGATATGTTTAGGAGTCTGCTGCAACTTAGTAAGCATGGCCAGCATATACCCTGTGGTTTCACCCTCCTCGAAGTATTGCTGTTGCAAAAAGAAGCGTTTGTTTTCAGCCTTTTGTAATGCAAGTTGTCTGGACAGAGATTGGGATGCTGACCATGCACATTTAGTCTGACGGAGTGGCAATGTAAGCAGACCCAGTCCTTTGCACCTCTGATAGCACAAACGTTTCCCATGATTTTGCATCACTATTAATACGATTAATAAGGGTAATAAATTGCCCTCTCAGATATGCTTTAGCAGCGTCCCACACTACCTCTAAGTCAGCTGTATCCAGGGCTTTTTTTCTCAGAGAATAGGTGCGGGAACTCAACCACGAACCTACTCCCCCTGTGCTACCTGAAAGGGTGGGTGTGACCAAATGGATAAGTGGGAGGACCTTAAAGTAACGCACAGAGTAAAGTACAATGCAGAAAATGCAGGGATCAGAAGTAGATAATGCACAGAATGCAGGGGTAAGTAATGTAGAGAGTGCAGGGATCAGGAAAAAGTAATGCAGAGTGTGCAGTAAGTGATGCCCAGGCCACTGTACAAAATACAGACAAAAATGAACCCCTCTAACCAGTACAAACCCCGCTCCTCAAGCCCATACCACCCCAGCTCAGATCTAACCAAGCAGCCCCAATCTCCTCTCCTTCTCCAGTAAAGCTCACCCCCACAGCCCTAAAGCCTGATTAACACGGGTAATTTGATCTGTGCCCTGTTTACCCACACAGAGATGCAGAGGTGGTCTGTGCATTCCCATACAAGCAGTCCCATTGTTGGCTGCATGGACACAGCTGCTGTGTCCCAATATGACATCCATGTGGGTGTGGGTGCTTGTCCCTGGACTCACCCTGAGTGCTTCTGGGCTGTACACGTCACACCATTGTCACATTGAGAATAGAAGCTGTGTCAGTACAGCCCCTTTGTCCCAACAGATAACAATGGGACTTCCGGCACAGGGATGTATGGAACACCTGTACATCCTTGTTTCAGTATAACATTGCCCCGCATGAGGCACAGATAATCACTCCATTTGAATCCCCCAGTCCACTCCCTCTGTAGAAACTATTATCTCCCAGCTATTATTTCCTGTAAAATAAAGTTTTACAAGTTAGTTCTAGAAGAAACTGCTGAGCCACATACACTAGGTCACACTGCAAAGTCTTACTGTACATAGGGCTCTATCTTGCTCCCTCGTTCTTCTGCTGTGTGGAAAGCCTGCTATTTATTTCTACTCATTATTCTAAGGCACCAGTGTCAAAGAATGTATCTGTGCACACTGGAGGGGAGAAGAGAGGAGGCTGCCTGAAGCGTTCAACCTGTTGCCGCCTGCTGACCATTGGTGGGCGGAACTTGAGCAGGAAGAGAGCAATGTCAGATCACTCCGCCTCTCCTGCTCCTGCCTGCCGAAGCCCATAGTTTGCAGACCGCACTCAGCAACACTAGGTGATGGGTCACCGGTGTTCTAAAGGAATATCTGCACCTACTGGATTGAGGTGCAGAACAGAGAATTATGTGTGGTAGAGATGCACTGTCACTTGGAGACACAGGAACGGAACTCCAGTGTTAGTGACAGCAGTGAGCGGCAAGTACGGGGCTGGTGCCATAGGTGGCGGAACGCCATTTCGCCACGTTCCAGCAGAAAAAAAGCCCTGGCTTTATCTATATTTTGCCTAAAAAAATGTTCAACAATTCCGGCAAAGGGTCTGGATCCGGGAACAAGGACAACAAAAAAGGGTTACGTTTCCAAAGGGATCTTCCAGTCTTAGCAGGAATTGCAGCTCAACCCAGAATGGAGGATGGTCGGAGATATTTCTGGTGCCGTACCCAGACATACCCAGTAATGGAAGCAGTGACCCATTCCCGAGACCCAGATCAATCCTAGACAGGCCCCCCATTAGAATCAGAGCAGCACAGAAATTGCCATACCTTGGGGTGTCGCATCCTCCACACAGCCATCAAGCCGAGCTCTCCCAACAGGCGAGCAAATGCAATTGGGCCTTTAGGTATGAATCGTGTCCCAGTTGTTACACCAGTGAGTTTATCCAGGTCATGATCTAAATATCTATAAAAACCACCCACTGCTAGTAGTGGTACCTCTGGGAACCGAGCCATTTGGATCACAAGGGACTTTAAAGGTTCAGCTGAGAATTCTCTCCTGCGATGCTCGGAGAGAGCTTTCTTCTCTATTCAGCCATTGTGCCGCCATGTTGGGCTTGTCAAAGGAATGGACCTTCCCCTTCGCCACAACCCGCAGCCGAGCCGGGTACAGCATTGCATATTGCAATTCCAGAGATCTGAGGTGCTGTTTCACATTGATGAATTATGCTCTGTTTCTGCAATTCCGCAGAAAAGACAGGGAAGAGCGATATGTTATTGTTATCAATGACTAGTTTCCCAGCCATATTGCGGTCCTTGGATAGGATGACATCTCTGTCCTTGTAATTTAGGAGTTTGAACAGAAATGGACGAGGATGTGCCCCCGGTGGTAATGGACACGCTGGGACCCTGTGTGCTCATTTCACAGTGAACATGGGGGAGAATGCATCAGCGCCAAATACAGTGGTGAGCCATTTTTCAATTAAATCGACCGGGTTTTTCCCCTCAGCTTTTTCTGGGATGCCTATGGCTTACACATTATTGTGCCTCAGCCTGTTTTCCAGGTCATCCAGCCTAGCTGCATACTGTGAAGTGAGATGAACATTATAGCTGAGATCACGCTGCATGGATGCCAAGTCATCTTCAATGGAGCTGGCTCTCCCTTCCAGGGCAGCGGTCCTTTCTCTAAGCTTTTGCATATATTGTCTGAGAAACGTGATCTCAGCCTTCACTCCCTTGACTTCATGAGTGAGAGCAGTAAGAGACATGTTGCAGTTAGTTACAGCAGAGAATATGTCCCTGAGGGTCGGTTCATGATCAGCTGGTGCTGCTGGTGGCTCAGATGGCATAGCAGACATGTCTGCTAGATTACTTACTGTGTCCCAGTCAAACCCAGATCAATTGCCATCCTCGAGTGGAGCTGTGTCCAGAGAGCCGCCTCCAGAGAGCCATCATCCGGAACCCCCAGCACTGGTGAGATATTCAGGTCATCTTTGGGCAGAGTCTTAGAGAAAAGCTTGTGGGCCGCTTCTTTATATTTTTCCTTAGCTGTGTTCTGCGAGCCGGCGTCATCTTGGCCCATGAGGTCCGTAAGTCAAAGGTCTTTCAGCCACTTAGCTATGTCCGTCAGCCGCCTCGAACCCTTCAATTTGTGGACCAGAGCAACGGGAAGCTTTCAGTATCCCCGAAAAAGCAGATGAGCTGGTAAAAAGGATTGCCCACAGGATGAATGTACGTATGTTCGGCGGAGCTAGCACAGGAGGCATCCTTGTCAAAGGATTTGCGGGAAAAGGTAGTTAAACTGTATAAAACAGGAAAGGGGTATAAAAAGATATCCAAGGAATTGAGAATGCCAATCAGCAGTGTTCAAACTCTAATCAAGAAGTGGAAAATGAGGGGTTCTGTTGAAACCAAACCACAGTCAGGTAGACCAACTAAAATTTCAGCCACAACTGCCAGGAAAATTGTTTGCGGTGCAAAGAAAAACCCACAAATAATTTCAGGTGAAATACAGGACTCTCTGAAAACATGTGGTGTGGCTGTTTCAAGATGCACAATAAGGAGGCACTTGAAGAAAGATGGGTTGCATGGTCGAGTCACCAGAAGAAAGCCATTACTACACAAATGCCACAAAGTATCCTGCTTATAATACACCAAACAGCACAGAGACAAGCCTCAAACCTTCTGGCACAAAGTCGTTTGGAGTGATGAGACCAAAATTGAGCTTTTTGGCCACAACCATAAATGTTACATTTGGAGAGGAGTCAACAAGGCCTATGATGAAAGGTACGGAGGTGGATCGCTGAAATTTTGGGGATGTGTGAGCTACAAAGGCACAGTAGAATAAAGTGAAGGTTCTGGAGTGGCCATCTCAGTCTCCTGACCTCAATATCATTGAGCCACTCTGGAGAGATCGCGAACGCGCAGTTCATGCAAGACAGCCAAATAATTTACAGGAACTGGAGGCTTTTTGCCAAGAGGAATGGGCAGCTTTACCATCTGAGAAGATAAAGAGCCTCATTCTCAAATACCACAAAAGACTTCAAGCTGTCATCAATGTTAAAGGGGGCAATACACGGTATTAAGAACTGGGCTATGTAAACTTTTGATCAGGGTCATTTGGCTAGTTTCTGTTGCTATTATGATTTAAAAAGAGTAAACAATTGACAATAAATGGCTTCAGCCAAACACTAACTATGAGTTAAAGAAAAGTTTTTGTGCTATCATTCATATTCTCTGAAAAATGGCCAAGAAATCATAAATTCTGCCAGGGTATGTAAACTTATGATCACAACTGTATGTATCCAATAAAGTTTTACATTTTACACAATTTTGGTTCAATAAGAGTTGCCCTTAAAGTCCCACCTATTTGCATAATTCTAGCACAAGCCACCCATCCAGTGTAAATCCTCTTCCTCTGCCATCACAATTACCCCCTCCCATTCCCTTAGCTGTACAATTTTTAGCCACTATAAATTTTTTATCCCCCCCTCCCCAAATATGCCCTCCCAACACAGACCGGCAATGGATTATCAACATTAGTAATTCCATTGCCCCCCCCCCCCCCACTTCCTGCAGCCTGGGGATAGCAGGGAAAGCTTAGTGCAGCCACTCAGAAAGGAGCGCTGTCGCTTCCAAATACAGAAGCCAGGCTTCTGTGTTTGGAAGTGAAAGTAGTGAGCTGAAAGCACATGGACATGGCTGTGTCCTGTGCTTACGGGGTGATTAGGATGTGCCCAGGAACATCCGACACACCCTATGCACATGCCTATGCTTCACAGTCTTGGAAGTCTCCAGAGACAGAGAGAATGGTTAAGCATTACCCAAGCTGCAGAGAGACTTGTGATTTCTGTTAGCTACCAAAGTTGTGCCCTTATAGTTAATTACAAATTTCCAATAGTGGTTAGACAAGGAAGAGAAAGAAAGAGAAAGAAATCTTGACTGCATTATTCACTGTATCAGGAATACCTTTTGATAAAATGAGCTCTGATTAGACGTTAGACAAAGGTATAAAATTGATAACCTATAACAAAGCAATCTATGAGAAAGTATGTCACACCAAATATTAAAACTGCCATCTTTTATTGTTGAATATTATATTTGTTAAGCTCCTATTAAACTCCACAGGCTGTTGGGAGCCTCCAGAGACAGAAATTATTATGTGTTACAGGAGCCACGGAGAGACTTGTGATTGCTATTAGTCATTCCTTTTTACCAGAAAAAAAACTTACTGCTCTGAATACTGTTCCCAGAATACCTTATGGTAATTACAACCCTAGTTAGGGGTCATCAGAAGCTTAGAAGTCATAACCTTCCTAGAGGTTAGTCAACACTTCACTGTTCTTGTGTAATAATCAACAGAGACATTTTACATTCTAAAGTTGCCTAGAATATCCTAAAGTGGGTATAGAAAAGAATAACCCCCTTTAAAATAATCACATTTTGTTGCTTTGCAGCCTGAAATGAAGACAGACATAGTTTTTGTTTTACTGAAAAAAGGATCACCCCCTTTCTAAAAATGACTTGTAAACTCAATCATGTGTACAAAATCACCTTCTCAACGGCACACAAAGCCATTTGACTTTTAACTGTGATAAGCTGTGGTTATTTTGATTAGTTCAGCATGAAAAAAACTTTCCTGGAGGATTTCAGTCCCAGATAGTGCAACTGAAGCAAACAATCAACTATGGGTGGCAAGGCACTGTCAAATTATCTCTGGGATAAAGTTGTGGACAAGCACAAGTCAGGAGATGGATAAAAAAAAATCAAAGGCTTTATGAATGCCTGGAAGCACAGTGAAGTCTATTTTTAGGAAGTAGAAGGTATTTGGTACAACACAGACCCTCCCTGGATCACGACGTCACTCCAAACTGGATGGAAGAGTCAGGAGGAAGGCAGGACAAAACTGGTCAGAGAGGTTACCAAGAGTCCTATAGCAACTCTGAAGCAGTTGCAGGAATGTATGGCATAGAGTGGTCATTGTGTGAATGTGAAAACAATATCACAAATTCTCCACAAATGTGGAGGAGGGTTGCAAGAAAAAAGCCACTCTTCAAGAAAGGCCACATGCAGTCACGACTGAGCTCTGCCAAAACACACCTCGAAGAGTCTGAGGCCACAGGTCTGAGACTAAAATTGAATTATTTGGCCTTAACACCAATGCATACAGTATGTCTGGCGGAAATCCAATACAGCTCGCCATCCAAATAACACCATTCCTACAGTAAAGCATGGAGGTGGTAATATCCTGTTATTGGGGTATTTCTCTGCAGCAGGGACTGGAGCACTTGTCAGCATAGAAGAAAAATAGATAGGGCTAAATACCGTTAAATTCTTGAGGAAAATCTGCTGCCCTCTGCCAGAAAGTTGTCAATGGGAAGAACGTTTACCTTCCAACATGACATGAACCCAAAGCACACAGCAAAAATTACCACACGATGGTAGTAAATACAGCTGTATAAAACAAAAATTGTGTCTGTCTTCATTTCAGGCTGCAAAGCAACAAAATGTGATTAATTTAAAGGGGGTGATTAGTTTCTATACCTACTATATATAATCATTCTATAGTACAGATAGTTTTACAGTAAGAATTAACAGAAATGGTAAAGGTGAGCTATTATTTTCTCTAGGCATAAAACACAGACACACAGTTCAAAACATTAGCAAACTTCCTAAATCTTTAGGGCAATTTGCGTATTGCTGTAGCATGATATACTCTATATGGCCAATTATCAGTTACTGCAAAGTACACTTAAGTGATGAAAATGTTTGAACTTAGGGGACTAGGTTATATTTGAACCAATACTTTCAAATGTTTAATTTGTCTGTATAACTTTTATGTTCTTAAAAAACTCAAAGTACACTTTGGGGGTTATTTACTAAGGCTAGCGAGTGCACAATCAGGCACACTTCTGCAGCATAGAAACCAATCAGCTACCAGGTTTTATTGCCAAAGCTTAATTGAACAAGCTGAGGTTAGAAGCTGATTGGTTTCTATGCCGAAGTGAGCCTGATTTTGCATTATCCATCTTTAGTAAATAAACCCCTTTGTCTTCATAAACTCTTGGTAAGAGTAGCACGCCTCTTTCTCAACCACCCCTTATGCCGCGTACACTCGAGCGGAATGTCCGTCAGAAAAAGTCCGATGGGAGCTTTTCATCATATATTCCGATCGTGTGTATGCCCCATCGGACTTTTTCCGCCGAAAATTCAGACAGACTTAGATAGAGAACATGTTATAAATTTTTCCGACTGAACTAATTACTATAGGAAAAACCGCTCGTCTGTATGCTGTTCCGAGGCACCACAAACATGCTCTGAAGCAAGTACGAGATGGAAGCTATTGGCTACTGGCTATTGAACTTCCATTTTCTAGTCCCGCCATAAGTGTTGTACGTCACGCGTTCTGGAATAGCGCAATTTGGTGTGACCGTGTGTATGCAAGACAGCTTGAGCGGAATTCTGTCAGAACTCCGTCAGAAAAACCTTCAGAGTTTATTACGATGGGAAAACCGGTGGTGTGTACAAGGCATTAGAGTTTCAGGACTCATTCACACTGGCACATCTGCATTTTGCTTTTCTACAGGTGAAATGATCTGAATTGCATAAACAACTTTTAAACCTCCCAGATCATTCTTTCCTGAGTTTCCTGATTTCACACTTCAAAGCCGGTTTAACCACATTTAGGCGCTTTTAGAATAATTTATATGCATTTAGTCACATTTAGAGTGTCTTATCAGATCCTAGACACCCCAAATTCTATTTTCTCTAAAAGCAGCTAAACTGCATCTAAATGTAGACTAACACACAGTGCGAATGGTACCACTGAAAAATAATTTCCTCTAAATACATATATAAATAGTGCCAATGTGAATCAGGCCTAGTTTTCAAAACAGCACTACATATTCATTAAAGGTGCAATGCCTGGTAGAACATATGGTTCCACATACACTATATTGTCAACAGTATTGTGGCGCCTGCCTTTACACACACATAAACTTTAATGGCATCCCAGTCTTAGTCCGAGGGATTTCAATATTGAGTTGGCCCACCCTTTGCAGCTATAACAGCTTCAACTCTTCTGGGAAGGCTGTCCACAAGGTTTAGGAGTGCGTCTATGGGAATGTTTGACCATTCTTCCAGAAGCGCTTTTGTGAGGTCAGGTACTGATGTTGGACGAGAAATCCTGGATCACAGTTTCCACTCTAATTCATCCCAAAGGTGTTCTATTGGGTCGAGGTCAGGCCAATCAAGTTCCTCCACCCCAAACTTGCTAATTCATGTCTTTATGGACCTTTATGGACTTTTCTTTGTGCACTGGTGTGCAGTCATGTTGGAACAGGAAGGGGCCATCCTCAAACTGTTCCCACAAAGTTGGGCGCATGACATTTTCCAAAACGTCTTGGTATGCTGACGCCTTAAGAGTTCCCTTCACTGGCACTAGGGGGCCAAGTCCAACCCATGAAAAACAACCCCACACCATAATTCCTTCCTCCACCAAATGATTTGGACCAGTGCACAAAGCAAGGTTCCTAAAGACATGGATGAGTGAGTTTGGGGTGGAGGAACTTAACTGGCCTGCACAGAGTCCTTACCTCAACCCAATAGAACACCTTTGGGATGAATTAGAGTGGAGAATTAGAGCCAGGCCTTCTCATCCAACATCAGTGCCTGACCTCACAAATGCACTTCTGGAAGAATGGTCAAACATTCCCATAGACACACTCCTAAACCTTGTGGACAGCCTTCCCAGAAGGGATGAAGGTGTTATAGCTGCAAAGGGTGGGCCAACTCAATATTGAACCCCACGGACTAAGACTGGGATGCCATTAAAGTTCATGTGCATGTAATGGAAGGTATCCAATTACTTTGGACAATATAATGTTGAAAAGCACTAAGTAGAAACTGGAATTGAAGATAAGCCAAAAAAGGTAAAGAGATACAAAAACAGGTAAACAAGTACAGCCAAAGTGTCAAAAAAGATAATGCTGTTTAAAATGACCTATTTCAAATCTGCATAGATTATCAGCTTCTCAGCATGTAAGATGATGTATTATTTGCATTCTTAATTGAAAAAGCACAATATCTTCAGTCAAGTATGTAAATCTGATGCCTGTTTAAGCTCATTTCATGCAAAAAGAAAAAGTGTTTCCAAAGCATAAACTATAAAATCTAGTTTTCACATTATCTGTGGTAACAGATGTTTTCTCTTTTTCATCTGTATATAAAATTTAAAGTAAACAATGCCATTCCTTTTACTTTTCCCAACTAACAGTATTTTTGCATAGATGCAGTTGTAAGCTGTCTATCTCTTATGTTTCAGTCTTTTATCCTTCCGCCTTCAATCCCTGGATAGCAGCTGTGAAAATTCAAGCTATTACTGTTAACATGGTGTAAATAAAAAATCACATCTCTGCCCTAACACCCATGTCCATTAAAATTGCTATGTTGTGTAAACTAGTAAATCCATGTAAGGAACCTACCTACCTACAGAAGGTCTGCTCAGTTGTTCAGAGGTCATATATAATCTGCTTCTGTGTCATAGTCAGGCATTAGGACTTGGCTAATGGTGGGATCTATAAAACTGTATTCTTATGACCCATACTCCATTTCACCAGGGTCCATACTATGATTATTCATTGTAGTGGTCTAATTGTTTCTTGTTGCTGTCATCATTCCTGTCCTCAAAGTGTTCCTTTTATAACACTATCATTGCTAAATCACACTTTCTGTCTTCTCTATTCCTGGCCCTATTTCCTAGTATGTCTGTCTCTCAAACTCACTGTCTGTTTTTAGTCTGCCAAAGCCCTAACACCTTCCTGTCCCTGATTTCTTTTAATGAGAAATATGGGAATGCAAAAATAGGTAGTACATGCTACCCCCATACCTAAATTGCATTTCTTTCTTTCCCCAGTCCTTTAGTTTTTAAAGAATAGACTTTTGAATTGTCCAGAATCAGCTTCTAAGGGTTCTTTTTCAGTTCAAAAGTTTGCAGGGGGTGGACACAGCTCCACAATCCAGCCCCTCCCTTACTCCCTCCCTCTGGAGGACATGTAGGCATGTTTGGTGAAGAGGTGAACACCCAGGCTGCTATCTAGAACGAGCACGTTCTTCACATGCCTCTGTTTTCATGGCAGCATGTTCCCAGCTAAAACCCAGAAGCAGAGACAGTGAGATGCAAGCAGTGAAGCCCTCACCTTTCTCTGGCGGTTATCTTCAAGCTCTCCTCTGCAAGACTCCAACACCTCTCCCCTGGGCTTTAATGTCCCTGTGTTCTCCGAACCCCCCCTCCCCTCACTCATTCAAAGTTCATGTCAGCGTCTCCTCCAGGCAATGGGAGAGGGGGGAGAGTCACTGAAAACCTATCATGTACAGAAATGAACACTGGTGAGCTCTCTACACATAGCACTGTCTTATATCAGAAGAGGAGACATGGTGAGGAGCATAGTGACCTGTACCTGTGTCTGTTCTCTGAAATGAACACAGTGATATGTGTAGAGAGCATACCTGTGTACAGTACATAGGAGGGGAGACTGACAACTCCCCCACATCTAAAGTGATCCCCAATATGTGCCCAGAGTCTCTTTTATTGTACATACAAATCATCCCTCTGTCACTGATCCCATCCCCCCACCACCATCCCTGTCACTGATCCCATCCCCCCCTCCCACCATCCTTCTGCCACTGATGTCATCCCTCTCCCCCCATCCCCTGTACTCCTATACAGTCCCATCATCCCCATCCCCTGTACTCCTATACAGTTCTATCATCCCCATCCCCTGTACACCTATACAATCCCATCATCTCCATCCCCAGCACTCCTATACAGTCCCATAATCCCCATCCCCTGTACTCCTATACAATCCTATCATCCCCATCCCCTATACTCCTTTTCAGTCCCAATCATCCCCATCCCTTGTATGCCTATACATTCCTATCATCCCCATCCCCTGTACTCCTATACAATCCCATCATCCCCATCCCCTGTACTCCTATACAGACCCATTATCCCCATTCCCTGTACCCCTGTACAGTCCCATCATCCCCTGTACTCCTATAGTCTTGTCATCCCCATCCCCTGTACTCCTATACAGTCCCGTCATCCCCATCTCCTGTACTCCTATACAGTCCTGTCATCCCCATCCCCTGTATTCCTATACAGTCCCGTCATCCCCATCCCCTGTACTCCTATACAGTCCTGTCATCCCCATCCCCTGTACTCCTATACAGTCCCGTCATCCCCATCCCCTGTACTCCTATACAGTCCCGTTATCCCCATCTCCTGTACTCCTACAGTATACAATCCCGTCATCCCCATCCCCTGTACTTCTATACAGATCTGTCATACCCATCCCCTGTACTCCTATACAGTCCCATCATCCCATCCCCTGTACTCCTATACAGTCTCGTCATCCCCATCCCCTGTACTCCTATACTATCCTATGTACGGCATGTGATGGCACTGTACAGCATGTGCTGACTCTGTACGGCATGTGATGGCACTGTACGGCATGTGATTATTGTATGGCATGTGATGGCACTGTACAGCATGTGATGACTCTGTACGGCATGTGATGGCACTGAACAGCATGTGATGGCACTGTATGGCATGTGATGGCTCTGTATGGCATGTGATCCTGTAATACTCTATTTACAATGAAGGAAACATTATTACTATAGGGGTACTAGGTAATACACCAAATACGGGGGAGCTCTGTCCATGTCCGAGGAGCTTTGTGCTTCAGTATGAAAATACAAGTAGGTGTGAATGGAAGGTTTCATTGTCTCATATAAAAATCCAGATAGTTAATAAAAGGATTCATTCACAATGTTAGTTCTGATTTTATTTCAATTTACTAAACCAGTAGTTCATGGAATGCCTATGTGCTGTCACATCCATATGTATATTCTGCTTTACAAATATATTAAAACATACAGATCTGTTGTGCTTAAAACACAATACACAATAAAAAACAGCAGCTGACACTATATTGCTGGGCACAATGACAAAAAATTAAATGAAAAGGTGTAGCGCTGAAAAAATAAACAAAAAAGTTCATCAATGATGAGCTGTTGAACACAATCGAAACAAAGTCCACAACTAGAGAAATCTGGATAAGAATGGATAGAATAGCCACCACCATCACCCAATACTACTGATTCTTACCAGCAGTGTGTAGGGTACACACGATAAATGTATAGGTAATGACACCAACGATCCTCCTGCACAGATCAATCCACTCCACAGAGATTTATACTGATCCTCTTCCCATTAGGCAAAAGAACTCAGAGACTGCTTCCATTCATTTAGGATTTCAACGAATAAACTTCGGTGCCGCGTCATTGGATTTGATTGACAACAGCGGTAGCCAATGACTGCGCTGCTATCAATCTATCCAATCAAGAGCCAAGAACCCCGGGCAGAGGAAGAGCGTGCCTCCACTGTGGGAAATTCCAGGGCTCAGGTAAGTAAAACGGGGGGGGGCGGTCACTGCCAGGTGTTTTTTCACCTTAATGCATAGGATGCATTAAGGTGAAATAACACAAGGGTTTACAACCCCTTTAAAGTTAGAGGTTAAGTAAAGTGTTTGACACATATAGTTAAGGGTTAAGTGTTTGAGGGAGGATATGTATTAAGGGTTCATGTTAAACTTTAAATGGCAGAGTTTAGATCAGTGCACTCTTGTCATTGTTAAAAGATTCTGATATATTTTCCCAGTATCTTTTTCCAATAGTCTTTTCCAGTAGAGCAATATCTGCAAGCTCTATCAAATTACATTAAGTCTAGACAGATAGCTTTATGAGTGGAGAAATCTATTGCTATCAATGTAGTTAAAGTGGCTTCTATCAGAAAGGCATGAAGCAACCACTACTATTACTACTACCTCTACCACTAGCAATTTAAATAAGGATTGTGTCACGGGGGATTAAAGTGATTATAAAGTCTCTTTTTTTGTTTTTTGTTTTTTTAGTAAAAATAACAAACATGTTATACTTACCTGCTTTGTGCAGTGGATTTGCATAGAGCAACTCAGATCCTCCTCTTCTGGCCCCTCCCTCCTGACGAGTGCCCCCCCAGCAAGCAGCTTGCTATGGGGACACCCGAGCCGAGTCACAGATCTGTGTGTCCATTCAGACATGGAGCTGCGGCCCCGCCCCATTTATTTCCTTATTTGCTGACTGACTTTGATTGACAGCAGTGGGAGCCAATGGCGCCATGCTGCTGTCTCAGCCAATAAGGAGAGGAGTCCCGGGCAGCCGAGACAATTGTACAACATTGCTGGATCTAGATGGGGCTCAGGTAAGTATTAGACCTCCTTTACACTGGAGGCATTTTTCAGGAGCTTTAGCGCTAAAAATAGCGCCTGAAAAATGCCTCATCTGCAATCTCAGTGTGAAAGCCCGAGTGCTTTCACACAGGGGCGCTGTGCTGGCAGGATGTCAAAAAAAGTCCTGCAAGCAGCTTCTTTGAGGCGCTTTAAGAGCAGTGTATTTGCCCACTGAAATCAATGGGCAGTGCTGCCGAAGTGCCTGCAAAGCGCCGCAGCAGCGGCGCTTTGCGGGTGTTTTTAAGCCTTTATTTGGCCACTAGCGAGGGGTAAAAAGTGCTTCGCTAGCAGCCGAAAATCTCCTCTAAAACAGCGGTAAAGCGACGCTAAAACTAGCGGTGATTTACCACTGACGCCCCCGTGTTGTCAGTGTGAAAGGGCTCTTAGAGGGGCTGAGGGGGACTGCTGCACACAGAATAGAATGCATTAAGATAAAAAAACATTCTGCCTTTACAATCACTTTAAGATTACTACTGACTACCATTGTAATAGAATGCTAAAAATACAAGAGCAAGAAAGATGATATTATCTTCTGTGCAGTGCAGGCCACTGACCTGAAATGCAAAGTTATTCATTTTGCAGGGAGTGGTGACCCAGGATGTCTGCTTTTGCTGTTTTTTTCAACTGACCAGCAACAATTTAGCAGCAAGTGAAGTCAAAACGCTTTATCTGCATACTTGTTCAGGATCAGTGACTTAGAAAGTACTAAAGACTAGGTACTAAATTACTAAGGCTAAAGCACTAAAGTACGTACTAAAGGCTAGCATGAAGATAAAACAACTGGCATTTTCTAAAGATCAGAAACCCTACATTTCTATCATGATAAGTTTCCTTCATAGCAGCAGTTTCCAAACTGCAGCCCGCGGCCCAGTTGCGGCCCTTTGCTTGCCTTTATCTGGCCCTTGTTGCATTATTCCTCTCACTGATGTGAGGTACTATTCATCCCACTGACACCAGCGATGAGGCACAATTCCTTCCACTGACACCAACAAGGGAGCACGATTCCTCCCACTAATACCAATTATAGGACACTATGGGGATTATTTACTAAAGGCAAATCCACTTTGCATTACAAGCGCAAACTACAAGTGCAAAGTGCCTTGAAATTGCACTGAAAGTGCACTTGGAAGTGCAGTCGCTGTAAATCCGAAGGGGACATGCAAGGGAAATAAAAAACAGCATTTTAGCTTGCACATGATTGGAAAATAAAATCAGCAGAGCTTCTCCTTATTTCAGATCTACCCCTCAGATTTACAGCGACTGCACTTCCAAGTGCACTTTCAGTGCAATTTCAAGTGCACTTTGCACTTGTAGTTTGCACTTATAGTGCAAAGTGGATTCGCCTTTAGTAAATAAACCCCTATTTCTCCTTCTACTGACCACAGGTGGTCAGTAACATGTTTACTCCCACTGACACCAAGCCTGAGGCATTATTTACATTGATTCTGTGGCATTTTCTACTACCAATGGCCACAGACAAACCCTCCTAATGTCTGAAGGACAGTAAACTGGCCTTTTTTTTACGAAGTTTAGAGACCCCTGCTTTAAGGTATTGAGGATGGGATTCGAAATATTGTTAACTCTGAATAACAATGTAGCAGGATTAACATCTGGCCTTATACTTCAGAAAATCAGCTTCTTCCTCAGTCTAGTCAATGGATAATGTGATAAATCAATCTGAGTGCTAAACATATTTAAATGTCTTTTATTGCATTATTTGCTTGCAATGCAAAAAAGCTCTTACCTGATATCAGGATAAGGTAAACCACATTTAAAAAACATTTTAACTGCATGTACATTTGGCCCCGATATACCGTATATACTCGAGTATAAGTCGAGTTTTTCAGCACATTTTTTTGTGCTGAAAGTACCCCCCTCGACTTATACTCGAGTCAAGCACTTTTCTGCAGCAAAAAATTTCATTTTCCGAACCGACTTTGGGGCCCCGTATCTCAGGGCCACTTAGTGCAAGGAACCCCAAATTTGGTGTGCTAACCCAGTGGGTCCACAACATATCCAAAGCTGGAGTTCCTAGCACTAAGTGGCCCCGAGATACAGGGCCCCAAAATCGGTTCGGAAAATGTCATTCTCTGCTGCAGAAAAGTGCTTGACATTTTCTGAACCAATATTTGGGGCCCTGTATCTCGGGGCCACTTGGTGCTAGAAATCCCAGCTTTGGATATTTTATGGTGCTTGTTCCACTGGGTTTGCACACCAAATTTGGGGTTCCTAGCACTAAGTGGTCCTGAGATACGGGGCCCCAAAGTCGGTCCACTGTGTCCATCTGCAGCAATGTCATTTCGGGACCCTTTGGGTTCAGAGACCCCAAATTTTAGCTACGGCTAGGGGGCATCCAGGAACCCTTAACTACTGAGTTTGAAGTTTGGGGGACCTATGGCTGCAAATGGGCACAATGAGGCATGCAAATGGGCACAGTGAGGCTGCAAATGGGCATCGTTTGTAAGTAGGAGTCGTTCGTAACTCGGGTGTTCGTAACTCGGGGACTGCCTGTAATTAAAAAGTAAAGATTTGCTGTTTTAAAGGGAACAACTAGAAAGGTAAAGTGGATCTAAACCCAAAGTGGATGACATTTGCTTTGCTTTGCTAAAGGACTGTGCATCATATACTATAGTCATGTCTTTTTTTCATATAATAATGTTTTTAAATTCTTCTTATCCATTCTTTACACCTTGGTCCTGCTGATTTCCTCCTTGAATCCTAGGAAAGAAGATCCAGACAAACCAGGAGGGTCCGCAGACAGTCTGCTAGGAATCTGACAGGGTCCAAGCATCGTGTCCTTCTGGGCCATTTCGGTGCCATGAAAATCACACACACCCTCCATCTCAATCCTGCGAAGTAGATGAGGAAGAGGTTTCAGAGGAGAGAAACTGTAGATCAGGTTGTACTTATCCGATGGAGTCACTAGAGTATTTACTGCAACGGGTAGAGAATCCATGAACCCAGAGACAAACTTGATCAGTTTGTTGTTGAACCTGGAAGCCATTAAGTCCACATCCAGCATCCCCCACATGTGACAGAGGTCTTAAAGTACCTTGGGGTAAAGGGGGCCACTCTTTGAAATACAGACATTGACAACTAAGGAAATCTGCCTGCCGATCATCCATGCCCAGAAATGTGCATAAGCAGATGGTGCTAGAGCATGATGTTTTACCCAAGCCACCATCTGGTAAGCTTCTCTTTGAGTTGTGACACTTCTGATTTCTCCTTGATGTATGCCACCGCTATGGAATTGTCTTTCTGAATCCAGGTTGGATGATATTGCAGTCAAGAGATCTGCAAAAGCAGAGGATCAGTCATCTCCTGGACTGCAGAGTCTGCATGGAGCAAAGAGTCTGGAGTTTGTCCTGAGGGATGAGACAGGGGGCCATATCCAGGATCAGGCACAGATACTCCAGGAGATAAAATGGTCAAATCGCCAAATTTTGTAAAGTTAGGATCCACCCGAATCTCTCAAGGGTCTGGACAGTCCAGTGAATGTTGGCTGACAGAGCCTAAGCTGACTGTTCTCTCAGAAGGAGATCATCTAGATAATAAGGATGCTCTGAGAGCAAAGCAAGGAAAGGTCTAGAGCTAGCACCTTGGTAAAAACTCCAGATTTTAGACAAACCAAAGGGAAGGGCAAAAAAATAGTAATGTTGCAAGCCCTCAGCAAAATGAAAGCATTGGTGCATCAGGAAGATGGTGCCATGAAAGCCAGGAGGTCCCCAGGATGCAGGGAAGGAATGACTGACCTGGCAGGATCCTTGCAGCACTTTTGTACTAAGAAGGAGTTGTGAATCTTCAGATGTTCTCTCTTTTGAGAACGGTGAACAGGTTTGTATAGAAATCTTGGATTGGTTCTTTCTCCGTGGCAATGGCAATGACCCTCTGCAGGAGAAGGTGTTCAAGAGTAGCATGGCTGTCCATCAAGAGACATTGGCAAGTTTGACAACATGAAGTGGGATGGAGGTAGAGATTGGAATTTCAGTTTGTAGACTGTGAATACGACATTATGGACCCAAACATTTGTAACATCTCTGATGGCCACAGAGGCCAGCAGACATTCTCCACATGGAAAACTGAGTTAGTGCCCTCATTCACAGGAGGGTTTGTTTGCAGAACTGGAAGACTGGAGGGTCCAGGCTTTACCGCAGAACTGAATCCCAAGCTTTAGCTTGGACTTAAAGGCCTGGGAGAAACAAAAGAACTCTTCTTAGGCTCAGAAGAAGAGGGTTTCCCAGAAGAAGGTTTATCTTTATTTTTATTTTTCTGAATCAAAAGAGTATTTTTTCCTTCTATCAATGCAATAAAGCAGGGCCACTCCATTTGCGCTTATAATAATATTGCTGCAAGCTAGGGATTTCCACAAGACATACTCACGATACACTCCCGGAGTAAGAAGGAATCATGCCGCCCAACTGTGTCTCAGAGGATCAGAGTGCTGTAGCTGTTGAGCAGATGGTGGGAGAGAGTGAGCCAGTGGAAGAAAAAAGGGATGGTTTAGTTCGATGAGAGCACAGAGAAGACATATGTTCTCTAGTAACACTAGAGAATACTATACAACAGCAAAAACTGAGGCATTCTGACAATAGGAGGGGTTATACTGTGCTGTACTTACAGCTCTTGTTCTCCAGTGTACAATTTCCTGAAGGCAGCTACAAAACCCTATTTTACACTTTTGCTGTCTCGTAATGTATAGTTACATAATTACATATTTGGTTAGGCTTAATAAAGACATCAGTCCATCCAGTTCACCGTGTTTGTGTGTGTGTGTGTGGGGGGGGGGGATGGGGTATTATGTCTCTACCACTTCCCATATCCCTGTATATTGTGTTTAGTACGACACTCATTTAAGAATTTTTTGGAATTAGCGACATTACCTGCTGGAACCACAGATTGTGAAAGGGAGTTCCACATCCTTACCACATCCTTACTGCTCTAACAGTAAAAAACTCATTAAGCCATTTAAGGTTGAACTGCTTCTCGCCCAACATCATCAAGTGGCAACATGTCTTCTTGAGTGACTTGAGACTGAATAGTTTCCTTCCTATGTTAGAATCACTCTTAAGATATATGTACAGTGTATAACTATCATATCTCCTTTTAAGCATCTCTTCTCCAGGGAGAATATGTTTAATGATTTTAAATGTTCCTCAAAATTGAGATCCTTCATCCCTCTAATTAGCTTTGTTGCTCTACTCTGAACTCTCTCCAGTTCCAGCACATCCCTTCTGCGGACTGGAAACCAGAACTGGATGGCATAACGGTCTGACCTGGCTAAGTTCTTTGAGGACTCTTGGGTTCAAGTCCTGGAGATATTTTCACATTAAGTCTTTCCTGTCTTTTTAGAACACTGGCTTCTGTTAACCACAAAGACACACTCCTTGCTGTGTTGCTAGCAATACTGTCTTGTTTATTATGGCCCTCTTTTTCCATAGTAAAAACTGAGGAGAAGAATGTATTCAATAGCTATGCATCTCTCGTTGTCTATTTTTGCTGCCCTGATTCCGCTCTTACATTTCTTATTGCATTCTTTGTAGTGCTGGATGGTTGACAGTTTCCCCTGGGATTTATATTTTCTAAAGGACAGTTTTTTCTCTTTAAAGTGTTACTAAACCCACAACAGTAAAATCTGTCTGTATATGCAGAATAGCATGCTTGTTATAATTACTGTGCAACGTAAGGGGTTAATCCTCTGCATTGTGTAAAAAGGCTCTCTGATCATGTATGGACATATCCTCCCCCTCCTGCAGGGTCTCGCTTAGCAAGGTCAGATAAGACACAGTGAGGGTAGCACTGCTGCACATGCTCATTTTCTTGTTGATCAGCGCTAGCCAGGTCACATGATATTGACATCACACAAGTGGGTGTGTATAGAGATCCTAAATGACAGCCCAGTCCCTCCCTCCTCCTCCATGCCCAGTAACTAAAAAAGAACACAGTGGGTGGGATGTCACATCTTGATCCCATAACAGCATGAGGACACAGGCTAAAGTGGAAATCTCCTCCTACCTGAACACTCAGCACTCAGGCAGACCCTGCAATTTATCATGTGACCGTGGTATACAGATCAGCCAAAAGGTATATAGTGGCAGTGTTTTAATGTAAAAAGAAGTTTTTTAAGCTGAGGGCACTGTGTGGGGCAGATTAACTATTTTTATATTACTGGGTTTAGTAACACTTTAATGTGCCATTTTACACTTGAATTTAGCCACCCAGGTTTAGCGTTAGTTCTTTTATATTTGTTGCTTGATGGAATACACTGGCTAATGCCATTACCTAAAATGTTCTTAAAGCAATTGTTGCCATTTTCTGGTAAAGCATCCCAGTAAGTCAGAAAGTTTGAATTCATCCTCAATGCGAAAAAAAATGCACTAGTTAACAAGTGGAACTGTTAATTACTAATAGTTATTTAAAACAAGTTGCAAAATAAATAAAGGAAAAGTGGTATTAAATGTAAACATGTATACTAATGTTAATGGATCCACTGTAAATGATTTTATTGTGGTAAAACAAGCAGCCATGCCATATTTTAACTGTAGGTAATAAGTATTTCCTTGTCATAGCTAGTGGATTGCTGATTTTTTTTTAAGTTAATTGAAGTTGATTTATGTGTATACTTTAAATTTTCAACCCAATAAAGTTATACATTTAATGTTTTGTTTTTAAACACAATTAGAAAATAATATATAAATATATACATATTTCAAATGCAACATAGACAACACATTCATTTAAGCCCATTTATGCACATTAGTAACACACCATGTGGCAGAAAGACTAGGACTACAAGAAGCCCCTTGGCAATACATTTTATGTTAAATCCCTAATGGCCTCTCAATATCTTTGCAGAATATGCACAAAAGTCCGGGGTCTGAAGCTATTGAAATGAATGGTTATTTATTTGCTAAACGAGAGCCCTATGTTTAATGTTCCTTAGATATAAGGTAGCCAAGTAAAGTCGCATTCCAACAGCTCCATACATCATTTATTTTATATACCCTAACTTCTCACAACGGGAAGCTTCTGCTGAAACGCTATACAAAAGGCAGAAAACTCTATTTTCAATCAAACAGAATTACTTACACATTCAGTGATACTACATTTGTAAAAAGAAACCATTTATTTGACAAACTTTAAGCATTTACAATCTGCTTGAACTTTGATGTCTTAGAGTAGTTTATATTATCCAGTATTTGTGCTGCCATTTCAATGTAAGAAATACAGTAAGAAGAAAGATGACAGAAAGACAGCACTTCACAAATATACCAACACAAATCAATATATAGGTACATGAACTAAATATTGTTGATCTTTCGTACATTTTTTTCATACATTTTATTAGCATGAGGTATGTAAGAAGTTAGAGCCATCTTAAAATGGAAATAAATGTGAGTAAAAATACACACCAATAGGAATAAACCAACCATTTTTTTCTGCCTTATATCCATGCTCCTTCAAGCAGCCATAATACATCACTGCCTTGTAACACAGATGCAGCCACTCATATTTCAAAATCCTATGATAAGTTGTGGCACAGAAACTTTCTCCTGAATAAGGTAGGCAATCATACTCAACAGCTGTGAGCATGACAGGTAACAATCTAATCATGGACCCTGCAGTATCCCAGCAAACCCGATGTTAGAAAATTGTCAACAGCTGGCTGAAATAGTTTTATTTTTTAATTTTTTTGCCCATTGTTTTTTTATGCTGTTAACTGGCAGCTGCCTTCAGTTGCAAACACCGAATTCATTGTGAGCAAGAAGAGCAGAGACAAATGAAAGTTTAAAGCAAACCATGTAGGCAAAAATACTAGGTATGCTTCAATGCCCCCTCATCGTCATGATGAGGCAAAAAATAATTGAACACCAATCACTTTAGTCTTTTTCACATTTATTGCTGAGCTCAAATCTATAAATAATGTTTGAATGTGCAGGATAGCCAAAAAGAGTACAAAAATAAGACAAGTATTCCAGTAATAGCAGGCGCTTTAAGTGCACTCTCTTTCTAATTGCTAGGAGAGCAGCCAGACAGATCTATGATACAAAAGAATAGAATATGGTGCAATACAATTACCCTTAGAGCCGTAAAGCTATCTGTATGTAGAGTCCCTAAATAACTACTAGAAAAGTCTATGGAGTAATAAGCCACAAGTCCATCTGAAGATGAAAACGCAGGTCCACAGGGATGTCAACACGTCAGGATGAGCCTCTTGTTGGGAGCAGAAGCTGTCTCCAGGAAGCATGCAAAAAAGAGAGATACAAAGGCACCTCTAACTGTGGACTGTAAGCAATTCAAAGGGGGGTGTAATTCCACTCACCTTTTGTAGGATAAAAACAGGCACTTGTTATTCCTTGTCTGGTGAGGTAAGGATCAGTGCTCATGAGGGTTGATCCTTACCTCACCAGACAAGGACTGACAATTGCCTGTTTTTATCCTATGAAATGTGAGTGGATTTACACCATTTTTTAATTGAATAAATTGCTTACAGTCCGCACTTAAAGGCACCTTTGTATTTCTCTTTTTAGATAGACCTATGACCCTGTACCCAAATATAGACTGCAGAAGGGTACCTACAGTTCTTGGCCTCCAGCAAATGCCATCACTAAGGCAAGGCCCAATTAGAGAACTCTCTAGGTAGTCATCCAGGCATAAACCCAGTTGTTTAAATACACAATGAAAAGGTACCAAAAAGATTTATCGTTTCCCCAAAGTATTCCTCAGAGCAACAACCTCAGGGACTGGTTGTGGCAGGCAAATATTTATAATTCAGTAATGGTCTTTCTCACACTAATTACTGAAACCTCCTCAACAGTAACAGATAAAATCAAAAAATATAGCTTAAAGCCTGTACCCTTACATATACCCAGTGAAGGGATTATCCCCAGGTGATACACAGAGATGAAATAAATCCTCCTACATAAGTTGTATTTGTCTATCTGCAGTCTTCTCTTCTCTACATTCTTTTAGAGTGCTGAAATAATAAGCTTGCCTGGGAGTTCAGAAAAAAAGGGGGCAGAGAGCTGAAATTACACTGTGTAGAGCTCAGTGAGGAGAAGTCTGAAAGCTGATTGGAGGGAAGAGACACACCCCGATTCACACAGCACACAGGAACAGAGCTAAGGCTGTCAATCAGCTGGAGCTCCCTCCCCTGTCACCATTTTTTTCTTGATGTCAGAAGTGATTCATGCTGATAGCAGAGAAACAAGCAGTTGATAGCAGAGAAACAAAGCAGCAGACAGAAATGACTCCTAGTGCTTTTAATTTAAAATACCCACTATAGAGGGATATGTGTTGTTCATATTTCATGTCTGAGATTTACAACTACTTTAACAGAACCAGCAATCCAGAGTGCTTTAATATACAAATCCTTGCTGCTGGAAATTAATTCCTGTCCTTTGCAATACCACACTGGTCATACAGTGTGATGACTGCCTTATACAGAGTCGCAGTAGGCTGGATGGTGCAAAATCAAGAAATTATATTCAACATTCTTCATTCACCCTGAACCCCACTTTTTGCTTACATAGCGCTGTAGGGAATTGCAACCTGCACCTTCCCAAACATTTAGTCAGGATATAATTATTATACTGCACATGTGATAAACTGATAAACTGAAAAGAAAGGTGCTGAAATTGTATATGCAACATGCTGTGAAAGGGAAATAGTGTTCCAACAAATATAGTTGCCAGTGTGCCTAGAACGCATTTCAGGATGTACATGACTGGGAAAATGACATCTAGGTAACTACAAACATGCACCATGGGAAGTGCAATTGGAAGGGCTGTTTTCATATAAAGTATTTTAACGAAGTTCTTTCTCTCAAATGATATTGCCTATTTTAGCAACCACAATCTATGTCTTAGCAATCTGCATATATTATAATAATGTTTTACCTTCATTTCCCATGACTTTGCGTGTATTAATATACAAGAAACAGATCTTTGATTTTTTAGCAGGTAAAATAATATTAGCATAGTGAGACACACCAAAGCTCCTCAGGAAGCTAAGATCTGCAGAAGTTTAAGTAAATCACCTGAGGCCTGCATCAGCATACAGGTTGGAAGAGTTTTCTATAGGGGCCCAAATGCCAATTAACAATGCTTTATCTACAAACATCAACCCGTTCATGGTAAGGCTTGCAGGAAGATGTGCCTTCCTCAAATATCTGCATCATTAATTATTCTGACAGTTGGGGGATTATAGAGAGGCTTTGCAGTTGTTTGTCTGTGCCGCCTTTATTATTAGCCCCTTGTGCAGACTTTCCAGAAAAAAAACAGGTTATAATTGAACCATTTTTAGTATGACAAAGCACACAGGGTCATAGTGTAAGTCATCACCATTCTTATTGTCACTGCAACCTATACTGCAAATACTTTCTAGAAAGGCAAATCCTCTTTTATTGGAGGGTCCCTATAAACATTTTTTTTGATAAACGTAATACAAAAATTCTCTTTAGTACCATATAAACATAGTATATAACATTTTTTACATAAACCCAAGAACAAAAATTGAGCATACAGCAGCTTAGCTGTGTTTGTTGCATTCATTTTCTTTCTTCCTTAAGTATAGAAAAATAACTGTTGACCTTGACAGAATTCCAGTGTCCTTGTTACTTTTGTGTACAGTGAAATTTTAATGGAGATGAGGAAAGAAGGACATGTTTATAGTTCAAATTAGAAAGCCATCCTAGGGTAGCAATGCTGCTCTTCCATAATACAGTATGGTGAATTAATAATCTCACCCTAGGACAGGAAGTGTGTTACCGGTAGAATTATCAGGTGAAAATTAAAAAAAAAGTCTGGTAAGCTGCAATATATTACATTTCCGTTTTGGCCTTTAGATACATTGTGGCTACAGGAGAAATCCAGTAACATCACTAAAAATGCCTGTGGGGTGCAATGATTACTGAGCAGCTCCCTTTGCAGCAAGGGATCAATTGCAGATACCATGAATCAATAGATCATTATTATAGGCAATTTCTGAAAACAGGGGTGCAGGGGGTGCTATACCTGATCACCCCTGACCTTACTCAGGGGGCATACTACATTTTTACAAATTCATACAAAGTTGCATAATTGTTACAAAAATCCCCATGAACTCCATAGGTCCCTACAAACACACTGAAAACTCAAATATCAAATGCTCATATAAGCTTGTGCAATGACATTCAACATTTTTGAGAATGCAAATAGCAATGGCACACCAGTTCCCTCCCACTAGTATGTGACTCAATTTTACTGCTACTCTAATAATTTATACAAACTGGTTCTTTTCACTGGGGAATCATGATGTCAAAAGGAAAAAACACTCTTTAAGACTGAAATGAGCATGCTGCCTTTTGGATTTACCATGCTAATATGTTATGGTAGGCTTTTTTGATGTCATTGTAGACAAAAGTTTTCACTGACTGTAACTTGGGGTAAGTGTTGAGGGCAAAGCAATCCAATTAAACCCTATCAAATAACAACACACTGTATGTGTACAAATCTGCTGTAGTATAACAAAGAATATCAAGAGAGCAAAACAATCAATATATTTTAGCTTACCAGGCCTTAGATGTGCTGGCTGCATTTGGTTTCTTATTTCAGGCTAAGTACATTTTCTGCAAGTACAGAAAAATATCTGTTGATCTTGGCAGAATTCCACTTTGTAACCTTATGTGAACTGAACTGTTACCTTAAACATGTTATCAGCTTTCCCAGTTATTCTCTATAAACCACAGAACACCTCCTATCTAATGTATATGAGGAGATTAAGAGGTGTTTGTAGTCCAAATAAGGAGGGTAAGCTAGGGTGAAAATGGTGACCTTTCATAGATACAGTACAAAGGGGGGGGGGCATTGTTACCCCAAGGAAATGTACACACGATAGGATTTTCCGACAACAAAATCGTGGATTTTTTTTCCGAAGGATGTTGGCTCAAACTTGTCTTGCATACACATAGTCACACAAATGTTGTCAGAAATGCCGAACGTCAAGAACGCGGTGACGTACAACACGTACAACTAGCCGAGAAAAATGAAGTTCAATAGCCAGTGCGGCTCTTCTGCTTGATTCCGAGCATGCGTGGACTTTGGTGCCTCAGAATTGTGTACACACGATCGGAATTTCCGACAACAAGTCTTGTTGTCGGAAAATTTGAGAACCTGCTCTCAAGCATTTGTTGGCGGAAATTCCGACAACAAATGTTCTATGGAGCATACTCACGGTAGGACTTTCCGACAACAAGCTCACATCCAACATTTGTTGTTGGAAAATCCTATCTTGTGTACGGCCTATTAGGCTGGAAGTTTGTTGTTGGGAGGGTCACCAGGTGAAAACAAAAGAGAAATAAGCCTGAAAAAAGTAACTATTGCAGTCCATAAATAAAAGGAATGATAAGCTGGAATATATGACATTTTTGAATACCTATTAAACACCTGACCAAAAAAATATTATTAACTCAATGACCAAAAATGTCAGCTGCTGTGTGTAACACCTAATGTGTTTGCATAAAATTGCATCCCTAATCACAGTGCTTAAACTATCAACCAAAATTATACCAAATACTAAATTATAAAATTATAATGTCCCATATAGTGCAAAATCTATATAGTGCAGCTTTAAAGAGAAAGTCCATTCATGAATAACATCCTTCAAGTGCTGCTTGCAGCTATTATTTATCTTGTGCAATACTGTCCAAAAAAGTGCTCCGTGTAAATTGTGCAAATCAAATTCTATTGATCATAAATTGCTCTTCAAAAAGTGCTCTTGTGTTTAGCAATAAGCCACCACCACATATGAGAACTCACCAGACAGAATTGACCCCCTGCTAGAGTGGGTCAGTCTGGGGTTGATCATCCAAGGTAACACCACTCTTTCCTCTCACCACAGTCAGAGATTTAATACAATCAGAGGAGATAAAGGGGTTGAATAGTGTAAAAACCTTTTTTATTTAGGCGACAGACATATACAAATTTTAAAATCCATAAGCTATCATGCGCACATTTAACTGTGCATTCCGCCCTGCACCCCGGTTATGTAGTGTTTTTAGGCGGGGTTACAGGAAGGAAAGCTGGCCGCTGAAGACACCCGGATGTGGTGAGAAGCCTGAGTCATCGAAACTACAAACAGGGCTTGCGCTTGTTAATGTGAAGCCAGTGTTGTATGATAAAAACACTACATAACCGGGGTGCAGGGCGGAATGCACAGGTAAATGTAAGCATGATAACTTATGTTGTTTTTTATTTGTATATGTCAGTTGCCTAAATAAAAAAGTTTTTTTACACTATTCAAGCCCTTTATCTCCTCCGATTTTACAAAATCCCTGACCGTGGTGAGAGGAAGGAGCGTTGTTACCTTGGATGATTAACCCCTTGGGGGGAAAGCGCTGACTGACCCACTCTAGCAGGAGGTCAATCCTGTCTGGTGAGTTCCCATATGTGGTAGTGGCTTATTGCTGAACACAAGAGCAATTTTTGAAGAGCAATTTCTGATTAATAGAATTTGGTTTGCACAATTTGCACTGAGCACTCTTTTGGACAGTATTGCACAAGATAAATGAT
Source organism: Lithobates clamitans (assembly GCA_037952925.1). NCBI lineage: Eukaryota > Metazoa > Chordata > Amphibia > Anura > Ranidae > Lithobates > Lithobates clamitans. Next base: position 9,617,776 of record JBBGZY010000400.1, on the reverse strand, counting down.
AGCTGCAAGCAGCACTTGAAGGGTGTTAATCATTAATAAAGCTGCACTATATGGATTATGCACTATATGGAACATTATAATTTTATAATTTAGTAATTTAGTATTATTTGGTATAATTTGTGGTTGATGGCTTAAGCGCTGTGATTAAGGACAGAGTATTACATTTTTGGTTTGGGGTTTAGATACAATTCAAGACAGGCCAGATACGCAAGAAAGTTATTTGGTGCAAAAATCACTTATTTCTATAACCTAAAGAAAACTCTGGGAATTTCCATTAACATGCAGGTTGGGATATACTGAGTACACATTTTAATGTCTATGAAGAAGAAAGAGGGGATGAATAACTAGACATTCCTGTCTTCAGCACTAATGTCATAGGTGTAGGGCCCTGCCCTAGGCTGGATACATTTAGTTTTTGGCTCAGTTGTATCCAGTTGAACAAAAATATATTTTCTAGGTCTGGTCAAGTCTTCATAAGCCTGTTGGTTGGTTGATTGCTCCTGCCTGCCTTTGGAAGAAGCTTTTAGAAATGGAGTAGGAGGGTTAGCCACTGGATTATAAATATTTATCTGACCTCAGCTAATCCATGGGAGGTAGGCCCAGAAAATGGGGCTGGGGAGAAGATCAATGTTTGGGAGGGTCTGTACAGAGCTCCCTCCCCCAAGGAGGCAGCGTATGTTACTGAAAAGCTGTGGCTGTTAGGCCTTAGCATATGCTCAGGTGAGGGCCGGAAGGAGCCTGGAGTAAATATAACTTATTGGAGGAAACTGCCTGTGGCAGCTTGGTTAAAGAAGTGTGTGGGGGGGGGGGGGGGCTTTCGGCTGAAGCTTCAAGTTGGAAGTACTTTTTGAGGGTAGACATCAGAAGTTGCTGTGTACTGGGATTGCTCTTACAGAGCTTCAGATTGTTGGCTGTTTTTCTCTTACTACTGGAACCATGATCTTTAAGAAAGATGTCCTCATATAACTGTGAGTGTCATAGGGTATCCTGCACCCTCATCCCTCTACCCTGCCTTTTTTCAAGTACTACTATAAATCTTAAAAAAGACACCTCTAGTCTGAGCCTAAGATTTGTTGGTATGTTCTAGAGCTGGTATTTGGTCCTGGCAGCCTCTGCACAGGTAAGGAAGACCTGGATTATTTCCAGCGTCCCCTTCAGAGGTTAGCGCTACATAGGAAATAGCAAGATTGAGACTCCAGTTTACAAGGCATCTATCATTTAGGCACACAATAGTTATTAGTGTTCTACCTGTCTGCAAAAAATAAAAAGTAAATAAAAAGTTCAAGATTAAAAATGAGACCTTCTTACTAGCCAGTACTCAAAAGTACTGGACATGGTTGTAAACACCAATAATTTTGTGAATGTATTCACTATGCATGGTTCCATTACACATACAATATCCACATTCCATTATATACACTTGTCTAAAACCATTAGTGTATTCAAAATAAATTAACTGACTAACAGATTGAATCCAACAATATTGTATAACATTATGCAAAAATAAAATATACATAATACTGAAGACTAAATTTAAAAGGTTTACCTATTCATATCAGTATAATAACAAAATAAAAGTGTAAGTATAAAATTCCCATATAACACTGTTCACATAAGCAAAACAGTGAAAAATATATTTTCATTGCCTTACCTCCAAAGACATGTGCATAGTTGTAATGGCTACTTTAATGTCTCCATCAGACAATTCTTTGAATTCTTTGAGTATGATCTCTTCAAGACTAGCACCTGTTCATGATGCATTTCATTAGTAAATCAGAATATCAGTTTACAATATAAAGGGTTATACAGTGAATTTATATTTACAAGAAATTAGCAAATCTGGTTTAAAAACCCTGGTTCTCATGACATAGTATCTGTGTTTGTATTGCTCGTCATAACTTTTGGGTGAAATTATTAGTGAGTTTCTTTAAAATATTATAAAACACCTGTGGTTTTATTTGTTCTTTGTTGATAAGCAGATTTGTGAAACATTCTATAGAATGCTTGAAAATAGTGAAACGTCCTTCAAAGGGGTGGTAAATGGGTGATACTTTTACCTAAACATTGCAGGGAATGCATTAATGTAAAAAAAATGTTTAAGCTGTAGAACCACTTTAGGATATACAATAGCATAACTTTTCTCAATGCTGGTACTTTATTGTAGTAACTCCATTAACAGACAAAAAAAAAAAAAAAACACTTAAATATTGCCTTATGCCTTACCTACTGATGGAGTCACCAAAGCAAAGTTACTTTGTTACACAAAGATAAAATGTTGCTTTTACTGTAGCCAGGCAACCTCCCTCTCCTGTGTTATATGCATAACACATCCATATCTATAACACATGTCCCCATGTACCCAATGTACTAACTGCTCTTCCATATTTCTTTATCTGCTTTATTAGAATATCCAACATCTTGATATTAAAATTAAGTATAAGCTTTGTTAACATGGTAAAATATATAACATGTTCAGGTTTAGTATGAAACAGGTACTTTGTGCCAAAGAGCTTTTCTAGCCTAGAATTTTCATACTGCGAATCTACCATACTCATAAGAAACACCAGGACTTATAGTCAAAACTTTCTTAATGAAGAACGGGCACTGTTCTTCAATTTTAGTAGCCCATATCAACCAATAAGAAGCTTAACTTCTTCCCCCAGATTGCACTAGAAGTGAGAAGGGAAGCATGTGATTGGTTAAAACAGGCAATAGATCAAGATACTTCACTAAGATTCCTTCAATTATAAGGTCCTTTATTTGCAAACATACAGTAGAGATGGAAATATTGGGGGGGGGGGTTAAAAAAAAACATTTACCCTACTTTTTTGGTGGTATGCCAGAGTCAAATAGTCAAATAAGCCCTGCTTTGTCAAAACATGCCATAGATTCAGGTAGATCTAAGGCTGCACCAATTTAAAAACAGGTTACCTCCAGTTTGAAATGAGGTAATTTAGACAAACTCAATATTGGCATACAGAGATGCAGTGCCTGTCGCTCTGTCGCTGTATGCTGTGTAGCAGGGCAGCATATTTACCATCTCTACTCCCTCCGCACCCCACCTGTCACTGGTTTAAAGGCTGTTGTCAGCTTCACAGCCAACAGGCTTCCAGTAACCAGTGATGCTGAGAGTGGGCAAAGAATGATGGTGGAGCTGAGGGACTCTCCTTATGACTGACAGCAGACAGTGGTCAGATCCTATAGCCAAAAGCAGGTCAACCTAAAGGGAAATGAGTGCCTTTGAATATCCCATCAGGCTCTGTCCACTTAGCTACAAAGCTCCGCGGCTGCTGCATTGTCACTGTGACAACTGCAATGGTAGGGAGGGAACCCAGCTGCCACTAGTGGTGTACCACAAGGCTCTGTACTAGGTCCTGTTCTATTTAACCTATATGTAAGTGATATAACTAAAGGTTTGTTGGACAAGGTATGTATTTTTGCTGATGATACAAAGGTGTGTAAAAGGGTTGATATACCTGGAGGTGTCTGTAACTTGGAACATGATTTGACATTGCTGAAACTTTGGTCAAAGCAGTGGAAACTGGAGTTTTCTAAATGTAAAATAATGCACCTAGGGAAAAAAATCCTTTGAGAAAGTACAACATTGGGGGTAGAGTGTTGGCCAGCACTACAAAGGGAAAAGATTTGACGGTACTTATTTCAGATGATTGCAAAATGAGCAAACTAGGCAGTGGGAAAAGCAAATAGAATTCTAGGATGCATTACTAGAGGGATCACCAGCAGGGGGAAAGAGGTCCTGATTCCCCTATATACTGTAGATCTTTAGTGAGACCTCATTTAGAATACTGTATCCAGTTCAGGAGAATAGACCTCACTTACAGAAAGATATTGATAAGATAGAATGAGCGCAGAGACGGGTAACAAAAAATGATGAAAGATCTGGGGGATAAAACATATCGAGAGCGACTTCAGGAACCTAATATTTACAGTCTGGAGGAAAAAAGGGAAAGTGGAGACATGATTGAAACCTTTAAATACATCAAGGAGGTGAATAAGGTTCAGTAGGGTAGTTTTTTTCAATTTGAAACCAAAATCAAGAACACGGGGACATGACCTTAAACTAACTGGGGGAAAGTTCTAAACTAACCTTAGAAAGTATTATTGTACTGAAAGGGTAGTTGATGCTTGGAATAAACTTGCAGCAGGTTTGTCTAATAGAAGCAGCAGATTTTAAGTCCACTCTAATGGATCTGACAATGTCCAGGCTATGTAGAAAGACTTCCTTTGGATGTCTGGGAGCAGGTCACAACAATCTCCTTATTGAGATGGAATGCTGAAGCCATCTTTGGAAGAAAAGATGGTCTTGGGTGCAATACAACACAGACATTAAAACAACAAAAAAGGCTACTTTGCTTGCAATAATCTCCAAAGGGATATCCTGATGGGTTCAAATGGTGTTTTTTGCAAGCAGAGGTTCCAAAAAGCACTGGTTGCAGGAAATACCTTGAGTAAAGGTTTTTTTATAGGAAAATGCAAAGGATATGCAAAAGAAAAGTATGAATGTGACCAAACCCTGTCCTTTGAGGGTGCTGAGAGCTAGATACTAATCAAGACCTGTTTGTAGGACAACCAGAAAGCAAGGGACAGAGTAATTTTAAGACTGAGTTGACTATGCTTACACCAAGTGAATTAAGATTTCCAGGTATGCTAATAGATCTTTCTGGAAGTAGCTTTTCTTGCCTTTACAGGGTAGGAATAACAGGCTTAGAAACCCATCTATCCCTTAGGACCTGGGTTTCAACAGCCATGCCATTAAAACCATGCCCATGTACCAGGTTCTTCTGGGCCAATTTGGTGCTTAGGAAAATCACTGTCTCCCTCTCTTACTCTATTTTGTGGAGCAGGTAAGGTAGGTAGAATGCTTAGTGGAGGGAAGGCATAGATTAGCCTGAACTGAGACTAGAGGATAGGTAGAGCACCCAAGGCCAGAGCTAGAGGGTCCCTGATTCTGGATTCAAACAGAGGAAGTTTGTTTTTTCTTTTTTACCTGGAGGCTAGGAAGTCTACATCCAGAATCTCCAATTTTTCGCATAAGAGACTGGATGAAGAGACCATTCCCCTTGGAATCTGCCTGCCAGTTGTCCACTCCTGTGATATTGACTCAGAAATGGTTGGACAGTGAGTTTCTGTCCATGAAGGAATTTGACTGGTCTCCCTCAAAGCATCCAGGCTCTTTGTGCCCATTTGATGATTGATATATGCCACTGACTGAACCCTAATTGAGTGTTCCTTTAGAAGGGAGTGCAGTGCTGGAAGGACAGCCTGACAGCTATGAGCTCCAATATGTTGATGGGGAGTTTAGTCTCTTCTCTTGATTATTTTTCTTGAACTGTCAAGGATTGAAAGACTCCTCCCCAGCCTGGCAGACTTGTATCTATTGTAAGAGCTATCCAATTGTAGGAAAGAAGGATTTTCCCAATGTTAGAGTTGAAGTGGTTATCCACCAGGGCAAGGACTGCCTTGTTTTGGAGGATAGGAGCATGGGAAAATCCAGGGAGAAAGCCTGCTCTTTCCATGTTGATAGAAAGTTTAACTGGCGAGATCTTGGAATCAAATTGGACAAAAGGTACTGCCTCAAAAGAGGCCACCGTTAGGCCAAGGAATCTCATGGCTAATCTTACCATAGGATTTCTTTTGGATTTCAGCTGTCAAGCATGAGCTCCTAAGGAAAAGAACGTTCTTTTCTGGAAAAAATATTTTTGCCTGGGATGTATCCAGAATCAGACCCAAGTGGTTGCTAGGTGTAGGAAGGGCTGGAGAGCAGACTTGATCACCCAGCCAAAGTTCTGAGGCAGCTTGATTGTGTTTTGTACATTTGCTAAAAGTTGAGATGAATCCTTCAAGAGCAGGCTGTCTAGATAGCCTGTTACTTGGATTCTCTGAAAAGGGCAAGCACGGATGCTAAAATATTTGTGAACACCCTGGAAGCAGAAGACAGGCCCAAAGGCAGAGACAAAATTTGTAAATGGTCATCTGCCACTTGAAAGCGTAGAAATCATAGCTGTGGGTATATTGGTACATGCAGGTAAGAATCTTGGATGTTCACAGATGCTATGTGTTGTCTTAGCCAATTGGCATTGCAAATTCCATATGAAACTTTGGAATGTGAGGAGTTTGTTGAATGATTTAAGTCCAGAATAGGATGGATTCCTCTGTTGGGTTTTGGAAACGTGAACAGGTTTGCCCTATGTTGGTCCCTTTAACTTGCCCTGTGTTGGTACTGGTACAACGACTGCCTGCAACAAAAGGTGGCTATGGCCTTTTGCAATTTTTACTGTCCTTGAGCAGTTTTTGGTTGATTTGAAAGAAGAAAGCAGTGAGCTGGTAGAGTTTTGAGCTCTGTTATGTACCTTTTTAAAACTTTTGATTGAACTGATAGGTCTGGGACATTTGAGACCCAGAAAAATGCAAACTGTATTAGAGGGAGGCTTTGTCACCATTTTCCAAGGAAGCAAAATGTTCCCACCTGTGACCTCTTTTATGAATTGGTCAAGTACCTCCGCAAACTGATGTCTTCATTGAAAGGGAATATGTGTGAGGTATTTTTTCATAGCTTCTGCTGTCCAAGCCTTTAGTCAGAAAATATAAACAATAAGTGCCATTCTGGATATCTGTCTCATGACATTCTCCAGGGCCTCTATACACAAAAGCAAAAAGTAGCTGTTCTAATTGCTCTGCAATTGCGTGATCCTAAAACACAGGGTCATGTTGGTTATTCATTATCCTAGTCCAGTTAGCTTCAGTTTGACACACAGAAACAGCAGCAAGAAATGGCTGCAGGGATTGGCCTGCCAGGTTAAAGAGGAAGCAAACCCTGATGAGTTTTACTTCTTCTTTATTTCCCTGCAAAGGTAAAGCATAATGGGCTACTATAGTAGCCCATTATGTGTCACTTACCTGAAACTGAAGCCTGCAAAGTCACCGCTGTCCCCACTAGCAGTGATCGTCCATCTTCACCCCTCTTCCTTCCGGGGCCGCGAACTCTGGCTCTGTGACTGGCCGGAGTCGCGTAACGTCACTCCCGGCCATGTCGGCAGTCACAGCATGACCCCTTTAGAAATGGCACGATCTGCCCTTTCTAAAGTGCGCATGCGCCGTAGACAACGGCGCATGCGCCGTAGACATCGGCGCATGGCTTTATTGTAAATATCTCCTAAACCATGTGTAGAGTATGGAAGACAGGATAACTATGTCCGGAAGGAGTACACAATAACACAGGTATAGACCATCCTGAAAAGAATCTTTGAGGCAAATGGGAGGGAGGAAGTGTATGAGTACCTTAAAAAGACTCTAGGTGGAAGTGGTATTGATCTGTGCAACCAGTGGTGTGATGTAACACCTGGTCCTCAATGAGCTTGAGCACTAATTCCGCGTATACATGGTCGGACTTTACGGCAGACTTTGCCCAGCGGACTTTTCGCCGTACTTTACGACAGACTTTCTGAATGAACGGACTTGCCTACACACAATCCACCAAAGTCTGTCGAATTCGTACGTGATGACGTACGACCGGACTAAAATAGGGAAGTTCATAGCCAGTAGCCAATAGCTGCCCTAGCGTGGCTTTTTGTCCGTCGAACTAGCATACAGACGAGCGAACTTTTGGACCGGACTCGAGTTCGACGGATAGATTTAAAACATGTTTCAAATCTAAGTCCGTCCAACTTTTGAGCAAACAAAGTCCGCTGGAGCCCACACACGATCGAATTGTCCGACGAAATCCCTTCCGCCGGGCAAAGTCTGCCGTAAAGTCCGCTAGTGTGTACGCGGCATTAGTTGTTGAATTTTAATTCAAAGTTTGAAAGGTTTTCACAGTGAAGTTAAAACATGCAAAGCCACATTTTACACGATAACAGTCAGAGATACACGGTGGCCCTGCCCTACTTGTTCATAACCCTGCACTGTATATTAAGTCCAGCCTTCACCCATCACAGTTGGCATACTCTCAAAGGGGTCTTCGGGGACTGGGATTCATAGTGATAGATCACAGCCCTGGATCTGTATAGCACTTTGCACCTAACTCAGCTAAGTGCCAAGGTGAGGGCCCGATTCAGGATCCAGTGCCCAAAGCAACATTACAGACCACCCCCACAGCATGGGGTCTGGGTATGGCTCTCAAGGATTCACCGAGGTTGCACCAATCTGGATGTGCTGCTTCTGCATAGGCATTAGAAGACAGCGAGGGTTGATTGAAGAAGAGGAATATACATTATTAAAAAGAAAAAATAATAAACTAGTGAAGCTGGTTTCTCAAGGAAGAAGAGGTTCATTACTTACAGGGACTAGCAAAAAACTGTGGACTCACGGAATGTGGTAGTGTTATAGGTGAGGTGTCCCAGGGAAGTGCATAGGCATTAGAAGACAGTGAGGTTGGATTGAAGGATAGGAAGATGCATTAATAAAAATAAATAATAATAAACTAGAGAAGCTGGTTTCCCCAGAAAGGGGAAGAGCTCTATCACTTACAGGGACTAGTAAATAACTGAGGACTCACGGAATGGGGTAGTGTTATAGGTGATGTGTCCCAGAGGGGTAGGTCCTCATAACCTTGCCAGTGTCAAATCACCTGAAGGTATGAGCCTATATGGGTATAACCCCTGTCAGGCTTTTCCTTTTTCCCTGGGGCTATATTAGGAAGATCCCCCCCCCACACTTCTTGTCATGCTGACAATCATCAGACAAGAGGTGAGGAGAGAGTTTCAGCAGCAGTACAGTAGCGGACAGATATGACCCCATCAGATTTTTATTTCTCTTTGTATTCTTGTTGCAGATTTTCCCTCACTTCCTGTCTGTTGAGGCCGTTGTCAGCAGGCCAGGAAGTGAGGGGAAATCTCTGTAACAGAGCATGGGATAGCAGTAAAAAGCTGACAGGGGTTCTTAATATTTCCTACTCAATAAAATTAGAAAAATAATTAGCTTAATATACAATGGAAAAAAGTATTCCTTCAGTAAATAACCCCCACTTAGCCATCGACCCAGAATAAGTATCCAGCATGAGTTACAAAATGGTTGTTGCTATCAGAGCCTAATATACTGGCATTTTTTAATTGTGATAGAGTTCATTTTTAATCAAAAAAATGTTTCTTTAAAAATAAAAGCAATATCTGGTAATTATGTATTTGAAGTAATAAATAATCAAATGGATACAAGTAGCGTATATGCTGGCGTGGTAATTTTTTTATTTAATAGAAAGCAAAAACATTTAATTGCTAATTATTTTTGTGTGGGTATTTATTTTTGTTTGCATTATTAAGTCAATCAAGCAATGCTATTTAATTGTTATCTTCAATATGAAAGGCACAGTTAGTATATAAATCGTAGAAAATGATGAAAGTGCTTAAAGCTAAATATTGTAAAAAAATTAAAGCGAAAACATTAAAATCCACGCATGTCAAGCAACTAATTATACATTTGCACTGTATACAATAAACAGAATTGAAAAGTTGGATGTAATTCATAAAATACAGACCATGGAATAAATGGAAATAATGTAACCAGGGTTATATTCCCTAATTGCTCACTATGTCCATTTCTCAAGGTGTTGGCGTATGTATAGGTAAAAACTCTGTAAAGTGTCTAAATCCAAGAACAAAAATGAAAAACAAGTATGTTTGAACATTTTAAGACACATTATTGCATTTTTGGACATACATGACATTTGGACAATTTTTTTCACTTCTAGCCATTTGTCGATTACAAAAATAACCAAACCAAAGTAACCTATGACCTGCACTTTCAGTGTTTTTGCAGTAGATAGAAACTTTAAGCTGTTGATTGCTTTGATTCATTTGTTCATCTTTACAACCTAAAACATGATGAACCTTGTCAGGGCTGGGCAGGAAGGCGGCTGCCCTGGGCACTATGGTGTCATGTGAGGTGGAGGGTGCACCACAAGGAGATTGGGAGGGAGGGGATTTGTGTTGGAGGGAGGAAATTTGGGGGAGGCAGGGGTAAGAATGGTTCTAGGAGGGGAAATTTGGAGAGGCATGCTAGGAGTGGTGATTTGGGGGTACTTGTGCTAGGAGGGGACATTTTTTTGGGGGGGGGATTTGTGCTATAAGGGATGATTGGGGGGTATTTGTGCTACAAAAGGAACTTTGGGGCGAGGGATTTGTGCTAGGATGGGGAATTTGGGGAGGGGAATTCGTGCTGGGGGGATTTGGAGTGGGGGTGGGGAGAGGAATTGTGTTCAGAGAGAACATCTGGGGGTAGATTTGTGCTAGGAGGGGGACATTTTAAGGGGGGATGAATTTGTACTGGGGGCATATGGGGGGAAAAGATTTATGCTGGAAAGGGGAATTTCAGCAGGGAGGCAGATTTGTACTGGGAGGAGGGGTAATTTATGTTTAGGGGGTAAGTATGCAGATTAGTGCTTGATTTTTTCTTTTGGCTGACACACAATGCTCATACATCTTGGTGGGGGGGGGGCACAATTTGGCATGTTCACCCTGGGCTATGACTTTGTCCCGGAACTGAACCTTGATAGAAGTAGTAAAGATTTTCTAAAAATAGTCAAGTAAACATTACCAAAATTTACACCCTGTTACAACTTAGCTTTGGAAGCTAGGAAGGAAGGATGCAATGGTAGTGTACATTTAAAAGAAAAAACAGTAGTCTATTTGTAATTATGTACCTTGCGTATGCAGCCTTGTCTCCTGTAGGCTACTAATAAGTTCTTCTCGAGACAGTAATTCAGGAAACCTCTGCTCCAAGATGCCTATGATCTCCTCCTGTTCTGTGGGTAGTCTTTCATGCTCAGCAGACAAGCAGCAAAACAGAATGCTTCCTACGAATACAATACTGCAGGTGTAATTGCAGCTAACAATATATGTGTAGTTATTTTGAAAAAAAGTTTGGCGGCTGGATGGAAGTTATCTATAAAAATGACCTATTTACCAAATGTAGAAAATATGAACATTTTCTGGTTGTTATAAGTGCATGGCAATCTTTTTTAAGGATGTAACCATCAAGCCCATGTTCTTATCAAATCAAATGTCATGTTTTCAATATTGGCAAAACCATACAATTCTCATCAAACAAAATCATGCACAGAAACAGCAAGCGTCGACCTTTAAACCCTGCATATGGACCTCACTGGTTGACCACATCTTTATATATGTAAAATATATAGGTGGTCCCGCGCTTATGGCAATAGATGTAGTTGAAAATGAACTGCTGCCCCTACCGGTACAACCACCTAAGTGGAATGTAAATGCAAGTGTAAATGGGAAAAAAAGTAGGTGTGGCGCTGTTCTGGGGTGCAATATTTGCATACCACTGCGTAACAATCTGTGTGTCCTATTCCTATCCTGGAATAATAAGCATCAACATTAATAAACATGCTTAAAGTGACTAGTGCATACACTGGTGTATATTAGTGCTAGTATTACACATATACAAAAATAAGTAGATATTCTGTGAATAAATGTGAAAAAAATAATTAATGTTTCTGTGTTCATAAACAATCCATTAATCATTCCAAATGGGAAATAAAAAATAAAAAAAGTGAAAATAAAAGAAAGTGACAGGTGCTCTTCAAATTCATGCCTCTGTGATCCTTATAGACCCCCTATAGGTATTGCACTCACCCGAACTACTCACCCCACACAGGGGTATCTTGCTTTCACAGTATCTGCCACTGTGCAGCAATCTCCAGGTCTATGTCTGCAGTATCTGCTATATCTTTCCATGCTTGCGGTGTCAGGTGTGCTTTTCTCCTTTAAATCTCACTTCGCATCACCCACATATAGGAAACAAACACCTCCATAGTGTGATTCCGTTTAAAATTAAATTTATTCTCACAAATAGATTGAAAATGTACTCACATGGCTTCAATGCATATACAGCCTTTAAAACAGGAAGCCAGGACGGTTCGCGTTCCACGGCCTGAAACCGGAAGTGACACAAAGACGCTAGATGCTCCGCCCAATTTTAATTTTGATGCTTATTATTCCATTAATTGTATTGGGAGTATAATATAGGAACACACAGATTGTTACACAATGGTATAAACATTGCCACACCTACTTTTTTTCCCATTTAAATCTTTATATATATTTCAATGGTAAAGGCTAAGTTCACCTTTGAGGAAAAAAAAATTAATTTTGCACTTATTTTCTTTTCCCCATGGAGCCTGCAAAGCATGGCACCCACAATCGGTGGATCATGGGTGTAATATCAGGCTCCTGCAGACAAATCCTACGGCTTTCAGCCCATACCTCCATATGGGCTGTCAGTTTGAAAGCTGCAGGGCTCATGAATGAACTACGAGTGCGTTCATCAGTGCCCTCGCAGTTCATTGAGATGTACAAGACTTATAGCTTTCTCATTCAATGATTACTGTGAATGAATGACACAGCTGTGTGGGCAAGGCCTTGCACAGATGCACTGATTTTGAAATGTGACAGCAGGAGTAAGGAGAGGACCCCCCCCCCAACCTGCTATCATGGGGGAGGGGGACGCTCAGGGGGTGGGGGAGTGGCCTTGGAGCATGTTACATGTTGCACCCTAAATACAGGTGTAATGTGTAACAAGCGCCAAAGGTGATTTTATTCTTTAATTGGCAAAGGAAAATAATTGTAATTTCACTTAAATAAGGTGTATCAATTTATTGTTGGTGCAAGATAAGAAAGTCATGACCATTAGCATTCATGCTGTCTGAACTGTATCTTATTAAATTGTCCTTAGGGTACAATGTGTAACTTACATTAATATACACCCTAAAAAGGAACTCCCAACATTTCACTTGACCCTCACATGTAATTTCATAAACTAAGAGAAACTATAATGGTTTGGAGTCAATTTTAATTTCATTATTTTCTTTTTAACCAACTTTAGGCTCCAGGCTCCTTCTAGTGGGACTCTCACCCTTCCTTGAGGAGCATGTGTGTATATTACTTATTTGATACTTACCTTTTCCAGATACCTTTAGCCTGGTCTGAGGCACTTCCTGGCACATGGCCTTTCTATCCAAGGTTTCAGCCTGAGATGATGCTGCCAGTCTTGCTTTTAGGCTTTGGATCCTTATGGTGTGGAGTGTTGCAGGGATGTCCCCTCCTGTGAGACCTCTCTGAAGATACTGGCTGCTGAGATGTTGTACAGACCTCGAGGAAGCAGACCGCAGAAGTCCCCCAAACAGAGGTGGAGAAAGACCTTTGAGTAGAAGAGCAACACAGGAACCTCTCCATTGCTATACTGCTCTGATCTACAAGTCTGAGATGCCACTAGAACATGTGAAGTAAAGGAGCCAACCTAAAGATTCAGTGTCCAGCCAAAGTAGCTCAATGAGAATTGGACCCAGAAATCTAGAAAGATAAGCAGGAAGACCTGAGACTGTTTTTTAGAGTAAACTAACAGGCATTCTGTGCCTCCTTTACCCTTCTTCTCTGCTCTTTATGCACACGTGCAATAAAGTTTCAAAAGACAAAGCAAAGGCTCCCACCATTTTAACCAACCTGAGGGCAAGAACTTCACCCTGAAAGAAATATTCCTAGAACATTTATCATCAAGTAAGTGAGTGTGGGACATCTGTAATGTCTGCATGTTTCACAGTAGCACTATGTTTTGGCGCCTAACGTGCGTCTAGAAGGGCATTGCACATTGCAACAGCTTGTCTGAATTGGACTTTCCATCCGAAATTGGGTTTCACTTGTTGAATTGTTGCTTTAATGTGATGGAGAGGCATTTCCAGAAGTGTTTATACCCTTTTTGTGCGTTTACTTGTGTTCGTCTCTTTGATCAGTAAATAAGGAGGTTATTGCATTGAGACCTTTTGCCCCTGTTTTTGGTTAGAAGAGCTTTTGGAGTGAACCTCACCCATGGCCTTGGTCCCATAAGCCTGCGGAAGAGGTGCTACCAGCATAGTGAGAGAAGAGAGAGTAAGTACTGCACTACATGGAGAGTGTGAAAGCAGCTGAACTCTCTATGTCTTAATTACGGTTCCTCACACCCAGCTTTGTGGATGCAGCAGATACAGGAGATACTCAAATGAGTTTCCTATAAGTGATTTGTGGTCTAGTACCAGTGTTTCCTGGCCAGCAAAGCTTGCTTGACACCAGAATATAGATTCGTTTGTGCAGGAATCTGGCTGTCTGCACTGTAATGGGCTTTGAGATTGTGGGCCTATCTTTAGTCTCTTGTGTGAAGATATCTGCCACCATCTGTCCTTGGTCCATATGTGGGAACTGGAAGCTACTTAATCTGTTACCTAGTGATCATCCTCTACATGTTGATTGGGACACTGGTTTTACCAGTAAGAATGCAGAGGTACCAGCACCCACTGTGAAGCAACAAGCTCCCTGCTCAATGAAAATCAGAAAAAATACTCTTTTTCAAGGAAGAGGTCACTTACCAAATTTCCTGATGAACCCAGCAGTTCCCCTTGTGTACTTTCTATAACTGAGGATTTTCACTTTGCGAAGTAATATTAGTTTAACTTTGTGAATGCGGCAAAAATTTACTTGGCAAAGAATACAAAGTCATGTGCAAGGGAAATGTAAAACAAATGATTTTTGTTTGCACATGATTGAATGATAGAAGTCAGCACATTTTCATCTTATTTACTAAGCTAAGTGAAAATTCACTTTTCAAAGTGAGCATGTTTTACTCCTTTAGTAAATCAGCCAAAAGTGTCTACTGATATGCCAATGTGCACACTTATTATCCAAGTCAAAAGTACATTTTATTCTACAGTTGTTTTACTTTATACATATTATGTGATTTATACCCAGCAGCCTACTTTAGTTGGATATGTCAAAAAAGCACAACATTAAGAAAAGACAATATTCACATTTATGACTCTGTTTTGATCCCCACTGCTTGCTGTTGCCGTGACTACATCGGGCATTCCGAGTAAAAGGAAGGAATGTAATGGACTTTTGATTATAGCAGTTTCAGATAATGGAAGGATAATGAAAGTTACATATTTGACCATCAAAATATAATTATATAAACATTTTTTTGACCAGCAAAATCTTAAGTATGAAATCACAGGACACTGATCCATATTCATTGTCCACTGTAGGGCATGCGTATCATTATCACCAACACCATACAGCCACAGGACACAAAGTTAAACAACCATCAAAGCTATTCGAACCACCCAACTGATGTGCAGATAGCATCACTTAATATTCCTGTTCCCTAATCAGTAAAGGCAGCCCGTGCTATTTTATGTGTTCATTTTTTAATATTTAATATAATGCTACTCTTAACAAACTCTTTACTCCCTGCTTTTTTTATGATGCCTCCTGTGGACTCTTGAGGGATTGTTAACCAAAGACCAGATCACACTCTTTTAGCATGAGCAAAAATGGAAACACATCATTAAACTTTTCAGTGTGTAATGTCGGGATAAGAGATAAGGTTCAGGTTCACAGGAGATCCAGTTTGTTCGAAATCCATGGACCCTGTAAAAAAAATTTGGAAATTCACCAGATCAAATTCTTTGCAACCATAATGCAATGTCTGGTCTTTGAACTTAGGTCAACTGGCTTAAAAGGTCCAAATATGGGGACTTTGCTATGGATCAGTCTCTCACTAGGTGGGTTCTCATCAGCCATTTTGTCACTATTATTGTGGATTGCAGTGTGGTGGGCTTTTTGTGTACTCACTTCAGAGACAGTCCTTTTTTTAGGATTACCTTTTTGTGTGTGTCAGCAACAAATGCAGCTGCAGTCTTTTATTTTGTTTTATTTATGGGTTTTCAGTTTAGTTTATTTCACAGTTACAGTATACATATTTTTTATTTCCTGCTAAGTTTAAAAAATTTGGTTGGGGTTTTATTTTTTTAAATTTTAGTATGCACAGCATACACTTGTTGCTGACATAAGCAAATCTGCCTTTTGTTTGCAGCACCTTACTGCATGCTTCTGCAGTAAAGTACCGTATTTATCAGCGTATAACATGCACACACGTATAACATGCATCTTAATTTTAAGAGGGAAGTTTCAGGAAAAAAACGTAAATGTTAAATAAAGAACTTTGAAGCAAAATAGGTGCCCATCAATGCTGCCTTATCAGTGCCCATCTGCAGCCTCACCAGTGCCCATTAATGCAGCCTCATCATTGCCCATCATTGCAGCCTGATCAGTGCCCATCTGCAGCCTTGCCTTTGCCCATCAATACAGCCTGCTCAGTGCCCATCTGCAGCCTCACCATTGCCCATTAATGAAGCCTGCTCAGTGCCCATCTGCAGCCTCACCAGTGCCCATTAATGAAGCCTGCTCAATGCCCATCTGAAGCCTCGCCATTGCCCATTAATGCAGCCTGCTCAGTGCCCATCTTTGCAGCCTGCTTAGTGCCCATCTGCAACCTCGCATTTTCCCATTAATGCATCCCCACTAGTGCCGAATTACATAGAGCGGGGATCTTCTGTGTACTTGGCGCTCACAGTCACAGTCCCGCCTCCTGGCCTGGCTCCTATGATAGACAGAACACCGGTCCAATGCCGGGACATGTGACAGGAGCCGTGCCAGGAGGAGGGACTGTGAATGACTGCGAGCGCCGAGTACACAGGAGATCCCAGTTCTGTGTAATCTGGTGGATTCACCCCCTCCTTCCCCTCCGAGGTAGCCAGGTATCGATGTATTACATGCATCCACGATTTTCCCCTTTTTTTTAGGGGGGGAAAGTACGTGTTATATGCCGATAATTACGGTAGTTTGCACTAAAGTACCACATATTTATTCCTATTGTCATAGCTGGTATAATAATTTATAATAATTAATGTTAAGTAATAAATAATTATTAATAATAATAAAAAAACTGTAATAATGAAAATAGGTTATCCTTATGTAGCGCCACCCCTGAAGGAGCTGCTTGGTGAATCTGGATTCTCTAATCTCCGCCTCAACTCCAAGAATGACCTCAGCCCCTCTGACACACTTGGTTAAATAAAATTACTGCAAACACATTTAAGGACACATGTGATAAATACCGTTATCCTGGCTGTGGATTATCACTAAAAATAGACACACATCTGGTAGTGATAAACAAGCTGAATATATTAGCACAGTTTAAAGCTTATGGAAACTTACAACACTGTTAAACCTTGCTACAAATAACTAATACATTAGAAAAGACAACCTTCAATATTTAGCAACTGCAGGTATAGAAAGGGCAGTAATCTATATTTCCTTAACACAGGCGCTGAGAAGGAGAGAAGACTTGTCAACTTCTCAGCTCCTTCTGGGCCGCAAACACACAACAAAAAGAAAAGGGTTACACAAGTACAGTAAGCACAGTTCTGTAATGTTGCAGGTCCTGGGGTGAAGAATACTAGTGTCTTCTGTTAGCAAACGGTGAGGCCCTTGTTTTAAGAGGAGGTTTAAACAAGCTTGCATGGAGAAGTAATCCTCTAGAATGTCCAGTTAGGTAATGATTTAAAAGAGCAAACTACTAGAGATGGCAGCTCCAAACAAGCATCCCGTGGCACTAAAAAGGGAAATTGGCGTCTGCATGCAGTGTCAGTATGCTGTCAAGAAAGATGTTGGGTTTACACCCGTTAATTAGTCCTCTGTGCGATGACACAATAATAGTCCCAGGTGCTGGTTCAGGCTCCTGATGCTCCTAGCGATGTAAGGCACTGGATCTCTTGCTGAAGGCTGATCGAGATGACTGGTAGCGAAACTTGCAAGGTGAACAGGCAGCGGCTGACCCGATACCTGGATGGGTATCTCGATCCCGGAAAGGTGTGGATTGTCTCTGCTGAGCTGAGTGGTGCTGGGCTGATGAGTAGGGTCCCTGGACTAAATAGTAGTGGACCACGTGGTTGTCTCTGCTCCTGGTTCCCTCAGGCGTCCTCGGTCTCCAGGTAACACTCTCCTGGAAGTCTCTGGAAAAGCTTGGCTTTCTCCCTCTCTGATTCTGCCAGAGTTTCTCTCTCTCAGTCTCCTCAGTCTCAGCGGTTTTCTTCACACCTGTCACCTCACCACACTCTCTCTCTCTCCCTCAGACCACTCTCCTTATTCTCCTTACAGACTCTTTTTTCCGGGCCTCAAGATACCCCTCCTCCTCTGTTGGGGCACAGAGTCCCTGGTGTCAGCATGTGTCTCTCTTCTCACTCTGGCACCTCAGTTCCTTCCCCTCACACATTCCTCCTCTCCTCACTGTTAAGTGTCACTGTGTCCCAGCAAAGGACTTTTTGAGCCTTGGTATCTCCCTCTCTTTTAAGCATTCTCCTCTCCTATGTCTCCTGTCAGCACTCTCTCTCTCTCTATTTTACCTCAGTACTTCCCTCTCTTATCTCCCCTCAGCACCTCCTGAAACCCGTCTTTTTCCCAGTGTTCTCTCTCTCTCTCTCTCTGTTTTCTGAAAGGACCAGTAAGCATCTCTCTGTCTCCATCTTGCGGCCAAAAGGACAAATTGCATTACAACATGCCTGCTACACTTACCTGCTCTGTGCAAGGATTTTGCATAGAGTGGTGACTTACCCCCTCTTTTTGTTCCCTAGCCAGTGCTGCTTGCTCCTCCTCTTCTATAAGTGCCCCTTCAGCAAGTCATGTGCTAAGGGGGCACCTGTGTGGGCATGCTCCTGAGCTGGGTTGTGTGTCTCCTCCTCACAGGATTTGAATGACAGCAGCATGAGCCAATGGCTCCCGCTGTTCCCAGAGTTTCCTGTGAGAAGAGGAAAAGAAGGAAAGTAGGGTTGCAGCTGGGCTCAGCATTGGATCATGAGAGGACTCAGGTATGTGTTTAGAGGGGGGGGAACAGATGTTGGAATATTTTTTACCTTAATGCAGAGAATGCATTGAAGTAAAAAAAACTTTTTTGTTTAGAAGGTAGGGGATCATGTTCTGCTTCAGTATGTCACAGTACATGTTGGCATTCATGGTTCCCTCAATGAACTGTAGCTCAATTAACTGTAGCTCCCCATGCAGCCCAGACTATGACACTCCCACCACCATGCTTGACTGTAGGCAAGACACAGTTATCTTTGTACATTTGTCTTTTCTTTGTACCTGGTTGCCACCACACACACTTGACACCATCTGAACCAAATACGTTTATCTTGGTCTCATCAGACCACAGGACATGGTTCCAGTAATCCATGTCCTTAGTCTGCTTGTCTTCAGCTAACTGTTTGCAGGGTTTTAATGCATCATTTTTAGAAGAGGCTTCCTTCTGGGACGACAGCCATGCAGACCAATTTGATGCAGTGTGCGGCGTATGGTCTGAGCACTGACAGGCTGACCCACCCCCCATCCCTTCTTTGGTCAATCTCTGCAGCAATGGTGGCAGCACTCATATATCTACTTCCCAAAGACACACCTGGGTTCTTCTTTCATGGCCTACTTTACCTTTCATAGATGGTTACTTTTCTCCTCCCCCTTTTCTCATCAACTTAACCAGTTGTTTTAATTGGTACACTAGTTTACAATATATATAAATATAAATATAAATATATATATATATATATATATATATATATATATATATATATATATATATATAAAACAGAACGTCCCTACACTCCGCTTGAGTGCTTTCGTCATATACCACTTCCTCCCAGTCTGGATATAGATATCAGATATTCCAGCCACTCACAAGCACAAAACAAGACAATACTTGTTTAGCTGCTGAACATGGACTCTTTTATTAGAACCAAATACAAGTCTTATATACAGTAAAAGAGGAGGTTCCTCCCTCCTGCTCATATTACTCTAACAATACAACTGTAACCAGAAACAGAATTACCAAGAGCTAATTAACTAATCCCTTAAAGCAGCCGATGTGACTCCATGCCCTCCTGAGCATTGTTATTATTAAATCAGGATTTCACTACAGGTCAGACTTGTTGTCACCGAGCTTCACACAGTAGATTATACATTATCATAAACATCAACACAGAACTCCTTCATACAATAGCAAGGTTAATCAGCACAAACAACAATGGGTGAAATACTCTTAGAAGCTGTGGCAAGCCAGACTAGACTCATTTACATTATAGAAGACAACAGACAGGTGGCTGGAGTTGATGACATTAGCATCTAACAGTATGTGTCCCAACAGTATGAATCAGTCACTATTTCTAATATGGCATATACAGGGTTCCCAGAGTCTGTGTGTCTTGGGGACATGGACCTGAATCTAAAGTAACATCACCTCAAGGGTCCCCAGGCATACAGCTGGAGCACCATTCCCCCAAATGCAAGGGCCCATAATCGGTAGGCAAGAGGCTAGCATTCAGCCCCCTCCAAAAGCCAGGTGAGTCTGTCACTATATATATACGGGCTCATATCTAATATCATTCAAAACCATAGCTTGTGATGGGGGATCCCTTCCTATGAGACGTTCATTCACTGGTGGTTTTTGCCGTTCTGTCGCCGCAGTGCCATTACCTCATCTCTAATATAGTAATAATAATATAATATATATATAATATATATATTATATATAGTATATTGCTATTCTATTATTAATTATGTGGAATAATGTTATATTATACAATTTTTAATATTATGTGATTTAGCAATCATGTTTATTATAATTCTTTATGTTCTCTATTGAGTTAGTACTTTTTTACCTTGCATTATGCTCATTTGTATTAATAAATTTTATTTACTAATATTGATTGATTCATTCTACCTCAATGATGTGTTTCATACAAAGTCCCATTATCCCCTTTTGAATTAGATGCATGCCTTTGGATATATTATGCCTTTAAAAGCAATGATTTTATATTTAATGCTATCTTTTTACTGTTGTTTGTAAGTGCATAGGGATAAGGGAAAGGGTTTTATTCATGAATAAAGTTTTAAATTGATTCACGCTATGAGGATTGTTTCCTTCCTTATGTACGAGCACTTTGGAATGTATTTGGCTTGTAAAGCATGAGTGAACCACAGAATCGGAGTGTACAAATCTTTTGATGGATGGCTCGTAGGCATTGATCATGAAGGCATAATATATCCAAAGGCATGTATCTAATTCAAATCTGGTGAGTGCAACTCCTAAGGGAGCTGAATCACGCGGTGTGGTGAAGGTGGAATCCTCATACATCTGACGATTTCCTGCACAAACTATTGTACAATTGCTTTGGATTATCATTATTTTTTTCATCTGTAGCAATTCACACTACTTTCAGCTGTCTTCTGAATGTTACTAATGAGTAGTGCTACTGGCCAGAAGGACTTTTGAATTAATCTTTATGGCTTATTGTTTTAGATTAATGGCTGTGTGTTGAGTTATTTTGAGGGGACAGCAAATTTACACTGTTATACAAGCTGTACACTCACTACTTTATATTGTAGCAAAGTGTAATTTCTTCAGTGTTGTCACATGAAAAGATAGAATAAAATATTTACAAAATGTGAGGGGTGCACTCACTTTTGTGAGATACTGTATCATTATGGTCAGCAGCCTCTGCTCACAGCATCTAGCCAGTTCTAGCCATTTAGGTACCACATGCATGAGGAAATGTGAGACAAGTTGGCAGAAAAAGACCTGCATTCCTCACTTTCACTTTCCACATCCACTACCCCCAAAAAATACCCTCATGTTGCATCCAATAAAAAATCCATGGCTTACAGTGACAGGGAGGGAAGTTTCATAAGGCGCTTCAAATAATTAGGATACACCACATCAAATACAGCAGAGGGACATAGGGGGCATTCCGAATATTTTCAAGTGAGAGCTTGAACCTCATAAAAATTCTCCTACACCCACATCCACTGCTGCTGAAGCAGAAGATAAAAATGTTTTCAAATCACTCCCAATGCATAGCATCTTTGCAGCTGCTCCAGCTTACAGAATCAGCCCCTTTCCATGAGTTTATGGCCTGGGTTACACCACAGTGACAGATACCCAGCCACCATTATTTTGCCCAGAAGGTCATCCCTGCCCTCCAACAGCATGTGGAATGAAATGTGTCTGTGTGGTTGAACCACACTGTCTGCAGCAGGGTACACATGAACACATGGTTTAATAAGCGTAGGGCAGGTATCCTACATATCCAGTATGGCACACTGGGTCAATCTTCTGGCAGCTGAGCTGTCTAAGGCCCCATTCATAGCTGTGTGATGCAACATGATGAGGTTTTTTCATTAGCTTTTTGCGCATTTGTCACGAAACAGCATGGGGTAGCCCATTCACTTGAATGGGCCACCCTACATGTGACAAACACGTGAAAGTAGCTCCTGCTCCTTTTTTTAAAAGTGAGTCATACACTTTTGTAAAGCACGTTTTGGCACATTTTTGACGCATTTTGTCACACGACAAAACATGTGTCTCCTAGACGCATTTGGGGTGCCATTAAAAGAAAACGGCACCTCAGTCGCAATGCGAGTTTCTGGGAAAGCAAGCAGAAATGTTCCCAGAATGTGAAGGTGTGATTGGGGGCTAATAGTGACTGGTCACATGTACTTCCTCCTGCTCATTGGTCTCATCGACTGACTCCTTGGAACCAGTAGTTCCCCCAAAGCACCCCAGATCATATGCAATATCCCAGGCTAAATGCTGATATGATGTGTTGCAGCTCATATGCCAGGGAGGCAGAAGCCAAACTGAGCCAGAGCTGCTGGCAGCTCTCCATGCCCAGGCTGAGAAATGGCTGGCCCCATGCCATATTCAGCCAGGCGAGAATGTATATGATGATGGCGCATGTATCTTGCCTTTTGCATATACTTAACCTGGTGATGCTGTGCATCATGAAATATCCTGGCTTCCAGGAGGTCCCTTACAGATTAGAAGCGTTTGGCAGAGGGCCTGGCAGAAATGCAGCACCAACATGAGGTGACTGCTAACCACATAATTTGTGCAACTCAACTGCAACTCAATGTTGGCCATACTGCAGAGACTGCACTGATCACCGCCTTCATAAAAAATGTGAGTGCCTTCTCCTCCCTGCAGTGTGCCCTACATTACAGTGTACTATCTGCTGTCTTTGCCATGGCTCCCCACTTTCACATTCTATTTGTGTGCCCTCCCTCTGCATTCCTGCTCTCATCTTAGCCTTTACCAGTGATTGGAGGGGCAAATTTGCTTCATGCTTGTCTCATCACCAGCTTTTCTGTTCAGGATGATGAGTGGGGAGGTCAAGCAACATGCATTTCATGTTTTACTGATCTCCTTGAGGCATGATAACAGATCTCCTCCAGTTTGTGATTGGGACAGAGAAGAGCTCAGTACTGATCAATTCTTTGTTCACTGTTAGTGATCACCAAGCAGCAGGGGAGAAGGAGATTGAGGACTCTGAGTCTTTGATCTTTTTCTCTATTACAAATGGAAATATTTCATCAAGGGTAACCTGTCACAATCCGTGTATATATTGTCACCAGGAGGCTTGTCAGTCCCGGATGACAGTGCTTAAAACCCAACTCCAATAATTACAGAAGAACAACCCTTGTAGTAGGCACTTCAAAAGGTAAATGCCCAACAGGCTCCCTCTATCCATGTAACTGGTAACCTGAAGTCACTTCTGCTTTGATCACACACTGACATCCTCAAGTACAATACTGGACCAATAACCCTGTAAAGATTAGCTTTAAGTTAAAAAAAAAACACATTAACCCCCTTGGTTCTAGCAATGAATCATTAGGCCCAAACTCTGTCACAAGATGGAGGGGATAATATCACTGCTCCTTCTAAACTCTGATACTGGGCATTTTTATAATGGCTGCAATAGAGGAAAGGGAACCGGGGTGGCTAGAGAGGTTAATTTTACTAGGATTATTCAAAGACATTGTTTTTTTGTTTTTTTTGGATTAAAAGTGACAATATCCCTTTAGCGTGCATTATTTTGTGCATTCATGTGTATTGCATTACAGTAGCCCATTAATTTTGAATTGGATTCCTGTGCACCATATCTCACAAAACCTTGGCATCTTTTTTTTCTCTACACTGCACACCACAATGAACATCTGTTCCCCATATGTGCATTGTGGTGTTGTAACGGGATAAAATTCACATGCATTTAGGTGTTGGAGTTGGGGTGCCATTCAAAATTAATGAGACTGCAATATAGAGTACTGCAAATTGTGCTTTATCTAAATGAAAAGTGTAAAGACAGCCCGTGTTTTTATGGTAAGTTGCTTATTTACAGCTTTGCAGTTTTCACCACTTCTCAAAACGGCACAGTTCTTTGGATTTAGCAGGATTTCTTTGATATTAGTGTATTTTTATCTAAAATATCATAATGGATTTGGGCAAGTATCCTGGGACACACAAAATCAGCAGTACCATCGTTTTATTCTATTGGTCCTGTAGTTTTCAGAACATACTCTGAAAGTGGAAAAGTTATTTTAAAAAAATGGTAATAAACTCTGTTACAAACTCTGAAAGCTGTAAAATGATTAAAAATAGTGAAACATTAAAAAAAAATGTCGGATCACCTGAGGTGAAAAAAGGAAAGCAGAGACCCCTAGAAAAAGTTAAACCACAATGGCCATGCCAGACTGCAGGCAACAGTCACAGGCAGCACCTGAACCACATGAATGCAGGCTACATGAGTTCCAAGCACTGATGCAAACACTCTAAGTGAGCACACCTATAGGGTGTCCAGGCTGAACCACTGGCTGGAGCTTGCACCAGAGCTTTTGCCTTGCATTGCAGCCAATGTACTGTCTGAGCGCTTTTTTAGCACAGCAGGAGGTTTTGATATTGAGACGTGAATATTCCTGTTCCCTGATAGTGTGGCCTTGCTCAGTTTTATTAAAATGAGGTAGGCTTGGATTACCAATGACTACAAAACTCCTGCTACTGTTGCTACAGATTAAACTTGAATTGGCATCCGGTCTCCCAAAAAATGTATGCCTGCCACCGTTACCTTTCCTAGCAGTAGCGGCCCGTCCATTAGGGGCACCTGGGTGCCACCTCCTCTATCCATGCCACCCCCTATATCAGTGATGGCGCACCTATGGCTCTCTGTGGGCATGCAGCGTGCCGCCAGGATAGGGGGGGAATCCCAAAGCCAGACAGTCGCTTGCACTGGTGGTGCAGGCATGGAGGAGCCAGCTCCCTTCCTCTTGCAACATCCTCTGCAGCTTATTGCCTCCCCCGGACCCCTACACATCTGGTAAGGCATTCGGGCATTCCTCTCTGTGGCACCCTATTCCAGCTCCCCCTGCCCCAGGACTACCTTGGTACAGCCTGTCCCTCTGGCAAATGCAATGTGACCTGTGGAACAGCAGAGGGGGAGAGGCGGTGCTCGGAGCAGATCATGACCATGGGAAAGGTGCAGTGGCTGCTAGCTGACCTACCGGCGGCTGGGACACCAAAGAGCGGGTGGACGGCAGAGACACCTGAAATACTGCCTGCCTGGTGCTGGGAAGAGCCCTGATGTGATGGACGATGAGGCCATGGAGAGGTAAGGAAGAGGATGGATCCTTCGATGTACATTGCACTGTGTGTGGGTGATTGGGGGGGAGTGAGTAGTGCAGGAAGTATGTAGCAGGTAGGTCAGTGAATGTGTCAGGTAGGTCAGTGTATGTGTCAGGTAGGTCCATGTATGTGTCAGGTAGGTCAGTGTATGTGTCAGGTAGGTCAGTGTATGTGTCAGGTAGGTCAGTGTATGTGTCAGATAGGTAAGTGTATGTGGCAGGTAGGTCAGTGTATGTTGCACAGTGCATTTTGAGCAAAACGCATTCCTGATCTCTGTATTCTGAGCAAAACACATTCCTGAACCCTGCATTATGAGTGAATCTGGCAGAATCGCACGTTTTTGGTCCCTCAGAGCTCATTCAGATGGAGGATTAGTCCCATCCTCTGTACAGAGCCGCTGGTAGGTTTAATTCTGTGTTGACACTTTGAAATAAATAAGTTGGTTTTGTGTCGCTGTTCTGGCACTCGGGCTTAAAAAGGTTTGCCATCACTGCCCTATATGAATAATGGATAGATTCATGCATAGCATGAATAGCATCGCCACTGCGGCCACTCCCTATTTATGTGTCCGGCCCCTTTCAGGATGCCAGGTGCCTGAATTACAGCAGCGGGGGTGTTTTTTTGAAGCACCTGATTAGGCTTTAATAGGCTTCAAAATAGGGTGGGCTCGGAGCGGAGAGCATTGCTCCATGAGTCCCCCGAGGTGTTACAACAGCGATTGAATATCCAGTAACACTGATCCTCAATACGGCCAATCAGAAGCAGGTCTGAGACCCATTTTCCGAGTGGTTGAAAAGAGAAGACCCCCGATTAGCTGCCGAGGAATAGGGAGGAAGCGGAAGCCACCGATTCCCGTGCAGAGCAGCGGAAGCAGAAGCCGCCGGTGAAGTGCTGTATGGATGGGATAAGTGCGCCAGACCCGCCCGCCGACCAACCAATGGGAGGGGGGGTGGTACTTTTAGCCGCCCCCCCAAAAAAAATTTCCACCAGCCGCCACTGTTTCCTAGCCTATTCTGCTCCATCACCACATCTGGGCCGCAAATAATACACTCTGTTTATTTCAAGATAAAACCCATCTTGTCTCTTTCAATTCACTGCAAATTCAACTGTTCACAAACTCTCCTAAAGTTAGCCAATTTCTACCATGTTTTTAAATTTTAAGATAATGTAATGTGGTAAAAAAAAAAGCAAACTATACTATTAAATTGTTTTTAGCACTGACCAATTGATATGTAGTTGAAGGTTTTAGCTTAAAGGGGTTGTAAAGGTAAAAATTTTTTCACATTAATGCATTCTATGCATTAAGGTGAAAAAACTTCCGACAATACCGCCGCCCCCAGCCCCTCCGTTTTACATACCTGACCCCTCGAAAGTCAGCCGCTCGCTCCCGACATCGATTTCGCCACTCAGCCTGGCCGCTGATTGGCTACAGTGGATGGATTGAAAGCAGAGCAGCCATTGGCTCGCACTGCTGTCAATCACATCCAATGACGCGGCGCGCCGGGGGGCGGGGCCGAGTGATACAGTGAGCGGCTATAGCTGCTGGCTGTATCACGGGAGCGCGCCCGCAAGAACTAACCACCATGTGAGGGAGCTCGCATTAAGGTGGTTAGTTCTTGCGGGGAGGAGCTGAAACAGCTGCCGAGGGACCCCAGAAGACCAGGTTCGGGGCCACTCTGTGCAAAACAAGCTGCACAGTGAAGGTAAGAATAACATGTTTGTTATTTTTTTTTTTTTTTTTAATTACCTTTACAACCCCTTTATTCAAGTGTTGCAGCCAAAACTACCTAAAAAGCCCCTTTTCAAATTTAAATGAAATTAACCACTTCAAGACCAGACTGTTTGACACCCTTCCTGCCCAGGCCATTTTTTAGTTTTCAGTTTTAAATAATTTTTGTGAGACAGAAAGTGTTTTCTTTTGGCGGTAATGAATCACCATTTTTTTATTATTATTATTATTTGCTATATAGAAGTGGGTATAGAAACAAAATCACATTTTGTTGCTTTCCAGCATAAAATGAAGGCAGACACAGTTTTTGTTTTATCCAGCTGTATTTACTTAGTGCAACTTATAACATCCATGTGAAACATATAACACCAACACGTCAGAAAAAATTCTAAAACAGAATCACTGAGTTGGAAAAAGGATCACCCCCTCCTAAAAATGACTTGTGAACTCAATGAGGTGTAGCTAATCACTTTCCCAATGGCACACAAAGCCATTTGACTTTGCAACTGTGATCAGCTGTGGTCATTTTAATTAGCTCAGCATGAAAAGAGATTTCCTGGACCATTTCAGTTCCTGGTAGTGTAACTGAAGCAAACAATTAACTATGGGTGGCAAGACACTGTCAAAAGATCTCCAGGATAAAGTTGGACAGGCACAAGTCAGGAGATGGATACAAAAAAAGTCAAAAGTGTTAATAATGCTTAGAAGTACTGTGGGATCCATTCACAAAGCAGTATCTTACTGCATCAGAGTAATAAGATCCCACACAGTGTTTTTCAAAAGGTTTTTTGGCATTCACTAAAAGACCGCCTTAGTTATTTTATGAAGTCATGCGGTATTTTAGTAGTATAAACATGCGGTAATATAACGTCAGAACCATATCAGCCCACATGCCCTTAATGGGGGGGAAGCTTTGAGGCAGGGGCTCTACCCACCCCCCCCCCCAAAGCACCCCCAGATCCCGCCATCTTCCCTATGTAAATTACTAATGCCGCGTACACACGACCGGACTTTCCGTCAGAATAGACTCCGATGGTCTTTCTGACGGAGTTCCGCTGAAACTGACTTGCCTACACACAATCACACCAAAGTCCGATCGTTTGGAATGCGATAACGTACGACGGGACTAGAAAAAGGAAGTTCAATAGCCAACAGCTGCCCCTGCGTCGTTTTTGGTCCGTCGGAATAGCATACAGACGAGCAGTTTTCCCGATAGGAACTGATTCCGTTGAAAAGATTTGAAATATGTTCTATTTCTAGGTCCATCATAATTTTAGAAAGAAAAAGTCAGATGAAGCCCACACACGATCGGAATGTCCGACGGAATGATTCCGCCTGAGGTTTTCTGCCGGAAAGTCCAGTCGTGTGTACACGGCATAAGGTATAAAAAAGGACAGGAGGCAGTTTTTGACAAGTCCTTTATTAAAAATGTTTTATTTTAAAAGTCCCCCAGTGTAGATCTATTGTCAGTCATGATGCCACCGCTGACCAGAGAAAAAAAAAGCTCCACTCCTGGCTGTCTGACAGTTCTTAAATAACCAAGCCCCCTTGTGACGTCAATGATGCAGCATGCCCTCAGTCTGTGACGTCACAAGGGGCAGTGCCACATGGTGATGTCACCGGGGGCACCGACCCATAGTCATTTAAGTACTGTCAGATGGGGGAGCTGTCAGACGACGGGAGCCTTTGTTGGGAGCGGAGCTTTTTTTTTCTCGGGTCGGCGGTGGCGGGCATCGTGATTGATGATACAGTTGTGCTCATAAGTTTACATACCCTGGCAGAATTTATGATTTCTTGGCAATTTTTCAGAGAATATGAATGATAACACAAAAACTTTTCTCTCACTCATGGTTAGTGTTTGGCTGAAGCCATTTATTATCAATCAACTGTGTTTACTCTTTTTAAATCATAACGGCAACAGAAACTATCCAAATGACCCTGATCAAAAGTTTACATACCCCAGTTCTTAATAACGTGTATTAGGATAAGGAAGGTGATCCGCGCAAATTCCTAGATGATAATAATAAATGTCAAATGATATAAATATGCAATAATAAGTTCAGTAATAAAATCCAATAAAGTATAGCACAAACAAAGTGTCCAAGCATTTGAAAGCGAAGTTCTTCTGAAAGGTGATAACAAATTCTTCTTAATATCAATGTTCGCAAAAGCTGAATGCTCACAGAGCGCCTACCTCCATTAGGAGTATAAAGAGCCTTGAAGGTGTCCTGTAGTGGAGGTGGGTGCACTGCGGTAGATCTCCAGTTGGTGGCTGTATAGGAGAGGTTTTTCAGAGTACTAGTGATGTTCAGCCAAGCTCTAGTCTCCCTTCTCTGATGATCCGCTGCTCCTTCAGACCTTACAATGACACGGTACAACTCCGGTTCCAACCATTAAAGGAAAGATAAAGGATAGCCTCCCATAGTGTTACATGTATAAAACAAGTTAATTTATTAAAACGCCAAGTGAATCCTTACATAAAAGCAAAATAAAGCAGGCTATTGCAATGAAAACACGATAATTACGTCACTTCCGGTTTGTTACAACATCCGACCACGCCCTGCGCGTTATGTAACGGCACGGATTGGTTGTTGGGCAATTCTATTTATGTCCAGAAACAGGAAGTGTAATCGTGGCCATTTTGTTGGAGAAGTTGTCTCCAACGTAGCGGCGGCCATTTTATGGGTAGGAAAAAATAGACTACAGCGGTAATTCTAATGGGATATATATTAGTGGCCATTTTATTGAAGAAAACGTCTCCACCATAACAGCAGCCATTATGTAGGTGGGTAAAAGAAGATTAAAACTCTGATATGGATGTAGTACTTACCTGCGCTACCATGGCAGCCAATGATGTATAAAATAATAATGGGTATGGACTAAATGTGTCAACCAATGTTGATAAATTAAGAACAATGATGTAAAAACCACCACGATGAGGCAATTAATGAGTTGAAGGGCCTAAATGAGTGAATACCGTATATTGCCCCCTTTAACATCAATGACAGCTTGAAGTCTTCTGTGGTATTTGTGAAAGAGGCTCTTTATGTTCTCAGATGGTAAAGCTGCCCATTCCTCTTGGCAAAAAGCCTCCAGTTCCTGTAAATTCTTGGGCTGTCTTACATGAACTGTACGTTTGAGATCTCCCCAGAGTGGCTTAATGATATTGAGGTCAGAAAACTGAGATGGCCAGTCCAGAACATTCACCTTATTCTGCTGTAGCTAATGACATGTTGACTTGGCCTTGTGTTTTGGATCATTGTCATGTTGGAATGTCCAAGTACGTCCCATGCGCAGCTTCCTGGCTGATGAATGCAAATGTTCCTCCAGTATTTTTTGATAACATACTGCATTCATCTTGCCAACAATTTTGACCAAATTTCCTGTGCCTTTGTAGCTCACACATCCCCAAAACATCAGCGATCCACCTCCGTACCTTTTGTCATAGGCCTTGTTGACTCCTCTCCAAATGTAGCGTTTATGGTTGCAGCCAAAAAGCTAAATTTTGGTCTCATCATTCCAAATGACTTTGTGCCAGAAGGTTTGAGGCTTGTCTATGTGCTGTTTGGCATATTGTAAGCGGGATACTTTGTGGCATTTGCGTAGTAATGGCTTTCTTCTGGCAACTCAGCCATGCAGCCCATCTTTCTTCAAGTGCCTCCTTATTGTGCATCTTGAAACAGCCACACCACGTTTTCAGGGAGTCCTGCATTTCACCTGAAGATATTTGTGGGTTTTTCTTTACATCCCGAACAATTTTCCTGGCAGTTGTAGCTGAAATATTAGTTGGTCTACCTGACCGTGGTTTGGTTTCGACAGAACCCCTCATTTTCCACTTCTTGATTAAAGTTTGAACACTGCAGATTGGCATTCTCAATTCTTTGGATATCTTTTTATATCCCTTTTCTGTTTTATACAGTTCAACTGCCTTTTCCCACAGATCCTTTGACAATTCTTTTGCTTTCCCCATGACTCCGATTTTAGAAACGTGCAGCACTGGATGAGGGATGCAAGGGTCTGTCAGGAGTCCAGAAACGCATTGACCATTTATACACACACACATTAATTACAAGCAAACAGATCACAGGTGAGGATGGTTACCTTAATAGCCATTCAAACCATTTTTTGTCAACTTGTGTGCATGTTATCAGGCCAAAATCACCTGGGTATGTAAACTTTTGATCAGGGTCATTTGGGTAGTTTCTGTTGCCATTACGATTTAAAAACAGTAAACACAGTTGATTGATAATAAATGGCTTCACCCAAACACTAACCATGAGTGAAAGAAATGTTTTTGTGTTATCATTCATATTCTCTGAAAAATGGCCAAGAAATCATACATTTTGCCAGGCTATGTAAACTTATGAGCACAACTGTATATCTACACCAGAGGACTTGTCAACAACTACCTACAGCAAGAGGCCTGCAGCTCTTAAGCAGTTGCAGGAATTTATGACAAAGAGAGGTCATTGTGTGCATGTGACAACAATATCAAAAATTCTCCACAAATGTGGCTTGTGTGGGAGGGTTTCAAGAAAAAAAGCTACTCCTCAAGAAAACCACATGCAGTCAAGACTGGGCTTTGCCAAAATGCACCTTGAAGATTCTGAGGCCACATGCAAAAAGGTGTTATAGTCAGATGAGACTAAAATTTAATTATTTGGCTTCCATGCCAAATGGTATGTCTGGCAGAAATCCAATACAGCTCACCATCCAAATAACACCATTTCGACAGTAAAACACGGAGGTGGTAATATACTGTTATGGGGATGTTTCTCTGCAGCAGGGACTGGAGCACTTGTCAGGATAAAAGGAAAAATGAATGGGGAAAAATACCATCAAATTCTTGAGAGAAATCTGCTGCCCTCTGCCAGAAAATTGTCAATGGGAAGAAGAATTTCCTTCCAACATGACAATGGCCCGAAGAACACAGCAAAAATTACCACACCGTGGTTGAAGGAGAAAAAGGGGAATGTCCTTGCATGGCCTAGTCAGAACCCAGATTTAAACCCCATAGAAAATCTGTGGAATGACTACAGTCCACAAACAGACCCCATCAAATTTAACTGAACTTGAGCAGTTCTGCAAAGAAGAGTGGGAAAATACTGCAAAGTCTAGATGTGCAAATTTAGTAAAGACATAGCCCAACAGACTAAAGGCCGTAGTTAAAGCAAAAGGTAGTTCAATAAAATACTGATACAAGGGGATGATCCTTTTTCCAAATCAGTGATTCTGTTTTTATTTTTTTTTAATTCTGACATTTTGGTGTTATGTCTTTCACTAAGATTTTATCAATTGCACTATCAACTGATGAACTGTGTCTATTTTCATTTCAGTCTGTAAAGCAACAAAATGTGATTATTTAAAAGGGAGGTGATTCTTTCCTATACCAACTGTAAGGGAAAAAAGACATTTTGAAAAAAAAAACAGTTTTTCACAAAGTTAGGCCAAAATGTATTCTGATATATTTCCTTGGTAAAAATAACCCAAATCAGTATACATTATTTAGTCGATATCATCTACAAACTATGATATACATATCATTTGAAAATTAAACAATCTTCATGTACTGACTGCCTATCTCATATCTTGAGGCCCTAAAATGCCAGTACAAATACCCCCCAAATGACCTCTTTTTGAAAAGTAGACAGTCCAAGGTATTTAGTAAGAGGGATGGTGAGTTTTTTGAAGTTGCAATTTTTTGCAACAATTTTTTGGAAAATAAAGAAATTGAACAAAATGTTTTTTTCACACAGCATAGGCACACTTACAAATACACCCCAAAACACATTTCACTACACCTCTCAAGTATGTATTGGCCCAAAATCCAAGGAGAACCATTGGGCTTTCAATCAATTATGCGTCTAATTTCCTGACTACCTATCAGATTTCTTTTTGACTACCTATCAAAAGTCCCTGAAGTGCCAGCACAGGAGAAACACACACAAAATTACTACATTTTAATCAGTTGCCGACCGCCGCACGATGTACGTCCACAGAGCGGCACGGGCAGGCAAAAGGACTTACAGGTACGTCCTTGCCTGCCCGCGGGTGGGGGGTCCGATCGGACCCCCCCCCGGTGCCTGCGGCGGTCGGCAAATCCTCCCCGGCGATCGGTGGTGAGGGGGAGGCCATTTATTCGTGGCCCCCCCCCCTCGCGATCGCTCCTGGCCAATCAAATCATTTCCCTGCCTCTGTATTGTGCACAGAGGCAGAGGAAATGATGTCATCTCTCCTCGGCTCTGCATTTTCCGTTCCGGCGCCGAGGAGAGAAGACTGTAATGTGAGTGCACAACACACACACACACAGTAGAACATGCCAGGCACACATAACACCCCCGATCCCCCCTGATTACCCCCGATCCCCCCCCAATCACCCCTCCCCCTTCCCTGTCAAACTGACACCAAGCAGGTTTTTTTTTGTTTTTGTTTTTTTTTCTAATTACTGCATGGTGTCAGTTTGTGACAGTTACTGTGGTAGGACAGTTACTGTTAGACCCCTTTAGGTCTAGGGTACCCCCCTAGCCCCCCCTAATAAAGTTTTAACCCCTTGATCACCCCCCATCGCCAGTGTCACTAAGCGATCATTTTTCTGATCGCTGTATTAGTGTCGCTGGTGACGCTAGTTAGGGACGTAAATATTTAGGTTCGCCGTCAGCGTTTTATAGCGACAGGGACCCCCATATACTACCTAATAAATGTTTTAACCCCTTGATTGCCCCTAGTTAACCCTTTCACCACTGATCACCGTATAACTGTTTCGGGTGACGCTGGTTAGTTCGTTTATTTTTTATAGTGTCAGGGCACCCGCCGTTTATTATCGAATAAAGGTTTAGCCCCCTGATCGCCCGGCGGTGATATGCGTCACCCAGGCAGCGTCAGGTTAGCGCCAGTACCGCTAACACCCACGCACGCAGCATACGCCTCCCTTAGTGGTATAGTAGCTGAACGGGTCAATATCTGATTTTTTTTTTTTTTTTTTTTGCACAAAGTTGTCACTAAATGATATATTGCTCAAACATGCCATGGGAATATGTGAAATTACACCCCAAAATACATTCTGTTGCTTCTCCTGAGTATGGGGATACCACATGTGTGGGACTTTTTGGGAGCCTAGCCGCGCACGGGACCCCGAAAACCAAGCACCGCCTTCAGGCTTTCTAAGGGCGTAAATTTTTGATTTCACTCTTCACTGCCTATCACAGTTTCGGAGGCCATGGAATGCCCAGGTGGCAAACCCCCCCCCCCCCCAAATGACCCCATTTTGGAAAGTAGACACCCCAAGCTATTTGCTGAGAGATATAGTGAGTATTTTGCAGACCTAACTTTTTGTCACAAAGTTTTGAAATTGAAAAAAGAAAAAAAAATGTTTTTTCTTGACAAATAGCTTGGGGTGTCTACTTTCCAAAATGGGGTCATTTGGGGGGGGGGGTTTGTGCCACCTGGGCATTCCATGGCCTCCGAAACTGTGATAGGCAGTGAAGAGTGAAATCAAAAATTTACACCCTTAGAAATCCTGAAGGCGGTGATTGGTTTTCGGGCCCCATACGCGGCTAGGCTCCTAAAAAGTCCCACACATGTGGTATCCCCATACTCAGGAGAAGCAGCTAAATGTATTTTGGGGTGCAATTCCACATATGCCCATGGCCTGTGTAAGCAATATATCATTTAGTGACAACTTTGTGCAAAAAAAAATAAATAAATTGTCACATTCCCGCAACTTGTGTCGAAATATAAAATATTCCATGGACTCAACATGCCTCTCAGCAAATAGCTTGGGGTGTCTACTTTCCAAAATGGGGTCATTTGGGGGGGTTTATGCCATCTGGGCATTTTATGGCCTTCAAAACTGTGATAGGTAGTGGGGAGTAAAATCAAAAATTTATACGCCCTTAGAAATCCTGAAGGCAGTGATTGGTTTTCGGGGCCCCGTACGCGGCTAGGCTCCCAAAAAGTCCCACACATGTGGTATCCCCATACTCAGAAGAAGCAGCTAAATGTATTTTGGGGTGCAATTCCACATATGCCCATGGCCTGTGTAAGCAATATATCATTTAGTGACAATGTTTTGTAATTTTTTTTTTTTTTGTCATTATTAAATCACTTGGGACAAAAAAAATGAATATTCAATGGGCTCAACATGCCTCTCAGCAATTTCCTTGGGGTGTCTACTTTCCAAAATGGGGTCATTTGTGGGGGTTTTGTACTGCCCTGCCATTTTAGCACCTCAAGAAACGACATAGGCAGTCATAAATTAAAGGCTGTGTAAATTCCAGAAAATGTACCCTAGTTTGTAGGCGCTATAACTTTTCCGCAAACCAATAAATATACACTTATTGACATTTTTTTTTTACCAAAGACATGTGGCCGAATACATTTTGACCTAAATGTATGACTAAAATTGAGTTTATTGGATTTTTTTTAGAACAAAAAGTAGAAAATATCATTTTTTTTCCAAATTTTTGGTCTTTTTCCGTGTATAGCGCAAAAAATAAAAACGGCAGAGGTGATCAAATACCATAAAAAGAAAGCTCTATTTGTGGGAAGAAAAGGACGCTAATTTCGTTTGGGTACAGCATTGCATGACCGCGCAATTAGCAGTTAAAGCGACGCAGTGCCAAATTGTAAAAAGTGCTCTGGTCAGGAAGGGGGTAAATCCTTCCGGGGCTGAAGTGGTTAAAAAAGCAAACCATATTTTCTGAAAGGCATAGTAAGTCTTTTAAAGA
This sequence comes from Lithobates clamitans, assembly GCA_037952925.1. Classification (NCBI taxonomy): domain Eukaryota; kingdom Metazoa; phylum Chordata; class Amphibia; order Anura; family Ranidae; genus Lithobates; species Lithobates clamitans. The sequence goes on along the minus strand of JBBGZY010000400.1, from coordinate 9,581,983 downwards.
TGTAGTTTTTGCCACAAGTTTTTAGAAAATGAAGAAAAAAGAAAATTAAAATATATTTTTTTACACAGAGTTGTCAATTAATAAGATATTTCTAACACACATAATAGGTATACTAAGAATTCCCCCCAAAAAAGCATTCTGCTACACCTCTTGCATATGGGGTTACCACATGTTTGAGCCTTTTCATAGCCTAACCACATAGAGAGTCACAGAACGTCCCACACTCCGCTTGAGTGCTTCCGTCAGTATACCACTTCCTTGTAGTCTGGATACAGATATCAGATATTTCAACCGCTCTGAGCACAAAACAAGGCGACACTTGCTTAGATGCTAACATGGACTAACTTTATATGAACCAGAATACAGTCTTATATACAGGAGAAGATGAGGTTCCCCCTCCTGCTCATATTACTCTAACAATACAAATGTAACCTAATTAACCTAATTATGAGCTAGTTTACTAAATCATTTACCCAGACCAGATGACTCAGAGACATGACCTGTAGGACACACACTTGTGGGCACCGAGCTTCACACAGTAACAGAGTTCATTATTATAAGTAAAACCACAGGACATTTTCTCACAATAGCAGAAGCTCCAATAGGTGTCGGCCAGTCTCCTACATTGTATAGAGGACAATGTGATCAGCTCACTTAATTAACATGTTGAGTTCAGAATCAATCAAACCAAGAATAGTCTCTACAAACATCCTGGGAGATATTGTGGACAAATATTACTGTCCCATTTTAAGTAGTCCAAGATATATTTTCTCACTCACCCTGTACAGGGTGAGTTAGACATAAGAGGTGTATGGGGAGCTGAAACAAGGGCATCCCCTACTTAACAAGAGATTCTGAGTTCCATGGGCCCTCCCGTCACAGAGAGGCCCAAGGAATTCTAGGGGCATAAATTACGCTTCTAATTTCCTGACTACCTATTACATTTTTGGAGGCCCTGGACCACCAGGAAAGTGGAAACATCCACAAATTGACCACATTTTGGAAAACAAACACTCCAAAGTATTTTCTAAGAGGCATAGTGAGTCTTTTGAAGACTTAATTTTTTTTGTCTAAAATTTTCATGAAGTGCAAAATGAAAATTAAATTGGAATGTATGTATATACAAAGTCGTCAGTTAATAAGATATTTCTAACACACAGCATTGACATACTTAAATGCATCTTCAAAGAATGACATTTAAAGGGTTGTAGTTTCTTCCATATTGGACAAAAGTCACATTAAAAGGACCCTCTCCCTGCCTCAGGGTATTTTAAAAAAATATTTTGTATGTTAAATGTTCCCTATGGTGATGCCTAGCTTACCTACTAGCCTTGAAAATGGCCAGAATTTACGATCAAGATACAGCCCCATAGACTTCAATGGAATTTGCCGTTGCATTTTTTGAGTTTCAAACAGGATTTAATGAACCCCCTTCAAATTGGATCTGGACAGATTTGCACATCCCTAGTCAAAATAAATCACTCACCTCTAAGAAGATGAGCCAGCTGGCAAGTAAATAATTCAGGTGCCTCCTGCAGAATCTCTCTTGCAACAAAGGCAGAAGATGAGTCATGGATCCCTTGATCACCATCAAATCTCTTTCCTGGATTGATGATTTTCACAATTGATGATGCCAAATTTTCATCTTCACTATGAATGACAAGAAAAATATCCTAAAGCAAAATCATTAGCTATTTTAGAATGTTAGACATATATTTTGTAAATAGATAGATACAGGCAGTCCCCGAGTTATGAACGACTCCTACTTACGAACGGCCTCAAATGCCAGCCACTTGTGCTCCACGCTGGTCCTGGATACCTCCGGACACATCCCATACTGCAGTACTACATGTACTGCATGGCCAGAAGAGCCCCAGATAACATAACAAGCGTCAGGAACATCCCACACCCATGCACAGGCGGACGTTACACTTACGAATGCAGTGTTCCGACCGGAAGTTACAAATGCAGTGTTGTGACTTATGAACAAACCTACAGTCCCTATTGTGTTCGTAACTCAGGGACTTCCTGTAATATGCTCTGAAAAACAATCATGTAAAAAATTGTTAGCAACTGTTTTTCTTCCCTTTAACCTATCCATACTCAACCTCATCCTAGTACTTATTCCTATACCTTTTTCTAACCTTATGCATTAACACATTCAAATTAACCCTTAACAATTACCTTAAACCCTAGCACTCAAATTAGGCCCTTAACTTATCTTGAAATTCACTTAAAAGAGAAGTATGGGTTTCCTTTTTCTTGCTTACATCTTGTGACGGGAGGGACCGTGGAACTCAGAATACATCTTATGTCTAAGTCACCCTGTGCCATCCTGGCACAGGGTGAGTGAGAAAATATATCTTGGACTACTTAAAATGGGACAGTAATATTTGTCCACAATATCTCCCAGGATGTATGTAGAGACTATTATTGGTTTGGTTGATTCTGAACTCAACCTGTTAATTGAGTGAGCTGATCACAATAGCCTCCAGGACTGGCTAGGAAACAAACTGTTGATGAATAGGCTGAGGGGGGGGGATTGTTGTTTGTATTGTTAATTGTAATTAGCTCCAGCTATAGTGTTTATACTACTGTGTGAAGCTCGGTGCCCACAAGTCTGTCATCTGGTCTGGGTAAATTTTTTAGTTAATTAGCTCATGTTAACTATGTTAATTAGGTTACAGTTGTATTGTTAGAGGAGGTTCTAACGGCATATAAAGTCTTGTAATTTTGATTCTAAATAAACAGTTCATGTTAGCAACAAGCAAGTGTCGCCTTGTTTTGTGCTCAGAGAGGTTGGAATATCTGATATCTGTATACAGACTGGGAGGAAGTGGTATATGACGGAAGCACTCAAGCGGAGTGTGGGACGTTCCGTGACATTGGTGACAAGCAGCGGGAAAGCTTCCTGCAGTCTGGGACATCCAAACTTCCATCTGGATCCAAGGTCCAGATAGCAGGAGAGGAGAGGTACAGATACCAGCCGCCATGGATGAGGAATTCAGAAGGAGGTTGCGAGAGATGCAGATACAGCACAGAGGACCAGTGTCAGAGCAGGTCCTGCTGGGATGGTGTGATTCTATTCGCTGCAAACTCTGGAAGGCTAGCCAGTGAGCAGCGACACCAGGGAAAAGTTCTCCCCTCCATCGAGGAAAGGTACTGGTCGCAGTACGGACTGCGGGTGCGTTTTTGGGAGAAAAACCACACAAAAAGCAGACAGCTGAATTAAGCAGGCTGGTCTGGGCAGAGATAAAGCTGGATGAGAGCTACAGAGCCCTCCGGTGGCATGTATCCCAAGCATGTCCCTGGATAGCGGATGACAGCCCAACGGAAGGCTTAAGCTACGGCGGCTTGGGACTGTTGTATGTGAAGCTGACAGGGGACTCTAACTTTGGGAGTGATTTGGAGTGGCGGTTGGACGAAATTATGGATTTCAGAGAAGGACTACTGAACATTTCGGAACTGCACTGGGCACAGGAAGATTTGGAGTTTCTGGCAGTTCAGGAATGGGAGCTGGAGATTGCCTACAGACGGCTGCTAGACATTGCTCAGTGCCAGGGCTGGGGTCCCTTTGCCTGGGACTATCAGGAAATACCAGCTGACAACCCTGAAATCCTGGCTGAAGAGTCGGCAATGTGGCAGAGCAATAGTGTGCTTTGCCAACCTGCCCCCACAGCTAGGGAGGCGGAGGTCTTATGGCGGATGCAACAAGTGCTGACTGACCTTGATGATCCTGTTTCTGCATGGGATGATCTTGGCTGGAGGAATGTGCCTGTCCAGCAGCATGCCAGAGAATCTGCAGTGGAAAATCTGGAGATTGACGTCCCCAAACCTGAAGTGCTGACAACAGGGCAGAGCTCTGCTAACCTCTGCCCAGCACTGATAGCATCTTCTGGATTCCATGGACAGGAGATGGTGAACCTCTATCCCCAGACACCAGTTGCAGAGACAGGGGATTTGATAGACTTTTCTGCTGAGGAAGAACCATCGGGTGAGCCCCCAGCAGAAGAGTTGGGATTAGGGCCAAACTTCATTGCGCTCTGCTCAGCACTGATGGCATCTTCTGAGTTCCACGGACAGGAGATGGTGAACCTCTATCCACAGACACCATTTATAGAGGTAGGGGATTTAATAGACTTTTCTGCTGAGGAAGAACAACCTGATGAGCCTCCAGCAGAAGAGCTGCTATTGGGGCCAAACTTCACGGTGCTCTGCCCAGCACCAACAGCAGTATCTGTGGAGTTACAACAAACTTCTCCAGCTGAAGATCTGGCAACCGGACAGAGGGTCCAAGACCTCTTTTCCACACCTGTGGCAGTTTCGGAGGCTCAGGGTGAGAAGGTGGCAATCACTTCCCAGCAGCAGATACAGGGAGAGAAGGGAGAGGAGGTGTGTGTTGTCCCTCCCCAACAGTTGGCCAGGGTGGAGGAAGCGGCCTTCCCTCCCCAGCAAAGATCAGTGCACCTGGGAGACAGTACCATAGACATGTCGTCAGAGCAACCAGATGAGGGAATGGAAAAGGAAGCAGCCGGCTCACCTCCCCAATGGCAGCTACACAGTTTGGGAGTGTAGGAAGCCAGCCTCCTGCCCCAACGGTTAGCCGGAGCGGAGGATGCAGAGTCCCCAGCAGAAGTGCTGGCAACAGGGCAGAGTGTTACCAACCTCTGCCCAGCACCGGCAACAACTACAGAGTTCCAGGGAGGCGGGGCAGTCAGCCTCCCTCCCCAACAGTTAGCCAGAACAGATGGTGTGGGGTTTCCAGCAGAAGGGCTGGCAACAGGGCCGAGGACTGCTGGACTCTGCCCTCAACTAACAGAGGATGGATTTCCTGTGAAACTGGATGGGACTTCAGTCTCCACCTGTATACCCCAGGGATTCTGGGCAGTGGGCCCAGATCCCCAACATGTGAAAAAATGCAGCGCATGTGCAAAGGAAATGAATAAATGAGGTTGTGAATTAGTGCTGAAAAAATTAACAAGCCAAAGGTGAATTGAACATAATGTCCATGAAAGGGTGTGAATGTCCAACTCCACAGGAGATGAAGGTACTTCAAGGGATGGTGATAATCTGATGATTGTCAGAAGTCACCTAGTATCGTGAACCGACCACTTCGCAGGATGAATCGATAAACAAAAATGCAAGAAGGACTCTTACCAGATCCCGTGGACTCCCGTGTCAGCGACAGGGAATCGCATGCGCCGTTTGTCAACAATGACGTGGAGTGGAAGGTCTGGACCATCAAATCCTCTGAATTGCGGTCTGCGTGGAAAACGACCAGATGAGTCCTCACAGGGGACGGCCGACGTGGATCAGGGGAGTCCAGAAAGACCTGAGCCCTCGAAAGATCCCCAAAAGCATGACAGAGTGAGCCCAGACACCCTGTCTTCTCTCCAGCAGCAGAAAGGACTCCAGGGAGAAGGGCCAGTCCAGGCCTCTCCGCAGCGGCAGATATGTTCTCTGAGAGAGGCAGAGGTTGGCTGGGTGAGTAATGCTTTGTTTGGAACAATTTATTTGGAGTACTGTGTGGGTACAGGCATTAGAGGACTGGAGCTACTTACTAATTTCGTAGTCAACCCGTCTGGGGTCTCCTCCTGTGTTAGTCTTCTGCCAAAAGGGGAGAGATGTGATGGGAGGGCCCGTGGAACTCAGAATACATCTTATGTCTAAGTCACTCTGTGCCATCCTGGCACAGGGTGAGTGAGAAAATATATCTTGGACTACTTAAAATGGGACAGTAATATTTGTCCACAATATCTCCCAGGATGTATGTAGAGACTATTATTGGTTTGGTTGATTCTGAACTCAACCTGTTAATTGAGTGAGCTGATCACATTAGCCTCCAGGACTGGCTAGGAGACGGACTGTTGATGAATAGGCTGAGGAGGGGGGGAGATTGTTGTTTGTATAGTTAATTGTAATTAGCTCCAGCTATAGTGTTTATACTACTGTGTGAAGCTCGGTACCCACAAGTCTGTCATCTGGTCTGGGTAAATTTTTAAGTTAATTAGCTCATGTTAATTATGTTAATTAGGTTACAGTTGTATTGTTAGAGGAGGTTCTAACGGCATATAAAGTCTTGTAATTTTGATTCTAAATAAACAGTTCATGTTAGCAACAAGCAAGTGTCGCATTGTTTTGTGCTCAGAGAGGTTGGAATATCTGATATCTGTATACAGACTGGGAGGAAGTGGTATATGACGGAAGCACTCAAGCGGAGTGTGGGACGTTCCGTGACACATCTACTCTATGTGAGCTGCTAGTATCTAAAAATCTTTCCAGCCCTCTCAGAAGTGCCCCCATTCTGTTAAAATTAATACCTGTGGGAGGGGCTACAGACTTTCATACAGTGTAATACCGACAATGGTCTGGCTCTGGAGTCTGGATCGACCCACTTTCCTGTTATCTTGCTTGATTGATGTTGGCTCTCTGCTCTCTCCCGAGACTTCACAGAGCGTAGTTGCTCCCTCCTCCCTTCTCTCTCCTCCCTCCTCCTCTGCAGCCTGTTACGATCGTCAGAGGAATCCAGCAGAGATATCAGCACTTCAGTGACTAATGTAGGAGAAGTCACTGATAGTGCTGTGTATGTAAATGTCCTCTACATATTACTACCAGAGTGAAAACAATATATTTTTAAAGCAGAATACACCTATGGATGTGACAGCACACAGGCATTCCATGCATTACCGGTATAGTAAAATGACATAAATTCAGAGCTAACATTGTAAATGAATCCTTTTATTGACTATCTGGATTTTTATATGAGACAATGAAACCTTCCATTTACATCTACTTGTATTTTCATACTGAAGCCCAGAGCTCCTCAGACACGGACAGAGTTTTGCTCCCCCATAATTGGTGTATTACCTAGTACCCCTATAGCAATAATCTTCCCTTTATTGTAAATAGAGTACATCCCCCTTACATTTGTAATGCTATCTGGGGCTGTATTACACTGTGTATTCATGCAGCTGCACAAATATACAAGTATTCGGCCATGTTGATGCGTCCTTGAATGGAGAGGTGTTCCATGCAGTTGCCTGTTGAAATCAATTCTAGGCTGATAGGTACAGAGTTATCACATGCCGTACAGAGTCATCATATGCCATACAGAGTCATCACATGCCGTATAGAGCCATCACATGCCGTACAGAGTCATCACATGCCGTACAGAGCCATCACATGTCACACAGAGTCATCACATGCAGTACAGATTCATCACATGCCGTACAGTGATATCACATGCCGTACAGAGCCTTCACATGCCGTACAGAGCCTTCACATGCCGTACAGTGTCATCACATGCTGTACAGAGTCATCACATGCCGTACAGTGCCATACACAAAGCCATCACATGCCGTACAGAGCCATCACATGCCGTACAGAGCCATCACATGTTGTACAGAGCCATCACATGCCATACAGAGCCATCACTACATATGCGCAGTTTATTGGATGCATTATCTGATGGGAGGCATTATTCGACAGGAAACCTACAGTGACATATGGGGTGACATAGAGAGAGGACACGGCTCTGCTAATCATCTGTTACCATGGCCGCCCTGCTACTGAGAGGGGGCCTAAGCCGAAAGCCTGTACTGCGAGGAGGTGAGTCACCTTCTCTGTGTGTGTATACAAGCCGATACCTACATACACAGAGAAGCACACCCATGTACACAGGCCGATACCTACCTACACAGGGCGGCACACCCATGTACACAGGCCGATACCTACCTACAGAGGACAGCACACCCATGTGCACAGGCTGATACCTACCTACACAGGGCGGCACACCCATGTACGCAGGCCGATACCTACCTACACAGAAGGGCACAACCATGTACGCAGGCCGATATCTACCTACACAGGGCGGCACACCCATGTATGCAGGCTGATACCTACCTACACGGGGCGGCACACCCATGTACACAGGGCGATACCTACCTACACAGGGCGGCACACCCATGTACACAGGCCGATACCTACCTACACAGGGTGGCACACCCATGTACGCAGGCCGATACCTACCTACAAAGGGTGGCACACCCATGTACACAGGCCTATAACTACCTACACGGGAGGGCACACCCATGTACGCAGGCCTGTCACGGAACGTCCCACACTCCGCTTGAGTGCTTCCGTCATATACCACTCTTCCTCCCAGTCTGTATACAGATATCAGATATTCCAACCTCTCTGAGCAAAAAACAAGGCGACACTTGCTTGTTGCTAACATGAACTCACTTTTTTTAGAATCAAAATTACAAGACTTTATATGCCGTTGGAACCTCCTCTAACAATACAACTGTAACCTAATTAACCTAATTAACATGAGCTAATTAACTAATCCTTTATACAGCCTAGGTGACTGAGACATGACCTATTGCCCAGCTCCAATAGGAGTCGTCCCGTCTCCTACATTGTATAGAGGACAATGTGATCAGCTCATTCAATTAACATAAACACAGGTAGTTGGAGTTGATGACACCAGCATCTCCTCACAGGATGTGTCCCAACTGAATGAATCAGTCTTATCAGCAGGGGGCTGCTGGAGGAATCCCCCCTCCCTCTTCAGGGACACAAATCCACAGCAAGGAGTCCCCAACAGAATCAAACAACATACAATATATACATATATACACAACTGAGTCCGATTAGTACAGTTCAGACCGGACCTCCAATTCACCCCACAAAGAGCACCGTTCCATTGAAAATCCAGGGCCCATAATCAAAAGGCAAGAGGCTCGCACCCAGTCCTCTCCAACAGCCTCTGTCCCGGCTAGGTCTGTCACATTTCTCCCCTTTCGGCAGGAGACTAACACAGGAGGAGACCCCAGACAGGTTTACTCCGAAGTTAGTCAGTAGTTCCAGTCCTCTACTGCCTGTACCCACACAGTACCCCAAACAAATTGTTCCAGAGTATTACTCACCCAGCCAACCTCTGCCTCTCTCAGAGAACATATCTGCCGCTGGGGAGAGGCCTGGACTGGCCCTTCTCCCTGGAGTCCTTTCTGCCGCTGGAGAGAAGACAGGGGGACTGGGCTCACTCTGTCATGCTGTTGGGGATCTGGGCCAACTCCCCAGCATCCCTGGAGTATACAGGTGGAGACTGAAGTCCCATCCACCTTCACAGGAAATCCATCTCCTGTTAGTTGAGGGCAGAGTCCAGCAGTACTCGGCCCTGTTGTGAGCCCTTCTGCTGGAAACCCCACACCATCTGCTCCGGCTAACTGTTGGGGAGGGAGGCCGACTGCCCCACCTCCCTGGTACTCTGTAGTTGTTGCCGGTGATGGCCAGAGGTTGGTAGCACTCTGCCCGGTTGCCGGTGCTTCAACTGGGGAAGTTCCCTGTAACTCCACAGATACTGCTGTTGGTGCTGGGCAGAGCACAGTGAAGTTTGGCCCCAATAGCAGCTCTTCTGCTGGAGGCTCATCAGGTTGTTCTTCCTCAGCAGAAAAGTCTATTAAATCCCCTACCTCTATAACTGGTGTCTGTGGATAGAGGTTCACCATCTCCTGTCCGTGGAACTCAGAGGATGCCATCAGTGCTGAGCAGAGCGCAATGAAGTTTGGCCCTAATCCCAACTCTTCTGCTGGGGGCTCACCCGATGGTTCTTCCTCAGCAGAAAAGTCTATCAAATCCCCTGTCTCTGCAACTGGTGTCTGGGGATGGAGGTTCACCATCTCCTGTCCATGGAATCCAGAAGATGCTATCATTTCTGGGCAGAGGTTAGCAGAGCTCTGCCCTGATGTCAGCACTTCAGGTTTGGGGATGGCAACCTCCGGATTTTCCACTGCAGATTCTCTGGCATGCTGCTGGACAGGCACATTCCTCCATCCAAGATCATCCCATGCAGAAACAGGATCATCAAGGTCAATCAGCACTTGCTGCATCCGCCATAAGACCTCCGCCTCCATAGCTGTGGGGACAGGTTGGCAAAGCACGCTATTGCTCTGCCACATTGCCGACTCTTCAGCCAGGATTTTGGAGTTGTCAACTGGTATTTCCTGATAGTCCCAGGCAAAGGGAGCCCAGCCCTGGCACTGAGCAATGTCTAGCAGCCGTCTGTAGGCGATCTCTAGCTCCCATTCCTGAATGGCCAGAAACTCCAAATCTTCCTGTGCCCAGTGCACTTCCGAAATGTTCAGTAGCCCTTCTCTGAAATCCATGATTTCGTCCACCCGCCACTCCAAATCACTCCCAAAGTTAGAGTCCCCTGTCAGCTTCACATACAACAGTCCCAAGCCGCCGTAGCTTAAGCCTTCCGTTGGGCTGTCATCCGCTATCCAGGGACATGCTTGGGATACATGCCACCGGAGGGCTCTGTAGCTCTCATCCAGTTTTATCTCTGCCCAGACCAGCCTGCTTAATTCAGCTGTCTGCCTCTTGTGCGTTTTTTCTCCCAAAAACCGTACTGCGACCAGTACCTTTCCTCGATGGAGGGGAGAACTTTTCCCTGGTGTCGCTGCTCACGGGCTAGCGCTTCCTTCCAGAGTTTGCAGCGAATAGAATCACACCATCCCAGCAGGACCTGCTCTGACACTGGTCCTCTGTGCTATATCTGCATCTCTTGCAACCTCCTTCTGAATTCCTCATCCATGGCGGCTGGTATCTGTACCTCTCCTCTCCTGCTATCTGAACCTTGGATCCAGATGGAAGTTTGGATGTCCCAGACTGCAGGAAGCTTTCCAGCTGCTTGCCACCAATGTCACGGAACGTCCCACACTCCGCTTGAGTGCTTCCGTCATATACCACTTCCTCCCAGTCTGTATACAGATATTAGATATTCCAACCTCTCTGAGCACAAAACAAGGCGACACTTGCTTGTTGCTAACATGAACTCACTTTTTTTAGAATCAAAATTACAAGACATTATATGCCGTTGGAACCTCCTCTAACAATACAACTGTAACCTAATTAACCTAATTAACATGAGCTAATTAACTAATCCTTTATACAGCCTAGGTGACTGAGACATGACCTAATGCTCAGCTCCAATAGGAGTCGTCCCGTCTCCTACATTGTATAGAGGACAATGTGATCAGCTCATTCAATTAACATAAACACAGGTAGTTGGAGTTGATGACACCAGCATCTCCTCACAGGATGTGTCCCAACTGAATGAATCAGTCTTATCAGCAGGGGGCTGCTGGAGAAATCCCCCCTCCCTCTTCAGGGACACAAATCCACAGCAAGGAGTCCCCAACAGAATCAAACAACATACAAAATATACATATATACACGACTGAGTCCGATTAGTACAGTTCAGACCGGACCTCCAATTCACCCCACAAAGAGCATCGTGCCATTGAAAATCCAGGGCCCATAATCAAAAGGCAAGAGGCTCGCACCCAGTCCTCTCCAACAGCCTCTGTCCCGGCTAGGTCTGTCACAAGGCCTATACCTACCTACACAGGAGGGCACACCCATGTACACAGGCCGATACCTACCTACACAGGAGGACACACCCATGCACACAGGCCGATACCAACCTACACAGGGGGGCACACCCATGCACACAGGCCGATACCTACCTACACAGGAGGGCACAGCCATGTACATAAGCCGATACCTACCTACACAGGGGGGCATACCCATGTACACAGGTCGATACCTACCTACACAGGGGGGCACAGCCATGTACACAGGCCGATACCTACCTAGACACACACAGAGAAGGTGACTCACCTCCTCGCAGTACAGGCCCTCGGCTTAGGCTTCCTCTCAGTAGCAGGGCCGCCATGTGTCCTCTCCCTATGTTGCCCCATTTCCTCTGCCAAGCGGCTCTCACTCCACCTCTATCTCCCCACTGGTAGCCAACTGTAGGTGTCCTGTCGAATAATGCCCCATCAGATAATGCATCCGATGAACCGCGCATGCACAGCAATGGCTCTGTATGGCATGTGATGATTCTGTACAACATGTACTGACACAATATGGCATGTGATGACTCTGTAGGCATGTGATGGCTCCATACAACATGTAATGACACTGTATGGCATGTGATGGCTCTGTACGGCATGTGATGATTCTGTACAACATGTATTGACACAATATGGCATGTGATGACTCTGTAGGCATGTGATGGCTCCATACAACATGTAATGACATTGTATGGCATGTGATGGCTCTGTACGGCATGTGATGATTCTGTACAACATGTATTGACACAGTACAGCATGTGATGACTCTGCACAGCATGTGGTGGCTCTGTACGGCATGTTATGGTTCTATACAACATGTAATGACACTGTATGGCATGTGATGGCTCTGTAGGGCATGTTATGGCTCTGTATGGCTCTGTACAACATGTAATGACTCTGTACGGCATGTGATGGCTCTGTATGGCATGTGGTGGCACTGAATGGCATGTGGTGACACTGCACGGCATGTGATGGTTCTGTACAACATGTAATGACACTGTACGTCATGTGATGGCTCTGTACAATATGTAATGACACTGTATGGCATGTGATGACTCTGTACATCATGTGATGGCTCTGTACAGCATGTGATGGCTCTGTACAGCATGTGATGGCTCTGTTTGGTATGTGATGGCTCTGTACAGCATAAGGTGGCACTGTATGGTATGCGGTGACACTGCACGGCATGTGATGGCTCAGTACAACATGTAATGACACTGTACAACATGTAATGACTCTGTACGGCATGTGATGACTCTGTACGGCATGTGATGGCTCTGTATGGCATGTGGTGGCACTGATTGGCATGTGGTGACATTGTACGGCATGTGATGGCTCTGTACAACATGTAATGACACTGTACGTCATGTGATGGCTCTTAATAACATGTAATGACACTCTACTGCATGTGATGGCTCTGTACAATATGTAATGACACTGTACTACATGTGATAAATCTGTACGGCATGTGATGACTCTGTATGGCATGTGATGACTCTGTACAACATGTAATGACACTGTACAACATGTAATGACTCTGTACGGCATGTGATGACTCTGTACAGCATGTGATGGCTCTGTACGGCATGTGATGACTCTGTACAGCATGTGATGGCTCTGTACGGCATGTGATGGCTCTGTACGGCATGTGGTGGCACTGATTGGCATTTGGTGACATTGTACGGCATGTGATGGCTCTCTACAACATGTAATGACTCTGTACGTCATGTGATGGCTCTTAATAACATGTAATGACACTCTACAGCATGTGATGGCTCTGTACAACATGTAATGACTCTGTACTACAATCTGTACGGCATGTGATGACTCTGTATGGCATGTGATGACTCTGTACAACATGTAATGACTCTGTACGGCATGTGGTGGTACTGTACGGCATGTGGTGGCACTGTACGGGATGTGGTGGCACTGTACAGCATGTGATGACTGTGTACGGCATGCGGTGGCACTGTACGGCATGTGATGACACTGTACGGCATGTGATGGCTCTGTACGACATGTAATGACACTGTACAGCATTTGATGGCTCTGTACAACATGCAATGACACTGTACAGCAAGTGATGACTCTATACAGCAAGTCATGACTCTGTACAGCATGTGATGGCTCTGTACGGCATGTGATGGCTCTGTACGGTATATGATGGCTATGTATGGCTCTGTACGGCATGAGGTGGCACTGTATGGCATGTGATGGCTCTGTACGACATGTAATGACACTGTACAGCATTTGATGGCTCTGTACAACATGTAATGACACTGTACGGCATGTGATGGCTCTGTACAACATGTAATGACACTGTATGGCAAGTGATGACTCTGTACGTCATGTGATGGCTCTGTACAGCATGTGATGGCTCTGTATGCTATGTGATGGCTCTGTACGGCATGAGGTGGCACTGTATGGTATGTGGTGACACTGTGTGGCATGTAATGGCTCTGTACAACATGTAATGACACTGTACGGCATGTGATGGCTCTGTACAACATGTAATGGTTCTGTACAGAGTGTGATGACTCTGTACGGCATGTGATGGCTCTGTACGGCATGTGATGACTCTGTACAGCATGTGATGGCTCTGTACGGCATGTGGTGGCACTGATTGGCATGTGGTGACATTGTACGGCATGTGATGGCTCTGTACAACATGTAATGACTCTGTACGTCATGTGATGGCTCTTAATAACATGTAATGACACTCTACGGCATGTGATGGCTCTGTACAACATGTAATGACTCTGTACTACAATCTGTACGGCATGTGATGACTCTGTATGGCATGTGATGACTCTGTACAACATGTAATGACGCTGTACAGCATGTGGTGGTACTGTACAGCATGTGGTGGCACTGTACGGGATGTGGTGGCACTGTACAGCATGTGATGACTCTGTACGGCATGCAGTGGCACTGTACGGCATGTGATGGCTCTGTACGACATGTAATGACACTGTAGAGCATTTGATGGCTCTGTACAACATGTAATGACACTGTACGGCAAGTGATGACTCTGTACAGCAAGTCATGACTCTGTACAGCATGTGATGGCTCTGTACGGCATGTGATGGCTCTGTACGGTATGTGATGGCTCTGTATGGCTTTGTACGGCATGAGGTGGCACTGTATGGTATGTGGTGACACTGTACAATATGTAATGGCTCTGTACAACATGTAATGACACTGTACGGCATGTGATGGCTCTGTACAACTTGTAATGACACTGTACGGCATGTGATAGCTTTGTACAACATGTAATGACACTGTACGTCATGTGATGGCTCTGTACATCATGTAATGACACTGTATGGCAAGTGATGACTCTGTACATCATGTGATGGCTCTGTACAGCATGTGATGGCTCTGTATGCTATGTGATGGCTCTGTACGGCATGAGGTGGCACTGTATGGTATGTGGTGACACTGTGCGGCATGTAATGGCTCTGTACAACATGTAATGACACTGTACGGCATGTGATGGCTCTGTACAACATGTAATGGCTCTGTACAGCATGTGATGACTCTATACGGCATGTGATGGCTCTGTACGGCATGTGATGACTCTGTACGGCATGTGATGACTCTGTACGGCATGTGATGGCTCTGTACGGCATGTGATTGCTCTATACAACATGTAATGACTCTGTACGGCATGTGATGGCTCTGTACGGCATGTGATGGCATTGTACGGCATGTGATGGCTCTGTACAACATGTAATGACACTGTACGTCATGTGATGGCTCTTAATAACATGTAATGACACTCTACGGCATTTGATAGCTCTGTACAACATGTAATGACTCTGTACTACATGTGATAAATCTGTACGGCATGTGATGACTCTGTATGGCATGTGATGACTCTGTACAACATGTAATGACTCTGTACGGCATGTGGTGGTACTGTACGGCATGTGGTGGCACTGTACGGCATGTGGTGGTACTGTACGGCACGTGATGACTTTGTACAGAATGCGGTGGCACTGTACAGCATGTGGTGACACTGTAAGGCATGTGATGGCTCTGTACAACATGTAATGACACTGTACAGCATTTGATGGCTCTGTACAACATGTAATGACACTGTACAGCAAGTGATGACTCTGTATGGCATGTGATGGCTCTGTACGGCATGTGGTGGCTCTGTACGGCAAGTGATGGTTCTATACAACATGTAATGATACTGTATGGCATTTGATGGCTCTGTACGGCATGTTATGGCTCTGTATGGCTCTGTACAACATGTAATGACACTGTATGGCAAGTGATCACTCTGTACGTCATGTGATGGCTCTGTACAGCATGTGATGGCTCTGTATGGTATGTGATGGCTCTGTACTGCTTGAAGTGGCACTGTATGGTATGTGGTGACACTGTGGGGCATGTAATGGCTCTGTACAACATGTAATGACACTGTACGGCATGTGATGGCTCTGTACAACATGTAATGGCTCTGTATGGCATGTGATGACTCTGTACGGCATGTGATGGCTCTGTACAACATGTAATGACTCTGTACGGCATGTGATGGCTCTGTACGGCATGTGCTGACATTGTACGGCATGTGATGGCTCTGTACAACATGTAATGACACTGTACGTCATGTGATGGCTCTTAATAACATGTAATGACACTCTACGGCATGTGATAGCTCTGTACAAGATGTAATGACTCTGTACTATATGTGATAAATCTGTACGGCATGTGATGACTCTGTACAACATGTAATGACTCTGTACGGCATGAGGTGGTACTGTACGGCATGTGGTGGCACTGTATGGCATGTTATGGCTCTGTACAACATGTAATGACACTGTATGGCAAGTGATGACTCTGTACGTCATGTGATGGCTCTGTACAGCATGCAATGGCTCTGTATGGTATGTGATGGCTCTGTACAACATGTAATGACACTGTACAGCATGTGATGGCTCTGTATAACATGTAATGTCTCTGTACGGCATGTGATGGCTCTGTACGGCATGTGATTGCTCTATACAACATGTAATGACTCTGTACGGCATGTGATGGCTCTGTACGGCATGTGGTGACATTGTATGGCATGTGATGGCTCTGTTCAACATGTAATGACACTGTATGTCATGTGATGGCTCTTAATAACATGTAATGACACTCTACGGCATGTGATAGCTCTGTACAACATGTAATGACTCTGTACTACATGTGATAAATCTGTACGGCATGTGATGACTCTGTATGGCATGTGATGACTCTGTACAACATGTAATGACTCTGTACGGCATGTGGTGGTACTGTACGGCATGTGGTGGCACTGTATGGCATGTTATGGCTCTGTACAACATGTAATGACACTGTATGGCAAGTGATGACTCTGTACGTCATGTGATGGCTCTGTACAGCATGCAATGGCTCTGTATGGTATGTGATGGCTCTGTACAACATGTAATGACACTGTACGGCATGTGATGGCTCTGTACAACATGTAATGGCTCTGTATGGCATGTGATGACTCTGTACGGCATGTGATGGCTCTGTATAACATGTGATGACTCTGTACAACATGTGATGACTCTGTACAACATGTGATGACTCTGTACGGCATGTGATGCCGTACAATCATTCCCTGAATGGTATTCTGCTCTGATTTTCTGATGTGGGAGCTGCAGCAAGCATAGCAGGCAACTATATACAGTCTCCACACACATGCAGGCTATTTGTATATATAGTGTACATATCAAGGCTTTGTCTTTGTATTCAGTGAGCAGTTCTAGGCTGTATCTCTGTACTCTGTGCATATTCCAGGCTGTTTGTAAGATAATTCTGTAATAAGTGTGTGTATGTGGGGAGGAGGAGCTCTGAGTGCCTGTGTGTGTGATGGTGTGTGATGGTGTGTGTGTGTGATGGTGTGTGTGTGTGATGGTGTGTGTGTGTGTGTAGTGAGAGGAGCAGAGCAATGACAGGAGGGAGAATGCAACTAAAATCGGGGAGGAATCCTGACAAGCCTGTGAAACTTCTGTTCTGTGAAACTCTGATCTCCCAGCAGTAGATTCTGTTTACTATCTGATTAAAGCAGCTTCTGTTTCCTGTTTGAGGTCCTATTACTATGGAAACAGAGCCATGTGACCAACATGCTCGTTCACAGCACAGCCACGTCTCTCAGGGGAGGGGCGGTCAGAGGCAGGGGGTGTGTTGGTGTGTTGCTGAAGTTGTACACACCCCCTGAGAACTTTTCAAACAGCAAATTGACCGTTTTTGGCAGCTGGAGGAAAGTTCAAGTGCACATGCTGGAAAAACTAAAGAAGGTAGGAAAAAAGATTAGCTGATATGTGATGAATGTAATAGATGCAATTTAACCCACCCCATGCTTCTCCTTTAACACATTTCCAACTCCAACAATGTTTTATCCTATTTTGAGATTTATGAAATTTTAATTTTTGTGAAAAATTTAGAACACATGTCTGTGTACCTGTTGGGGAGATTTATCTCTCACTGTCTGCCAGAGCAGGAAGTTATGCGATTGTTTTTTTGGAACACCGATCCAAACAAAGGTTAAAGCTTCTCACAAAGTTCCTACTGCTGTTATTGCCTGTACTAGAATAAGGCATTACCATGAGGGAAAATCTCCCCGATAGTGTCACCAACAGAAATAAAAACTTAACAGAAATGTAAACTTTTTACTTATTGTATCCAAAACCAAAGACATGTCTGTAGCTAGGTTTTAACCTAACATTAAGACGGCTTTCACACCGAGCCTCGGGGGGCGTTGGCAGTAAAGCGGCGCTATTTTTAACGCCGCTTTACCATCGTTTCAGCTGCGCTATTTAACTCCTTTTAGGCCGCTAGCGGGGGGTTAAAACCGCCCCGCTAACGGCCTAAAAGGAGTTAAATCCGCATCAGTATCGCAGCGCTGCCCCATTGATTTCAATGGGGAGCAGCGGTGGAGGAGCGGTGAGTTCACCGCTCCAAAGAAGCTGCTGGCAGGACTTTTCGTGACACCCTGCCAGCGCACCACTCCAGTGTGAAAGCCCGAGGTCACACTGGAGTGAATGGAGCCACTTTTTTCAGGTGCTATACAGGCGCTATTTTTAGGTAAAAGGTAAAGGTAAACCCGCAATATTTAAAATAACTACTAACTTTCAATCTTAAACTGAGAGTTCACTTTGCTAAGTGAAAATACTCTACTTACTTGTAAACCTTCTGAATCCTCTGCCACTGGAAACAAGTTGGCAGTGCAAAGGAAAAAATGGTTGTTGGAGTGGACCAACTGAGGTCTCTGGGGAGTCTGAGGGGTCTCTTTAACCAAACCATAATATATAGACCTCAGCACTGAAGGATAATCTGTCTTTTTACCCATTAAGTTCAAAGTAACAGGTTCCCTCTTAAGAACAACTCTCCACTCTCTCTAAAGCCAGCCATAGACGCTTCGAATCTCGGCTCCATTCAGCAGGGACCGGCTGAGATTTGAACCATGTATGAGAAGGCTGATTGTACACAAGTAAATCAATTGATCCACTTGGGTACAACCAGCAACACTGTCAGCACTTGAATGATTTTCTTCACTGAAATCTCTGGTTGCAGGAAAGAAAATGGCATCATCTATGGCCTGCTTTACTCACCTCCTGTGCTCTCCCCTGTTGCCCCATTGTTCCATCAGTTTTAGGTAAACACCAGGTGCTTATAGCTTTAAGGCAGCATGTGACCTCCTCCCAGGATGCAGTGCTCCACCAGAATGGCCAATTGCCATCTAATAACACTGTCACTTGATGAGAAGGAGAGAGGAGTTTAAGCTCTAACATCATCTGGCATGGTGCTTACACAGAGTTGGAACTCTCAGGTCTGAATGGCAAAGAGAACCATAGAGAAGTGATCAGAAGATATCAATAGGTGGGTTGTTGTCACTTTGCACTTAGTGAGCAGAGTCACTGGGTTTATTTAACCTAACCTCAACCCTTGACCCAATCATCTTCCTAATCTTAACCTGTCAATAATTTTAATGCTGTAAAACCTATCCTTCACAATAGTATCCTGTTCTGAACCTGTGCCAAGATTTACAGTATGGACATCTAAAGAAAAATTATTCCCTTGCCTTGTGTTATGCTGAGTTCACAGGCAGGTACTGTCAGACCTCAGGTGACCTCTGATCCCCTAAATCTTTAGCTAAAATGTCAGGCTTAGATAAGGTAAGAAGCACTAAATGAGTTGGCAAAATTACTTCTAATAACTTATTCTGTACAATTCTTTAAAACAGACAGAATATTCTTGCATACATTTGCAGGTGTATCACTACTAGTAGTGTATTCATTACTTTCTTAACAACTGATTGGTGGATACGTGAAAGCCTCATATTGGCATCTAAAGCAATTCTTAGATACACTGAAGCTTATTTAATAATGGAACTGAGAATGTTCACAAAAACTGTTTTGCAAAAATTAACTTTATTTATCAAAGCATAAATATGATGGTTATTTAGAAAATGTAGATAATAATGCAAAGACTTGAATACAGCTGATATTTATTCAAATTAGATTTTCTTTTTCCTGGTTGCATATATAATACCTGGTGAAGGCACTGAAGTTAACAAGTGTCACTGATAACTTTTCCTCCTCATTCAGCCTATGCAGGTTTATTTCATCTTTGAAGGTGAGGTATGATTCAGGGATATCCAGCTCCTCCAATATAAATCTTGTTTCGCTGTAGAAGCTGAATTCAACTCTCGTAACATTTAGAACAGGCAGACAAAGAACACTTGGTGACGTCATCTAAAGAAATAGATTTAAATATCAATGTCTCCATTAAGAACTGGAATATTGAGTAAAACATGGTAGTATCAAATGAATAGTTAACATATCTGTACCTATGCCTTGTCTAAGGTAGTTTTAAAATACTTCATTAAGAAAATTCTAAAAAAACACAAATTCCAACAAACAGTAAGTTATAGCCTTTGCTCAAATGGATAAAGAACTTTAACATATAGTGGATGATTAACTAAAAGAGTAGAAAATGTTCTGTTAGCTTACTGAATAAGAAGCTATTTTTTTTTTCTTGGCTACCCAATCACGTGCAAGTGAAATAAAAAAAAGGGATTTTTGTTAGCGTATGATTTGGAATTTAACTTAATTTAATTTAATTTAACTGAATTTAATTTAATTATTAAAGTGATTGTAAGGGTTTTTTTTTATTTTTTATTTTAAATAACAAACTCATCATACTTACCTCCACTGTGCAGCTCGTTTTGCACAGAGTGGCCCGAACCTGCTCTTCTGTTGTCCCCTGGAGGCTCTCTCGACTGCCCCCGCATCAGATAACCCTCTAGGAGAAGCACTCCCGAGTCCAACATGTGGCGTCCATAGCCACCGAATGTATGACTCGGCCCCACCCCAAGCACCCACGTTAATGGATTTGATTGACAGCAGCAGGAGCCAATGGCTGCGCTGCTATCAATCTAGCCAATCAGGACATGAGACACCGGCTAGAGCTGGTGTGCTCGTCCCCGGTGCGAGAAAAAGAGGGTTCAGGTAAGTAAAACGGGGGTACTGGGGGGTGCTGCACTGCAAGAGGTTTTTCACCTCAATGCACAGAATGCATTGATATGAAAAACTACAGAGGTTTACAACCCCTTTAAATCAAACCCTCTATATTGAAACTCACAAAGGAAGTGAAAATGCTATAACTTTAGCAATATTTGCCATATCAGGCCATGTTTTTCTGGTCACAATGTAGCTGATCAGTTTCCAAGATGTTTTAAAATTTAAAATAGGTAAAGGTGTAAAACATATAACTGAGTAGGAGTAATCTTTAATTAAAAAAATGAAAAAAAAAAAAACAAACAAACATAGAGATTAAAGGGAATGTTGTGGTTTTGGTGAACCCTCTCTAACTTTATTGGACTGTTTGCCTTTGCACACATTTCTGGACCCATAATTGTGCAGATCAATGTTTCAATGTTTTCATGCCTATGCTTGGAGATAAGACCCATGGTCTAATAAGTATGTTTGTTATTATCAGCTATCTGAAGTGCAGACCCACCAAAGCAAAATACCCTGTTTATGATCATGTCAGTTCACACCACAGAATTGCGATGATGTGAGCTGAAAAAAAGTACTGCATGCAAGGACACTACTATCAATAAACCATAAATGACCAATACTAAAAAGGGGGAGAAATTTTGGGACTTTAGATGAGGCCCATGTGCGTAGAGCCATTGTGCCTCCATCCCTATGCATAATATAACAGAAGAAGGGGAAGTAGGACTTTAAATGAGGTGCGGACCATACAGTAGATATATAATGAAAGTATTAGATATACATACACAGGTAGAACCTTAACACAGTACAGTATAGAGAGTGGTATTGTTGAGAGCAGATTTTTATTGATAATATCATCAACAAATTATAAAACAAATAATACATGATTATAATGTTGTGAAATATACTTAATGATTAAAGTATTCCATCTATTTATTAAAACCTGTTCATATTGGTTCAACTAAATCACACCACACTAGAATGTATGGGTGTACGATAGGGAGCTGATTTGTAATATACATGTATAATATATAGAATCAAACTGTGGTTGCGCATCTCCATCCCTGGATTAATACTAAAAAGGGGGAGAAATGGAGATCCACACTGTTTCAGAGATCCTCTCTTTTGTGCCATGGAGTTCACAGGCAGTATTCCCTCAGCTCCCATTGCAGACGCTCCCACACGAGCTTCCAGTCTAATTTCACGTGTCAATTAGCGAGCTGATTTGTGGGTAAACTAGGGCATTATGTCCCATTATTTGTGGACTTTTTCGTGTTCCACTCTTCCCTTTCTTTACTTGAGTCAATTGTAAGACTATATTATTTTTATATCATTTTTAGATACGCCAATTTACATCTGCTTCTGAGGAAGTGAAATATACTCCACGAAATGTTTTGAGGCTTCTGGAGGCAAATTTCTTATCCAACCATACGTTTCTATGTTTGATTTTATATATTATATATGAATTTTTCTAATTATGATGGAATGACATTATATTGTTTATTGAGCTATATTACAAATCAGCTCCCTACCGTACACCCATAAGTTCTAGTGTGGTGTGATTTAGTTGGACCAATATGAACAGGTTTTATTAAATGGATGGAATCCTGTAATCATTAAGTATATTTCACAACATTATAATCATGTATTATTTGCTTTATAGTTTGTTGATGAGGTTATCAATAAAAATCTGCTCTCAACAATATCACTCTCCATACTGTACTGTGTTAAGGTTCTACCTGTGTATGTAAATCTAATACATTCATTATATATCTACTGTATGGTCCGCACCTCATTTAAAGTCCCACTTCCCCTTTTTCTGTTATAATAAGTGAGCAATGGTGGGCTGTAACCCCCTGGCAACCAAAATGAAATCAACTTTCATTAGTCTGAAAAGTGTTTCTACATTTATTATGGACAATTAACATTCCTTCAGCTATATTATTTTTTGCCAAGTTAATATAGTTTATATTTTTTTAGTTTCACTGGACAACAAGTTTTTTCAAAAGTTTTGCTTCCACAAAAATGTTTGGTGATTATGATAGACCCCTTCAAACTGAACAAAAATATAATTTCAGAATGACTATCAAATAGAAACCTTGATAAATATGAAATTGTCTTTAACTATAGTCTGTTTAATTGCATAATGTTTCTGACATGCTACATGAGTTCAAAAGGACTAAAATTGTTTTGCTGCTGAATTTATTTTTTAATCAGTGTCTGGTGCATCTTGCTGCAGTGCCCTTTCACACTGAAGGCGTTTTTCAGGCACTAAAGGGCTAAAAATAACACCTGAAAGTGCCTGTAAAACGCCTCCCCTGCAGCCCCAGTGTGAGAGTCCGAGTGCTTTCACACTGGAGTGGTGCGCTTGCAGGACATTAAAAAACTTCCTGCAAGCTGCACATCTTTGGAGCGGTTTAGGAGCAGTGTATTCACCGCCCTTCCACCACCCCTGCCCATTGAAATGAATGGGCACCGCTGCCGAAGCGCCTGCAAAGCTCTTCGGCAGCGACGCTTTTTGGGCGCATTTAACCCTTTCTTCGGCTGCTAGCGGGGTTAAAAGCTCACCCGCTAGCGGCCAAAAAGCACCGCTAAAACAATGGTAAAGAGCAGCTAAAACTAGCAGCGCTTTACCACTGACGCGGAGCGGTGCCAGTGTGAAAGGGGTCTTAAGGTTTTTACCTTAATGCATCTTCTGCATTAAGGTAAAAAAACCTCCTATTGCAAAGGATCACCCCCTCCCGTATACTTGCCTAAGCCTGATCTCGATCCAGCGTTGTGCACTAGAGCAGGGGCCAGTTGCGCCAGCAGGGGACCTGAGAAAACAAGGATCAGGGCTGCTCTGTGCAAAACCATTGCACAGAGCAGGTAGGTATGACGCTTGTTATTTTAATTTGAAAAATATAAGCTTTAACACCACTTTAATGGGTTCCAGTTTCCCTGATATTTTTCCATTGTGGCAATGTCTTAGTGAAACCTTTCACCATGTTCGCCACTGGCTGCATGTAGACTTTTGGGAAAGAAAAATAAGTGTAAATACAGAGAATGAATCTTCAGTGACATGTTGCACTTCATACACTTCATGCACTGTATGCTGTAAGAGGTTTGTCAACCAGCTAAATGTAGTTTGGTGCTCTGCAGTTGCCAAGAAAATTCTCAACAACAACCTTCAATGCTTTTAAGACGATTCTCTGTGGTACCACTAACAGATCTTCAAAACGCTTATTAATGATGTATCTGATGTATCTGATCTGTGGACCAACCAAAATGCCTTCCTTAATCTTGGCATCAATTATTCTTGGAAACAATTGAAACCTTTACATTCCTTTTTATGTGAAGCAGAGACAAAAATATCTTTGTCAAATAAACAAGTGGTTCATGTGCTACATTTTTCTGTCCTAGTACCAAATTCTTTCAGAGTGGCCATTACTTTTTAAAGTAATGCAACTCTTTTGCACAGCTGTCTGATTCACATATTTCACAACAGTACTTGGTACATTCAAGCTACATTACAAGCAGCAGAGCCACTACTTTTTTGATGTTCCATGTTTTCGTATGAAACATACAAAAACATGGAATGGTTGTTGAAACACATCCAGTACACCAAGTACGACTGAAATCTAGACAGATATTCCAGTCGTACTTGGTGTACTAGATGTGCTTCAACAACAGTTCTATGTTTTCATATGTTTCATTCATGTGTGCAGCATAGCCAACAGGTATTGTAAATTGCAAAAATAGAAGATTCCTTTAAAACGGTATGTGATAGGTTAACTACGGGTTATTTTTGGGAGAAGCAGCCAGAAAAAGACACACCAAAAAGTGTTCATGAAACAAAATCTTTGTTGTCCAGTGTATATAAATGTATATCTCATATAAATCATTATTTGTAATAAACATTTAAGACAAGGTACATCCATTATACTCTTATGGTAAATCATGCTGGATCTTCTGATAATAAAATCTAGGAATGGTTTTGATCTGCTTACTGCTTTGACACTCAAACAATGGGTACCATCTATACTAGTAAAAAAGGGAGGGGATGTGTCCCATTTCCTACTAATTCCACTGTGTAAATGAGTAATCTGACCCTGCAGTTCAGGTCACCACATAACACAGCTTTTCACAGCATAGTAGTAAATCAGTCTTATGGAACCTGGAATACTAGAATATACCAATTCCTTCCAGTGATTTTTAGAAATACACTTACAGAGACATGCAGAAGCAAAAAAAAAACATATTGCTGAACATTATTATTATTATTAATATAAAGGCTTTTTATAGCATAAACTGTTGGGTTTTCAAAAGGTAGTCATTTTAAAAGGTATATGATAAATGGAGTAGACGATTCATCAAAATGTCTTCTATGTGGAAATAGCTTTTCTTAAATGGGCATAGGATGTAAGGTGGCTTGGACCATCATGGCACGTAACCAATCCACAGAGTGTAGTTACCATCAGAGCGCAGTTCTGAGGTACAATTACCAACATGCAATGGTGTCTTGACAATAAAAAAAAGAAAACGGCAACCAGTCAATTCAATACTAGCAAGGAATGTGTATAAAGAACAACATACAAAATCCCTAGTACTCAACTATACACAATAGCAAGGGAATCTCTTAACCCTATTTCTTTTGGCAATAAAGACATATGCCTCACATACAATATCTTACAAAAGTGAGTACACCCCTCACATTTTTGTAAATATTTTATTATATATTTTCATGTGACAACAATGAAGAAATGACACGTTGCTACAATGTAAAGTATTGAGTGTACAGCTTGTATAACAGTGTAAATTTGCTGTCTCCTCAAAATAACTCAACACACAGACATGAATGTCTAAACCTCTGGCAACAAACGTGACTACACTCCTAAGTGAAAATGTCCAAATTGGGCCCAATTAGCCATTTTCCCTCCCAGGAGTCATGTTACTCGTTAGTGTTACAAGGTCTCAGGTGTGAATGGGAAGTAAATGTGTTAAGATTGGTGTTATCATTCTCACTCTCATACTGGTCATTAGAAGTTCAACATGGCACCTCATGACAAAGAACTCTGAAGATCTGAAAAAAAGAATTGTTGCTCTACATAAAGATGGCCTAGGCTATAAGAAGATTGCCAAGACCCTGAATCTGAGCTGCAGCACGGTGGCCAAGACCATACAGTGGTTTAACAGGACAGGTTCCACTCAGAACTGGCCTCGCCATGGTCGACCAAAGAGGTTGAGTGCATGTGCTCAGCGTCATATCCAGAGGTTGTCTTTGGGAAATAGATGTATGAGTGCTGCCAGCATTGCTGCAGAGGTTGAAGGGGTGTAGGGGTCAGCCTGTCAGTGGTCAGACCATACGCCGCACACTGCATGAAATTGGTCTGCATGGCTGTCATCCCAGAAGGAAGCCTCTTCTAAAGATAAAAGAAGAGAAAGCCTGCAAACATTTTGCTGAAGACAAGCAGACTAAGGACATTGATTACTGGAACCATATCCTGTGGTCTGATGAGACTAACATAAACTTATATGGTTCAGATGGTGTCAAGTGTGTGGCGGCAACCAGGTGAGGAGTACTGTCATGAACAGGTGTGACCAGATTGTGTGGACTGCAAAGAGGAAACCAAAACGCATGTAAAGTGAAATAAGAATAATGTTTATTTAAGATAAGTGATATAAATAAACAAACACCCCAAATACAAATTGTGCTCAACCAACCAACAGAAACCAACAGACAACAGATAATATATACAGCCAAAGGGAAGTACCAAAATCAAACACGTAAGCCAGGCCAGGGTCATACACAGGGGATCAGCAACTGAACAAGGGCAGGATAGGAGAGGGAGATAATGGATGGGATATGAATACAAGGGAATAGGAACACAGGAGGGACAGGATCAGGATGGGATCAGATACAGGCTCAGGAGCAGGCTCAGGTTCAGATACAGGAGATACAGGTTTACAGGATAAGGGATAACAGGTCAGGGCACAAGGAAGAAAGATACCAAGGCAAGCCTATGAGGGCTTGCCGGGTATTTATAAGGCTGTGGTAATTGACCTCATGTTACAGCTGAGCGCAGAGTGTGCTGTTTGCTCCACACTGCCGGAGTGCACCCGCTGGTGGACACCGGTACTACGGCCCAAGGATGCAACAGTGCCACCAGCAGGAGAGACCTCTTACTACAGGTCCCAGGTGTTGGAAGACACCCGCTGGTGGACACTGGTACTGCGATCCAAGAGACCGATAGCGCCACCAACGGGTAAACCCTCTCATGACAGTACCCCCCCCCCCCAAAGGAGCGGCCTCCGGACGCTCCAACAAGGTGAAATTGTCCAAAGTTCATGGCCTCAAACCGAACAACAGATGAGGGTACATCAGGCTGGGCATCGGGTACAGCAAACTGGACAGCGGGTACATCTGAGAAGACAGCGGGCACATCCGGGCAGACAGCGGGCACATACGGGCAGGAATATACCAAGTTGGGCAGCGGGCACTTCGAGCTGGGCAGTAGGGAACGGGCACTTCGAGCTGGGCAGCGGGCACTTCGAGCTGGGCAGCAGGCACGGGCACATCAGTCTGGGAAGCTGGCACATCAGTCTGGGAAGCTGGCACATCAGTCTGGAAGGCAGGCACTGAGACATCAGGCTGGAAGGCAGGCACTGGGACAATAGGCTGGAAAGCAGGCACATCAGACTGGGAAGCTGGCACATCAGACTGGGAAGCTGGCACATCAGACTGGGAAGCTGGCACATCAAACTGGGAAGCTGGCACATCAGGTTGGAAGGCAAGCTTCAAGACGTCAGGCTGGAAAGCTGGCACATCAGACTGGGAAGCTAGCACATCAGACTGGGAAGCTGGCACATCAGACTGGAAGGCAGGCATCAAGACATCAGGTGGAAATGCAGACACCGAAACATCAGCGAGACTTCAGGCTGGAAGGCAGGCATCAAGGCATCAGACTGGAAAGCAGGCACATTAGACTGGAGAGCGGGTACATCAGACTGGAAGGCTGAGACATCGAGACATCTGGCTGGAAGGCAGGCGTCGAGACATTCGGCTGGAAGGCAGGCATCGGGACATCAGACTGGAAAGCAGGCACATTAGACTGGAGGGCGGGTACATCAGACTGGAAGGTGGGCATATCAGACTGGAAGGCAGAGACATCAAGCTGGAAGGCAGAGACATCAAGCTGGAAGGCAGAGACATCCGGCTGGAAGGCAGAGACATCCGGCTGGAAGGCAGAGACATCCGGCTGGAAGGCAGGCATTGAGACATCAGACTGAGAAGTGGGCCTATCAGACTGGAAGGCAGAGACATCAAGCTGGAAGGCAGGCACCGAGACATCCGGCTGGAGGTCAGGCACTGAGACATCAGGCTGGAAGGCAGGCACTGAAACACCAGGCTGGAAGGCAGGCACATCAGACTGGAAAGTGGGCACCGACTGGCAAGTGGGCACATCAGACTGAAAGGCAGGCATCGAGACATCAGGCTGGAAAGCGGGCACATCAGACTGGAAGGTAGATATATCAGGCTGGAAGGCAGGCACAGAGCCTTCAGGCTGGAAGGCAGGCATCAAGACATCAGACTGGAAAGCGGACACATGTGACTGGAAGGTAGGCACATCAGGCTGGAAGGCAGGCACCGTGACTTCAGACTGGAAAGCGGGTACATCAGACTGGAAAGTAAACACATAAGACTGGAGGATAGGCACATCAGACTGGAAGGCAGGCACCAAGACTTTGGGCTGGAAGGCAGGCATCAAAACATCAGACTGGGAAGCGGGCACATCAGACTGAAAGGAAGACACATCAGGCTGGAAGGTAGGCACATCAGACTGGAAGGCAGGCACCGAGACTTTGGGCTGGAAGGCAGGCATCAAGACATCAGACTGGGAAGCAGGCACATCAGACTGGAAGTTAGGCACATCAGGCTGGAAGCAGGCACCGAGACTTTGGGCTGGAAGGCAGGCATTGGGACATCAGACTGGAAAGCGGGTACATTAGACTGGAAAGTGGACACATCAGACTGGAAGGCAGGCAGATCAGGCTGGAAGGCAGGCACCGAGACTTTGGGCTGGAAGGCAGGCATCAAGACATCAGATTGGATAGCGGGCACATCAGACTGGAAGGTAGGTACCTCGGACTGGATAGCAGGCACTGGGTTGGCAGGTTTAGGTGGGTCATCAAGTTCAACTGGCATGAACGCAGGCTGGAACAGGTTGATTGGTGTGGAAGC
Organism: Lithobates clamitans; assembly: GCA_037952925.1. NCBI lineage: Eukaryota > Metazoa > Chordata > Amphibia > Anura > Ranidae > Lithobates > Lithobates clamitans. The sequence continues at coordinate 9,552,815 of JBBGZY010000400.1, read as the reverse complement.
AAGTTGGGTTACTGGCAGGATTGTGTGAGTGGGGAAGAACTTCCGTTTCTTCTTTGGCTTAACTGCTGGAGATCTGTAGGTGGCTGTAGGACTGTAGACAGGAGGTGAAGCATACTGAAAGGAAGGGCTGGGATATGGCAAGGAAGGGGGGACAGCGGCCAGAGGAAGTTCTTGTAGGGAAGTTGCAGGTATTAGAGAAGAGGCAGGTGGGTTAAAGGCAGGATAGGTGCAGGAAGTAGAAACAGGGCATTGATACTTGGTGGGGAGCAGGGTATATTGGACTGCAGCTGAGGTTGCCAGGGGTGATGGGAGAAAGGACATCTGAACAGGCAGGTGTTTAGTAGCAGGTCTGGTTTGTGGAGAGCTGACAGAAGCTGGGCATAAGAGGTCTGACCATGCCTGAAGTACAGGTAGCACAAAAGTGGGCTCACATTCCCTCTGTCTGACCAGCGACTGCACTTCATCTATACAATCTTTCAACAACTGTTTGGGACAAACTGAATAATGCTCAAAAAAGGATGCAGAGTCATCCTCCAACAGCCATACTAAGGACGCAACCTGGTTAATGCTGAAGGGGGGAGAAAAGTCATCATGGCCCTTTGGGATACAAGGCAGAGCCAGCTCTGTACACATTCCAATCAAAGGCTGAACATACTCAAAACGTATACTGCCCTGATCGACCACAGAGTGACCTAAATGGATAATCTCCAGCAGCTGATCACTAGACCACCCTTCCAATGTCTGGCGGAGATATTCAGAACTCTCTGTTGCCAGCAGAGCATAATAAACAATTATATCTGAATTCATCCCAGTAATGTGCAACAGAACCGAGATGGTTCCCCTGTGCAGTCACTTCTGGTCAGAGATGGCCTTGGTATACTGTCATGAACAGGTGTGACCAGATTGTGTGGACTGCAAAGAGGAAACCAAAACGCATGTAAAGTGAAATAAGAATAATGTTTATTTAAGATAAGTGATACAAATAAACAAACACCCCAAATACAAATAGTGCTCAACCAACCAACAGAAACCCACAGACAACAGATAATATATACAGCCAAAGGGAAGTACCAAAATCAAACACATAAGCCAGGCCAGGGTCATACACAGGGGATCAGCAACTGAACAAGGGCAGGATAGGAGAGGAAGATAATGGATGGGATATGGATACAAGGGAATAGGAATACAGGAGGGACAGGATCAGAATGGGATCGGGAGCAGGCTCAGGTTCAGATACAGGACATACAGGTTTACAGGATACGGGATAACAGGTCAGGGCACAAGGAAGAAAGATACCAAGGCAAGCCTATGAGGGCTTGCCGGGTATTTATAAGGCTGTGGTAATTGACCTCATGTTACAGCTGAGCGCAGAGTGTGCTGTTTGCTCCACACTGCCGGAGTGCACCCGCTGGTGGACACCGGTACTACGGCCCAAGGATGCAACAGTGCCACCAGCAGGAGAGACCTCTTACTACAGGTCCCAGGTGTTGGAAGACACCTGCTGGTGGACACTGGTACTGCAATCCAAGAGATCGATAGCGCCACCAACGGGTAAACCCTCTCATGACAAGTACAAAGACAAGTGTGTCTTGCCTACAGTCAAGAATGGTGGTGGGAGTGTCATGATCTGGGGCTGCATGAGTGCTGCCAGCACTGGGGAGCTACAGTTCATTGAGGGAACCATGAATGCCAACATGTACTATGACATACTGAGGCAGAGCTAGATCCCCTCCCTTCACCTCCAAGACAACCGCTGCCTTCCTAAAGAAACTGAGGGTAAAGGTGATGGACTGGCCAAGCATGTCTCCAGACCTAAACCCTATTAAGCATCTGTGGGGCATCCTCGAACAGAAGGTGGAGGAGCGCAAGGTCTCTAACATCCACCAGCTTCCGTGATGTCATCATGGAGGAGTGGAAGAGGACTCCAGTGGCAACCTGTGAAGCTCTGGTGAACTCCATGCCCAAGAGGGTTAAGGCAGGGCTGGAAAATAATGGTGGCCATACAAAATTTTGACACTTTGGGCCCAATTTAGACATTTTCACTTAGGGGTTTACTCAATTTTGTTGTCGGCACTTTAGACATTGATGACTGTGTGTTGAGTTATTTTAAGGGGACAGCAAATTTACACTGTTATACAAGCTGTACACTCACTACTTTACATTGTAGCAAAGTGTCATTTCTTCAGTGTTGTCACAGGAAGATATAATAAAATATTTACAAAAATGTGAGGGGTGTACTCACTTTTGTGAGATACTGTATATACATTAGCAAATTTGTTCAGAAGCTGCATGCTGCACCAGCTACGTGTTATAGTGTCTTGCTGTAGCCTGTAAAGGCACAAACACTGGATAATATATAGCAGAAAACAAATTGAAACAGGCCTACCTCCCTCTTGATAACCATGCAGTCAGGACAGGAAACTCTACTGTAAATTGTAAACCACAGAAAGCATTCCTAATTCATGAGCATCAACATCATCTTGTTTTAGAAATAATGGGGGTTATTTACGAAAGGAGAATCCACTTTGCAATATAAGTGCACTTGGAAGTGCACTGTAAATCTGAGGGGGACATGCAAGGAAAATAAAAAACTGCATTTTAGCCTGCACATGATTGGATGATAAAATCAGCAGAGCTTACCCTCATTTCAGATTTACCCCTCAGGTTTACAGTAACTGTACTTCCTAGTGCACTTGCAGTGCAAAGTGGATTTGCCTTTCGTAAATGACCCCCAATGTTTCTAACCTTACAATCAAGAGGGTATGGTATAATGTCATTAGGCTCAACCTAATCACAACATTCATAGACCAAAGCATCTGATACCTAATTATGGGCAGTAGTGTGGTACGTATGTTATCAAAGCTTATAGGAGAGGTATAGCCAAAGTAGTTCGTTATGCACTCCTGTGGTCCGTTTTCAGCCAACAGTGGGCTAAAGTTCACTGTCCGCATCACTCAGCCAGTCCAGGCTCGGGAAAGATCCTGACCATATGGTCAGGATCCACCCAGATTGCCTGGACCAGCACCTGGCTCAGCCTCTTAGCAATCTGCTGACAGCCTGAGCCAGCCCCTTCAGCCCACTTCACAGCCCAGCCCAGTGAGTGCTAGAGGGGCAGAGCAGAGAGCCGGTGATTGAGAGTCACAGCTCTCAGCTCAGAGTGGAGGGGGAGAACTAAGCGATCAGCGGTGTTTGATTGCTCAGTTCTCACTGCAGAGCCAGCGAGGGACAGATGCAGCATTGGATCAATGCTGCATCTACCTGGGTGAGAATAAATGTGTTTTTTTTAACTCCATACTTCTCTTTTAACCACTTGCCGACCGCCGCACGACGATGTACGTCGGCAAAGCGGCACGGGCAGGCAAAGGGGCTTACCTGTACGTCCCTGCCTGCCCGCGGGTGGGGGGTCCGATCGGACCCCCCCCGGTGCCTGCGGCGGTCGGCAAATGTCCCCCGGCGATCGGTGGTGAGGGGGAGGCCATCCATTCGTGGCCCCCCCCTCGCGATCGCTCCCAGCCAATGGAATCATTTCCCTGCCTCTGTATTGTACACAGAGGCAGAGGAAATGATGTCATCTCTCCTCGGCTCGGTATTTTCCGTTCCGGGCCGAGGAGAGAAGACTGTACTGTGAGTTACACAAACACACACACACAGTAGAACATGCCAGGCACACATTTCACCCCGATCCCCCCCCGATCGCCCCCCGATCCCCCCCCCGATCACCCCCCCTGTCACAAACTGACACCAAGCAGGTTTTTTTTTTTTTTTTTTTTCTGATTACTGTATTGGTGTCAGTTTGTGTCAGTTAGTGTGTTAGGGCAGTGAGTCTTAGGCCCCCTTTAGGTCTAGGGTACCCCCCTAACCCCCCTAATAAAGTTTTAACCCCTTGATCACCCCCCGTCACCAGTGTCACTAAGCGATCATTTTTCTGATCGCTGTATTAGTGTCGCTGGTGACAGTAGTTAGAGACGTAAATATTTAGGTTCGCCGTCAGCGTTTTATAGCGACAGGGATCCCCCTATACTACCTAATAAATGTTTTAACCCCTTGATTGCCCCCTAGTTAACCCTTTCACCACTGATCACCGTATAACTGTTACGGGTGACGCTGGTTAGTTCGTTTATTTTTTATAGTGTCAGGGCACCCGCCGTTTATTACCGAATAAAGGTTTAGCCCCCCGATCGCCCGGCGGTGATATGCGTCGCCCCAGGCAGCGTCAGATTAGCGCCAGTACCGCTAACACCCACGCACGCAGCATACGCCTCCCTTAGTGGTATAGTATCTGAACGGATCAATATCTGATCCAATCAGATCTATACTAGCGTCCCCAGCAGTTTAGGGTTCCCAAAAACGCAGTGTTAGTGGGATCAGCCCAGATACCCGCTAGCACCTGCATTTTGTCCCTCCGCCCGGCCCAGCCCACCCAAGTGCAGTATTGATCGATCACTGTCACTTACAAAACACTAAACGCATAACTGCAGCGTTCGCAGAGTCAGGCCTGATCCCTGCGATCGCTAACAGTTTTCTTGGTAGCGTTTTGGTGAGCTGGCAAGCACCAGCCCCAGGCAGCGTCAGATTAGCGCCAGTACCGCTAACACCCACGCACGCAGCATACACCTCCCTTAGTGGTATAGTATCTGATCGCATCAATATCTGATCCGATCAGATCTATACTAGCGTCCCCAGCAGTTTAGGGTTCCCACAAACGCAGTGTTAGCGGGATCAGCCCAGATACCTGCTAGCACCTGCGTTTTGCCCCTCCGCCCGGCCCAGCCCACCCAAGTGCAGTATCGATCGATCACTGACACTTACAAAACACTAAACGCATAACTGCAGCGTTCGCAGAGTCAGGCCTGATCCCTGCGATCGCTAACAGTTTTTTTGGTAGCGTTTTGGTGAACTGGCAAGCGCCAGCGGCCTAGTACACCCCGGTCGTAGTCAAACCAGCACTGCAGTAACACTTGGTGACGTGGCGAGTCCCATAAGTGCAGTTCAAGCTGGTGAGGTGGCAAGCACAAGTAGTGTCCCGCTGCCACCAAAAAGACAAACACAGGACCGTCGTGCCCATAGTGCCCTTCCTGCTGCATTCGCCAATCCTAATTGGGAACCCACCGCTTCTGCAGCGCCCGTACTTCCCCCATTCACATCCCCAACCAAATTCAGTCAGCTGCATGAGAGGCAATTTCTTTATGTCCTCCCGAGTACCCCTACCCAGCGAACCCCCCCAAAAAAGATGTCGTGTCTGCAGCAAGCGCGGATATAGGCGTGACACCCACTATTATTGTCCCACCTGTCCTGACAATCCTGGTCTTTGCATTGGTGAATGTTTTGAATGCTACCATTCACTAGTTGACTATTAGCGTAGGGTACAGCATTGCACAGACTAGGCACACTTTCACAGGGTCTCCCAAGATGCCATCGCATTTTGAGAGACCCGAACCTGGAACCGGTTACAGTTATAAAAGTTAGTTACAAAAAAAAGTGAAAAAAAAAAAAAACACAAACAAAAATATAAAATAAAAAAAAAATAGTTGGCGTTTTATTGTTCTCTCTCTCTCTATTCTCTCTCTATTGTTCTGCTCTTTTTTACTGTATTCTATTCTGCAATGTTTTATTGTTATTATGTTTTATCATGTTTGCTTTTCAGGTATGCAATTTTTTATACCTTACCGTTTACTGTGCTTTATTGTTAACCATTTTTTTGTCTTCAGGTACGCCATTCACGACTTTGAGTGGTTATACCAGAATGATGCCTGCAGGTTTAGGTATCATCTTTTCAGCCAGCGGTCAGCTTTCATGTAAAAGCAATCCTAGCGGCTAATTAGCCTCTAGACTGCTTTTACAAGCAGTCGGAGGGAATGCCCCTCCCCCCCAACGTCTTCCGTGTTTTTCTCTGGCTCTCCTGTCTCAACAGGGAACCTGAGAATGCAGCCGGTGATTCAGCCAGCTGACCATGGAGCTGATCAGAGACCAGAGTGGCTCCAAACATCTCTATGGCCTAAGAAACCGGAAGCTACGAGCATTTTATGACTTAGATTTCGCCGGATGTAAACAGCGCCATTGGGAAATTGGGAAAGCATTTTATCACACCGATCTTGGCGTGGTCAGATGCTTTGAGGGCAGAGGAGAAATCTAGGGTCTAATAGACCCCAATTTTTGCAAAAAAGAGTACCTGTCACTACCTATTGCTATGATAGGGGATATTTACATTCCCCGAGATAACAATAAAAATGATTTAAAAAAAAAATGAAAGGAACAGTTTAAAAATAAGATAAAAAAATAATAATAATAATGAAAAAAAAAAAAAAAAAAAAAAAAAAGCACCCCTGTCCCCCCTGCTCTCGCGCTAAGGCGAACGCAAGCGTCGGTCTGGCGTCAAATGTAAACAGCAATTGCACCATGCATGTGAGGTATCACCGCGAAGGCCAGATCGAGGGCAGTAATTTTAGCAGTAGACCTCCTCTGTAAATCTAAAGTGGTAACCTGTAAAGGCTTTTAAAGGCTTTTAAAAATGTATTTAGTTTGTCGCCACTGCACGTTTGTGCGCAATTTTAAAGCATGTCATGTTTGGTATCCATGTACTCGGCCTAAGATCATCTTTTTTATTTCACCAAACATTTGGGCAATATAGTGTGTTTTAGTGCATTAAAATGTAAAAAAGTGTGTTTTTCCCCAAAAAATGCGTTTGAAAAATCGCTGCGCAAATACTGTGTGAAAAAAAAAATGAAACACCCACCATTTTCATCTGTAGGGCATTTGCTTTAAAAAAAAAAATAATGTTTGGGGGTTCAAAGTAATTTTCTTGCAAAAAAAAATTATTTTTTTATGTAAACAATAAGTGTCAGAAAGGGTTTGTCTTCAAGTGGTTAGAAGAGTGGGTGATGTGTGACATAAGCCTCTAGATGTTGTGCATAAAATGCCAGGACAGTTCAAAACCCCCCCAAATGACCCCATTTTGGAAAGTAGACACCCCAAGCTATTTGCTGAGAGGCATGTCGAGTCCATGGAATATTTTATATTGTGACACAAGTTGCGGGAAAGAGACAATTTTTTATTTTTTTTATTTTTTTTTGCGCAAAGTTGTCACTAAATGATATTTTGCTCAAACATGCCATGGGAATATGTGAAATTACACCCCAAAATACATTCTGCTGCTTCTCCTGAGTACGGGGATACCACATGTGTGAGACTTTTTGGGAGCCTAGCCGCGTACGGGACCCCAAAAACCAAGCACCGCCTTCAGGCTTTCCAAGGCCGTAAATTTTTGATTTCACTCTTCACTGCCTATCACAGTTTCGGAGGCCATGGAATGCCCAGGTGGCAAAAAACCCCCCCAAATGACCCCATTTTGGAAAGTAGACACCCCAAGCTATTTCTTGAGTGGTATAGTGAGTATTTTGCAATCCTCAGTTTTTGTCACAAAGTTTTGAAAATTGAAAAAAGAAAAAAAAAAATGTTTTTCTCGTCTTTCTTTATTTTCAAAAACAAATGAGAGCTGCAAAATACTCACCATGCCTCTCAGCAAATAGCTTGGGGTGTCTACTTTCCAAAATGGGGTCATTTGGGGGGGGTTTGTGCCACCTGGGCATTCCATGGCCTCCGAAACTGTGATAGGCAGTGAGGAGTAAAATCAAAAATGTACGCCCTTAGAAATCCTGAAGGCAGTGATTGGTTTTCGGGGTCCCGTACGCGGCTAGGCTCCCAAAAAGTCCCACACATGTGGTATCCCCATACTCAGGAGAAGCAGCTAAATGTATTTTGGGGTGCAATTCCACATATGCCCATGGTCTGTGTGAGCAATATATCATTTAGTGACAACTTTGTGCAAAAAAAAAAAAAAAATTTGTCACTTTCCCGCAACTTGTGTCAAAATATAAAACATTCCATGGACTCAACATGCCTCTCAGCAAATAGCTTGGGGTGTCTACTTTCCAAAATGGGGTCATTTGGGGGGGTTTTATGCCATCTGGGCATTTTATGGCCTTCAAAACTGTGATAGGTAGTGAGGAGTAAAATCAAAAATGTACGCCCTTAGAAATGCTGAAGGCAGTGATTGGTTTTCGGGGCCCCGTACGCGGCTAGGCTCCCAAAAAGTCCCACACATGTGGTATCCCCATACTCGGGAGAAGCAGCTAAATGTATTTTGGGGTGCAATTCCACATATGCCCATGGCCTGTGTGAGCAATATATCATTTAGTGACAACTTTTTGTAATTTTTTTTTTTTGTCATTATTCAATCACTTGGGACAAAAAAAATGAATATTCAATGGGCTCAACATGCCTCTCAGCAAATTCCTTGGGGTGTCTACTTTCCAAAATGGGGTCATTTGTGGGGGTTTTGTACTGCCCTGCCATTTTAGCACCTCAAGAAACGACATAAATCATAAAAGTCATAAATTAAAGGCTGTGTAAATTCCAGAAAATGTACCCTAGTTTGTAGGCGCTATAACTTTTGCGCAAACCAATAAATATACACTTATTGACATTTTTTTTACCAAAGACATGTGGCCGAATACATTTTGGCCTAAATGTATGACTAAAATTGAGTTTATTGGATTTTTTTTAGAACAAAAATTAGAAAATATCATTTTTTTTCAAAATTTTCGGTCTTTTTCCGTGTATAGTGCAAAAAATAAAAACGGCAGAGGTGATCAAATATCATCAAAAGAAAGCTCTATTTGTGAGAAGAAAAGGACGCAAATTTCGTTTGGGTAGAGCATTGCATGACCGCGCAATTAGCAGTTAAAGCGACGCAGTGCTGAATTGTAAAAAGTGCTCTGGTCAGGAAGGGGGTAAAACCTTCCGGGGCTGAAGTGGTTAATATGTCACAGTGTGGTTAAGAACGGCTTCCTATTTTTCTGGCAGTTATAGGTAGGACGAAATATGCTTTTGTATCTCCATATCTATCTCATACTTATAGTTCATACTTATATTCTTATAAATCTATTCTAATTTACTTTTTTCAGTGAAGAACCCTAATTTTTTCCAAGCTGCATAGCATATCCTTATAAAATACATGCAATATAGGTGACATGTTCTCAGTTTACAACCCCACATACCGTATACTGTAATTGCATTACAAGTGATTTAATCATAAAAGTGATAATTTAATATGAACGTGATATCAAATAAGCTTCCAGATAGATAAAATTAAATTAAATTAAAGTAATAAAAAAAGAAGAATAGTTTTCAGATTCATTCCAGGTCACACCTGAGCATTCTCGATAGCAGGACAGCACCACCATGCTACTAACATTGCACTGCCATAGTCTACTGCTGCTATCCTTTAAAATAACTTACATATCCTGGCTTATTTAAAGCAACTCTGCTACTAAAAGAAAATCAGATTACCCGAGTACCTATATAAAGCCCATCAGAGTACCCGAGTACTTATCTGCAGCCCATGCCTCATTGACTATACCTTGGAGTGTTTGCTTTCCAAAATGGAGTCAGTTTGTGGGTAATTCCACTGTCCTGGTGCTCCAGGACCTTCAAAAGTGTGATGGGAAGGAATACAATTATATGTGTAATTGAAGGTACTACTTCAATATTGGACCTCTGTATGTGGCCAGGCTGTTTAAAAGTCTCACAGATGTGGTATCACCATACTCAGGAGGAGTAGCAGAATATATTTTGGGGTGTAATTTTTGCTATGTACATCCTGTGTGTTAGAAATATCATATAAATTGACAACTTTGTGTAAAAAAAAAATACTTTTTAATTTTCTTTTCCACGTTTTCCAACGACTTGTGGAAAAAAAATGAACTGTTCAATAGACTATAGGTTGGGTTGTTTTCTTTCCAAAATGGGGTCATTTTGTGGGTAATTAAATTGTCTTGGTGCTCCAGGGCCTTCAAAAGTGTTATAGGTCCCTGCATGTTGGACCTCTCTGTGTGGCCAGGCTGTGAAAAAGTCTCACACATGTGGTATGTATTTTGGGTTGTAGATTGAAGTATGCATATGCTGTGTGTGAGAAATAATTTGTTATTATGACAATTTTCTGTAACAAAAAAAATATAAAAAATAATTTCTTAATATTCCCTAGAATTGTGGGAAAAAATTACAACTTCAAAAAACTCAATATGCCTCTTACTAAATACCTTGGACTGTCTACTTTCCAAAAAGGGGTTATTTGGGGGGTATTTGTACTTTCCTGACATTTCAGTGCCTCAAGAGATAAGATAGACCATCGGTGCATCAGGTGTGATCAATTTTCAGTGATTTGCACCATAGCTTGTAGGACTCTATATCTTTCACACAGACCAAATAATATACACTTATTTGGGTTATTTTTACCAAAGATATGTAGCAGTATACATTTTGTCCCATATTTATGAACAAAAATTACTTATTTGCAAATTTGTATCATAAAAACTAAAAAAAGTGTGTTTTTTTTTTAAATTTTTGCTTATGTCACTTATGTCGCAAAAAATAAAAAACCCATTGGTGATTAAATAACACCAAAAGAAAGCTTGATTTGTGTGAAAAAAATGATAAAAATTTTGTTTGGGTACAGTGTTGCATAACTGAGTAATTAGCATTGAAAGTGTGAGAACGTTGAAAGCTGAAAATTGGTCTGGAATCGGGCAGGAAGGGTGTATAATCGCGGCGATCGATGTTGCGGTGTGTCAGTCTGACACACCGCAACTCCGATCTAGGTAAAGAGTCTCTGACGGAGACTCTTTACCACGTGATCAGCCGTGTCCAATCACGGCTGATCATAATGTAAATAGGAAGAGCCGGTGATCGGCAGACGTGAGTAGAGGAGAGCCGATCAGCTGCTCTCCTAAAAGGGGGGGTCTGTGCTGATTGTTTATCAGCACAGCCCCCCCTCGGATCCCACCCAGAACCACCAGGGAAGCTGTCCAGAACCACCAGGGAAGCCACCCAGGACCACCAGGGAAGCCAACCAGGACCACCAGGATGGCCATCCACACTGGACCACCAGGTATGCCCCCTAGACCCCCAGGGAAATACTAATCTGTTCCCAGGCAGCTGCCAATCAGTGCCCACGCACAATGCCTACCACTGCCAGTGCCACCAGGGATGCCTATCAGTGCCTCATATCAGTGCTGCGTATCAGTGCCCATCAGTGCCATGTATCAGTGCCCATCAGAGCCCAGAAGTGCCGCCTATCAGTGCCCAGCAGTGCCCAGCAATGCCGCCTATCAGTGCCCATCATAAGAACCCATCTTTGCAGCCTTTCAGTGCCCATCAGTGTCGCCTATCAGTGCCCACCAGTGCCACCCATGAGTGCCCATCAGTGCCGCCTACCAGTGCCCATCAGTGCCGCATATCAGTGCCGCATATCAGTGCCCGTCAGTGCCCACTCATTGGTGCCACCTCATCGGTGCCGCCTTGTCAGTGCCGCCTTATCAGTGCCCATCAGTGAAAGAGAAAACTTACTTATTTACAAAATTTTTTTAAAGAAACAAAAGCAAAACTTTTATTTTTTTCAAAATTTTGATCTTTTTTTATTTGTTTAGCAAAAGATAAAAACACAGAGGTGATCAAATACCACCAACAGAAAGCTCTATTTGTGGGAACGAAATGATAAAAATTTAGTTTGGGTACAGTGTTGTATGACCGCGCAATTGTCATTCAAACTGCGACAGCACTGAAAGCTGAAAATTGGTCTGGGCAGGAAGGTGTATAAGTGCCCTGTATTGAAGTGGTTAAATTAATCTATTAAGGCAGCTCCGGCGTCTCTTCAGACTTCTCCCCTCTCCGGCTCTTCTTCGCTCTCTCCGGTTCTTCTCCCTCTCTCCACTGTCTTCTGCCGGGTCTCCTCCACTGTCTCCTCTGCTGTCTTCTCCGCTGTCTTCTCCCTCTGTTCTTCTTCCGATGTTGACTCGACGCTCTCTCCCACTCTAATGCCAGGAGCATGGTGTGCCACTACTCATATTGGCATGGGGCGGGGTCACCGGAGGCACGCCTCTTATGACATCACCGCCCATCATGCCCCAGGCAGTGACATCATAAGGGGTGGAGCCTCCTGATGATGTCACATGGTGACCCCACCCATGCTAATATAAGTAGTGGTACACCACGCACCCAGCATTAGAGCGGGAGAGAGCGTTGCGTCAACATCGGAAGAAGAACAGAGGGAGAAGACAGCAGAGAAGACCAGGCAAAAGAGGGAGCAAAAGAGCGAGAAGACAGTGGAGGAGACCTGGCAGAAGACAGTGGACAGAGGGACAAGAACCGGGGAGAGCGGAGAAGAGCCGGAGAGGGGAGAAGAAGTTGAAAGGGACGTTGGAGCTGTCCTAATAAATTACTTTAAAAACCTGTGTACTGTGTTTTATTTTGATACTTTTATTAGGTGAATGGGTAGGGGTACAATGTACCCCATACTCATTCACATAGGGTTGGGGGGCTGGGATCTGGGTGCCCCCTTGTTAAAGGAAGCTTCCAGATTCCGATAAGCCCCCGCCCGCAGACCCCACCAACCAATGGCCAGGGTTGTCGGGAAGAGGCCCTTGTCCTCATCAACATGGGGACAAGGTGCTTTGGAGTGGGGAGGTGCAGGGCCCCCCCTGCCCCAAAGCACCCACCCCCCTCATGTTGAGAGCATGCGGCCTGGTTCGGTTCTGGAGGGGGGGTGCCCGCCCACCCCCTTTCCTGACCTGCCGTGCTGTGTGCTTGCATAAGGGTCTGGTATGGATTTTGGAGGGACTCCCATGCCATTTTTTCCCCTTAAAATCCACACCAGACCAAAGGGCCTGGTATGCTCTTGGAGGGGGTACCCATGCCGTTCTTTTTTTTTTTTTGGCGTGGAGCTCCCCTTCAAGATCATCAGCGCACAAGTCACATGCCAAAGTCGGATCAGTTAAGACGGCGATCTGACTTTGATCCGACTTCAGTGATATTCAATGGGCTGAAGTAGGATCAAAGTCGGACCAAAGTAGTGCAAGGAGCATTTTCAAAGTTGGACCGACTTGTGTCTGACCAGTTAAGACAGAGTTGATTTTCACACATCATGCGACAGGAGCTCCCAATAATAAGGCTTCTGGGAACAAACAATGACTTTTTTGCCTCTCCTTATTTCCTGCACAGGCTAAGGGACAGTGTTGATGGGCATTTGTATGCATCAGAATTTTGTCTCTCCCCACACAAGTTAAAGTGGATGAAAACCCTATGTCATCCTTTCCAAACTACTGCCATAGGGGTTATGCCTCCTGCATGTATCTTTACCTGTCAAATGTCTCCCCTCTGTCTGTTATGAGAGCCAAAAAACTGCATATTCTGTGGGCGAGTCTGTTGTCTGGAGCTCGGTGGGTGGAGTCGTGATGTCAGTAGACTCCCCGCCCACCTCTACACTCCCCTTGTCAATATGCATTTTCTCCTGTGTATTTCTAACACTGAACTTCTGCTGAACTTCTGCTATGATCTCTAACATCCAGTGAAAAAACAGGAAAGTAACCACATGACTTCAGCATGCCAAATCATGCTGAGGTGTGGAACAGCCAATCCTTGCAGAGCTGCTGAAGAAAGGAATGGGGGAGGGAATTAAAAAATAATGTCTGTGTCTTAGGCTGTCACTCACAGCAAGCGGGAGTATTTGACAAAGTTTTTCTCAGTTTGTCAAGATTTATCTCACTGAACAATAAAAGAGGATTGCTCAGAGATGGATTAACTCTTTGTGGCAAGACTGGGCTCAAATGATAGGAAATCTTATACTCTACAGTATAATATCCACACAAAAAAAATTTGTGTTTACATCCACTTTAATGGGAATACAAAAGCAGCATCCAATGCAGGTTAGAAGGAGGTCAACTCTACCTGTCAATTAGGGATGTGCAGAACACCCCCCCGGTTTGGTTCGCAGCAGAACATGCGAACAGGCAAAAAATTTGTTCGAACGCGCAAACACCGTTAAAATCTATGGGACACGATCGTGAAAAATCAAAAGTGCTAATTTTAAGGGTTAATATGCAAGTTATTTTCATAAAAAGTGTTTGGGGACCTGGCTCCTGCCCCAGGGGACATGTATCAATGCAAAAAAAAGTTTTAAAAACGTCAGTTTTTTCGGGTGCAGTGATTTTAATAATGCTTAAAGTGGAACAATAAAAGTGAAATATTCCTTTAAATTTCGTGCCTGTAAAGTGGCGCATTTTTCCGGTGTTTAGAACAGTCCCTGCACAAAATTACATTTCTAAAGGAAAAAAAGTTATTTAAAACTACTAGTGGATATAATGAATTGTCGGGTCTCAGCAATACAGATAAAAGTCATTGACAAAAACGGCATGGGATCCCCCCTAGTCCATTACCAGGCCCTTTGGATCTGGTATATTAAGGGGAACCCCGAACCAAAATTTAAAAAAAAATTGCGTGGGGGTCCCCCCAAATTCCATACCAGGCCCTTCAGGTCTGGTATGAATATTAGGGTGAACCCTGTGCCAATTTTTTTTTTTAATGGCATAGGGGTCCCTTCTCAAAATCTGATTTTAAGAGGAACCCCACGCCAAAATTAAAAAGAAATGGCGTGGGGGTCCCCCCAAAAATCCATACCAGACCCTTATCCGAACCTGGCAGGCCACAGGAAAAAAGGGGGGGTGAGAGAGCACCAGGCCACATGTCCTCAACATGGGAAGGGTGCTATGGGGTAGTCCCCCAAAGTACCTTGCCCCCATGTTGATGGGGACAAGGGCCTCATCCCCACAACCCTTACCCGGTAAATTTTGTACACTTTGGCTAACTTTGCCTAACTGCCCCTAATGTAAATAAGACAGTTAGCTGCCTCATTTAGCCTTTGACTTTTATTTCCTTGGATCAAAATTATATTCCTTCATTTTTGATATCTTGCATTACAGATTTAATAGTGAAAGTAATCCTTGGCAAAGGATTGGCAGGAAATGGCTGCGTGGGAGAACATAATGATCTGATATACTGTAACTTGTTCCATCAACCAAATGGAAGGAAGACTCAAAGGCCCCATTAATACCTGCCAAATACAAATTCATTGATTACTATGACTTGTGATTTTGCATAAACCCAGTATACCTCTTGTAATTTGCAACTTGCAATTGACAAAAGCTGCATCAATAAATAAACTTGTCTAACATAACAAGAGAACCATTTTGTTGTTGCGACTTAAAAAAACAACTTGGTTTGAACTGAGCTTAAGAAAATTTTATTTTTGCTGTGTCGTTACCAGTATATATCTGGCAGACAATTACATAGATTTTGAAAAGCAATAAAATGATACTTAGAATGTTGTTCAATGCATTCAGCAAAACATGTCCTTCAGACCACAGTTCTCTTTCATCACAAGACCTAGCCGGGAGAGAGCTTTTTGGAGGGGACTGAATGCTAGCCTCTTGCCGATCGATCGTGGGCCCTGGCATTTGAAGGAACGGTGCTCTTTGTGAGCTGTATGCCTGGGGACCCTTGAGGTGGTATTACTGTGGATTGGGGTCCTGGTCCCCCAGGACACACAGACTCTGGGGACCCTGGATTTGCCATATTAGGAATAGTGGCTGATTCATAATGCTGGGACAAATACTGTTAGGAGATGCTGATGTCAATTCCAGCCACCTGTCTGTCTGTTGCCTGCTAGAATGTGTATTGTAAATAAGTCTAGTATGGGATCTAAGAGTCATTAGATCCCCATTGTTGTTTGTGTTAATTAACTCTGCTATTGTGTGAAGAAGAGTTCTGTGTTGATTTGTGATAATGTTGATTGGGTTTTCTGAGCTACAAGATGGACAGTCTGGCCTAAAGGTCATGTCTGAGTCATCTAGGCTGTCTATAGGGATTAGTTAATTAGCCCATGTTAATTAGGTTTCTGGTCACAGATGTATGTTCAGAGTAATATGAGCAGTAGGTATGCCCCTCCTCTTTTACTGTATAAAAGAGCCTGTATTTTTCAAAAAAGGAGATTCCTGGTTGAACTTACATACAGCCTGCCTGGTGTTTGTTCTGAGCTACACAATTGGATTAGAACGCCACATAGCTGTAGTTCTAGTCCCGGAGCATCGGATGATCGAACCATCAGATGTTGCGATCTGCAATCTGATTCTATAGCCACAGAGGAGTGTCGGGAGAGTGGAACCGAGCGAGCAGGGGCTCGTTACATTGGTTGGCAGCCATGGGATTTGCTCTCCAGTTACTGGGACACTCCAAACCAGCCTGAAGGAGAGCCACGCTGAAAGACTTACTTGAGAGCCGTGGAGGGAATGGTGGGATCGTGCTTCCTTGCCGTGAACACATCCAAACCATCACCTGGATCCAAGGTCCAGATAGCAGGAGAGGAGAGGTACAGATACCAGCCACCATGGAAGAGTAATTCAGAAGGAGGTCCCGAGAGATGCAGATACAGCACAGAGGACCAGTATCAGAGCAGGTCTTGCTAGGATGGTTTGATTCTATCTGCTGCGAACTCTGGAAGGAAGCGCTAGCCCGTGAGCAGCGAAACCAGGGAAAAGTTCTCCCCTCCATCCATGTTAGGTACTTGTCGCAGTATGAAGTGTGAATGCTGTTATTGGGGGAACAGCCAAACCAGGAGTGGACAGCTGAGTTAAGCAGGCTGATCCGGGCAGAAATGCGGTTGGACGAGAGCTACAGAGCCCTCCAGTGGTATGTAGCCCAAGTGTACCCGTGGACAGCGGATGACAGCCCCACGGAAGGCTTTCACTACGATGGCCTGGGATTGTTGTACTGGAGGCTGTCCAGGGACCCTGACTTTGGGAGTGATCGGGAGTGGCGTTTGGAGGAAATAATGGAGCACAGAGAGCGAAGACTGAATGTCTCGGAAGTGCACTGGGCACAGGAAGATTTGGAGTTTCTGGCCATTCAGGAATGGGAGATTGAGATGGCCTACAGACAGCTGCTAGACTCTGCTCAGCAGCAGGGTGGGGCTCTCTTTGCCTGGGACTATCAGGAAATACCAGTTGACAACTCTGAAATCCTGGCTGAAGAGTTGATAATGTGGCAGAGTAACAGTGTGCTTTGCCAACCTGCCCCCGCAGCTATGGAGGTGGAGGTCTTATGGCAGATGCAGCAAGTGCTGACTGACCTTGTTGAACCTGTTTCTGCATTGGATGATCTTGGATGGAGGAATGTGCCTGTCCAACAGAATGCCAGAGAATCGGCAGTGGAAAATCTGGAGATCGCTATCCCCAAAGCTGAAGTGCTGACAACGGGGCAGAGCTCTGCTAACCTCTGCCCACCACTGATAGCATCTTCTGGGTTCCAGGGACAGGAGATGGTGAACCTTTATCCCCAGACACCAGTTGCAGAGACAGGGGATTTGATAGACTTTTCTGCTGAGGAAGAACAACCTGGTGAGCCTCCAGCAGAAGAAGAGCTGCTATTAGGGCCAAACTTCACTGTGCTCTGCCCAGCACCAACAGAAGTATCTGTGAAGTTACAAGGAACTTCCCCAGCTGAAGCACTGGCAACTGGACAGAGGGTCCAAGATCTCTGCCCTACACCTGCGGCTAGGGTTGCCACCTCATCCCTTTAAAACCGAACACATATTAATTACACTGGTTCTGTGGCTGATTGAGGTGATAATTAAACTCACTTGGTGCCTTATCTGCATTAAATTAGCCTCAGAACCTGTGTAATTAATATGTGTACAGGTTTAAAGGGGTGAGGTGGCAACTCTACCTGCGGCGGTTCCGGAGGCTCAGGGTGAGAAGGATGTGGTCACTTCCCAGCAGCAGATCAGGATACAGGGGGAGAAGAGAGAGGAGGTGTTTGTCGTCCCTCCCCAACAGTTGGCCAGGGTGGAGGAAGTGGTCTTTCCTCCCTAGCAAAGATCCATGAACCTGGGAGACAGTACCACAGACATATTGTCCCAACATCCAGATGAGGGAATGGAAAAGGAAGCAGCCGGCTCACCTCCCCAATGGCAGCTACACAGTTTGGGAGTGGAGGAAGCCAGCCTCCTGCCCCAACGGTTAGCTGGAGCGGAGGATGCGGAGTCCCCAGCAGAAGTGCTGGCAATAGGGCAGAGTGCTACCAACCTCTGCCCAGCACCAGCAACAACTACAGAGTTCCGGGGAGGTGGGGCAGTCGGCCTCTGGGTGAGTAATGCTTTGTTTGGAACAATTTGTTTGGGGTACTGTGTGGGTACAGGCATTAGAGGACTGGAACTACTGACTAACTTTGGAGTCAACGCGTCTGGGGTCTCCTCCTGTGTTAGTCTCCTGCTGAAAGGGGAGAAATGTGACAGACCTAGCCGGGAGAGAGACTTTTGGAGGGGACTGAATGCTAGCCTCTTGCCGATCAATCGTGGGCCCTAGCATTTGGGGGAACGGTGCTCTTTGTGAGCTGTATGCCTGGGGACCCTTGAGGTGGTATTACTGTGGATTTGGGTCCTGGTCCCCCAGGACACACAGACTCTGGGGAACCTGGATTTGCCATATTAGGTATAGTGGCTGATTCATAATGCTGGAACAAATACTGTTAGGAGATGCTAATGTCAATTCCTGCCACCTGTCTGTCTGTTGCCTGCTAGAATGTGTATTGTAAATAAGTCTAGTATGGGATCTAAGAGTCATTAGATCCCCATTGTTGTTTGTGTTAATTAACTCTGCTATTGTGTGAAGAAGAGTTCTGTGTTGATTTGTGATAATGTTGTTTGGGTTTTCTGAGCTACAAGATGGCCAGTCTGGCCTAAAGGTCATGTCTGAGTCATCTAGGCTGTCTAAAGGGATTAGTTAATTAGTCAATCTTAATTAGGTTTCTGGTCACAGGTGTATGTTCAGAGTAATATGAGCAAGAGGTATGCCCCTCCTCTTTTACTGTATAAAAGAACCTGTATTTTTCAGTAAAGGGGATTCCTGGTTGAACTTACATACAGCCTGCCTTGTGTTTGTTCTGCGCTACACAACTGGATTAGAATGGCACATAGCTGTAGTTCTAGTCCTGGAGCATCAGATGATCGAACCATCAGATGTTGCGATCTGCAATCTGATTCTATAGAGCAGAGGAGTGTCGGGAGAGTGGAACCGAGCAAGCAGGGGCTCGTTACAAATTGGTTTTAGTTTTTTCAAAGAAAAATAGGCATTATATATTTGACAAAATAATAAGATAGACAAAAACCTTTATTGATAGGGTCTGTGAAGGAAAGGAATGATGAGAAATATAGTCTATTACCTCTCATAGTGATCACAGCACTCTCTCTGGCACTGCCTAGGCACACCTTTTCTCTAGAGGGATGGCACTATGTTGGTTCTGGCATCATATAGGTTAGCATCCCTACTTCATAGACTAAGATGCTAGTATAACAATGTTTTTTTGTTTGCTTTTTAAATAGCCAAGTCAAATAAGGCCTTTAACCTCTATTGACGATTGTCCTATCCCCCCATGCCCATACTAATGCTATTTATTGTATTACCACTTAAAAAAGTTTTAAAGGATTGTTTGAAACTAATTAGTTGTCAACTGAAGAGTTACGGAGGTAACCATGCATATTTTTTTTTCCTTATGCTGCTAACATTAGTAAATAGATAGGAAGGTATATTTACAAGCTTATTTTTTTACATTCCTTCAATTACTTCCTGGTTCTGGCCTAGCAAGTGCCAGTGTAAGCTAGCAACAGTGTTGGTGATCACTAGCCAGGACAGTGCGTGTAAGCCAGCAACAGTGTTCCTGATTGCTCCTACACCAGTGCAATGCCATCTCTATCTTTCTCCTGAACTGACCATGGCCTGTTTTTCAACCATGCATCTGCCTTCCACCTGAACTGATCCTTCTTACCCTACCCTACCCTACCTGTATACTGACCGTGTCCACTGTCTGCCTTCAGAACTGACCCTGACTTTTTTATCGACCCTTGGTCTGCCTGCCACCTGTACTGACCTTGGCCTGTTTAATGTCTTCATTTCTGCCTGCAACCTGCACCAGTCCTTTACCCGTTTGATGATGTCTTTGGTTGCCTGTTTTGATTCATCTGCAGGTCCCATTGCGAGACACCAGTCCCAACCATCCTCTGCAAATAACTGCACTCCTAGAACCACAGGCACCTTTTTGTTCACCCTTTGTTCAGCTACCTGTACTTCCTGGCCAGTGAACATAGCATTGTGAATAATTCCTGGGGGCAGCCACATACCAGTAGGCTAGGTCTTCTTGGTTAATAGGAATGGGGACTACTATAGATGAAACTACGTTAAGCTATATTCCCTGATCAATGAAAGGAGAGAGGGAATGAAAGCACAGGGAAGTGCCCATCAAAGGGGCTCCAAAAAGGAACAAACTGCAGTATCTAATGCAAGGCACAAATCTCATCTGTCAGCTCCACAGTCTCTGAGCCATAGGTAGCATTGATAGAGCTAGGCAAAAAAGCTAAAGTACAGCCATTCACTGAGTCAGCTATCTGCACATGTAGATTAGATAAGTGCTTGGCAGAGAAAATCAGCAGGCAGAACTTTAGTTAGGCTGGGAAAGCAGAGGAAAGTGAAAGTAAACAGAGCATACACAGGCAGTCCTCACAGAGGTATCCGTTTATGAAGCAGTAAGCATCCGTTTATGAAGCAGTCCTGTAAGGACAGGAAGGGATTTAACATACCATTTTCAAATGGTTAAAGTAGAAGTCCACCCTAACACTAAAATTCCTGCATTTACAGACATCCACGATCTAACACTAACCCATCTAGCCCTGTAAAGAAGAAATCACTATACATACCTTTTTTTGAAACCGATCCAACCTGATCCCACGCTGAGCTGTCATCTGCATCTTCACTGTGGAGGCAGGTGCATAGGACGCAGCCGGCAACGGAAGCCCCATAGTAAGTCTATAGGTGACGTCACTCCCCATTCATTTTACAGTTGTTGTCAGCTGTGTCCTCTGCAGAGCTTCTGCCGCTGGAGACCGTATTGACTTAAAAAAAAAGTACAGGTATGTATACTGATTTCTTCTTTACAGGGCTAGATAGGTTAGTGTCTGTAGATGCAGGAATTTTAGTGTTGGGGTGGACTTAAACTTTAACCGATAATTTTTAGTAACTCCTTACTTGTAACGCATATACATTGATACTTAAAGTAGAACTATGGTCAAAGAAAAAGAAACACATAAGTAATATAGACTGCCCATTTCAGCAAGCCAGAGCTCTTTGCAATCATTCCGTACATTTTGTAAATCCCTTCTACAATGAAATCACTGCTCATTGTCACCCATACTGCTGCTGTAGTTGCTTAGACATTGGCACAGTTGATAGCCCCAAATAGTGGCTCTGCCCAAATCTTCTCAGATTACCAGCACATTGCACTGTCTGCAGATGCCTAAATGATGTAAAAGACCTGTTTAGTGCCTAGCATGGTTTAATAAGAATCAGGGGAAATCCCAACTGCATTTGCAATTAAAAACCCAGTAAAAACTATTTCAAATTCAAAAAAGATGAATATAATTTCTTTTAAAGCGTTACCAAACCAATTTTTTAAAATTAAAAAAAAACAAACATATTTAAATTGCATAGAGTGGCCCCTAACCTCCTCTTCTCGAGTCCACTGCCCTCTTCAGTGTCTGCCCCCATAGCAAGAGCTTGCTATAGAGGCAGATGCTGTTGGCTCGCTCTCAAGCCAGGCTGTGTGTGTCCATAAACACATATGGCGTGGCAATGCCCCACCCTCCACTCCCTCTTCATTGGATTTGATTGACAACAGCAGAAGCCAATGTCTCCCACTGCTGCCCCTATGTCCAGTGAGGAGAAAGAAGGAGCTGCTCTCAGGCACAACACTCAATTGAGATCAGGCTCAGGTAAGAAAACATTTGAAAGGTTTTGTTTACCTTAATGTAGATAATGCATTAATGTAAAAAAACCTGTAGCCTTTAGAACAACTTAAAATAACAATTTGCAAGTTTTTTTTCTCCTCCATGTAATATAGCAGTAGGGGGGAATAGTACTTTACTTTGTTAGGGTGTGAATGAACATGCTGGTGCTCTTACCATAAAGAACATTGAGAACATTGTATAAAAGAAAAATAGCATTGCTTAATACACAGTGCTTTACAAAGCTAAAGGGTCCATTTATCAATGTTTTAACCCCAGTTTTACACAACTTTCACCTAAAATTCACACATCTCTCCAGCGTAAAGAAACCTTAATCGCTTTAGCCCCGGAAGAATTTACCCCCTTCCTGACCAGAACGTTTTTTGCGATTCGGTACTGCGTCGCTTTAACTGACAATTGCGCGGTCGTGCGACGTGGCTCCCAAACAAAATTGATTGATTTTTTTCCCACAAATAGAGCTTTCTTTTGGTGGTATTTAATTACCTCTGCAATTTTTATTTTTTGCACTATAAACAAAATAAGAACGACAATTTTGAAAAAAACGCATTATTTTTTACATTTTGCTATAATAAATATCCCCCAAAAATATATAAAAAAACTTATTTTTTTTCCTCAGTTTAGGCCGATACGTATTCTTTTACATATTTTTGGTAAAAAAAAATCGCAATAAGCATTTATTGATTGGTTTGCGCAAAAGTTATAGCGTTTACTAAATAGGGGATAGTTTTATGGCATTTTTATTAATAATTTTTTTTACTAGTAATGGCGGCGATCAGCGATTTTTATTGTGACTGCGACGTTATGGCGGACATGTCGCACATTTTTGACACATTTTTGGTACGCTCCCCGCCCACCTCTACACTCCCCTTGTCAATATGCATTTTCTCCTGTGTATTTCTTACACTGAACTTCTGCTATGATCTCTAACATCCAGTGAAAAGACAGGAAAGTAACCACATGACTTCAGCATGCCAAATCATGCTGAGGTGTGGAACAGCCAATCCTTGCAGAGCTGCTGAAGAAAGGAGTGGGGGAGGGAATTAAAAAATAATGCATGTCTTAGGCTAGTGCACGAGATATGTAAATTACCTGTCACTCACAGCAAGGGGGAGGATTTGACAAAGTTTTTCTGTTTGTCAAGTTTTATGTCACTGAACAATAAAAGAGGATTGCTCAGAGCTGGATTAACTCTTTGTGGCAAGACTGGGCTCAAATGATAGGAAATCTTATACTCTAAATTATGACATAAAAAAAATTTGGGGTTTACATCCACTTTAAGGTTTTATTGTATTTCCAAATGACTGTATTTGTCCCCTTCATTTTCCTTTCTTCCTTATTTAATCAGATAACTACAAATTGCATTGGTATAGTGCAGCTGTCTACTTCCTTCAGATATTGTTAGGTCTTTTGAATAAAGAAAGATTTCTCATTGGAAAACAGTAATTTTTTGCAACACTTCTAGAACAGATAACAGCTGGAAGGTGATGTTTTTGGCCTTGGCTCCCAGCCTCTTCACTGTGACCATGGTTGTTAGTAGGGATGAGTAAATATGATGGGGTTGATTCACAGGGTGGTGGTGGTTGTTGAATCCTTAAAGATGTATTTGGTGTTATGAAAAGCAATTTTCTCGTATCACGTCATTGACACCGTATTCTGGCATTACATACTTTGGATGCATTTTATTAAATGTTCCATTTATCTTGGCCTAAATACAGCAGCATCATCCCAATCTGATTTATTTCAATGAGAAAGGGACTTTTTAAAGTAGTTTTGGCTGCAGCACCTGTTTTTTTTCCAGTGGTAAGAGGCCTGAATTTAATGGTGGAAGTAGCAGCCACAACTAATTTAAAAGTTATAGTAACATTTAATGTTAAAAAAAATTTAGCACCCTGGTGTTTAGGCACGGTTGCTAGTAAAATTAGTTTGCCAGGCAATAGTTCCCTGGTTAATTGTTAGTAGATCCAATGATTCCTCTCTAGTTCTGGACTTGCTGCCTCTTCTCTCTTCTGTTGCTAGGTGGCGTTATACTGGTGACACTAGATAGACAAGTGAACCAAGTATATATATATACTCATGCTGGAAGTGACTGTAAACAATAATACCAGTGATTGCAGCTGCTGTACACAAGGTGCTAATTGACTAATTGAAAAGTATATAATTACAGCACTCACAATAAATTTATAAGTGAAAAAATTATTGAAAAAAAAACAACCATATACATTGTGCAAATGTGCTCCAATAATAAAGTGCAGTTGTGCTCCAAACTTATTATCGGAGCACATTTGCACAATGTATATGGACTTTTTTTTCAATAATTTATTAGATACAAAAGGGCTTAGCAAGGTCAGGTTACGAACGGATGGGGTGTCACAGCCAATGGACAGGGGTTTCTTTAAGGCCCTTGGCCTGCTGGGACAGCCTATTTATTTGGGTGGAGTCAGGGGATCAGGGTTCTGTGCCACCTGGATGGCTGTCTGGATGAATGTGTGTTATGCTGCCCCAGGCTGCTAGGCCGGCATCCTAAGGACTATCCCAGGGACATCTGGCTGCTAGGCTGTCTGAGGGCCTAACTAGAAGCAGGAGAAGCAGCGCATGGTTGGGACTGCAGGATTGGAGTCCATCCAAGAGTAAAGGCTTAGCCGGACGGGGAACCAGTTGTGGTCGGAGGTAGAGGGGACGCTGTCACCACTAAGGAACCATCCACCTTGTTACCGGAGACCACTGTGAGTAAGCTGAAACCAGTACCAGAGCAGTCTTCTCACTAGCCGGGGATGGTGAAGAAGTGGGAAAACTTCAGCAAGTGCCAAGCCAGGGACCCAGCAGGACAGCAAAGGTGAAGCTTGAGGAGCAGTGAGTGCCAAGCCAAGGACCTAGCAGGTCAGCAGAGGTGACGCTTGAAGAGCATCTATGAGTGCCAAGCCAGGGACCCGGCAGGGAAGTGGGGGTAATGCTTGAGGAAGATACTGAGTCATGGAAGTAAAAGATCTCAGGGGATCCAGTGGCGATTGGGTCTGAGAGTCTATAGAGAGACTAGGAGCTCTGTGAGTGAAGACTTACAGTGGGAGACTGTAGAGAGTGAGGGGAACTATTCTATGTTACCAATAGTTAAGTACAATACCGTTAGTGACTGTTACAAGATTTGTTGCCATAGGAGACAGCGGTCCTACCTATACAGAAGAGGTATCCGGCTGGAGGCTTTCCACTGTATAGCTGTCTACCTATAGAAGTCTCGGAGTCTGCCAATTATCATTGCATCTACTTAAGGGTGTCCTGGCCCTAACCCACTCTCCCACAGTTCTGTTAGGAGACAATAAATGTTTTTTGCATTAAAAAAGTGTCTGGCACCCATTACTCCATCTTGCATCACACCCACCATGCCTTGTAACCCACTCTACAAAGACGGATGTATGCTATCCAGACTCTGGAGGTCACCATTAGGCCTCTAGGGGTTGGGGACCTTGCTACAAAAAATTGCCCTCAAAATTGGCTAGTGGCACAACAGTCTAATAGTATAGTTTGTGAGCTTCTTTTTTTTATAGTGCCATACTGCATTGTCTTGGGTTGATTGCCATTTGTTTGTATAGAAGGCACATTTTATATTCAAATAAACATTAGAGTGCACTATTTGAGAGACAATAGCCACAAATATTGTATAGTAGCTAGACAGTAAGTAAACAGCTTGGTAAGGCAGCAATGTAAGAGGGAGAGACATGGCACATTTTATATTGAAATAAACATTAGAGCATATTATTTAAGAGAAAATAATCACAAATATTGTAAAGTAGCTGGATAGTATGTAAGCAATTTGGTTAAGTCTCAATGCAAGAGAGGGTGATGAGGCAGATTTTCACCTTGCAATGAATATTAATATAATATATTTGAGAGACAGTAGCTACAAATATATTACAGTGGCTGGACAGTATGGAAGCAGTTTGGTAAGGCCACTAGGGCTGAAACAACTAATCGATTAATTGACAACTAATTGATTATGAAAATAATCGGCTACTATTTTCATAATCGATTAATCGGCCAGTAACATCATGGGGTTAAAAAAAATTAAATTGAGCCTTTTATAGTACAAAAAGAGCAAATAATCGCTACTGTAAATGATACTTTCTCAGTTCTACAGTAAAAAAATGAACCCCTTACAATAGAGATCTGCTTTTTTTGTACTATAAAAGGCTAATTTTAGTTTTTTTGTTTAACCCCATTATGTTACTAAACGTCTTAGACCTGGTTCATCTATGTGTTTTTTGGTGCTTTTTGCAGAAACGCACTGCAGTTCATTTACATGGTTTCCTATGGGACACATTCACATCTATGCTTTTTTTCAGCCGCTGCGTATTTGGAAAGGATCAGGGACTTTTTTTATGCAAAACTGTGCTTTTTTGGTTCAATACGCTTCGATGGAAAAGCTGCAGAAAAGCATGTAATTCGTTTTTGTAGCAATTTGTGTTTTTAATCTGCCCAACAACAAATTGGCCAAAAAATGCAAAAAAATGCAAATTGAAGCAAAATCACGTGCGCAGAAATCAAAACGCACAGCAAAAAGCACTGTAGAAATAGATCAAAAGCAAACTGCATAGGTGTGTACCGAGCCTTATGCTGGCCACATGGATCAATTTTCAGAAGAGAATATTCAGACGAAAAATCTTTGTACATTCACTGAATGAAAGAATGTTTGAAATTTTCACTTATTTTTAACATTGTGTTTTTAAAATGAACGAAAACCACATACACTGTCTGAAAATTCCTTTGACCAAGAAGTTTTCTATTATTTCCAAATTGTCGCCGTGGTTGAAAATGAACGTCAATTTGACCCCACTAACGATTAGAAAATCGAACAAACGTTCTTAAAATGCCATTTTTTTTGAAGGAAGACGTTTGTTTTTTAAATAAAAAAAAATTGATCTGAGTCTGATGATATTTACCAGATTCACCCTTTTTTAATAGTATATATCCTCTAATAGCATATACAGTATATCTCTCCTCTAATAGTATATACAGTATATCTCCTCTAATAGTATATACAGTATATCTCTTCTGTATGTTATTCTCAGAGTGGATTAGATATGTTGCTCCCTAACCACATAGTTATTTATATTTACCACTGCATAGAGATAATTAAGAATAAATTACCTTTTTTTTAAAACTTTACATATTAACGAAATTATACACAACACTTTTTTTTTTAAGCTTATCAACCGATTAATCGAAACAATAATCGTCCAGCGAATCGATTATGAAAATAATTGTTAGTTGCAGCCCTAAAGGCCACAATATAAAAAGAAGAGACAAGGAAGGTTTACCTTAAAAAAAATAGAGGGCATTATCTAAGAGATAATACCCACAAATAATTTTAAATGCCAGAGCACTGAAATAGGCTGCAAAGGTGTTACACAAAATTCTCCTGCAGGAAACTTTAGAACATAACAGCTGATGTCTTGCTGTGCGAACATTGTGTGGTACCTTTACAATGCCAGTGCAAAGTTACAGGCTGCAAAGTTGGAGAGACAAAGAAACATTTTCTCTATAACAAACATTAAAAAATTGGAAGCTAAGGTCCAGCTGTGGAAACATTTTGTGGCATCTTTGCAGTGCCTGAGCACTGAAATTGCGCTGATATGGAATGCAGGATTTACCCTGTAGCAAACAACAGAAATTTGGAAGCTGAGGTCCAGCTATGGAAACATTATGTGCAGCAACTTTATACTGCCAGAGCACTGGAATCGGCCAGGAGAGGTGGCAGGATACTGGTAATGATGTTAAGTATACATTTTTTGTGAGGAAGGCCTTAAAGAGAATTCTAAGTTTAGTCTATAGCACTGTCAGAGGACAGGCAAAATCTTCTTTCTCTAACAAAGAACCTGCTGTGCTCACCATGAACCCACTTAGCAGTAGCCTTCAGCTGCTGGAACATCACTGTTTCTTGCTGCTTCCTGCTTGCCTAGCTGCCCCTCCCTCTTTGGTCCTGGTGCTATCTTCCTGATCTCCAACATCAGCAAGTAAATGACCATGTAATGAAAGGATTCCACCAACTTCTCACTGCTAGTTTGTGGAGCTATGGTGGGATTAGCAGAAGAGGAGGAGGAGTAAGAAAGGGGTGAAATAACAGCATTTGCAGAAACTGCTCAGGCTGTATAGCATGTTCACTATCTGACAGAAAAAGCAGACTTGCCCTGTCTCTAAATTGTGTGTCCAGACTACCGCTTTGTTCCACAGAACCTACTTGCCCCCTACCAGCTCTGTGTTCACAACCTCTGTTTTCCTCTTTAGGTTTGCCTGACAGGGGGATTGCTTGACTTTAAAGGCAGCTATGGCAATAGTTAATTGAGAGAGCTGATCACATTAGCCACCAGCACTGGCTAGGAGACGAATGGTCTAGGCTGAGGAGGGGGGAGATTGTTGTTTGTATTGTTAATTGTAATTAGATCCAGCTATTGTGTTTATACTACTG
The DNA here is from genome assembly GCA_037952925.1 of Lithobates clamitans. NCBI lineage: Eukaryota > Metazoa > Chordata > Amphibia > Anura > Ranidae > Lithobates > Lithobates clamitans. The sequence continues at coordinate 9,524,622 of JBBGZY010000400.1, read as the reverse complement.
TGTGAAGCTCGGTGCCCACAAGTCTGTCATCTGGTCTGGGTAAATGTTTTAGTAAATTAGCTCATGTTAATTAGGTTAGCTTTGAGTCAGCCTGCTGTATAAATGTGTGTGAGATCTTAAATAAAGAGTTAGTCCTGATGTACTCCAAGACTGGTGTTGTCTAGTTCTTGGGGGTTCCTATAGCCAGATCCATTGGACTCGTGTTCCAGAACTTAGGAAGCGGTATACTGACGGAAGCACTCAAGCGGAGCGTGGGACATTCCGTGACAGGGAATAAATAGGCAATGCTTTGGTGAACAATACTTTACAGCACAAGTAAATGGTGATGTGTGGAAAAAAGATCAGCTTTGCCCTGTGTCAGCAACAAGTGTATGCTCTGGACCTCAAAATATAAAAGCCAAAACAATACCAAAAAATAAACCCTGAAAGATTTAAAACCCCAATAAAACAAACAAAAGGGTAACACTGTAAAGCATGGCCCAGCGGCTTCACTGCAACTATGGTTGTTTCTGAAACACAGAAAAAGGTAGTCCTAGAAAGGACTAATGGGTCTATGTACTGTGAAAACAGGGGAGGAGTGCACAAGAATATGTAGCCCACCACACTGTAATCCACCTTAATTTTGCACAGAGTAGCATGGTAAAGCACTATATGGTAGTGACTAAAGCTGGTCAAACACTAGTAGAATTTTGATTAAAAATTAAAGTTTTCAGAACATTTGTTCACTTTTATAGTCATTAGAGGGTCAAACTGATGATCGTTTTCCACCATAGTACTGAGAAATTTCAAAGATAAGATGCAGGATGGAAAAGGCGCAAGATGTGATTTTCATTTGGGAAATTCCATTCATAACAAATCTAATGTTTAACTAAAATAAAATGTTGAAATATTTTTGCAAGACATTTGTTAAAGTAGAAGTAGAGACTAACTGTAAGTGTTGTGGCCAACACCCTCATCCCAGTTATGCTGCATAACCTTTAAAAAAGATATCTGTAGAAATAACTTTTTATTTAAAACTCCAGTGCAGTCACATGATACGGGAGCTCCGACACCCCCCCCCCCCCGTCAGTGAGCAGCTACTGCAGATGAGAGGGGGGCGTGCCAACAATAGATGGGCTATGATAGATAGTGGGTGATGTCATGGTTAGGAGGGGGAGGAAACATTTTTAACAACACCAATAGTTAGCCTTTACTTCCAATTTAAATCTCTGTTGACATTATGAAATGTACTGAAGAGATTATTGACCCTTCTAAGCCAGCTGATGCAGTGCATTATGGCTTACAGAAAATTTGATCTGGCAAAATTACGCATTTGCCAGGACCATGAACCTCGAATCTGCACTCAAACCTCATCCCTAGTTTTTAAAGTGTATGTTAACCCAAACAATGATTGATATTCTCTTAAAGTATGTGCCCCCCTTTGGTCTGCTAAACATTAAAAAGGTTTTATTATATACTTCTTGATAAGTGCAAAAATGACCTGTTGTTTTTGCCAGAAATCTTGTGAACTGATGACTTCCTGTGCACAAGGAAGGGTTATGAAGATAAAGGGGGGGGGATTAGGAGAGGTCTGTGTTCTTTATAGTCCATCAGAAATTAAACAGGCAGGGCCGACACCACATGTTTAGGAAATCAGAGCTGTGTTGTTATGCCACAAAGGAAGGTAGGAACCCACTATATTGGCCACATACACAATCATTCTTCTGTACTTGAAGCATGCTTAAAGAGAGAAAGCATGACGAAATGTGCATGTATTCCAGAAATGTACTAAATATGTGGGTTTTTTTTGCTACGACATGCTCCTTAACCACTTCCCGCCATGCCCTATTGTGGATTGACGTCTGCCATGTGGCTCCATTATCCTGACATGCGTCAAATGACATCCAGCAGAATAATCCACTCGTATGCACCCCCAGGGGCTCGTAGTGGGGCGATCGGTGGTGCTGTGTGTTGCTCTGACACACCGCAACTCCGATCGTGGTAAAGAGCCTATGACATATGACATATGACACATCTTAACCATGTGATCAGCTGTGATTGGTCATTGGTCAACTTTGATCATGGTAACCAGGAAGTGCCAGTAAACGGCTTTCCTTGGCTTGCGCTGACAGGGAGAGTCGATCGGCGGCTCTCCTGACAGAGGTGGGGTCTGCGCTCATAATAAGCACATTGATTATCAGCGCAGCCTCCATCAGAGGTGCCCACCAAAATGCTAATCAGTGCCCACCAAAATGCCAATTAGTGCCCACCAAAATGCCAATCAGTGCCCATCAAAGTGCCAATCAGTGCCCATCAGTAACGCATGTCAGTGCCCTTCACAAATGCCAATAAGTGCTCATCAGTAATGACTGTCAGTGCCTCCTCATCAGTGCTGCTTATAAGTGCCATCTATTAGTGCCCATCAGTGCTGTCTATCAGTGCCCATCAGTGCCACCTATCAGTGCCCATCAGTGACGCCTATCAGTGCCCATCAGTGCTGCATATTAGTGCTGCCTCATCAGTGCTCGTTAGTGCTGCCTCATCAGTACCCGTTAGTGCAGCCTCATCAGTGCCCATCAGTGAAGGAGAAAACAAAATTTTAAAACAGGAACAAAGAAAAACTTTTTTTTTTTTCAAAAATGTCAGTCTTTTTTAGTTTGTTTAGCAAAAAATAAAAAACCCAGAGCTGACCAAATATCACCAAATGCAAGCTTTATTTGTAGGAAGAAAATGATAAAAATATAGTTTGGGTACAGTATTGTACGACCGCGCAATTCTCATTCAAAGTGTGACAGTGCTGAAAGCTGAAAATTGGCCTGGGCAGGAAGAGGGGAAAGTGCCCTGTATTGATGTGGTTAAATCAAGTATTCAATGACAGTTCAACACTTGCTCCTGCATGCACCTCTATGCACATGCTTCGGCTCCTGCAATGTACTTTAAACACTGTTAAAAATTGCCACAGTATTGGTGCATCAAAATGAAGGTGACATTGTATGGTAATTAGTGGGTCAAGATCGACTCCAGTTTTGTTCCTCAGTACTGTTAAAGTGTATGTATACAGGGATCTACTGTATTTTTTATTTTACATAAAAGCAAAACAAATTGCGGACTTCTTTTAGTATGCAAGAAGATAAAAAATGCATGCATGCATGTATTTACAATTGAAAGAACTGTGCTTACCTTGTCTAAGTAGTATGCATAAGCTAACGTGGAAATTATAGAATCCAAATCACAGCATTTATTTCCAATGGCAATGTGAACTTTCTCCAAGTGTTTACTCTGGTCCTGAAAGCATATAAAATGACATTACTTATCATATACAAAATGAATGGAAAGTTAGCAGGTCATACTAAAAAGAACAATAAACTGCACAGTGATCAGATACACATTCCAAGATAGCAATACAACCTCTAGAAAAAGAACAATACATTGAATTGTTATATGTTCTGTAATCTTTCAGCCATGTATGAAAAAGACACATTAGGCATCTTAAAAAATACTCAAATATACTATTCAGACTTTTGGAAATAAATGCGTGTTTGTTGCATTGTGTTTTTAGTTTAATTGGCTATCAGAATCATTTTTTTATTGTGGAAAGTTTGAAGGTTAATTAAAACATCATAAAGATATTTAGAGGCTCTGCCATGTGCGAAACTGCTATAGGTATGAAGTGCAAGGTGCACAGCACACCAAACCTTCCCATCAAAGGTAAATGCTGGGCTGTTCTGACATGCACAGCTCCAGCACATTCGTGTAGTGTTGAAACATTACACTAAGCTCAGCTCATACGCATTCTTATTGGCCCATCACTATGATGGGCATCATCACCAATAGGAATGTGCAGAATGTATGAAGGAGAGGAAAAGCTTAGATGCATCAGGAAGTTGGCCTGTCAGAACAGCTTGAGACAGAATAATTGTGGATGCTGCTATATCTCTTCAAATGTAAAGCATTTGACTTTCAGTATGTAGTAGTCAGTCTGAGAAAAGTACAGCCAGTGAAAAACCTATGAGCTATGAGTAAGCGCTCCGCAGAGCGTGAAACGTGTTAGCTGATTATCTGTACATTCTATCCATGGTGCTTTGTACATGATTTGTTCCTGATTTTACAATAAAGAAATTTCGCTGGATTATATTCTCCTGGTGTGCGGCTGTCCGAACTTTTTTCTTCCCTCACAGTGAAAAACCTAGCTGAGCCTGGCATATTTTTCATGGCTTTCTCTATGCCTTGCAATCACTTTGCCCACATGCTATTTTGTCTACTGTGGGAATGATTAATTGTGACAGTAGAATGAGAAAGGGAAGGGGAATCCATGGGTATCTAAATTAAAATGTTGTGGGGCTTGTATTTATGCCAGTACAACAGTGGTCGAGGCTGCTCTCCGGTAGAATTGACACAATAGTTATCTGTCACTTTACTGACATTGCATGTCTTCTCTGGCCCAGCACTAAACAGACAAATGCTCATTTGCTGAGATTTTTGGGAAAAGACCGTTCTCAATTTTGCTCATCTCTTGCTCTGATTATCATTCAGATTCTGTCTAGAATGGCCTTGTCCTTAATTTAGATTCATTTTACTTGTATTTAACTGGCAGTTCCTTTTAAAGCCATTGAAAAAAGAACCATTAAAACACTTTCTTCTTTTAACAGGATCGTTTCAAAAATTAAAGTATAAATAGACAACAAACAAAAGGCAATTATAATATGCATCAAAGCCACAAAAATCCATAACAAATAATTCATTGATTGCTCTTTAGTTTGCAAGATGAATTGCATTGTTAACATGTAGATCAGCTCTTTTACCTTATTTACTATCACCTTGATCTTAGTAAATGAACAGGTTTATGCTATCAGTACATTATGTGATGAAAGAAAAGAGCTACAATCCATCCATAGTAAAAGATAAAATGAAATCCTGTTACCAATAATAACTTCAAGAAGATCATTAGAATATCACAGTCTCATTGACTTATACAATAACAAAGAGTTATGCAAATACAATTTGTTTTTTTAAATCAACATATTGGACATTTGAGTGCAGCTTGTGTTCATCATAGAAAAAAGAAAAACTAATATGATTTCACAGTTTTAGTAGTTTTCTGAATAGAAGTTTATACTAACCACATTACATAATTATATGCATAACAGTCATATTTGTTTTTAGTGTGTTCATGTGAGATTCCTTGAAGTCATTTGGGGCTTATTAAAACAGTAGATATTTATCGCTTTCAGCTGCTTTTCACAATTTTTTCAGGGACTTCAAACCTGCTGGTTACAGAACTCAATAGCTCAGGTGCAAATTGAACACACAAGTGAATGAGTCAGAGCAGTTACTTACCCTTCTCCCCTCATATCCAACTGCAAAGTTTAAATTATAGACAGAAAGGTAAGGGACTCTGTTGCTCTAGTTAGAAACCCCAGAATGCTCTTGGAATCCTTTGATAAAGTTGCTGATTATATTAAATGTTAATAAGCAACTAAGCAAAGGTTTTATAGTGAGGGAAAAAAAGTATTTTATCCCCTGCTGAATTTGTACGTTTGCCCACTGACAAAGAAATGATCAGTCTATAATTTTAATGGTAGGTTTAATTTATCAGTGAGAGACAGAATAACAACAAAAATATCCAGAAAACCGCATTTCAAAAAAGTTACAAATTGATTTGCATTTTAATGAGTGAAATAAGTATTTGATCCCCTATCAATTAGCAATATTTCTGGCTCACAGGTGTCTTCTATACAGGTAATACGCTGAGATTAGGAGCACTTTCTTAAATGGAGTGCTCCTAATCTCAGCTTGTTACTTGTATAAAAGACACCTGTCCACAGAAACAATCAATCAGATTCCAATCTCTCCACCATGGCCAAGACCAAAGAGCTGTCCAAGGATGTCAGGTACAAGATTGTAGACCTACACAAGGCTGGACTGGGCTACAAGACCATCGCCAACCAGCTTGGTGAGAGGGTGACAACAATTGGTGCGATTATTCGCAAATGAAAGAAACAGAAAATAACTGTCAATCTCCCTCGGTCTGGGGCTCCCTGTAAGATCTCACCTCGTGGAGTTTCAATGATCATAAGAACGGTGAGAAATTATCACAGAACTACACGGGAGAATCTTGTCAATGATCTCAAGACAGCTGGGACCATAGTCACCAAGAAAACAATTGGTAACACACTACGCAGTGAAGGACTGAAATCCTGCAGCGCCCGCAAGCTCCCCCTGCTCAAGAAAGCACATGTACAGGCCCATCTGAAGTTTGCTAATGAACATCTGAATGATTCAGAGGAGAACTGGGTGAATGTGTTGTGGTCAGATGAGACCAAAATTGAGCTCTTTAGCATCAACTCAACTCGCCATGTTTGGAGGAGGAGGAATGCTGCCTATGAAACCAAGAACACCATCCCCACCATCAAACATGGAGGTGGAAACATAATGCTTTGCGGATGTTTTTCTGCTGAGGTGACAGGACAACTTTACAGCATCGCAGGGACGATGGACGGGGCCATGTACCGTCAAATCTTGGGTAAGAACCTCCTTCCCTCAGCCAGGGCATTGAAAATGGGTCGTGGATGGGTATTTCAGCATGACAATGACCCGAAACACATGGCCAAGGCAACTATGGAGTGGCTCAAGAAGATGCACATTAAGGTCCTGGAGTGGCCTAGCCAGTCTCCAGACCTTAATCCCATAGAAAATATGTGGAGTGAGCTGAAGGTTCGAGTTACCAAATGTTAGCCTCGAAACCTTAATGACTTGGAGAGGATCTGCAAGGAGGAGTGGGACAAAATCCCTCCTGAGATGTGTACAAACCTGGTGGCCAACTACAACAAATATCTTACCACCAAGTAATAAGTCATGTTTTGTGAAGGGGTCAAATACTTATTTCACTCATTAAAATGCAAATCAATTTAGAACTTTTTTGAATTTTTTTTTGGTTTTTCTGGATATTTTTGTTGTTATTCTGTCTCTCACTGTTAAAATAAACCTACCATTAAAATTATAGACTGATTATTTCTTTGTCAGCGGGCACTAGGTACACCTTGCTAGTACCGGGTTGGACCCCTTTTGCCTTCAAAACTGCCTTAATTCTTGTGGCATAGATTCAACAAGGTGTTGGAAACATTCCTCAGATTTTGTTCCATATTGACATGATAGCATCATAAAGTTACTGCAGATTTGTCGGCTGCACTTCCATGATGCAATTCTCCTTTTCCACCACATCCCAAAGGTGCTCTATTGGATTGAGATCTGATGACTGTGGAGGCCATTGGAGTACAGTGAACTCATTGTCATGTTCAAAAAAACAGTTTGAGATAATTTGAGCTTTGTGACATGGTGCATTATCCTGCTGGAAGTAGTCATCAGAAGATGGGTACACTGTAGTCATTAAGGGATGGACATGGTCAACAACAATACTCAGGTAGCCTGTGGCATTTAAACAATGCTCAATTGGTACTAAGCGGACCAAAGTGTACCCAAAAAAAAAATCCCCCACACCATTACACCACCAGCAGCCTGAACCCTTGATACAACGCAGGATGGATCCATGCTTTCATGTTGTCTACGCCAAATTCTGACCCTACCATCTGAATGTTGCAGCTGAAATTGAGACTTATCAGACCAAGAAACACTTTTCCAATCCTCTATTGTCCAATTTTGGTGAGCCTCAGTTTCCTGTTTGCTGACAGGAGTAGCACCCGACGTGGTCTTCTGCTGCTGCAGCCCATCTGCTTTAAGGTTTGATGTGTTGTGCATTCAGAGATGGTATTCTGCATACCTTGGTTGTAATGAGTGGTTATTTGAGTTACTATTGTCTTTCTATCATCTTGAACCAGTCTGCCCATTCTCCTCTGACCACTGACATCAACAAGGCATTTTCCTCCACACAACTGCCGCTCACTGGACATATATTTTTTTCAGATCTGTCTCTGTAAACCCTAGAGATGGCTGTGTGTGAAAATCCCAGTAGATCAGCAGTTTTTGAAATACTCAGGCCAGCCCGTCTGGCACCAACAACAATGCCACGTTCAAAGTCACTTAAATTCCCTTTCTTCCCCATTCTGATGCTTGGTTTGAACTTCAGCAAGTTGTCTTCACCACGTCTAGATGCCTAAATGCATTGAGTTGCTGCCATGTGATTGGCCTATTAGCAATTTGTGTTACTAAACGATTGAACAGGTGTACCTAATAAACTGGACGGTGAGTGTGTGTGTATATGTATATGTATATGTATATGTATATATATATATATATATATATATATATATATATATATATATATATATATATATATATATATGTACTTCATATATAAAAGGGCTTTTTTACACTAGCGGCAAGGACTGCCGCTGCTCTGAAAAGCAATCCAAATACTCCTGGAAGCGTTTGACAGGCAGTGAGGAGGCGATGGAGAGTAATGGGGCGTACACGCGGTCGGACTTTTTGACCGGACTTGTCTGACGGACGCCGACGGACCAAATCCGGCAGGCAATCCGATCATGTGTGGGCTTCACCGGACCTTCAGCGGACTTTTCCAGTCGCAAATCTGATGGACTTTAGATTTGGAACTTGCTTCAAATCTTTACGTCGTAACTCCGCCGGACCCAGAAATCCGTTCGTCTGTATGCTAGTCCGACGGACAAAAACCGACGCTAGGGCAGCTATTGGCTACTGGCTATCAACTTCCTTATTTTAGTCCGGTGTACGTCATCACGTACAAATCCGTCGGACTTTGGTGTGATCGTGTGTAGGCAAGTCCGTTCATTAGAAAGTCCGTCGAAAGTCCGCTGGAGAGTTTGTCGGACCAGTCCGGTCGAAAAGTCCGCCCGTGTGTACGCGGCATAAGAAAAATAGAAAAAAATGCTGTAGAACACAGCATACTTTTGCAAATCTTTCAGTAAGCTTCTGCAAATGTTTCTTTGTAAAACATTCAGCAAGCTTTAAAGATTTTTAAAGTCTTTAAAGCACCCTTCAGTTACAGCTGTGGAATGTCAAACACAGGTCTTCACAGTAGTGCCGACGGTCACTTTAAACAAGCAGCTAGCAGCCTTTTAACAACCCTCAAGTATTGCTGAATCATATTGAAACCTGCTAGCAGCTAGTTTCAAGTGATAGTCATCACACCTATTAAGATATGAGTTGAACATTTCCAAACTAGAGCACAGTGGTGTTTAAAAGCTTCAGCAAAGCTTGCCAGAAGCTCTGCTTATGCTTTATAAAAGTTTGATGCACACAATACAACATTTACACAAGCTGAATTCTGTATGAACAAGGCCTTAGGATGATTTGATGTTGCGGGATATTAGTCGAACCTTGGATGCTTGACCACACAACTCATTAAAAAAGAAAACATGATTGGTCTCTAGGTTCCTAAACGCTTTACATTCTCTATACATTTTTTTTTGTTTACAAACGTTTTATTGTGAAGAGAATAGAAAAAAGGCTCAATACAAGTTGATTGTACATTGGTATGAGATACATATATAAATATGGGTATAAGGAGCGTGAGTATAATGCATAAGGAGTAGCGGCATAAGGAGGAGAGATACAAACATTGGATTGTATACATGAATCATAGACAATATATTACAGAGGTATAAAAGTTTTGTGATTTGTTTAGTGTTGAAAATGTCCATACAACCATATTGTAAATGATTGATCTAATAATAGATTCCATGGTTTCCATTTTTGTTCATATGTGTCCATAGTATCAGATAATATATGATGAATATGTTCTGATAGCTTGATGGATATCATGCGGTTCATAATTTGAGTCCATGGCACAGTAGAGGAGCGCCAGTTGAATGCTATTGCCCAGTGTATTGAGCTAAATAAATTGTGTATTAACCTGGTATGGGCTATAGGAATGTCTGGTATAGGGTAGAACAGGAGGCATATTTTTAATGTCAGTTCAATTCTTCTACCTGTAATTTGTTCTATTTTGTATTTTGCTTGCTGCCATGTAGATTTAAGGTGTGTACAATCCCAGAATCCCAGAATGTGTGTACTGGACAACCTCTAAAGCATAGGGGAGAGGTTGTTGGATAGAATTAATTAAGTCTATCTGGGGTAAGGTACCATCTATATTGGAGTTTAATGGCAGATTCCCTGGTAGAGCTTGTTTTGGTGCATTTTCGTAAATTATCAATCATAATGTCCCAATGTTCTATAGAGAAGGATTCGTTCAACTCTGATTCCCATTGGGTCATCTGGAGAGTTTTATCTGGTATGTTAGGTTCAATTAAGCTTTTGTAAATACTAGATATTATACCCCTATTGCGTGGTGAAGAAAAGTATTTTTGGTAGAAAAGCTTTATGTTGTTATAATCAGAGAGTTCAGCTTCTGTGAGATTATATTCTATTTGTAAATCTGGGAATGAACGGAATGTATTATTTTTTGTGAGTGATTTCAGATTGGTTAGTTTTAGAAGTTGCCATATAGCACAAGGATTTGAGTTTTCTATACATTCTACTTAACCCTATTTAAGAAAATCCCAAGGTGTATATTTTATTTGCAAACATGCCACATTTCAACAATACAAAAAATGATGCATAACATCTCCACAAAAATCTTGCATTTTTAAAAGAAACATGGGACCTCCAGTATAGTGACAACATTTGTCAGTTCTCTATCAAACAACTCAAGAGTGTTAATAAATTCTTCTCACTGATCCCATCATAATTTTGAAGAAGCTAGTGCCACCTAAAGTATCGAGTAACAAAAGCATATTCAGCATTCTACAGACCATATGTTTGAAAGCGTTATTCTGCAGGGAACCAATTAAAATGTAGAAATCTTGGGACACCAACATATGGAAGACGACAGAACAACTTGTCTTGCAGTGCTATCTCAGTATATTGGTTAGGGAACCATTAGATTTGTCTACAAACAAACTTTATTTACAAGGTTGTATGAATTATTAAGAGGATTGTTTCCCCTTAATCTGTTATCACTAGGTTATTGTGCTTCTTCCCAAAGGAGATTCCATGTGTTTTCCTTAAAGATGAGCTTCATGCAGTATATTAGGATGATCAGTACAGTAGATCAGAGAGTATCTCTCAAGTTATATACAGAGCCTTGAAAAAGTATTCACACCCCTTGAAATTTTCCACATTTTGTCATGTTACAACCAAAAACATAAATGTATTTTTTTGGGGGGATTTTATGTGATAGACCAACACAAAGTGGCACATAATTGTGAAGTGGAAGGAAAATAATTAATGGTTTTCCAAATTTTTTACAAATAAATATCTGAAAAGTGTGGCATGCATTTGTATTCAGCCCCCTTTATGCTTATACCCCTACCTAAAATCTAGTGTTACCAATTGCCTTCAGAAGTCACCTAATTAGTAAATAGAGTCCACCTCTGTGTAATTTAATCTCAGTATAAATACAGCTGTTCTGTGAAACCCTCAGAGGTTTGTTAGAAAACCTTAGTGAACAAACAGCATCATGAACAAGAACACATCAGACAGGTCAGGGATAAAGTTGTGGAGAAGTTTAAAGCAGGGTTAGGTTATAAAAAAAATATCCCACGGAGCACTGTTCAACCCATCATCCGAAAATGGAAAGAGTATGGCACCACTGCAAACCTACCAAGACATGGCCGTCCACCTAAACTGACAGACTGGGCAAGGAGAGCATTAATCAGAGAAACAGCCAAGAGGCCCATGGTAACTCTGGAGGGGCTGCAGAGATTCACAGCTCGGGTGGGATAATCTGTCCACAGGACAACTATTAGTCGTACACTCCACAAATCTGGCCTTTATGGAAGATTGCCAAGAAGAAAGCCAATGTTTAAAGAAAGCCATAAGAAGTCCCATTTGCAGTTTGTGAGAAGCCATGTGGGAAACACAGCAAACATATGGAAGAAGGTGCTCTGGTCAGATGAGAACATTGAACATTTTGGCCTAAAAGCAAAACGCTATGTGTGGCAGAAAACTAACACTGAACATCACCCTGAACACACCATCCCCACCGTGAAACATGGTGGTGGAAGAATCATGTTGTGGGAATGCTTTTCTTCAGCAGGGACATGGAAGCTGGTCAGAGTTGATGGGAAGATGGATGGAGCCAAATATAGGGCAATCTTAGAAGAAAACCTGCTATAGTCTGCAAAAGACTTGAGACTAGGGCGGAGGTTCACCTTCTAGCAGGACAATGACCCTAAACATACAGCCAGGGGCACATGCGTGGCTCTCGATCATGGTGGACATCTTCTGAGAGAGCTCCGGGCTCCATCTGCTCTCCGTGACCTCCGTGCAGCGCAATTAGCATCCAAAAGAAACGGGGGTAAGCCTGATCGTACGCTCTTCTCCTCGGGCACCCCATGGGCAAGATTGGCCAGCAGCGCCACTGCTATACTCCTCTATTTGGGCCAAGCCAGGGATCCAACATGAATCTTTATGTCACTAGGCCGCAATCCTCGGCCTTGAGTTCCCCCGCCGATCCGTTCGCAGTGATGGATCCCTTGCTGGGGACGGAGGACGCAGGGAATCTCCCTCCTTCTGCAATACAGGCTGCAACACAGGCCCCAGGCCTCCTACCCTCTTCTAAACCAGCAGTTTTAACCCCAGACATCCTGGATGCCAAATTGGACGCTAAACTGCAGCTTCTGCTCCAGCAAATTACCCAATCTATCTCGGCTGCTGTAAGCAAAATATCTGCAGAACTGAGGGGGGAAAGGACTCAAATTGGGGAACGTACGGACATGCTGGAACATAAATTTGATGAAATGGTAAATTATGTGCAGGCCATAGAGGAAGGGAACTCCAGCCTTAAACACTCCCAGCTACAGTTACAGCAGGAGGACTTAGAGAACAGGGAAAGAAGACAAAATCTACGATTCCGTGGTATCCCTGAAAAGGTGGGTGACTCGGCCTTACGCCCCTATCTTCTGGGGCTCTTTAACACTTTGGCTCCCTCGGTGGTGGATGTGGACTGGCGCCTACACAGGAATCATCATTCTCTGGGTCCAAAACCCCCGGCTGGAGCTAGGCCCAGAGATGTAATTGTGAGATTCCATTTTTATGATAGCAAGGAAGCCCTGACATTGGCCACACGCAACAAATCCCTGATCACGTACCAGGGGGCTAAGCTGCAGATATTCAGTGATCTCTCCCCCATCACGTTGGAGAAACCTGGGACCAATAACAGCACATCTGCAGCACCACGGGGTCCAGTACTACTGGGGATTCCCCTTTCGTCTCATCGTGTCCAGAGATGGGGTTCAACACAGTCTACGGGATCTTCAGGAAGGTGACGCCTTTGTGAAAAGTTTAAATCTCCCCCTATTGCCTGAAGATTTGTTGCCTCCTCCTGGACAGACCCGTCCATTTCCTACTACTCCCAGCTGCGTTTGGACCCCTTTAAGGGGTCAATCAAGGAAGCAAGCCTCCACTCCTCAATGCTCATGTTTCTCTAAACAACCTCCTTGATCCTCCTGGCCGATCTTTTGGCTGATTTATGTCTTTTTTTTCCGCCTGAAATTTGTAGGGTCCACAATGCTAAGTGCTGGACTTCAGGTATTTTGAGCTTCCTGACAATTTGTTTCAGGGGCTCGCCTTTTCCATGCCCATGGGGTATTGTAGGTAAAGTTACTGTTATTGTTCAGTTGCTTGTTAATGACTGGTTTTTGAAGAGTTAAATTTGCCAGATTGTTACTGTGACTGCCAAGTTCTTAAGGGGAGCGGGCGGTGCCCTCTCCCTTTCTCCTGGACCCTCCTTACTGGAGACCCCCATGTGCCCCTATACGGTCTCTGCCATGATGCAAGATCTCCTGAGATGGCAATGGATCTCAGGTCTCCAAACTTTGTTTTTTTTTTTGTTTTTTTACCTAAATATTTTTTTGCTTCTATTTTTGTTCTCATTTATATTTTTATTTTTGTTTTCTTTTTTTTTTCAACATGTCCACGCCTATATGCCAGCTTTGTAGGTTGAGGTCGCAAGGCTTTGTTCTATCCCTACTGTTAAGGGTTTTTGTTTGAGAGATATATATGTTCTTTCACAGATATCATTGGGCTAGTTCCCTTCATTATGCACCTTATTGCTCATTTAATTGTTATCATGCTTTTTATGCTTTGTTTTTTCACAGGGTCTATACACCAATGTTAGCTACCATTGACGATTTGTACTCATGACGTTGAGAATCATGTCATATAATGTGAAGGGTCTGGGCTCCATTCGGAAGCGTTGGATGGTGCTGAAGGAGTTCAGATCCTTGGGGGCGGATGTGGTCATGCTCCAGGACACTCACTTTTGAGCAGGAGGTACGCTAAAATTTGCTTCCAGATTTTTTCTCACCTCCTTTTTAGCTTCAGATTCCACAGGAAAAGCTGGGGTGGCAATTTTGATTAAAAAATCCTGCCCTATTAGGGTCCAAAAAGTACATGCGGACCCCCATGGGAGTTATCTTATCCTGGAGTGTGGCTACATGACCTCTTCTTTTACCCTAGTTAATTTATATGCTTCTAATGTTGGACAGGTTGATTTTCTAAATAAGGTTTTTGACTCTCCTCAATATCGCTCTCAACCCTTTATGATTGTAGAGGGAGATTTCGACCTGATCATGTCCCCCTCTAGAGATAGACAAGCCATAATTAGAGACGTTCCCTCATGGAGGGTCATTTCCCAGGCTAACTCTTTTCGCAAATGCATTAGGTCACACCAACTTTTTGACTCCTGGAGGATTAAACACCCCATGGCTAAACAATATACTTTCTTCTCCATGCCCCACTCATAACTTGCATTGTAGATTCCGACATACTCCCCATTACATGGTCAGACCATACCCTATTGTACTGGATGTTGGATATTGTACTGGATGGATCCCAGATCCCCACCGGGACATGTAACTTAACCTTAACGACCATATTCTACAATCCGAAATCTCACGCACAAAATTGGCTACAGATCTAAAGGACTTTTTTCAATTCAACCTGGGGTCAGTTTCAGATTTTTCCACACTGTGGGAGGCGCACAAGGTAGTCTTCCATGGTGCCTGTATCGCGGAGGGTTCCCACATAAAAAAAGAAAGAAATAGACTTCTACAGTCCTTGACGGATGCTCTGCAGAAAGCTGAGCGCTGGCTGCTGCGTGAACCCACAGTCTCGAAACTGCGTAGGGTGACCTCCCTCAGGAAACAGATAAAGTCCTTACACCTTGGTAAAGCGGCCAAATCCATACTCTGGGTGAAACAAAAATTCTATGAATTTCTATGAAATTGAAGGCTTCTATGAAGCCTAACCTTCCCATGACTAATGGCACTTGGCAGGGGTGCCCCTTATCCCCACTGCTCTTTATTCTGTGTCTGGAACCGCTTGCCGAGTCCATTCATATCCATCCTGATATTCGTGGGGTGGTGATGTGACAAAGGCCGTACAAGCTATCATTCTTTGCAGATGACAACTTGCTAACTATTACGAATCCGTTGTTGTCCCTACCTTCACTACACAAACTTCTGTCCTCATTTGGTGCTATTTCTGGTTATAAGTTTAACATTACAAAAACTGAAGCCCTTCCTATACACATACCACCGTATCTTCTATCTCAACTCAAAGAATCCTATCCCTATAGATGCTGCTCCACCTCTCTAAAATACCTGGGAATTCATATTACTCCCACCTACTCCTCCCTTTACTCTGTAAACTACCCTCCCTTGATTGCAGATATCAATAAGTCTCTACAAAGTTGGACTGGGTACCCCCTCTCCCTCCTTGGCAGGATCAATGTATTGGAAATGTCCATCCTGCCTAGGCTCTTATACTATTTTGAAACCTTACCGGTTGCTATCCCCCTTTCCCAACTTAAGGCTATTCAGATAAATATTCAGAAATTTATTTGGAATGGTAAGGTACATCGCATTGCAAGTTCGGCGGTCCTTGCTGGGAGATCTAGTGGGGCTTGGGAGGACCAGATATTGCTCAATACTATTACGCCTCACATTTAAGGGCCATTGCCTCCTGGTCCAACCTTCAGGCTTTTAGTCACTGGGCTGACATTGAAAAGGGGGTGTTGTATCCAGCTCATCCATGCTCCCTAGTCTGGTCTCATATGCCCAATATAGACCCCATCTTCAGACGCCAATGTACGGCTCCAATGAATTTCACAATAACCATATGGCATAAATGCCTAAGAAAATTTTTCTTTCCTCCCCGTGCTCTCCTCTTACGAATGTGTTATTTAACCCATCTTTTCCTGACAGTTTGTCCTTGGGACGTATCCTCCCTTGGATAAACAATTCCCTATTTCAGCTCTGAAATCTGGTCCACCCAATCTCCCATAGGCTCCATTCTTTTGATTACCTCCGCGAAAAGTTTGACATACCTCTGCACTAGTTTCATTTTTATTTGCAAATTAGGCACTTCTTCCACTCTAGGGCTTCGAACCTGTCTCTTGAGAAACCCACCCTCTTTGAACATATATGCGCACAGGGCCCCTGCCAGTCACATCTAGTCTCATCCATTTACCACATTCTCCAGGAGTCAATCCCCCTTACTGAGGACACTCATTTGTACATGAGAAGATGGGCCCACCTGATAGGTCGGCCCATCAGTTCTCAGATGTGGGATAGGATATGGTCCTCTGTTTTCAAGTCCTCTAAATGTGTTATACAGAGAGAGACATCCATTAAGATCCTCATGCACTGGTACAGGACACCAGAGGTCATACATAAATATGATCCTTCAAGCTCAGCTAATTGTTGGCGATGCGGAAAGGCTGTGGGATCTATATTTCATATCTTTTGGCAATGTGACCTGATACAGCCCTTCTGGTAAGAAGTGATGTTATTAATACAGAAAGTGGTGGGGGTGTCTCTGCCGCTTGACCCATTACATTACTAACTGGGCCTTCCTTTTTCTGGTATTACTAAAAAAAGTAATAGGCTAGTCTCTTTATCCTCCTTGCTGCTAAGAGACTGATTCCTTTATGCTGGTTATCCAATTCCCTCCTACCATGACCTAGACTTCTTCAGCTTATTGCAGAGATTCGCAGAATGGAATATATGACAGCCATTGTGCAGGACATCATACCCCAATTTGACAAAATCTGGGAGCCTTGGGATAGTTCGGAATATGGTACGCAAATTCAATCCATTGAGTCCTGAAATCTACAGGCCCCACTCTCTGACTCTACCTTCAGAGACCCATTTTCTTACCACTCGTCCCAAGTATATAGTAGTTTGACTTCCTCTGGAGTTTCTGACCATACTTATATACTCTAATTCAGCTTTGTTCTATATGTATGACCTCTGTATATGTTTTTGCTATGCTCATAAGTTGATGTATATTCTTGTGTTGAGATGTGCAGTATACTTCTATGTCCTGCCTTTGTGGACATTGTTTTTCCTTATGTTTTGAACTTTCGTTTCACCTCTGTACTCAAACGATCTGTAATCTTTTCATTGAAAAAAGATCAAAGCATATTCATGTGTTAGAATGGCCCAGTCAAAGTCCAGACCTAAATCCAATTGAAAATCTGTGGCAAGACTTAAAAACTGCTGTTCACAGATGCTCTCCATCTAATCTGACAGACTTTGAGCTATTTTGCAAAGAAGAATGGGCAAACATTTCACTCTCTAGAGTGCAAGGCTGGTAGAGACATATTAAAAAAGACTTGCAGCTGTAATTGCAGCGAAAGGTAGTCCTACAAAGTATTGACTCAGAGCCGGTTCACACGGGGGCGACTTGTCAGGCGACCTAGCCGCCTGACAAGTCGCCTCCCGTTCTGTACAATGGAACCGTTCTAATCGGAGCGACGCAAGTCGCTCCGACTTAGAAGAAAGGTTCCTGTACTACTTTGGGGGCGACTTGCATAGACTTCTATACAGAAGTCATCTTGCAAGTCGCCCTGGCAGTCGTGTACAGGTCGCCTCGGTGAGGCGACCTGCAAGTCGTGCCGCTTCTAGTGTGAACCGGCTCTCAGGGGGCTGAATACAAATGCACGCCACACTTTTCACATATTAATTTGTAACAAATTTTGAAAACCATTTATCATTTTCCTTCCACTTGACAATTATGTGCTTCTTTGTGTTGATCTATCACATAAAATCCCAATAAATACATTTACGTTTTTGGTTGTAACATGACAAAATGTGGAATGTATATACTTTTATACTTTTTAAAAATACTTTTCAAGGCACTGTATATCCAGTTATATCTAGTTATATAATAGTTGTAGCTTGAATAGGACTGAGAGAGGAAAAGAAAGGAAATTAGTTCACACATTACCAATTGTGAAACATATTGGCCATATATAAATTCCCTGTCTGCTTCTAATAACAGATGATATCTAGCAGAACAGTCTTTACAGAGTTCAGTCACAGATCAAGCAGTCTAAAATGTATACACTTTGTACATATTTATTCCAATATATACCCAGGGCTTATACAGTATATTGTTTACCCCTAGTCCCTAGGCCAGATACCTTGTGCTTCTCTCCCCAGGAAGTGCATACACAGAACACATGGTCTGTTTTATGGATTGCAGATCCACTAAACTTAAAAAAGTACATATATCCTGGTGCACTACAGCATAGGCACATGCATTGCCCCCTTAAAGAGGAACTGCAGTCTGCTCACATAATTTGTAATAAAAACAACTTTGCCATTCTGAAACTTCCCTCCATGCACTTTGCATAATATTTTATATATATTGTGATTCTGTACTTGCCAAGTATGCTGCAGAAATCTCCTCCACTAAGTCTGGTTGTAGCCATTTTAACTGTGGGCAGCTGATGCTGCTGCCTGTTCATTTTCTGGATTTACACAGACACACAGAGGCACGCCTCCAGCTCCGCAACCCTACAGCTCTCATTGAGCCTCTTATGGCTCACCCCCCTCCCTTCCTGGCAAACTCACATGAGAGTGAAAGAGAGAGAGCTGTGCATGATGTCACAAGCCTAGGATTTTTACCAGACAAGAAACAGGAAGTGGGCTGTATAAGGTATGTACTGGCAGAAAAAATATTTTACTATCCAAAGTTAAAACAACAAGGGCAGAAGAATTAATAGATGGAAAGATGAAAAAATGACTAAAGTTCCGCTTTAAGGTTCTCATAGGCTTTGGCAACTTTCAAAATGGCAGCCCACTCACCTCCAGTCTGTGAGGTGTGATGTCATCAGCTCCTTCCTACGCATTACGTCACATAGTCACATGGCTTTGTCAGGGACTTTTAAGTCTATGCCATACCAACTATTTAAAACATTCCTTATACAGATATGGCAGGAAAAACAATTTTAAGGTGATTTGTGATTGTGTTCTATGTGTTTGCAACTGGAGATACCTTAAAAATACTTTCTCTTTCTTTTTTTTTTTTTCAATTTCTTCCTTCTCTCACCTTTCCGATCACCTCTGCCCAGGCAGTACACAGATACTAGAAGCAGCCTCCTCAGACAAACCACTCCTTTCTTACTCAAATCCATTGCATGCACACCCTGCCCTAAAACTCAAGTTGATTAGAGCAGCTGAAGGCAGATTGCAGTTCTGGCTAGGTTGGTTATGAGCAGCAAATTTAAACGAAAGTTTGTAGACAAAAAGGGGTACATGGTTTTGCTGACATAAGGCTGTGCCAGGTTTTAAGTAGAGGGCTAATATAACATATGTCAGGAGGCCTGGATTGCTAGGTGCCACCCCTGGCAGTCATGCCACCCTAGGCCATGACCTGTGTGACCTAGTGAGGAATCCAGCCCTGAATATACCAGTGCCAGTAATACAGCTACTTCAGGGGACTCCAGGAGTAAAGAAAGAGAGATTTCAATATCACCCCACCTCACGATATAGTAGCATTGCAAGCTCCTTTTTGGAGCAATTTTTTACCACTGATGCCAGCACATCAATTGTTAAAATTGGTGTTGTTTAAAAGGGAGTGGTTCTGTATTGTACATATTCTCACTATAACAGACATGCAGCCTTTTACAATCACAGTCTTGACTTTATATTTACAGTTGTGCTCGTAAGTTTACACACCCTGGCAGAATTTATGATTTCTTGTCCATTTTTCAGAGACTATGAATGATAACCCAAAACCTTTCTTTCCCTTATGGTTAGCGTTTGGCTGAAGCCATTTATTATCAACCAACTGTGTTTACGTTCTTTAAATCATAATGACAGCAGAAACTACCCAAATGACCCTGATCAAAAGTTTACATACCCTGGTGATTTTAGCCTGATAACATGCACACAAGTTGACACAAAGGGGTTTGAATGGCTATTAAAGGTAACCATCCTCACTTGTGATCTGTTTTGTTTGTAATTAGTGTGTGTGTGTATAAAAGGTCAATGAGTTTCTGGACTCCTGACAGATCCTTGCATCTTTCATCCAGTGCTGCACTGACGTTTCTGGATTCTGAGTAATGGGGAAAGCAAAAGAACTGTCAAAGGATCTGTGGGAAAAGGTCATTGAACTGTATAAAACAGGAAAGAGATATAAAAAGATATCCAAGGAATTAAGAATGCCAATCAGCAGTGTTCAGACTTTAATCAAGAAGTGGAAAATGAGGGGTTCTGTTGAAACAAAACCACAGTCAGGTAGACCAACTAAAATTTTCAGCCACAACGGCTAGGAAAATTGTTCCGGATGCAAAGAAAAACCCACAAATAACTTCAGGTGAAATAAAGGACTCTCTGAAAATCTGTGGTGTGGCTGGTTCAAGATGCACAATAAGGAGGCACTTGAAGAAAGATGGGCTGCATGGTTGAGTCGCCAGAAGAAAGCCATTACTACGCAAATGCCACAAAATATCCTGCTTACAATACGCCAAACAGCACAGAGACAAGCCTCAAACCTGAGTGATGGGACCAAATTTGAGCTTTTTGGCCACAACCATAAACGCTACATTTGGAGAGGAGTCAACAAGGCCTATGATGAAAAGTACACCATTCCTACTGTGAAACACGGAGGTGGATCGCTGATGTTTTGGGGGTGTGTAATCTACAAAGGCACAGGACATTTGGTCAAAATTGATGGCAAGATGAATGCAGTATATTATCAAAAAATACTGGAGGAACATTTGCATTCATCAGCCAGGAAGTTGCGCATGGGACGTACTTGGACATTCCAACATGACAATGATCCAAAACCCAAGGCTAATTCGACCTGTCATTGGCTACAGCAGAATAAAGTGAAGGTTCTGGAGTGACCATCTCAGTCATCTGACCTCAATATCATTGAACCACTCTGGGGAGATCTCAAATGTGCAGTTCATGCAAGACAGCCCAATAATTTACAGGAACTGGAGGCTTTTTGCCAAGAGGAATGGGCAGCTTTACCATCTGAGAAGATAAAGAGCCTCATCCACAAATACCACAAAAGACTTTAGCTGTCATTGATGTTAAAGGGGGCAATACATGGTATTAAGAACTGGGGTATGTAAACTTTTGATCAGGGTCTTTTGGGTAGTTTCTGCTGTCATTATGATTTAAAAAGAGTAAACACAGTTGATTGATAATAAATGGCTTCAGCCAAACACTAACCATGAGTGAAAGAAAAGTTTTTGTTTTATCATTCATATTCTCTTAAAAATGGCCAGGAAATCATAAATTCTACCAGGGTATGTAAACTTATGAACACAACTGTATATGTTGTTATTTACTGTATATAGTGTATGTTGAATTGGGTTCAGGTTCATTACTACAATGGGTTTGAAGCAAATCCTGCAAGTTTGTTTTTCAAAAACTAGACAAAATAATTCTGGAATACGCAATAGTAATATACCGTATATATATATATATATACATATATATATATATATATATATATATATATATATATACATATATATATATATATATATATATATATATATATATATATATATATATATGTAGTGTAGTATTGCAAAATTCAGGCTTATTAATACTGGATAACTAGATCAGGTCCTGTTGCAAACATTACCAAAAAAGCCTTTTTTCCAAGCTAAAATGAATCTAGCTGGGGTGCTGCAGTTGTATTTAAGCCAAGATAAATATATAAAAAAATAAAAATCAATTACACATCCAAATAATGTGATGGCAGAATATGGTGTCATTGAAAATCATACTGTCCCACAATATCATATATAGCTTAAAAGCACCTTCCAAGTATGTAATTTAAATGACAGGTGTTTTCCCATGTCACCCTGGAAGCTGCCTTAAAAGCACTCTTGTCGCTGTTCAGTATTTTTTTTTTACCTTTTTGCTTTGTTAAATATCCCCCATGTCAGTGCGCGGTTCCCTGTGCCTTTTTGATGATAATTTGCTTATTAGCCTTGAAAATAGGCAAAATTTGCTCCCCCAAAGAATTCAATACGATGCGCTGCTAAGTTAGTTTTTTGGGGACTTCAAGAAAGATTCAACTGACTCCTTGCTAATTGAAGCAGGACAGAGTCACTCATTCTGATCCCCTATGCAGGGGTCAGCAACCTACGGCCCGTGGGCCCTACCCAGCCCACTGCTGCTAAATGTCCAGCCTGTCAGTGCACGTGAGGCCAGCGGACATTTGCCATCCTCCCCTGCATTGGTGCAGTTTTCTATATGTGTGTGTGGTTTTGCCATCAGTTTGCTATGTGATCAGTGAGTCCATGAGTATCACTGATCACAGATCTGAGTAAGGGGCCGATCCCAGCCCCTTACCACGTGATCAGCTGTCAGCCAATGACAGCTGATTACGTGATGTAAACAGAGCTGGTAATTGGCTCTATTTTCCCTGATGCTGGTAGTGCGAGGAGAAGAAAAAAAAGCAGATTACCATCTGGAGTAAACGGGATATCAGTCCAACAAACTCCAAACCCACTGCTGCTAAGCAGTGCCCACCAGTGCCACCTACCTGTGCCCACCAGTGCCACCTATCCGTGCCCATCAGTGCCTCATCATTAGTGCCATCTATCAGTGCTGCCTATCAGTGTCCCTTATCAGTGCCACCTATCAGTGCCCTTCAGTGTCGCTTATCAGTGCCACTTACCAGTGCTGCCTCATCAGTGCCCACAAGTGCCACATATCAGTGTCCATCAGTGCCGCCTCATCAGTGCCTATCAGTGCCCATTAGTGCCGCCTCATCGGTGCCCATCGGTGCCCCCTCATCAGTGCCCACCAGTGCCACCTGATCAGAGCCCATTAGTGCCGCCCTTATCAGTGCCTATCAGTGCCATCTCATCAGTGCCACCTATCAGTACCACCTTATCAGTGCCCATAAGTGCCGCCTTATCAGTGCCCTTTAGTGTAGCCTCATCAGCGCACATCAATGAAGGAGAAAAATTAGTGCCCTTGAGTGCAGCGTATCAGTGCCCATCAGTGCAGAATATCAGTACTGCCTTATCAGTGCAGCCTCATCAGTGGCCATCAGTGCAGCCCATTAGTGCCCATCAGAGCAGCATATTAGTGCCCATCATTGCTCCCTCATCAGTGGCCATCAGCGCTGCCTCATCAGTGGCCATCAGTGCCCTCTTATCAGAGCCCATCATTGCAGCATATCAGTGCAGGTTATCAGTGCTGCCTCATCAGTGCCCATCAGTGCAGCCCCATCAGTGCATATCAGTGCAGCCCCATCAGTGCCCATCGGTGCAGCATATCATTGCTGCTGTATTAGTGCAGCTTCATCAGTGCCCATCAGTGCAGCTTATCAGTGCCCATCATTGCTCCCTCATCAGTGGCCATCAGCGCTGCCTCATCAGTGGCCATCAGTGCCCTCTTATCAGAGACCATCAATGCAGCGTATCAGGGCCCATCAATGCAGCCTTATCAGTGCCCATCAATGCAGCCTATCAGTGCCCATCAATGCAGCCTATCAGTGCCCATCAGTGCAGCCTCATCAGTGCCCATTAATGCAGCCTCATCAGTGCTTATTAGTGCCCATCAATGCAGCCTCATCAGTGCCCATAAGTGCAGCCTCATCAGTGCCCATAAGTGCAGCCTCATCAGTGTCCATAAGTGCAGCCTCATCAGTGTCCATAAGTCCAGCCTCATCAGTGTCCATAAGTGCAGCCTCATCAGTGCCCATCAATGCAGCCTCATCAGTGTCCATAAGTGCAGCCTCATCAGTGCCCATCAATGCAGCCTCATCAGTGTCCATAAGTGCAGCCTCATCAGTGCCCATCAATGCAGCCTCATCAGTGTCCATAAGTGCAGCCTCATCAGTGCCCATCAATGCAGCCTACTAGTGCCTATCAATGTAGCCTATCAGAGCCCATAAGGGCAGCCTCATCAGTGGCAATCAATGCAACAGGGATCACAGGGTGGAATTGGGAGGATTGCATCAGATGCCCTGTAAAAAAGGCTGCACAGATTCTGCCAGAAGCGATCAGCCAGGACACTGTTGGCCCAGGCTGCCCCTGCTCCACACTCGCCCTCAACTTATGTGCATTCGCCAAATGTGAGCAGGCAAGTGGAAAATTTGAGGGCTGCCATAGACAGAGCAATTTTCTTTCCTGCAATGCTGAATTACCCCATCAGCACAGACAGTGTTGATGGGGGAATCCCTCCCATGGAGCCATTGTGTTTTCTGCGGGGGGGACAATGATTATAATCGCATGTAAAATCTGACAGGCTGGTTGTACTCAAGTTGATCGATCAACTTGGATACCTTTACCCTGCCCACAAAGGGTTTGAATCTTATTTAGTCCCTGCTGAACTGGCCAAGATTCAAACCGCCTATGGCCAGCTTTAGTAAAAAATGTTTCAATCATCTCATATTGTAACGACAAATATATAAAATTATGTTGAATCTCAAACTGTATGAAAGAAAAAGAAAGGATTACATGTTAATTTGTGCAGCTTTATTTCACAGGATGCCAAAAATGATGCCTGAAAATGTATATTTTTGATTAGAGTCAATAAGTCTCATAAAAAGAAAGAGATTAAAGTAGATGGAGAGAAGATTGCACTAATTGAATTATTTAACAACACTGTAAACTGCTGCTTCAGAACAAGAATATTGACCATTATTTGGTGCCTGCAAAAGGGAAAGAACAATTCTGTGGTCTAGCAGGGCCACTGGAATCAATACAGGAGTGTTCTGTAAAATACACAATCAATAGAGAGGAAGCATACATCCATATTCTCCTTTGTATATCAAAAGCAAAACATATTCAGCAATAAACATGACATTGCAATACAAAAAGAATAAAAAAATAAATATACAAAGGCAATGTCTTTCTTTCTGTCTCTTCTCTCCCTCTCCCTCTAGTATTGCATGCCAATGTCTAAAATAAGAAACAACATTAGATGGCAGAATGTTCTGTTTTTTTTAGAGGACCGTAGATATCAAGGGTATAGTGCAGACATCCAGAGATCAAACAGCTGCTGTAAGATCCAATAGCACAAGACACACATGATACTAACATTTAGCAATCAATTCTGAATATGTTTATGAAAGCAGTAATACTCTATGATGCCAATATAATTTTGTAGCAGAAATAACTCAGTTACATATGTCTCTGCCCAAAACACACACTTGTATGTTTACAGTATGTACAGCGTACACTACAAGCACTGCTCTTATCTGGACATACCAAAGCAGCTATTAGATTTCTTCTCTGAGAGCAGTTTATTTTTTACTTAGGACATTGGTAACCTACAAACATCCCACCGTTTCTTACAATCTGTAGGATAATCTAACATACAGAGTATTGAGCTCTTTATGGGACAATACAAAAACATCAGTTGTACAATGTACAACAGAATACATCACAAAGAACTATACCTCTAGATTAATGATAATCATCTAAAAGTAAAGGGTCGTCACAGTAGACATGTGCAATTAGTTTTGGTCTAAATCTAAATTCGGATTAATTTTTGGTTATTCAGATATTCTGAATAACAATAGTAACAAATTTCCTTTAAATTAGTTTCATTTTTTTAATCCATTTTCTAATGAATTCCACATTTCCAGAACGATTCGAAATTGAATCGGTCGTAAACGTATCGACCAAACCAAATTCTTTGTGAAGAATAGTAAATAAACAAGAACCGCGCTACAAATAAATGTAATATTATATAGATAGATCCCTAAAGGACCCACATAAGTGTCAGAAATAAACACTAAGGCAACTTAGCTGATAAAGAAAAGGAATAAAACAAAAAAGTCAAAGCAATGAAATGAAGTCCAAGTGTAAAATCCCAATAATGTCCAAGAGGAGTGCAATAAAACTAACGAATTCTTCAGATGACACCATGTGAAAAAATCCACCACCAGGCAAATTGAACGTGGCAAGCTGTAAATCAGCTTGTACATAGACCAGGTGTCCGGTCGGGGATACCGTCCTAATACGACTTCACAGTATGGGGAAAGGCAGAACAGGATAGCTCTGTCCAGTGGATCAATGGGCAATCAGCAGGGAGAACCCAAAAAGATAAAAAGACAGCTCTCCATAGCGCAAATCAGTATGTATTAAAATTTATTGGAATAAAGATTACACTTACATACAAAACGAAATTGGAAGCAAAGATAAAACACAGCAGCCGGCCGGCCTGCGAACACCCGTTCTGGACGAGGTACTCAGCAATGACATCAGTGCGTCAACCATCCGACATATGTTTCGTCTTAGGAAGACATCGTCTAGGGAATGTCTTTGTAAAGAATAGCTGGTTATTAAGGAGCAGGCCGGGAAGCTGGCCGCCGCGTCCTTAACAACCGATGACTCATCAGCTGTCAGTGCTGACAGCTGATGAGTCATCGGTTGTTAAGGACGTTGTTAGAATGTAAACAAAATGGCAGCAATGAACAATAAAGGAAAAACAGCATGGGGTCCCTCCCCCCTTTATCCATACCAGGCCCTTTGGGTCTGGTATGGATTTTAAGAGGAACCCCATGCCGAAATTAAAAAAAAAAAAACAGTCTGGGGTTCTCCCAAAATCCAGACCCTTATCAGAGCATGCAGCCCGACAGGTCCAGAAAGGGGGGAGGGGGGGAACGAGCGAGCGCCCCCCCCTGAACCATACCAGGCCACGTGCCCTCAACATGGGGGTGTTTATGGGTTAGGGGGGCCCCCGCAAAGCACCTTGTCCTCATGTTGATGAGGACAAGGGCCTCTTCCCCTCAACCCTGACCGGTGGTTGAGAGGGTCTGCGAGTGGAGGGCTTATTGGAATCTGGAAGCCCCCTTTAGCAGATCCTGACCCTCCTTGTGAATGAGTACGGGGTACATTGTACCCCTACTTATTCACCAAAAAAGGTGTAAAAAATAAATAAAAACACAGAAACTGTTTGACGATTCCTTTATTAAATAAATCAAAAAACAAAAACAATGTCCCCCAGTGTAGATCCATCTTCAATCACGATGAACGCCACCACCGACCCAAAAAAAAAGAAGTCCGCACCCAACAAAAGCGCTTGCCGTCTGACAGCTCCGCCGTCTGACAATTCTTAAATAACTAAGGAGTGGGGCCACCCAATGATGTCTCCAGGTGACCCCTACCCCCTTGCGACATAATTGACCATGCATGCCCCCAGTGGCCCCTCCTCATAGTTATTTAAGAGAGGAACTGTCAGACTGCGGGAGTCTTCATCAGGTAAGACTTCTTTTTTTTTTTAAGGCGGCGGCTGCAGTAGCGCTCATGGTAATTGATGCTGGATTCACTTCTGGGACATTGTTTTTGTTTTTTTTAATAAAGATTCAAATCTGCCTCTGTTTTTTTTTCTTTTTGACACTTTTTTTGGTGATGTACAATTTACCCCATACTCATTCACATGGGGGGGATCTGGGAGCTCCCTTGTTAAAGGGGGCTTCCAGATTCCAATAAGCCCTCCGCCCGTAGACCCCCACAACCACCGGCCAGGGTTCTGGGGAAGAGGCCTTGTCCTCATCAACATGAAGATTTTGGGGGAGACGCCACACAGTTTTTTTTTTTTAATTTTTGCATGGGTTTTCCCTTAAAATCCATACCAGACCTTAAGAGCCAGTTCTGGATGGGGGGACCCCATGCTGTTTTTTTATTTTTATTTTTGATTGCCGGATTCTTTTGTGTACATTCAGCTGTCAGTCGACTTCCCAGCCCACTCCTTAACAACCAGATATTGTTCACACAGAATTCGGAACAGTGGATACATTTTTGACCAATTAGAATTAGAATTGTTCTGACAATTTGGAATTCATTCGAGAATGTATAAACAAAACGAAACCAAATTAAACTAAGGGGGTTATTTACTAAAGGAAAATACACTTTGCACTACAAGTGCACTTGAAAGTGCACTGAAAGTGCACCTGGAAGTGCAGTCGCTGTAGATCTGAGGGGGACATGCAAGAAAAATAAAAAACAGCATTTTAGCTTGCACATGATTGGATGATAAAATCAGTAGAGCTTCCCCTCATATCAGATCTACCCCTCAGATTTACAGCGACTACACTTCCAAGTGCACTTGTAGTGCAAAGTGGATTTGCGTTTCGTAAATAACCCCCTAAATGAATTCTGAAATGAATCCATGAAACAAAATTAGTAACATAACAAATTTATCTGAAACAAAACACATTTTTCCATTTTGCACGTTTACTTCACAGCTGTTGGGTTACAATGCATTCTTTCTTGTCATTTTTTGTTTGTACTTGTAAAGTGGTTTTAAAATGTTACATACTGTATACCCGTTAATTGACAAGCCTCAGAGATTACCCAAATCCTCCTAAATAAGTTGTTTGTGTGCAGCCCTCTCCCCTCTACAGGCCTTCTAAAATACACAGATCAAAGGCTTTTTCTCAGCTTCCAGAGGTGGGGGGGGGGTCTGATGTCACACACTGCAGAACACAGAGATGAGTGTGGAGTGGTGAGAAAGGACATACAGTATCTTACAAAAGTGAGTACACCCCTCACATTTTTGTAAATATTTTATTCTATCTTTTCATGTGACAACACTGAGGAAATGACGCTTTGCTACAATGTAAAGTAGTGAGTGTACAGCTAGTATAACAGTGTAAATTTGCTGTCCCCTCAAAATAACTCAACACCGCTATTAAATGTCTAAACCGCTACAAAAAAATGTCCAAATTGTACCCAAAGTGTCAATATTTGTGACTGACGTCACTATGCTGTTTCACTAGGAGGACGGCTTCCGGTTGTATCTGCCGGCCGGCACTGTTTTTTACAATGTGAGTTTCCAACCTATTTGATGTAAGTGCAATACTTCTTCTTAATAAATTACTAGACTGTATTACGCTATGGTCAGTTTTTTCCTTCTGGGTCATTTGCTGTAAATACGGACACGGACTCTATAGACCAGGGGTCTTCAAACTGCGGCCCTCCAGGTGTTCAGGAACTACAATTCCCATCATGCCTAGTCATGTCTGTGAATGTCAGAGTTTTACAATGCCTCATGGGATGTGTAGTTCTGCAACAGCTGGATGGCCATAGTTTAAAGATCCCTGCTATAGACGGTCACAGGGGGAGATCCACAGTCATCCAGCCTGCCTGTCAGGGTTTCCGATCTGGTCATCAATTGCAAGCTCAAGGCCGTGGCTGGGTTATAGCCAAACGCCCTTTGTGCTTGCCAGCTGGTAAGGAGGTCTTTATTACGATGATTGGGCACTATTCTTTAGTTTGAAGTCACTGCGGTGCCATTAAGAAGAGGATTAATTTTCTTTAATATGGACTACTAATATGTTTTATTAATTTTTTTTGATTGGGACCTTTAGCGCAGCTTCTATCTTTTTTCTTATTCTATTTATTGTGTTTATCCCACATCAAGCTGCTGCTTTCACAAATTTTTTTTATATGTTATTTTTTTATATAATTTACATTAATCCTAGCGTGGTTTCCTTTTTTTTTTTTTTTTTTTTGCCAGTGGTTTAGACTGGCTGTGTGTTGAGTTATTTTGAGGGGACAGCAAATTTACACTGTTATACAAGCTGTACACTCACTACTTTACATTGTAGCAAAGTGTAATTTCTTCAGTGTTGTCACATGAAAAGATAGAATAAAATATTTACAAAAATGTAAGGGGTGTACTCACTTTTGTGAGATACTGTACATCCATAAATAAATAAATGCATAAAATAAGGTGCAGCGCATTAACAGGTAGATTAAAACATAGTATCTAAAACAGTCCAATATACGTCCAACAAGGAAGGGGAGGAGGACTAAAGGTTCCAGCAGGCACCAAAAAGATTCCACGTGGCAAAGCACAATTCAAGGAAAAGTAATGGTGACAGACCCCCCACCTTCAGAGCAATTGCTTCGCTCACCTCAAGGACTGGACAACTGAGCTAACAGATGGCCAAGTACACAGGT
This sequence comes from Lithobates clamitans, assembly GCA_037952925.1. NCBI lineage: Eukaryota > Metazoa > Chordata > Amphibia > Anura > Ranidae > Lithobates > Lithobates clamitans. Next base: position 9,494,459 of record JBBGZY010000400.1, on the reverse strand, counting down.
CGGCATCGGGTGGCGTGAGCGCGTAGCTCCTCCCCCGTACACGTTACGTTCAGAGAACTTCGTCAACAGGGCGGAGCCTATCGTATGTCACCCGTCCTCCTTAAAAATCTATCCGTCATCATGGAAACCATGACGCGATCGGGAGCCGCGGCTAAGCCACCCCTAGCTGAAGGGGACAGAGAAAACGATCTCACATGGTTAAAACACTTCTGAAGAAGGAAGTGAACACAAGGTCAAAACATTGACCCCAGTGGCCAGTTAAGAAAATACTCACTGGGCATATAAAATGTAGGTGTATATATAAAAAAATATATATCGGTAGATAAAGAAATATACATGTATTAAAAAATATATACATATCTTAAAAAAAAAACGAACTGGTCACCCACTGATTTCTTGCATCTCACACCTTCATAACAATAAACTGTTGGAATACAGATAAAGCATAAAAACAATATGGATTTGGAATAAATAAATAAAATATAAAGAAAATAAATATAATTACCTATCAAAGATAAAACACTTTAAATCAAAATCTATATTTAACCCTTCAGGGGAGAGAACCTTAGCCTCAAAAATCCAGAAAGATTCCCTCTGCCTAAGGCGGCGGATATAATAACCCCCCCCCGCCAATGTCTGTCAACCTTTTCAATGCCCCAAAACTTTAAATCCCTGGGATACCTATTGTGACATATTCGGAAATGCTTAGAGACACTATGGGATCTAAACCCCTTTTTTATGTTAATTACGTGTTCCCCAACGTGCACTCTAAGGGGCCTAGAGGTCCTGCCAATATACTGGAGTCCACATTTGCACTCCAGCATATATACCACCCCTTGTGTGCTACATGTTATCAGTTTTTTTATCTGATACCTCCGACCAGTAGAGGAAGAGACAAATTCTTTACGTTTTTTGTTGTTGCATTGACATTGTTTACAAGCTGGGCATCTGCCACAACCATAAAAACCAGACAAAAAAGAAAGAATGCTATTCTCTCTAATGATTGGGGGGTCTATCACTCCAGGTGCAATAGCATCTCGCAAAGTCGGTGCCCATCTGTAAATAAAACGGGGTCAGCTAGGGAGAACTGTGCCAAGCACCCTGTCTTTCCTAAGGACCTCCCAGTGTTTCAAAATGATCCGCTCAAACTGTCTGTATTGTACGTTATAATTAAGAACAATTTTGTACTCCTGTGTATTTACTCTCTTATTCTTCCCCGTATTGGAATCAGCAACCAATGTTTGTCTGTCAAGATTCCCTCATCTCAACACAATCCATAAGGACTTGTTCCTTTTGGTAACCCTTTTGGAAAAAACTTTCTGCCAAGACTTGAGATTGAGCCTGATTATCGGAATCCAAGATACTATACATCCCCTCTACACAGGATTATAAAGAAACATGTCCAGCTGAGGCTTTCATTGACCTTCTGTGTGCTGGAGGGTGGAGTGGGGGGGCAGGGATATCTTCTAAGATTCTGTAACATCAGGATAACCTGTCAAAAGTGACTATTGCAGAGAGAGGAGACGGAAATCACGCTAGGTGCTTTGGATTGAGGCAAATACAGGGATATCCTTTGTTTATTTTTCATTTCAGAGGTTTACAACCACTTAAAAAGATGGTTTAACCTCTTACTACTCTATCAAAAACTAAAAAGAAAATTTTGCCTTAAAACACACATTAAGATAAACTATTTGAATAAATATATATATTTAAACCCAGGTCATTTTAACTAGCTCTTTCCCTCTGTGTTAGTAAAAGATATATTTTATATAATTAAGTAGCTGCGGCTAATTTTATATTTTATATACTTATTATGCACATTTATGTTATTAATAGTTGTTTACAGCTTCAAAGAATACCAATTTAATTTCCTGTGGGAGCATTTCTTCCTGCACATGTTCACAATGATGTGATACAAGTCCCTTTTGGACAGAAGCCCTTTATCAGGAGAATAAACTTAATTAATTAATTACAGAGTGGTGCAGCTTCTTTTTTTGTGCCCAGACTGCTTTAGGCTAATAAAGAAGAAGGTACAAGCATATCTGAAGGCCAAATGTTTTTCTTTTAATTTGTATGGAATGTGGAAGTGAGTGTGGAAGGTTTTTTTTCTGTTTCCCCTCTATTTGGTCCTGTGGCTTTTATAGTTGGAACAGACTGTGATGGGAAATTAACCATTTTACAGTTGTCACCAGTAAGGAAACAGAGAGGAAATCTTCCAATGGGGACATCTGCTTTTCTGACAACTATCCAAAAAGGTTTTTCACCACATTTCGGAGAGTTTTCAACCCGTTTCCTGTTGTGTCTCCTGGGACAGGAAGTGATGGGAAATCTGACTGGAACACAGACAGCAAAACAACATCTGACAGGGATTTTAACTACTCTTTGCTCTACCTAACAAGCATGTTTTGGCTTTAGCTACGCGTCAAGTCAAGAAAACATAATGTATGTAAATTAACATATAATCCCATTGTGTGCTTTTAGAATGTCTTAAAATTTGTGTTCCAAAAATACTCTAGTCGCTTAAAGTGATACTAAAGTCTTGTTTTTTTTTTTTTTAAATAACAAACATGGTATATTTACCTGCTCTTTGCAGTAGTCTTGCACAGAGCAGCACCAGTCCTCCTCTTCTTGGGTCCCTCTACGGTGCTCAAGGCCCCACCCTCCTGCTGAGTGCCCCCACAGCAACCAGATTGCTATAGGGGGAACCCGAGCCGATGCTCTGTGTGTCCATTCAGACACGGAACTGTGGCTTGGCCCCGCCCCCTCTCTCTCCTCATTAGCTCACTGACTTTGAATGACAGCAGCAGGACCCAATGGCACCCGCTGTGGGTCTCAGCCAATCAGGAGGGAGAGTCCCGGACAGCCGAGTCTCTCATGCAACATAGCTGGATCAAGATGGGACTCAAGTAAGCATTAGGGGGGCTGAAAGGGCTGCTGCATACAGAAGGTTTTTTTACCTTAATGATTAGAATGCATTAAGATAAAAAAAAAAACGTCTGCCTTTACAACCACTTTAAATCAATGTCCCAGCAAGTTTGCAGACATCTGCTACTTCTTTGGGTCACATTTAAGAAAATCAAAGGCTCCCTCCAATGAATGTTGATCTCTGTCTGATGATACTGCAAAAAATGCTAAGCACCACATTTCAAAGAAAATGTTTTTAATGCATATGCACATCCGCAATTAACAATACATATACTGGCTGTGCACATAAAAATGTACTAAAGATTTATGATCCAATGATCCCAATTCTGAGCTCTCAAACATTGGCCTCCTAGAGCAAATAAAACATAATAAATAAATATATATATATATATATATATATATATATATATATATATACAGTATATTTAAAGCTAAATTATAACCTATTTTTTCTTTAGATATAAGCTGTAAGGTTTAGAGAAGTGGTTGTCAACTTATTAACTAAAGGGGGCCTCAAATGCAGCCTCTGACATCACCAGTGGGCCACACGTAATGTTCAATATATGTAATGCTTGAGAAGACTGCCAGAAACAGCAGATTTAATAGAGGAAATCAGGATCAGAGAATGTGGATATGCTACGTTTTTGGCTGGGGATATGCTGCAGAAGTTGTGATATTAGATTGGGAACATGTTACATGAGGCTAGTATAGATTAATGCTATCCCACTACAAACTGATCCTAGGGCCGCAGGTTGGGCAATAGGGGTTCATGTTTATGTTTTTTTTATGTCATTGGTTTCCCTATTAGGGAGATTTCCCCACTTCTTGTCAAGGGTGAAGATAAACCACTCCAATGAGGCTACAGACAAGAACAAAAAAAAATTAAGAGCAGCATTGGAAAGGCCATTTCATACACTTCAAAATGTGTATGAAATGTTAGTGACTGGGACTACATATAAGGGTAAGGTTAAGGTGAGTAACACAGTTACAATAAATCTAAAACCAAAGGTTTTTGTTGTTGTTGTTGTTGTTGTTTAGGATAGAGATGGGAATAGTAAAGACTCTTGTCAGGTTTTTTGCTGCCTGTGTCCCATTTTCCTTTACTTCCTGTCTCAGGCAACAAGAGGAAATCCATCCAAAATTATGGAAATCCCAATTAGACATCTGTCACCACAACACATGTCCCTATCAGCAGTCTTTCCCTCTATTCCTATTTTGCTAACAATTTAACAATTTAACTTTTCTATTGTTTGTAGCCCTGGTGACAATGGTCACCAGGACAAAATAAGAGGGCTATTCTCCCAAACAGGAACAAATACAGCAAAAAAAACCTGACAGTGTTGGTTATCCTTTCCTACTCAAGCCCAATGTTTAGACTTTAACTATTGGGATTAGGCTTTAGAAAAGACACATTTTCAGTTTTATATTAGAGGTTATTTTAAAGAGTTTGGTGAAGTGCACTTGTGGGCTAAGGGGGTAATTTTTTACTTAGATTAGCAGTTAAGTGTTAAACTGTAGGATAAGCATTAAAAGGCAGGGGTAGTTATGTGTTTTGCTGATAAGTGGTAGGAATTGGTGATACTCTGCAGGGCATAGGTGTTTGTTTTTAAATTTATATGTGCTTCTGTCACTAAAAGCCATGTATGTAAATGTCCTGCTCCCGGCTGCCAATGTTAAAAAATAACATACTGCCTATGGTGGCAAGAGCTAGTTCTGTTTACTTTGTAAAGTGCTAAATAATATATTGGTACTTCATAAATACAAAAAACAAATAATAATACCCCTGATGACGTCAGACGTGGGCTGACGAAACGGCGTTAGGTGGTGTTCAAGATACGTCATTTTTATTCAGCTGGAACACAGGTGGACCAAAAACCGGTGTTCCTAATACTTAGATGCTGGTCCTTTATCTTCCCTAATGTAAGTGCATTACTATTATTCTTACATCAAATATTTTAACCACTTACGGACCGCCGCACGCCGATATACATCCTAAGTCTGAAGAGGAATATCATTGTTATGGCAGCAGCTAGTTACCATAACCCCAGTATCCTCTTCCTCGGCCAGCGGTTCGCTTTCCGATAAGAGTGGTCTCTGCGGTGGATTCGCCGCGAGATCACTTTTATCGGTGGCGGAAGAGGGGGCCTCCCCTCCCGCCGCGCTCCGGTGCCCTCCACCGCTTACCGGAGCCGTCGGCAGCAGCGGAGGCCATCAGATGTTGTCCCTTGCTGGGTATGGAGACGAGTGAGGGGGAGATGGCCCCCACCCATCTCCATACCATTGCAGGGCGGAAGGGACGTCAAAACATAACTTCCGCCCATAGCTCTTAAGGGGCCATCTTTTAGCCACATCGGTTGTTATATCTGGATAGCCGATTGCCCGCTGTAAACAACAGTACCAGGATGATGCCTGCAGCTGCGGGCATCATCCCGGTATAACCCCAGAAAGCCGAGTACGCACATCTGCGTATGCTTGGTGGGAAGGGGTTAAAAACGCCTCTCCATGTTAGTCTATGGCCTCATGCCCACCATGGTGTTTTTGAGCTGTAAATGGCATAGCCGTTTTTAAGCTGCAAAAAATACCCTGGACCAAAGCATTCTGAGGCTCCAGCACTAGAGCTGTAAAAATGTCAGATGCCGGCAAAAGGTGTTAAATGCAAATTAACGAGGCTTAACGCTGTGTTAAGCCTCGTCTGGCATTTCTGTCTCTATTCACAATCAATGGTTCCCTATGGGAGCCCATTGTTTTGAATAGAGGTCGCACCAGAAGTCGGATCAAGAGAATCCGACTTGCGGTGCGACTTGTGTTCTGAGAATCTTGAAGGGGGAACCCCGCGAAAATTAAAAAAAAAAAATGTGTGTGAGGTTCCCCCCCAAGACGATACCAGACCCTAACGCTGCTTTTTTCCTGGCGTCTGTACTAGCTTTACAGCCCGTTTTTTAAAATGTCCGTGTGCATGTAGCCTTATATTCACAAGAGCTCGGTTATTTAGCTTTTATTCATGAATAATAATACGCGCAGCCAATAGATAGCATATAATAAGTAGTATTTACCTTTTCAACTCAACTAAATGCCACTTTTACACTGAATGTCAGAAACACCACAAACCCAACATGGATGAGGAGAGGGACTTGCAAACATGCCGAGTACCATCTGGCTTTAACTCATCGACCATGGCTTCAGAATTTCTATATTATATTACTATCTTTTAAGAAACAATTAACCCCTCACTGCCAGAGCCATGCAGAGTTACAGATGTCAGTATATCATATATACAATAGACCACTGATTAGAAAGATGTACTGCTTCTGTCCCAAGGCCTGCAATATGGTTTCCAGCAGGGTGTTCCTGTCACATGAAAGAAAAATTGAGCAGCTTATGATGTGTCTTGGCAGAAAAACAAAAAAAAAGCTGAGAGAGTGTTTTCAGTGCAAGTTAAACTTTTCTACAAGATGGACAATAATCTCTTTTTTTTTCAAAGATGCTGAATAAAATATTTTTGCTTCAAATTATATCAGCTGAGAAAAAAAAAAAAATTATTCAATTTTTTTCATTTGATTTTGCTAAAAGTTGGTGAAGTTGATTTACAGAAGGAGTATTCATTTGCCAAAGTGAATCCTGTCTTTTAACAAAAACAGAAGTGCTTTATTGTCACAAAAGGTAAAGTTACAAAATACCAATCGACATAGTACATAACACTACATGGAAGATATACATGCTTCAACACAGGTAAATTTAATGTGTATAGACTGGAGGGTATCATAAAAAGGATATCAATACTATATATACAAAATAACCTCCACCTTTCCAACCTCTAGAAAACCCTCCCACCCAGCAAGCAAATAAACATAGCATACTGTATGCCTTTAGGAGGCCATCCATGGAGCCCATACTTTTTCGAATTTCCATGGGCAGCCACGGTTTATATATGTCATTTTATACATGGGAATAGCTACTTCAATCTGTGCTTCCCAGGCCGAAATGAAAGGAGGGGAAGAGTCAATCCACTTCATGAGGATCTCCTTTTTTTTATGATAGGGCCTCTGCTCGTCATCATGCACCCCCAACAGAGCCAGTTCCGGCAAAGTCGGAATGGATATTTGCAACCTGGAATTAATTTCTCTAAACATCGCAGACCAAAATAGCGCTATAATATAGCACTCCCAGAACATATGAAAGAATGCTCCAATTTGAACCTTACATTTAGGACATAGGGGGTCTTTCTCAGGGAAGATGCGATGGAGTCTCTGAGGGGTGTAATAAACCCTATGAATCCTGTCTTAGCTCAGTAAATAAGCTGAAGTTGTGTTCAATTTCAATACTTAATCATGTTCACAGAAAATATAAAAGAACAAGGTTTCTGAATGAATGACTGGATGATTTGAATGAACACAGCTTCACTAAACTAAGTTCTTTGCTAAGTGCTATGTAGGCGGCATAGGAGTGCGCAGCCTATTTCATTAGGGTGTGCACCCCAAAGCTCAAATATATATACAAGTGCATCTCATAAAATTAGAATATCATCAAAAAGTTAATTTATTTCAGTAATTAAATTCAAACAGTGAAACTCATATATTTTGTATAGATGCATTACACACACAGTGAAAAATTTCAACCATTTCTTTCATTTAATTTTGATAATTATGGCTTACAGCTAGTGAAAACCCAAAATTCAGTATCTCAGAAAATTTAAATATTACATAAGACCAAGAAAAAAAGGATTTTTAATACAGAAATGTTGGCTTACTGAAAAGTATGTCCATGAACAGTATAGTATACACTCAATACTTGGTCAGGGCTCCTTTTGCATGAAATAAAAAGAGAGAGGGGCGCACCAGCCATGTGCATTATCTTTTGTAAAACATTTATTGAATAAAATGATAAAAGAAATTACTCACAAGCAGTAGTAAAATCTGGTGTCATAAAACTCGAGCAACAACAAGCAGCTTGGTGGTGATGATGAGCGAAGCCTTCCAAAGGTCTTAGAGGAACATGTAAGCTTCACTACTAGCTGACGCGTTTCGAAGGGCACGTCCCTTCTTCATCAGAGCTCAGCAGTGACACTCCTTTTGCATGAATTACTGTATCAATGCGGCGTGGCAGGGAGGCGATCAGCCTGCGGCACTGCTGAGGTGTTATGGAAGTCAAGGTTGCTTTGATAGCGGCCTTCAGCTCGTTTGCATTGTTGGATCAGGTGTCTCATCTTCCTCTTGACAACACCCCACAGATTCTCTATGGGGTTTAGGTCAGGCAAGTTTTCTGGCCAATCAAGCACAGTGATACCATGACCATTAAACCAGGCGTTGGTACTTTTGGCAGTGTGAGGCAGGTGCCAAATCCTGCTGGAAAATGAAATCAGCATCTCCGTAAAGCTGGTCAGCAGAGGGAAGCATGAAGTGCTCTAGAATTTCCTGGTAGAGGACTGGGCTGACTTAGGACTTGATAAAACACAGTGGACCAACACCAGCAGATGATATGGCTTCCCAAATCATCACTGACTGTGGAAACTTCACACTGAACCTCGTGCAACTTGGATTCTGTGACTCTCTATTCTTCCTCCAGACTGTGGGACCTTGGAGTCCAAATGAAATGCAAAATTTTCCACAGTCCGTGATGATTTGGGGATACAATGTCATCTGCTGGTGTTGGTCCACTGTGTTTTATCAAGTCCAAAGTCAGCGCAGCCCTCTACCAGGAAATTCTAGAGCACTGCATGCTTCCTTCTGCTGACTAGCTGTATGGAGATGCTGATTTCATTTTCCAGCAGAATTGGTACCTGCACACACTGCCAAAAGTACCAATGCCTGTTGTAATGATCATGGTATCAGAGTGCAAACTCGCCTGACCTAAATCCCATAGAGAATCTGTTGGTTATTATCAGGAGGAAGATGAGAGACACCAGACCCAACAAAGCAGATGAGCTGAAGGCTGCTATCAAAGCAACCTGGGCTTCCATAACACCTCAGCAGTGCTACAGGCTGAACGCCTCCATGCCACGCCGCATTGATTCAGTAATTCATACAAACGAAGCCCCGACCAAGTTTTCCGTGCATACTATACTGAACATGGACATACTTTTCAGTAAGCCAGCATTTCTGTATTAAAAATCTTTTTTTTATTGGTCTTATGTAATATTCTAATTTTCTGAGATACAGAATTTGGGGTTTTCACTGGCTGTAAGCCATAATCATCAAAATAAAAAGAAAGAAATGCTTGAAATATATCACTGTGTGTGTAACGCATCTATATAAAATATGAGTTTCACTTTTTGAATTGAAATACTATAATAAATTAACTTTTTGATGATATGATGATATTCTAATTTTATGAGATGTACTTGTGTCTATATATATATATATATATATATATATATATATATATATATATACACACAGACATACACACAGACATACACACACACACCAGCACTTTTCATGGAAAAGTTAGTTTTATCCAACACATTGCCACTGCTGCTGCCTCCAATCTGCTGGAATGCTAGGACTTATAGTGTCCCAGCAGCTCAAAGACACACGAGGTGGTCATGCAGAAGAGGAGGAGGCTGTGCCTGTGTGTTAGCAGGTAATGAGTAGAAAAGTTTAGCAGAGATTGTGGGAGATCTCAGATTGTAATGTCCTTCCTCCAGGAGAAGCAGGCAGTGCAGTTCCCTTCAGTCAAAAAAAATCTAACATCTTCTAAAATACAGGAGCCCCTGCTAGAGGTAACACAGCCTCTCCTCCCTCCTTTGTGTATTGAGGGCACTGGGCATCCCCTACTAAGGTAAGCCGCTGACTACATTGTGCTCAGCACAGCTTACCTATTCCTGGTAACTGTAGCCTCAGGAATTTTAGAGACACTGCACAATTAGCAACCCTGGTGATTAAGGTGTGCCCAGGCATACCCAGCTCACCCCCTACACACACCTATGGTAGGCAGAGGTAAGAATGCAGGTGTATTATCTTATTATTCGATCCCTCAGCAGATGCAAGGCTCATGCACGTGGACCATTCAGGCCTAAAAATCAAGAATTTAGTTTGTGAACAAGCCGGACGCGTGAATTGCCGGCTCCATTCCATGCCCGAACCACAGCACCTACAGCCACGGGAGCTGCCGTGCACCCCATGGACAAGATTGGAGACCAGAGGCACGATTACTCTGCGTTCCCCGAGCCGTAGCCTACCTACACCATGGAACGATATCTGTTAAGGCCCACATCCCCGGCCTCAAGTTTGCAGGACGACCCTCGGGACCCCCCGGATCACTTGGAGCCCGAGGCAAGTAATCTCTCACCCCGATTCTCGCACCCAACCTCAGGGATCTCTCACTGGACTGGACACTAAACTGTACTCTCTGCTCCAGAATCACACCCACAATATCATACTAGAGGTGGGGAAACTTGCTAAAGAGCTGAGGGGGGAGATTGTTCAACTAGGAGAGCGCACGGACACCCTGGAAACAAAGTTTGATGAGCTAATACAATATGTCCATGTTATGGAGGAGGACAATGCAGCTCTCAAACTCACTGTCACCCAGCTCCAAACACAGCAGGAAGACCTGGAGAACAGGGAGTGCAGGCAAAACTTGCGGATTAGAGGGATACCAGAAACAGTGGGAGACCATGATTTGCGTCCCTATCTTCTAAGTCTATTCAACACTGCAGCTCCAAATAATCCTGACATTGACTGGCGATTAGACAGGGCCCATTGATCACTCGCTCATAAACCCCCGGCTGGGGCCAACCCAAGGGACGTTATTGTACGCTTCCATTATTATGACAGCAAGGAAGCCTTAACCAGTCCAGGCTTGAATTTAGAGGCACCAAGATACAGATCTTTAGCGACCTTTCTCCTATTACACTTGCGAAATGCGTAAGTTTGTGGCCTGTGACACTTCACCTCCAGAAACATAAACTTATCCACCGTTGGGGTTTCCCTTTTCACCTCTCTGCTTCCCGTGATGGCGTACAACACTCCATATAAGACCTTCAGGAAAGTGATGCCTTTCTACACAACCTGGGCCTTCCACCCCTCCCTGAGGATCTCATGCCGCTTCCCGCAACACCCAAACCACCGTCTGCTCCGAGTCGCATCTGGACCCCTGTTCAGCAGAAACACCACAAAACGGCTTTCACTCCTCAGAGGCATCCTTAGTCCAACTACCCAACCTGATGGACATAACTACACCTGCTGGTTCCAATTTATCTTATACCTGGCTCTATGACATTTGTCTCTGGCCAGAGTCCCTGATTAGGGGATTTCCTCCCCATGCCCATGGGGTGCATTCCTTGCTACAATTTTTGAATTTTTTGTCTGTTTCACTACAAATCTTTCTTTTTACAGGTTTTTCATTTTTTTCTACATCTATATATATATCTAAGAAGGTGGGGGACCCTCCTTACCCTTTTTGGAACTCTCAATGCCAGCCCCCTTCCCCCAAGGCCTAGGCCTTGGCTTCCTGAAGGTTTTTTGCCCTTCAGGTTTTTTTTGGATATTATTATTATATGAGATTTATATAGCGCCAACAGTTTATGTAGCGCTTTACAATGTATAAGGGGGACAACACAATTACAGTACAGTTCAATACAAAAGGTACAGGGGGGCCCTGGTCGTAGAGCTTATATTCTAAAGGGAGGAGGTGGTGGTACAAAAGGTAATAGCTGCAAAGAATGATTTGATGGGGGTGGCTCAGGGACAGTTATGTGGGTGTGGGATAGGCTTCCCTGAATAAATAAATTTTCAAGGATCTCCTAAAGGTGGACAGGGTAGGGGCTGATCGGACATACTGGGGCAGGGAATTCCAGAGGATAGGAGAGGTTCTGGAGAAGTCCTGAAGGCGAGCATGGGAGGAGGTAACAAGGGAGCGAGAGAGCAGGAGGTCCAGGGAGGAGCGGAGGGGGCGATTTTGGCGATATCTGCAGATGAGGTTGGTGATGTAGATGGGGGCAATGTTGTGAATGGCCTTGTATGTTATGGTTAGCATTTTGAATTTTACACGGTGGGGTAGGGGAAGCCAGTGAAGGGATTGGCAGAGAGGAGCAGCAGTCACGGATCGACTAGTGAGGTGTATTAGTCTAGCAGCAGCATTCATGATAGACTAAAGGGGGATAGCCTGCTTAAGGGTAGGCCATTAAGGAGAGAGTTGCAGTAGTTGAGACGGGAAATAATCAAGGAGTGAATAAGTTGCTTTGTGGTGTCATTAGTCAGGAAGGGTCGAATTCTGGAGATGTTGCGGAGGTTAAGGCGGCAGGATTTAGCCAGTGATTGGATATGGGGGCTGAAGGAGAGGTTAGAGTCAAGGATTACACCCAGGACCCTGGCATGTGTGGAGGGGCCAATGGTTGTGTTGTTGATATTAATGGTGAAGTCACAGGAGGGGGACCGTGAAGGAGGAAATATAACAAGCTCAGTTTTAGAAAGATTAAGTTTGAGGAAATGGTGTGACATCCATACCGATATGTCATTCAGCAAGTTTGAGATCCGTGAGTAGATAGAGGGGGTGAGTTGAGGAGTGGAGAGATAGATCTGTGTATCATCGGCATAGAGGTGGTATTGGAAGCCATGGGAGATTATCAACTGGCCCAGGGAAGAGGTATACAGTGAGAAAAGGAGAGGCGCAAGGACAGAGCCTTGGGGTACCCCAACAGAAAGAGGAAGGGGAGCGGAGGAGATGGAGTTGTAAGTGACACTGAAAGTGCGCTGAGATAGGTAGGAGGAGAACCAGGATAATGCAGAATCACGGAGGCCAAGGGAGTGTAATTTGCTGAGGAGGAGCAGGTGGTCAACTATGTCAAAGAGGTCTAAAAGTATGAGTATGGAGTAGTGGCCATTGGTTTTGGCAGTTATTAGGTCATTGGTAATTTTTAGTAGGGCAGTCTCAGTAGAATGTTGTGGGCGGAAGTCAGACTGTAGGGGGTCGAGAAGGTTGTTGTCCGTGAGGCAGGGACTCATTTGGTCATGAACAAGGCGTTCGATGAGCTTGGAGGCAAACGGGAGCAGGGAGATAGGTCTTAAGTTATTCAAACAGGTGGGGTCTAGTGAGGGTTTTTTGAGTATGGGGGTAACCAGTTCATGTTTGAGCGGGGAAGAAAGGTGCCGGAGCAGAGGGAGAGGTTGAAGATGTGGGTTAGGGAGTTGAGGATAGAGTGGGAAGGTGGTCGCAGTAATTGAGAGGGGACAGGGTCCAGGGGACAGGTAGTGAGGTGGGCCATGGAGAGGAGTTTATCAACTTCTTCTGTGGTAACTGAGCAAAAGGAGGAGAGTATTGAGTGTGGTGTTGGACCTGATATATTGGGTAGGGGAGGAATTTGAATGCTGGACATCTCCTTGCGAATTTTGTTGATTTTGCTATTGAAGTGGTTGGCAATATGTTGAGCGGTAAGCAAGTTGGTGGGTGGGGGCAGTGGGGGGTGAAGTAAGGAATTAAGGGTAGAAAAGAGTTAACGAGGTTTGGATGAGAGGGTTTTAATGAGAGTGTTGTAATAGGTTTGTTTAGCCGTGTGGAGGCAGGAATTGTATTTGTAGAGGGTAAAATCTTGCAGGGATTTAGATTTACGCCATGCTCGCTCAAGAGCTGTGTCTTTTGAGACTTCTGGTGTCGTCTGTTTGCCAGGGTTGTGGCAGATGGGGCCTGGTTCTGCGTGTAGAAAAAGGAGCAAGTACGTCTAGGGAGGATGACAACGTGGTGTTGTAGACGGAAGTGGTTAGGTCTGGGCAGGACAGGGGTTCAATTTTGTCATAAAGGCCATCAGCAGCAGAGTGAAGAAGGGAAGGTTTGAGGTTGCGAAGGTTCCTGCGGGTAGTGGTTTGTGGGTTGGCAGCATTGGATGTAGGAGACAAGGAGAGTGTGAAACGGATAAGGTTGTGATTAGAGAGAGGAAAGGTTGCGTTAGAGAGATTGCAGCGATGGGAGAATACAAGGTCGAAAGTGTTACCGTTGGAGTGAGTGGTGGTTTGTGTCCATTGTGTTAGGTTAAAAGAGGAGGTTAGGTTGAGTAGCTTAGAAGTAGTAGCATTGTTAACATTGATTGGAATGTTAAAGTCACCTAGGATGATAGCAGGCACTGCGGATGAGAGAAAATAGGGTAGCCATGCATCGAAGTCTTCCAGAAAGCGTGACACTGGTCCAGGAGGCCGATAAATGACTGCGACCCTCAGACAAGCTGGAGAGAAAAGACGAATGCAGTGCATTTCGAAAGAGCAGGGGGAAAGAGAGGGAGGTGTGGGAAGTACCTGGAAGGTGCATTGTGGGGAGAGGAGAAGTCCGACACCACCTCCTTTTCGTCCACTGAGTCTGGTGGAGTGAGTCCAGAGAAGGCCACTGTGGGACAGGGCAGCTGGAGAAGTAGTGTCGAATTCCTGGAGCCAGGTTTCGGTTATAGCAAATAGATCAAGGGATTTGGATTGGAAATGGTTATTGACAGAAACTAGTTTGTTGAAGGCTGAGCAGGCATTCCAGAGGGCACATGAAAGAGGGGGACTGACTTGTGGAATCAGGGGAATTGGGATGAGAAGGTTGAAGTTACGACTACTGTTGGAGGAGGTAGATGGCCAATCTTGCCGTTGTGAACTGGGTGTGGGAGGGCCGGGGTTTAGTGCGATGTCCCCAGACATTAGGAGTAGTAGGAGGGTGAGGGTGGTAAGGTGGGAGTGGGATTTATAGGAGGGGAGATGCTGTGGTGGAATGGACGTGGTGATACTGTGTGGGCTTAGAATGAGCAGGAGGTGGTAAGTGGAGTAATATTGAGTGGGCAGAAGAGAGGGAGATATGTAAAGGTTGGGGGCTGGAGAGGGGGGATAAAGAAATGAGTTTGAGGAGAGAGGACGTTATACCAAAGATTAGTGTGAGCATTTTAGAGGGTGGGGACAGGCTAATAGAAGGAAGGCTGAGGAAAGTTAGAGAATGAAGTGGAACTTCCTGCAAAATAGCTGTGGAACAATAATGTCTGTACTTACTTTTTTGTAGCAGTGCCTTAGTCAAAGTGCCCGTGTCCAAGTGCCAAACACTTGTTGCCGGCGTGACACTTTGTGCAAGGAGTGACCAGCCTAAACCCTCGCCAGCCGTCCCAAGAAATGAACTAAATTTATAGTGGGAAGGTGTGGGGGGGAGATTCAAAATTATTCAATTAGAAGCTGATAAAACCAAGCTTGTGGGGGGGGGGGGTTAGAACTGGCCTGGACAGATTGCAGTGCAAGAGGGGGCAACAAAATAAGGTTAAATGTTTGATCTTGTTCAGTGTTGTTAAATGTTTGATCTTGGATATCCGTTTTTATCTCATTTTTTTCAGGTCCTTTTTTTTTACCTGTTGCTGAAACGTTACATAGATTATCTGCACAGTTGTTATAAAGCTACTACCTTTTTAAGTTTCCTTTTGGTGTACTACACCTCCTTTATGTTCTATACACCATGGAAATTCCTGCCCAATTTATTTTATGCTTTTTATTAATTTGCCTCTTCAGTGGATTGAGCTACTTTGGCGTTGAAATTTCTTACCTGTAATGTTAAAGGCTTAAACTCTATTCAAAAACAGTGGTTAGCTCTGAAAGAGTTTAAATCTTCAAAGGCTGATGTGGTCATGATCCAGGAAACTAATTTCCGCCCTGGGGGGGCACATAAAGCCTTCTTCCAGGGTCAGTGTTTTTCTGCTGGCTCCCGCATGAAGAGAGACACGGCAATTCAATGCTCTTCAATTTTATCTAAACTACGTAAAGCTGAGAATATATTGCTGTCTTCCCCCATGGTGGCTCGTCTCTGGACCGTCACTTTTCTTCGGTCCCTGGATATGAAGAAAATTGCCAAATCTCTCCTATGGTCTAAACAAAAATTCTATGAGTACTCTAATAAACCTCATAGAATGCTCGTAAACAAATTGAGGACTTGCCCTTTTAATTCATCCCCAGATTTTCTCCTGCAAACTAATGGGTCTCCCACTTACTGCCCTTATACCATGTTCAAAGTTTTTGGGGAATTTTACCAGGATCTGTAGAACTGTCTAAAAACCGACCCCAATTATCAATTCACACAGGCCAAGTTTGACTCCTTTTTTGAATCTCTACACCTACCTAAACTCTCCTTGGCCCACCTTTCATCCTTAAATGCTATGATTACTTATGAAGAATTAGCTGAGGTCATCGAAAATCTCCCAACCCCTAAATCCCCTGGCCCCGATGGTCTGCCATATTCTTACTACAAAACTTTCCTCACGATTTTAAGCCCACATTTATTATCCCTATTTACCTCATTGTTAAAAGAGACCATTCCTCATCCCCAATTTCTTCATGCCCATATTACCATGATCCTGAAACCTGGAAAAGATCCCTCCCTTCCCGACAACTATCAACCCATAGCTTTACTTAATTCTGATTACAAGATCTTCACAAAAGTTCTGGCTAATAGATTTTCCCACATACTCAATAGACTCATACATAATGACCAAGTAGGCTTTGTACCAACCAGACATGCCGGAGATAATACGAGACGCACCATCGACCTCACTGACCTGCTCAAGAAAACATCCCACCCAGCCCTTATTTTAAGCCTTGATGCACAAAAAGCCTTCGATCGGCTCAGCTGGCCTTTTATGTTAGCCACCCTTTCCAAATATGGATTTAATGGTCCCTTTATGGCTGCTCTACAAGTTTTATACTCCCGATCATCCTCCCAGGTCCAGTTATCCTCCTTTCTGTCACCAACATTCCCCTTGAGTAACGGTACGAGACAGGGATGCCCCCGTCTCCCTTGCTCTTTATTCTGTGTTTGGTACCCCTAGCTGAAGCCGTTCGCACTCATCCTGACATCCGTTGGGTTTTTTTACGACAGAAGGAGTATAAACTCTCCTTGTTTGCAGACGACATCCTCCTGACATTGACCAACCCCAATATCTCCTTTCCAAATCTTCATAATCTGTTGCAAACATTTGGCTCACTCTCCGGGTACAAGACCAATTCAAGCAAGACAGAAGCTCTCCCCCTTCACATCCCTTTCTCTGCCCTTGCCACACTACAACAGAATTTCTCCTACCATTGGTGCCCTCATGTTCTTAAATATCTGGGGATAAACCTAACCTCCTCATACTCCACCCTCTACCAGGCCAATTTCCCTCCACTCTTTCGAGACATTGACTGGTTTCTATGCCAATGGGACAACTACCCTTTCTCCCTCCTAGGTCGGATGTCCTTAAGATGTCTATCATGTCGAGGCTCTTATATCTGTTTGAAACATTACCGATCCCCATTCCAATGTCACAGCTGAAAGCCACACAAAGACTTTTTCTTAATTTTATATGGCATAATAAGGCTCACCGCATAGCTAAATCGGTAGTTTTGGCTCCTCACTCTCGAGGCAGTCTGGGAGCTCCGGATCTTATCAAATATTAATTTGCCACTCACCTCAGGGCAGTTATTACATGGTCCTCCAGAATGGCATCTAGTAGGTAGTCGGAGATAGAAATGAGTATTACGTGCCCAGTTCATCCCTGCTCTATGATCTGGTCAGCTCTAGATACATCTATTGTCCAATTACGAGGCCTATGTTTGCATCCAATGCTATTTACGCTCTCTATATGGAAAAAATGCTTCCAACAGTTCTCTCTCTCTTCTTCATGTCCGCCTCTATTGAACGTACTTTTCAACCCTGATATTCCTGATAGTTTATCATATACTCGAATGTACCCCTGGTCCTGGGCTGGAATTTTCCAGCTCCGAAACATTGTACAACCCCTCACTCGCAAACTTATATCCTTTGCGGAAATGCAACATAAACACCAGATTCCAAAACAGCTTTTTTATTCCTACCTCCAGTTCAAACATTATTTTATTCCAAATCACAAACTCTGACCTTAGACAAGCCCACCCCGTTTGAACTCCTATGTGCCCAGGGCCCATATCAGACCCACCTTATGTCGGATATTTGTAAATTCCTTCACGATGCCCTTCCACTAACTGACAGACACCATCTTTACATGCATTCAATCCCTGTTACAGGGTCTTTTTGAAATAACTCTCCCCCTGGACCCAATTCATTACCTATAGGGCCTGCCTCTCCCTGGCATCTCTGAGCATGGCCAACAATTAGATACTTTCATTCTCCTTGCAGCCAAGAGGGCTATTCCCCTAGGATGGTTAACTACCTCCCCACCCACACTGCCCCAGGTATTGCAGGTGTTGGCAAGGATTAGTGGAATGGAACACCTTACGGTGATAGTACATGATTCTCTGCCTCAGTTTTCCAAAATTTGGGACCTATGGGATCATTCTAAACATAACCCTAACGCAATACCTTTAACCTCTATATAACCAACTTCTCCCCTTTTTATTTTATACTGTCATTTATGCCTTCTTGATTTCTAACCTTATCATCCTATTTCCCATGGTGTTATTCCCCCTTCTCTAGTTCAGTTTCCCTAGGGTGCTTCAGTCAGTTTTAAGTACCCCTGGAATCTTATCGATAGTGGATCCAGAGAGCTATAATTCATGTTTTGTGATGTTTATCTATCTGTTTGTGATGCTTGCTCTCCTGGTCCCCCCCTCTATTTGAAGTTCTATGGTGCTTCTTCACATGTTCTATTATATGTCCAATTTCTTACACTGTATATGTGACTTATTTCAAATTTGTTGATTTCAAATCTGTTGATTATGTTTCTCAACATCTGTGTTTTGTTTTTCCTTCCCTTTAAATCTTTGATTAACTTCAATAAATATACAATTAAAAAAAAAATCAAGAATTTTGCATATTTCTGCACCTAGGAGTCACAGGTGTTGACATACCACAGCCAGCAGCCTGTAACAATCAATGACAAGCTGTCAGACGCTGCGACTGTATGTCTGTAACTGCACATTCAAGTGGTTACAAGCATACAGGGACAGATGAATGGCCCTTGTACGTCAACAGTTCATGTCTATGGTCACTCATCTGTTACAGTACATGTGTAACCTAGTTGGATGTGCAGATACACGTGTACACGCACAGCATCTGTCAGCCTGTCATTCATCAAGAGTACCTCTATAGGGTTATGGTAGGAAGGCGCCACCGACACCCAAAGACTAATTTTTACGCACCCATTACTTATAGACAAAGTCAAAGTGACACCAGAATGTATCCAAAAAATCTCTAATCTTGTTCCCAGTGCACTACATTGTGGCCTCATCATACACACTGGCTCCGCAGCTGTTGCTGAGCAAAATAAAGGCAGCTTGCAAGGAAAATTAAATTTTTTTGGGCTTTATAAATGCAATTATTCCTGCAGCAGATTCTAGGCATTGTAAAGATCTGTCACTTTGCAGGTAGACTAAGGGGACCCCCCAGGCACTATATTGGAAGGAATTTTTCATTTTTAGGCTTTCACTTTAAAAATCAAAAAATCACTGCTTGTTTAAAAATGACGTTTTTCACAAACTTTTTTTTTTT
Source organism: Lithobates clamitans (assembly GCA_037952925.1). Taxonomy (NCBI): domain Eukaryota; kingdom Metazoa; phylum Chordata; class Amphibia; order Anura; family Ranidae; genus Lithobates; species Lithobates clamitans. Next base: position 9,475,136 of record JBBGZY010000400.1, on the reverse strand, counting down.
ATTGATACATGTCCCCCATGGCAGGACCCGGACCCCTATAACCACTGTATGCCCAATTACTTGCATATATGCCTTCAAAATGGGCACTTTTGATTTTTGACGTTCGGGTCCTATTGACTTTAATGGGGTTCATTATTCGGGTCCGAACTTTTGCGGTGTTCGGAAGTTCTGATGTGAAATGAACAGGGGTCTGTTCAGCCCATCCCTACCTAGCAACAGCAGCAGGTAATTGCCATGGGAGGAGAACAATGATGTCATCAGCTTTGTATAAGCTCTGACACCAATAAACAAGGAGATTTAGGGGTGTTGACTCTCAAAAACTATTTTTAATGGGTTGGGGGGGGCTCTCTTTAAATGCCCCAATAGACATTAGAGGGTGGTCAAGATCCAACCTCTTTCAAGCATTTAGTCCAGCTGTCAGGTCCTTTCACAAGTATGGCTGCATCTCTTTGTAGTTGCACTACAGACACCACCACTGTTGATGTTTTAGGGGAAACTAAGATGACTGGACAAGATTATCTATTGTAAATATGTTTTTCCCTACAACCTTCAGACAGTGTGTTTGTTGGTGCCCACTCAGATTTTGGCCACCTCCTAATCCAACCAAAAACAGCTAGATTTAGAGCCCTATTAGTGAGTACGGGAAAGCCTACATATAGATAATTAAAAAAAAAAAAGCAGCACAAGGGACAGCACTTTTTTTTACTTTTATGATGTAATGAGAAGTGTCCCTGGTGCTGGCTGTCCCAGTTGAAATCCAAAGCCCTTTGTCCCCCTTATATCCCCGTAGCCCCCCGTAGCTGTAATTGTCCAGAGCTGCAGGGATTAATATGAGTACTGGACCTGTAATCCATCATCAAGAGTATACCTACCCTTTTTTCCCCCTTCCTCCATTCATAGAAGCAGAACTATAGCTTCAATTGTTGAAAAATGCTCTATGAATGGAGGAGGTGGACCTTTTATTCATCTGTCTGTCCTCCATTCATAGATCACGTTTCATTCAGGGAAGCTATGGTACAGCTTCTATGAATGGAGGAGGGGTTGGAAAGGATGGACATAGCCAACATTCTTGGTGACTGTACCCGCAGCACAAAAAGATTATGGCTGTGGGGGTATGGGTGGGGGGGGCATAAGGCAGAGGAATTCAACTGCCACCCGGCAGCAGCATAGGGGCAGGGCCGGATTAACATAGGGGTTGTTGGAGCTGCAGCTCCAGGCCTCTTACCTTAAAGTGTTTGTTACCTCAACACTTCATATTCTGATATTCTGATATGTGCCTGGTGTACCATGTACTTGTATGAGAAGTTATCCTGTTCTTTTTGTATTGCTTCCTTTATGTGAAATCCCTGGTGCTCCTGCCAGTTCCTCTGCTTTCCTATAAAAACGGACCACACTAAGCAGAAGAACACACCTCGGTCAGTTCTCTAGCTTTGCTGGGAACTCAGCCTGCTCTCCTCCAATGATCAGACTTGTCCTGACACGCCCCAACTGCACAGCCATTCACTGGGAAGCTTAGTGTCCTGCTGCTTCTCCCCCCCCCCCCAAGCTCTTATGCAGCTGAGAAGAGAGGGAATGTAAACACTTAAAAAAAGGGAAAAAAAGTATTTATAATGTTTTTTTATATATATACAAAAATGTTTTACCTTTCCTTTATATTTTAAACTGAATTGGTTGTTTTACAAGGTGATCGTTTACAATCACTTTAAGATAGCCCCATTTGCCAAAAAAAAAAAGAAATATAATTGGTGGGGTAGGTAGCCGAAAAGACCTACCCCACCACTTGTCAAAATGGGGCTCCTACGACCTACATTCCGGAGATACGGGGCTCTTTGTGCAGCTTGTCAGAAGCTACATACAGAGTGTGTGGCACACTCTGTGCAGCAGACAGAGGTTGAGCTCACAGTGCCTCTCCTCACTTCTTGTCAGAGGCACTGAGCCTAATGGAAAGCTTGGAGTCTTGGACCAATGGTAAAGTACCATTGGCCCCAGCTGTCCAATAAAAGACACATGCTCCCTTCCAGCCCAGCCCTCTTAATTACAAGGAAATACATGGGTATAAGGTTTACCCACAATCCCATGTTTTTCTCACACAGTTAAGAGGGAGAATGAGAATCTGCTGCTGCTGAAAAGGTACTGTTACAATCAAGCTAAATCATATTATTATGCTATATGTTATTATATAATCATTTATTATATTTATCGATTTTCTGTTAAATTACTGGTTGGAAGTTATAACTTCAAACTTCAGTAAATTGTCCGTTAAGCCACGTGCTTGAGTACAGTTTTTGAAAATATAGTAAATTACCTTAAAAACAATATATAATAATTATTTGTATATTACTTATGGTAATTAACCCCTTGCCACCCAGGCCAATTCTGACACTTACCTTACTCCTACATGTAAAAATCATCATTTTTTTGCTAGAAAATTACTCAGAACCCCCAAACATTTTTAGCAGACACCCTAGGGAATAAAATGGTGGTTGTTGCAACTTTTTATGTTACACGGTATTTGCGCAGAAAGAAAAGAAAACAGTTTCATGAATAAAAAAAAAAAAGAAAAACACTAAAGTTGTCAAAATTTTTTGGTATACTATAAGAGATGATGTTATGCCAAGTAAATAGATACCTAACATGTCACACTTTACAATTGTGGACGCTTGTGGAATGGCGCCAAACTTCAGTACTTAAGAATTTCCATAGGCGACGCTTTACATTTTTTTACAGGTTACATGTTTAGAGTTACAGAGGAGGTCTAGTGCTAGAATTATTGCTCTCGCTCTAACGATCGCGGCGTATGTAACCTGTGTGTATCTGGCTCTCATACTAGCCAGTGCCTCACCAGCCACTGACCTCACCGCTTGTTCCTAGCCCAAATCTTAAAAATACATTTGGACAGGGCTGTACGAATGCTGTAGCTGTGATGCTTAACTTCACAGCTGCGACTTTTTTTTTGTAATTTCTTTAGCTGCAGCATCTTTAACTGCTTCCCGATCAACCGCCGTGCAGTTATACTGCAGCAGGTTGGCTCCCCTGCACGAGCCGTCGTAGCTATATGTCGGCTCACGGGGTCAGGATAGCAAGCGCGCCCGCTGCACAGCGGGGGTGCCGGTGATTGTGGCCGATGGTCGCGATGACCGCCAGCCACGAGTGATCGTGAGCAGGAGAGACAGAATAGGGACGAGTGTGTGTAAACACACACTTCTCTGTTCTGTTCTGACAGGAGTGACAGATCGTGTGTTCCTATTAGCTAGGAACCACGAACTGTCACTTCCTCTAGTCAGTTCCCTCCCCTTTCAGTTAGAATCACCTCCCAGGGAACACAGTTAACTCCTCGAGCGCCCCCTAGTGTTAACCCCTTCACTGCTAGTGACATTTATACAGTAATCAATGCAATTTTATAGCATTGATCGCTTTATTAATGTGCATGGTCCCAAAAGGTGTCAAAATTGTCCGATGTGCCTGTCATAATGTCGTAGTCACGATAAAAATCGCAGATCACCGCCATTACTAGTAAAAAAAAATAATAATAAATTGCTATAAATCTATTCCCTATTTTGTAGACGCTATAACTTTTGCGCAAACCAATCAATATACGCTTATTGCAATTTTTTTACCAAAAATATGTAAAGGAATACATATCGGCCTAAACCAGGGATCTCCAAACTATGGCCCTCCAGCTGTTTCAGAACTACACATCCCATGAGGCATTGTAAAGCTCTGACATTCACAGACATGACTGAGGCATGATGGGAATTGTAGTTCCTGAACAACTGGAGGGCCGTAGTTTGAGGACCCCTGGCCTAAACTGAGGAAAAAATGTTTTTTTTATATGTTTTGGGGGGATATTTATTATAGCAAAAAGTAAAAAAAATGCTTTTTTTTCAAAATTGTCGCTCTTTTTTTGTTTATAGCGCAAAAAATAAAAACCGCAGAGGCGATCAAATGCCACCAAAAGAAAGCTCTATTTGTGGGAAAAAAAGAACGTCAATTTTGTTTGGGTACAACGTTGCACGACCGCGCAATTGTCAGTTAAAGCGACGCAGTGCCGAATCGCAAAAAGTGCTCTGGTCAGGAAGGGGTAAATTCTTCCGGGGCTGAAGTGGTTAACTCAGCCTGCAGAGTTTGACAGGCAGCACCGCCTGACAAACTCACCTATTGATTTCAATGAGGCCACTCTGCAACTGCAAGCCAAACTCGCTCACAGTAGCAGCATAGTCCAACAATGTAAAAATACCATTCAGCAATGTAAAAAAAAAAAAAAGGAGGTGGCAGTAGCACCTCATGAACGCCTGTCAGCTGCTGCTATACCACTCGTTGAAAAGCAATCCACCACAGATCACTTTTCAGAGGGCATTACTGCAAATGTGAAAGAAACTTGAAACACATCATCCATTTCACACTCACCACCAACCAGGTCACTCCCCTGCCACTTCCCATGTTAGCCACCTCCCTTCAACTTATATTACAGGTAACCATTTCCCAACCTGCAGATGACAGACCCTACTCCAAAATATATCACTCCCAGCTACTTCCCCCACCCACTGATTGATATCCCTCCATGATCACCTCACACCCCTCTGCTGAAAGACCTCTCTCCCCAGCCTGTTCCCACACACCCTCTCACCTGCTGACCTGTGGATGGGGGAATCATTCCCGCAGTGTTATTGTGTTCTGCCAGTGGGGAGCCTTCCCCACCCACAGAATACAATGATCAGTGTTGCTAACTATAGCTGGCAGCACTGATCGTTCTGGGAAAAAACTGTACATAGTGCCCACTGTCATACCCTCCACATTCCTCTCCTGTGCATACTACCCACTGTCATACACTTCTCTCCTGTACATAGTGCCCGCTGTCATACCCTCCACGCTCCTCTACTGTACATACTGCTCACTGTCATACCTTTCTCTCCTGTACATACTGCCCGCTGTCATACCCTCCACACTCCTCTCCTGTACATACTTCTCACTGTCATACACTTCTCTCCTGTACATAGTGCCCACTGTCATACCCTCCACACTCCTCTACTGTACATACTGCTCACTGTCATACCTTTCTCTCCTGTACATACTGCCCGCTGTCATACCCTCCACACTCCTCTCCTGTACATACTTCTCCCTGTCATACACTTCTCTCCTGTACATAGTGCCCACTGTCATACCCCCCACAATCCTCTCCTGTACATACTGCCCACTGTCATACACTTTTCTCCTGTACATAGTGCCCACTGTCATACCCTCCACACTCCTCTCCGGTACATACTGCCATACCCTCCACACTCCTCTCCTGTACATAGTGCCCACTGTTATACCCTCCACATTCCTCTCTCTCACCTGCACATACTTCCCACTTTTATACCATCTATACTCCTCCCCTATGCCTCTTACCCACAAAAACAGTTCTTTAAAATTATATTGAATATCCGCAATGTTACCAGTTCTAGAATGAGCTGCACAAGGGACACCGGGTCAGTAGGAGGCCCCATGAGAGGCTCCAGGGATTCTGTGATATTAAAGCGGTAGTAAGCTTTGTAAAACATTACTAATTTTTAGAGGCCCTCAGGTAGGTTATGCCATAATGCACTAGTATGCACGGCATATTAGTACATTAGGGTACACTTACCACTTAGACTGAGCCCTCCGGCGATGCGCTGTGATCAATCCGGCGGTTCCCGGGCGCTTCCATCTTCACCCAGTCTTCCTTCCGGGTTCTATGCCTTCCGTCACTTTCCTTGGCTGGGCTGCATTGCTGTCATGCCCACGCATGTTCATGCGCATCCTCTCTCTCTCTCTCATCCCCTCTCTGTCTCATCCTCCCTCTCTCTATTTAATTTAATTTGTTATAGCAAAAAATGTTTGCTTTTTTATTTTTTTTATAAAAAGCCCCACCAAAATCCTCAGCACCAGCCCCATGATGTTCCTAATTCGGCCCTGTATAGGGGATACTTCCCATTAAATGTAAGTACTGTTCCTTGTGCTGATTTTAAAAGAAAGTACCCATACTTAGGCTTCCTCTGATGGAAGCAGCCATTCTCTGATTTCCATATTTGCTTTGCAACAGTCAAAATTAAACTGCAATGGTATTTCTTGCCAGATATTTGTGGAAAAGGGCCATTCACAACTCTCTTTCTAGTGCAGCAGCATAAGAGAATCAGATTTTTGAGGATGACTGAAACTCTGAGCAGGGAACCCCAGCTGTCAGTTGGGTAATCCCCAACTGTCTGCTGGGTAATTGGGTGGAAAGAGATAATGATAGTTAGATAATGACTTCATCACACATGTGACATGAATACACAAAGGAAAGCTCCTTAAAACAGTATTAAACCCAAAAGCAAACATTTGTTATATTACAGATTACCAATTCTTAGATGTAATGGCTGCATTAGCTTCCTTTAGTTTCCTTTTTTAGGCTTTCTTTCTTCTATTTTCATCTGGCAATCCAGCCAGCAAGTCTTTTGTTTTTCACAGCACAAACTCTCCAGCAGAAAGTATCAGTTTACATGGATAAGACAAGCCACTTAACACTCGCAGGGGTGAATAAAATGACCAACTTTTATCTATTCATGCAAAACCTTTATCCTGAAGTGAAAAGCTGCAACTGCTTATAAAGTGTGAGCTGGAGTTTGGCTTCAATTTATATGTATCTAAATCTGCTAATTCATTTAAAGCGAGTGAAAAGTCTTGTTTTTTTTCAATAAAAATAAGTAAGCAGCTTGCTATGGGGGCACCTGAGCCGAGTCTCAGCTCCCTGTGTCCATTCAGACACTGAGCTGCGGCCTGGACCCGCCCCTCTCTCTCCTGATTGGCTGACTGAATTTGATTGACAGCAGCAGGAGCAAATCAGGAGGGAGAGTCTCGGACGGCCGAGACGCTCATGGACATCGCTGGACAGAGATGGGCCTCAAGTAAGTAATATGCTGCATACACACGGTCGGACTTTCCGTTGTAAAATATGCGATCGGAGCTTGTTGTCGGAAATTCCGACCATGTGCAGGCTCCATCGGACAGTTTCCATCAGAATTTCCGTCGCAAAAAATTTGAGATCTGGTTTGCAAATTTTCCGAAAACAAAATTCCTTTGCGTAAATTCCGATCGTGTGTACACAATTCCGACGTACAAAGTGCCACGCATGCTCAGAATCAAGTAGAAGAACCGCACTGGCTATTGAACTTCATTTTTCTCGGCTCGTCGTACGTGTTGTAGGTCAGAAAAAAATCCATGGATTTTGTTGTCAGAATGTCTGATCAATGTCTGATCGTGTGTACGGGGCATTAGGGGGTGCTGGGGCAGCTGCTCAACACAGAGAAGGCTTTTTATCTTCTGTCTTTACAACTTCTTTAACCCCCCCCCCCAGACTGACATTTAATCCTACCCACCCCGTAGACTGAAAACGATCCTGTCTGCTGTACCTCTTTTGCTCATTCCACCAGAGTTGTGTTTCACTGACACAATAGGTGTGTTACTGACCAGATCACCTGAAAACATAGGGAAAAAAGCCAAAGAAAAGAACACTAATGCAGCCATCCCATCTAATGATTGGTAAACTGCAACATAAAAGATTTTACGTTTAATACCGCTTTAAATTAGAATTGCAGTCAAAAAGTTTGTTTTTGATTTGGTTGATGTAGGGAAGGCTTAGAACCTCTGTGCCACTCACAAAACAGAGAGTTATGAAATCTTACCATGGGATAAAGGCAGCAACAACAGGGACACCGGCAGTAATAAAAACTTGACAGGGGTTATAGCTCTTCCACACACAAAAATATTGAAGATAAATGTATTTATAAATTGGAGCCTACCATTTGAAATACACAGTTTATTAACATGATCCAGAAAGGGCTCATGTCTGGATCAAGGTCAGGACCCTGTTATTTATGCATTGGAACAAGCATACTTACTTAGCATACCACAGGGAGCAAGGGAAGGCATGAACAAATGTTCAGCATATCTCAGAAGCATCCTCATGACAAGTGAAAGACTATAGCTATGGAACTATGCTGCAGCTCCAGGCTGCCATAAACTAACTAGATATACTCGAACAATATTAAAAAATGTTTTTTATGTTCTATGTTAGTGGAGCTCGGGCTGCTAAGCTCCATGTGCAGCCCCTACCTACACATACCCCCCCCCAACTTTTTGACATACAGCTAGGTCCATATATATTTGGACACAATTTTCATACTTTTGGCTCTGTATGTCACCAGAATAAAATTAAAACAAAACAATCCAAATGAATCCAGCTTTAATTCAAGGGGTTGAACATATATATCAAGCACAAATTTTAGAAACCACAACCATTTTTTAAAAAGTCCCCTCATTTTCAGGGGCTCAAATGTAATTGGACAAATGAATATAATCATAAATAACATGTTCATTTTCAATATTTTGTTGAGAATCCTTTACTGGCAATGACTGCCTGAAGTCTGGAACCCATGACTGGGTTTCCTCCTTTTTGAAGTGTTGCCAGGCTCTAACTGTAGCTGTCTTCAGTTGTTCTTTGTTTGTGGGTCTTTCTGCCTTTAGTTTTCTCTTTATCAGGTGAAATGCATGCTCAATTGGGTTGGGATGAGGTGATTGACTTGGTCATTGCAGAATACTCCACTTCTTTTCCTTCAAAAGCTCCAGGGTTGCTTTTGCAGTGTGCTATGGATCATTGTTCATCTCTACTGTGAAGCGCCATCCAATCAACTTTGCTACATTTGGCTGAATCTAGGCTGAGAGTATATCTCTAAACACTGTAGAATTCATCCGGCTGCTTCTGTCACATCATCAAAAAGCACCAATGACACCAGTGCCACTGAAAGCCATGCATGCCCATGCCATCACACTGCCTCCACCATGTTTTACAGATGACGTTGTGTGCTTTGGATCATTAGCTGTTCCAAGCCTTCTCCACACTTTTATCTTCCTGTCATTCTGGTACAGAATAATCTTAGTTTCATCCATCCAAAGAATGCTTTTTCAGAACTGGTCTGGCTTTTTCAGATTTTTTTGGGCAAAGTCTAATCTGGCTTTTCTATTCTTCAGGCTTATGAATGGTTTGCACCTTGTGGTGAACCCTCTGTATTTGCTCTCTTGAAGTCTTCTCTTGATTGTAGACTTTGACAATGAAAACGCCCACCTCCTGGAGAGTGTCCTTCACTTGTCTGGATGTTGTGAATGGGTTTTTCTTTACCATAGAGAGGATCCTGCGATCATCCACCACTATTGTCTTCCATAGACGTCCAGGCCTTTTTATGTTGCTGAGCTCACCAGTGCACTCTTCTTTCCTCAGAATGTACCAAACTGTTGATTTGGTCACTCCTAATGTTGCTGCTATCTCTCTGATGGATTTGTTTTGTTTTTGAAGAGTTACAATGGCCGGTTTCACTTGCATGGACAACTCCTTTGAACGCATGATGTAGGTTCACAGCAATAGATTCCAAATGCAAATACCACACTTAGAATTAATACCAGACCTTTTACCTGCTTAATTGATGAAGAAATAACGAAGGAGTAGCCCACACCTGGCCATGAAACCACTTTTGATTCAATCGTCCAATTACTTTTGGCCCCTTAAAAAGGGTGATGGCCATTCTTAAGACCTGTAGTTCCTAAACTTTTCCTCCGATTTGGATGTACATACCCTCAAATTAAACCTGAGAGTGTGCACTTTCAGCCCACATCCATTATATAACTATAGCATTATTATGTTTTGGCAAATACCTGAAAAAACAAAAATTGCACCTGTGTCCAAATATACAGAATCTCACAAAAGTGAGTACGCCCCTCACATTTTTGTAAATATTTTATTATATCTTTTCATGTGACAACATTGAAGAAATGACACTTTGCGACAATGTAAAGTAGTGAGTGTACAGCTTGTATAACAGTGTAAATTTGCTGACCCCTCAAAATAACTCAACACGCAGCCATTATTGTCTAAACCACTGGCAACAAAAGTGAGTACACCCCTAAGTGAAAATGTCCAAATTAGGTCCAAAGTGTCAATATTTTGTGTGGCCATCATTATTTTCCAGCACTGCCTTAACCCTCTTGGTCATGGAGTTCAACAGAGTTTCATAAGTTGCTACTGGAGTCCTCTTTCACTCCTCCATGACGACATCACGGAGCTGGTGGATGTTAGAAACCTTGCGTTCCTCCACCTTCCGTTTGAGGATGCCCCACAGATGCTCAATAGGGTTTAGGTCTGAAGACATGCTTGGTCAGTCCATCACCTTTACCCTCAGCTTCTTTAGCAAGGCAGTGGTTGTCTTGGAGGTGTGTTTGGGGTCATTATCATGTTGGAATACTGCCCTGTGGCCCAGTCTGAAGGGAGGGGATCATGCTGTGCTTCAGTATGTCACAGTATATGATGGCATTCATGGTTCCCTCAATGAACTGTAGCTCCCCAGTGCCAGCAGCACTCATGCAGCCCCAGACCATGATACTCCCACCACCATGCTTGACTATAGGCAGAACCCACTTGTCTTTGTACTCCTCAACTGGTTTCCGCCACACACTTGACACCATCTGAACCAAATAAGTTTATCTTGGTCTCACTAGACCACCACAGGACATGGTTTCAGTAATCCATGTCTTTAGTCTGCTTGTCTTCAGCCAACTGTAGGCTTACTTGTGCATCATCTTTAGAAGAGGGTTCCTTCTGGAATGGCAGCCATGTAGACTAATTTTCATGCCGTGTGCGGCGTATGGTCTGAGCACTGACAGTCTGACCCACCACCCCTTCAACCTCTGCAGCAATGCTGGCAGCACTTATTTGTCTATTTCCCAAAGACAACCTCTGCACATGACACTGAGTACGTGCGCTCAACTTCTTTGGTTGACCATGGCTAGGCCTGTTCTGAGCGGAACCTGTTCTGTTAAACCGCTGTATGGTCTTGGCCACCATGCTTCAGCTCAGTTTCAGGGTCTTGGCAATCTTCTTATAGCCTAGGCCATCTTTATGTAGAGCAAACATTCTTTTTTTCAGATACTCAGAGAGTTATTTGCCATGATGTGCCATGTTGAACTTCTATGACCAGTATGAGAGAGTGAGAGAAATAAAACAAAATTTAACACACCTGCTCCCCATTCACACCTGAGACCTTGTAATACTAATGAGTCACATGACTCCGAGGAGGAAAAATGGCTAATTGGGCCCAATTTGGACATTTTCACTTAGGGGTGTACCCACTCCTGTTGCCAGCGGTTTAGACATTAATGGCTGTGTGTTGAGTTATTTTGAGGGGACAGCAAATTTACACTGTTATACAAGCTGTACACTCACTACTTTACATTGTAGCAAAGTGTCATATTTTCTGTGTTGTCACATGAAAAGATATAATAAAGTGTTTACAAAAATGTGAGGGGTGTACTCACTTTTGTGAGATACTGTATATGGACCTAACTGTATGAGCATGATATTGCTTCTGGAGAATCTTATCACGCTGATCAGGTGATTTAATTTGTCACCTAGTTTAAAAACTCTGCACTCCCATAGTCTCAGGTGTCAAAATTTAGAAAAATACATGGGTACTCTTGGAGGACTAGTCAAATAAAAGAATAAAAAAGTTAGTTTTTTTTAAGTTTATTTTTTTAGGGAAACGTTTCTTCTTTCAATGGACCTTGCATTGTATGAGAAAGTTATATTTTACCTAAAGTTCCCCTATAATAAATGAATTCAGCATGTTACAGGATATAAATATATTGTCAAATATGTAAAATTACTTTTCTAATATGATAGCTGGAAAAGGAAACTTTGAATATGATAGCTTGTTACATTGTAGTAAAGTCGGGTTTTAAGTTTACATGGTGAACTGTATGTTATAGTGTGATAAATAAGATCCATTTTGCTATTTGTCACTAAAGATGGACGAACTGTTTGGGCCAAGCACCCGAATTTGCAGGACACTCGCTCGGCGGGATGTTTGCCCGCCGAGTGCCTCACAATGCTCTGTGTGCTGCACAGTGCATTCTAGGGCCCTGATTGGCTGAAGGAATACACCTGACCAGTGGTCAGGTGCAAGGCTTTGCCCAATCAGGGCACAGAGCACAATGAATAGCTGGTTCTTAGGGAGCGGGCTGGAAAGCCGGCCGCCATGTCCTTAACAATGAAAGAGTCATCAGCTGTCAGCAGGCTTCCCCACTGTCAGCTGAATTAAAAAAAATGCTGCTGACAATACAAAAATGTGAAAAAAATGCTGTAAACTCAAAATTTTCAAAATAAACGGCATGGGGTCCCCCCCCAAAATCCATACCAGATAAGGTCTGGTATGGATTTTAAAGGGAAACCCCCCGGCCATAATTAAAAAAAAAAAAACAAAATTATACCAGACCCTTATCCGAGCATGCAGCCTAGCAGGCCAGGAAAGGGGGGGCAGGCAAACCATACATGGGGGGGCAGGATCTGGGGGCACCTTTTGTTAAAGGGGGCTTCTAGATTCCGATAAGCCCCCTGCCCACAGACCCCACAACCACTGCCCAGGGGTGTGAGGAAGAGGCCTTTGTCTCCATTAACATGGGGACAAGGTGCTATGGGGTGGAGCAGGGCAAAGCCTCTCTGCCCCAAAGCACCCCCCATATTGAGTGCATGTGGCCTGGTATGGTTCAGGAGGGGGGCACTCGCTCACCTCCCCCCCCCTTTCCTGGACTGCCAAGCTGCATGCCCGGATAAGGGTCTGGTATACATTTGGGGGGGGGCACGCCATTTTTTTATTTTGGTGGGGCTCCCCTTAAAATCCTTACCAGACCCGAAGGGCAATGTTTATTTTTTCATTTAGCTGTGAGTGGGGAAGCGCATGCTAAAATGTTGCCTCATCATACAGACTGTCTCCCCAAGCCATTGTTTACAAAATGAAGAAAGCTTGCAGGGAAAATCAATTTATATGCCATTTCTTCATATATGTAAGTTTTTGCTGCAGCAGGTTCTATACATGGTACAGATGCGCCACTTTACAGGCAAATTAAGGGGACCCCCCAGGCACTATATTTAAAGGAATTTTTTTCGTTTTTCTTGTTTCACTTTAAGCATCATTAAAATCACTGCTCCTTTAAAAATTATATATATATATATATATATATATATATATATAATTTTTTTTTTAATTTGCATTGATACATGTACCCCAGGACAGTACCCGGGCCCCCATACCCTTTTTATGGCCAGTAACTTGTGGTCCTATACACTATAATAGTGTTCTGGGTTCGGGTTCAAACTTTTACATGTTCGGGAGCTCTGGTGTCGAACTGAACCCAGAGTTGTTCGGTCCATCACTATTTTTCACCAAATACATAATCTAATGCAAACTGGTTAATCCATAAGTGTATACAAATAACCTAATCAACTTGTTTTTCTGTAAATTATTATTTATTTATTTATGTATTTATTTTTTTGTTTAGTAAATGACAAGAGGAAAAACATTTACATTTACACCTTTTAGGAAGGTACATTGAGAGAAATTACTATAACTGGAGCAACTGTGCATAGTAACCAGCTTCCATCTTCAGCTAGTTCAAGTGGCTCTAAAGACAGAAGGTTTTTTTCTCTTAAAGCATTCTATGCATTAAGATAGAAAACCTTCTGTGTGCAGCAGCCCCCCTCAGCCCCCCGATGCTTAACTGAGCCCCATCTCAATCCAGCAATGTTGCATGAGAGACTCGGCTGTCCAGGACCCTCTCTCATGATTGGCTGAGACACACAGCGGGCGCCATTGGCTCCCGCTGCTGTCAATCAAAGTCAGTGAGCCAATGAGGAGAGAGAGGGGGCCGGGCTGAGACATGGCTCTGTGGCTGAATAGTGTCTGAATGGTGGCTCGGCTCGGGTGCCCCCATAGCAAGCTGCTTGCTGTGGGGGCACTCGGCAGGAGGGAGGGGCCAGGGACCAAAGGAGAGAAGGATCTAGGCTGCTCTGTGCAAAACCACTGCACAGAGCAGGTAAGTATAACATGTTTGTTATTTTTAAACAAAAAAAAAAAACAAGACTTTAGTATCACTTTCAGTTAAGCAAAAATTGAAGCTTAAAGTGATACTAAAGTCTTTTTTTTTCTTTGAGAAAAACAGACATGTTATACTTATCTGCTCTGTGCAGTGGTTTTGCACAGAGCAGCCTGGATCCTCCTCTTCTCGGGTCCCTCTTCAGTGCTCCTGGCCCCTCCCTCCTGTCAAGTACCCCTACAGCAAGCAGCTTGCTGTGAGGGCACCCGAGCCGAGCTTCAGCTCTGTGTGTCCATTCAGACACAGAGTTATCATTCGGCCCACCCCTCTCTTTCCTGATTGGCTAACTGACTTTGATTGACATCAGCTGAAGCCAATGGTGCCGCTGCTGTGTCTCAGCCAATCAGGAGGGAGAGTCCCGGACAGCCAAGGCACTTGTGTACATCGCTGGATAGAGATGGGGCTCAGGTATTGGGGGGCTGAGGGGGGCTGCTACACAGAGGTTTTTTTTTATCTTAATGCATAGAATGTATTAAGATTTAAAAAAATGTCTGCCTTTACAACTCTTTTAATGCATAGAATGCATTTAAATAAAAAAATGTCTGCCTTTACAACCCATTTAAAGCTGATTGGTTGTTATGCATGGCTGCTCCAGATTCAGTCTTTTCCAGCCTTCGTAAATTTGCCTGTTTGTGTGCTGTTATCCTATTCACTAACCTATTACTGTAAGAATAAGCAATTACAAAGAGCAAGCTATTAACAAGGCCATTCAGAAGATAAAGCAACATTTCCTAAGTTTAGTGGTGGACCTACTAACCATATTTATACAGTATATATTGATTGTCAGATTGTTAGGTGCTGTGGGGTGTAGACATTTGATCTAGATCAGTAAAAAAAAAAAGTTGCAGCACAGTTGGAATATAAGTGCATTAGCACTGTCCCTGATCTATATATAAATGATGCTCTGCAGAATGCATTAGACATTTCCTCCAAAGGCTTACTGGGATGGATCAATGTTCTTTATCCCCCTAGAGACTATAGCAAACTAAAAATCTGGTAATTACTTGTACAGCAAATGCAAAAAAAAAAATAGATCATGATGTCACTGTCACTAGATGATGATGTCACTATCACTAGATCATACATCACGATGTCACTGTCACTAGATAATAGATCATGATGACACTGTCATTAGATTATAGATCATGATGTCACTGTCACTAGAATATAGATCATGATGTCACTAGATCATAGATCATGATGTCACTGTCACTAGATCATAGATCATGATGTCACTAGATCATAGATCATGATGTCACTGTCACTAGATCATAGATCATGATGTCACTGTCACTAGATCATAGATCATGATGTCACTGTCACTAGATCATAATGTCAGTGTCACTAGATCATAGATCATGATGTCACTAGATCATAGATCATGATGTCACTGTCACTAGATCATAGATCATGATGTCATTAGATCATAGATCATGATGTCACTGTCACTAGATCATAGATCATGATGTCACTGTCACTAGATCATAGATCATGATGTCACTGTCACTAGATCATGATGTCATTAGATCATAGATCATGATGTCACTGTCACTAGATCATAGATCATGATGTCATTAGATCATGGATCATGATGTCACTGTCACTAGATCATAGATCATAATGTCACTGTCACTAAATTACCACAGTAAAGAAGTGAGAAAAAAACAGTCCATTGTTTAATGCACCACGCTTAAAATAAATGCGCACATGTTTTACAAGTTACATGATATTTGAGTTACTTTCCTTTATGCTGTATAATGATCCCAAGGCCATCATGATAAAGTGAGTATCACTGAGATCACCGCTATGACATCACAAGTATAGTCATTTAGAACTCCTACTCCAGCAAAGATAATGAGCCATGCACAGTGCTCTGGGTGGGGCTGCCTGTCCACAACACAGGGAATTCTTCACCAGAGCAGTGTGTAGTAGTAGATCTGATTGAACTATCTTAGCCCCTATGAAGCCCCGCTCCCAGCAGTGAAATGAACTCACCAGTGTGGATTTGGTGCGTTGCAGAAATTCCTCCATATTAAAGAGTTGAGTAGCCCTCCCTAGGCTGCTGCTGCTGCTGCTTGGAGGTGCGTACACCTGCTGCTGCTGCCTGTACGGCTCCCCGCAGAGCGCCCTAATCACGACTCGCAGTCACAGCACAACATCAGCAGCAGCAACTTCCCGGCCGCTCTCCCACAGAGGATGCTGGGCCGCGTGCACGCGCATGGAACCTCTCCAAGGTGCTGAAATGTGATACCGCGCAGTGCAGTCATACACCACTAACCCCTTCACTGCTGATACTACCGACTACACCAAAACACTGGGAGCATGTCTCAGATCACCTATTATATACATGCTGGAGATAGTGGGCTTTCTTCTTCTACATCACAGCAACACAGGCTTAATTAACCATGTCGCTGCATCATCACAATCACCTGCTAGGTAATCTGACATGCTTCCCATATCTATGAGGATAAGGTAAGGGTCATTTCACACCATCATGTAAAAAAATCAGCACATCGCATTTGAAATGCATGTGTGTTGATGTGCATTTAACATGCAAGTTCAGGCGCATTGGGGTGTTTTACGTTTGCATGTTTATGCATGCTGTTGTCATTTTTATTGGGAAATATAGGAAAATAGGGATCTTCACAGGCACACCTTGTTATAATGATAATCTTGTCCCCTTTCACACTTGTGCAACCTGAAAGTTGCACGACTTTGCGGCGAACTCTGACGCAACTTTGATGTGACTTGAAGCAATGCCTGGGTAATCTTAAGTCGCATCAAAGTAGTGCAGGGACTACTTTGAAGTTGCTGCGACTTAAAGGCCCCTTTCACACTGGTAAAACGGCGCTATTTTTAGCGCCACTTTACCGTCGTTTTAGTGGCGCTATTCAGCTGCTAGCGGGGTGGTTTTAACCCCCGCTAGCGGCCGAAAAAGGGTTAAAAACGCCCGTAAAGCGCCGCTGCAGCAGCGCTATGCCGGCGGTATAGCCGCGCTGCCCGATTGATTTCTACGGGCAGGAGCGGTGTATACACCGCTCCTTCACCGCTCCAAAGATGCTGCTAGCAGGACTTTTTTCAGCGTCCTGTCAGCGCACCGCCCCAGTGTGAAAACCCTCAGGGCTTTCACATTGGAGACACAGCAGCGGCTGTTTCAGGGCGCTTTGCAAGCGCTATTTTTAGCGCTGTAGCGCCTGCAAAGCGCCCCAGTGTGAAAGGGGTCTAAGTCGCAGCGACTTGAAGTCGCACAGATGTGAACGGTGCTCATTGGAAATCATGGGGTACGACTTGTTATGCAACTTTTCAGTCCTAAGTCGCAGGGCAAGTCACACAAGTGTGAAAGGAGCCTAAAACTGAACTTAAAGCAGAACTTTACCCATAACAATTTGTTAAAAAATAATGTTCTTTAGCAAGGAAAATACAGTCTACATTAACAAATATTCTACCAAAATTAGTGTGTGCTGTAAATTGCCTCCTGCACTGCTTCTGTTTCTTCTTGCTGGAGGATGTCATTTTGCTGAAGCCCAGAGTCCCTGAACAGCAGTAAGTGCCCGTTCACAGGAGTGCGATGTGGGAACCAGCACGATTCTATTGCTGGACCCTGCATCACACTGCCCTATGCGAACTGCTGCGGGTGTCAATAGAAAGTTAATGACACCCCCAGATCGGTTTGCATAATGCAGTGCGAACTCTAAAATCGGACAGGAATGGGATTGCATGCACCCATGCAATCCGATTCGGGTGCGGACAAAAATAAAAAGGGGTCCTGCATGATTTTGGTCTGAATGCGATGCAAATTCAGCCATACAATCTGTATGGCTGAATTCGCATTACACACAGACATCACATGTGACCTGCACAGCAGTGCGGTGCGAATCACATGCAATGTCTGACATTGCTACAGTGTGAACCGGTAATAAATCATAAAGGAGAACTAAACCCATTGATTTAACGGTTTCAGAAAACAGTTACATTCCTGGAATGCTGAGATTAATAACTGTCACATTTGCTTGTGTCCTCAATCAAACTGCCAAACCATCAAATGGATGGTGTCACAACTGATCACATGTGCAGCACCATGGCAGTTGCAGACCAAACAGAAGTTTTCTTGGCTGTAAGTGCCGGTTCACACAGGGGCGGCACGACTTGCAGGTCGCCACACGCAACTTCGGCGGCGACTTGCAAAAAGACTTCTGTATAGAAGTCAATGCAAGTCGCCTGAAGTCGCCCCAAAAATACTACAGGAACCTTTTTCTAAGTTGGAGCGACTTGCGTCGCTCTTATTAGAACGGTTCCGTAGTACAGAACGGGAGGCGACTTGTCAGGCGGCTAGGTCGCCTGACAAGTCGCCTCTGTGTGAACCGGCATTAAAGGATAGGAGGACCGAGCCTCTTTCTGAGATTTGTTGTTTACAAGTTAAAAACAGTTTTTTTTGCTAGGAAATACTTAGAACCCCCAATCATTATGTATTTTTTTTCCTAACACCCTAGAGAATAAAATGGCAGTTGTTGCAATAAACCGTATTTGCGCAGCGGTCTTACAAGCGCACTTTTTTTGGAAAAAATACACTTTTTTGAATTAAAAAATAAGACAACAGTAAAGTTAGCCCAATTTTTTTTTATATCGTGAAAGATAATGATACGGCGAGTAAATTGATACCCAACATGTCATGCTTCAAAATTGCACCCACTCGTGGAATGGCGACAAACTTTTACCCTTAAAAATCTCCATAGGCGACGTTTAAAAAATTCTACAGGTTGCATATTTTGAGTTACAGAGGAGGTCTAGGGCTAGAATTATTACAGATCGCGACAATACCTTACATGTGTGTTTTGAACACCGTTTTTATATGCAGGCGCTACTCACGTATACGTTCGCTTCTGCACGCGAGCTCGGCGGGACGGGGTGCGTTTAAAAAAAAATTCTTATTTATTTTACCTTTTATTTTTTATTTTTACACTGTTCTTTAAAAAAAAAAAATGAACATCTGTTTATTTTGACTATGAGAGAGGAGAAGGGCCTTTACTTACCTGATCCTCCACTCTCCCATGATCCAGTGGTGGATTTTCCCTCGGCACCATCAGCCTTGCACTGGTCTTGGTTATCTCAGGACCCTATACCAGTTAAAAGTGGGGGCGCAGATGCTGAAAGACTGGTCTACCTTAAATTGGAACTTTAGTCAGAAAATTAATTCCTGCTAGATCACTTCAGGCTGGCCCCTTTAGCAGGTATAGATATGTATTTCAAAGATTAAAAATAAGCATCTATACTGTTTAACCACTTCCGCCCCGGAAGGAATAATTACCAGGCCATTTTTTGCAATACGGCACTTCATCGCTTTAACTCACAATTGCGCAGTCATGCAATGTTGTACCCAAATAAAATTGATGTCCTTTTTTTTCCAGAAATATAACTTTCTTTTGGTGGAATTTTATCACCTCAGTGGTTTTTATTTTTTGCGCTATAAACAAAGAAAAACTGACAATTTTGAACAAAAAAAAAAAAAACGATAATTTTTACTTTCTGCTATAATACATATCCAAAAAAAAATGTAATTCATCAGTTTAGACCAATATGTATTCTGTTACATATTTTTGGTAAAAAAAATCACAATAAGCGTATATATTGATTGGTTTGCACAAAAGCTATAGCGTCTACAAAATAGCGGATAGAATTAGGGACTTTTAATTTTATTAATTGTTTTTACTAGTAATGGCGGCGATCTGCTTTTTTTTAGCGGGACTGTGACATTGCGGTGGACAAATCTGACCCCAAGTGACACTTTTTGGGGACCAGTGCCATTATTACAGTGATCAGTGCTAAAAAAAAATGCACTGATCAATTTATAAATGACACTGACAGGGAAGGGGTTAACACTAGGGGGCGATCAAGGGGTTAACTGTGTTCCCTGGGTGTGTTCTAACTGTGTGGGGGTGGGCTTGCTGGGACAACACAGAGATCGCTGTTCCTAATCATTAGGAACAGCAGATCTCTGAAGTGTCCCCTGTCAGAACAGGGATCCGCCTTGTTTACTGTACCGCGATCACAGGTGGCTTGCGGACATTGAGTCTGCCGTACCCGTGGAAGTGCCCCCGCAGCGTCACGCCGGTGCCGCCAGCAGTGCGCACGCGCCCACAATACCACATGCAACGACCGACATACAGGTACATCAGTTTGCGCAGCCGAGCCGCCTTGCCGCAGTATATATGTGGAAGGTGGTCGGCAAGTGGTTAGAATCCAGTAAAACACTGTCTCACCCTGCTCTGCACATGCTCAGTTACTCTCTATTTTTAGGCATTTTTAGGCACTGCTGAGATTGTAGAAGCCGATCTGTTGACAGCCTTAAAGCGGAATTAAACCCTCCTATCCTTTACAACCAAGGAAGCTGCTTCTGTTTGAACTGCAACTGATATGGGGCTGCACATGTGATCAGTTAGGACACCATTCATTTGATGGTTTGACAGTTTGGTTAAAGTGGTGTTCCGGACGAAATTATACTTTTTAAATAAAAATACCCCTATAATACACAAGCTTAATGTATTCTAGTAAAGTTAGTCTGTAAACTAAGGTCTGTTTTGTAAGTTTATAGCAGTAGTTTGTTATTTTATAAACTTACAGCAGGCCGTGGCCATCTTAAGTGTGGGCATCTGAAGCCAGACTGTATTTCTTCCTGGATCTCATCTTTGCAGATCTCGCACAGTGCAGCACAAGCAGTGTAATAGGTTTCGAGTCAGGTTTCCATTGCAACGGCAGTTTCAGAGGAAATTGCCGCCCCTTCCCAGAATGCATTGCAAACAGGAAATGATGCGATGGGCCTCGGCCAGGGAGGAGGAAGTGAAAAATGAATACAGCAGATATACAGTAGGTGCTGAGAAAAAAAATGTAAAAAATATCCAATTTGTTTACAGTGCGCAGTTTAGTGAGGGATGCTGAAGAGTTGTAAAAGTGGGTGGAACTCCACTTTAAGGACACAATCAAATGAAACTGTTTTTTTTTAAAACTGGTAAATAGGGTAGGTTTAGTTTCGCTTTATGATTTACAGCTGGGGCTTTGGGCTTCAGCAAAATGGCAGCCTCCAGCAAGAAGAAACAGGAGCAATGCTGGAGGCAATTTACAGCACACACTCATTCTGGTAGCATAATTATTAATATGGAATGTATGTTCCCAGCTAAAGAACATTATTTTTTACCAGGTTGTTCTAGGTAAAGTTCTGCTTTAATTCAGAGAACGGTTAAAAAAAAAAAAAAACAATGTTGTCTTTAGAACCACTTAAATGGCTGAGTTTGACAGGTGGCATTAAATTTGGAGCAGCTACATCCATTGTATATGATTAGCCCCCTTCTGCCCCCTTTAGCCTTTAGGTAGGTGGTCGGGGTGGGGGGGTAGTTATAATAGTTATAACCTGTTTTCACCATTCCCTAACCATCCCTGTGAAAGAAGCCATGGAATTTTTCTCTTGTATGTATGGACACATGCTTTGACCACTCACTTCTTTCCTAGAAGAAATAGTTGAAAGTAAATAAATAGCTGTAACTGACATAGGGTGTAAACGCATAGCTATGAAAGTCAAGCATGCCCAAACCTAATGTCATGTCATGTTCATAGAGACCAATCTTTTCCAGAAATCAATATGCAAATAAAAAAGCTTTGACTATAAAACAAAGCAGCTTGCGATGTATGTATTTTTTGTAAATAAATCCTCAGTCACGTGTGCAGTGTCTAGCATAATGATGTCATTGTATAGAGAGCTGGTGACGTAATGGCACTGCGTGCTGTTAGCTGTCCAGTTCAATATTTAGGACTTTGGGAAGATGCCAGGCGCGTCCTCGGCAGAGCACAAAGCCCCGGAGCCGTACAGCCAATCAGAGGACGAGCAGACGTCACACCCGCTTCAGCACTGCACTAGTGGACAGCGCCCAAGGAGGTGACGGCGGGGTGGAAGGAGGAGGAGGGGGGATGATTGTGCACTCCGCTCACGGCTGCTCTACAGATGTGTGCTGCTGACACTTGTTCCCTTCATAGGATTCAGCACCATATACAGTGATTGGACTGCAAGTGTTTCTGTCCTCATTGCTTTCATACAATGTTTTCCCATTTATATTGGACATATTAAAAGATCCCAAGGTAATGACCTGTATATTTAATGACAGCTGTGTGTGACAGTTCACTAAAGTAAAAAAACAAACATCACTCATTGCATACCAGCGTGCATGCGTTTTAGCGTGCAGGCTGCTTTTTATTAGCTGCAAGGGGCAGTAAAAACAGGCTTTAAAGTTTAGCGAAAAACTTTTTTTTGTTTTAAAAACAGCATTAGGTGCAGTACTCAGGGCTGCTGTTAGAAATCACGGGACCCCATACAGCCTACCTGACGGGGACCCCCCCAGCTGAAAGTGACTAATGACATAGATTTATCAGCAGGGCCATCTTAATGCAAGGGCACTCCTGGGCACTCCTGGGCACTGCCCAGGGGCCCCAGATACAATTTAACTCAACACTGCCTGTCAAACTCTCTTATTGAAGTCAGTGGGACTGTGTCTCAATAGCAAGCCAAATACATGGCACCTGGCTGTGGCACAGTAACCACTAGTGTTGGGCCAGCGGTCCGGACAGTGCATAAGTTCGGCCCGATAATTCGCCCATTCGCCTGTTCAGCAAACACCTGAATTTGCAGGGCGGTAGGCAGGATGTTCTGCACCTTACCTATTTAGGAACTGTCAGGTGGCACATGGCGGTTAGCCTTTGTTGCAGGCGGAGAGTTTTTTTATTTCAGGTCCGGCGGTGGCGAGGGGTGTCATGATTGACCATGGATCTACATCGGGTGACATTGTTTTTTATTTTTAATAAAGGAATTGTCAAAAACTGTGTCTGTTTTTATTTATTTTTGACACTTTTTTGGTGATTGGGTAGGGGTACAACGTACCCCATACTCATTCACATGGGGGGGGCAGGGTTTGTTCCTAGACCCCAGCAATCACAGCCCAGGGTTGTCGGGAAGAGACCTTTCCCCATCAACATGAACAGAGCCCCCCCACCCCAAAGCACCCCTGTCCCCCCATGTTGAGGGCATGTGGCCTGGTATGGTTCAGGCACTTGCTCCCCCCCCCCCCTTTCCTGACCTGCCAGGCTGCATTCTCGGATAAGGGTGTGGTATGGATTTTTTAACATTTTTGTATTGTCGGCAATGGTATTGTATTGCTGCCAATTTAAATGTCATTTTTTTTTCTTTATATATGACAGTTTTGCTGCAGCAGGTTCTATACACGGTATAGATGTGCCACTAGTAATGGCGGCAATCAGCGACTTATAGCGGGGCTGCAATATTGCAGCGAACATATCGGGCACCTAACTGACACTTTTGACACTTTTGTGAGGACCAGTAACACTAATACAGTGATCAGTGCTAAAAATATGCACAGGCATTCAGGAGGTAGAGGCATTGCTTCCTGAATGCCTGGAAGCCACTGCTTGACCACCCTCTAAAAAGCAAGTAGAGACTACCACCCATCTAAAGTGGTTGTAAACCCCAGACATGAAATATGAAAAAAGCAGATTCTTCTATATTGTACTACTATACTTCATCCTTCCATACTTGTCTTTCTCCAAAGCACTTAGTGTCATTTCTCTCTGCTGCCTGGTTCCTTTGTTATCAGCATGACTCAGGCTTAAAATGGTGACAGGGGAGGGAGCTACAGCACAGTCCGTGACTGTTATCCACAGCTGTGCTTGTTCTGTTAGAAGGGAGTGTTTCCCTACCCTCCATACAGGGCTCAGGGCTGGACGCACTTTGTAATAGCAGGTAATAGCTGCCTGTGCAGAGAGCCACAAATGACACCTAGTCACTGAGAGCTGCAGCAGGGTTCTCTGATTCTTGCCTACATTTCTTACCAACTATAATCGCTGGTGTGAAAGTAGCCTTAAATGAGGCCCATTTGTTTTAGTGTGATCCAAATTGCTCTAACACGAAATCTTTTTCCGCTTACAAATGCAGTTTAATAGCCCCTCAATTAACTTTTTACAAGTATTATAGTGATGAGTGAACACATCAAAATGTGGTGAATGTCTAAAAATGTTTTCTGCAGAACTTGAATTTGAGGTCAGTGGGGGACAAATTTTGACAATCACTTTTGGCCCTTTGGATGGTTTTTAGGTATTATAACATAGAATGCCTTAGGAAGCCCATTACTGTTTTTTTTTTTTTTTTTTTTAGTGTATTCCATTGTTAATTAAGGTGTTTTAGACAACAATAAAAAAGTCAGAAAGAGTCCACAATAAATCTATAATATAAAATTGGTTTTGCGCTTTTAAAGATTAACTCATAGGACCGAGCCTATTTTTGATACTTGCTGTTTACAAGTTAAGATCATTTTTTTTTTTTTTGCTAGAAATTTGCTTAGACCCACTTAGATTTACTTAACCCCCAAACATTATATATATTTTTTTTTTTTAGCAGACACCCTGGAGAACAAAATGGAGATCACTGCAATACTTTATGTCACATCGTATTTGTGCAGCAGTCTTACAAACGCAATTTTTTTGGAAAAAATACACTTTTTTGAATAAAAAAATTAAAAAACAGTAAAGTTAGCCCAATTTTTTCTAGGATGTGAAAGATAACATTACACTCAGTAAATTGATACCTAACATGTCATGCTTGAAAACTGCGACCGCTCATAGAATGGCAACAAACTTTGGCACTTAAAAATTTCTATAGGCGACGTTTATAATTTTCTGCAGGTTACCAGTTTTGAGTTACAGAGGAGATCTTGGGCTAGAATTATTGCTCTTGCTTTAATGATTGCGGCAATACCTCACAGGTGTGGTTTGAACACCATTTACATATGTGGGCACGACTTGCGTATGTGTCTGCTTTTGCATGCAAGCTTGGAGGGGACCTCGCTTTACTTTTTTTTTTTTATTATTTTTACACTGTCCCTTTAAAAAAAAAAAAATTGGATCACTTTTATTCCTATTACAAGGGATGTAAACATCCCTTGTAATAGAAGACAAATTATGACAGGGTCTCTTTAATGTAAGATCTGGGGTCAAAAAGACCTCAGATCTCACATTTACACTTAAAAGCAATAAAAAAGAAAAAAAAAATGTATTTTTTTTTTCAATAATAAAAAAATTGTCCCTTTATGGCCGGAGGGCAGAAGTGAAGTTTTACATCGCTTTGGTCCTCCAAGGGCATAGAGTCAAGTGGGGCCATCGTGCCCATTAATTCTGGGGATCGGATAGTTTCCGTCGCTTCCAACGGCTCGGCAAGTGGCGGAGACACCTATGGGGGGGGCACCTCTCCCGCCACCCATAAAAGTTATCTTGTGGTGAATCCGCCACTGAGACCACTTTTATGTGAAAGAGGATCGCTGGCTGTGGATAAAAATATCAGGGTTATGGCAGCTATCTGCTGCCATAAAAACGGTATTTAATGTCAAAGTAGCGTCATATATCCACGGAGGGCGGTCAGGAAGTGGTTAAATAGCATGCTTGGGCCAAGCTGACCCAAATAATCTCAGTTGCTAAGAAATGTGCTCAGTTTATTGCTGCCAACGGGTCTTGGCAACCTTAGCCACCCTCAGGCAGAATGTTATGACCTTATTAGCTTGTGTTGTTAAGACTGTATCTGTTTTCTTTGTCTTTTAAAGAAACGTAAGCCTATTTGTTTGGTTGTTTTGTTAACTGGCGAGCAAACTGATTGCTGATTGTTTTTTTATTGCCATCCTTTGTGTATCCTTAAATAAAGAATTGAAAAAAGAATAGAAATGCACCCAGAACATCAGCTACATACAGCATATAGCTCTGTGTTCTGGCAGTGGTACAAGGACATCCTGTCCCATTCAGAGAACATAACTGAGTTGGGGCTGAGTGTTGCTTGACCATTCACAGGAAGCACAGTATTTTATCAATGAATACAAGGCTTCCTTTGACTGGCCGAGGTGGAGATTGTGACCCCAGGCCATTTCTCCACCTGAGCCAATCAGAGGAAGTCTTGTATGCAATGCTAAAATACAATGCTTCCTGTGAATGGCTGAGCAGCACTCAGCCCAACTTGAATATGTTTCAGGAATGGGACAGAAATTCCCTGTACCACTGCCAAAATACAGCGCTGTATACTGAATGTAGCTGATGCTACGTACAGTTTATACAGTGCTGACAGTGGGCACATGTATTAGTAATGGAAATAGTTTGTTTGGGATAGCTTGGCCCAAGCAAACTATTTAAAGTGAAACGAAACTTGGAATTAGACTTTTACAGTGGACACATGTCTGTGTTACTATCTCTTGACATAGTTACATAGTTGGTAAGGTTGAAAAAAGACACAAGTCCATCAAGTCCAACCTATGTGTGCGCTTTTATGTCAATATTACATTGTATATCCCTGTATGCTATGGTCTTTTAGGTGCCTATCTAAAAGTTTTTTGAAATTATCTATGCTCCCTGCTTAAACCGCTGCTTGTGGAAGAGAATTCCACATTCTTGCTGCTCTTACCGTAAAGAACCCCTACACGGTTTCCTGTTAAATTGCTTTTTCTCTAATTTTAATGAATGGCCACAATTCTTTTTGAATGCCCTTTTGTGGAAACGTTTTATCCCTATTGTGGGGTAACCAGTACAGTATTTGTACATTGAAATCATATCACTGTTTAGGCGTCTCTTCTCCAGAAAGAATAAGTTCAGTGCTTGTAATCTTTCCTCATAACTAGGGATGAGCTTGATGTTCGGGTCGAACATAAGTTCAAAACAAACAGCAAACATTATGGGGCATTCACGGAAAATTTGAGCACCGCGGAAAGCCCCATAATGCACTGCAAGATCGCAGTGCATTGCTGTATGATGATTAGCCAAAGCATGCACCTGACCTGCATGCTTTGGCCAATCACAGCGCACTCTGTTGAGAGAGATAGAATTAGCCAAAGGCAGGGTGCCTATGGCCAATCATGGCTCAGGAGGACTAAGTCCACACCCCACACTATATAAGGCTGCTTACAGAGTGGCCATGTGTAGTGTTGTTGGCGTGGACAGAGAGATAGCTTGAGTTTATTCAAGCGGAGGTCCACCGACCAATCATTTATTTTTTTTTCAACCATTCAGAAACTTACATAATCACAATGTAACACTCAATTTTTAGGTGAACTATCTCCCCCGATGCCCGGTTTCAAATTAAAAACAAAGTTTTAAAAATTGAGGATGGCCAGTTCCATCTTGCTTGTGGGCATGTGAAGCCCACAAGCATTAATTTCCTGGATATAGTGAATGCTGAGCTACCAGCATTCACCGCTCGTTCCCGCGTATGCTCAGTGTTAACGGCGTGGAGTGCCGTAAACTTCCAGTTTGCCATCACAATCCGCACTGAATCCTGGGAATGCTGACACTTAACTCTCAGGAGACAGTGCACCGCTGGGGATGAAGAAGATACAGGCCTACTCCCGCGGGGGTCAGACACAGGAAGTGCCACAATAAAGACTGCTAGAAAGGTAAACACACAGCAAAAAAATGTTTTTTTTTCATTTGCACATCTGTTCAATGCAATGATGGGATTAGGATAAAGTTAAAGGGGTTGTAAAGGTAATTTTTTTATTGTTTAAAAATAACAAACATGTTATACTTACCTTCACTGTGCAGCTCGTTCTGCACAGAGTGGCCCCGAACCTGCTTTTCTGGGGTCCCTTGGCGGCTGTTTCAGCTCCTCCCCGCAAGAACTATCCACCTTAATGCGAGCTCCCTCGCATGGTGGTTAGTTCTTGCGGGCGCGCTCCCGTGATACAGCCGGCGGCTATAGCCGCTCACTGTATCACTCGGCCCCGCCCCCCGGCGCGCCGCATCATCGGATGTGATTGACAGCAGCGCGAGCCAATGGCTGCGCTGCTTTCAATCCATCCACTGCAGCCAATCAGCGACCAGGCTGAGCTGCAATAGAGATGACGGGAACGAGCAGCGAAGATTCGAGGTGTCAGGTAAGTAAAACGGGGGGGCTGGGGGCGGCGGTATTGTCAAAAGTTTTTTCACCTTAATGCATATAATGCATTAAGGTGAAAAAAATTTTACCTTTACAACCCCTTTAATAATTTGTGTGGACCTCCGCTTTAACCACTTCAGCCCCGGAGGATTTGGCTGCTCAACGACCAGAGCACTTTTTACAATTTGGCACTGCGCTGCTTTAACTGGTAATTGCGCGGTCATGGGGTCATTTGGGGGGAGGGGGTTGTGCTATCTGGACATTTCAGGGCTTCCCTAACTGTGATAGGTAGTGAGAAGTAAAATCACAATTTTACGCCTTTAGAGAGCCTGAAGGCGGTGCTTGGTTTTTGGGGTCCTGTACGCGGCTAGGCTTCCAAAAAGTCCTACACATGTGGTATCCCCGTACTCAGGAGAAGCAGCAGAATGTATTTTGGGGTGTAATTTCACATATGCCCATGGCATGTTTGAGCAATAGATCATTTAGTAACACTTTGTGCAAAAAAAAAAAATTTCATTTTCCCGCAACTTGTGGCAAAATATAAAATATTCCATGGACTCAACATATCTCTCATCAAATAGCTTGAGGTGTCTACTTTCCAAAATGGGGTCATTTGGGGGGGGTTTGTGCTATCTTGGCATTTTATGGCCTTCAAAACTGTGATAGGTAGTGAGGAGTGAAATCAAAAATTGACACCCTTAGAAATCCCGAAGGCGGTGATTGGTTTTCGGAGTCCTGGTGGTGGGTGTTGCGATTTTTTTTTTTACACAATATTTGCGCAGCGATTTTTCTAACGCAATTTTTTGGGAAAAAAGACACTTTTTTTAATTTTAATGCACTAAAACACACTATATTGCTCAAAAGTTTGATGAAATAAAAAAGATGATCTTATGCTGAGTACATAGATACCAAACATGACATGCTTTAAAATTGCGTACAGACGTGCAGCGGCGACAAACTACATGCATTTTTAAAAGCATTTTAAAGCCTTTACAGGTTACCATTTTAGATTTACAGAGGAGGTCTACTGCTAAAATTACTGTCCTCGATCTGACCTTCGCGGTGATACCTCACATGCATGGTGCAATTGCTGTTTACATATGACACCAGACCGACGCTTGCGTTCACATTTGCACATGAGCACGAGGGGACAGGGGTGCTTTTTTTTTTTTTTTAATTATTTATTTTGCTTTTTTATTATATTTTTAAACTGTTCCTTTCATTTTTTTTATCATTTTTATTGTCATCTCAGGGAATGTAAATATCCCCTATGATAGCAATAGGTAGTGACAGGTACACTTTTTTGAAAAAGTTGGGGTCTATTAGACCCTAGATCTCTCCTCTGCCCTCAAAGCATCTGACCACACCAAGATCGTGTGATAAAATGCTTTGCCAATTTCCCAATTGCGCTGTTTTTATCCGGCGAAATCATGAAATGCTCGTAGCTTCAGGTTTCTTAGGTCATAGAGATGATTGGAACCATTCTGGTCTCTGATCAGCTCTATGGTCAGCTGACAGAACCACCGGCTGCATTCTCGGGTTCCTTGTTGGGACAGGAGAGCCAGAGAAAACCATGGAAGATGGAGGGACGGGGGGACGTTCCCTCCCACTGCTTATAAAAGCAGTCTAGAGGCTAATTAGCCGCTAGCATTGCTTTTACATGAAAGCCGACCACTGGCTGAAAAGAATGATACCAAGATGATACCTAAACCTGCAGGCATCATTCTGGTACAACCACTCAAAGTCCAGCAACATACCAGTACGTTGCTGGTCCTTGTTGGGCATACATTGTAATGTTCTTTTTTTCATGCAGCTTGTGGGCTGAACAAAAAAAAGAGATTAATTGGTGGGTATGCCCACCATTAGAATACCGCCCTTCAGCCACCCACTTCTAATGATGGGCATACATGCACCATTTTCTTTTAACTGTGGTGGTGAAATCACCTCCTACAGCGCTGGAGTCGCTGATTTATGTATTGTGGGAGCAAACGCTGTTGCTGTCAAGATAAATAAATCAGTGCTGCAGCTGAATGGCATACCTGCTAAGCAAATGATGGTTAACAATAAAACAAAGTAACATTACAGTATAATAGGGCATACACACGGTCGGACTTTGTTCGGACATTCCGACAACAAAATCCTAGGATTTTTTCCGACGGATGTTGGCTCAAACTTGTCTTGCATACACACGGTCACACAAAATTGTCGGAAAATCCGATCGTTCTAAACGCGGTGACGTAAAACACGTACGGGGCAGTGGCCAATAGCTTTCATCTCTTTATTTATTCTGGGCATGCGTGGCACTTTGTCCATCGGATTTGTGTACACACGATCGGAATTTCCGACAACGGATTTTGTTGTCGGAAAATTTTATCTCCTGCTCTCCAACTTTGTGTGTCGGAAAATCCGAGGGAAAATGTCTGATGGAGCCCACACACGGTCGGAATTTCCGACAACACGCTCCGATTGGACATTTTCCATCGGAAAATCCGACCATGTGTACGGGGCATAACAGTAAAACTTACCATACCTGCAAAGCAAATACAATAAAACATAGTAAAAATAAAACATTTTTTAACGCAATCTGTGCCTAAAAATATATGCCAAAGCATTGGGGCATCCGCTCCTAATGTTAGGAGCAAATCGCTCCTCCACCCCTGCCCTCATTCTTCGGCATATATGCTCTTTTTTTAACTGTGGTGGTGAAATCACCTCCGACAGCGCTGGAGTCACGGTTTATACATATCGTGGGAGCAAACGCTGTTGCTGTCAATATAAATAAACCCGTGCTGCAGCTGAATGGCGTACCTAAAAACAAAAAAATGGTTAACAATAAAACACAGTAAACAGTAAGGTATAAAAGAATTACATTCCTGAAAAGCAAACATGATAAAACATAGTAACAATAAAACATTGCATTGTAGAATACAGTAAAAAAGAGCAGAACAATAGAGAGAGAACAATAAAACGACAACTTTTTTTTTTTTTTTATTGTTTCTTTTTTTTATTTAACTTTTTTTTTTTTTTTTTTTATACTTTTTTTTGTAACTGTAACGGTTGTAACGGTTCGGTTCCAGGTTCGGGTCTCCCAAAATGCGATGGCATCTTTGGAGACCCTGTGAATGTGTGTCCTAGTCTGTGCAGTGCTGTACCCTACGCTAAAACTCCACTAGTGTGTGGTAGCGTTCATAACATTCACCAATGCAAAGACCAGGATGGTCAGGACAGGAGGGACAATAATAGCGGGTGTCACGTGTGACGCCTATATCCACGCTTTCTACAGACACAATATTTTCTTTGGGGTGTTCGTTGGGTAGGGGTACCAGGGAGGACATAAGGAAAATGCCTCCCATGCAGCTGGCTTACTGCTTTTGCGTTGGAAAGTTGGGCCACAGTACCGTCTGGAAACAGAAGGGCTGTGATGATCCCTTCTTGGAATTTAAGGAAGGATCCAGTCCGTCCTGATGCTCTGTATAGCACATAAGCATTCAGCAGAGCCAATTGAAATAAATATACAGACACTTTTTTGTACCAGCGCCTGGCCTTAAGGGCAATTAGGTGCGGCACCAACAACTGGTCATTGAGGTCCACCCCTTCCATATTAGGGTTATATAATCGTG
The DNA here is from genome assembly GCA_037952925.1 of Lithobates clamitans. Taxonomy (NCBI): domain Eukaryota; kingdom Metazoa; phylum Chordata; class Amphibia; order Anura; family Ranidae; genus Lithobates; species Lithobates clamitans. The sequence continues at coordinate 9,443,585 of JBBGZY010000400.1, read as the reverse complement.
GACACAGAGGGGTTTCTCCACAACACCAGTCGCCGTAGGAATTTGGACTGTCGTGTCTGCGTGAAGGGCGGAAAGAACTAAAACATTCTTATTATCCCTCCACTTCACAGCTAATAAGTTATTACACTTCAAGCATGCTCTCTCCCCCAGCCTAAGACGGAAATCTACAAGCCGCTGGGGAAAGCCCCAGCGATTAGATCGCACGGTGCCACATACTCCAATTTGATGATCACGCAAGTGACTAAAAAGTGGCACGCTTGTGTAATAATTGTCCACATACAAATATAATAATTGTCCATATACTTCTTTCCGAATAAGGGTGACACCAAGTCCCACACTATCTTACCAGCGCTCCCTATGTAATCTGGGCAGTTCTCCGGCTCTACGTAACTATCTCTTCCCTCGTAAACCATAAAACTACATGTATAGCCTGTGGCCCTGTCACAGAGCTTATACATCTTGACTCAGTATCTGGCACGCTTGCTGGGAAGATACTGTTTGAATGACAAGCAGCCAGAAAACGTAATCAGGGACTCATCAACGCAGACAACTTGATGGGGAGTAAACAAGGCTGCAAAACGTTGATTGAAGTGGTTTACGAGGGGGCGAATTTTGTAGAGCCGATCAAATTCAGGGTCACCCCGAGGACGACAGAGTTCATTGTCATTGAAGTGCATGAACCACAAGATCTGCTTGTATCGTGCCCTGGTCATGGAAGCAGAGAACACGGGCGTATGGTGAATTGGGTCAGTGGACCAATATGACTGCAACTCATTCTTTTTGGTTATGCCCATGAGGAGGGATAGGCCCAGAAAGGTCTTACATTCGGAAACCGTAATTGGATCTATAGATCTATAGAGAAAAACAGTGAATAAAAATCAGGTGACATAAAATCAACTGTTTCCACCTGAATTCTGGGTTGGCCAGTGAATGGGGGAAGTACGGGTGCTGCAGAAGTGGTGGGTTCCCAATTAGGATTGGCGAATGCAGCAGGAAGGGCACTATGGGCTTGACGGGCCTGTCTTTGTCTTCTTCTTGGTGGCTGCTTGACCCTACTTGTGCTAGCCACCTCACCAGCCTGAACTGCACTTATGGGGGTCGCCATGTCACCACGTGATACTGCAGTGCTCGATGTACGACCAGGATGTACTAGGCCGCTGGTGCTTGCCAGTTCACCAGAATAATGAGCAGCGCTAGTACTGGCTCTCTGCTCCATATGAGGGACCTGCGGTTCTTGCACCTCAACGACAGCAGGGTCTGGTACGCCTGACCTTGGCAGGGACCAAAACGTCAGAGCTATCTGTCAGGGTGCCGCTGCTGTCTACAGGTTCGTATTCTTAGCCTGAATCTGACAGATGAGTGACTTCCTCTTCACTATCTGTCATGCTCAGAAACATGTAGGCCTCTTCACTACTGTACCTTCAATTTTACATTTGGTCTCTAAATTTACTGGTACAGTAGTGAGGCTCACAGGTAAAAAAGCTCCTGACTGCCAGCAACTGATTCAAATGCTACCAAAAAAACTGTTAGCGTTCGCAGGGATCAGGCCTGACTCTGCGAATCCTGCAGTTATGTGTGTTGTGTTTTTTAAAGTGACAGTGATCGATTAATACTGCACTAGGGTGGGCTGGGCGGAGGGGCTAAACACATGTCCTAGCAGGTATCTGGGCTGATCCCGCTAACACTGCGTTTTTGGGAACCCTAAACAGCTGGGGCGCTAGTATAGATCTGATCAGATCAGATGTTGGTCCGTTCAGACACTATACTACTAAGGGAGGTGTATGGTGCGTGCGTGGGTGTTAGTGCTACTGGCACTAATTTGACGCTGCCTGGGGCGACGCAGACCCTAACTGACACTAAAACCTAACTTATATCACCCACCGGGCGACCAGGGGGTTAAACCTTTATTAGGTAAAATACGGTGGGTGCCCTGATGCTATAAAAAGCAAACTAACTAACCAGCGCCACCCGTAACACTAATACCGTGATCACAGGTGACAGGGGGTGAAAGGGTTAACTAGGGGGCAATCAGGGAGTTAAAACCTTTATTAGGTAATATATGGGGGTACCTGAGGCTATAAAAACCTGACGGTGAAACTAACTGCCTAACTAGCATCACCAGTGACACAAGTACGGCGATCGATTAGTGACACTGGCGACAGAGGGTGAAAGGGTTAACCAGGGGGTTAAAACCTTTATTGGGTAGTATATATGGGGGAACCTGACGCTCTAAAAATCTGACGGTGAAACTAATCACCTAACTGGCTAACTAGCGTCACCAGTGACACAAATACGGCGATTGATTAGTGACACTGGTGACAGGGGGTGAAAGGGTTAACTGGGGGGGCGATCAATGGGTTAAACCTTTATTAGGGGGGGTTAGGGGGGTAACCTAGACCTAACAGGGGCTACTACTAACTGCCCTAACACTTATTGAAGTCACAAATGACACCAATGCAGTGATCAGTGAAAAAGCTGAAAACTGCAATTGGTGACACAGTGACAGGGAGTGAAAGGGTTAACTTGGGGGGGGATTGGGGGGGATCAGGATGTGGAAAGTGTAGCAGGTGTGCTAATGTCATGTACTGTTGGTGCAACTTACGGTTAGATGTCTCCTCTCTCTCACTGGAATTTAAAAGACTCCATGAGGAGAGATGACATCACTTCCTCCTGTCTGTGTTTACACTTACACAGACAGGGGAAGCTTTTCAATCGTTAGCAGCGATCACAAGGCCAGACCATAAATCATTGGTCTGGCCCTGGGGACTGGTCGCTCCCCTAAGGAACCCAACCGCCATGGGCACGGGGGGGTCGTGCCCCCGCCCACAGGGAGGACGGGGCGTAAAGGTACGCCCATTTGCCCACCCGTGCCATTCTGCTGGCGTAAATCGGCGCGCGGCGGTCGGGAACCGGTTAAGCAGGCAGGTTATTCAGTTAGTGGCAGTGTATTTGACATATAGTATCTCACAAAAGTGAGTACACCCCTCACATTTTTGTAATTATTTTATTATATCTGTGACAACATTGAAGAAATGACACTTTGCTACAATGTAAAGTAGTGAGTGTACAGCTTGTATAAGAGTGTAAATTTGCTGTCCCCTCAAAAGTAACTCAACACACAGCCATTAATGTCTAAACCGCTGGCAATAAAAGTGAGTACACCCCTAAGTGAAAATGCCTAAATTGGGCCCAAAGTGTCAATATTTTGTGTGGCCACCATTATTTTCCAGCACTGCCTTAACCCTTTTGGGCATGGAGTTCACCAGAGCTTCACAGGATTTCCACTGGAGTCCTCTTCCACTCCCCCATGATGACATCACGGAGCTGGTAGATGTTTCAGACCTTGCGCTCCTCCACCTTCGGTTTGAGGATACCCTATAGATGCTCAATAGGGTTCAGGTCTGCAGACATGCTTGGCCAATCCATCACCTTTACCCTCAGCTTCTTTAGCAAGGCAGTGGTCGTCTTGGAGGTGTGTTTGATGTCGTTATGTTGGAATACTGCCCTGCGGCCCAGTCTCCAAAGGGAGGGGATCATGCTCTGCTTCAGTATGTCACAGTACATGTTGGCATTCATGGTTCCCTCAATGAACTGTAGCTCCCCAGTGCCGGCAGCACTGATGCAGCCCCAGACCATGACACTCTCACCACCATGCTTGATAGTAGGCAAGACACACTTGACTTTGTACTCCTCATCTGGTTGCCGCCACACATGCTTGACACCATCTGAACCAAATAAGTTAATCTTGGTCTCATCCGACCACAGGATATGGTTCCAGTAGTCCATGTCCTTAGTCTTCAGAAAACTGTTTGCAGGCTTTTTTGTGCATCATCTTTAGAATAGGCTTCCTTCTGGGACGACAGCCATAAAGACCAATTTGATGCACGGTGCAGCGTATGGTCTGAGCACTGACAGGCTGACCCCACACCCCTTCAACCTCTGTAGCAATGATGGCAGCACTCATATGTCTATTTCACAAAGACAACCTATGGATATGACGCTGAGCACGTGCACGCAACTTCTTTGGTCGACCATGGCGAGGCCTGTTCTGAGTGGAACCTGTCCTGTTAAATCGCTGTATGGTCTTGGCCAACGTGCTGCAGCTCAGTTTCATGCTCTAGGCCATCTTTATGTAGAGCAACAGTTCTTTTTCTCAGATCCTCAGAGAGTTCTTTGCCATGAGGTGCCATGTTGAACTTCCAGTGACCAGTATGAGAGAGTGAGAGCAATAACACCAAATTTAACACACCTGCTCCCCATTCACACCTGAGACCTTGTAACACTAAGGAGTCCCATCACACCAGGGAGGGAAAATGGCTAATTGGGCCCAATTTGGACATTTTCACTTAGGGGTGTACTCACTTTTGTTGCCAGCGGTTTAGACATTAATGGCTGTGTGTTGAGTTATTTTAACCACTTGACCACTGGGCACTTAAACCCCCTTCCTAACCAGACCAATTTTCAGCTTTTGGTGCTCTCACACTTTGAATGACAATTACTCAGCCATACAACACTTTACCCATATGAAATTTTTATCCTTTTTTTCACACAAATAGAGCTTTCTTTTGGTGGTATTTAATCACCGTTGGGTTTTTTATTTTTTGCGCTATAAAAGAAAAAAGACTGAAAATTTGGTAAAAAAATGAATTTTTCTTTGTTTCTGTTATAAAATTTAGCAAATTAGTAATTTTTCTTCGTAAATTTTGGCCAAAATTTATACCGCTACATATCTTTGGTAAAAATAAGTACAACTTGGTGTATATTATTTGGTCTTTGTGAATGTTAGAGAGTCCAAAAGCTACGGTGCCAATATCTGAAAATTGATCACACCTGAATTACTGACGGCCTATCTAAATTCTTGAGACCCTAACATGCCAGAAAAGTACAAATACCCCTCAAATGACCCATTTTTGGAAAGAAGACATTCCAAGGTATTTAGAAAGATGCATGGTGAGTTTTTTTGAAATTGTCATCTTTTCCCACAATTCTTTGCAAAATCAAGATTTTTTTTTTCTTTTTTTTTTTTCACAAAATTGTCATATTAGAAGGTTATTTCTCACACACAGCATATGCATACCACAAATTACACCCCAAAACACATTCTGCTATTACTCCCGAGTATGGCAATACCACATGTGTGAGACTTTTACACAGCGTGGCCACATACAGAGGCCCAACATGCAGGGGAGCACCTCCAGGCGTTCTGGAGCGCCCAGGCCAATTTTGACATTTCTCTCCTACATGTAAAAATCATAATTTATTTGCTAGAAAATTACATAGAACCCCAAAACATTATATATATTTTTTTTAGCAAAGACCCTAGAGAATACAATGGCGGTTGTTGCAACTTTTTATCTCGCACGGTATTTGTGCAGCAATTTTTCAAACGCGTTTTTTTGGGGAAAGAAACAGTTTTGTGCTTTTAAAAAAAAAAAACAGTAAAGTTAGCCCAATGTTTTTGCATAATGTGAAAGATGAAGTTACGCCGAGTAAATAGATACCAACATGTCACCCTTCAAAATTGCACACTCTCGTGGAATGGTGCCAAACGTCGCTACTTAAAAATCTCCATAGGTGACGCTTTAAAATTTTTTCCTGGTTACATGTTTTGAGTTACAGAGGAGGTCTAGGGCCAAAATTATTGCTCTCGCTCTACCGATTGCAGCGATACCTCACATGTGTGGTTTGAACACCGTTTTCATATGTGGGCGGGACTTACGTATGTGTTAGCTTCTGCATGCGAGCACACGGACATGGGCGCTTTAAATTTTTTTTATTTTTTTTTATTGTTTATTTTACTTTATTTATTTTAGTTTGACACTTTTTCCCCCCAAAAAAATGTTTTGATCACTTTTATTTCTATTACAAGGAATGTAAACATCCTTGTAATAGGAATATGGCATGACAGGTCCTCTTTACAGTGAGATATGGGGTCAATAAGACCCCACATCTCACCTCTAGGCTGGGAAGCCTGAAATAATAATAAAAAAAAACGATCTTGGCTTCGATCGTAGCGGTGAGTCGGTAGAAGCACCGGAGGGTGGCGGGAAGGGGGGGGGCGTCCCCTCTCGCCTCCCATAAGAATGATCAAGCAGTGGAACAGCAGCTATGATCATTCCTATGGTGTAGAAAATCGCCGGCTGAAAAAGCTGATATCTGAATGATGCCTGTAGCTGCACCCATCATTCAGATATACCCGCTCAAAGTCAAGGACGTCATATGACTGTGGGCGGGAACTGGTTAAAAATTGCAGAGTATTGCGGGGTATATTGCAAAGTATTGCGGGGTATATTGCAGAGTATTGCGGGGTATATTGTAGAGTATTGCGGGGTATATTGCAGAGTATTGCGGGGTATATTGCAGAGTATTGCGGGGTATATTGCAGAGTATTGCGGGGTATATTGCAGAGTATTGCCGGGTATATTGCAGAGTATTGCCGGGTATATTGCAGAGTAGTGCCCGGGTATATTGCAGAGTAGTGCAGGGTGTTATGCAGAGTATTGCAGGGTGTTATGCAGAGTATTGCGGGGTATATTGCAGAGTATTGCGGGGTATATTGCAGAGTATTGCCGGGTATATTGCAGAGTATTGCGGGGTATATTGCAGAGTAGTGCCCGGGTATATTGCAGAGTAGTGCCCGGGTATAATGCAGAGTATTGCAGGGTGTTATGCAGAGTATTGCAGGGTGTTATGCAGAGTATTGCAGGGTGTTATGCAGAGTATTATGCAGAGTATTGCAGGGTATAGTGCAGAGTATTGCAGGGTATAGTGCAGAGTATTGCAGGGTGTTATGCAGAGTATTGCAGGGTATAGTGCAGAGTATTGCAGGGTATAGTGCAGAGTATTGCAGGGTATAGTGCAGAGTATTGCAGGGTGTTATGCAGAGTATTGCAGGGTATAGTGCAGAGTATTGCAGGGTATAGTGCAGAGTATTGCAGGGTATAGTGCAGAGTATTACAGGGTGTTATGCAGAGTATTGCAGGGATGGCTGAGCATGGAGGGATGGATGGATGTGACTGCAAATGTCACTGAGCACCGCTGTGGGCACTACACATGCAGCCCACAGCGGTGCTGCCATCCGATCCCTCCCCCTCTCCCCTCGCACTGTACCGATCGGTACAGAGAGGGGAGGGAGGAACCGGCGTCATCAGATGACGCCGGTCTGTTGACATGTGATCGCTCCGTCATTTGACGGAGCGATCACATGGTAAACGGCCGCAATCAGCGGCCGTTTACCGTGATCCGTGATGCGCCGGGTCCTCTGGACCCGGCGGTCACGGAAGTTCTCGGGTGCGCGCCCCAGGGGGCGCGCGAGAGCAGTATTCTGGGAGGACGTCCATGGACGTCCACCCAGAACTAGCCGACTGCGCTGTAGCCGTCTTTCGGCTATGGCCCGGTCGGCAAGTGGTTAAGTGGACAGCAAACTTACACTGTTATACAAGCTGTGCACTCACTACATTACATTGTAGCAAAGTGTAATTTTTTTCATGGCTGTCACATGAAAAGATATAATAAAATATTTACAAAAATGTGAGGGGTGTACTCACTTTTGTGAGATACTGTATATATACAGTCAGTCTAGTATATATGTATTCATATATACAGTATATATATATATATATACCGTATTTATCGGCATATAACACGCACAGGCGTATAACACGCACATTCATTTTAAGAGGGAAGTTTCAGGAAAAAAACTTAAATTTTAAATAAGGAACTTTGAATCAAAATAAGGGTCAGTGCCCATCTGCAGCCTCACCATTGCCATCAATGCAGCCTGATCAATGCCCACCTGCAGCCTCACAAGTGCCATCAATGGAGCCTTATTAGTCCACATCAATGCAGCCTCACCATTGCCATTAATGCAGCAACCTCACCATTGCCATCAATGCAGCAGCCTCGCTATTGCCATCTATTGACTTCCTATTACAGAGGCCGCCAAGTAAACAGGAGATTCTCACTGTATGTAATCTGATGGCACTCGTCCGCTCCCCCCCCGTTGCTTCCGAGGCAGCTGAAATTGTAGTATTGGCGTATAACACGCACACGCTATTTGCACCCGATTTTCATGGTGAAAAAGTGAGTGTTATACGCCAATAAATACAGTATATATATATATATATACTCTGCATTTAGCATAGACTATATATTCAGTGTTTACTCTATATTCAGTGAGTGCAGGCAGTGTATTAATATATATATACAGTCTAGTGTATTTATATATATACTCTGCATCCAGTGTAGCCTATATCTACAGTGCATTCCGTGGTGTACTGCATTCCGTGGTGTACTGTTTCTAATACACTTCAGGCTTCTGGTGGTGTATTAATATATATATATATATATATATATATATATATATATATATATATATATTACACTTCAGGCTTTAGGCGGTGTATTAATATATATATATATTATATATATATATACTCTGCATTCAGTGTAGCCTATATCTACAGTGCATTCGGTGGTGTACTGTTTCAATTACACTTCAGGCGGTGTACACAGTAATACAGTGTGTACAGTTTCTACTACACTTCTGGTGGTGTACACAGTATACAATACAGTGCAGCCATTGTACAGTTTCTAATACAGTGCAGGCGGTGTACACAGTATCTAATACAGTGTGTACAGTTTCTACTACACTTCTGGTGGTGTACACAGTATACAATACAGTGCAGCCGTTGTACACTTTCCAATACAGTGCAGGCAGTGTACAGAGTATCTAATACAGTGTGTACAGTTTATACTATACTTCTGGTGGTGTACACAGTATACAATACAGTGCAGCCATTGTACAGTTTCTAATACAGTGCAGGTGGTGTACACAGTATCTAATACAGTGTGTACAGTTTCTACTACACTTGTGGTGTGCACAGTATACAAAACAGTGCAGCCATTGTACAGTTGCTAATACAGTGCAGGCAGTGTACACAGTATCTAATACAGTGTGTACAGTTTCTACTAAATTTCTGGTGGTGTACACAGTATACAACACAGTGCAGCCATTGTACAGTTTCTAATACAGTGCAGGCAGTGTACACAGTATCTAATACAGTGTGTACAGTTTCTACTACACTTCTGGTGGTGTAAACAGTATACAACACAGTGCATAAGTTGTACAGTTGCTAATACAATGCAAGCAGTGTACACAGTATCTAATACAGTGTGTACAGTTTCTACTACACTTCTGGTGGTGTACACAGTATACAATACAGTGCATCCATTGTACACTTTCTAATACACTTCAGGCGGTGTACGCAGTATATAATACAGTGTAGTGTGGTGTTGCAAAACAAAAAATACATCATGTCCGGAAGGCCACCAAGGAGAGGCAGACGCTCACAGGCCGCTAAAAGAGGGCAAGCAGCCTCTGTGTCTACAGTCAACAGTGGAGGTCATGGACATGGTGCATCCTCTGCACGTGGCCGTGGGGCACGCTTGTCCTTTTTTGCTGCTGCTGGCCGTGTTATTGAGCCACAACATGCAGAAGAGTTGGTGGAGTGGATAACGAAGCTGTCCTCATCCTCTGTCACCCAGGCTCAAAGTAGTTTGCCTGCCAAAGCGGCCTATTCCACCGGCTCCCTGTCCACAGTCAAGCCTTCCGTAGTCCCACCATCATGTATGGATGAGTCCCCAGAATTATTCAACCACAGTGTCGGTTATATGCTGTTGGGGGATGCGTAGCAGATTCGAAGGCTTCGATGTTGGTTCACAGGTTGAGGAAGGGAGTAACTGGAGCCTAGAGAGAGGGGATGCCATAGAAGGACAAGAAACTGGCAGTCATGTTCCCCCAGCTGCAGCATACTGCCAAGTTTTCTCCAGTGATGGGGAGGGGGGGGATGATGAGGTCACTTACTGTACTTGGGTGCCTGAGAGAAGAGAGGAGGAAAGTGAGGAGGAGGCACAACTCCAACGAGGCAGGATGTCCTCTAGGGGGCAGCTTAAGGGCAGCCACCCTATTGCATTACACCGCACGGGTGCAGGGCACTGCTGACTCCCCACTGATTTTTAAAAGTTCCTTGGTGTTGGCCTTTTTCGACACGTGTGCAGCAGATCGCATCATTGCTGTTTGCAACCTATGTCTGAAGCGGATCAAGCGTGCCCACAACAGCAGCCACTTGGGCACCACATGCTTGGCCAGACATATGACGACCTGCCATGCAGTCCATTGGCAACAGCACTTGAAAGACCCACATCATCAAAGAAAAAGCAAGACTTCTCCTTACTCCTCATCTGGGATCTCCAACCCTACTATACCTCCAGTCCTCTCAAAAACCTGCACTGAGAGGAATGAAGGTATAGCAATAGGTGTCCCAAGTACTTGCAGCCAATCTGCTAGCAGTACATCACCAATTGATTTTATCAGGCAAATTTCCCTACCCCAGTTGCTGAACTCGAAAAAGAAATTTGGTCCCAGCCATCCACATGCTCAGTGTCTAAATCCTAGCTTGGCCAAATTGCTAGTACTGCAACTGCTGCCTTTTCAGCTAGTAGACCCTGCCCCCTTTCCTGAATTTGTGGAATGTGCTGTACCTCAGTGGCAGGTTCCAAAACGCCATTTCGTTTCACGGAAGGCCATTCCGGCTCTCTACCAGCATGTGGAAGGCAATGTTTTGACCTCGTTGGACAGAGCGGTCGCCAGTAAGGTTCATATAAATGCTGACTCATGGTCCAGCAGGCATGGGCAGGAACGTTACCTTTCATTCACGGCGCACTGGGTAACTCTGCTGGCAACTGGGAAGGATGCAGGACAGAGTTCAGTGTTGTTGGAGCTTGTTCTGCCACCATGCCTCCAAAATGTTAGTGCTGATTCTGCCACAGCTCTCTCCTCCACCCCCTCCTTTTCTTCTTCCTCTATGGCCTCTTCTGCAGATTTGTCCTCTGAACCAGCAGTGCTCCGTAAGCATTCAAGGGGCTAAGCCCCTGTCCAGTCAGGCTAAAAGATGCCATGTGGTGCTTGAGTTGGTCTGCCTAGGGGACAGGAGTGACGCTGGGGCAGAGATTCCGTCAGCTCTGCAGGACCAGGCTCAGAGGTGGTTGACGCCAAGCCAGCTTCAGCCAGGAATGGTTGTTTGCGACGCCAACCTTCTCTCCACTCTCCGACATTGACACTTGACCCATGTTCCATGTTTGGCACACATCCTGAATTTGGTGGTGCAGCGGTTCTTGATCAGGTACCCAGGCTTACAAGATCTCCTGAGGCAGGCCAGAAAGTCTCTGGTCATTTCCGCCGGTCATACAATGCCAGTGCTCGGTTGGCTGACATTCAATAGGAATGCAACCTGCCCACCAACCGCCTCATTTGTGACATTTGTAACTCAATGTTGGCAATGTTGCAGCGGCTGCACACACAGCAGAGGGTCATCAATGAGTACCTGTGCAAATATGGCACCAGGACAGGGTCAGGGGAGTTTGGCTTCTTCTCCCCACGCCAGTAGCTACTGATCAAGGATGCATGCACTGTTCTGTCACCATTTGAGGAGACCACAAGGATGGTGAGCAGCGACAATGCATGCATCAGTGACACTGTCCCTATAGTCTTCCTGCTGGAGCACATGATTTGTGGAATCATGGACAGGGCACTTGAGGCAGAACAGCAGGAGGAAGAGGAGGACTTCCTTTGCTCTCAAGGCCCCCTTTATCCAGATAGCATTCCTGCGGGCCCGCCAAACACACAGGAAGAAGAGGAGGGGGAGGAGGATTGTGTGAGCATGGATGTAGAGAATAACACTCAGCAGCAGTCTTCAAGGGATGGTTTTCAGTCCCCAGAAACCCAAGGAGTTGTACTTGGCTGGGCGGAGGTAGTTATGGATAATGTGATCCTTAGTGACCAAGAGGACTCAGAATCTAATGCCTCTGCAAACTTACGCTGCATGGCCTCCTTGATTCTGCAAAGCCCCGGGAAAGGACCCTAGGATTTGTGGTATCAAGGAGAGGGATCATTACTGGCTGGCAACCCTTCTTGATCCATGTTACAAAGGGTAGGGTTGCAGAGCTCATCCTGAATTCGCAAAGGGAGCAGAGGATGAAACATCTTCAGGAGGCCTTGAAGAAAGGTTTGTGCAAAGCATTTCCAGACCAATATATATATTATATATATATGGCAATAACATGCATATAAGCCTTTAAATTGAGCACTTTTGATTTTTCACTTTTGTGTCCCATAGACTTTAACGATGTTCGCACAAATTTTTTGTCTGTTCGCAAGTTCTGGTTTGAACCGAACTGGGGGGGGGGGGGGTGTTTGGCACATCTCTAAGCTATCAAGCACCTGATGCTGATGTAACTGATTGAATTTGCTATGGATCTGGGATCCCTTCAAGACTGCCGATGCTGACTATCTTATTCCTCCTCAATCTTGATGCTAGCTTCCAACAATATTTTTGGTTTAGGGAACCACCACCACCACTGAAAGGCCCAATTTTTCCGCCCCTGTTTACCAGGGTCATGTAAATACAATTTTTGATCTAATATTTCACAGCAGGGCCCGATCCTGTGCCCAACAAGAGTATATGTGAGGGGTTACAGTGTTATGGCACCACAACCACCACCCAAGGCTCAGTTTGTCTACCCCTGTTTAACAAGGGCATGTAATTACAGTTTTTGATATAATATTTAAACGCAGGGCCTGTTCCTGCCCCCAACAAGAGTAACCGTGAGGGCTTACAGTGATCTGGCACCAACATCACCCAAGGCCTAATTTTACTACCCCTGTTTAACAGGGCCATGTAATTAAAAGTTTTGATATAATATTTCACAGCAGGGCCCGTTCTTGCCCCCAACAAGAGTAACTGTGAGGGCTTACAGTGTTCTGGTACCACCAACACCTTAGGCCCAGTTTTTCTGCAGAGTATATAGGGCAGGCCGTATAGTATATATACTGCTGTTCCGAAAATATAGTGCCTGGGGGACCTGAGGGGCGTGGTATGGATTTTGGGGGATATCCACGCCATATTTTTTTTTTTGTATTTTTGGTATTTTTATCTATATTGCCGGAATCCGACTATACATTACACTCGCAAGTTTTGAATTAAATTTTTTCCTTTAGAAATGTCATTTTGCTGTGGCACTGTTACAAACATGGGAAAGATGTGCTACTTTACAGGCATACTAAGGACACCCCCAGGCATGATATTTAAAGGAATATTTAATTTTTATTGTTTCACTTTAAGCATTATTAAAATCACGGCTCCCAAAAAAAACTGCTGTTTTTAAAACTTTTTTTTGCATTGATACATGTCCCCTGGGGCAGGACCCGGGTCCCCAAACACTTTTTATGGCAATACTTGCATATAAGCCTTTAAAATGAGCACTTTTGATTTTTCATGTTCGAGTTCCATAAACTTTAACGGTGTTCGCACAAATTTTTTGCCTGTTCGCAAGTTCTGCTGCGAACCGAACTGGGGGATGAGTAGGGATGAGGATCCCTACTCATAACAAAAATCCTATAGTCCCTTTATTAGCTTTGTTGCACTTCGCTGTACTATCTCCATTTCCAGCACATCCTTCCTGAGGACCGGAGCCCAGAACTGGACGGCATACGCCAGGTGCAGCCGGACCAGAGTCTCGTAGAGTGGGAGAATTATCACTTTATCTCTGGAGTTAATTCCCTTTTTAATGTATGCCAATATTCTATTGGCTTTGCTTGCAGCAGCTTGGCATTGCATGCCATTGCTGAGCCTGTCATCTACTAGGACCCCCAGGTCCTTTTCCACCCTAGTTTCCCCCATAGGTTTTCCCCCCAGTGAGTAAATTGCATTCATATTTTTGCCACCTAAATGCATTATTTTACATTTGCCATGTAGTTGCCCACCAAATTAATTTGTTCAGATCTTCTTGAAAGGTTTCCACATCCTGCGGAGAAGCTATTGCCCTGCTTAGATTAGTATTGTCTGCAAATACTGAGCTGTTTATTCCATCCTCCAGATCATTTATGAATAAATTAAATAGGATTGGTCCCAGGACAGAACCCCGAAGGACCCCACTTTTCATATTGAATCATTCCGAGTACTCCCCATTTATCACTACCCTCTGAACTCGCCCTTGTAGCCAGTTTTTTATCCAGGTACTCACCCTTTGGACCATGCCAACAGACCTTAGCTTGTATAGTAAACGTTTGTGGGGAACTGTATTAAATGCTTTTGCAAAATCCAGATACACTACGTCTCCGAGCCTTCCTTCATCTAGATGGCAGCTCACCTCCTCATAGAAGGTTAATAGATTTGTTTGGCAAGAATGATTTTGCATGAATCCATGCTGATTACTGCTAATGATACCTTTTTCACTACTAAAATCTTGTCTATAGTCCCTTATCATCACTTCCAAGAGCTTGCGTACTATTGATGTTAGGCTAACTGGTCTGTAGTTACCAAGGATATATCTTGGTCCTTTTTTAAAGATTGGTGCTACATTGGCTTTCCTCCAATCAGCTGGTACCATACCAGTCAGTAGACTGTTCGTAAAAATTAGGAACAACGGTCTGGCAATTACTTGACTGTGTTCCTTAAGGGCCCTCAGGTGCAAGCCATTTGGTCCCTATGACTTATATATGTTAAGTTTTTCAAGTCTGTTTCTGAATTTATCCTCTGTTAACCATGGGGGTGCTTCCTGTGATGTGTCACGAGGATAAACATTGCAGTTTTAGTTACTGAAGCCCCCCCCCCGTTTCCCTCGTGAAGACAGAAGAGAAGAATACATTAAAAACCTTTGCCATCTCACCATCCTTTGTAACCAGAATCCCTTCATCATTCTTTATGGGGCAAATGTGATCTGTCCTCCCTCTTTTACTATTTATGTACTTAAAGAATTTCTTGGGATTTTTCTTACTCTCCTCCGCTATGTGCCTTTCGTGTTCTATCTTAGCCGCCCTGATTACACCCTTACATTTCTTATTGCATTCTTTGTACTGTTGGAATGCTGATGATGATCCCTCGGCCTTATATTTTTTGAAGGCCTTCTCCTTTGCATTTATATGAATTTTTACGTTGGTCTTAAGCCACCAGGATTTGAAGTTTCACTTTTTTTACAGTTTTAAAATAACATTTACAAAATAACAAAGTATGCTGAAAAAACTTTCCACTGATTTTGGGCTCATGCACATATATTTGGTGTACGGCCTTATAGAGTAAAAATTCTTGTTGTGGTCCAAAACACATGAGACTCCTCTTTTGGGGGGCTATGACAAATGGCCCTTCTCAAACAGCATATTCTGCTAAACCTGTAATTAAATAAGAGAACCAAAACCTTTGCTAAGTGGAAGAGTGGGTTTGATAAAAAAAAGTTGGTAGTCCCTGCACCCAGGACCTATGTGAAGAGAGGTTATTCCCTTCCTAGGAAATGAATCAGTAAACTAATCAAAGTAATTGGGAGCAGAGGAACTACTGCAACCAGCATATAACATTAACCATAACAAAATAGATGCACTCCATGGAAGAAAAAATACAAGCTTTATATATATGAAGAAAGTAATTACAGTACATACATCCAATGTACAAACAGGCACTATCAGCAAAGGACCCAACAGGAGTCCTGGTGAAGTTGTGCACATATACCTGGGTATATATAGTTATTAATAGAGATACCTTTATATGAATGTTGCAGCAAAGTTTAGTTGCTGGTGCCCCTGAGGATAATGCAGCATCTGTCTTTGTGTCCAAGACCTGATGACAAGATCAGGGGTCACAGGGGTATCCTCCAACTGTTGTCCGACCAGCCTGAAATGAAACTTCTCACTGGCAGGAACTGTGGTGTGTCACTGGAACTTAGAGTCAGCCTATATACTCTACTCTATTAGTCTCTCCCTAGGTCCTCCACTTGGGGTTTCAAAGCCAACAACCAGGGGCAGGAAGTGCATACATAATATATTTTAAAGGCATTTACAAATTCAGACAGTAGAGGGCAGAAGATGCCTACACAGGGTATATTCAACATTCTAAAAAAGAAAAATGTTTTGGCTTTACTTTGAGGTGGAACTTCACTCTCTCAGTCAACATTGACTATTGTTAATCCCTAGGCTACCGATATTTGTAAGCATTAGTAGGAAAGTATATAATATTTTCTTGTTTAAAACTTTTTTATATATTTCTTCAGTTACTTCCAGGCCTAGGCAAATTATGCCATACATCAGGAGGGGAGGATGGGTTTTCTCAGCTAAGCACATCCTCCTACTTGCATGCCTGAGCTAAGGGCTGACGGATTCCAGGAAGCAAATGCTACATGAATCATCTGCCCTTACTCAAGCTGTCCTCAGCCAAAAATGCTAGGGGGACGTTTTTCAAAGTGGTTTCTCTACAAAATAAAGCATGGGGACATGGATGGATGGATGAGTTTGCTTTGAACATTAAAAATTAATTAGATAGCATTTTTGTTTTTGGTGCTCAGATGCAGCACAGATCTGCTTTAAGGTAGCAGGGCTGGATCTAGCCTGTCTGATGTGGGGGTGCAGTAGAAAATGTCAGAGGGCAGAGGATGGGAGGACAGCAGGGCAATGTATGGGGGTCAACAGGGCAGTGTACAGGGGGTCAGCAGAGCTAACGTCAGGGTCAGTAGGGCAAAGGACTTAACCAGTGCATCTGGTAAAAGGAAAGGCTTTTAGGTTAGGTTAGGAGATTATGTTGTTTCTCTCTACACATGGAACTAAAGCACAGAGCTCCTTCCCTTAGTGTAGTCCGGCACTAACCCCTTAAATGAGAAGTCCAGCCTGAGCTTGTTTGGCTGGGCTTCTCCTATGGGTCACAGGAGTGCAATTCGTTTTGCACTCCTGTGACCGATTTTAAGCAGAGAGCGGGATGAAGTCTGCTCTCTGCTGACATCATAGGAATCAGTCAAGGCATCGCGACATCACGACAATAATGTCTGGAGCCGCTGAGAGCCTGAGACAGCCACTCCCCGCCCCTCCACAGCTCAGCACTCCAGTGAGCATGGGGGGGCAGAGAGGAAAGCTGATGGCTGACAGTCAGCAGCTCTCCGCTCGGGGAGATGAGAGAACCGAGCCATCAGTGATTTTCAATTGCTCGGTTCTCAGTGCAGAGGCGCCGGGGAACAGATGCAGCATCCACCTAGGTAAGTATGAAACTGGGAAAAAAAACATACTTCTCTTTTAACCTGTCAAGTTAAAACAAAGAGCTATCCTTCCATCCCCAGTGCTGTCTTTCTTGACCAGAGGAAATCTCAACAATCATAAGAGCCAAAAAGCCAATCTCACCAATTGTAAGAGCTAAAAAGACTTCAAAGCACTATCATTTGCATGGTTCCACTACTTTCCCTAAATGAGGAGACATCTGTATACCTTCTTTTCTAAGAAGGTTCTACTGTGCTATTCACTTTATGTGTAAATGCAGCTATCCATGAAACCTTATAATAGACCACGGTGACAATTTTTACAATTCAGAGTGGAAAAAAATGGATCATGGAATCAAATCAAGTAAACTGAAGGTAGAGAAATCTCAAAATGTTTGCTCATCTCCAATTGTCACATACATGAGGAAAGGTAGGACCATCCTTGCAAATGTCAAAAATCTATTAGTAGTTGACTGTGCAAGAGAGGATTACTACAAAAACTGGAGTAATGTTAGATACAAAGTTTTCCTTTTTCACATACACATCGGGGCCCTGGAGGATGAATGTTTCTACTGCTCGCAGTATAAAACACAGCAAAACTGCAGTAAGTTGTGTTTGCCATGCAGTTAAATAGGATAAAAAACATCTAAAACCACATTAGTGTGAACGCAGCCTTAGGGAATCAGCCACCTTATTAAAGAATGTTCATTTATTTATCCTTCAAAGTTATTTTTTTGATCAATGATGTTGTATCATTAAGGTACATAGTATGGGTAGCAATACTATAAATTCCTTTTTTTTACTATCTTGCCAGTATGGTGAAGTACAGAAAGCTCAATATTCCTTAATGGATTAATAGATTATATTCTATTTCTGAAACAACATGGCTGTGATCAATTAACATATAATACAAATGGCGATGGATATTGTAATATCACTACTGTATTTCATGAGCAAAAAGGATTCACATATAAAGACATTTGTGAATTAGAAAGATTTTTACATTGATCAGGGGTAAAGAGCAAATCTTACATTATTGTTAGTAAGCATAAATAAATGTTCAGTACATACAATGTGTAACAGAATTAATTAAACACATTGCTTATCTTGAGGAAAATCTAATCAAAGGAAAATAGGATCATTATGAAGGTAATATATTTCATTACATGGTAATAGTCAGTTGGGATAGATTTCTTTGCCAAAACATTAGATTGAGAACTTTAGGGAAAAATAGCACCCCAGAGACACTAGGAAAACAAAAAGACACTCGATACATAAATATATTCAAATAGAAATTTATGTCAGTTTATTAATGGCATCAGTTAAAAAGATAACGCTTAATTAAGTAATTAACAACATAATTAACTCAGCACTTAATTTGCTTACTTGAGTTCACTTGAATTCCCCAGATCAGATTTAATGAACTTTTACTGTAATTCCTGATTAGCTATGTAAATTCTACAGTATTGGTGTTAGATAGTCATCTTTCAAAAAATAAGTAAAAACAATAATATATTAGAGAACATGAAAGTTTTTTTTAGATTTAATTTTATTTAAACCAGCAGCTAATGTCCTTCTTTATTAAGAGGCAAAAAATGCAGTCAATGTTTGTTGCAAGTGTTAGAGGTATGTGAATGTAAAAACCCCGTGCCATTCATGGCTGCAAGCTGAAGATTTGTCTCCCAGGACCTTCTGCTTTTTGCAGTCAATTCCCAGCAGGGGCCCTAAAGCCTCTGAAGAAAAGGAGGCAAGGAAACACAGTACAATATGACTTGTCTATAGTATGTACATTGTTTTCTGCAATAAGTATAAAAGAGCAATATGAAAGATTTAAGAATTCTGAGATCTAGTTTACATGTATTATTTATTAAATATTTTGCCTTTTTATTCGATAAATTTATATTGTTTCAATATGTCCTGTAGTGCTTTACAAATTACATAGTGGTTGATTTACTAAAGGCAAATAGGCTGTTCACTTTACAAGGGAAGTTTCACCTCGTATGGGAATTTTCCCCAGAGTTTAGTAACTGTGGTTAAATTCCACTTCGCAAACAATGCCTAATCATATGCAAGGAAAAAAAATAGCTTGCACATATTTGGATGATGGAAGTCCGGAGATCCTCATGTCATTCACTTAGCTCTGGGAATAATTCCCATGCAAAGTGGAACTTCCCTTCCAAAGTGAACCATCTCTTTGCCTTTAGTAAATCAACAGCATATAATTGTGCAAAGCATTCTGTGCCATTGAGGTTCGTAAGTCTATAGTCCCTTCCACAGTTTCACAAACATTCACACGCATTCCTGGACCAGTTTGTTTAGAAGACAGTTTAAAGTGTTTGTTAACCCAGCATTTTTATATTCCTGATATGTAAAAACAAAGATAGAAGCGCTGCTAAAGTAAACTCTATGACATTTATTAAACAAGGCATAAAAGCACTTACATCTGGGTAAGTGAAGTGAAGCACATCGTGGAGTCCTATGGGGTGCGTCTCTGCACTGCCTGAGTTGCTGTGGTGGTTCGTTAGCCTTATCTGATGTCACCGTGTATGCGACGCGTTTCCGAGTGTGCGCTCTGCTGGTGGTAATGACAGGCACGCTCCTTTTTCAGGCTGACTTATGCAGAAGTGTGAGTGCCTTATATAGGGGGCTTATTGGTGGGTGTGGTGCATCAATTATCACTCACATGATGGGACAGTTCAGGAGGCCCTCTAGTGGCCAAAAACTTGTGGCTAAAAACTAAAATGACTAAATGGGACATGGTAAGATTACCAATGTCTGGTGCTGGGAAGACAACAATTAATGCAGAATAAAAGAATAAAAACACAGGACAGCCATAGTCATATGACGTCCGCCGGAGGGATCTCCCATCCTGGGCAGGCGTCATCTGGGGGGCACATGCGTGCCCCGGCCGCGTCACTCGGGAGCCGATGCACGTGTCAGGTGGCCGCGATGTCCACCGGGCACCCGCGATTGCCTGTTAACAGAGCAGGACCATGGATCTGTGTGTTTAAACACCCAGATTCACGGTCCTGTCAGGGGAGAGGAGACCGATCATGTGTTCCCAGTACAGAGGACAGTCCTCCCCTTGTGAGTCCCCTCCCCCTACAGTTAGAATCACCCCCTAGGTAACACAATTAACCCCCTGCCAGTGACATTTATACAGTAATCAATGCATTTGTATAGCACTGATTGCTGTATAAATGTGAATGGTCCCAAAATTGTGTCAAAAGTGTCCGATATGTCCGCCGCAATGTCGCAGTCACGATAAAAATCGCAGATCGCCGCCATTACTAGTAAAAAAAAAATAATAATAAAAATGCCATAAAAATAATGCCGTATTTTGTAGACGCTATAACTTTTGTGCAAACCAATGAATATACGCTTATTGCGATTTTTTTTTACCAAAAACATGTAGAAGAATACATATCGGTCTAAACTGAGGAAAAAATTTGTTTTTTTAAAAAAAAATTGGGATATTTATTATAGCAAAAAGTAAAAAATATTGTGATTTTTTTTCAAACTTGTCGCTCTTCTTTTGTTTATAGCGCAAAAAATAAAAAATGCAGAGGCGATCAAATACCACCAAAAGAAATCTCTATTTGTGGGGAAAAAATAATAAAAATTACATTTGGGTACAGTGTTGCATGTCCGCGCAATTGTCATTCAAATTGTGACAGTGCTGAAAACTGAAAATTGGCTTGGGCAGGAAGGGGGTGCAAATGCCCTGTATTGAAGTGTAGGGATGAGCTTTCTCTTTGGGTCGAACATGAATTTGACTCGAACATTGGCTGTTCGCCTGTTTGTCGAAAACCGAACATTATGTGCCCAAATTCGAGCGGCACGTAACGGCCCATAATGCACTGCAGGAGCACAGTGCATTGCTGTATGATGATTGGACAGAGCATGCACCATGACCTGCATGCTTTGGCCAATCACAGCACCCTCAGCTAAGAGTGCCATAATTGGCCAAAGGCACGGTGCCTTTTGCCAATCATGGCTCAGGGGGACTAAGTCCACGCCCCACACTATATAAGGTCGCCTGCACGTCGGCCTCGTGTGTTGTGTCGTTGCCGGCGTGGACGGAGAAAGAGTGTTATTTAGATTGAGCAGGCAGGCAGGTTATTCAGTTAGCTGCAGTGTATTTATTATATATATACACAATCAGTCTCATGTATATATATATATATATATATATATATATATATATATATATATATATATATATATCCACTGTATCCAGTTTAGCTAGATCTGATTGCAGTCCGTTCCTGGTGTACTGTTTCTAATATACTTCAGGCAGGCAGGTGATTCAGTTAGCTGCAGTGTATTTAATATATATATATATATATATACAGTCAGTCTCGTATATATATATATATATATATATATATATATATATATATATATATATATATCCACTATATCCAGTTTAGCTAGATCTGACTGCAGTCCGTTCCTGGTGTACTGTTTCTAATATACTTCTGGCAGGCAGGTGATTCAGTTAGCTGCAGTGTATTTAAAATATATATACAGATAGTCTTGTATATATATATATCCACTGCATACAGTTTAGCTATATCTCATTGCAGGCCATTCCTGGTGTACTCTTTCTAATATACTTCTGGCAGGCAGGTGATTCAGTTAGCTGCAGTGTATTTAATATATATACATATATATATATATATATATATATATATATATATATATATATATATATACACATACACAGATAGTCTGGTGTATATGTGTGTGTATATATATATATATATATATTTAAATATATATATATATATATATATATATATATATATATATATATATATATATCCATCCACTGCATACAGTTTAGCTATATCTCACTGCAGGCCATTCCTAGTGTACTGTTTCTAATATACTTCAGGCGGTGTACAGTATACAGTGCTGTGCACCCATAGTGCAGTTGCTCATACTTTTCTGGTGGTCAATACAGTACACCCATAGTTGTTATTAAACTTCTGTTGGTGTACACAGTACAGTGCACCCCTAGTGCAGTTGCTACTACTTTCCTGGTGGTGTACACAATACATACAGTGCACCCATAGTTGTTATTACACTTCTGTTGGTGTACACAGTACCGTGCACCCCTAGTGCAGTTGCTACTACTTTCCCGGTGGTGTACACAATACATACAGTGCACCCATAGTTGTTATCACATTTCTGTTGGTGTACACAGTACGGTGCACCCCTAGTGCAGTTGCTACTACTTTCCTGGTGGTGTACACAGTACACAATACAGTGTAGTGTTTTTTTTGCTAAACAAAATTTACTGCATGTCCGGAAGGCCACCAAGGAGAGGCAGACGCTCACAGGCCACTAAATGAGGACGAGCAGTCTCTGTGTCTACAGTCGACAATGTTGGTCGTGGACACGGTGTATCCTCAGCATGTGGCCGTGGGGCATGCTTGTCCTTTTTTCCTGCAGCTGGCCCTGTTATTGAGCCACAACATGCAGAAAAGTTGGTGGAATGGATAACAAAGCCCTCCTCATCCTCTGTCACCCAGGCTCAGAGTAGTTTGCCTGCCAATGCAGCTGCCAAAGCGGCGTATTCATTCGCCTCCATGTCAACAGTCACTCCTTCCCTAGCCCCACCATTATGCACGGAGGAGTCCCTCGAACTATTCGACCACAGTGTCGGGTACATGCTGCAGGAGGATGTGCAGCGATTTGAAGGCTGGGATGATGGTACCCAGGTTGAGGAAGGGAGTAACGTCAGCCTAGAGAGAGGGGGTGCCCAAGAAGGTCAAGAAACTGGCAGTCATGTTCCCCCAGTGTTTGGCCGGACGGCCAGCTCTAGGATGGGTTCTGGTCATCCCAAACGTCTTCCATTTAAGGATTATGGAGGCCAATGTGCTCTTAGGAACCTTAAGTGCAGCAGAATTTTTTTTGTAACCTTGGCCAGATCTGTGCCTTGCCACAATTCTGTCTCTGAGCTCTTCAGGCAGTTCCTTTGACCTTATGATTCTCATTTGCTCTGACATGCACTGTGAGCTGTAAGATCTTATATAGACAGGTGTGTGGCTTTCCTAATCAAGTCCAATCAGTATAATCAAACACAGCTGGACTCAAATGAAGGTGTAGAACCAATCTCAAGGATGATTGGAAGAAATGGACAGCACCTGAGTTAAATATATGAGTGCCACAGCAAAGGGTCTGAATACTTAGGACCATGTGATATTTCAGTTTTTCTTTTTTAATAAATCTGCAAAAATGTCAACAATTCTGTGTTTTTCTGTCAATATGGGGTGCTGTGTGTACATTAATGAGAAAAAAAAATGAACTTAAATGATTTTAGCAAATGGTTGCAGTATAGCAAAGAGTGAAAAATTTAAGGGGGTCTGAATACTTTCCGTCCCCACTGTATGTCTGCAGCGTATCAAGAGTGGCCAAAACAGCAGCCACTTGGGCACCACATGCTTGACCAGACATATGATGACCTCCCATGCAGTCCGCTGGCAACAGCACTTAAAAGACCCACATCAAAGAACAATGCGGACCTCTCCTTGCTCATGAACAGCTGGGATCTCCAACCCAACTATACCTCCAGTCCTCTCAGAAACCTGCACTGAGAGAAATGAAGGTATAGAAATAGGTGTCCCAAGTACTTGCGGCCAATCTGCTAGCGGTACACCAACATTGGATTTTAGCAGGCAAATTTCCCTACCCCAGTTGCTAAACCGTCAAAAGAAATTCGGTCCCAGCCATCCACATGCTCAGCATCTGAATGCTAGCTTGGCCAAATTGCTAGCACTGCAACTGCTGCCTTTTCAGCTGTAGACTCTGCCCCCTTTCCTGAATTTGTGGAATGTGCGGTACCTCAGTGGCAGGTTCACAAATGCCATTTCTTTTCACGGAAGGCCATTCTGGCTCTCTACCAGCATGTGGAAGGCAATGTCTTGGCCTCGTTGGACAGGGCGGTCAGCAGTAAGGTGCATATTACTACTGACTCATGGTCCAGCAGGCATGGACAGGGACATTACCTTTCTTTGACGGCGCACTGGGTAACTCTGCTGGCAGCTGGGAAGGATGCAGGACAGGGTTCAGTATTGTTGGAGCTTGTTCCACCACCATGCCTCCAAAATGCTAGTGGTGATTCTGCCACAGCTCTCTCCTCCACCCCTCCTCTTCTTCTTCCTCTATGGCCTCTTCCTCTGCAGATTTCTCCTCTGAACCAGTGGTGCTCCGTAGGCATTCAAGGGGCTACACAAGCACTCAGGCAAAAAGATGCCATGCGGTGCTTGAGTTGGCCTTCTTAAGGGACAGGAGCCACACTGTGGCAGAGATTCTGTCAGCTCTGCAGGGGCAGGCTCAGAGGTGGCTGATGCCATGCCAGCTTCAGCCAGGAATGGTTGTATGCGACAATGGCACCAACCTCCTCTCCGCCCTCCGACAGGAACACGACCCATGTTCCATGTTTGGCTCACGTCCTGAATTTGGTGTTGCAGCAGTTCTTGAGCAGGTACCCTGGCTCACAGGATCTCCTGAGGCAGGCCAGGAAAGTCTGTGGTCATTTCCACCGGTCATATAATGCCAGTGCTCGGCTGGCTGACATTCAAAGAGAATGCAACCTGCCCAAGAACCGTCTCATTTGTGACATGCCCACCAGGTGGAACTCAATGTTGGCAATGCTGCAGGGGCTGCACATGCAGCAGAGGGCCATCAATCAATACCTGTGTGAGTATGGCACCAGGACAGGGTCAGGGGAGCTTGGCTTTTTTTCCCCACGCTAGTGGTTACTGATCAAGGATGCATGCACTGTCCTGTCACCATTTGAAGAGGCCACGAGGATGGTGAGCAGTGACAGTGCATGCATCAGTGATACTGTCCCTCTTGTCTTCCTTTTGGAGCACACGCTTCGTGGAATAATGGACAGGGCACTTAAGGCAGAACAGCGGGATGAAGAGGAGGACTTCCTTACATCTCAAGGCCCCCTTTATCCAGATACTAGTATTCCTGAAGGCCCGCCGATCACACAGGAAGAAGAAGAGGAGGATTGTGTCAGCATGGAGGTTAACACTCAGCATCAGCAGCAGTCTTCAAGGGATCATTTGCAGTCCAGAGAAACCCGTGGAGTTGTACGTGGCTGGGAGGAGGTGGTTGAAGATCATGTGATCCTTAGTGACGCAGAGGACTCAGGATCGAATAACTCTGCAAACTTACGCTGCATGGCCTCCCTGATCCTGCAAAGCCTGCGAAAGGACCCTAGGATTTGTGGTATCAAGGAGAGGGATCATTACTGGCTGACAACCCTTCTTGATTCACGTTACAAGGGTAAGGTTGCAGAACTTATCCAGCCTTCGAAGAGGGAGCAGAGGATGAAACATCTTCGGGAGGCCTTGCAGAAAGGTTTGTGCAATGCGTTTCCAGAACCTGGGAGGTTACAATTACCTGGTGCTGGACAACGTGTTGCTGAGGCTTCGTTCAGTCACAGAAAGAGTGGTGGAAAAGGTGGCCGGCTGACCAATGCCTTCAGACAATTATTCAGTCCCCAGCGCCCAGGTCTGATCGGTTCCAGCAACCATCGCCAGCATCTAAGGAATGTATAGGGGCAAGATCAGACTTGGAGACCTTTCCACCAGAACATCCACTGGGTTACTGGGTCTTGAGGATGGACCACTGGCCAGAGCTTGCTCAATATGCAATTGAGCTACTGGCCTTTCCTGCATCCAGCGTTCTTTCTGAACGCACATTCAGTGCTGCTGGAGGCTTTGTAACCGATCACAGAGTGCGCCTGTCCATAGACTCTGTTGATCGGCTCACATTCATAAAAATGAATCAGTCTTGGATCACCAGCTACCAAGCACCTGATGCTGATTTAACCGATTGATTTTTCTATGGATGTGGGATCCCTTGAAGACTGCATATGCTGAGTGACTATCCTATTCCTCCTTAATCTTCATGATGATAGCCTCTAGGAATATTTTCGGTTCAGGGCACCACCACCACTGCCCAAGGCCCAATTTTTCTGCCCCTGTTTAACAGGGGCGTGTAATTACAATTTTTGATCTAATATTTCACGGCAGGGCCTGTTCCTGTGCTCAACAAAAGTATCTGTGAGGCTTTACAGTGTTTTGCCACCACCACCGCCTAAGGCCCAATTTTTTTGCCTCTGTCTAACAGAGGTGCGTAATTACAATTCTTGATATAATATTTCACAGCAGGGCCCGTTCTAGCGCCCACCAAGAGTAACTGTGAGGGCTTACAGTGTTCTGGTACCACTAACACCTAAGGCCCAATTTTTCACAGAGTTTATAGGGAAGCCCATATAGTATATACAGGCGGTCCCCTATTTTCAAACATCCGACTTACAAATGAATCCTACTTAGAAACGGAGGGAGACAACAGGAAGTGAGAGGAAATCTACCCCTAGGAAGGGAAATTCTCTCCTGTAAGAGATAATATGGGAAAAAGGTGTCTCCACTGATACTTTATCACCAATCCTTGTTTCCCTAATAACCCAAAATTTTCTAAATCCAATTATCATTGGGACAGAAAGTGAGGTGAAATCTTCTGAACAGGGGCACAGATAGCAAAACAAATGTTACAGGGGTGATGATAATCCTTCCCTATGTTATCCAAAAAGCTTAAAAATAGATTTTTTTTGGCTGGAGCTACACTTACAAAATGTACCTGTTCCAAATTACAAACAGATTCAACTTAAGAACAAACCTACAGTCCTTATCTTGTTTGTAACCCGGGGACCGCCTGTATACTGCTGCTGTTCAGAGTATATAGGACCTGGGGGCCCCACGCCTTTTTTATTTAAATTTGGGTGCGGATTCCTCTTAATATCCATACCAGACCCAAAGGGCCTGGTAATAGATTGAGGGGGGGGGACATTACATTACAGCCGCATGCAGTTTTAAATGACTTTTATTCCTTTAGAAATGTCACTTTGTGCAGGGACTGTTCTAAAAACGGGAAAAATGCGCCAATTTAGAGGCATACTATAGTCACCCCCCAGGCACGATATTTAAAGGTATATTTCACTTTTATTGTTTCACTTTAAGGATTATTAAAATCACTGCTCCCGAAAAAACTGCCGTTTTTAAAACTTTTTTTTGCATTGATACATGTCACCTGGGGCAGGACCCGGGTCCCCAAACACTTTTTATGACAATAACTTGCATATTAGTCTTTAAAATTAGCACTTTAGATTTTTCACGTTCGAGTCGCATAGACTTTAACGGTGTTCGCACAAATTTTTTGCCTGTTCGCATGTTCTGCCGCAAACCAAACCGGGGGGTGTTCGGCTCATCCTTGATGCCTAGCTATTTTAAATTCACCAGCTTCCAAACTATCCACCAACCTTTTACCTCTCAATACCCCTGATATTATTTTTGCAGCATTTCTAATTTAATCCTTATGCTATGCTTTTTTCATATTAACACACAAAGCACAGTCTCCAACAGTTTAAAACCAGATGTAGGAACCCACACCGATGCATTATGTAAAACATAAAGCAACTGCAGCACCAATATCATCTTTATAAGATTGACCTTCCCTACTATTGAAAGGGGTCATTTGCACCAGCTTGTAGTTTTCTGTTTAAATTTAGCCAGCAGGGTGTTTAGATTCAAGCTAACATATTGAGAGCTGTCTCTGCAAAGTAATCCCTAAATATACAAATGATTCAACCACCTTTATTTGGGAGGTGACCGGTGGCAAGGGACCCGGAGAGGGTCTAGGGGTAGAAGGGTTGACTTACTCCAATTTACAGTAAAGTCTGAATATGATCCAAAGATGTTAATAAGGAAAATCAGGCATTCTATAGATGTAGTCATGGCACCCAAGAATAACAAAGCATCATCCGCATATTATGCCAATTTATCCTCTGTCTCACCTCTCCTGAATCCCACTATTTGACCATCATCATGTAAAGCTGCAGCTAATGGTTTTAAAGCCAAGGCAAATAAATGGGGGGATAGTGGGCATCCCTGTCTAGTGCCTCTATTTAATGTAATCTGTGTTTATTTAACATAATCTGTGTTGATAAGGTATTATTTATTCTAAGGCAAGCTGTAGAGAATTGATATAGCAATTTGACCTATGTTATAAATTCATCCGTTAAAATTTCTTTAAAACCATAAATATGGCCATTCAACACTATCAAATGCCTTAGTGGCATTTAAGGATGATATAGCTCTATTACCAGCATTATGAGGTGGAATCTAAATATTTAAATGTACCCTACAGATGTTCACAGCACTGGACCCCTCGGGAATAAATCGCGATTGGTCTGGATGCACTAATTAGGCTATAATTTTAGACAGATATACAGCCAATGCTTTGGCCAAGATTTTAAAGTTAGTCATCAACAATGATATTGGTCTATAAGAGCCTGCTACAGTCGGATCTTTCCCTGGTTTAAATAACGCTACAATTATCACTTTATACATAGATTGAGAAAGTTTACCTAATTCCTTAGCCTCTCTTATTGTAGAAAGTAACTCTAGAAGGAGTATATCTCCAAAAGTTTTATATACCTCTATGGGTAACCTGTCGCTTCCAGGGGCCTTTGCATTGGGAAATGTTAAGACCACTATCTGTAGTTCTTCCAAAGTTAGCAGACAACAACTTCCTATCTACTTTCCCTACACAGGCAAGGTTACCTTTTTCAGCTATCCATGGAGATCTTGATTGTCATATGCAACTTTAGAATAATATTGTTACAGAGACACCTTCAATTGTGCAGGGCTTTAGGCTATTCTTAGAATATAAAGATCTTCTAAGAATAGCATAAAACCCTGCACAATTGAAGGTGTCTCTGTAACAATATTATTTAGAGTTAACGACAAAGCTACTGTATAAGCAGGGGGCGTCTGGTATTTGGCGATAGTGACTAACAAATGCCCATTTTTTTTCCCCTTTTTCAAAAAATGTTTGAGCTGAAATAAATCTCTTTCTTTCTGCATATCTTACAGCCTCTAGTCGATAGGATTGCGGGGCCTCCAACCATAACTGTTCTGTTTCTCTGTTGGGGTTAACCAGATACTCCTATTCTATCTCATCCACCAACTGCCTAGCTTTTGTTTCCCATGCCCTAGTATTATTTTTTATGGCTGACACTTCTTTTGAACACAGACCTCTAAGATAGGCCTCCAATGTATCCCATACAATCAATATGGTGGCTGAGTGTCTGTTCTCAATTTTAAAAAAATGCAATTGCAGTTAAATATTCTCTGTGTGTTTAAAAAGGGATATTCAAAATGGATTTCCAGAACCCCTGACATCTTAGTGAATCCAAATTAACAATAAAACTGGTAAGTGATCTGATAACCCCCCTAGATAGATATTTAACCTGAGGTGAAAAAGAAAATACTAACTTATTTCCAAATACAAAATCAATCCATGCTGAAGATAATTGTATAGGCGAAAAACAAGAATATTGAGTTTTTAAGGGGTTACAACTCTTCCAAAGATCCATAAGCCTCAAGAATATGACGGGCAAATGGGGTTTGCTCCCTTGGGCTCATGGGTTGAAAGAGCTTTAATAAATCTATTGTGGGATCCAAAATATTATTGAAATTTCCAACTATAATAAATGGAACTAACGGGTGACTTGTGATAGTGGAACAGACACTTCAGCACTTCCACATTAAAGGGCGGGGGTGTCAGAGAACCATCACAAATGCTCGTTCCCGTGCACCAGCCAGACGTACGGTAAGAACGAGCGAGCCCCGGACTAGGCACACACATTAACGCAACCATATGAACGAGTGCACGTCAGCGCGTGCACGTTTGCACGCCAACGAGTCACAGCGCGAGGCGCCCTATTTAAATGATCAGTATACTAGTATCAGTTCTAGATTGTCTCAGCTCGTTCCTGTACCCTTGCTGTTGCCTTGTTTGATTTACCTTTGATCTTGAACCGCTGCCTTCCTCGACTACCCTCTCGGATTATCCCTGCATCTCTGTCTGCCTCTGCTTCCTGTACCGAACCCGGCTTGAACTTCTGACTACGGCTCTATCTTCTGATCCTGTACCTCACTGCCAGCTTGTTGCCAACCTCCGCCAGTCCCTGACTATGAATCTGCCTGCCGATTGTGTACCTCGCTGCCAGCACGTTTCCAACTCCTGCCTGTTCTTGACCCTGCAAGTACCCCTGCTGGACTTTTCCTGAACCTATCCAGTGATCAGCATCCCACCTCCTTCACGAAGACTTCGGTGTTCCTGATCCTGCCAGCAGGCACCTGCACCCTTCCGCCACCCTAGCAGCCCTGTCTCAACCTCCAGGGGTGCTAGGACCGGGACTGGCCAAGAGGCCACCCTCGTCATTTCAGACTCCGCTGTAAGGTAATTGACAGGGGGTATGTAAACATTTGCCAGTATGCATACTGTATATGCAAATCCAAATATATGTATAATACGAAAACATATCTCCCCATTTTATCACTCAACACCAGTAAAACAGTAAGGTCAGTCCCTGCTGAAATTAGGATACTCAATCCCCTAGAAAAATTAGTGTACACTAATTGATAATGCATAGGGTACTTAGCCCTCTTCAAAAGATGTAATGATGCAGTTGTTAAATGGGTTTCTTGCAAACAAATAACAGAACGGTAATAATAGCTAAGCGTATTAAACATAGCTATAGGTTTGCTGGCATCATATAGGCCTCTAACATTCCAAGATATTATAGTATTTCTATGGGAACTCATAAAGAAAAATATGAAATATATTCCTTAAATGAGAAGCAATTTTTTTTTAAGATCATATTTACCTAGGTCCGTTGCTGCATCTGTCCCCTGCCAGCTCTAAGACTGAGAACAGAGCGATCAAACACCACTGATCGCTCAGATCTCAGTGCTCCCCGAGCAGAGTGCTGGTGACTGTCAGTGGAGAGGGCAGGAGCGCCCATCGCTCAATGGAGTGCTGGGCTGTTAAGAGGGCAGGAGCGGCTGGCTCAGGCTCTCAGGGGCTCGCTAAAAGGTTGAGCCAGGTGCCAGTCCAGGCCTGGACTATCTCTGTGAAGTCAGCCAACAGCGAGCTTTAGCCCGCTGTCAGCTGAAAATGGGTCACAGGAGTGCAGAACGAACTGCACTCCTGTGATCCACAGGAGAAGTACAGCCAAACAAAGCTTTCCTGCCCAGGCCAATTTTCAACTTTCAGCGCTGTCACACTTTGAATGAAAATTGCACGGTCATGCAACACTGTAACCAAACAAATTTTTTATCATTTTCTCACACAAATAGAGCTTTATTTTAGTAGTTTTAAATCACCACTGTGTTTTTTTATTCTTTGCTAAATAAATGAAAAAAGACCAAAAATTTTGAAAAAAACAAAAAAACTTTTTCATAGTTCGGTAAAAATTTTTGCAAACAGGTAACGGGTAATTTTTCTCCTTCACTGATGTGGGCTGATGAGGCTGCACTGATGGGCACTGATGATGCAGCACTGATGGGTACTGATGGGCACTGTTAGGTTGCATTGATGGGCACTGATGAGGAGACACTGATGTGGCTGCACTCATAGGTGGTACTGATGGGCACTGGTGGGTGGTACTGATGGACACTGATAGGTGGCACTTATGGGCACTGATAGGTGGCACTGAAGGGCAATGATATGCGGCACTAATGGGCACTAATTGGTAGCACTGGTGAGCACTGATTGGCAGAACTGGTGGGCACTGGTTGGCAGCACTGGCAGGCACTGTTGGGATTGCACTAATAATCAGTACCCTGATTATCAGTGTACATGTCCCTTTTACACAAGCTGGTTATCGACTCTCTTCCCTCCTCATGCTGCCAGCATGATTATTATTATTACTATTATACAGGATTTATATAGCGCCAGCTTAGCATGAGGAAAGGAGTGCCGATAGCCGGCTTCTGTTTAAACTGTAATCAGCTGTGATTGGACACAGCTGATCACGTGGTGAAGAGCCGCTGATTGGCTCTTTACCTCTGTGATCAATGTCCGGAGGGCGTGCCGCAGTGGATGCACCACAGGCGTGATTATGAGAGGATGTCATAAGACGCCCTCCCAGAACTGGCCAGTAATACTGTAGTCATCATTCAGCTATAGCACAGCAAGTGGTTAAAGAATTTGCAACTAATAATATGGAGTACTTGCGTGAATTGCCAGGTTGACCCAAACATCAGGCCAGATAAATAAACCTCTACAATAGCGATGAATTCTTAACATAAAACAAATACCTGTGAAAGAAACACAAAGACAATCAATACACTCTGGATGTTTGCACAGACTATTGTTGGGACAATTGATTGATTTGCACTTCTTTGTGTGAAGGGACTTGACATATTACAGCTTTGTATGCTTACCACATTGTTGCAGCTGAGCTAACTGTACCAGGATTAAGATGAATGTATTCATCTGATTTCATTTTGAAAAAGTCTTTAATTAGCTACATTATAGACAGTAAATAGTCATTTCGCATCACTGTGGATGATTTGGTCTTCACAATTAAAGTATAACTAAAGGCAAAACTTTTTTTTTGTTTTTTTGTTTTAGATAGAGTGGTGAGGAATTGAAACCCTTGTCAGGTTTATTGCTGTCTGTTTTACCAGTTAGGATGTTTCACCCTCTCTATTTGTCCTATTTACTGTTATAACCGAAAGTGAAAATAAAATAAAATCCCAAATTTTGGGTGTCACCAGAATGGGAATAGGGAGGAAATCTTCCAATGGGGACACTAGTTCTAGGGACAACCAGAGATTTCTTAACTTTTTCCTGGTCTGGCTATGGGACAGGAAGTGAAGGGAAATCTCCACAAAGGCACAGAGATGGCAAAACAAATTACAAGGGTTATAACCATCTCTTACTCTATCCAAAATTAAATGCCTTTAGTTATATTTTAAGTATAATACTCTGGGATCATGGTCTGACCAGGGCACTGTAAGAAGAAAGTGGGCCATAGGAATATTTAGAGAGAAGCATTGGTGTACAAAAAAATGGACAATTTTGGACTGAAGTTTGTGTGGGTTGGAATAATAGGTATAATCTCTGAAAAGTGGATGCAAATTTTTCCATGGATCTATAAGATTATGTTGAGAAAGTAGCTAATTTAGCGCTTTTGACCTTGGGTGAGGAAGACATGGTTTCTAACTGTAACTTATCTATTTTGGAATTTAAAGGATAAGTTCACTTTTTTTTCCTAAATTCCAGCTTCCCTATGCACCAATATAGAATTCATGTACTCATGTAAATATCAAAGCTTTCCATAAAATCTACAGACACTTACCTTACTGTCCTCCATCCATGTTTCCAAACATATCTATTGCTTCTGTCTTACTTCCTGATCACACTATAGGTCATGACACAGGAAGGAGTTGACCAGCTGACCTCATTAGCACACACCCTGCATCATCCACCCACCCATTCCCAGCTACACGTTTTTTAAATGAGATGCAATCAATTAGTGATTACCCTTCTCACTAATGTAGCAGAGCGTCCCAGAGAGAGCCAGGAAAAGTCCTGTTTGGGGTTTATATGTCTCCCAGGTTCTCTCATACACATTCAGGAACCTCTGATCCATGATCCAGTTCGGGTCTTGGTCCTCTTCCCCAGGCTAATTTAAGCTTACCTGAGCAGACAGCCTTTGCTCTCTGCCTGGGAAACACAGACAATGCTGGTCTGTGAGAGCAAAAAGGTTGGTAAAAGCTGTTAAGCCGTTTATGTGGAAACTGACAAGCAGTAGGCTTGCTCAGTCTGGTAGTTAAGGCCTGCATAATGTATAGTTAGAGCTGAGACACGGCTAGGTTTTTGTTTGGCTATTTTGTTCTGTTTGTTTTTTTTAACACTGTACAGCACCTCTATAGACTTGTAAATATCACCATTCAACACTTCACTGTTTGTCACTAATTCACTTGTTCTGATATCTGTGCCTGAAAGCCTGCTTATCCCAGGAAGCTTTTGTACCTGCTACCTGTCCTCCAGGTTACACTAAATACACAATATACAATCAGATTGCATAGTGTATGGCTATCTTTATACAAGTACATAGAAGGGAGTGGACAGAAATACTCAGCTGTCAAGCCCCGTTCATAACACTGCATAGCAGGAACTCGCATTCCACATGTGTGTCACAGGAAAAACAAGCCACAAAACATTCGCTCCCACTATGCTAGATGTGAACGGGGCTTAAAAGTGAAATTAGTGCGATAACACAAGAACAATGAGGCTCCATTTGCATTTCCTTGCATTTCAGAATTGCGCTGCACCAAAAATCGCCGTAAAAAATTCACCAAGCTACACTCTAAAAAAAAGTTCTGAAGCTTCTTTGGGGCGATTGTTGCGTGTAGAGCAGCCCATTCAGGCGGATGGGCTGCCCTATGCGTGATGAGTGAAAATGCTCCAAACCCCCCCCCTTTCACTAAACAAAAAAAAAACGCATGTTGGAATTGACAGCAGAGTGTTTCTGTCCACTCCCTCCTATGTACTTGTATGAAGATGGCCATACACTATGCAATCTGATGTTATATTGTGTATTTAGTGAGAAACGTGATCATTAATTGATTGCATTTCATTTAAAATGTGCAGCTGGGAATGGGAGGGTAGATGATGCAGGGTGTGTGCTAATGAGGTCAGCTGGTCAACTCTTTCCTGTGTCATGACTAATAGTCTGTAAGGATGTAAGACAAAAGAAATAGATATGTTTGGAATCATGGATGGAGGACAGTAAGGTACGTGTCTGGAGATTTTATAGAAAGCTTTGACATTTTTGCAAAAAAGCACATGAATGCTATATTGGTGCATAGGGGAGCTGAAACTTAGGGGGGAAAAAAGATGATAAAAGGGGAACTTAGCCTGTAAAATCAAGTTATAATCCTCACAGAGAAAGGTTGTACCTTGATGGTCTAAGAGAGAGAGAGAATGTCGTAGAAAAACTGTATCTGTTTTTTGTTAGGAGCATAGTAAATAAGGTCATTTTAAAGTCATGTAATTGGCCTTATAGGAATGATGCTGATAGGATCTAATTTGTGTTTGGTACATAAAAAAGTGTAAGTTTTTTTAATGCAATCTCTGTATAGTGGAAGCAATGGCTAGATAGACCTGAGGAAACTAACTATAATAGAAAGGAAATGAGTCCTTTGTAAAATGGGTCTCTTGTAGACATTCTATATCAAAGTGTTGAGACTGGATAAAAGACTTCCACTTGCTTGGCAGGGAAATCGAGGCCCTGTACATTTAGCGTAAGGAGATTGAGAAACATGGTTGGTTTAAGTTAAAAAAGGAAATTAAGATATTCACTTCCAGCACAGAGGGAAGGGGAAAAGGAGCATGGGGGGAGGTGTGGGAAGAAGAGAGAGGGGGAGTTAAGAAAAAGGAGTGTAATATAAAAAGGAGGAAGTGTGTATAGTATGAAGAAAAAAAATCAGCAAAGACAAAGTAAGTGTTTTATGTGGTGCTCCATTAGAGTAGTGCTAAGATTGCTAGACCAGGGAGGACAGCAGTTACTACTATGTGGTGCTGGTTGGTAAACTGCTTGAGTTTACTACTTTGCATGTGGTTAGATGGGTAGCATCTAGCTCAGGGGATTAGAGGTAGACCATAGGAGCTTGTGTAAAAGTGACAAACAAGAGCAAGTATTTTGTAATATTGGCAATGGGGAGAATCACCTCTTAAAGTGAAGTGTTTTAGAATTTAAGGGTTGGTAATATTGCATTTTCAACAGTATGATGAGAGAGCAGATGTGAGTATGTAGCATGTGTAGGAAAATGTATAGTGGCGTACACAAATGAATGGCTTAACATGAGTTAACAAGTACAGGTTAAGGAAGTTAGCAACTCAATGAAAGCATAGGTGTATTCTCTCATTGGGCAGTTTATTAAGGGGTTTGGGTTGCTTTAAAAGCAAATAGGCAAAAAGTCTCTAGAGTGCTTATAGTGGTTGGCTGGATAATTACTAGTCTGGGTATAGTAATAGCCATTATGGTTGTGAAGCATATGTGAAATTATATGCACCCAAATGAGAGATAAGTCTTTATATTTATTGCTTTACTTTCTTGAAACAGAAATAACTTGTTCATATTGACACTCACATTATCAGACAACTAATAATAGCAAAATACAGTGTGTACCCTAGCTAGCGCATAGTTGGGTCAAACCTGTAGACTATATTTAAAGGCTCTAACCATATAACATAAGAATGGAAGGATGTGGGATATCCAGTGGGATTAAGGACATGTCACGTGCTGGTGTTGCTTCATAAAGCTGTTGGGCATAGGTTCAAATAAGTGCGTATTCACTGAAGTTATGTTAGAGACTGTATGTGTTGGTTTATAGATCGTAGCGGCAAATATTGGTCATCAGCCAGGCTTTGAGGGTCAACACACAGGTTCTCTGAATTAGGCAAGCATAGGTGTGAAACTACCATTCAGAGGATAGTTCCAAGTAATAGTTGAGGTTTATAAAGATTCAGCGGATACAGTTTCTCACAAAAGTGACTACACCCCTCACATTTTTGTAAATATTTTATTATATCTTTTCATGTGACAACACTGAAGAAATTACACTTTGCTACAATGCAAAGCAGCGAGTGTACAGCTTGTATAACAGTGATAGTGATAACACCGAATTTAACACACCTGCTCCCCATTCACACCTGAGACCTTGTTACACTAACGAGTCACATGACACCGGGGAGGGAAAATGGCTAATTGGGCCCAATTTATACATTTTCACTTAGGGGTGTACTCACTTTTGTTGCCAGCGGTTTAGACATTAATGGCTGTGTGTTGAGTTTTTTTGAGGGGACAGCAAATTTACACTGTTATACAAGCTGTACACTCACTACTTTACATTGTAGCAAAGTGTCATTTCTTCAGTGTTGTCACATGAAAAGATATAATAAAATATTTACAAAAATGTGAGGGATGTACTCATTTTTGTGAGATACTGTATCTATGCAAACATACAAAATTTCCAATCAGCGCAGGTCCCACAAACACTTCTAAAAATGGATACCAGTCTGTGTTTAACAGTTCTCTTGGTCTAGGTGTTGCAGCTCCCCTGTAAATCCACTGGGTGGTGGACTGATATCTGTAACACATATAAGGAGAAAGAGTACACAGCTGCCCTAATGTGATATTGTTTATTAAGTTAAAATCATTAAGTGAAAAAGTTGCACTCACAAGCGGAGATAGATTATAGCGATAACACCAATATGTTTGCCTCCTCTCCCAGCCTGTAGTGGTGACTGAGCTCCAAGACCCGATGAGCGGTGAAGTGCAACTTTTTTACTTAACGATTTTAACTTATTAAACAATATCACACTAGGGCAGCTGTGCGCTTTCTTTCTCCTTATATGTGTAGCGGATATATATATGCCATTTTAATGAAATGTTCATCTAAACTAGAGGTGGGTGTGTAGTATCTGCTAGTGATCTCAGATATAGGTTAGGATGAGCAAGTATTATAAAGTAGTGAGGCCACATGCCTCTTGACATAGGGTAGAGACAGCAACAACCCACCAGGGAAAACAGTATTAGCTGGAGGTCTGACACTCGGAGGCCTGCTGACAGTATATGGCGGACCATTATGACCTAATCAACGTGCATAGGTTCAAAAGTGGGGGCAGTGATCATTTTAATCCACACTAACAGTATGTATGATATGTGCTTGTTAGCCACTGACAGTAAAGTCAGAGAGACAAACCTATGCTTCCAATATCATTTTTTTTTACTCAATCTTTTTTTTTTACGGTAATTGTTCATTTACAGAGAAAAAAAGATACAAAAAAAAAGGAAAAAAAAGTAAAATATAAAAGAAAATACAAAAGTCATTCAATATCCATATTTCCTATTCCCTAAACCTAAACATATATAAAATGTAATCATATATAGTTACTGTATATACATGCCTACACACACTGTATATCTCCTCATTGTCTTATAAAAAATGTCTTTTTTTTTTTCTTTTTTCTAAACCTTTTTGAACTCCCTCAAAGAGAAGATGAATAAATAAATACATTTTAAGCAATAGAGATGCAATAATACTTACAATAATGTGGTAAAATTGTGCATTCCATAAAACACTAGCACAGTAGCATTAGGTTTTCATCAAACCTTTTTCTACAATATTCAAGTGATGTGACAGTGTTTGTTACGTACTAGGGACAGAAACAGATGTCTCAGAGAGCATTTACTATAGACTCTTATTCAAGTAGATCTCAGCACTTGAGGTTACAGTGCTCCCCTTTGCATGGTAAGTGACATTTTAGAGAAAGTAACTAGGTGCTCAGCATTACATTTGGCAGACAACTGGTCTGTATTGAGGATTACATACCGTTATAAACACTGAAAAGTGGGAACTAGGCATATACAGTGCTTGACAACAACAGTAAATTCACATTTCTCAAATGGAGCTGTCAGGCTCACAGCTTTACATAAATGCATGAAGCTGGGTCTGCAAGCCAGGTATTGGCTGCAGGTCTTTGGCTGGTTAGTCAGCATTAGGGATGAGCCGAACACCCCCCGGTTCGGTTTGCACCAGAACTTGCGAACAGACAAAAAAATTGTCCGAACATGCGAACACTGTTAAAGTCTATGGGACACGAACATGAAAAATCAAAAGTGCTAATTTTAAAGGCTTATATGCATGTTATTGTCATAAAAATGTTTTGGGGACCCGGGTACTGCCCCAGGTGACATGTATCAATGCAAAAAAAAGTTTTTAAAACAGCCATTTTTTCAGGAGCAGTGATTTTATTAATGCTTAAAGTGAAACAATAAAAATGAAATATTCCTTTAAATATTGTGCCTGGGGGGAGGGTCCCTTAGTCTGCCTGTAAAGTAGCACATTTTTCCCATGTTTAGAAAAGTACTGCAGCATTTCTAAAGAAAAAAATGTATTGCCAGATCCTGACAATATACATAAAAAATCATTTAGAAAACAGCGTGGGTCCCCCCCCCCCCTATAGATATTAAGGTGAACTCCACACCCATTTTTTTTTTAAATGGCGTGGGGGTCTCCGCCCAAAATCCATACCAGACCC
The DNA here is from genome assembly GCA_037952925.1 of Lithobates clamitans. Lineage (NCBI taxonomy): Eukaryota > Metazoa > Chordata > Amphibia > Anura > Ranidae > Lithobates > Lithobates clamitans. Next base: position 9,404,525 of record JBBGZY010000400.1, on the reverse strand, counting down.
AAAGGGCCTGGTATGGACAGGGGTAACCAATGCCATTTTTTTCTTAATTCTGTCATAGGGCTCCCCTTAACCACTTCAATACACTCATAGGCGTGCCCACGGGGTGTGCCGGGTGTGCCCAGGCACACCCTAATGGCCACACACATAACTCTGGTGGTGTCGGGCTTTATTTTTTCAACGTCTGGCTTTTTTTTCAACTACCTCAGGTACTACCCTGCACTTGCTGCGTTCTCCTGTCCTCTGAACACACAGAAGCGAGGTTTCTGTGTCAACAAATGACAGCGCTCCTCTCCCGGCGGCTGCCTACACTGAACCCTTCACATTCCCTGTCCTATGCCAGCGATAGCAGAAGATTGGGCTGGAGTTGTGTACAGCAACGCTAGCCCAGCAGCAGCAGCTCCTTGTGAAGCATGTGTCCTCCCTGCAGCCTGAACTCTCCTATGGAACATGGCCGTATCTAGGGGGGTGCTGGGGTGGGTTAGGCACCCCCAGATTTCAGTTGCGCCCCCAGGAAATCCCCCTCTCTCATGGATGCTCTGTCCAGGCAGGGTTTCACATCGTCAATATCAGCAGAAGCTACAACTACAGCAGCTATCACTCACAATGCCCAGTTTTCAGCCAGCACACCTGCCGCCACCCCTCCACTCCATGAACATAGGAGAAGAGAGGGTTCAGTTTGCTCCGCCTCCTCCTATCTGCCCTGCCCACATCGCAATCCCCTGTGTGCAGCCAGTGTTGTGTGCCTGAGAAAGGGAAGTGTGGGCGGGAGATTGGAACTACAGCAGCTTCAGCTACATCGTGGCTGCATGAATGATGCCTGAGCCTGCAGAGACCAGCCTATGATGAGTGAGTATTTTACTGACTGAACTCTCCACATCGCCCCCCTTCTCCCCATCTGTCTCCCTCCTCCCCTATCTGTCCCATCTGTCTCCCCCCTCCTCCGCTATCTGTCCCCCCTTCTCCACATGTCTCCCCCACTAATCCCCTATCTGTCCTCCCCTTCTCCCCAATCTGTTCCCCCCTTCTGTCCCATCTGTCTCCCCCTCATCCCCTATCTGTCCTCCCTTCTCCACATGTCTCCCCCACTAATCCCCCATCTGTCCCCCCCTTCTCCCCATCTGTCTCCTCCCTCCCCCCATCTGTCCCATCTGTCTCCCCCCCCCTCCCCTATCTGTCCCCCCTTCTCTACATGTCTCCCCCACTAATCCCCCATCTGTCCTCCCCTTCTCCCCTATCTGTCCCCCCTATCTGTCCCCCCTTCTCCACATGTCTCCCCCACTAATCCCCCATCTGTCCCCCCCTTCTCCCCATCTGTCTCCCTCCTCCCCTATCTGTCCCATCTGTCTCCCCCCTCCTCCCCTATCTGTCCCCCCTTCTCTACATGTCTCCCCCACTAATCCCCCATCTGTCCTCCCCTTCTCCCCAATCTGTTCCCCCCTTCTGTCCCATCTGTCTCCCCTTCATCCCCTATCTGTCCTCCCTTCTCCACATGTCTCCCCCACTAATCCCCCATCTGTCCCCCCCTTCTCCCCATCTGTCCCATCTGTCTCCCCCTCCTCCCCTATCTGTCCCCCCTTCTCCACATGTCTCCCCCACTAATCCCCCATCTGTCTCCCCACCTTCTCCCCATCTGTCTCCCCCTTCCCCCCATCTGTCCCCCCCTCCTCCCCAATCTGTCCCATCTGTCTCCCCCTCCTCCCCTATCTGTCTCCCCTTCTCCACATGTCTCCCCCACTTATCGCCCATCTGCCCCCCCTTCTCCCCATCTGTCTCCCCCCTCCCCCTATCTGTCCCATTTGTCTCCCCCTCCTCCCCTATCTGTCCCCCCTTCTCCACATGTCTCCCCCACTAATCCCCCATCTGTCCCCCCACCTTCTCCCCATCTGTCTCCCTCCTCCCCTATCTGTCTCCCCCCTCCTCCCCTATCTGTCCCCCCTTCTCCACATGTCTCCCCCACTAATCCCCCATCTGTCCCCCCCTCCTCCCCAATTGTCCCATCTGTCTCCCCCTCCTCCCCTATCTGTCTCCCCTTCTCCACATGTCTCCCCCACTAATCCCCCATTTGTCCCCCCTTCTCCCCATCTGTCTCCCCCCTCCCCCTATCTGTCCCATCTGTCTCCCCCTCCTCCCCTATCTGTCCCCCCTTCTCCTCATGTCTCCCCTACTAATCCCCCATCTGTCCCCCCTCCCCCATCTGTCTCCCTCCTCCCCTATCTGTCCCATCTGTCTCCCCCCTCCTCCCCTATCTATCCCCCCTTCTCCACATGTCTCCCCCCACTAATCCCCCATCTGTCCCCCCCTCCTCCCCTTCTCCCCAATCTGTCCCCTCCTTCTGTCCCATCTGTCTCCCCCTCATCTCCTATCTGTCCCCCCTTCTCCACATGTCTCCCCCACTAATCCCCCATCTGTCCCCCCCTTCTCCCCATCTGTCTGCCCCCTCCCCCTATCTGTCCCATCTGTCTCCCCCTACTCCCCTATCTGTCCCCCCTTCTCCACATGTCTCCCCCACTAATCCCCCATCTGTCCCCCCCTTCTGTCCCATCTGTCTCCCCCCTCCCCCCATCTGTCTCCCTCCTCCCTCATCTGTCTCCCCCTTCTCCCACATCTGTCTCCCCCTTCTCCCCCATCCGTCTCCCCCTCCCCCCCCGATCTATCTCCCCCATCGCCCCCCTTTCCCCCATCTGTCTCCCCCCTCCTTCTCCCTGTCTGTCTTTCCCCATCTTCCCCCCACCTGTCCACCCCTTCCCCATCTGTATCCCCCCTCCTCCCCCTCTTACCTGAACTCTGCTCTCTATGCACAGCACACACTTGAACTCTGCACTCTATAGGCAGCGCACACCTGAACTCTGCACTCTATAGCAATTCTGCTCAGTATGCGCAGCGCAGACCTGAACTTTGCACTCTATAGGCGGCACACACCTAAACTTTGCACTCTATAGGCGGCACACACCTGAACTTTGCTCTCTATAGGCAGCACACACCTGAACTCTGCACTCTATAGAAACTCTGCTCTCTATGAGCAGTGCACAACTGAACTCTGCACTCTATAGAAACTCTGCTCTCTATGCGCAGTGCACACCTGAACTCTGCACTCTATAGGCAGCGCACACCTGAACTCTGCACTCTATAGGCAGCGCACACCTGAACTCTGCACTCTATAGCAGCGCACACCTGAACTCTGCACTCTATAGACAGCACACACCTGAACTCTGCACTCTATAGCAGCGCACACCTGAACTCTGCACTCTATAGCAGCGCACACCTGAACTCTGCACTCTATAGACAGCACACACCTAAACTCTGCACTCTATAGGCAGCGCACACCTGAACTCTGCACTCTATAGACAGCACACACCTGAACTCTGCACTCTTTAGGTACCCTGCTCTCTATGCGCAGCGCACACCTAAACTCTGCACTCTATAGGCAGCACACACCTGAACTCTGCACTCTGTAGGTACCCTGCTCTCTATGCGCAGCGCACACCTGAACTCTGCACTCTATAGGCAGCGCACACCTGCTCTCTGCACTCTCACAGCACACATCTAAACTCTGTACTTTATATGCAGCGTACACCAGAACGTGGCACTCATATTTGTGTTTGAGCTTTAGGGTGCACACCCTAATGCAACAGGCTGTGCACACCTATGAATACACTATATTATATATTGTACACTGCACTATATACCCTGCACTGTATTATATATACTACACTGAGGGCACTATATACTCTGAACTGCAGTATATATACTATACGGACTGCACTATATACTCTGCTGAAAAATTGGGCCTTAGGTGTTGGTGGTGGCAGAACACGGTTACTCTCACAGTTACTCTTGTTGGGCGCAGGAACAGGCCCTGCTGTAAAATATTATTTCAAAAATTGTAATTACTTGCCCCTGTTAAACAGGGGCAGAAACATTGGGCCTCAGGTGTTAGTGGTGCCAGAACACTGTAACCCCTCACAGTTACTCTTGTTGGGTGCAGCAACGGTCCCTGCTGTTAAATATTATTTCAGAGTCTGCTTGCCCTCTTTTAGTGGCCTGTGAGCGTCTGCCTCTCCTTGGAGACCTTCCGGACATGATGGGTATTTTTTTTTTTTAACACCGCACTACACTGTATTATATATTGTGTACATTGCCTGCAGTGTATTTGAAACTGTACACACTATATTATATACTGTGTACACCGCCTACACTGTATTATCTACTGTACACCACCGAATGCACTGTATATATAGGCTACGCTAAATGCAGAGTATATATACTGTTGGGACTGTATTGGACAGGTGATGAGCAGTGCCTAGTTTTCTCGACACATACCGCTTAGAATTAAGGCCAAAAAGTTCTATCTTGGTCTCATTAGACCAGAGAATCTTATTTCTCACCATCTTGGAGTCCTTCGAGTGTTTTTTAGCAAATTTCATGCGGCTTTCATGTGTCTTGCACTGAGGAGAGGCTTCCGTCGGGCCACTCTGCCATAAAGCCCCAACTGGTGGAGGGCTGCAGTGATGGTTGACTTTTTACAACTTTCTCCCATCTCCCGACTGCATCTCTGGAGGTCAGCCACAGTGATCTTTGGGTTCTTCTTTACCTCTCTCACCAAGGCTCTTCTCCCCCCCAATAGCTCAGTTTGGCCGGACAGCCAGCTCTAGGAAGGGTTCTGGTCGTCCCAAATGTCTTCCATTTAAGGATTATGGAGGCCACTGTGCTCTTAGGAACCTTACGTGCAGCAGAAATTTTTTTGTAACCTTGGCCAGATCTGTGCCTTGCCACAATTCTGTCTCTGAGCTCTTCAGGCAGTTCCTTTGACCTCGTGATTCTCATTTGCTCTGACATGCACTGTGAGCTGTAAGGTCTTATACAGACAGGTGTGTAGCTTTCCTAATCAAGTCCAATCAGTATAATCAAACACAGCTGGACTCAAATGAAGGTGTAGAACCATCTCAAGGATGATCAGAAGAAATGGACAGCACCTGAGTTATTTATATGAGTGTCACAGCAAAGGGTCTGAATACTTAGGACTTGTGATATTTCAGTTTTTCTTTTTTAATAAATCTGCAAAAATGTCAACAATTCTGTGTTTTTCTGTCAATATGGGGTGGTGTGTGTTCATTAATGGGGAAAAAAAATGAACGTAAATTATTTTAGCAAAAGGCTGCAATATAACAAAGAGTGAAAAATTTAAGGGGGTCTGAATACTTTCCGTCCCCACTGTATATATTATTTTGATGCACAGTCAATACTAGACCACATAAGACTCGATATCCCATCAGTAGCTTACCCCAAGTATCAAGAGGATCGTGAGTGGATGATATACATCTTCAGCCCCTCTTGGCTTGCCATAGGAATACTTGGAGAACACCTGAAAATCATTATTTATTTTTATTTTCACCTGAAAATCATTGGCGAGGACACCATCTGGATTCACACATCCCTACTGAGCCTCTTTTGACCCCCCTGAATAAGGGTGGTCGCAGGCTATCCGGTAAGCCTCCAACATTAATCCCTTGGTGGTGGGCAACAGCTGCGGTGGAATATTGAACCAGAATTTGTGTTGGAGTGTCACCACGTTTTGGGACTTTTGTTCATAACTTATTGGGACTGTCTTAATTTATTTATTTCAATTTTTCACTTTCATTGTGATCACTAAGCATAAGGATCAACTAACAATACATAAGTGAACAGAGTTCCTTATCACATGTTGATGTAATTTCAATTTTTGCTGTCACATTGGTCCACATAACTTATTTTAAGTTCACCATTTTTGTATACTTTTATATCAATTTTCGTTTTTAGATATACTAGGCGCACTTGATTAATTTTTAGTGTCACAATACACGCATATAGACACTGAATTGTTTTAGAGTAAGTGGTATATGTTTTTTTTCGCATTCACTTACACATTTATGGGTCCTGGTTCACTCGCATACACTAATATATGCGTATTCTTATCGGTCCAGCGCTACACTGTTTTATATATTATATATTAATACACGGCCTGAAGTGTATTAGAAACAGTACACCACGGAATGCAGTACACCACGGAATGCACTGTAGATATAGGCTACACTGGATGCAGAGTATATATATATTTTTAGTATATATATATATATATTTATTATTTGAGTATATATATGTTTTTCTGTCAATATGGGGTGCTGTGTGTACATTAACCACTTGACAACTGGGAACTTAAACCCCCCTCCTGCCCAGACCAATTTTCAGCTTTCAGCGCTCTCACACTTTGAATGACAATTATTCATGTAATACTGTACCCAAATGTAATTTTTTGTCCTTTTTTTCATACAAATAGAGCTTTCTTTTGGTGGTATTTAATCACCTCTGTTTTTTTTATTTTTTGCGCTATAAATGAAAAAAGACTGAAAATTTTGAAAAAAATGCATTTTTCTTAGTTTCTGTGATAAAATTTTGCAAATTATTAATTTTTCTTCATAAATTTTGGCCACAATTTATAATGCTACATATCTTTGGTAAAAATAACCCAAATTAGTGGATATTATTTGGTCTTTGTGAAAGTTATAGAGTCTACAAGCTGTGGTGCAAATCATAAAAAATTGATCACACCTGATGTACTGACGGCCTATCTCATTTCTTGCGACCCGAACAAGTCAGGAAAGTACAAATACCCCCAAAATGACCCCTTTTTTGAAAGTAGACATTCCAAGGTATTTAGTAAGATGCATGGTGAGCTTTTTGATGTTGTCATTTTTTCCCACAATTCTTTGCAAAATTAAGATTTTTTTTTCCCCAGAAAATTGTCATAGGTTATTTCTCTCACATGGCATGTGTATACCACTCATGACACCCCAAAATACATTCTGCTACTCCTCCTGAGTATTACAATACCACATGTGTGAGACTTTTTCACAGCCTAGCCACATAGAGAGGCCCAACATGCAGGAAGCACCATCAGGTGTTCTAGGAGCATAAATTACACATCTAACTTGTTGACTACCTATTACACTTTTGAAGGCCCTGGAGCACCAGGACAATGACACATGGCACTGATGACAGATGGCACTGATACATGGCACTGATGACACTACAGATGGCAGTGGAGACAGATGGCACTGACAGATGGCAGTGGGGACAGATGGCAGTGGTGGTCACTTTTTTTCTGTTTTTTTTTTTCCCTGACACTCACACTGCAGCCGTTAGCTCTCCCTCCTCACACGCTGTCTCTGTGGGAGGAGGGAGAGCTGGCGATGAGAGGTGATCTCATATGTTTACATATGAGATCATCTCTCATTGGAAGCTCAGATCGCGCTGTAAACGGCCGCTGTGATTGGCCATTTACAGCGATCTGTGACTGGATGTGTCCAAGGGACATGGCCAGCACAGAATTTCCCCGATGCGCGCCCGCAGGAGCACGCATCGCGGAAGTAAACAGGAGGACGTCCAGGGACGCCCTCCCGGCATTTGGCATTTGCACTGTAGCTGTCTTTCGGCTATAGCGCGGGCGCGAAGTGGTTAATGAGAAAAAAAAGTTAACTTAAATGATTTTAGCAAATTGCTGCAATATAACAGAGAGTGAAAAATTTAAGGGGTCTGAATACTTTCTATCCCCACTGTGTGTGTATATATATATATATATATATATACACACAAATATACTGCCTGTACTGACTGAATATATCAAATACACTGCCTGTACTGACTGAATATAGAGTTTACACTGTATATATGTGTAAACTCTACATTCAAGTTCAACTCGAACTCGAAGCTCACGCCTAGTCAGCATGTCAGTAGTATAAGGCTGATGTTTCATAGCAGGATAATATGAGAAAAATTTGCCATTGGGAAGGTGCAAGAACATATTTGGCGTGGGTTCTTAGTCCAAACAGCCATAATAATATGAACATAAACCAGACATGAACATAAACCAGCATTTCTGTGTATGTCTGTGAAGAAATGCCTAGGGTATAATAGCCAGGAGGTCAACACATAACTTATGCCCCGTACACACGGTCGGACATTGATCGGACATTCCGACAACAAAATCCTCTGATTTTTTCCTACGGATGTTGGCTCAAACTTGTTTTGCCTACACACGGTCGCACAAAGTTGCCGGAATTTCCGATCGCCAAGAACGCGGTGACGTCAAGCACGTACGACGAGACTAGAAAAGGCCGGTTCAGAACCAAGCGCGGCACCCTTTGGGCTCCTTTTGCTAATCTCGTGTTAGTAAAAGTTTGGTGAGAGACGATTCGCGCTTTTTCAGACTCGTGGCTTTCAGATCGTTTTCTGCCGTTCAGTTTGTGCTTGTGGGTTTGTATCTGCTCTTCAGTGCGTGCAGTCAGTTCGTATCGGAGTTTTCTGTGCGATCTTGTCCGCTCGTTGCTGTTTTTCAGGTCGCTCTTCACAGGCCTTGCTGTTCTTCAGTGCGTTCTGTTACTTCGTTCTGAGCAGCCGACCGTTTTCTAGCCATGTTTCGTATGCGTACTCCTCGTACAGTTCGTGCTGTGCGGGGGCTTGGTGTTGGGGTCCTGACCTTGACACAAGTCCAGTCCATGAACAGGGTGGGGAGGAGTTAATGGACCAAGAATTGGTTGCTTCAGCGTGACCAGTTCTGTCATATGCCTTTGCTCCGTGAGATCCGTGAGAATAATCCTGATGATTTCAGGAATTTTCTCAGGATGACGGACCCCGTGTTTCACCGTTTGTTGGCTTTGCTGACCCCCTATATCAGCAGGCAGGATACCTGCATGAGGCAAGCCATCACTCCGGAGCAGAGGTTGGTCGCTACCTTGCGGTATTTGGCCACAGGGAGAAGCCTGCAGGACCTCAAGTTCTCGACAGGCATCTCCCCCCAGGCTCTTCTTTGTGGACATTTACTGCTTGTGTTTGTTTTAGCTGACCCTGACAGAAATGTGTTGAGTGCAGAAAATGGCGTGATTGTGTAACCTTACAAAGCACTGTTGGCTGTTATTTACTAAATGCAAAGACACTTTTCACTACAAGTGCACTTGCAACTGCCCTGAAACTGCACTTGTAGTGCAAAGAGGATTTGCCCTTAGGAAATAACCCCCATTTTCTCCTAAAACAACAATTACATCACCCCAAAAGTGTTGTAGCGTTGAGACAATAATCCACACATTCTTGATGAACAATCTTTTTAATACCAGCACAATCACATGTGCATTTACCAAAGGTTTTTCTGACAAACCGACATGTTTATTGTATAACATATTTTGTGGTGTCATTATCCAAAATCAAAATGTGCATTTTATAGAAAACAGGCCTGTGTAAAACCCACAAGAAAGACACAAATCTTGATCTTACAAAGTTCACATTTGGTAGAACTTGAAGGCAATATCAGACATGAGTATTTAGGAACTGTGTTTGATATTGCGTTCAGATGGGGGGAAATCACCCCTGGAAAAGCCAAATTTGGAAGATGCACACCAATTTCACAATGTCAACATGTGCTATCTGCCATCAGGGGGGATCAAGGGACGTGTTTTGGGGGAGAAAGCCCTTCCTCTCAGCTACTTTATTATTGAGGAAGGGGTTGCACCCCCAAAACGCGTCCATTGATCTCCCGTGATGGCAGATAGCACATGTTGACACACTGTGTGCATCCTCCAATTTTGGCTTTGGGAAAAATCACAAAAACATTTCGCACATTGTAGCACACAAAAGAAGAAAGTGATTTGGAGGGGTTTTAAACTCGCCCCAAAACATCAATGATGTTTTAATATTTTGGAATAACATCATTGATGTTTTGCTTGATGTTTTCCAATTGTAAATTACACCCCATGATCTCCCCGATCAGGATCTGGGCACTTTCTGATGTGAAAGGATCTGGATCCACAACCTCACGATCACCTAAAAAGAGAGGAAACCCAAAATAAATTAGGTCTAAAAAAAATGCCGCCATCCATCTCTTATCTGAGCCTGTGGTCGCAGACACTCACCTGTTGTGGTGACTAGTTCCACCACATCTTCTTCCTCCTGCTTATCTTGTGTTGGGGGGATTTTCCCTTCTTCCAGAAGGGGGGGGGGGGCTCTGGTCTCCTCAGATGAGGGGTGTCCTCCGAGTCTTTTCTCCCCTATGTAAAACAAAAATGGTATAATTAGCACATAGATATTTGATGGCAGAACTATAAAGATGAAACATTGCTTGGAAGTGGGGTACAATTGTCTATTTTAGCCGAGTTCCAAGATGTAGCTTTTTTAGTGTCCTTTGTCAAGCTGCAATACTTTACTTGTTTTGTACAAGCTTCACAGATGGAGACCCCCCTATAGTATACACTGGAGCACCTGTGTGGCCCCCCCTAATAAAAATGGTGTTCTGGGGTCCCACACTAGTGCTCCAGTGTCCAGATGTGAAAACAGCTGCTGAGTGTCCTCTCCTTACACAGAATCTAGTTTGCATTTCATTCTAGTAACAAACCCATCTACACAACCCAATTCTTTGAAGACAAGTATAGGGCGTCAAAATGGTGGCCAAATGCATATGGGCTAAACAATGGTATTTTATATTTGCCACGAAAAATGTGTGATCCGAACGAATAATGTGCCCATAAACATGAAAGTTGCCATTTTAAACTGTACAACAGTTCCTAAAAGCACATGGAGCAGCACGAACGTAATAAACATAAAGAATAGGAACACAGCACAACTACTTACTTTTTTGCAGCACTCTCCGGATCTTTCTGTACTGCTCATGTTCTCGTAATTTCAGGTCCGACCACCGCTTCCTGAGCTAATCTTTCGATCGTCGTACCCCGAATTTCCGTTGCAGACTCCTGACCACATTCGCCATGATCTTGGCCTTTCGGACATTGTGGTTGGGGTAAGGCCCATACTTTCCATCATAGTCGGCCTTCTTCAGGATGTCCACCATTTCCAACATCTCCCCAAAGGACATATTTGAGTCCTTCAATCTCCTTCTGGATCGGGACGTTTCAGGCTCCAGCCTTTCCTCCTCCTCCTCGTTGCTGTACTTAGCACTATCCTGCTGTCTCTCCGCCATGTGCTCTTCCTCCACTGCGCCGAACGAAAAGGGGCGGGGAATAGAATAGAAAGAACGTCAGGGGCGGGCGGAGTTATACGCATGCACAGTGTTTAAATCGTATCGCGCGCGTCTTACGTACGATCTGTGAGCGGAGAAAGGAGCATCGGAGACGCCGATCGTGCTAACGAAGGTAGGATCTAAACTTGGGCCTATACTGCTTCGAAATTGAAGCCTATATTGTAACAAGATTAGGGGAGTTTGGCCTGACCTTAGGGTTTGTCATGTGTTGTGTCTTGCAGAGAAAATGGATGGGTTCAACGACCACAATTTCCTGCCCCTGTTCATAGACAAGTACAGGGAGCTGCCCTGTCTGTGGCAAGTGAGACACCCCCACTATAACCATAAACAGAAGAGGCAGGCAGCGCTGGAGAAACTGCTGGAGTTGGTGAAGCCGGTGGTCCCCACAGCAACCATCCCTTATTTAAAAGCTAAAATTGGTGGCCTGAGGAGCACTTATCTTAGGGAGCGCAAGAAGGTCACAGATTCCCAGAGGTCCGGAGCTGCAGCAGATGACATTTATGTCCCCAGGCTGTGGTACTATGAGAGACTGCGATTTCTGTCAGACCACACTAAGGTCAGGGAATCCCTCTCCACTCTTCCTTCCACGCTTCCTTCCATCCCTGCTGAGGCTTCCGATGTCCAACCTGTGCCTTCCAGCCAGGAAGAAGTGGAGGAGCCCAGCTGGAGTCAGGTATAGCATTCCTCTACAAATTTCTGGGCAATAAATAAATGATGTTTACTAGATGTTATTATTGATCACTAATTGCTGATTAAAAAAAATGTTTTACATATCAATAGACAGTAGTGGGCAAAAATAATTGGGACAAGAATGCAAAATGCTGGGCTCAGAAGGATAGTCTGTTATATTTGTTAACATTGAATTTGCAGCAGTCAGGAGGTAAAAATTGTGTGTGATTGATGAAAACAATACTAAAACTATGTCCCTTTTTCATACACAGGAAGACCTCAGCCAGGAGGAGGCTGTGGAATGTGGCAATCAGGAGGAGGCGGGGATTAGTGGCAGCCAGGAGGAGGCGGGGATTAGTGGCAGCCAGGAGGAGGCGGGGCTAAGTGTCAGCCAAGAGAAGCCTGGGACAAGTCGCAGCATGACTGAGTCTCAGGTCCCTCCCCTCCGCCTGCCATATAAAAGGGCCAGGAAGGCCACTCCCAGTCCTGTGCAGGATTCAGTGTACAGGCTGATCCAGGAGGCTTCGGCGTCCCTCAGAGCCTTCCCCAGTCCTGCAGAGGCCTTTGCCTGCATGGCTGCCACCAAATTGCTGGGCATGCAGGAGGGCCAACGCAAGATCTCTGAGGACCTGATTTATAAAGTCCTTCGGAAGGGGGAGAGTGGGGAACTGACACACAAGACGGATGTCATGGAGAGGGATGATCCTCCTCCTCCTCCTCCTCCTCCTCCTGCTGCCACAACTCCACCACCACAGCCAAAGCCTGTAAGGAAGCGTGGAAGGAAGACCAAAGAGTGATGACCCTGGGTTCAGTCTGGTCTGACAGAAGCTGCAGTCTCTCGTTTGACCACAGCCTGGGGACACAGATGTCATCTGCTGCTTTCCGGATCTCTGGGACTTCTGGACTAGACTGCCCTCCCTTAGATATGGACTCCTCAGGCCACCAATTTTGCTTTTAAATAATTGATGTCTGCCCCAAGGCTTCGCCAATTTCTGCAGTTTCTTCAGCGTTGCCTCCCTCTTTGTTTTTTTATAGTTGTGACCCCTTAATAAAATATTTTTAGGTAAATTCTACTCTCCTGTGTGTGTTTTCATCCAAAAAGGACAGTTTGTTGGTGAGTATTCAGGTACATTTCTAAAGTACAATGTGAAATTAACAAGGGTCAACAACACCAAACAATCTCCTCCTACAGATTAAATCGAACAACATATCAATGGTGTTGTGGGAACTTGTCACAAAAAACACACAAACATTTTCGGGAGTACAAATCAAAATCAACAAAAAAAAAGAAAAAGAGAAACACAAAAAAAGATTCTACATTAAAGTAAAAAAAAAAATAAAACAAATATGTTGTCAGATGTGAGAAATCAAAATATATTGAGGGAATCCCGATAAATAGTAACGAAAGAAGTTTGTGAGAAGTGTGTGTGAATATGAGCATCAAAACGACTTAATTCTTGTCACATTATAAAGAAGAGAGTGCGCTGTATTAAACCATTTTTTACATTGCAGCGTGACGAAAGTGCTTTATCCATTACGAACGCTAAGTTTACCAGAACGAGCTGTCCCGTGTCGGAATTTCTTCTGAGCATGCGTGGCACTTTGTGCGTCGGAACAGGCCACACACGGTCGGAATTGACGCGATCGGATTTTGTTGTCGGAAAATTTTATCTCCTGCTGTCCAACTTTGTGTGTCGGAAAATCCGATGGAAAATGTCCGATGGCGCCCACACACGGTCGGAATTTCCGACAACACGCTCCGATCGGACATTTTCCATCGGAAAATCCGACCGTGTGTACGGGGCATTACAGTGAATTAGCTGGATGGGTGTGAAGTTATTAATACATCACTAAAATTAGGCATTCGGGGCCTGTTCATCTAGTATACCTAAGATGTAGATAAAGTCATGTTGCAGAAGGGTAAAAGGGAAAAAAGTTCCAACCTTCAGGAATGCAGCCAGTATAATTGCCTAGAGCTGGATAGGTGTTTCTCTTTGCCATACTGGTAGATATACCTGGGGTATGAGGTTAACCAGTGCCAGTAGAGGAAAACAGGAGCATATCAATAGTACAGGTCTTCTACACTAAGTATGTCATTGGCTGTAATAATTAAAATGAGTGCAGCAGCATGAAACCTTTAGTAAAATGCAAAATAATAAAAAAAAAAACTATAGGGGGAAAAAGTGCAGCAATATTAAAAAGTGCTAAATACAAGCTATTTTAGGGGCACCGGAAGACATTACCGTAACATACGTAACGCATAGAGTGGAGCTTAGGTAACATCATCGTATTGGGAGGATCTTAGACATGCACTTGGAAACACTACAACAGCGGCATCCCTGCTCATTAGACTTTGCCTACATTTCATGTTATATTGGGGTTGATTTACTAAGAAATATGGGAAGCAATAGTCGCTCTACATTTAGTTACTCCCACCCTCCCCCCTCCATCCAGTCATACATTACCTCCCCCCCTCCATGCAGTCATATATTACCTACCCCCCTCCATGCAGTCATACATTACCTAGCCCCCTCCATGCAGTCATACATTACCCCCCTCCATGCAGTCATATATTACCTACCCTCCTCCATGCAGTCATACATTACCTACCCCCCCTCCATGCAGTCATACATTAACCCCACTCCATGCAGTCATACATTACCTCCTTCACAGCCAATTTCCTGCTGCACATGTGCAAAGCAGGCTGCGCTTTCTGAATGGCCTGGCGGCGGAGGAAGGAGGAGGAGGGCCAAACTTTCAAGGGACGGCGCCCTTTACTGGAAGTGGGTCTTCCTCACATCTGTGTCCCCGGCAGCACAGCCCTCCTTCATGCCGCATCTGTCTCTCCCCTTCAGCGGCAGCTAGTTCCTGACTTTCTCCGTGTGTTCTTTTTGTAGCCTACCGGAAGTGACTTTGTTCTCACACTGAGAACAAAGCACTGTAGTGATTTACTACGGGTGCCGGGCAGAAGCTGTTTGGCGCGATGGATTGCGCCACAAAGCAGCTCCAAACCCCCCCAATGAAGCGCAGCGTCTGAAATCTCGTGATTGCATAGACGTGGTGCTTCCCATAGTGCACTGTGTCTGGCGCCCAAACACAGTGCACTTAAGAACTTTTTTTTTCTTTTTTTTTTAAAGGGCCATGGGTCAATGTCTGCTTCTTCAGGAAGAGAACTACAGCCAAGCTCTAAAATTGAGAATATACAGTAATCAATTTAAATCTTGTAACTGTTATAAAGAATATGTATCAAATCAACAAAAACATAAACAAGATCAAACATAATGGTCATCCTACGACCAGCTGTTGCCAACTCCCTTGGTAAATGGAGTAGTCCGCATGGACTTTTTTCCATAGATCATCAGAGACCCTGTTTTGTCAATATCAGTGTTCAAATATACGGATATCAAAAATGAGATAATTACATAATAAAACTATTTGGAAATTTGTAAGGTGTGTTGATCTGAGGGCAGTGAAACTTGACATAATAGGGCAAGAGGGACAGCATATCTTATTGCTTGTGTGGGGCCCTTAAAGACCCCAACTGCACCCCTACTTCCCAACAGTGGCGGTACATCCATAAGGGCGCATAGGCGCCACCCCCTCTCTCCAGCCACCCCCTCTATCACCAATAGATAGATTCATGCATTGCATGAATCTATCTATGGCCGCCGCTGCCACCCCCTATTCAGGCGCCTGGCCCCTTATCGGGCGACGGGAGCCTGAATTACAGTGGCTGGGGGTGTTTTTAAAGCACCTGATTAGAGCCATAGGCTCTAATAGGCGTCAAAAAACTGCTTGGCGCTCGCAGTTCACCCAGCTGTGTTAGAAAAGCGAATGAATACAACACTGAGCACTGAACCACATCTCTGCCAATCAGGTGCTCAGGTCTGTTACCCAGCACCTGATTGGCTGAAATGACAGTCGCTGTGATTGGACGCCTATCAGGCATCCAATCATAGGAGAGGACGAGAGAATAAGACATCGAGGACATCACTTGCCGCCCCACCGAGACAGGTTAAGTGCCAGTCAGAATAGCAGCATTCGATGGGCACAGTGGGAGCATTTGATGGGGCACAGTGGGAGCATTTGATGGCACAGTGGCAGCATTTGATGGGCACAGTGGCAGCGTTTGATGGGCACAGTGGCAGCGTTTGATAGGCGCAGTGGCAGCATTTGATGGGCACAGTGGCGGCATTTGATGGGCACAGTGACGGTGTTTGATGGGACAGTGGCTGCGTTTGATGGGCACAGTGGCAGTGTTTGATGGGCACAGTGGCTGCGTTTGATGGGCATAGTGGCTGCGTTTGATGGGCACAGTGGCTGCGTTTGATGGGCTCAGTGACAGCAATTTATGGGCATAGTGGCTGCGTTTGATGGCACAGTGGCTGCGTTTGATGGTACAGTGGCTGCGTTTGGCACTGTGGCTGTTTTTGATGGCACAGTGGGTGCATTTGATGGTACAGTGGCTGTGTTTGATGGCACAGTGGCTGCAATTGATTTTTTTTTTTTCAGAATTTTTTAGTTTCTTTGCACCCCCCCCCCAAAACATTTTTAACACCAGCTGCCACTGCTTCCCAAGCTGATAATCCTATATAGTGGGCCTCCCAACACACAGATCATTACATCTAACAATAAGGAATCTGTCCTTCACAAGCCTCACAAACCTATATCTTGGAAACAATGATGCTAGTGGCCATGCATACAGTATCTCACAAAAGTGAGTACACCCCTCACATTTTTGTAAATATTTTATTATATCTTTTCATGTGACAACACTGAAGAAATTACACTTATGCCGCGTACTACACACGATGGACTTTACGGCAGACTTTGCCCGGCGGACTGGATTTCGTCAGACAATTCGATCGTGTGTGGGCTCCAGCGGACTTTGTTTTCTCAAAAGTTGGACGGACTTAGATTTGAAACATGTTTTAAATCAATCCGTCGAAATCGAGTCCGGTCGAAAAGTCCGCTCGTCTGTATGCTAGTTTGACGGACAAAAAGCCACGTTAGGGCAGCTATTGGCTACTGGCTATGAACTTCCTTGTTTTAGTCCGGTCGTATGTCATCACGTAGGAATTCGACGGACTTTGGTGGATTGTGTGTAGGCAAGTCCGTTCATTCAGAAAGTCCATCGTAAAGTCCGTCGAAAAGTCCGCCGGGCAAAGTCTGCCGTAAAGTCCGCTCGTGTGTACGCGGCATTAGCTACAATGTAAAGTAGTGAGTGTACAGCTTGTATAACAGTGTAAATTTGCTGTCCCCTCAAAATAACTCAACACACAACCATTAATGTCTAAACCGCTGGCAACAAAAGTGAGTACACCCCTAAGTAAAAATGTCCAAGTTGGGCCCAAAGTGTCAATATTATGTGTGGCCACTATTATTTTCCAGCACTCCCTTAACCCTCTTGGGAATGAAGTTCCCCAGAGCTTCACAGGTTGCCACTGGAGTCCTCTTCCACTCCTCCATGATGACATCATGGAGCTGGTGGATGTTAGAGACCTTGCGATCCTCCACCTTCTGTTTGAGGATGTCCCACAGATGCTCAATAGGGTTCAGGTCTGGAGACATGCTTGGCCAGTCCTGCGGCCCAGTCTCCGAAGGGAGGGGATCATGCTCTGCTTCAGTATGTCACAGTACATGTTGGCATTCATGGTTCCCTCAATGAACTGTAGCTTCCCAGTGCCAGCAGCACTCATGCAGCACCAGACCATGACACTCCCACCGCCATGCTTGACTATAGGTAAGACACACTTGTCCTTGTACTCCTCACCTGGTTGCCCCCACACATGCTTCACACCATCTAAACCAAATACGTTTATCTTGGTCTCATCAGACCACAGGTCATGGTTCCAGTAATCCATTACCTTAGTCTGCTTGTCTTCAGCAAACTGTTTGCGGCTTTCTTGTGCATCAACTTTAGAAGAGGCTACCTTCTGGGACAATAGTCATGCAGACCAATTTGATGTAGTGTGCGGCGTATAGTCTTAGCATTGACAGGCTGACCCCCCCACCCCTTCAATCTCTGCAGAAATGCTGGCAGCACTCATACATCTATTTCCCCAAAACAACCTCTGGATATGACGCTAAGCATGTGCACACAACTTCTTTGGTCGACCATGGCGAGGCCTGTTCTGAGTGGAACCTGTCCTGTTAAACCAAAGTATGGTCTCGGTCACCATGCTGCAGCTCAGTTTCAGGGTGTTGGCAATTTTCTTATAGCCTAGGCCATCTTTATTTAGAGCAACAATTCTTTTTTTCAGATCCTCAGAGAGTTCTTTGTCACGAGGTGTCATGTTGAACTTCCAGCGACCAGTATGAGAGCGAAAACACTACATTTAACACACCTGCTCCCCATTCACACCTGAGACCTTGTAACACTAATGACACCAGGGAGGGAAAATGGCTAATTGGGCCCAATTTGAACATTTTCACTTAGGGTTTAGACATTAATGGCTGTGTGTTGTGTTTTTTTGAGGGGAATCAAATTTACACTGTTATACAAGTTGTACACTCACTACTCTACATTGTAGCAAAGTGTAATTTCTTCAGTGTTGTCACATGAAATATATAATAAAATATTTACAAAAATGTGAGGGTGTACTCACTTATGTGAGATACTGTAAATATACCCACAAAAGGATCCTATAGAGTTAAGTTACCTGGTGTCTCACAATTGTCAGCGAAATATCAATACTGTCTGAGGGTTCCAGTTTGTGACAAGCCGGTGAGAAGTAAAAAGAGGAGGACACCTTTGTGTCCCCTCCTCCATCCTGGTAGGGTTTGTATATAATAAAAAAAAATTTTGATACTTTATCCAAGTGGTACCGTAAAAGTCCTCAATTTAGTTTCTAGGGTTTTCTTTTTTCATAAACACATGCAGCAGTTGGGTCTACATATGAAAACTATTCTATTCTAAATTGTGCTACATTTGTTATGTATCACCACAAACATTGAAGTAAAAGCAATAATTCTAGGGCCATCGTTCATTTTTAAATGTAAACTGATAACCTGTAAAAGCTTTTTAAGCGATGACTTGGGGCAAATTTGAATACTGAAATTGCCAATTCTTAGGTGCATGCAATTTCTAGTTCTATTTTTTTAATATCATGTGACATAAAAGTTGTTATTAATCAATAATGGTGAATGGATGTAGCACTGATTTTGATTTATCACATAAATGTGGAAACACATTATAGGTGTTAGCAGCAGCACATTATTTTAACCCCTAAAGTGTTTGTTTCCCCAACACGTCATATTTCTGATATGTGCCTGCTGTACTATGTAGTTGTGTGAGAAAGTATCCTGTTCTCTTTGTACTGCTTTCTTATATATATATATATATATATATATATATATATATATATATATATATATATATATATATATATATACACACACACACACACACACACACACACACACACACACACACACACACACACACACACACACACACACTCTAAATAAATGTAAAAATGTAAAAAAGTAGTAGGGTAGTGGATGGTGTCAGTGGACAGTGTCAGTAGTTTTTATTCTTATTATTTTTGTTTTTGTATTATTTTTTACAATTTTATTTATATTTTTTATTATTTTTTACAATTTTTTAGAGGCTTTGGTGAAATATCAGCAGGGGAAATCTGCGCTGAAAAGGGTGATTAGGCTGTGCCCAGGGACACCGGGCACACCCCCTGTGCACGCCTATGCTGGGAACCCAGCCAACTCTCCTCCAATGAACAGACTTGTCCTGACACGCACAGACATTCACTGGGAAGCTCAGTGTGCTGCTGCTTCTCCTCCTCCCCACCCCCAGCCCTTATGCAGCTGAGAAAAGAAAAACTGTATTTATAATGATTCTTTATATCTATACAAAAATGTTTTGTTTTTCATTTCTATTTTAAACTGAATGGGTTGTTTTACAAGGTGATGGTTTACAATCGCTTTAAGGACCAGGCCTTTTCTGGCACTTTTTGTTTACAGGTAAAAATATATGTATTTTTGTTAGAAAATTACTTGGAATCCCCAAACATTATATATGTTTTTAGCAGAGACCCTAGAGAATAAAATGGCGATTATTGAAATTTTTTATGTCACACAGCATTTGCGCAGTGGTTTTTTAAGCAAAATTTTTTGGGAAAAAATAAACTTTAAAGAATCTTAATGCACAAAAACACAATATAGAACCCAATTTTTTGGGCAAAATATAAAATATGATGTTACAGCGAGTAAATAGATAACTAACATTTTACGCTTTAAAGCACACACACGCTCGTGGAATACCTAAAATTCTCCACAGGCGACGCTATAAAAATGTTAACTGTTTAAAGTTACAGAGGAGGTCTTGCACTAGAATTATTGCTCTCGCTATACCGTTCATGGCGATACATCACATGTGTGGTGCAAACATTGTTTACATATGCGTACGCGACTTAAGTATGTGTTCACTTCTGGGCACGAGCATTGAGGGACCGAGAAGCTTTCCATTTTATTTATTTATTTTTTACACTTTTTTTTTTTACACGCGGTAACGTACAACACTTAGGTCGAGCCGAGAAAAATGAAGTTCAGTAGCCAGTGCTGCTCTTCTGCTTGATTCCAAGCATGCGTGGAACTTTGTGCTTCGGAATTGTGTACACATGATCGGAATTTTCGACAACGGATCTTGTTGTTGGAAAATTTGAGAACCAGCTCTCAAATTTTGTGTGACAGAAATTCCGATTCCTATCAAACATTTTCCACCGGAAAATCCTATCATGTGTATGGGGCATTCGTCTAGGGGGGAGGGGAGTGTTAAATGTACTAGCAGATACACAAAAAATTGAATCCAAAATCACAAATTATAATCAGTTACAGCAAACATTTTTTCTCCTTTTAGGATCAAAAATTTCCATGAATTAATGAAAGTGGATCATTGTGAGCACCCTTACCGGTGTGAAATGGTTTGTGCCATCCCTGCAAAACTGATACATCTGTAAGAGACCATGTTCTTTTGAAAAACAACATAATTACTGGCTGGATCAACATAAGAAAATAGAAGAAAGAAAGTCTATAAAAGAAAACTAATGCAGCCATCACATCTAAGGATTGGAAAAAGTATTCATACCCTTGACATTTTCCACATTTTGTCATGTTACAACCAAAAACGTAAATGTATTTTATTGGGATTTTATGTGATAGACCAACACAAAGTGGCACATAATTGTGAAGTGGAAGGAAAATGATAAATGGTTTCCAAAAATCTTTTACAAGTAAATATCTGGAAAGTGTGGCGTGCATTTGTATTCAGCCCCCTTTACTCTGATACCCCTAACTAAAATCTAGTGGAACCAATTGCTGTCAAAAGTCACCTTATTAGTAAATAGAGTCCACCTGTGTGTAATTTAATCTCGGTATAAATACTGCTGTTCTGTGGAGCCCTCAGAGGTTTATTAGAGAACCTTAGTGAACAAACAGCATCATGACGGCCAAGGAACACACCAGACAGGTCAGGGATAAAGTTGTAAAAAAGTTTAAAGCAGGGTTAGGTTATAGAAAAATATGCCAAGCTTTGAACATCTCACGGAGCACTGTTCAATCCATCATCCAAAAATGGAAAGAGTATGGCACAACTGCAAACCTACCAAGACATGGCAGTCCACCTAAACTGACAGGCCAGGCAGGGAGAGCAGTAATCAGAGAAGCAGCCAGGAGGCCCATGGTAACTCTGGAAGAGCTGCAGAGATCCACAGCTCAGGTGGGAGAATCTGTCCACAGGACAACTATTAGTCATGCACTCCACAAATCTGGCCTTTTTGGAAGATTGGCAAGAAGAAAGCCATTGTTGAAAGAAACCCATAAGAAGTCCCATTTGCAGTTTGCCAGAAGCCATGTGGGGGGATACAGCAAACATGTGGTAGAAGGTGATCTGATCAGATGAGGCCATTGAATGTTTTGGCCTAAAAGCAAAACGCTATGTGTGGTGGAAAACGAACACTGCACATCAACCTGAACACACAATCCACACCGTGAAACATGGTGGTGGCAGCATCATGTTGTGGGGATGCTTTTCTTCAGCAGGGACAGGGAAGCTGGTCAGAGGTGATAGGAAGATGGATAGAGACAAATACAGGGCAATCTTAGAAGAAAACCTGTTAGTCTGCAAAAGACTTGAGACTGGGGCAGAGATTTACCTTCCAGCAGGACAACGACCCTAAACATACAGCCAGAGCTACAATGGACTGGTTTAGATCAAAGCATATTCATGTGTTAGAATGGCCCAATCAAAGTCCAAACCTAAATCCAAATGAGAATCTGTGGC